>OX453045.1:0-2400000 GCA_949699805.1 Tromatobia lineatoria
GAACCTAAAGAACCTAAAGAACCTAAAGAACCTAAAGAACCTAAAGAACCTAAAGAACCTAAAGAACCTAAAGAACCTAAAGAACCTAAAGAACCTAAAGAACCTAAAGAACCTAAAGAACCTAAAGAAACCTAAAGAACCTAAAGAACCTAAAGAACCTAAAGAACCTAAAGAACCTAAAGAACCTAAAGAACCTAAAGAACCTAAAGAACCTAAAGAACCTAAAGAACCTAAAGAACCTAAAGAACCTAAAGAACCTAAAGAACCTAAAGAACCTAAAGAACCTAAAGAACCTAAAGAACCTAAAGAACCTAAAGAACCTAAAGAACCTAAAGAACCTAAAGAACCTAAAGAACCTAAAGAACCTAAAGAACCTAAAGAACCTAAAGAACCTAAAGAACCTAAAGAACCTAAAGAACCTAAAGAACCTAAAGAACCTAAAGAACCTAAAGAACCTAAAGAACCTAAAGAACCTAAAGAACCTAAAGAACCTAAAGAACCTAAAGAACCTAAAGAACCTAAAGAACCTAAAGAACCTAAAGAACCTAAAGAACCTAAAGAACCTAAAGAACCTAAAGAACCTAAAGAACCTAAAGAACCTAAAGAACCTAAAGAACCTAAAGAACCTAAAGAACCTAAAGAACCTAAAGAACCTAAAGAACCTAAAGAACCTAAAGAACCTAAAGAACCTAAAGAACCTAAAGAACCTAAAGAACCTAAAGAACCTAAAGAACCTAAAGAACCTAAAGAACCTAAAGAACCTAAAGAACCTAAAGAACCTAAAGAACCTAAAGAACCTAAAGAACCTAAAGAACCTAAAGAACCTAAAGAACCTAAAGAACCTAAAGAACCTAAAGAACCTAAAGAACCTAAAGAACCTAAAGAACCTAAAGAACCTAAAGAACCTAAAGAACCTAAAGAACCTAAAGAACCTAAAGAACCTAAAGAACCTAAAGAACCTAAAGAACCTAAAGAACCTAAAGAACCTAAAGAACCTAAAGAACCTAAAGAACCTAAAGAACCTAAAGAACCTAAAGAACCTAAAGAACCTAAAGAACCTAAAGAACCTAAAGAACCTAAAGAACCTAAAGAACCTAAAGAACCTAAAGAACCTAAAGAACCTAAAGAACCTAAAGAACCTAAAGAACCTAAAGAACCTAAAGAACCTAAAGAACCTAAAGAACCTAAAGAACCTAAAGAACCTAAAGAACCTAAAGAACCTAAAGAACCTAAAGAACCTAAAGAACCTAAAGAACCTAAAGAACCTAAAGAACCTAAAGAACCTAAAGAACCTAAAGAACCTAAAGAACCTAAAGAACCTAAAGAACCCAAAAGAAAAAATCAACATGGCGGTAAAATGATTTCCTTACAACCTTTCTTTAGGTTAAACTTTTTGGGGAACCTAAAGACTTTTAGATTCTTTAGGTTGCAATTTTTGCCGAACCTAAAGGACTCTTCAGGTTCGAGCATTTTTTTATTTTTTCTTAATTTTTGAATTTCTTAATTTTTTTTTTATTCTTGAATTTCTACATTTTTTTTTTAATTTTCGAATTTCTTAATTTTTTTTTTATTCTTGAATTTCTACATTTTTTTTTAATTTTCGAATTCCTTAATTTTTTTTTTATTCTTGAATTTCTACATTTTTTTTTAAATTATCCAATTTTTTATATATTTTCAAATTTTTCAAATTGTTTTTAAGTTTTCAAGTTTAAAAAAAAAATTCATTGTTTAATTTACCATGATGGCCATGGAATTTTGAAGGAACCGTTCCAGGTTGGCCATAGAATTAAGAGTGAGTCGGACCACATTGGCAATGGAACTTATAGGAGTCGTTTCAAGTTCGCCATGTAGTATATACTGGGGTGTTATTGTCGCTCGCGCTCGCTCGCACACACTCTCGGACTCGAACTGTGCGCTCTCTCACACCTCCGTCCGCTGACTGGCGTCGTCGCACTCACTCGTCTCGCGAGTCACCTCGCCCCGGCCGCCGAGCCGCTACCCCCTCTCCGCCGCGATCGAGCGCGCACGCCCAGTGACGAGGCGATCTACGCGACTCGCGTCGTCAAAATAGAATTTTCGAATAGTTTCATGTCTAATACTGCGAAAAGAGATTTCTTAAATAAATACATTTTAACCAAATATACGTCTTCAATTTGATTAAATACATGCAAAAAATTGTTTTCGTGAAAATCGATGCCAAAAAAAGAGTACGAGCACAATCGCCTTAAAAATATATTTTTCTTCAAATAATTTATGAATTTAATTATATAATTTCTCTAAATAAATTTAAAGATGGAGGATAAGATAACTTTGATGAACATAACAAAAATCATAATAATCTCAAAGAAGGGAAATAATTAATTATACCCTTATCAAATAATAAACTTCGAGATATTAAACGTTCATAATTTATATTAACTAAACAAAATAAACCTAATGAACATAACCCACGTGCAAGTATTATTAAAAATCCTCCTTATATTCCTCAATCAAATAGTTATTATTCCAGATATTAATACGTCCGGGTAATCGGACGAATAACGATATATTATTATAGATAATAGAAGGTTATTCGTCCATGAAAACTTACAAATTGATAAATAATTTATCCAGCCGAATAATCGTGTGTTATTCGTCCGGATAAATCTAAAACTCATTAAAAAACAGATCGGAACGAATAACATCCAATAGTCTGTCCGCATATGTATCTGTAAGATTGTTAAAATCTATTCGGATAATCCATCGTACTTTATTTGCAATAATTGTTGGTTATACTGCAGTATGCATTATAACAAAGTATATTTGTGCAGTGGGGGCCTTCGCCCCCCCCCCCCCCCACCCCCCACCGAGGCTGATCAAAATCAAAATTTCGGAGCTGTACTCTTTGCGTTCGAATTCCTCTTCTCCGGTCTTGATTAACTCCACGATAAAAACGCATGACGTTCGAAGCATGGAAAAATGGGAAGGATAATAAAGCAAGTCATCGAAACATATATATCTATATGCAATCGTTCGTTTAATCGTCACTATCACAATGGTCGTATATCAATTATGCCTGATTCACAGTCTTCTATTCTGAGAGCTACAAATATATAACTCATAAGCTTTCTCTCTTATATCTTTTCTCTCGCACGTTTTCATTTTGTATACCTGCAATTTTTCTTCCGCAATATTATTGTTTCATCCTCATATGAAGATCTAAACACATCAATCGTCTATTAACACAGAAGCATTATTAATTCTCAATAACCAAACCAGTCTAGAGTATCACTCTATTTGGAAAGAACAAAAATGAAGATGATTGCTTCTTTACGGCAACTATAACGGACGTTATGCACAATATTTCTCTATTTGTCTACGTGCGCATATGTATATAAATAAGAGTATATTAACTTATTTAAAATGTACATGTGCTCCGTAAATAGTACGGAGCTATAAATATGTATACATGCACGCCGCAGGAGGCATGTCCCAGATTTTCTCTCGGCTGGAGGAGAAGTCAACTCTTCCCCGCCCCCTCCCCCCTTGCCTCGTGCATGACTCTCGCACCAAAAAAAAAATAAAAAAAAAACCTTGTGGATGAATTATGTTTTAAATAGATCGTTGGTAACAATTAAAGTGCGGAAATATTGCCTTGATGGGATCTCAAGATTATTAAATAGTTGAATAATATGTATCGCGCACGCGTTGTTACATATTCATAAAATTATCGATCAGTTACAAATGCCAATTACATTTCAAGCTTTACTGATCTTATTGACGTATAAGTATTATGTATATAGATTTATCTATAAATACAGCCAAAAGTAATGTACCAGAATTATAGGTAAATGTGTATATGTAATGCTTGTAGAATCATATCGAAAGTCGCCCTTAGGCTCGTGACGTTTCTCTGCCGACTGCCGTTTATCATTCGAAATAATTAAGGCCTCTCTCGTCTTGACGATAAAAACATTAATATCTGACAAAAGTGTCGGTCGTTGGAAAAAAAATGTACGGAATTAATCCACATATTCAACAGCATGCACACTTTTATTTTAAGGCATATTTTACGTAAAACTATTTCTACGTAAAAGACCATGATTTTTCGTGGTTGTCATTTCGAATAGTAACTATGGACCATTTTTGTGAAGCACATTAGGTAAAATTTTTCAATTTCAAGGCGATTTACGCGCAGGCACATATTTAACTGTTAATAGCACTTGACAATTACATATATTTCGTAAGTAGAATTCAACAATAGTCTATAGACCGTTTGAAATGTCAAATCGTCAGCTTGAAAATGTTAGTGTACCATTTCTTTTTTATTTTCGTGGTTTTTTGTTTTTTGTTTCTTTTTAAAAATAAATCGTGGCGCATGTGTAACAAAATATGGATTCAACAGTGTTAAAATTTCATCGTTCTTTAGAATTGAATACGTGATCTCATGCCAGATGATTCTCAACGATTCTCTTTTTGCAAATCGTTTTTCGTTCTTTTTCCCTCTGAGTATCCATCAAAATTTTCGATGTTTTACTCGTTTGTCTCTCCTTTTCTTTGATCGAACCTCCGGGCTCGATGCCCCCCCCCCCCCCCCCCCCCCCCCCGCTTCAACCCCCCGAAATAGCCAGTTGTCAGAACGGTGTAGTATACGTGATTTGGAAGTCCGAATCGTTCGAGCCTCGAAATCGTCCTCGAGCTCCTGCGTGTACCTTATAGGCTACCGCACTCACGGAGAATGCGATTTCCCAGTGGCAATGGTGGACGGAAATTGTTGATCACCTTAAACATGAACAAAAGAAATGGGGTTTTGAGAACGCGCCAAGTTTTTATACTTAAATCGAGACAGTAGCGTTGGAAATATCGTCAAGTATGTTGGTGTCATTGGAAAGAATGAGTGTTATTTTAGTGGTATTTTAGCCATTCAAAATTTCTTTATACACAGAATTTTTTTTCATTTTCGGAAAGAGGGTTCGATGAGACGGTCGAAAATTTAAAAGGCGATAAACCGAAAATGAACCGAGACAAACTTCTAGAGCCGACGAGGAACAAGGACCAAACGAATCTTCCTATTTTGCGTCAGTATGTTGTTTATTATAAGAAAATGTTTCAATATTCGTAGATTATTGAAGCGTGTTGCCAACCTTTTTGCAAATATATATATTTTTGTTTTGTTTAATTAATCAATTTTTATTTATTTATCAATATGACCTAACAATTTAAATAGAAAAATCTTTTACGTTTAAGTAGCGGGGTGGGTTATCTTCATTTTTCTTCGGGGGCTGTTTTGAATTTGAAAACGCTAGGAATCATAACAACATGTTGGATAGACGATCGATTTTTTAACATTAATTCGCACAATAGATACCGATACAAGGGCGGATAAATTTTTTGTTTTCGGTAAAGGATTTTCCGAATAGCGGATTCTGCGCACGAATAAACCGGTTATTTCGCACGGCGTGAAACGTAAACGATATACGGACATTGCGGAAATGAAAACTCACCGCTCCATGATTGTCATGGCATGGACACTCGTCGCCCCGTGGAAACTTTCTCAAGTTGCGGAAAATGTTGAGCTGATGATGCGAGACCTCGATGTACTTCTTGAAGAGAACCCAAGTAACACTCTCGTTGCAAGGTGGAGTTGTCAGAGAGCCAAGATAAGTCCAGTACCCATTATCGTCTGATTTTTTTAGTATAAACAAAACAAAATAGATACGTACATGAGCATTCGATCGGTTAATTTCCTATTCAAGACGTTCCACTAAATCTCCATGCGAGATGCGTGTAACGTGCGTGCTCAACGTGCTGCAATGGAATGTTTGCTTTTACTTTGAATAAAGAGATTATCTTCGACTTGACGTGACAACACTGTGTCTTGGTAAAAGAACGCGACTATGTAAATATCGAATTGAAAAAAGAAATGACGGATTTGGATTTTATGAAAATGCTTTTGCAGTGTTTTCTTTATAATTTGTTGAATATCGGTTACATTTTTTTGATAAATAAATAAATAAAAATAGGTTTATTATTCGAGTTTTATCGTGTTGAAAGACACGGAAATTTTCAAATACCTTATTGAAAGATATTTTGATTAATATTCATAGTTGGTGCGATTACCGTATCTAGATATTCACACTTTCAATCAACTATCACGGAGTACATGCCTATTTGTCTTGATAAGTTTTTGCTATAAGTAATGGACAATAGATTAGTTTATGATGCTAATCTCGCGTAGTAGCATATCCAATCAAAAGCACACATCGGACATTCCATATGAATTGAGTCACCCAAAACAAATGATTATTCAAGTCCATACAATTTAGTTTCAGTGGTTTATAATGGTAGCACCAAATTTCAAGATAACGAAAAATTCGCTCGCGATATAGCGGAATTAATCATTTTCCATATTTCATTCAATCTGTAATGTCTCGGAAAAGATGAGTCTAAATCTAAATCTCTATAAAAATAATTTTACACAAATTCTTTACTGACCAAAGTAGTTTGATCATCATTATCAAGTATAGCTTTTGTCATATTATCTTTCACTATTGTGGATTTGTGTGTGGCCGTTATTGGACAAGGCCAAGGCCATCGTATATAGTCGTTGTAAAGAAAGACATTGCCTCAAATTCAAAGTGTATTGACGAAATTTTGACTATTTGTTTTCGTGGTATTAACAAATGTCGATAAGTTATATTTGAAATTTTGAAATCCATTTTTCAATCTAACAAATTAGCATTCTATGGCAGAATTTTTTGTTATTTGAAATTTTTCGATAGTGACGTTGGTAAGAGGAATTTTCTTTATGTTTTGAAAATTATTTAGTTGGCTAAATTGATATGGCATGCCCGCGACCTGCGGAGGAACATGACACATGAGCTGTACAGGCGCGAGACTCTAGATAAAAAAAAAAACTCGATGTTTTGCGTTATCGTTGAGTGCTGAAGATGATGCGGTTTACCACCAGTGCGAGACCGCGGATATTTACAGATTTACAAACCTTGGTAACCACACTTGTTTTCTTGTCGTATGATTCGGTCGGCCCAGCGCATGCACGGATTAATGCATTTGTGAGCGCTAACTCGTCCACCGCGTACTGTAGTTTTCATGGGTACATAACAAGCCAAGAGAAACACGCAACAAAGCATCGTTATTACCTTTTCGGTGTGTTGCTAGCGAAACAGGCCTTAATTAATTTTAACGTTTATTTCCATTTTTTCGTTTTGTCGGTAAATGCAAGCGGGGAAATGTAACAATGATACACGTCATCTATTACACTCAACTGCTATTACCGAAAGGCTTTACGCGTTTCAAAAATACTTGGACACTGCGTGATATCTACTTGACAATCTCGTAAACATGTTTTTATTTGTATATCAGTTTTATTAATATGGCAAAGGAGTTGGATAAATTGAGGTAGCCCTAAATGAAGAAGCTAATTCAAATAGTTGTTTCACCAAAATCCTTGTTTGTAATAAATGTTTAAGCCAATCGATTGAATATTGTATCAATTCAACTATACCTTTTTTCTAATGACTGAACGATAGTTTTTCTTTAACGAGATATGTACCAAAGTGAATTGTAGGCGTCTAATCCGACGCCGCAAATAGTCTATGCCCCGGCGTGGATATTTCATTAATTCAAGATGATAATTTATTTAAGTCGATGAAATATTCTATTTAATGAAACAAATATTTTATTCACTCGAGCAAAGACGGAAAATGCGGACGTTCGTGTGATTCAACGGAATCATTTTCCAAATGGGGCCAGATAAATGATTTCGTTGAATCGATGAAATATTTTGTACCTTAAATGTTTGTTTTTCCCCCTTTCTTTCTTAGAATTTTCGTTGACAGAGGAGGGGGTGATATCCCTAATGCGAGACATCACACTAGTTGGTTATTGTTGCTGGTAAATACAAGAACTTACCAGGAAGAAGTTTGCTGGGATCAATGGGTTCCATCACCTCGACAATCTCATCCCTGTGAGAAACGTACGGCAACATACGGGCAATCTTGTCCATTTCTTCGTGTGTCTTTCCCACCTGTTGTATGACAGTAACATGGATCAAATGAAATTGTTAATGATATCAAGTACCTCGGTTCGCGTATATTGAACAAAAAATTATCTTGCAATAATTATAGAAATCAATATTCCGAGAGTTTAACATCTTCTACTACAGCTTGTTATTAGTTTATACAGTCGCTTCGATCGCGGCCACTGCTCTCCAATTAAGAGTCTTTTAAGTGCTGTCGCAAAATGTTGACATTTTCACGCGATTGTTTTGCAAAGAAGGATTCGTAGCTCCTCTACTGGCACACGGAAACACTCACCCGCACCATCCACAGACACACACGGAAAGTCAAGTTCCTACGTGACCACTGTGTATTATTATTATGTCCGCTGACGGCGAGGAATGAGGCTAAGATAACTGAATGCTGCTTTGACTGAATCAAAGTTGCTTCGGTTTTGAATATTTTATCAGACTCTTTGTGAGAATATTTCAAGTGGCAAACACGAAGGACCGGCGCTAATCCCAGTGGAACTCATTTCTCTGCAATTATACATAGGTACGAAAAAATAATGTCACCTACAATTTCGTAGTAGTGAAAAAAGTTTACCGAACCACGAAACGTTGTACTCGATTGTTTGTTAGATACGTTATGCAGGTACGTGTAAGCTAATCCGTTACTTTTTTTTTTTTTTTTTTTTTCCACCAAAATACATAACATTTTTATTTTCTCAAGAAGAACATGCAATGACAATAACTGCGCCGTAAGATACGAGTACGATAAAGCGACGAAAAGGCATCGTATGTGCAGACTGTGAAGACGATTGCATCAACTGCGCGCGGCATGAGAGCCACGAGTTGAAGGCAAGTGTTGACTCTGGTACGCGTAAGTACGGCGAATGAGATGACTTTTGCAACCTTCTTCATGATGACCGTTTCCTCGTACGCGTATGATATAGCATTTTTGTAATCGATGTACGAGGAGTGCAATACTCCCGACGCACATTACTTGCAAATTTTTAATTCATTTGGAAACCTCGAAACAATGTATAGATAATTGAGTAAGATAACATTACGATAAAAACTGGATCGAGTTCATTGGTGCTTAATTTGCAAAGCAAAACGCTACGATACGTTCACGTTACGGACAGCGGTGCTCGGCACATGAAAGCACAAGTGCGAGAAGATAATACTAGTTCGAGAAGTGAGCATTTATTGGCGCATCGCATATTGATTCCTTTGCGTTGAGATCGAGTGAAAGACAACTGAGATAATGGAGGTGCATTATTATGTATCGATGAATATAAGTATGTCACGTATTTCGCGTTATGCAATAAATACTTTATTTGCGGTAACAGTAGAGCTCGGTGGAATGAGTATAAGTTATTCGCACGTGGAATTTTATGTAGCATAAATTTGACTTTAATCGGCAAATGGAGAGCAATAGATTCTACGCAAATGGTCTTTGTGTTACCTAATACGTTTCCGGTCTGACGGCAATCTCGGTATATGCATGATTCAATCGCTTTGTCGTATGGACTTGTGTTGCGTAACATTATGGAAAATGCTTGCAAGTTCAACGCATACGAGTGGAATGCAATATTTTCATACAACTGGAGGATCTAATGCATGATGAATAATAAATTCATGCAAGTCTACGAGAAATCTCGAGAATTAACCGATATCTCGCGGGAGAGCTCCGCTCACGCACCGTATACACAAAATATCGATTGTAACGAATATTTGTTTTCAACTTGCTGTACCCTAGTATATTATAGGAAAATTATTTCCGACAACCGACCCATTTATCGTGGAATAGTAACTCCAACTGTTGACGATCAGTTCGCTCCTATAATAGTCAGCACGTAGGTAATACAATACTCGAGGCTACCGATTAAAGTGGCTTAGCAGCAACCTCAAAAACGATCTTTCCAACACGGTAATGTTGTTATTATTTAATTATTTAATTATTATCGCGAACGACGAAATGCAGTGTAGTTAGACGGGGACTTGCAAAATATTATGGTGACAAGCAGTTGACTCGTTCGAGTTATGGCGGTCGTAATTGGATATAGGTATAGAAAACACGACGTTTGTTGAATGTTTTTATCGATACAAAAATATATCTGATATTCTAATTATTCGTTAAAAAGATGAAAAACTCGTCCATCATAATATCGTTGATGAGCGTCAAGTCTGTTCAAGTGATTTTATGCTGTTTTCGATGTGAACATCACATCGAAATTGGGGAAACCGGGGATTTAATCACGCGGATTTA
This sequence comes from Tromatobia lineatoria, assembly GCA_949699805.1. NCBI lineage: Eukaryota > Metazoa > Arthropoda > Insecta > Hymenoptera > Ichneumonidae > Tromatobia > Tromatobia lineatoria. Next base: position 10,272 of record OX453045.1, read on the forward strand.
TGCTATTACAAGTCATCAAACGTACTAATAAAACAACGAAAAACATTTGATAGTTACGACGAAAAAAACAATTCGTGCGTGGTCCCGTGCCTCATCATTTGTAGCGTTGAATATGTATACTTGATCGTGGATTCCACGAGATGCAGAAAGATATAATCGTTGCATATATATATGGGCTGTACAAATTACTACATGGTACATACATGTCCAACTTATGTTTTGTAGATGTTTTTCAAATTGAAAATATATTTTCCAATACACGAAAGCTATAAGTCATTTCAATTCAGGATTTATGTTGTTATCATCACACGATAAAGAAATTCTGTTGGCGTAATTTGTATCCTAGAATACAGTACATAAATAAAAATCATATTGTCCATTTTCCGTTTTGCCGAAACAGCAAAAGAATATTTTTGTGCTGCTTATATAAGAATAAATAAGCGTGAATAAGAAACGGACTTTGGAAGAAGCGGTAATCGATAGACAGGTAAGGTCTCTGTTATATGCATTTTGCTATGCTTGCGGATTCTGTTTGGGGTTTACGACTTACGTAAATAGCTTAAAGCCGTAGAAAAGCGTTAAGAATATGGACAACTCGAAGCCTATTAAACAAGTGCGTGGTGGTGCTTGTGTGTTGTTGAAGGGAGTGTCCGCTTGAAGAAACACGGCTATTTCAAGGGGATTCTTTTGACATTAATCGGATTATATCGGATACCCATGGAACTTGGGCCAACGGGCCCATAAATTCCAGCTTCATTTACTTATCAAAGAGCATCAATGTTACAGTACCAATGAATCTTTTTATTTCAACTCGTTGGAATGTTGGAACATTAGCTACTCGGAATATTGGCGATGGAGTGGTTAGGCAATTTATCATGGTAAATTTTGTGATTCTTCGATGCTCACCTTGAGAAAGACTCCGAGAACTGCCAATCCGTCAGCCGCTTTGGCCGCCTCGGCGAACGTCTTGTACTTGGTAGTGTTCCAGTGCACCAGGTGTAGCTATAATGAGAAAACATACAATTTTTATGACGTTAGAAATGTAATGATTCATCATTAACTTTCACCAAGAATCAATAATCGAGATAGGTGTTTAATAATAATTTTCCATCTCAACGCAAATTAACAGGGAGACCGTTTTTTTTTTTCGGTTTTTGCTTATTTAGTTATTATTCGCAAAATGAGAATCCACTCATTACGCGGAATATCGAGCAAATTCTTGAAATATAACAATTATACTCGAAGCAGTATGTGGTCAATTAATGCTAATAGTCGTAAACAGGACAGCTAAGAGGAAATAAATTTTCAATGTTAAGCCTACATACTCGTAAGTTCTTTTTTCCTTCAACAATTATGACTGTATTTTTCCATGCGACAATTTCCTCTATCCCTTTCCCAACGGTTTAACACAAATGGCGGATAATGTCTAATCGGCAAACAATGGCAATCGGATAAAAATACCAATCACTTTTTTTTTTAGTCGGCGGTGTATTGCATCATCAAGTTTGTGAGTGATGAGAGAAAAAGACGACGACGACGACGACGACGACGACGACGACTGGAAATGTCCCGGCGAAACGTAACTTGTTCGGTTGAGTGTATCGATAATTGATCGTTAGTTCAGGAGCGATCCGCGTAGCCATTCAACTATCGTCATCCTCATCTTCGTTGTTACGTGATTTTTCAGTCCATTGCAAATCAATATCGAGCTCAGTTCAACATTCAGATTCGAGTATATCTGTAGATTGTATCACAGAGATTAATAGTTAATTTTTCAACGCAGCAACGTACGTTAAATCGTGCACCGGTAATTCAACGGTTACCAGTGGTGAATCGACCATCAATATTTTTTCTCATTTTAACAATTTTTTAGCTGCTCTCTATTACGATTATCTCGTTGCGGAAGGCCTATTTTCAACTAAAAGTACATGTTGGATTTATCCGTTTATTCACTGATGTTTTTGAATTTTTTCCATGTGATTCAATTTTTTTTTTATACGCACGTTGCGATTTAGTTTTTTTAGTACCATCGGATGATTCGATCGCTTGGTTATCCGTTGAAACTCAAGGCCAATGTACAACTACTACATTTTTTTATAGAAACCCATGATAAACAAATCGTTCGAATAATAAACTTGACTGTTTATTCACTCGATAACTTTACCCTGTATACTCATCGGTGGCAAACGGAATGCTAGTTTTTCAAACTCTTGATAATTGAATTTTTTTGTAAATCGAGTATTAGCCTTGTTAAACTAATTTTGACAAATAAAGCCGTGTTATTCGCTTCGACGCGAATTTTGTATACCCCGCGCGCATGTAGCGCGTATGATTCGAAAATTTCCGTGCCAAGTTGAGGTACAATTTTTACGATTCCCTGGACACACAGATTTTGAGGCTTATACCGTCGCTTCGACGAAACATGATAAACCGATTCGTAAGTAGGCATACGCGATAAATAAACAAGTAGCAACGTGCAAGTTTCATTATGATTAATCGAGATGTCAGTGAGAATTCATTTAACGTGATGCGTTGGATGCTTTCCGTCGTTCTCTCTTGCACTCACAGCGAGTCGCTCGGTAGAGCGCCAGGCATGACCTTAAATTCTTAACGAGCGGAAAAGTAACGATTGAAATGAAGAAATGATTGACCATCGAAATGAAGAAAAACGGTAGGTATTTATTTAATCGTGATAAGCGGTGAAAATGCAGCGTGCACTTGGGAGTATCGACTGACCTCGCCGGCAAACGCCTGGCCATCTACGGTGTGTTCCGACCCTCGAGAGTCGCTACATCCCCAGTGGCAATGATACTGTTCCAGCTTATAGATGTCATCCATCAACGGTCCACCGCTCAGCACTAAAACAATTTACAATTATTTTTATCAGTAGGTAGGTACCTAAATAATGGAGAATGAAAAAAGTCAAGGGGCCCGCCCGCCATCCCCAGTAACCTAAATAACTTTTAAAACGTTATTTCTTTTTTTGTTTGCCATTTATTCCGATTATATATTCGATTGGCTTCTATACACACTGAATAATAGATGGAAATTCGAAAAATTAAAAAAGTTACAGGCATTTGAATGTTTCTGTAAATAGGGGGGATAGCGTGTTCCGGGAATATTTCACGATCTAACTACATGCACTCCATTTAACGACATGAAAATTATAGAGCTCAAGGTAGACTCCCACCCACCCTTGCTCATAATGCCATCAAGTCACTGCAAAAATGGTGTAAGATGGTTCATTATTTTCGCAACTGACTCAAACATCGCGATTATCTATGACGCATACATATGCCGTTACATGTTCATTTTACGTATTGAATACCCCCGTCTACACTAAACACTGGAAAACAGTTTACAATTCTTCGTGCACAAACTTGATTACGAGTATAATAACAACATGATAACAATAGCGTTGCTCGCATTTTGATTTATCGCCCTCGAAGAGCATTTCGAAGGGTAATCAAGCACGGAGAGAAGAATAATCCCTCGACTCAACATAGCAATCGCGTTATATCTATCAGCTATCTTGTTACCATGATCATGGTAACAAGATAGCTGCGTATAGCGCAAATCGCCGGAAAACCGGAATATAAGTCGATTGCTATGTTGAGTCGAGGGATTATTGCCATATTCTTCTCTTCGTGAGTCCTGAGAGACGATGAGTATTATCTTGAAAAAAAAATCCAAGAATGTTAATCGATTTTCACTTCCTCGTAGAGGAATCTCAGTAAAACGAAAAAAAAAAAAAAAAAAAAAAAAAAAAAAATGATGAGGAAGGAATTTGCAAATTTCTTGCTTTACATCTTTTTTTAAATAACGTTAAAACCTGAACGACATAACAAATTATGATAAAAGTGTGCACCTATTATTGCCGAATAGTACTAATTTCATGTATAATATTTGAGTTGGGTATCTTATGTTTTGCCAAAGTTGATGCGATAACATAATTTTTTCCAAAAAATTTGGATTCTGGGAAATTTGAACCGCTTTGCGGATCATGACGAAAATATATACCAATTATTAGTTGGTTGTCTCATGTTTCGCGAAAGTTTAGGCAACGCGTAAATTTTTCGAAAATTTAAAAAACTATAAAATTCGAATAAAATCCGCAAAATTTACGTGTGTGCCAAATTTCGGCTCAATCGGTTGAACGGTTCTCGAGTTACACTTTTTTTCTAAACCAATTTTCTCGACGATTTCGAGCATTCCAAGTATCCTGGAATCCTGGTATGAAAATGTCGTGGAAAAAGAAAGAAAAAAAAAACCCACACACTATTTTCACCAAAACTAAAGCTTCCGCGTCTATGAGAAAGCGAAAAAATTGATTGGCAGTATAATAGAAAGATATTCCGAGAAATTCGATGAGATTAAAGAGGGCCGCGGCGTAGCGTTTTATTAACTCTCTTCGCTATCGCGTTCTCTATTACAGGATACGGTCGATTAGTTATTATGTGGCCGCCGGTCGTTGAGTATGGTATGAGTCTCGCGGATCGTTTTTGCTCTAGCTGGGCTCCCGACTATACACATGCAACGTATCACAACTGTGCCAAGTCACATTACCTTTAATTAACTTCTTTGTGTTAATTTACCTTATTGGGTACGACAAACGCGACGCAACGTAGCTAACTCAATCATACAAGAGTATTCAAATTGTATAATGAGACGCGCCGCGTGCATCTCTTCGTCACTTTTGATTTCTCGTGTCATCTTCGTATTTTCCTCGACGTGTATCTAGTCTCGAGCAGCGACATCGTTACTCTCCAGCACTATTACCGCGCAATCGTGGAATCCATGATCCACCGGTCTGGTTATCCCTCCGGTTGCCGTACATTTGCGTACGTACGCGTCTGTCTGTACATCCTCTTAGAGGCACTTTCTATTATGTTGATGGAATTATAAAATTTAATGGGACTGATAATAAAGAGCGTTTATTCTGAGAAACGAGAGAAGGTGGTGGGGAAAAGAAAGAAAAGAAAAAAACAATCATCACATGTATTCATTCTCTTTTTCCATTCTCCTTTTCCGAGGGGTCAGTAGGGCTCGAGATATCCCGAGGATCTCGCGGTCATTGTCACTGATTCATTCGAGCTGTGATTGGTCGCGCGGTGATGTCGTTATGGATACGACAATCAAACTCAGCCGACGAGTTTTACAGTTTGGTAAAAAGTGTCACATGGGCGCGCGATGTTCAAAGTTTTTTTTTTTCTCCGGAATATAAAAATTAATCAACAACACAATTGCCATTGAAATATAATCAATGGTGATGACGTTTAGTAGCACCCAGTTGGTAAAATCATACATTCCCTAACTTAAGGAAGTGGCCCACTTCGCCCCACAAATTTTTTTTTTTTCCCGACGCTCAAAATTGACTATTGGAATCGAGTTTCTGGGTCAAGAGCAGCAACAATACACTTCGAGTTTCGCGATAAAGTCATTTTGTTCTTAGATGGCCCACTTTGCCCCGCACTCCCCTACATGTTACTTATTTCCATACTTGAAAGTTTTTAAATTTTTCAATTGCTTCCTTTATGTTTTTGACTTTTTGACTGGTTTTTTTTCACACGCTATATTAGGCCGAAATTACATACAATCATTTACATAGATCAGTTGGAGGAGTTCACAGTGAGACTTTTCGAAAAAAATTTTGTTTCCTTTCGGAAAGATAATTTCCTCAGTCGATGCAGAACCGAGAGACGCGGTAGCGTCGCGACGCCAAGTTATATCGCTTTATGACTAATATTTCCTTCGATATGGGTATGAAGCTGTGGCATTTTTGAATCCCCGAAATAGTCTTTGCAGCCGGGAATCTCTGTTCAGGCATTCTCTTTACATTGTTGTGTATTTCCAATAGTTTATTTTCAGAATTGATTTGCCAACTCACGACGGGTTCTCAATAGTGTATTTATTTATCAGTTTGCGAAATTTTACGCGTTTCTGCTCCGGTTGAGAGATTTGCAGTGCTTTTCCGGAGTGCGACCCAAATTTATATCATTTTTACATGACATAGTGGTGAAACGAATTAGATAAAAAATAAGAATTGGAAATAAACAAAAATATTTTAACGCCAAACTGCTATAAACTTACGATGATTGTGTTCTCAATAAATCGGCCTTTATCCAAAATTTCGATCTGTACGCGGAATACGATGAAACAAATGACATGGCGTGATGAAGCCAATATGTATTTTTTTAAATATTTCAAACTGCGATAACTCATGAACTTTTTACGGTTGAAAAAAAAAACAAAAAATTCAGGAAGTCCTTTTCGCAAAAAAAAAAACAACAAAAAAATTTACGTTAATTTTGTAGTTGAATATAGTTCAAAATTACACAATTAATTCCGAATTAATTATTTTCTTGTGGGCCATAAGAAACGCACTTTTTTTTTTCTTTTTTTTTTTGTTCCAGATGTCGATACGATTAATCGTTCCCGAGATATCACAAGTTAAATGAAAAATGGAAAATATAAAATATTTCGCCAGAATTTTTTTTTTTAATTCAAATTTGATATATCTATTATAACCACTGAACGTGATTTTTCGATTTTTTTTTTTTTTTTTTGGTGACTGAAGTCATGTGGAATGCCTCATAGTTGGAAAAGAAAAAGACTGCCCGTGTGAGAATTAGAGTCAAGTAAATTTACATATAATTTATTAGACTTTTCTACGAGAATAAAACTTATGAAATGAATAATAGAGATTAGGTGAAATACGGTATAACGAGGAGCGTATAAATAAAGTTGGGGTGAATATCGTTATTGAATGGTGGAGTGTGTAATACTGACGTGTGCCATCGCCGTCGCAGTCAACCCGCCAGCAATATCCCGGATTAACGAGCTTCCGGGAGGCCGTGGCCGGATACTTCCATCGCAGGGGCTTGCTACTTAGAGCCTCGTGGTCGGATTCTGCACGATCGGTCTCGATGTTGACCGGGCTCTGCCTCGAACCCGCCGCCATTGGGAATCTTTCCACCCACGTGCTGGGACCTGACAATCAACGAATAATTATTATTATTATTATTATTAGTGGATACGCGCGCTCACGCACGCACCTACGCACACAGACTCTTGTTCCGCATTGGCTGCTGCAATCGTCTCGAAAATTGCCAATCACCAATCAACACTTTGCAAAGATCAATCATATTCGATTCGTTTACATATAATAAGAATCAACTATTCTTTTTACATATTATACCTTCTTGTATAAATAAATATTAATTAATTAATGAGAAATCGGAAGCAATGAATATTAACATTCATCAATGATCGGTGAATTCAAGAGAGCTTGACCTGCAATGGGTTTGCCCACACAAAAAATATAGTTAGACCGCGATGATAATCTAACTGTAGACTATAGTTTCCAGAAGGAACGTCTATATTTTATGATTGTACCAAGTATAAGAAAGTTGTTGAATGAACCATTAATATAATTCCCGAAAGGAACGTCTATATTTTATGGATATAGCAAATATAATTATAGTTGTAATAATCAAAATTATAATAGATTCAAAAACTATTGGAATAGTTTCTCCAAAAATGCCGTTCCGTTGTATATACGATTTCAACGGTTGTTTCCAATAACCTTGCAAGTATCGTTTATCGAACCATATTATCATCGCTTCAAACATAAAACATTGCAGCAGGCCTTCCTATATCTCATTCTATCATAACGTGACATCTTGAAATCAATGATGTGCTTTTCTGCAAAGTATGCTCGTATAACGTAGTTAAAAATATTAGTACCTACTAGTAGATGTATGGTAATATTAGATACCCGTAGATGCGTATTTAATTAGATTTTCAAGTTGAAAGTCTAGTCCCGTTGATTGGTAAATATATTCATATATTTTTTGAAAATTTATAAACAGTAAAACATTCATATGTATGTGCACATATATATATATATAAAAGTTGTTATTTGCATAAAAGTATACGAGTATCGGATGTACTAGAATTTCGGGGATATTTCGGTTAAGTACGATGCCCCGTGGACGTGTTACAAGGTTTCGCGAGATAACGAGGCCGCCTGGTCTCTGTAGTCTGACTATCCCAGCCTCGATCGCGCCCGACAAGGTCTTCCGAAGCCACGAAGCAATTTTCCCAAACAACACCCGTATATTACAGCAATGCTGATATCAATTCATTTGCACTTTATTCGTCGGACAAAATGAATATTGAAAAATTCAATTTTCAGCAATTATCGACAAAGTTAATCGTACCGAGTCCATAATGTCGTCCATTTACGGACGAAAATGCATTAAATTCAACATTATTATATAGGTGGTGGTCTATATATAGAGATTCGCTGAACCACAATGAGAATAAAAGTGTATTTATAGGTATTAAAAGATCAATTATATGTATAAAAGTATCCGGATTGAAGTCTAGTTTGAAGGCGCGCAGTGTGTTATTGAATCGCGCGGGAGGACTTTTGAGATCTGGGCAACGCTATCTTTCTATTATATCTGCCGATATAATATTTGTTAGCTAAAGCAATAAAAAGTGGGTGAGAAAATTCGGTTCAATAATGGCGACTATTGGAATTAAAGTGATATAGGATAGGCGCGCAGGACGAGTCAAGTCGCGCGACACGTAACTCCGATTGACGTGCGATCTTGTACAATTTGTACAATTTCCATTACCTTTCGGATGGCGATTATGTCATTGACGTTGTATTGTATTAAAATTTATTTAATCCTACGTTAAGCTACGTTAAGCCAAGGACATAACATTTGTCCTTTTATGTGTGAGCTTTGGCATAAACAAAAAAATGTAATGCACGAGGATTTGCAAGTAGCATTTAGACTGGTTTACATTCATAAAACGTCTATGCTGATGTTTAATTTTTTACAAGATTTTCGATTGTAATATTTATAACGTTCAAACCATTAAAGTTGACGAAGGCGCAACGCAATCACCTTTATCAACAGACATTTTGTACAACGCAGGATAAGCGCTCTGAAACATTCAACAGTCCAATTTTGCTCCCTTCAAAAGTTCGCAGGGTAGCAATCTTTCTACTGTGTCATTGTGCCATTGGTGCCATCATTGACCACGCGATGAAATCAAGGGCCCAACTTTGTATACCGACAATTTCAACAGATTTTTCAGAATGGCACCATCAAGTTTTCCATAATCCTAGTTGTATTACTAATGCAGGATACCGCCGCTTTTCCATTTTCTTAAATGAAAAATGCATTCACAAATAATAAAAAGACTGCAAAGTAGAACCTTGCTTATTAGCATTCTCTTTTGTTTGTTGTTTCTTACGAAGCTACCTCGATGAGGATCAAGTATAGCGTTGGACGATTTTGGCTTCCCCGCAGAGAAAGTTTTGTAAAAAGCAACAAAATATCGACGGAGTAAATTGCAAGGTTCAGCTGTTATGGAGGCAGGCTTGTTTTCACTTGTTTTTGTTGTCTGCTAAAATTGAAAAAGTACTTGTTTCTAATTACACCGATACAACTGAGAGTCAGCGATGCCACTAAATATACTTTAGGTACACTGGAAAGAAAAGAGGTGAAAGTGACATCGCGGTCTAACGCGTATATGTTTGCCATATTGCGTTGAACGATTTTCCGATCGAAACTCGTGTCGATACTAAAATGGTTGTGACAAAAAGAGCAGGGTTCTGCGAGCCCGTATAATCATGTAGCGCGATCCCACAAGCGAGTAGCGTTCGTCCGAAGCAATCGATATAACGAAAGGTCATTTCGTTTGTGCGTCTTGTTAAGACATGTATGAGTTCCGACTTTTGCACCGGACGTCCACGAACGAGAATATTTTATTCACTTGCGAAATCAGACAGTGACTGGCGCGACTTCAGTTCTCAATATACGATATATGTACTGTGTAGAGTAATAATGCCAATGGTTATAGTAGCGATTGTATAAAGACGGGTGGAATTTTCATGCCGAGCACGGCTTGGCCATAGGACAATCTTTGACTTGATGACAGCTTGAAAGAAGATCCTCGATTAACCCGATTTTCGTAATATTGAAATTTTCGACATCGCGTCACAACGGAACAGCGTATTTGTCAAACATTACGAAAAGAGTCGTTAGAGATTTCTCACTATTATCAACATTATTATTATTATTATTTTTCATTACTACAAAAGAATGATTGTATAGAAATATCTCTCGCGGATACGCTTGTAAACAAACAACAACAAAAACAACTGAATTTAAGTTATTTTCGATTATGCTTAAAATAACAACATTTGTATATTAAATTTTATTCGTAACTCGTATATCGCAAAAAAAAAGGCATAGTTTGGAATCTCTCGTACAATTATGTGCTCGATCGTTCTCTACGCATATATTTGCCTGTGATGGAAATGTTCTCAAGGCGCTTGTTTTATTTTTTGTTTTTTATTTTTTATTTCCGTGTCAAGTCGGCCATTCGTCAAGATTCGCACGCGCGTTTACGTTTACAATTAGAAGAACAGTGTGTCGGGGCCGGTTAGACTGACCGCCAGTTTTCGAGGCCGTCTTGAGCGTCGCAAGGTCGCAAGTTATGTCGTGTGTGTGTGTGTGTGTTTTTTCTGACGTTGCGCGGTGTCTATAAGCGAGTGCATTTTGCGACTGCGGAGTTAGAGTCGGAAATCGTAGTCGATGAATTCTAATGCAAGACAAAGGAATAATGCTTAGTTCAAGTTGCGTTGAACCCATAAATGTAGTAGCTTCGTAGGAACGCGACATAAACGGTTTCCCGCCACGGAGAACGAAGTGGAACCGCAACACGAGAGTATCGATGATCACGATTTGTGATAAAACCCGCGAGTTCGCTTATACACAAATATCAGAATCAAAATTTAATCTGTCGCCTTCTTCATAACTGTTATCCCTAAAACCATTATGAAATTATTGTTTCAACTAAATATTTGTTAACCATACACATGGAATATTTAGATTTATTTTCGAGATATATATATATATATTCCAACGACGAAATGTTTTATAACTTGTATACGTTTTCCGTGAAATCATGAATCGTTGAATATCTGGAAGATATTGTCAAATATTGAAGCATGCAATTTTCCGTTTGAGAAACTGGCTACGGAAATATATAGGTGTCTTGGTAAAGTAAACTAGTAACCAAAACATTGCTCCGGAGCTCTGTAATAATTGTGACAATCAATCGGGCAATCGGTTGGAAGGTTCTCTGACCTTGCTGCTTCTGCACATGGCGTTGTAGATGATGGAATACGTAAAGCGTTTTGTCCGGTATATGTATAGAAAACCATGACGAATCGAGACAAGGTGAGCAATATTATACCGACCAACTTCACTCGTGAATTTAAAGACATTGTCGTTATTTAATTTTTATCGAATAGATGTTATGATGCTTCGACGATGCCAGCCTTTAATATTTTTATTTTGATGGAAGTTTGGCAAATCGTAACTCGGCTCTGAGTCGTTCGACTGCAACGCGTATCAACGATTTCTCGTCTACCGTCCATTGCTCGCTTACGGACTTTCTGAGATTCTGGAAATTAAGCCAATTTTCATATCGGAATTCATATCGGGAATAACGAGTTAAGCGGCATAGTTGGCAGCCATAATAAGATAGATGGGTGATTGCTTAGCCGTGAAGAGCCGCTAAGTGGGAGGTCAGTTTTTCCGAGGCCTCGTTCTATATAATTGAGTTGCTTACTTTGGTGTTACTTACACCGTCAAGTCAGATGCCGAACATACGGCCGTCTGTACCGCCGGTACAAGTGGTTTCCCGGAGTTTACCTGGGTTGGCGTCGCCCCATTAAATCCTGTACAGTGTAGCCAAGTCGCGTTAGCTCGGCCAAGTGCGGCCAATATCAAGTGCAGAGAAAATCGTCATAGCTCAACAGGTATATCGTCATATACCAAAGCAACACCGGCAATAATAACAACAACAACAACAACAACAACTAAACAAGAAAAAATTGATTTAAATAATGGTATTTCGAGAGAGCAAATAAACCGTTATACCATCTAACGAATCTTTGCAAGAAAAATACGAAACTGCATAAACCTCGTTGTTCAAGAATAGTCGTGTTATTGGGAGACGTTGTGTGAGTTTGTTGATAAACGGACGAGTTTTCGACCGATTACAGAGTTGGAGGGTGCGCGTGAAAAGTGCTTTACCGCCCAAATTTTTTCGTGCGTCGGTGGTATTGTTGTCGTCAATGCGACAGAGTTGGATAAGTCGGATTTACATTCCCAGTGTTCATATATCAAGCGTTTCGAGACTAATGGGCTATGTGGGCTATATATATCCGCAACATTTCAAATTATAATGCTATGCGCGTCTCAGCTTTGCTTATGCGTCTCAACAACTTCAAATTTGTTACGTCTATGAAATTTCTTAAACGTAATGTTTAGTGTTGAAATTTTAGTGGTTTGAAATTTTCTATTGACAAAAGTAAATGTGTGTGCGTGTGTGCTTTGTTGCTAAAATGTCAACAACGAAAAATCGATTTTTCATAGCCTATTGTTGAAATGTACAAGTGTCATGGAATAACCTATTGATTAAAAAATTGGGATCGATATGATGGTTAAGTCAACATTTTTCATGATAACATCGTCCATTAAGATTGTCCAATTAAGATGTATGTGTGGGGGAAAAAAAAATGGGGAAAAGGTATGTCTATCGTATAGAAGCCGGTCCGCGACCTGCTGCTTGACGATACTAGAGCGACGCGTCACGTTACAACTGTATAAACTTTGAGTGTGTACGTCTCTCGTGTGTACGGTCGTATTTTTATTTTTACGTACCAATGGCCGCGTCGACTATCAGACTATTAGAGCCAATACAATGGACCACCGCACCGGCTTGAATATTCCAAATATATATTTATCCAATAGAGTTGAATTTCATCGCTATATTTGAGCAGCGAGATATTGCAACAATTTGAGATGGAGTTTAGAAAAACATTCGCACATGAGGTAAACCATCGTCTTATAAGACTGTAGTAATTCAGACGTATAAGATGAACGTCAGACAAACATTTGTAAACCAAGAATAACATTTTGTTACAATATATTTTTGCTAAGCGTCTTGGTATTCGACGATGAGTGTTAAATTTACAGACGCATCGATAAACCCTCGTTATACACACAGTTGTAATCGTTTTCCACAGGCAGACGCAGTTAACGGTGCCACTCCCATTTGTTATTTGGGCAATTAAGCTCGTTATTGCGCAAGTCTTGAACACCATCACGGGATGTGGATCATCGCGTATGTGCCCTTGACAACTTTTATTGCTGTACAGCAGCAGCAGCAGCAATATTGTGTATTATGGTATGTAGGAAAAGAGACATAATAACCATTAGCGACAAAGCGAGACAATACCGGCGGACAACACTGACTCATCATTGCACGTATTATCGTGTCTATAATTTTACCCAAGTTTTGCGTTTTCCACAACTTTCGAAATAGCTAATGCCGCCTCTGCATGCCATAGATTTATTGCAAGAAAATAATTGCTCGCCGCCCGAACTTTAGCATTGCTTTATCGCAGCCCGCGCAGCTATCCACCAACACTATAACAATCCAAGTACTCTACCGAGTTGTTAAAAATTACAACTGAATAAACGCGCAATCATAATTCTGAGATATTATATTGCAACGATCTCAAGAAAATGTTTAAACTTGGTTATAATGACTGGAAAAGGAAATGATTTTCGATAACATCTCACGGATATTTGACAAACGACTCATACAGATAAATATAGTTTTTTTCAATAGATAATTATTACAATTTATTATTATAGTATGGCATTAAAGAAATGTCAAGATAATGAAAAAATGATTGAGTCGATTGTAGAATAAATAATAATTAACTGAAATAACGAAGATTAATAGAGTGTATTCTACACGGTGTCTTTATTTGGTTAATGATGCTCACTCGCGGTTTAAAAATTACCAAGTATATTTTCATTGTAGGGCACACAGGGGCAGAGCAGCCTTGGGGTTATAGAAGAAGCGAGAGTCGACAGTTGAGAGTAGTAAATGAGAGGCGATACGAAGCTGTCACCACACATCGTACAATCAAATATTTATCCTTAATATAACAAGTGTTATTATTATTATTTACGAGCATCTGCTACATTATAATGTATAAATATCTCGTCCACGCGGTACAAAGATTATTTTCTTAAGACGAGCGTTTTCCAAGTGATAAATCAGTGCATTGATATTGAACGCCGCGCGGAAGATTTTATTCATTAAAAGAAATTCAATCGAGAACTCGAAGATTCTTGTTTCCGGAAAAATTATTCTCAATTATTTTTCCCATCGAAATTTCGATCAATAGAATTGCACCATTCGACGTCACGTGGTGAAACCAACACGGAATTATACTGAAATTTTTTTCATAACTTTGTCTGTTGCTATATATAGAAAACAAAACATCATTTAGCGGCGTCAACCATCTGTCAAACGAACAGATTGAATTCAATTGTGACATAAACAATTGTGACATTTTATCAAACATAAACTGTACGTTTCGTCTCATGGTGCAATTCCATCGGTCGCAATTTGGATGCGAAAAATAATCCCCCGAATACCACTCGAGCTTCGAAATTGACAAATGAATCTTTGTCTTATACATCAAATCTATATTTCACTGATTGAGATATTGCCCAAAATTATTTAATTAACAATTAATAGGACAAACAAAAATTTATAACGTATTCAAGTTGGGGTATTTGTCTTTTTACAAAAATAGTCTTTAGCGGAAATGCAAGTTCGAAACAAAGCAACGCAGAAAAAAAAGATAGTTATGAAGATTGTGTTGTTGGAAGAAGAACGAATTGGCCTGAGATAAGTTATGTCTGAATGCAATAACAGGTTCTACGACTTTCGCTAAAAATAATAACCGGTTGGAACTGGACTTGAGGTAGCGGCGCTGGTACAGTCGGGAGTAGTAGTGCTCTTCTGGTAGACGTCTGGAAGTTGTTTCGCACGAGAGAAGGCAGGGGCAGCGAGAGAGCGCGCGGCACAACCGGGGCAAAGGGGGACACGCGGAAATATCTGTGTACGTAGCTTGCCGTTGGCCACCTCATCCTTATGGATTCTCCGCGATTATTCTTTATTAAACGGAAACATAATTTAAGATGATACAGTTTCTTTTGGCGACCTTTCGGTTGTTCCAAAAGACGATATCCAGTTTCACAGTTGATGGATACATATCGTTTGCGTTTTCCGCGGTAATCGCGGTAGTAAACTGAACGTCACTTGAGCTTCATTACCGCTACCGCTGCAATGTCGCGCGATTCTCCTATTCCACAAAACGTAACGTCCTATATAAAACAACAAAACCCATTCAAACTTGTCATATTGTTTTTCTAAAATTCCTTACCATTGAATTCATCCAACTTGAGTTTCTAATATTTGACTATAAGTGCTTTATAATTGTCAATTATCTTGTTGGAAAATACAGATATTTTTGTCAATTGCAATTACCATTGTGAAAAAAATTTCAATGAATTCCGTCTTCGACTTTTCGAACGAAAATGACTGCAACGTATTTTATGAAAACCTAAATTCAATAAAATTTTTAATTATATTTCAGTCGAGTGACACAATGTTGCAGTAAATTTGTTTGACAAGCTTTGTAAATATCCAATGACTTAAATCTACAGTCAGGTGGATAAATTTTAGATATTACAAAAGACGGTATTCGGTACTTTCATTACAGTTTCAAGTAAAATGTTTGTAAAATTTATATTGATAAGTACATTGAATGTATAATCTTTCTTTACAGTGTGTGCCACGAGGGGCGGAGAGAGGCAGAGAGAGAGGGAGAGAGAGTACTGTGTTGACGGAGGAAGCTACGGTTTGCGCTTGAGGATCGTAACGCGGTTCGGCCAGCGATTGCACCAACGCAGTCACAGTCAATGGCAAATTATTAAAAATAAAGATTCGTTGTATTGGTCAGTCTAATAGTCGGGCTCAAGTTCGCACCTCGAACAAAAAAGTAATTGAAAAACTGGATGCGAGCCCATCATTCGTAGAATAGATAATAATTCGATATAGGCATTAACACTGAAATATTTTCAAGTTTATTTCTTCCTGTTGGCGTCTATGTTAAAAACGCGCACGCGGTGCTGGTATGACACGTTATACGATTGGAAAGACATAATATCGAGTTATCGGTCGTACACGATAATAACCGCGTGTTCACAAGGTTTTGCATCGAGCTGCTTGTACACATCTGTAAATGCATCGCATAGTTCCGAGCGAGACGCACTACCAGTCCACCACCACCACCACCACCTAGTATCGCAAACTGCCATACTACAAAAGCATTTGCTGCAGCGACGATACAGATAGGTTCAATGTCAACGGAACATATTGAAATAATCCTTCTGTAATCAGTCGTCACGTTAACTATGGTTATAGTATTCAACATTGACAATTCATAAATTCACCCAGTCTCATAATATAGATTCGGGTGTAGATGCACGCAATACCAAGTACAAAACAATTCCATATTTCCAGTTTATTATAGCTTCCGGCAGTGTTGCGGGCGTACGTCACGCGACTTCCTTACGACTAATTGGATGAGGTGTTGCTGAGACACATCGCGTTTCATATGCCAGACGCGACGAGGCTTGGCTCTTGAAGATCATGGCGATGTCGATGGAATTACGTCGATGCCTAATCGATGACGTTAATTTGTGATTAACTATGCTCTCGGGTACCAGCAGGCCCACACCTTACTTTGAGGTCGTGTACACACGCCGCGAGTCGCTATCGTTTTCAGAGACTTATTTTCAACGCAACTCCACGATAAATAATAAAGACTCTCATAAAAACCTCTGTTTCAAAGCTCAATTTTATTTTTTATTTCATTATTTGCCAAAATCGACTCATTTATTTTCAATACATATAGTATCGGCTATATTAACGGAAACATGGTCAATAATTAACGAATGCGGATAATTATTTCCAAGTAATGGAGAACGGTGAATAAGATTTTTTTTCTTTTTTTTTATACCAAAAATAATCGAGCAAAAAAATGTTGTCGTCAAAAGGCTTTTGACTCGAGTACATTTGGCGATGACGCAGATTAGCTTGCACGCCAAAGAGAATCGTAACACCGGATTTTCCAAAAATTCCAACGAGATGCTTAGTACTACCGTAGTAATATGTACGAAACATATACCTCTAACGAATCCCGGAAAGAATAACCCCCGATAAAAATACTCCCGGAAAAAATATCAACGAAGATGGGGCTACTATTTTAAAAGTCCTCTAATCACCAATTCACGATTGTTGGCCGAAAAAATAGACTCTTCATTTCAGGCCACATTTTATGGAAAAAACAACAAAATATATATATTTTTTAATAGCTGGACTTCGGATGTTTTCATCGGACAGATTGTCTCGAAATTTTTGAGTCATTCTCGAATTTTCAGTATTTTTGTTTTCATGGGATGGCCCAAGGCTTTGACGTGAATACGCTTTTTTCTCGTCTATACATTAATATTTCTTTGGCAATTAATAAAATTGTGTGGTGGATGAGGGGGGGGGGGGGGAGCCGCCTGGCGAGGGGCTCCGCCCCTTGATCCCACATCACCGATTTATTCGTTAACATCACGAAGAAACATCGGGGGAGGTGTAGGGTTGAAGCTAACCCTTTGACATAATAGCCACTCTTCTTGCTGGTAGTCGCTGTTCGTACGCGAACGACAGACTGGCATGAATATTAGCTATCCAATTATAAATATCTACTAATATTAATAACTTCCAAAGAATGATAAAGATGTTAAAATTTCCTTTTGTTTTCCGATATAAAATAATATATTTGAGCAATGGGCGGGTTTGGCAAATTCTTCCATTTCTTTAAAGGCCCATTTTTGGCGTTTATTGACGGGCTTATGATGATTTTTGTCGTTTGGTGGGGGGTGGGGGGGTAATTTTTCCGGTGTTTTTTTGGCCGCCTACCACCTCCTTTCCCTCATCGTTGCAAGGCACGCTTTATTTATTTATCAATCGAGCACCGACATGTTGTTAAATACAAAAGATCTATGTAGAGGCAACTTGATAAATATAAACGTTTGATTGGAAAAATCTCAAAAATACTTTGTCGAATGAAAAGTTTAAAAAAACCAAGTACTTGAAAAATTTCGTTCAACAAGAAAAATTACCTTACAATAAAATTATTTTCCGAAAAAACAAGAGATGATATGAGTTGAATGCAATAAATAGAAAGTAAACACGGTGATAGACAGTGGTTGAGTATATAAGACACGGAATACACTGCCACTACAGACAGCGAGTTTTGTCATTGTAATCTACTTGGTAATTTTTCGAAAATAAAAATATTGTTTCCGGTTAATGTAGAGCTTGAAAATTAGTGGACGAAAAAAAAGTTTGACAACGCACGAATGGGTGTTCGGTGATTTGCTCAATGGTTAATTAAAAAGCAATTAAACGGGAATAAGATGGCAAAGAGACGCGTGACAAATAGCTCCTCTGGTTGCGAGGCAGTCTGTAAGTGCAGGTATGGAAACAAAGAGGCCGTGTTACGGATAAGAATGGATATTGAGGGTGTATATAATTGGTATGCACACGTTATAAGCAAGTTGGTCCGAATGACTCTTAACTAGGTCTGCTTGCTTGGCGAGGCTCGGCCGCTCTTTACAAGCGAAGCTAGTGCGCGACCAGGGGCATCGGCCCCGACCTCAGCCACAAGGAAAACTATTGATTTTCATTAACGAGGAGAAGCAAGCAAGCAAGCAAGCAAGCAAGCAAGCAAGCAAGCAAGCAAGCCAGCAAGCCTACCTGTCGAGCCGCCTTCCAGCTTGGGCTAGCTACCTAGTTGGTTGCCGTTTAACCGATTCCGGAATACCCCACCGACCGGTAAAAGACCCTTTTCTTTATAACTTGCACATCCTCGCGCGTGCATGCAAAAATCTCGACTGGTACGGATATCGCGCCCTGTATTTCAAGACAACGACCTCAAACTCTCGAGAAACGTAATCGTCTTGAAAATGTTCTCGGAATGAGGATCAAAGAGTTGATCCTCATTCCGACAAAATTTTCAAGACCATTCAATCGGATTACAAACATGACAAGCACCGATAAATCTCAACATCCTATGCCACGTACCTACACGTGAGCTATCATTTTTTTCATATTGCTACCTCACTATTTTTCATCCATGCGCGAGTAAGATTAAGACAATAATTGAGTTTCCCATGAAATTATCGTTAAATATTTTATATAAAACAATCAAAATTATTTTAACGAAACGAAAATTCAAGAAACGAACTCTCATCGTCAATTGGCTTTAACATCTTGATTTGTTGGCCTTTACCGTCAATCACAAGTCGTACATTTCACTACGGAAACTACATCCGTTTACAAATCATGAATAACGATTTAAAAACAAAATAATTAATATTTAACCAATAATGTCACTGCCTCTAAACCACGAAACAAACTAAAATATTTAGCTTGAAAATACCGGTAGGTATAGTGCCGAACATTTGGTTTTGGGCTTTGATATAACGAAGCAGCGAGCGGTTCATTGAGTTGGATCGAGTGTTGGGTGTTGAACGCCCGTCTCCGAATCCGCACGGCTTTTGTGCAGCTCTCACCTCTCTATATCCCTACGCGCGAACCTACGCTCAAAAGACCTATAGACCCAGTGATAACGAGCCCTGATACAAAGAAACACAACACCACCTGCCGATGAAAATCGATTAACTCAGTTTCAGCCTCAATATTTTACGCTTTATGACTTTAATCGGCAATTTTCATGTCATCGAGACTTTACGCACACAGAACAAAACGTACCCAACAAACACACACACACACACGCACGCACAATTGATGTTTGTGACTAAAAATTATTAGAACCAAATTAATAATAATTCTCAACATCAAAGAGGTAGAAAACTTTATCATATGGAATTTTATAAAAGCAAGAAAACAAAGAAATACCAATTTATCGTTAAAAACGAAAACAATTGGAAATGTTTTGTTGAACCGGTTATATTGTATAGTTAGAATCTCGGAGAGGTTAATATTGGATGACGAATTTTTTTAAGGTTTCGATGATGCCACGTAAACATGCGATTGACGTAACAAAGATGGTTCATTCGGTTAGTAGGTAGCTACCTACTTAGGCGCATCGATACAATGAAAAATTCTGCCAGTGTGCCGTCATTTTGTTAGCGTCAGCGTCACCGTCGTTTCACCTACGCATGTGTATTGCAATGTCATTTACGATCACACGTACATACGAATTTATACGAATTCAAGGCCCATATAATTATACCGATCATATATACATTCATTGCTCGGAGCGTCAGAGTCGTCAAGTTTTATCTTTTTCTTTAAACTCTATGGATTATATTAGTTTACAGCTGAAATTGTTGACTGCCTTCATTGATAAATATGTCTATTCATTAGTGAGTAGTCGCTCCAACAGTCGCTACAAGTGCCAATCTTTCTAACCGAAATTTAGCTTAGTATGTGCCTTCCGGCTATTAGTACCGCGGCTTGTTATCTCAACTATGCTTAACATCTCACTGAAAGTTGAACTTTTGTCTCACTTAATAATATAACAATCGACAAATCTAGTGGCATAGAACAACCAAGACAAGAACAACATGAGAACATAACATAGGAAAATTTCCGCGACATCGCCGTTGGTGTAAATTTTAATTGTCGCGGGGGGAATTGTTGTTTCTTATTGAGATATCAATAATCCGGTCGTTTGGCTCATAACGCGGACAGTTGACAAAAACATGATGTAGCGTTTGATTCTCATCACAAGTGATACACACACATTACCGGGACGGGAAGTCTACCTAAAATTTTTATAAAACCGTCTTCGATTTCAAGTTGAAAATAACCACCTGGTGCGCGCACTAACTAATCTCGTATACGTCTCAACGGATCCTCACATGGAAAGTTACTTTTGACTTGAATTTTCTTGTAAACTGTACTATTTTTCAGTTGGTTTTTAACTATTTTTCCCTTAAGCAAATGTATCTACATATTCTCATTTGTCGACACACAAAGTGAGCACTTTTTCGCCAAACTCTGTGCCGAACAAGTAAAGTTGCGGTTAATGAAATACCTATCAGCCATCGTACAAAAGCGGTTCAATTTGTGGCAGTTGTACCGGTACAGTCAAACGTAACATTGAAAACTTATGTCCAACACTTGTCGATGGCTTAGAAAATCTGAGAAATAAAAATCAAGTTCGTTCGAGGCGCTATAAAAGATTGATATTTTGAAATTTTTCAATAATTTTCAAATTTCATTAACGAAGTGACGAAAATAAATAAATAAATAAATAAATTGATCGAGAGTCACCTAGGTCATAACTCATCCTAGAATGCACTCTTTGATAGATGACATTGAATACCAAGATTTAATTGACTGTTTTAATCTGAAAGCTATGACAGGTTAAAAAATTGTACTTTTTTCCTCACACCATTTTGGTGTTCATGTCTTTGCAAAATTGCAGAATTATAATGCTTACTTAATGAGGTTAAGGATTTGTCGACCTACATGAATCTAGGAAAAAATATTCGCGGAAAAAAAAAACCCACGGAAAAAAAGTACGAAAAAAATATCCCCGGAAGAATATTCTAACGGAAAAAATAAGTACGGAAAATATATCCTCAAAAAAATGGTCTGCCGGAATGAGAAAAAAAAAAAAAAAAAAAAAAAAAAAAAAAAAAAAAAAAAAAAAAGAGAGAAAAAAATCGAGTGTTGCGACCCTGTCGATAACCGGTGAGATGCCCCGATAATATTTAGTCCCAATTTTCTTTTCACAACATCTACGCCATCACATTTCAACAGTGTTATTGTTTTATTGTGAGTGCGAAAATGAATAATACAAAATACATGAAAAATGTAGGTACATGTATTTTCATGCATGCACTTTTTACTTTTTTTTATGTGTAAGCCAATTCAAAAATTGCTGTAGCGTGCAGATTCACAAATTCTTCGACTCCTGTAAATTCTGAGATGTCCGGCTGCAATTTTCTACATGGCTGTACGTTTACTAATCATGAATAATGACTTTAATAATCAAATAAAATGTCGATATGTCGGTACATTTTGATTCCGGTGAATAAAAAAGGAAAAGCAGTTTCCGCGGTGCCAAAAAAAATTAGCTTCAAAGTTTTTACAGATTAATCCTAAATGTTGTGTATATACGGACTATGATCGTAAGCGATTTCAATATAAATGTGACTGAGATCTGTCGAGCAATTCAAATTTTATATCATTTTGAATTTTTTTTTTTTAAATTTGTTGGTGCGTTAGCTTGTCCACATAACAAGATTCAAATTTCGTTTAGATATGGACTGTCATTAAAGAACATTGGAGTAAAATTTTTTCACGAATCCGTCGACCGGTAAAAAGTTTATGCGACTTTTAATTTTTTTTTTTTTTATGTCCTCTAAGAGTAAACGCGTTTTCAAAGTAAAACCTTGTAAATTACTTGCTCATTATTTTTTAGTTTTTACTTAAGCTTACTAAATGCGGGAGCAAATACCAATCGACGCAACTTCCTCATAGAGGTAGCTTTGTAAAAAAGAAATAAATAATGAGGGATCGATTTGCGAGGTTCTACCTTGAAGGCTTTTTATTTTCTATCACTAATTTTTTTTAATAGTTGCCAAAGCTATGAAATAGTTACGATGATTTTTAATGTTGCCGTAACTTTGTAAGGAAGGACTAAAAATTAAGAGTCGTCATTTTACGGCTGATAGCACTGCTACAATTTTTCAGAGTGTACGCAATATCAAACTTTTCAGAGTCTTGAGCTTGATTTCTTTTTTTTTAAGATTTTTATTCCATCGATAAGTGTTGGATTTTCTCTCGGAATCTAACGATTAACCGTATTTTGGGCGAATGCTTGATAAGAATACGTGTCGAATCTACCGCGCCCTTACCAATAGATATTGAAAAATGCGCTATTCTTTTTATTATACCGAATGAGTAACAATCGAGTATTCGTTGGTACTGACATCTGAGATATAAAAAAAAAAAAAAAAAAAAAAACAAGAAAAAATCCAACACGAGTATTTCTTATTATTGTTGTTGGTGACAATTGGAAAGTGATGGTCAAGGTGCGGTGAGCTTTCACCAATTGAATGCCCATGAAATGTTTTGTTTTTCGAGTGACAGACGACATGGTTAATGGTGTGTTTTTTTTCTCCATCCGTCAACTCAAACGTCGAAATATATATTTGAAATGAATATTTATTTTCTTTGTTGGTAAATAAATAAATATATAGACTTACCGTTGGAGCTTGAGTAGTCCCACTCGTTCCACATACCGGCCATCTCGGGGGGTTTTATCGGAAATTGAGGTCCGAAAAGTTGAGATCCGAGTACAAGCCGCTCCCGCTCGTTTTGCCGACTTGTTTGAACTTTTTTCTGAAAACGGCTCTAATTCGGGATATCTCCCGGCTGTCACTTGCGTACACACCGCGATGAGCGCCTTTGTATCTACGAAAATATCCTGCCGTCACGAGACTGATGCGCGCGCGCGCGACCAATTGCGCTTGCCGAGAGTACGATCGGTTTTGCCTCGACGGAAGAGAGACTTGTAAATTTTAGTTGACTCGACCGTTTCAACTGACACGAGACTATACTGTACACGGGAAAATACGTCTTGACTTTAAATACGAAAGAAAACACACACAGACACACACACGCGCGCGCGATATATTGTCGTCCAATCGAGGACTGCTTGAAAAACGCTTTAGTGAAGTTTGTACGCGCGATCGGATCCAACACGTCTGCGTGAGAAGGAGGCGGCGCGGTTTACAGCAGCACAGTTTCAACGGGTGTAAAGACCGGCCGGTCGCTGTCACTGTTTATAAGACGCTCAGTCACGTGACACTCGGTGAGACGGAGCGCGCATGCGCTTGTAAATATTTACACGTTCACTCATACCTACCGTCGTTCCTTGTACTTATCTATGTGGACACGCGCTCGCCACCTTGCGCACGTGCTGCATGTGTGAAACACGCCCTGTCTCGAGGAAACATTCCCACTTGTCCAGCGTTAATATACGCACGCCTATATCCACCAGAGTCCACCAACCTTTTACAACTTATAAACGGTTAAACTTGCGATAATTCATCTTCTTTCCTCATAACGAAAGCTCTTGCTTCCACGTCAGGTTACTCAGAATTTCCCTAAAGTCCGACAAACGTACTCTGCGATACATCGTTCGCCTCTGTGTGTGTGTGTGTGTGTCCGAATCAAATCATCCAATTACATGTAATTCGAGAACCATCGATCGAGCGCGATTTAGCACTCAAATCAAGTGAATAAGTGGCGCGGTGTCATTTTGTACAAAATTCATAAAACGCTTCAGATTTTATACCTTTTTAAATTTTAATTTAAAAAAAAAGGGCGTAAACCTTTCGTAATTTTACGATATTTTCCATGATACTTTTTCATGAGTCTATTCACCGATTTTTGGTACTCAATTATTGGCCGAAACCAATGACCAATTATTGGGTAACGTTGGGGAAAAGTGAATAGAAAAAATATTGCCAAACTCTAGTCTTGCAAGTTTCTTTTTACAAGGTACAATCGGGGGCAATATACAAGATACTCCTTTGCATCCTCGTTCACTGTATTACATTCGCTACATACATTGTACAGACTATAGAAATTCGATTGATTATTCTTAAGCATATAATACGATTCAAGATTCAGCTAAAGTTGTCAAGTATTTTCCATTGAAGGAAAAATGTAGTATCTCTATCGTGGAGCCAATGATTTTTAATAATCGTCAATCTTTCGCGTGCACCAATGATGACGTATGTAAACATTGATAACCAAGTTCCGATTAACGTATGACTGAAGAAGTCACCAAAACACACACACACACACACACACACAGAGTGACAGGTGATACACATTCTGATTGCGAACGCGTGACTTTCGTTATAGCGGCAGGTACTTTCGTTGTTGAGACTCGTGACCGAGCGCGAGATATAGCTGATAACCATCTTATCTTCAATTGCTCAGTAATTTAATCGCCGTTCCAGAGCTGTGCTTGCTCGCGCTACCTTCTCTCAACCTCCTTGTCACACAGTACAATCATTACATATTGTGCCTACCAAAAATTGTATCGACGCACATCCGACGCACATCCTGCACAATTGAACAATTTGACGCATCTTAAAATGGTACATTGTGGTGCAAACTTTACATATAAGCACTTGCATATTCAATTGACAGACTAATCTGCACAGCATTATCTTTAGTTGACCATTAACCCTACATCTCATGATTATATTGAGCATGCACTCTTGGACAGATAAAACAAGACCATCACTAAAATTCCACTTCACCGGTTTGCTGTAGAAACTGCGACAACTGAAATTTTTTACTTTCTACCGGCGCACAAACAATTTTCGTGCACTCTTTCCTAAATTCCCGAAATATAATGCTCGTTATGTACTCGATGAGGTTTATATGTTACATTTTTTCAAACAAGGGTATCATCGAAAGAATTTATTTTTCTAACACGTGCATGAACAGCGGTACTTTTGATGGCAGTTTTTCGGGCCGAAAGTCGCTAGTGTCGTGTCAGTGTCAAAAAAATCGATCGACGCGTTTCTTTTTCTCTCTCTCTCTCTCTCTCTCTCTCTCGTTCTTTCGGTGTGGCACTTTCGTCCCTAGGGACGAAAGTTTGGAACCTCACTTTTCAGTGTTCTTCCCTCAAAACTACCATCCAATGCACCACTATTCATGCACTCGTTACAAAAAATATAGTGCGTAACTTTGCTCGGACAGCAAACCTCAAACTCGTCGCAGTTGCAAACTTTCGACCCTTAATTTTTTCCAAAGGCCGAATCTCAGAAATGATTGCAAATATACGCTGATGAATGAAAAAGAAAAAAAATATCGCATTTTTGTATTTTTTAAAAAACCTATACCTACTTATATTGGCAAAAACAAATTCGGAATCTCGCTTTAATGATGAATATCGAAAATTTGCTCTAAACATTCATACTTTATACAGTTCGAAGATCGATCTCCTTGTGTAGATTGTCAACCGATGAAATTAAAAAAAAAAAACAAAAAACAAAAAATCCTTTCTGTTTCATAATCGAGATGGAATTTAAATGGAGTGACCATCATTCATAACAACGTAGCTCATTTTATTGCGAAACGATTATGGATTAAACGCCTCATTCTCGATAATACTGTGGCTCTGAATAAACGCACCCTGCTCTATTACTGTTATTAGATTATTCGTCGAGCAGGTGTGAATTATTTCGATTAAATTTGCCATTGAATCGAGGATCTTCAAGATGGTGGCAAGCATCTGGATTCCAGTTGTTTTTTCATCATCAACATATTCTCGGATCTCTAATTTGTCAGGTGCTCCACGCATGTTTTTGTTTTTTCCGAAGCCACACACTCATACACAACTCAAATTATGCAGTATTGTATTATATTCCAAGTTCCGATGTGGTGCACTCACGTGACGACGACGACGACGACGACGGAATACTTATCCGGTATGCCAACACAGTCCCGTCTCTCTCAAAATATATCACGAGATCAAACGTAGTTAAAAGCTTCTGCTCTATCCAAAGTAGCCACGGCCACTTGAGATAACATTTTCATTTGACAAACATAAACGTCACCGACTCAATAAATCAGACTAAAGGAAAATTTGTTGAATTTTAGATACGTTCAGATTCGGAAATCAATATTAATTACATTATATTATGGTTTTTTCTTCATTCCGAATCAATATTGTGATATTCTTTTTACATTTCAACTCGGTCCATTTTTTCATTGTTTACTTCTATTAATACTGTTATATTATTTATTTTGAATATATCTTGGGAGAAAAAAATATCGACATTTCGTCAAAATTAAAAATAATTACTATTTCCTTTGAAGCAATCGCGATTTTTCGCTGATATTTCTCTATTTTTTTAACGAAATTATATGAATTTCGAGAATTATCAGTTGTCTTAAAGATTGTTTCCGCGGTGAATTACCGAGCAGTGTAGTAGACATTATGAGAGATGTCTTTGGTTTTTCAATGCTTCGAAAGCGCAGGATACTTGTCAAAAGGATCAAGAAAATGTTGAGCAACTACACGCAAGTTAGTGTGTCGTCAATACTCGACTACGACGTTATAGTTACAAGGCGTGACTGTACTTCCTGTACGCTCAATTATCAACAAGTGAACAAGGACAGATATTATAATTACGTTCGATCGTCGCGAACGCGTTGCTTTTAGTTGGCGGATCAGGTTTTCATTCTGACTTCATTCAATATTATTTAGCGCTTATTTTTGAACCATCGAGGTTTTTTGTAAATTGTACGGACACACACACACGTTATACTCAATATATAGTCCAACATTGGCCGTTCGCTTATCTCAATTCAAACTCGGAACGATTCATGTTGATGATTCATAACACCGTGTACTATATTTAGTATGCTATATAGATCCATTACCTTATTTCATGACCCCAACATAACCTTGGGACACGTTTTAATAATGATAATAAGTTCCAGTCAGCAGCAGCATATAGCTTTGGTTCTCTTTTGGAACGAATGTGAGTGGGAGTACGAATATGCGAGTGAGGTTGACCTTCGGCTTTTCAGGCCAAGCTAACCTATCTCTATTTCAAATAGAATACGTTTGCTCCCTCAAAGAGGAAGTTATATTTACGCATAAACATTTTTCTTTCCGCCCGTGTGTTCTGGGCTTGATCGCAATTTCGCACACTCAACGACCATTCGATCGATCGGACTGAAATTTGGTATACAAGTGGAGCACCCTTTCATTGGTGCAATGTCTCAAAAAATTTATCCTGAAATTTGGTTTCTACGCTATCTTACCAAGTAGTTGATAAGTGCCGATACATTCGCAATCTTATTCGTCATTGAATTTTACCGAAATCGGAAAAGCGCTTCAAATATTATGATTCCAGCAATTTGTGCGTAATACGAACCGCCGAGCTCGAACCTCGTACTTTGCAAGGGGACCCACTTACTAGTTACAAAAAATTCATAAGAAATTTTTTTTTCAGAATTTTCTAAAAAGCATTACAATTCTGCAATTTTGTTATGTACATACAGTGCACCAAAATCGTGGGATATTAAAAGTAAATTTTTCACTTGTAACTTTCAGACGAAACCCGCGGTGATGAAATTTTACTGTCATATGTCTTTATTATCCGTCCACGAGTGCATTTTCGATTGGATTGAGAAATTTTTATTTCACGTCTTTATGGGAAAGCTATGATTTTGAATGTGTAAATCAATATATCTCTATTGAAAAATAGATAAAAAATGGGTAATCCAAAAAATATTATTTTCACTGCACGAACAATCGTTATATCCAATCTATAATGCACTTTTTGACAGATAAAATGAGTCATCAAACACAAAAATTTCAACACCGCTTTTGCCGGAAAGTTACGCGACAAGTGAAAAATTTAACTCACAGTATTCCGGCGGACGGTATGTGATTACAGCATTGCACAATTATAATAGTTTTAGTGTACTTGATGAGGCTTGAATGTAAGATTCTTCAAAATAACAATATCATTTACAAAATTATTTCGCTCATCACATTTTTTAGGTGTCTCGATCCCCTTAAACATAATAATATTCACGAACAGAGCTGGACAAACCGGTTCAGGTGAAAGGTACTTGAAATACACATTTTTTAAACGTACTCGAAGTACAAGATTTCAATCGTTTGAAAACTATACAACGTACGCAGGCGCACATCAAGCCTCACATTTTTCCAGATAATCACGCTAAAGTGCATTTCCACCTTGTTGTTTTTCGAGCCATGTAGATAAAATAAAAATTACATTCTCCTTGGATTGCGCAACATTAGAGCAGTCGTAAGGACAGTGTATGTTCGAACGATAGAGAAAGAGAGAGATATCGCATATACATCTCTCTACGTGAGAGAGCTAAAAAAGCAACGAGTTTCTATTGCACGTGACACTCTAAAATTACCATCACGGAAAATGGGATGAACGCTTCCACGAAACCGATATTCGTAAAACTTACGTAAAACTTTTAGCTCGGAAGGATATCCAGTTTGCTTCTTGTATTCATTTTCTCGACGACTATTCCGTCGAGAGACGCACTTTCAATCGACAATGACGAATATACAGTTTTTTAAAATAAACCTCCGTGTATCGTTCTGTTTTTATTTTTAACAACAAAATGCTATCAATGAAATTCATTAATGTACCTGATTCATTTCATAATAAAAAAACACATGCACACACACACACAGGTATTCCCATAACGTGGCGAAAATGGTTGGGCGAGTTTTTTCGCATTCGTCATAATGAGAGCAACGTTTTCCCTTGGAATTTGACTCGTAGTTGCGGAACGTCGCTCGTCGTTACTTTTATGATAATGCTAAGGGCATAAGGGAAGGCGAGTAGACCGAGGCGCCGCGGGCCAACTACTTGACAACACTGAAAGTACGGGATGACAGATAGCAGGGCTAGGGCTTTATTTTCGTCGTCTATGGAGACTTTCCGCGCCGCGATACGTCCAAGACATACTGAATAATAACTCGACTATTCTGTCAACTGTTTGTGCTGTTGATGAATTGACGGGAAAAAAAGAAATAAGAAAAAGAACGGCACGATAATGTGATACGCGCGATATAGCGATGTTCCGAGGACGGTTGGCAAGTACTGTCCCACTGCTCCTCTCGAGACGTCACTCGGCTTTGTCTCTCGCCGCTGGCCCAACAGAAATTTTTAGCGTTACACATCAGTCGCAAATCGGATTCCGACTGGGCCACAGCAACAAGTCTCTGATAGCAGCGCCATATTTCACGTGACACTCGAAATTTTTACTCGAGTGATCTCAAGGGATCATCCCCGCTTATATGGCCAACTTCCCAACCTTTGTGTCGAAAACACTGCTTTGTCCTACCAGTATCACAGACCATGTAACGTTTTAGTTTTCCTTCCTTATTGAGGAACTTTTGTTTTTATGCAAAGATTTTTTTTTTTCCAGATTTTTACGTCAGATCACAACACGGTTCAAATCATCGCATTGGCATTGAATTTGCTCAAAATTCGTAAAGCGCTTCGGGTTTTATTGAGTTTTTGGATATGCAAAAAAATAATCCTGTTGCAATAACTATTGGAAAGTATATCCAGAGAGCACAAATTTTCCACTCGAACAAAAAGATCGATAAAATGATTTTACAGGAATTTGACGTTTTCCTTACGATATCACGATGACTCGGCGGATTACGCTAAAATCCATTTATTTATTTATTTCCTCATTCGTTTATTCGAAACAAGAGTGTAGAAGGTAAGACCTTACTCATTCGATCCTTGTTTTATTATGTAAATATGGTAAACAAATAGTTCGGTTGGACTGTTAATGTATAGCTTAACATAGTGCGAACGAATGAATCACGAGCATGAAAGCAAACTGCAAGGTTTAATACCTCTTTGATACCTTCATATATATATAAATCTCTAATTGCCAGGTACATCCCACAAGGCTTTTATCTTTAACTCGCCTCTAGCCTTATCCCTAACTGCTGATATTTCCTCAATTGCACTTGACTAACTTACTCTAATCCCGAGTTGCGTCCTCAGCCACGATTCACCGCTAGTATTTTTGCTTCCGAGTCGAGCGTAGCAACTTCTTAAAAAAAAAAAACGAGTTTCCCGCTGAACGTTCGATGTCGTATCTTAGTTAGTACTTACTGCTCGCGAACAAGCCACCTCCATTCAAATAATTATCCAAATTGGTTATCCTTTTCGATTAGTAAATAAATACATTTATCTATTAAAATCTAGCTGATACATATAAACCTTAGTTTCTTAAGAAACATCAATTCGCGTTGCGGAACGCAGAAGGAAAACAGGATGACATTAATGATATTTCAATGTTTACCCTAAAATGACTTTATTAACTCTTAT
Source organism: Tromatobia lineatoria (assembly GCA_949699805.1). Taxonomy (NCBI): domain Eukaryota; kingdom Metazoa; phylum Arthropoda; class Insecta; order Hymenoptera; family Ichneumonidae; genus Tromatobia; species Tromatobia lineatoria. The sequence continues at coordinate 41,216 of OX453045.1, forward strand.
CTTTACACGTGTTGAAACCATATACATATATACATATACATATACATATACATATATGTATATGTATGTATATATATGTATATGTATATACTTGCCAGACCTGTTTGTGTATGTATATAATTGTTTCGACGTACTGTGTGTATGTTATTTTTTTCTTATATTATTACAGTCGATATCAATACCGTTATTACGCTTGTAAAATGTTTGCGTTTTCCTCGACCGTTCGTTCATTAATTCTCACAGCTCCAACTGTGTCGACTCATTATACATCCTTTTTCTCAACATTTTTTTACAAGAATTTCGTATAAATGAATTTCTCTCAACACCGGTACCTTTGAACGAAACACGGAAGAAACGATAACAGATAGAGAAAAAGGACGTAAATGGGACGTTAGAATGTTGAATCAGCGCTTTGAGTTGAAGAGAACGGGCTCTCGCGTCGTTATCATTGTTAGAAGCGCGTTATATGACAGACGAAAATAATCTAAAAACAATTCAGGCAATTTTCGATACGCTTACACAACTATTTTTCATCGTATATAACACGCAGGCCACGTACAAATACAATACGCCGGCCGACCACGATTCTTAATATCCATGGAACTTTATTTATGTGTTTATATAAAACGCTTTGTTAAGACGCGCTGTGTCTCTTTAGCGGTAATTATTTGTTTTTTATCTTGAATTTTTTTTTTTTCTTTTCCCCGGGAAGCTGCCCGACCTGCGGATCACGGAAAACGAAGCTCGAGAATGCTCAACACATAGATTCTTAACCATACGTTTGATAGGATCAGAATTTCAGTACTTGGTAACAACAAGACAATTACAAAAAAACAATCAGCGCCGTTAAAATTTTTAACAAAATTTATCATAAATATAGGGTACTGTTTTTTTTTTCGTCAAAATATGTTTTTAAAAGAATTCTCTACCAATTGTGAATCGTTTGGAAATAGATTGTAAAATCATTCGAAAACTGAAAATTTTTATTATTCAAAACGATTTTATATTGCATATAAAAAGTTTGAGGGTCATTGAATCAACAGTTTCGTCATTACAGTCTCAACATTTTTTGTTGCTTTTAATAATTTAAAAATTCTCAAAAAGATGACAACTTTGGGATTGAATAATCTTCATTTATTAAAAACTTTTCGAGATTGTTAAATATGGCAAGTATGAAATTAATGTTCCTAGGATGCGTCAATGATGTCGATTTTTTCCTTGTTGTCTTGTAGTACCGAAATCTTGATCAAATTCAAGTTGTGGCTCGTAATATATACGTATAGTATTCGAATTGCGCCTCATTCTCCCCTCTCTCTCTCTCTCTCTCTCTCGCTGTCTTTCTCCATCTCATCCAGGGCATTTACAACAATTACAAAATACTTTTATTCACGTTTGTTCTTTTGTGGTCGGACAAAATGATGACACGATTTTTTTCCGCGATTCACTCCTCTCGTTAATTCATCTTGATTTTTTGTAGAGAGTGTTCCGTGATGATAAAAACCATTTTCTGCTCCCTAGTCACTGTTCATTGTCATTCACACTTATAATTAATATTTCGAAACACGAGTCACGTGTCGATGATAATAAAAGAAAAGGTAAAGGCGACATGCAGAGGTCGACGAAACAAGTGGCACTGCGACGATATGAGGAGAAGCATTTGCGATATGATTTGTCTATGTGTTTATGATATCCAGTTTATCGTTGCATCGTTCCATTACGCCGATAATGTTTTCAGTACATATAAATATACCGTGACAATGTTGACACCCATCGCGTGAGCGACAAATCGATTTTTGTTGGCCAAATAATATTCGGTAATTCGTCTCGCGATCGATCTTTCGTCAAACTCGCAAGAAAGATCATCATACGGATGAAGTTACGGTATTGCTCAGCAGGATATTTAATGTATGTGTATGAGGTATTGGATAGAGTTAAGCCATCCTCGGTGAATCGGACGGAATGTCAAAACGTATTATTCGAGACACGAGCTCACGCGAGGATGTCGTTATTCTGTCACGTCTCGAGCTCAAGTCAACAACGAAAAACCCATTTATCGAAAGACATATATTCGGACCCCCGAACATATTTTTCAAAGTTTTTTTATTCCTAATTATTTTACGGATTTTCCTTCAGAAATTACGCACAATTTATTACTCTGTGAGACATTTCTCTGGGCACCTTGGAAAAATCGCAATTCGATAAATCAACAGCGAAATTAATCGTCTTCGGAAACATAACTATTATCTTGTTTATTATTTTATTTATAACACTGATATGCGAAAGCGGTGTAAAATATTGAAAATAAAATCATGAAAAAAGGGAAACGAAATAATGGTCCAAGGAAATGTTAATATTGATAATTTCGTGATTTGGATTCGAATTCCACGATAAACGAGACGTCGATGATGATAATGATGATGAGGAGGATAAGGATTTTATGATTGATATTTAGGGTACCCTTAAATTCTACGTGTTATTAAGTAGATGTGAACCGAACGATAATACGTTCATCGCAATGTTTATATAATAATCGATAAATCAATAGTTCCACATGAGATATTGTGTCAAACATACGTTATTTTCAATCGACCAATAATTATCACATTCATACTTTGACGCAATAAGTGTTGGCGAGTTTGCAGTAATAAAATATACGCACACACGAATGATGTCATTGCAGCAACGTACATTCTTAATCATCTTTCTTCCTCGCCAACGCTTATTTCATTAAAAAATATCGAGTCGAGAAAAACTTTTGCAAGTGAGTTTCACCATGTATATAATGTTTCGCAGTCCGTATTCATCTTAAGGACAAACAGGCTCATTGGTATCAATGTTAGCCTATTATTATCATTAGATAACACAGTGGCCAAAAAGTATAAAAAATTGTTTCACAAGATTAAAGCGTTGTAGTCAAAGTGAAGAGTGCAGACCGCGATGCTCTCTTCTCAGATCGGTGTGTCTGTTGCCTCTCTAATTGTGTGTGTTTCTTTTCCCATCTCGCACCTACTCTGCCCCCCCCCCCCCTTCTCACATTATTTATTTTTGGCTTGGTAACTGTGTAATATGTTTGTAAATTAAACATTATTTCATGTACGAAAGAAAAAACGTCATTGATGCTTCTGACATTATTCAAGCTCGCACTTACGAAACAGATTCGTTACAAGATTGTTAATCGAAGAACATTCACATGAGATTCAGATCCTTGGTCGTATGCGACGATTTTCATTAATTGGTTCTTGGCGGCGACATAGAAAATTCAAGTTTGGAGTACAAAAACGTCAATGTGAAATCGCTTACAAGATTGTTGTGCGTTTAATTAAAAACTAAAACGACCAAGACGTCGTTGTTCAATTCGAAAGAATATTGCAAGTAAATGCCTGCTTGTCGATGTATTCAAATAGCGTCACTAAAAATACTCGTCCAGACCGAACATATCGAACGTACGAATATTAAATATATGGTATTATCATGTGTTAATGTTATTTATTTTTTCGTTACATTCAGCACGGGCTGTCCGCGCTTATGGAAGCATTACGGGTGGCTCTGATCTCCACCGTTTCTTTCTAATACTCAATCTCATTACACAGAGACTTTTTGTTATTGTTTATTATTACGAAAAATTATTCAGTTTTACGTCGCGTAGTGTGAACAATTTTTTGTATGTACACTTTGAATAACAATGTTTTTTTCAATATGATTTTTTTTCACTATGTACATAGTAATATTAATCACACATTTAAATATCGTACTATAAAATAAATTTTCTTAGAAAAATTAATACCAAATGATATTTTTCGTTCCGTTCGGTAAATTTCCGCTAATTTCCGAAATTATCCTACGTACCATGTAGAGCAACATTCATTTGGTTTTTACTCTTTTCTCATTACCCAAAGACGTTATTCTATGAAAAATTTAATTAGTGCAACATTTCCGTTGTACACAATTTAATGTTCTGCATTTTAAAAAATGTTTGTTTTCTTTTTACTATGTACATAGTAATGATGATTAAGCAATTAAACATCGAGTTACAAAACAATTTGATTGTAAAAGATAATCCCTAATGATATTTGTCGTCCGTTCAGCCTGTGTAATTGTATATAAAAAAAATCTTGAACCGCATAAACCTTTCCAGTTGCATGAACTTTTTATTCCTCTCAAACATCTGCAGCCGAAAGAACGTACGATCTATGGATTATACGCGATAAATTGATTATATTAGCGCTTCCTTCGAATATTTCTTCAATCTCAACACATTCGATAGTTGCGGTCCCGTTACTGAAAATGTTCTTTCTGTGGCAGTGTGTTACGCGATAGGTACTTCGTACGTTTAATAAATTTAAAGAATTGTTTAATATTCGTCAATCCTTATGGTGCTTGGAAACTTTCGTACAGTCGAAAACGTCGCCGACAATTGTCTCGATCGACGCGTTTAATGATGCTGCTTTTCTATTAACGTGTAAATTATATACTCTTATTGCTTAAGAGAATGGCACTGATCACTGCAAAACATCGCTCGAGATATAGGGGTTTTTCACGCATTTTTTAGAATTTCGAAGCCCATGATTGAAAAAGAAAAATCGTCGGAAAACGATTTTATGAAATATGTTTCTTCTTATCCGTCGTATTATATCTTTTTCAATTCGTTTTACAAAATATATGTATATAAAAACTAGTTTAAGAGAGTTAAAAAAGCACAACGAAAAGTAACCGAACGTGAACAATCCAGGAAAGATTCCAACAAATAGATTGGGATTCCATCAATATTTTATAACAAGTTTTTTTGACCTGTAATTCCGTAATATCAACATATTCTTTTAATTAAATATTATCCGACGAATTTTTCGCAGATCCTCATCGGTTACTCCTCAAACCGAGCTGTCGTACGCGTCATATTATCATTGTTATTAATATTATTATTGTTATTATTATTACTATTAATATTATGTTTTCTTTTTTGTTAATTCATTCGTTTGCGCCGAGTTGGACTAGTGGAATCTACCCTAGAGTGGATCCGTTACGAAAGGCAACGCGTGATATCTTTTTGTTTTGTTTTTCGTTCTTTTGTTTTTCAATAAACCTGTATTCCACATTTCCCAGAGTCGATGTTTTGTTGTTGGTGTTGTTTTTTTGTCCGTTTTATATTATTTTCATTAAAGCGGTCAGCCGGTAAGTCGAAGAGAAAATAAAATGATTTCACGATAGCGGTACATTTGTTAGAGGGGTCGGATCAGAATTTGCCGGAGAAATGAAAATAAAAATGGTAATCACGTTGCTCTTCGAGGATCGCATTATGCATGTATAAAAGATGTCCTTGGTGCGACAATGCGGGAATATCGTTATCGAGGTCACGTCCTACAGCGTTCTTTCGTTTTCTCGTGATTAGTTTGTCATCAAATCCCTTATTAACGAGCACCTCGCGAATTTAGAAGTTGATTGCCGACGTTTGTCGGATTATACTGTTTCTTTCGTGAATTATTTTGGTTCTGCGCGTGTGTTGGTGAGTCTCCGAGCATAGCTAGCATATACTTTCGCGTTGGCGAGTGCACCGTCGTATTGTTTTGTTAGGGGGGCACGTATGGCGGTGGTTTTCTGTACGTCGGCGTTGGTTTTGGCCGATTTTGACGATTATTATCGCGACTCGTGGCAAAAGGTGGCGGCGGCTGGTATGGCTCCTCCGAATTCTCTTTTGGCAACATTGGCACGTCCGCACCGTCCTCCGCTTTCTGGTACTCCGGTGGTGGAAGCGGTGGCTTCTCTTCCTTCAAAATAACCGGCGACTTGTTGCCTACCGATATCACACAAGAAAATCAATTTTATTAGCCATTAACCATCCCCAAATTTACCGTCATCCCCCAACATATTCCATTTCACAAGGTACAACTTGAAACTTTTCGATTCAACGTTAACATTTTTCCATCCCTCACCGACATTATATTTCACTTTTTATAATCTATTTTTTCCCAAAATGTTGACTAATCCCACTAAACGCAGATCGATAATCCAATCAATACATAATACGTTACGTCAAAATGATATTTCTCTTTCTTTCCGGAAACATGATAATTCATATAACAGACGTGTCAAATAACATAACAATTGCGAAGAAACATTTCATTACACATTTAAATTCATAGCTTTGTTGAAAAGTTCTTGAATATAAATTCTTCGACTCATCCTAAAATGCACTCTTCGACAGATTAAATGCGAAATCTAAAATTCGTTGACAGTTAAACATTTTTACTCTTTTTCTCATACCATTCTGATGCACTGTCTTTGTAAAATTGCACAATTATAATACTTGGTATGCACTCAATGACGTTTAAATGTAGACATTTGAAAGAATTTGAAAAAAAAAAGGCTATGAATTGCAGCAATTTCTTCCGTATGCATTGTTTTAGGTGACTCGAGGCCCCATGATGAGTCTTGGAAAATTCGATGACAAATATCAAATGTTTTCGTGGATAACGCTAGAGAAAATACGCGAAATTATGCGTAGCAAGACATTAGTATAAGCGAGATCACTCGTCTTCTTTTGAAGCACATAAAAAGGTAATTTTTTAATGCAGGCCACTCTTCATTAATATCGGTTAATCTGGAAACGTTAATAGGAAAAAAAAAAACCGTAAAAAATTGTAATACTCATTTCGCTAGATTGTGCTGCCGGTGTCTCCTTAATAAAACGTAAAACTGTACATAACGCACCGAATAAATTCAGCTTGTTATTCAAATTGATTTATGTGATACTGCAAGAAAAATATAATCCAGATAATCACTCTTTATTCTTAGCTTATCGATGGGTTGTAATTTTATTTCAATTTAATTAGGAAGAAACTCATTTATTCAGTACTCCAAGCACGTTTTTCGGAAGATTTCTAAAACGAAAAATCGAATAAGGTGATTAAAAAAACGATAAATAGGCGTTTCGTTGTTGTTGTTGTTGTTTTTGATAATATCGAATAAAGTTACTTAGAGTTGTACGGAAAATGCAATAAGTATAAGAAGATAAAATGTCGGATAACATGTGGAAAAGAAGTGTCTATTACCTGGATCAGGTTTTTCGTCGAGTTCGTCTTGGAATATCACTGGAATTCCCTTACTTCGGAAGCTCTGTCTTTCGTCGTCTTGTTCACTGACGCTCATTTTGCCGCTGCGCCTTCTTCGATAGAGCACACACGCAATTGTTCCAGCAAGTATGAGCATAGCGGCTATTATTATCGCGGGTAGTACAAATGTGATGAGATAATCGTCGTTTGAAGTTCCAACGGGTGTCGAGTCTCCCGCTGCTGGGGAAATGCTGTCGGGTGAATGTACTCCGGTCAATTGACCAAGACACAAGCCCATGGGTGTCAGTGTTATTTGCTCAACGGGAAATTCCTCGCCCATTATCTTTTCAATTCGGTCGGTCAACGATTTGTCGGGTTTCACGAGGACTTGGCTCAATTTAGCAATCTCATCATTGGGACAGTAATCAGTTGGCAAGGTGGTGTTGCGCCACGTAACAACTGTGCTTCCCTTTATTATGCTGTCCAACGAAATGGCACTAGTGTCCTTGTCTTGAAAGAGATCCCGTACTTTTTCGATAAAACTTTTCTTTTTATTTGCCGAGTGCGCAAATGTCTCGTACGGTATTGCCAACGTCATCGAAAATTCGACATTGTGTCTCATCAATGGAGCTGGCTCGACTGTTACAATCATACCATCCGTTGCGCTTAATCCTGCAATATCAAAACACATCGATCAATCAAATATCCAAATGAGATCCAAATTGTTGGTCATTCTTCGATTACCATTGTCGTTAATTCTTTGAAAAAAAAAAACATGAAACCGGACACGTAAGTGTCAATTTACAAAATGGTACAAACTGTAAATAAAGATCAAGTAACATCTCAGAGCTGTTGACAAGACCGGTAAAAATGGTGTTTCGAGCCATCAAATGTTATTATATCGGATGTTTTTGTTATTCGACGCGATATATTTCAAGTTATAAACCTTCTCTATCGGTAGCGACCAATTGGTACTCCTTTCGGCCAATGTCTTGACGCAACGGGACTCCGTAGAATTCTTGATTCTTAGAGTCAAACTGGAGCCAGTTGAAGAGTGGAATCGGCGTGCGATCTTTTGCGAGGAGGGTTATATTCAATTTGCTCGTTGGACCGTCTTCAACATCGTAGAAAGCATCCTACAATAAAGGAAATAATAATAGTTGTAAACTGATCCAGGTGTCTCGTCGTCGATGAGCATTGAGCTTATCGATAGGGTCACGTACGTCGGGAACTTTGTAAATAACCAACTGTCCAACGGTGGCATTAATGTGATCCACTTGATTCCTCGGTATTGGTCGGCTATTGGGTCGATCGGTTGATACTTTTGGTATTTCGGGCCTCGCCATTGTTTCGCACTGACCGATACCTTGATAGACTACTCGTTTAACGCGAATTTCCGGTGCAAGAGCATTCTTCAACATAGCACTGGGTACTTCATCTTTATCGGCGATTAATACCTGCACCATCATTGTTAGCAATCTCACCATTTAATTCAAACAGATTTTTCGTATTTTCTGTACTTACGTGCAACAATCTGTTGATTTCATCTTTAGGGCATTCGCTACTGCGCGGAACACTGTCGTTTGTCCATGTAAAGATTGCCTGATCCTCAGTTATATCTATAGAACGAACTGTTATATCACTGGAATCTTTATCTCCGTATAATTGTGCGAGACTTCGAACAACCTGCAATATAACAATTTATTGTTATTCCTTGCTATCGCTTCATTCGACTTATCTTTGTACGAATAACCAGAGTTTAAACCTCCAATTATTTTAAGTTACCTAAATAAAAAGAGTTATAAGAAGAAATAATTTTTCAAATGATAGACTTCTTTTCAAAAAAATCTTACATAAAAACCTCATTAAATATATAACAATCATTATACAGTGCACTCAAAGACTTGACAAATGTTGCAAAGTACAAGCTTGCCCATTGCCTTAATGTTTAATGTTGATTTTAATAACTACACGAAGATTAATTCAAAATATCGAAAGCAAATACAAGGGTTCTATACTTGCCTTCATTTCCCAGTCAATATTTGTCGGGAATGCTGAACGTTTTTCGATCTTGAGATAAATACTGAATTCGTGATTTACTGAGCGGCTGAGTTTGTGCTGTTGAACGTAGATATCGAGTCTTTCGGTTACGTTAAGACCTTCACTGTCGGACGCGACCAAGTCGTGATCCCACGTGGATACATCCTTTTCCAAAGGCCTGCGATTACAGAACACATATTAAATAAAAACTATTACCGAACATTCCATTTACAATGGTAATTAGGCGAAAAAATTATGCGAAAAAAAATCGCCAATGTCCAAAGACACTGATGGTTGAAGATTTTTCAAAAATGTAGCATTTGTGATGGTAGGAAAAATTGAACTTACAGTCCATAAACTTCCTGATTGGCGCTGTTTAGCTGAAGCCAGTGAGTAGTTTTAACTGGACTGCCCTGTAGATACAAGCTCAATTTGAGCTTGCGTGTATCGCCGTCCTCGACGTCACTGAATGTGTCCGCTGGTATTATGTAGCTGAGGGGTTTTCCAGCGGTAACAGGAATTTTTTTCAATCTTCTGTCCTGTCTGGGTGGGAAGTTGCGTACCCCATATTCGATTCTTTCAGTTGTGATAATCTGCGGAAGTGTAGGTGCTTGGCTTGGTGTTGTTGTCGATGTCGTTGTTGTTGTTGTTGGTGCTGTTGTTGTGGTGGTGGTGGTGGTGGTGGTGGTTGTTGTGATAGTCGCGGTCGCCGTAGTCGTTCGTTCTGTTGATGTCGTAACCGGCGTAGTTTCTGGCATCGAAGTCGTCGTCGTCGTTGTCACAGCGATTGGTGATTGCGTCGCGGTTGACGTAGGAGCTACTGTTGTACTCGTTATAAATGTTGCTGTGCTTTGACTTAATGTAGTAGGCACTTCCGTCGAATCCGTGGACTGCGGCATTGGAATGTCATGGCATTAATACAGAAGTAAAAAATCTCGAGTTACTTAACGAGAGAATATATCGTGGAACCGCAAAAAATTACCATTTATTCGTCAATTAATCAACATCTAAGTTAATCGGATTTTTTTCAATGTTTTTCCACAATAAATGGAGATAGCGATCGTCTCAATTGGTTATGGAAGTGTAAATTTAACAAAACAATTATAAACGAGAACAATGGTATCGGGTTATATGTACTATGGGTCAATCTATACCAATTCGACCAGTCACCGGCTCCCATTATCGTGGATTTAAGTTCAGTATTTTTTTTTAAAGAAATTTAATCAAAATATTCACGAATTTTGCGGTTGATAGAGAGGAATGAAGAAAATTTCTCGAATGCTTATATATGTTATTATATGGTAAATATCTACAAAGTGTAAAAAAGTAAAACTATCACATCAAATAACCCTGATTTTTTTAAATTAATATAATTTATAAAGAATAATCATCATTAATCCCATCCCAAAATTAGGCTCCAGGTAGTATTCAGTTTATACGTTTTGAGAATGAAAAACAAAAAAATCGTTCGACATTTCGAAAAGTTGATTTTTAAGCCGATTTGTGTAAAAAGAAAATCATTTGGCAACCTTAGATCATTTTTGTAATAATCACACATGAAAATACTGTCCGAAACGAAGAATATTTGTATACAATATTTTGCGATGTTTTGCCTTGAAATACTAAAAACATGAGCGTTCGAAAGTAATTTTGTTTATATTTCCTAATCAGTTATAAGCCCGTGAACATTTGAATGAGAGATCTAGAAAAAAAATGTGACTTTCACTCGACTCTGGTGAATGATAAAAAGAAAAATCTGATAGACGATGCTCAGGGTCGAATTGGTATAGATTGGCCCAAAGAAAAAGTCATTGTCTCCCCTGATAAGGCGTATAGAGATTAAAAAAGTGTAAAAATTTAAAGCTATTGAATGACTTCTAATATGAGACTACGGGGTTAGGGAATTATTTCAATAAAGCCATTCTCTCCGTACAGATGGATAAACAATACCGCGTACCAATAAGCGCGTTAAAGTGCCATTTAACATAACGTCAATTCCATCTCGTAAGCTTTATATAAACCAAACTCTTTTTCTTGAAGCTCAGGCAGAAATTATATACAGAAGCGATGAAACGATAATGAAAAAATATATATATATGCAAGTCCTAGAATTTAACATGAGTGTGATGAAGCTCGAAGCAGCCGTTTTAAGCAAATTACCTCTTCCTCCGTAACGTTAATATAGACAGCGGACGTGGACTTTGAATCCGTTTTTTCCGATGTGCTAGCTACTGTTGATATAGGAATGGTAGCAAGTTGCGGGATGGTTGAAGAGGGACTCGGAGAAGGAGAAGTCGCGGGTAGTGTGACATTTTCCGTAGGGAAACTTGTAGGACTTGGCGTGTCAAATTCGCTTTCGATTAGATTCGTTCTCTCGGCAAGATCTTCCGTCCGTCCATCCGGTTCTGCCGTTTCCATTGTTGGTAGTATCGTCACCGGGCCATAGGTCGTAGACGTCGATGTCAGAATCGTCGGAGTCGTCGGCGTCGTGACGCTTGCAGTTATTATCGGTACTTGACGCGCGGTACTCAAACTAATCGACTGAGTTATTGTCGTTGGCAACGCTGTTTCGATTGATGCTGATGATGTTGCGCTAGTCGACGATGCTATGCTTGTAGTAGGCGTTGATGTTTGTGGGCTTGTTGTCTGTGAAATTGTTAGTAGATGCGAGGTGTATGGTCCAGGAAAACTTTGTTAGTTATATATATATATATTTTTTTGCTCTCTCTCTCTCTTTAACTCTTCACCTTATTAGAATGAAAAAAAGGTAAAAAGGTTTGACAGGCCTCCTGTAATTTTCAACCCGGAATTACGAATGTTTTTCTCCATTAAGGATGTACACTCCATTATATCAATTGTCCATGAAATAATTTCTATCAGAGTCATCTGTTTCTCGGTAGATTTATCCCATAAATACTTGAACCGTGTCGACATTTTACTGGAGAAATGAGATACTTTTTATGTAAATTCAATGACCAAAACAGAGAAAACAATGTTTTATCGCTTGATATTTATCGTCAAACGATTATTATCTGTATTATTGACGTTTTTTTTTATTTATAAATAAATTTAGTATTTTTACGTCAAGTTCCGAAGTAGACGCATAAGAAGAGTTACTTGCTAAAAACGTTATGAATGATATGTCAAAATTGTTTCGCTATTATTTCGTGACATTTCATTGAGAAATTTCTGTCTAATTGGAAGTACATTCTTAATAGAGGCGATCTTATCTATGAGGCAATGATGGCGTTTACTCTCTGGCAAAGCGCAATAATTCCACTGAAGCATTTCATGTTGTACGTATGAATGTGAATGACGATTATTTTACAAAAGACGGTATTTGTTTATTTTGTTGCAACAGAAGCTAATAACAATAGAACGCGTATGAAAGCACTTGCCGGCAAGGCAAAGAAAGTGAGGGAGACTTACCGGTACGATTACCGCAGATGCGGAGGACGAGTTCAATCTGCTTCCCAGTCTTGTATTCACTATTGGCACTATCTCTTCTTCGTCAATTTCCTCCCCGTATTCCTAGACAAAAGATTAATTTTGTTATTCCTTCTGCTGGAAGAAAAAATGGAAGCTTTTTTGTATATTACTCAGAAATTGAATTCTCAAAATAAATGAGCATCCAACGAAAAGAGATTTTTGCTACCTCATAGAGGAGCAACTAGGTTTTCATAAAACCTTGTTTTTCGAGAATCTCATGTCACATGATTTAAAAAATCGAGAAAAGTGGTTTCAAAAAACTGTCTGTATGTATGCACCTATGTGGGTGCATAAAGAACGTGTGAAATTTATACTACACGGAGAGAAAAATACGGCAATAATCCCTCGACTCAACATAGCAATCGAGTTATATTCCGGTTTTCTGGTAACAAGATAGCTGGTAAAGATGGTAACAAGAATCTAGTTCGTATAATTTCTTCTTGATTTGACAGCGGATCAACTTACTGCTTTTAATTGTTCTGCTAAAAAATGTGCAGTCAAATGTCCTTCCTGCTTTCCGACGTGTTTTGTACATTACCAATTTTGTAGCAATAAATTATGTTGTTATAAGCAGATAGAATAGAGTTGTTTTTTTACCTTAATGCCTATCGTCTCTTCTCCATGATGATGTCTGTGCGGGTGTTCGGGTAATTCTTCCTCGACACCCTTTGATGCGGAGGCATTCGGTACGAAAGCCCGAGGTGGCAATTCCGTAATGGGATCACTATCCTCATCATCTTCGCGTTCATCATCATCATACTGTTCTTCGTAATCATCGTAATTGTCGTCGTACTCGTCATTGTCATCGTTATTCCCATCGCCCGAGCCAATCTCACGTCGATTCCTCAACAATGAGCTTGAGTCGGTCTTTACTTGCCAAAGAATAACCGGAATTTCAAGAACCTCGGCGAGAGTTCCATCGCGAGCTTGTTCTTTGAGTTCCTTCAAAAGGTCAGCTTGGTGCTTCCACAAGCGACCCTCGCAGCCGACCTACCAAAAACGATATAGCTTACTAAAGTAGAGCAATATAACAATCATTTATCTTATGAGTCGATGCACGTTAACAATAGTTGTGTTAAATATATGAAAATTTGTAAAATTTTTCAATATCAGTATCAAGTAGATTGAATTAAAACGACGCATCGGTATTTCGAGCTGCTGTGAAGTAGCGAGTAAGCATCTTTTTATATTTCCAAAGAGCAGCTTTGAAAATGCATCTGCCAGTGAAAATGAGATCTCGTCGTTGTCGTCATCTCGTTACTATTATACCGACGAACCAAGTGCGTGCTTTCCACCGTTCTTTGCGACGACTTGGTCTACTCGCACTGTCGTACTTACTTGAAAAATTCTGCTCTCGCGGGGTGCTTCTACCGAAAGTGTGTCAATTGGATGTCGAGTCTTACCTGCCACTGAATGGACGTCCAATGCTTTTCTCTGCGATGCTTAACGTTCCCTGGACCGGTTAATATTACCGAGGCGTCCTGCGAACTAATGCCCTCTTTACCACTTTGTGGATGCATTGAAAATGAACTCTGCAAAAAAAAAATGTAAATCCATTGTTTTCTTTTAATCATCATTGATTTTATGAATATGCAACAACAAAGTTTCAATACCGACCGTGTGCAGGCCCAGGAATCCAGCAAGATTTTCAATAGTCTTGACCTTTGTTGCAGGCTTCAAGCTATCGAACTTGGCGTCCAGTATAATCGAGACAAGTGTTTGTTCCTCGCCTTGGTCGCAGTGCGTCTAAACATCCGAGAAAGCATACATTTGACATTTCACGAATTGTCGAAAAAATTTCTTCTCAAATGAAACTTGGTAAAATGTTCAGTTAAGCCTTTTATGATTCCCGCGAAAAACTTTACCGCCGTTGGCAAATGCATAGGGCCAGAGTTATGTGATTTTTCGCGCGATGGGAGGCAAGCACGATATAAATTGGGTTAAATCTGTGCGAGAGTCCGCGAGAAAAATTCGTTCATGGGCTTTTAAATGCGACAACGAATTCCAGGTAGACTAAGGAAACGCGATATACGATTATATATATGTTGTGCACTAAATGTTTTCCAGACCGGGACCTGCTCGATTGCGTGTCATAATATCGCGTGCATTAAACTTTCGGCGATGTGTCTTGTTACGAGCATCAATTTTGTAGGCGAACCTTTCCATCCTTGTGCTTGAGCTCGTCGAACTTCTCGGGCTTAATATTAATAGAGAAGGAATCCATCGCGACGTCTCCGTGTTTTCCATGGGCTATGACGGTAATGCGATGTTGACCGACATCTTTTCTTGTAGGAACGCCGAGAAAGGTTGAAGCAGCATCGTCCCAGTAGATCCAATGAGGCAAGGAGCCTCTATTGTTGCCGCGGACCTGTTACATCCACGAGTAATAAAAAACGTGAAATAGTTCGACAAAACTCTTCCCGGAATAATTCAACACAAGAATATTGTCCCGAGAAATAATCAATTTGTCACGACAAACACACGTTTGTCTCTTGATATAAAAACAAGTCCAAGTGTACGCTGTGGATTTAGAGAGAGAGCGAGAGAGGATAGAAAATTGCTCACCTCATAGTGGTCGATATCCCCTGCAAAGGCTTGTTTGGGTATCCTCAGCTTAATAATATGACCGACGGTAACGGTTGCGTCCGCCACACCCCAAAACCTTTCCACGCTACGTCTTTTTGTCTCGCTCCGCGACCTAGTCGTCTCGTGTTCTTTGCGGTGTACAACAGGAGCGATTGAGGATGTCTCCTCGCCTACATCGTCGAAAACGATGTCATCCTCTTGAATAGCAAGTCCAATAACGAGTGGTAGCAGGAGCGTCGCCGTCACGACCTTCATCTTACGAGCTGTCAGTCACGTTTTATCAGATCATGCTGTTATACCTGTAACATATCGGTTTTTTTTTTTTTTTTTTTTTTTTTTTTTTTCAACACTTGATTTTACAACATCTTAATTCGGCCTGGTTTCGTTTAATTTCAGTAAACTTGGTTCGCGTGCTTCTACATAGAGGAAGGCATTCGATAAACCACCGGTCGTTATTGTCTGGCACAAAACGGCCGGTCGTTTCTGCGGTCGCATGGTTTCCCAGGGATATTGCACCCGAGAATTCACGAAAACGTAAACTCCTTTAGTGCAATGAATTATAATTTGTTTCGTCATTTAGCCAATTGAAATATCTTTTGACTTTTTTTTTTGCAAGAAAAAGTGGGAATTTTGCGAAATGTGTAGCGGTACGTGTACGTCACATGTAAATGAGTGGGGAGTAGCTGAATGAATAAATTCGTTTGTATAGTTGTTTTCGTCGAAATCGCACTTGTATCTTCAAGCTGCGTGAATCTGAATATGATATTTAATCACTGAGAAATACTTTTTGTATCTTCACCGCAAATATTCAAGTGTACTTGGAATAAATTTACTACACCAATACCGTTGGATAGTTATCGATTTTTTTCATGATTCAATTTCACAAAGCTTTGAAAATCAATATTTCACGGTGCGGAACACTAACGAAATTGGGATAATAATATCATCCTAGCCCAATAAATTGATGAGTATATCAGGCGCGTTTTCTAAAATGTCGCGGTAGCTCGAGATATCTCGAAAAATCTAGGAATCATTGGCATCGTTTTATTGGTGGTGCGATCGGTCGGCAGTGTCGTCAGCCGCACCGGCGGTTGATCCAATGAAATTTTTCGTTTACGTCAAATGACAAGATTTATAAGTAGGGACTTGACGCTAATTTCTCAAATGACCGATGTAGATGAAAAGAAGGTGCATGTAAAAAAACATGAAACATCTGTGGCTCTCCTCGAAGCAAAGCACGTTTTTCTATATCGATGGCTCAAGAGGACAGCCCTCTAAAATAAGGCGTATTGGGTACGAAGAAGGTTTTTCCGGTGGTTTAGTCGCGTTTAATTTTGTGACGAGGTTATGAAGCTTATATAGTTATAGAATCAAAGTTACTCCTCGACTTATGTATGACAAAGCTATGGCACACACGCGTATACGCGGTGCCTCCGCGGCTCGCTGTTGGAACGATATGCCCGAGCGAATGGCCATGTAGCGACCAAGCAAATCGATTCAATTCTACAATGTTTTATTGTACGCTGTCGAAGCGACTTGCTTGACGAGTGGGTTTCGACTTGAGAACAGAGTATCAATTGTTTGCGGAACAGACGGGACCACTGTTCTCTCTCTCTCTATAATGAAAAAAAAACACGTTAATGCAATTTAAAGTAATTGCTCAGATTTCCGCTATACACCTTTTTTCTTTAATAATCACTTTTTTCCCCACACATAATACGACTGGTAGTTATATATTAATAAAAATGTATAAATACATAACTGCTATTGATGCTTCGGATTATAAAATAAAATAAGATTTTCCGAGAATCCGAGGAGAGGAAAACGAGGATGAGGTGCAGATTGTACCAGTGAACTGGTGATCTTCCGCGACAATTAAAGCACCCTCTGCCAATTACTATGTAAATCGCCGATAACTGGGATTAGTGTCATGCGAAATGACTGTTTTTATTAGAGCAGTCTCATGAGCCACAAAATTACGGTCTCGTGATGTCATTTTTGTAACGCCTTTTTTTCTACTGCAAAATGGCAGTAGTGACAGTTGATTGACATTAAATTTTTTTTTTCATCGATAAACTGAAAACATTCCGAAAAAACTGTGAAATTATATCGATTTTCGAGCTTGAGCTTTTTTAGCAATGTTTATAGTTTATCTATAATACATATATATAAATTTTGAAAATCTGTAGTTTTTCCGTTCGAGGCTTGGAATTGCGCACTCTGTCTTCCTCGTGAAATGTCCAGAAAATGACTATGCTGTTTGGCGAGATTTCAATGAGATATTTTAGTCGTTGTACCACCCTAGACACGTATGACAAATTCCCCTTGAAAGATTAAAGAGCTTGGTTGTTTCTTTCTATAAAAAGAAAGTGCCGAAATGAAAAAGATTTTTCAAACGTTTAAACGAGAGCACTGGTTTAAGGGTAACACTGTCGATATGGAAAGAGAAGAAGACGGATGTCGAGTGACGGAGTTGAGTTATCGAGGATGATTTATTTATGGACAGGGGCGCATCGATGCAACCGGATTATCGGCAGTTGTGGAACATTGGCCAATATATATGGGGTGTCTACTATTTCTCGTTAACTGGTACCGAAAATGAAATCTCGACGAGGCGGCGCACGCGTCATCATTGCCGCGTGGCATATGCTTCGTCGCTTCGCCATTCCACTGCAAATTTCTCCTGATATTTTATAAACTCGAGTGCTCTTATCTCTATATTTAGGACTGCCCCAATGAGTACGTTTTATCCAATAACCGATGACATTTCAATTGTTCGTCGATACGTACTTTTTTGTGTCCTACCTTGCGATATTGACGATAAAGCGTTGAAACAAGTCACGAACCTCGACCGATTAGTGCTGATAATTATATTTTTATGTATATCATAAGGTTTGTTTGTTATGCGCAACATTACGATTCGTCGCATCTCATTTCATTCAAGTACAGTACAACTCCGATAAGATTTGGGAGGGGGTAAGTTTTCAGATGACATTTTTTGATATCACTGTACACAAGAAGAATAAGATCACTGAGCTACGCGAGAGTCGATTCCAATTTTGTAGGGTTCCTTTGCATGAACTTGACTGAGATTTTCACATAAATACACGCATATGGAGGGCAAATTTTTTATTTTCAACACCACAGTTGGAAAAACGGTGTTAAATGTGCACCAGAACATTGTGCGGACGTGCTAAGCAAGTCCGCGCACGAACCCGACTTTCGTCGCGCAAAAACCGCATTGACAATGCTATGCTTTTAAAATGTGTTGTTATATTTACGGTCAAAAGATCGATGAAATACTGGATATTTTAGTGTGTTTTCGTGAGGTAAAACACGTGATTGTTTTACCTTGATCCTTTTTTCGCATTTCGTGTGTTATTAGTTCTTCTATCCGTCGTTTTTGTTTCTCAGACTATTTTTGTTCGGCGAGCACCGCTCAGCAGGCTTTTTCGTACTTGGATTTTTTGGTTGCGACTCACTCGGTTAGTTTTCTGTGATAATGAAAATTAATATAGTATCTGAATAATGACGTGACATTAAGCCATCGATGATTTGTGTACAAAGAAAACGTTTCTTTCCGCAAAAAGTCTGTTTTGAGTCATCACCGGATGCAGTCGAGCACTGCACGGGATCGCGCAGCCGCTTTCGAAATAGAACGAAAATGTTATTTTAACTTTCGTACTCGTATATCCACTGTACCACACTCTGCCTTCCAAAACAAGCCTTTCACATAAATACCACTCGGCCTTATCCTCGAGCCGTTTATACAATCTAACCGTGAATTTCGACTAAAATTCACGCTCGTTTTGTCTATATAAACGACGTTTTTGTTTATACTTTTCGATTTATGTAAGATTAAGACATTTAACCAACCTGGAAAATCTTAATTATTTCGAGCAATAATAATAATAAATAGTATAAAATTACCGCATTATACGCGTGGAAAACAAAACGATTATCTCCACGAAAAGAAAAGTGTACTCCATGCCGTCTCTATTTTCTACTATACTTGATAAATCTTGATTCTTCACCGACACGAAATTGTTGCTTAAGCATCGGAAATTCACGGTGGGTCTGCGCTGTTTAAATGTTTAAATATTTAAATATTTTCGATCTCAAACCGAACGTTTGTTGCTGTAATAGTAGTGTCTGCATGGAATGCCATGTATGATTATTTTACTTGCATATCGTGCCCTCGAACTATCGACTGTTTTATGAAATTTCGAGTTGCACGATACAACAGTGAAAGGTACTCTTATTTGAAGCACCGCTTGTGTAACCGTCATGCGACGGTGTAGCAGCAACGTTAAATCGTCTATATGAATTTTTTCCGATAAATTAACTTTTCTAGCAATTTCTTGTGTACTACGGTACCGTTGTGTAGAAATAACATAACGACAAAATAACACATGGTAAAATATCTCAACAACAAAATATCGCCGCGCATGTTTATTTTTGCCGGAAATTCAGTCAACGGCCCCCTCCCCATTACATTAACTTATCTATTTTTTCAATTTTTTTTTCGTTGCAGAATAAATCTTCTCGTCTCTTATTTCGCTATCGGTGCGGTGATACACATATGCACGCATCCGAGCGCTTTAAGCTCTGCCTAGATTAGTAAACAAAAAAGCTGCAAAGTAGAACTTTGCTAATGCTTTCTCCTCGTCATCTCTGATTTTTTTTCACAAAGCTACCTTTATGAGGGGAAGTACATTGATCAGTTTTGGCTTCCTCATAGGGGAAGCTGTGTAAGAAATGCCAAAAATTTTCTTTACATAGACTTTTTTTCAACCAAGTTTTCAATACGCCGATATAAAAACTCTCTATAATCGATAATTTGCATTTTTCCAAGCCGTTTTTCGGTTATCCGGAAGCTTATACGATGTTTCTGTTTCGGAAGTATAATCGAACCTCGGAGAAATCTATTCTTAATTCATCCTCAAATACCTTTTTTCATTTTCAAAGAAAAAAGAAGGTTCGTTTGAAGGATGTTTTAAAATAATTCCGAGTATTCGGGTTCTCTGGATACGTAGGGGAAGGCGGGCCAAAGTGCGAATGTTCCAACTTTTTTTTTCGCGTTCCTACAATATTATTCCAAAAATGCTACAATTTAAAAAAAAACTAACAGAGTGGTCACCACTGTTTACGCTTGTTTTTTGAAAAATCAATCGAGCTTACAGAAACAACGTGGTATACAAAAATTCTCCCGTTCTTTCAATTTATTACAGATATTTATATTTATTTTAATTGAAAGAAATTGAGGTCAAAGAGGTTATCGAACCCTATGAATAGAGATGTCATTTGATCGATCAATCAAATATGTGCGCCAGATAATGATATCTGATGATATTAATAATGGTAAAATCGATGGCAGCTTAAATAGCACAATGGAGCATGATGTTTTTCGAAAGGAAAGGGATGGCTAATGAACCATTTATAGCAATACGAAATGTTGAGATAGCCGAGACGACCAATTACCGCAATTACTTGGCGACATAATTACCGGTCAATCGAGCTTGATGATGCAGTGCTTATAGTAATGTCCGCAGTACTACACGGTAAGTTGAAATGAACGAGATTTACGTTTCCAAGAACGGCGGTACGCACCCTCTCGCGGCAAAGGAGAACCGAAGCTGATTCTTCATTTTCTCTCTCTCTCTCTCTCTCTCTGTCTTTATTTGCGCTGTGGCGATACGAGGATACTGTGTCTTGGTTCGGTCAACTAAAACCAGAGAGACACGATACATTCGCGTGTTCTTCTTTTGGCGCTCTGTAACACCGACACGCGCACACGGAAACACAATAACAAGAAAAAACGGAAGCGTCTGCGATGGTGCACTAGCTCGCATGTGTTGCGCATTACCACCCTCGACCGCTCTACAGACTTGAAAAGATCCACCGCCGTACTCCCAACGTCGAGCAAAAATGTTCATTATACATCAGTGCATTCGATACAACTTGAATCATTCTGTTGTAACGAATAACCACCATGGAGACGATATCTAATAAGACATCGATGAAAGATATTCCGATTGTATTCACCTGTTACAGGGGTAGGAAAAAGATTTCATTCGGGAGAGCGTGTCATATTTACAACAAGACAAATAGATAAAAGTGGGCGGTATGTAAGGGGAAGGGATATGTAATAAGGCATCTTCGCCATTGAAAATTTAAGATCGGTGTTATTGCGATAAAGAAAAGCGTGAATCAAGGGGGGGCGTCTACAGTGGACGAATAGTTTTTACGCTTGGCCTCTAGCCCCTCTATAGCGAGCGTACTCGACATCCCAGCGTCACAAGAACGAGCTTGAGGTAACAAACGAATAACAAAGTATATCATAATTGCCATCGACTCTGACTCTCGATAGTCCATGCAGTTATGTTGTTCCTATTCTTTTTTTTTATTTCTATTTTTTTTCCTCCTGCCGTTTGTGCTTTAATTTATAAAAGGAAATACTCGTGTCTCTAATTTGTCTCGACCCTATTTTCTCTTTGTTTCGTCTTCGATTGTTATTTTTCCCGACATCTCGATAGACACGACTGATATCATCATTAAAACTTTGGACTTGGATGTCAAGTACCGGTAGGCACTTTTCTTTGTTTTGTTTTAAGTTTAGTCGTAGAAGAGCACTGTTGGCGCATAACAGAAAAAAAAAATTGAGGCAAAGAACGAGCTGGGCACACGTCGAAAAACGAAATTGTACAGCGAAAGCCCAGAGATCGCCAGAGGTCGCTGCAGGCATTTACGAACATATCCCACCGATATCGCGCGCTCTCTCTCTCTCTTTCATCCATCTGGCTTTACTTGCAATGCTTTGCTTTGCCCGATCCCTTAACGCTTCCCCTTGAGAGGCGTGAGACGAAAAATGTCTTCCATAAGATCCTGAGCGCGCACGTGTTGGACAGTTGGAGGAAAGATTCTCGGTCGAAAAATATCCGGGCCTCTAAGAAAAGTAGATAGATACGCCGAGAAACCTTCATCTCGAAGGATTATCCACACTACCAGCCTTAGTACCGATAGAACCTTTCCTACGGTCCGACCAAGTTTTTATTGCCCCAGACTGGGATTTTTCGACTTTTACATTTTTTTTAGTTCCTTTTTCTCATTGTTGCATCGATCGAAAAGCCTTCGTACAGAAAAATTTTCTTCCGGTCATTCGTCAACAAAAGTGCACTGTTGGAACTTGCAAAAACATTCAAAATACGAGAGAAAAACTTTTTTTTTCTTCTCCTTAACGGTAAAATATACCACTGTGCCTTCGTTTATTTAATGAAAATCATCATCATTTTTTCATTGTTCAGCGTCCGAAGAGTTTTTTGGAAATAATTATTTATCGACCGATAAGACAGTCATGAAAAGTAATTACAAAACGGAATTTCAATTATGAAAACGTATTTCAACGAAGAAACCTTAGAACAGAAATTCAAAGTTTACCGTCACAATTTTATAAGTGATTAAATTTTTTCTTAAAGAGAATTCCATAAAAACTTTCCTTGCAAAATCAAATCAATGGAGTTTGCTCTTGAAATTCGTAATTTCACGTGAATCGGAGAATCTTGAAGAATGACCGAAGTAGCGCGGTGTAAACTCGGAAGGAAGAAAGGATGAGAAAAGAAGAGGAGCCATTGCTAAATATTACGAGTATGAGAAAAAACGTGCTATTCGTAAAAAAAATTTCTTCTTAGGTCGCAGGTAGAAAGAATCGAAAAAAATCACTCTCGTGTGTTATTTAAATGGGAAAACTTCAAACGCGATGATGGATCTCTAAGAATTAAAATTATGAGCTCCACTTTTGACAGGATCTATTTACTAAGACGTATTCTACGATATTTTCGGTCAAATGTTTAACTGCGCTTGTATCGCGTAACATAGTTGATATTTGAAAGGGTAGCTGTCGGTCGCGCGCTGCCAGCACTCGACCAACCGCACATCCAAGTTGGTATATACGCTTCCCTATCGCGGAATGGCAACATAGAATTAATCAAGAGTAATAGAGCGCGATCCTATTAATAATGAATATACCGTCTATATAGCAGACGCGAAACAGCAGATGGAGGAGGTGGAGAAGAATGTAGCGTCTATATGTGCGTAAGTGGTAAACGTATAGCTAGGGTGGTATCAGCACCGCTATAACCATCATCGGCAGCAGCAAAATACTCCGCCACATGTCTCTCGCGATATAACGCTAACCATGTGTTTTATGACATCGTGGTGGTGGTGGTGGTGGTGGTGGTGGTGGTGCTGCTGCTGCTGCTGGACGTGGCTAGAGTTTGGCTCACGTGCAGAGTACTTCTCGCAGCAGCGTGAATCCCAAGCTATCGCTTCGAAAGCTGTCTTGTTGCAACTTGACGGCACTGCGCATACCAAGCACATAATAATAAACCGTGTGCATATACAGTACTGCCGATCGAGTTACGCGTTCCCTTGCCATTATTATATTTCTACTGGCGCGACAATGAGTCAGATGTATTTTAAAAAGATATAGATACAGGCAGCCTGTAATTTGCACTTGAAATTACTGCGGAGGCATTTTTATTTCTCACTAGCGAAGCTTTTACACCATTAATTTTCTAGTAAAATATAGTCTGAAATTACACAATTAATTCTGAATTAATTATTTTCTTATAGGCCATAAAAAAACGCAACGATTAATCGTTGCCGAGATATCATAGGTTAAATGACAAATGAAAAAATTTAAAAAAAAATTAAAATTTCGTGTATCTATTATAACCACTGAATCTGATTTTTGGACATTATTTCGAATTTTTTTTTATTTTTTAATTTTTCATTTTTTTTGTGGCGAAGTCATTTTATTTATTTATTTACTTTACTTTTCGGTGAACGGGGCAAGACCCGTGACAAAAATAATATAATAATATAATATCATGGGGAATGCTTTATATAGGTACCAAGTATTCAATATGAAACACCCGTGTAATCGCTGTTACTCTCTATTCTCTTGATGAAATTTGAACCAATCAAAAGAAAATTATCTTTGAGCTATGTAAGATAAAATGTTGCCAAGAAGTATTGCCTGAAAAACAAATTATTTTTGGAATAACTCGAAAAATGGAGTTACTAAAAGAAGAAAAGTAAGCGGACACGAGTTAGTGGATATTCTATAGCGAGGCGAGACTGGATGAATCGTGTGTATGCAAGTGCCAGCCGGGATAGATATTTTAGTAGCGTTAGCGCACGCGGATGTCACTGAAGCGGCGTCCCACTCTGGCGAAATGGAGAGAGAGAGCGAGAGAGAGAGAGAGCCGAGCACTGGCGTTGAGGTGAGTCACGAGAGGAATCGAGGAAGAAAGGTATTCGAGAAGTCTGGTGGTAGCGCACCGCGGCGCATTCACTGGCTTACCGTGGATAAGGATCTACGGGAGTACTGAAAGTCGTCGTCGTCTCCGCAGTCGTTCTCGACTCTTCCGTTTTCTCCTTCAGCATTTTCCTCTTGTTCGTCTTCGTTCTTATGGCACACTACAGCCGAACTCCAAGAGCTCGAACATCAGCGGACGCTCGAGAGAAGAGCACGACATTTTACAACTGAAGCATCTAAGAAATTGTCACTTGGCTGTGCCCAAATATATTTCTGTTATGCGCTTTTATGTGCTTGCCCAAATAATGGGCCACGCGCTCCTCGCGAATAACTTGGATGATAATCCAAGGAAAATTTGGCACACGAGTGAAGCAAGCGGCAGTTCGTCTTCGCTTGATGTATTTTTTCACGATATTTATGCAGAAATTTTTCTTTTATGGCTTATTGAAATTTTTCAGAAAAATAACGTGCGCGCATTTTGCGCTTCATCTTCAGTGGAATTGATGATATTTTCCTAAATAATTCTTCCCAAGTGCAAGTGCTCTTAATGTGTTGTTGTTTAGTATTGAACTTTACCGAAATGATAAAATTTCTTAAATCCTAGAATGCGAAATTATCGATTCGAGCTTATGAACAACGTGAATGAAACTTCCGAAGAGTATTCAAAACTTGAATCGAAACGTTAAAAGAATACTTTTTTATTCAGTTCCTCCAACAACCTGGCTGTTAATTTCAAAGGTAAATATTTTTCCGAGTAATATAATTTATTTAAATTGTCAATGGTATGAGAAAAATGTTTTCATAGCTCAATATTCCACGGGACGTAGGTAATGAACATACAATTGTTGGTGAAATTTCATGGATACCGTGACATTATTCGAAAAATATATACATCGAAATGATTTTGTTTAGACACCTCTGCAATGTAGATATCCAGGAATTAGTTGTAGAATTTAGGAAGTTAGCGAGAAGACAAACGTGTCCTCTTGTTGTTTTGTTTTTTTTTGGAACGCGCAAAAGTATTATAATAATGTAGATCGGCGAAAGAGAGAGGAGGCGCGCTCACGACGCGATGGTTACGCACGTGGAACATAAGTTTTTTTTGCCAATGATATGATATGTTTCGCTCATCACTGTGTTCCATATTTCGGTCCCAAGGCTAACGAAAGAAAAGCTTTGGCTGCAGGTGGTTGTACCCATGCGAGTTTTGCAACGAGCATACAGCAAACGGACGTGAGTGTGTGTGTGTGTGTGTGTGAAACAGCATAGAGCAAACGGACGTGCACTTATGAGTGTGTGAGAGAGAGAATATAGACGAGGAGAAAAAGAGAAGGGATGGAATAGCGACGGCAGGTCCGTCGTTATCGTGTTTATGTCTTTCGTTGGTAATGTGCGAGGTACACCTCCTCTACGTCGTCGTCGTCGTCACGAGTCTATATACACCGAGCATATATGTGTGGACGTAAAAAGTTGCATTACGTAGTACAAGGCTGTTTCGCAGTCGCCAGGGCTCATTTTGACCGGGGAATGAGATCTCCGCGGCCCAGACACAGCACGCTGGTTACGACGTCGTCGACGACGACTACGAGCAAGCCCCACGATGCACGCTGTTGGCCGCGCGCAGGGATCGAGTTACACCAAGCCGGCGACCTAGCACATACTGTTAAAGAGCTCAACGACCAAATGACGCAAAAGAAAATCAAGTACAGTGAATCGCTGAGACGGGAAGAAAAAACTAGGAAACCACGATTATCCTCACTGTGTAAGAAAGAAAAGAAAAGAAAAGAAAAAACAAACAAACAAACTCCCGGACAAAAGTAGGTCGAGATGCTGTATCGCAATGTGTTATAAAATACCGCGTATAAAGAAGACGTTACTTCATAGTATATTCTCGGTGATTTTCATGGCTGTTAATTAGAGGGAGGAGGGGCACGGTTCCTCAGAGTATCGTGTCTTACTCGGGGCATGAAAAGTAAATAATAATAAAAATACAATAATGAAATAGGGGAAACACACAGAGGAACATCTTTTTACTTTATTTGTTGCGATAAAATGGAAACACTTCGGATACGCACACTTCGTGTCCGTATAACTTCTCCTGTACAGCTCAATTTTGTACAAAACTCATTGGAAAAACTTTTTCATAGAAAAATATTGTAGTATAAATAACAGTTTCTTGAATCCATTAATTTTCTACTGTCGTAAGAAACGTGTATTTTATAAGTGTAAATAATACATTTATTTACTCTATTATGACACAAAAAAAAATTCCACCGTACTTGCGTACGTTCTCTCAAAATTTGAGCTTTATCTGCCGAATAGTTCGGGAACGAACAGATGTTAATATTCCAAAGTCTGGTGGCGGAAGTCCCGCGCTGACCCTTTAATGGAATCGAATAAAAGAACAGAGACGATTTATTTTATTCAATGTCTCTACTTTTCATTGAGTTTGAGATCATTCAATGGAAAGGTGGCATTGAAACTCAAGCGTTTCCGTTGGTATATATTTTTTTCGGTTTATTGAGAAACATGAGTTTGATAATACATGCCGGAGATGTGTTTTAATTGCTCTGGACTTCTGGAACGCGGCGCCCGTAAAGGTACTCAAGTTTATCATACTCTGTTCTTTTTGGGGGTTATAAGAGAGGTTGGCAATTAAATTTAGTTCAATTTGATGATCGAAAAAAAAAAAAAAAAAAAAAAAATAGGGGAAAAAGCATTATGACAAAGTAAGATTTTGGCGGTTGGTGTATCGAATCGCTGATAAGCGAGAAGCAACGCCACTGTATCGCTGTGGCCAGTTTGACACTCGTGTATTGTAACATGTGTGTGCGGGTGCGCGTGGGTGTGCGGTGCGGGTGGCAGCACTCTCTGTGGCGTTGGTCCGGTGTAGACGGCCTAATGACGCTGGGCACGAGCTAAACTGATAATAATGGTTGAGGTCAGTGCGAGAGCTCGCACCGGGGTTATAGTACAGCTTGGTTGTCGTTTGTTAATGCATGATGCCACGGTAAAGAGCTTTTTCGTACTATAGATAACATAATCCTAGGTGAGAGGATAAACATGGGCCGTTTCTTACGCTTGCAATCTTCCAAGAGGGTGAGGAGGGCTACGAGAGGGCCTTTTTAATGTCATTTATCAGATCCTCAACACTCGATCCTGATTAAATAATCGGCCTGGCTGCGGCGTAATATATATATATATATATACACGATCCTCAATCTCTCTCTCCCTCTCTGCCTCCTGTGTATAATCGGGATTCGATTATCGAATAACCCCGTCCGTAGTATCATTTTCGCGCTTCTTACAATATAGGATATTTGAGAAGCAACCACGACGATGATTCATCATCGACACTCGACTAAAAGATATAGAAAATCGTGTAGCATTGAAACTCCGTGGCTAATATATACACAGAAGTAGACAGACGCGGATCGAATCGATAAGCTCGACCTGGAATAACGGTAAATTCGTGAGTGGCACTCGGAGAGCGGTCGAATGCGCCCGAGGGCCCTCCGAATCGCTGGAAATATCTTGGACTGCGAAATGTACTTGATTATATACAAACAAATGTAACTTCGATACAAATTTATCCATTTTTTCATTCAACTCTTAACCTTTTGGTACAATTTTAATCGTTGTGTCAAGCAAGTTTTTTTAACGTGTTTTCATGCTAAACGACGCGTAATATTTTGATTACAAGTAATTTAGAAAATAATTCGGAACGGTAGAAAAAGTGTATCCGGTAGAAATTTAAATGTGCCTATTGCCTAATCTTTGGTGGTGTTATGTCTCGTCTTAGTACAGATTAAAATATCGGCGAGTGTTGAGGATGAAAGCGAAAGTGGGGCGAGTCATCACGATGATTTATTGCCTTTTGGTATTTCTCTTGCAGCGAGATATTATTTTCTCGGAAGTTCCCGTCGGCTTATCTTCAACTGGTAACGACAACGTTGTGGAATCACCGAAATTACACTCCAAATATATACTACTCTAGAGAGAACGAATTTAACGCCGGCGGTATAACAAGCCGATAAGCGTGTCTCAGTGACAAACATCCTAGCTCGATGATTCATTGTTATAAACACGCGGTTAAAGAGGGAGACTACCGCACAATGAAAAACTTGTTGAATAATTATCTCGGTACAGCACATCAGAGTAAGAAGTATTATTT
The DNA here is from genome assembly GCA_949699805.1 of Tromatobia lineatoria. NCBI lineage: Eukaryota > Metazoa > Arthropoda > Insecta > Hymenoptera > Ichneumonidae > Tromatobia > Tromatobia lineatoria. The sequence goes on from OX453045.1 coordinate 69,870, forward strand.
TATCATGTTTCATCTCGTGGGCGAACACCGCGGGCACTAAATACCGAGAGAAAAAAAAAAGTAGTGAAACCAAGCTTTTTATGACTCTTGGTTGTATTTAACCACGCAACAACGAGATATACGAACTAAGCAAACACGTCAAAATTATCACTTTACCGTATAAGAATCTCAAGAAAAATACCCGTACACGGAGAGTAAGCGCGTGGTTAAATACGCGCTCCAAGCGACAAGATTAGTGATTCATTTGCTAATTGGTTGGTTGTGACACCCAATAGAGGGTTCTCTCAACCAATTTTGTTGCTTGGAGCGTATTTAACTACGCGTCTTGGCTAGGGCAACCAATTTCTTCGTTCCGTAAAGAGAGAGAGTAAAAAATCACACGGAAAAACGTTGACGGAAAAATATAGTTGGAGAAAAACAAATTGTAAAATCCACAAACTCGGGTAAACGATAAATTGAAATTTGTTGATGGTAAAAGACGAAACAAAAAATAATTTGTAAATAGTGTTTTTTCTAAGATGGGAACATGGGTGATTTTGGCGAAGGTGACGTTTGTTGCCCAAGCCGAACGGGAGTATGAACGAGCCCAAGTGAAACTCGCGCTCTCTCCCGCATAGCATACGATATCCCTTCCGATTGCGCTGAAATGACGGTAACGTTATTTTATTACACACATGTATATCATCGCGTTATCACCCGAGTCAGTCTGCTAGACCGTAAATTTGGAGAATTTTCCGTAATGTCAATGCTGGGCCTGTAGTTGTATTATATGTAGTCGGGTCGTGTGTACGGGCTCGAAGCTCTCGTGGGGTTCGAAGCCTCGGTGGGCTTCGTACTGTAGACGCACAAAATTTTTTGTTAAAAATCGAATATGACCATAATACTAAACCGATCACAAGTAACACATGATGCATTTCAATGTCGTTTAATTAGCAAAAAAAAAAAAAAAAGCTATGAGCACCTTCGACGGCGTGCGCCTCAGATATTGCCTTCCGCTTCCGTAATTTTCACCTTGTAGTTTGACAGTGGACTTAAATATTGGCACTCTGTACCGGAGATGATATTTTTCGGTAGATTTAAGCGTCATTCCTGAAAATTTCGTAGATGTTTGAGTGAAATCAAAGTTGCCTCGGCGCAGTATGGATGTTTAGGTCGTAAGGATACATGGAGTGAACAAGGATATCGCGACTTGGAAATAATCAACGATTTTCTCTACTGGCGGAGTAATCGAATTGATATTTTCGTCATTTAGCAAGGTGCACGAGTTACATTACTTTGGAAATGATAAAAGTAGATAATACGATAGAGGGGAGAGAGTGTTAACGGGGAGGGGGAACGGGCGAGAGCCGGAAGCAAGCGCGAGGCGTTGAGCAGTGAGGAGGAGGCACAGGGGAGACAGAGGTGGCTGGCTCGAACGTCACGTCGTGCGTTCCACGTGAATGCACCTACCGTTCTATATCCCCCCCACCACCGGTTATATACATTACTATACGATACCCGTTTAGCATGTAGCACCGTTCATATGCGCAAGGTAGTCACGGACACAGACAGAGGGAGACCAGTCCGATAGGTCTACGTGCCAAGGAGCACATCTATATAAATATAGTGGTACATATGTGTCATCGTATGCACATAAGCAGTAGCCACTGTACAAACGTTGCTGCGGGCTCTAAGCTCATTCATAACTCTGCGGAACGTACAACGGCAAGCAACACTGTGCTATGAACCCATTCATTGCTTCATGTGCGCCGCCGCCGCCGCCGCCGCCGCCACACGCAACGTTCAGACACACAACTTGCTTTTAAATCCACGTGAATCTTACTCGCGAATCCACGTATCTACGTTTCTACTTGAAGAAAAACGAGCCAGACGTGGACTTTAATCTCCCCGCAATAAGTCTATATTCATACTTGTTGCAGTTGTAACAACTTCCAGAGCAAAACAATCTGTGCTACGGGATTGAAACTGTTGATTTTTCATCACCACTCTTGACATATACAGGGAGGACACGGTGAAACTAGACAGTCCAATGCGGCTCCGTGAGAATTTAGGAAGCCTGATTGGCTACTGCCTACGGCCGCCAGTGCGTCTCATCCGAGCGGCGACTGTGTCCCCACGCGCCATCGGAATGGGCCAGTAAGGGTAGTGGTAGAGGCAAGGGACGTTACCTGAGCTGGTAGGGCAGACGCCAGAAACCAAGATTTATTTACTACTCGGTCTGCACGCATAGAGTGGGAACCGTCGGTTTGACGCGCAAGCGCATTTGCGCTGTCTAGTTTCACCGTGTCCTCCCTGTATATATATATTTTTTTCTACGTGCACATTGAACGACTGTGTCTTTCTTTCTTTCGTGCACTCATAAAAAGAACAATGCTCTATTTCTCGGGCAACTACTTGGAATTGTGAGACGCGTTGTTGTTGATGTTGCGATGAAATGTCTCGCTCACAGAGTTTCTCGTGCTCATCAATTAAACTATGCGATTGAGCTATCTTGTCGGAGCTAAGGTTCAAATGGAAAAGTGGAAAAAATAAAAAATGAGAATCGCTGGACGTAGTTAGGCCGGAGTGATTGGATTGCGGGTACACTACTTCTACTACTATGATAGGAGATATATCTCAAAGCAACGGGCTCTCCTCCTCTTGTGCATGGATTCTCTTTCTCTGACGATAGAGAACTGCCGGTTCTCCGCGAGGCAACGGCGACGTGGCTTCTTGTCTTCTCAAGACTTTCCTCGTCTTTGCCCTTTCCCGCATGGCGATTCTTCCGGTCGAAACGCAAATTAAAATTTCTCGTGCATTAACCGGCGCGTAAAACCGGTACTTGCTTCTCTATTCCGCTGAGTTGAGGTATGAGCGATGATTGTTCCCAGCGACGGCACCTCCAACGAATAATCAACCAGCAGTTCTTAACGACAATCTAATTCTCATCTTTATTTTCGGACCATTAACGAAGAATCGTGCTTTTCCTTTCTTCTCCGATTAAAAAGTCTTGAAATGACAATTTTTTTCAGACAAAGTCAAGTATGGGAAATCGAAATAATCGGTTTCGTCCAGAGGATAAGGTTAGAGTTGGTGTTAATTTCGACGCCCGAAGCATCACTTTTTTAAATTGTTGGCAAGATCGTCGTATCTTCGAACGACAATGTTTTATTATTTCGTCATTATAGTAATTTCAGCAATATTGGAATATTAATTGGAGATGAAGGAAAAAATTGATATTGAATACACAAACACAAATGTTGGGTATATCTAGAAGGGCAGCGATTTCCGGATAAATGTCAATGTCGGGAATCGAATGACTCTTGTGCAAGATTCGATCGATGATCCAAAGGAAAAACCAACATTGGCAGAATTGGCAGAATTGGCAGAGCGGCGTTGTTGATGTTAGACCGCTCGTCGGCCTCATCCGAATTCCCGGCATGAATACGCCAGAAAAGAGTCGGAATTGTATTTTCTTCGTGTGAGATGTCGAGGTTTGAACTCTAATCGTGTGACAATTCACGTACACGAGTAAAATGTATTGTATTATATAGGCGTGCCATGTACGTATACAGGTATGTGTGTAATGAATAGCATGTAAAGGACGTAATCCAGGAGAAAAGAGGGGTGGGTTTCCACGTTGTCGGGAGAATGTGGATGTATCGTTCGGCATCCGACGTGAATTTGGGCTACATTGCGTGCGCGTCCGGTCAGTTACGGGAATTGACTATATATACGTGTGTGTCGGTATAGTATACAGACACGCCGTTATGCGAGAGAGAGAGAGAGAGAGGGGGAGAGAGGGAGAGCTCCCCGAGAGTATTGACTCTGGATAGGTACCGCCGGGGGGTGGGAATCTGTGTATCGAGAGGGGATTCTTGGTTCTCGGGATGCATATAGGGTAGAGAGAAAGCATGGCTGCTCACCCTAGAGATCGCTTTGGCACACAATCTGTTGGCCCTGGCGTTGAGGAGTAACGGGGGTGGTGGGTACATTTCTCCGATGGCATCTGTAGATACCAAAGCGTAAAGCCTCCCGTATAATGTTTATTCAACTGGATTGCTCGATTAACCCATCTCCATTTCGAAACGCCGCATTACCATTTTTATTTCATTACATAAGCCTTTCCTCTCAATTACCACAAGTGACCTCACTTAAAAACATCATTTGTCTATAGATATTTATGAAATTTCATCGTGTAGGAATTTTCTTTACGGCAACTTGATTTCCCGAATTTTTCTCACTAGCGTTTGAAGGAAAGAAAAAAATACCTATACTTTTTTAAATCTCTAGAAAGCGGATCTAATTTTTCATAGGTAATTTGAGCGTGCGCTGACCGTTGAAGCATAAATGTAACGAAAGAAAAAGAAGCGATGAAACGAGGCACCTGCCACCGAGGCAGACACAAGTTTATCGAATGAGAGACTCCGCGGCGAAAGACGAAGACAAAGAAGGGAGGCATTGCAGCCTTACCGCCACCGCCGCGTGCCGTGTAGGCGACCATCAAGAAGCGAATAAGACTAGACAAGCGCGTCCGGTGTCACAGTGTCACAGTGTCACAGAGCGTGCCTTCTCTGTTTTTTAGCAAAATTTTCACGGCAAATAAAGAGGCCGGATGAAAAAATGGGCCCATCCTTTTCCGATAACCAAATACGGCGGTCACATTATAACAATCAAGAATATAAAAAATTTTAAATACTCGATATTTATGAGTCACTTATTGAACATGTCCCCGTATATTGTGCGGACTCGTTCATACGGAGACTCGATAAGAAGAACCCACGATCGACAACTTATTTACGCATCTGTCAAGTGTCGGAAGATATTCTTTGCGCAAACTTGCTCAACGTATACGCGGTATAGATAATCATTGTATCATTGTGTCTCGCGTAATGCCGTTTATATGTAAATCCGCGGTGTGTTGCTGACTGGCCAAAGATTTACAGGATAAACGACGATCCTGAAAAGAGCTCAGCGTTTAAAGCAAGACTAAAGCGTCGTGCAGTTCCTTTCCTTTACTTTTCATACTTTGAATATTTTGGAGACTGCAACTTTATCTTCTCAAAAATGTAATTTTGAGGTTTTGTAGTGTTCCCTCAGAAGAAAAGGACGGAATTTCAAGACCGTACGGTGTTTTCCGTTTTCAAGACGACGGATTTCAATATATTTTGTTTCTTTGGGTGATAATATCCCGATAACCCCAAGGCGCATTTCCTCTCTCTCTCTTTCTCTCCCTCAAAAAGACAATAAGGCACAGCGAGAGGCGAAATAGCAAAAACTTTAACTACTTTTCAAACATTCCGATTATTGATCGATGGTTTTAAGGTAAAATCAACTTCACATTGTAATGATCACTGTGCAGGCACGTATCGCGCTCGTTTAGAATTGCTTTTCGTAGTTGTGAAATAGAATAACATTATTCTTCCCGTACAAAGAAAAAGGGACATCGAAAGTCTGTGAAAAATATTTTATTTGAAAATAATAAAAATCAGAATCAAAATAAAGAAAAAAGTCTTAAAAAATTTGTATGAATTCAAACAAATTAACATATCATTTGCATTAGAAAAAAAGTTAGATTGGTTGATTGTTTGTTGAACAATTGTTTTTTTTTCACCAATTTGTTAATAACATTTTGGGATTATTATTATGCGAAATTAATCTTTTCACCACGTTTTATATGCATTATTTTTTTTCCGATTTTTATCCCATCGGGAAGTGATAGAAATTTTCTATGAAACTCATATTTGGCGGGACTGTACGTATCATATCATTTTCTTAGATAGCTCCGAAATTCGATTGGAAAACATGTCACTGACCTGGCACACTTCTTTTCTTACACGTGCTTGCGGAATCTCCGTTTTCTCACTGTTTACAAACATGGAAAAATGACTGATTGCCGCACTAGCGCGGAAAGTGCTTTCACGGTGGGCGAAACTGCATTTGCTCATCGAGACTAACCGCATTTTGCATGTCTGTAAACAGTGGACAAACTCGTGCTCGTAAAGAAAAATATGTTGCGATACCCGAGGTTGAACGTATTTCTTGTCAAGACAGCACTTCGGTTTCAGACTCGCGGTGCCTAAAACTGTTTGCTAATCTGTGCAATTATTAAACGAAAAGTATAATGAGATGAGGGGGGGGGGGGGGGGGGGGTTATAAAAAATGATACTTGTTAATTTGCTAGTACATTTGAGGATAACTCGTGATATCCTTGTTGAATGTATTTTCACTGTAAGGTAATTTACATTTCGACTAAATAAAATATGACGTGCGGAGGCGAAGGGGCGTGTATACGTAACCAATAATGGTAGTATCGTCGTGGTGCAGGACGTATCACCGGATGTATTACGCAGCCGTGCGCGAAATTTATGTTTCGCGTACGGTCGAATGGTTGAGAGGGTGAGTTTACCTCGGGGTTGGAGAATGTCCGCGGAGAAGTGTCGCGCGCTTGTTAAACGCATGTGTTTCACCCTCGTACGATATCTCATAGCGAAGCACGCGGCGGTCACATGGCTGCTGCGCCCCGGTTCATTACCCGATACCATTGGTACGCAAACGCCCAAAGACATATAAATCGTCTCACATCGGCGCTAATTTATCCATCACCGATAACCAATAATTAATATTTCTAAAACGGAGAAGAAAAAGTTCCGTTTCATAACGGAAATCTTTGCTTATTCAATGAAATACTTGATTTTTCGTACAATCTTTTTTTCAATTATCTCAAACTCAAGTTGACGGAGTTTGCGGGCACCAATGCGCCGATGTGCGCGTCTTTCCACGCTCCCCGTATCTTTCTTTGTATGCCACGTACAATTCACGACTCGTATAACTCTCCGGCATTTCACGTACGTTCGGAATTCTCTCTCTATCGCACGAATAGGAAGAAACAAAAAACAACAATAATAATTTGTTTAATGGGTCATCTCACCTTAGGGTTATACGAATTTATGAGTGTAACAAATTGCCATCGGCTTACTTAATGTATACGAATTATAGGTCAACATCGGTGTTGGATCGCTCGATGCTATTTATAGATCACCAGAATGATACCAAGATTTTTCTCGAGAAGATATCGACGTAACGGACGAAGCGCGTCGAGCGTAGGAGCGACGCTTGCGAAATTTCGATATCAATTATTCACAAGTCAGAAGATATTTGTGATGCTCCCGATTATATCGATATATCGTGCGTATGTTGTGTCACTCGGCCGATCGGCAAAGTAACATTGCGGCAAAGAAAAAAAAACGTTGACTACGAAATATTTGCGCGCGACTCCTTGCCGGGGGAATACACGCGTACCGAAATCCACCGTACACGCGACACGTTTGAAGAATAAACTCCGGTCCACTTTGTGTTAATGAATTTATTCGATCGAGAGGTGTAGGTTGGATGATAAATTATTTTAAGAAACCGCTCATTCCTACAAGTTTCCACAGGTAGGTGTGCCACAATAGCGACGGAGTGTATCGCAAGAAAACATCATGACAACATTCGCAAAAATAATCTTTGAAAAGTTCATTTTTCGGGTGTATTAATTTCCAAGCGTATTCCGATTCTTTCGAGTGTTAGCGATATTTCATAATATTATTTTTAATTCAGTGTGCCTTCCGTCGATGAATTAAAGTCCGCTGAAATGAGCTAAAGAGCAGTGATTATTTTTTTAATTGCAAAAGCTCCTTTGGCACGCCGATGACAAACGCGGAGTGCCAAAAATCAATGTAATCTCACGTAAAAGGTGCATAGTTTATGTCCAAGTGAAAAAATACACGAGGAAGAATGCGGTCACAGGCAATTCTGAAAGTGAGATTTTTTTGAGTCGTATTTTTACGCGTGAAACGCGTTTGCTCGGGCGGAGAGAATACACTCGCCGCTTGAAAGCCCAATTAAACGCATTCCCTTGACGACGCTCTCGTCCTCGTCGAACCGTGTCACTCACCGTGCTCCGCGAAATATAATTCCTTCTCAGTAATATTCCGTAGCTGCTGCTCGTCGATTTATCCACCACTGGTTAAATACGCGTTATTTAAACGTACGCGTTGTCCGAAGATGGCAACAACAAAAAAACACACAATTGGGGCGCACACTTTGGTGCTGCTTGAGAATCCGCGGTTGGATTTTTTTTTATTTCCAAACAAGGGAAAACTTTGAAATGGATTAATTCGTTAATTAGTTGTTGTTGTTGTTGTTTCACACGCGCACGGCAGCCCCGAGACGGCGATTAAAAAAAACTGAACAGAGCGCGATAGCGGCGCAGTGTAGAATCGGTGAGCGCTGGGCGCGTACTGTGTGGAACGGCAGTATGGCGGCGTCGTCGGTTAGCTTTCCCAGCCGGGTATACACACTCCGCACGTCGCACGTTCTCGTCGCGCTCGCCTCTCGCTCTTTGTACCCCGTCGCCGCCACCGCCGCGATCCCTTCTTCCCAAATCCCCTCCGCTACTGCATACGAACCCTCTCTCTCTCTCTCTCTAGCACCAGTAGCCGGCTATACTATAGACCGCACCAGTACGTACTGCCAAAGCCTCACCGCTCTGCTCTAGCTATATGTATACTCTTTCTCCTACGTCGCCAATCCCGAGGCTCCGATACAAGAGAACGTCGCCGGCACGCCGTCCAACTCACGGTCCCTCCGCCACCGGCTGCTCCGAGAAACTAGACGCCCGACGACGACGACGTCGACGCGATACCTACCTACGATCCCCTCTCTGCGCACTACCGTGCTCCTTTTTACCACAGCCACCTTTACCGACAACGTACACTTTCCCCTAGAACCGTTCCGTACAGTCAACCTTCTTCTCAACGTGTCTACCCCGGCGGCATTGCTTTTCATTGCCACTTTACCGCACTGAATGCAACTTTCCGACACACACACAACACACAACTTACGATTGCGGCAATACAATGTTTTTCTACGTTACTAGGCTGTAAAAAAGCTTTGACATTTTATGTACTCAGGCTTACGAAATTTACGTTCAAGTATCGAGTACTGTAATTTAGCAATTTTTTTCGGGAAACAAATGTGGCTGAATTTATAGACATTATTGGACGCGCGGTCGGGGTGTGGATGCGGCACTCCCCAGAGTTAAGCAGCATTAGCTGCGGCGATAACTTGGACGGATGGGTGAGCGCGCTTAGCCGGGGCACTGGTTTGCGCGCCAACTGCTGAGCGGGAGGCAGTTTTTCTCAGTTTCTAATCCAGTGGGGTCTCAATGAAGGAACTGGGAAAGGAGGGGAATCTATGAAGTTATGGAGAAAAAGGGGAGAGGGGCAAAGTAAACGCACAATTGATCGATGCTTCTTTCACGCTGATCATTCAAATGGCAAATTATCTGCTATTTCCAAACTCATTTTCGGAAATTTCAAAACTTTTTGTTTTGTCACTGGTTGAAGGTAAAAATGTATCAACGAGGCTGCCGAGCTTTTGAGAATCAATTCGATTTCGTTTATGACTTAATAAGGGATTTTCATACATAAATTCAGTTGGAGGAAGCCATTCGAGCGAGATTTAACGCGAAAGATTATTTAAAAGTCATACCCCTATCATTATTCCCCTCTTAACTCGCAGCTTATCGGTAGTTCTGGCACGAAAGTGCTTCGTTTAAAAGGATATTATATAAGATCAGAGCCCTGCAACCTCGTTATAACTATGTCTGTAACTCACTTTAATCGGTTAATTGGTCGAGCTAGCCCGGGGGACACGGCTTAATCTTGCATCGCGAACATTGATTAGGATCGATTAGGAACTGATCCTCGATATCCGTCATCGTTGCCCGTTATTCCACCGATTAATCAGTCAATCGAGCCTCAACAACCTTCGCTCATCGCTTCACTGCCAATTATATTTTTTACGAAATCTCGTTTTGGAATAAATTTTTTTTTTCCTCTTACCCCAAAAAGCTTGTGTGGACCCGCAGAGATATTGTACACATCTCGAGAGTGCGTTTCAAAGGTCGACACAACAAGAATGCAAAGTAGAATCATGCACATTGATGCCCAAAAATCATGATGCTCATAAAAAGAGTGCTTAGCTTGGGTGGTAAATTTCACTTTGACACAGAAATCGTAAATGAAAAAGTGATTTTTCAGCCGGATTACGATGGTATGTATGGTAGTCGTGGAAGGGGCCGTGATCGAGATGTCCCCTCAGTCGAGAATGCACTCTCGAGTGACATAACGGATTAGTGGGGTTTCTCATTCGGGATATGAAGCAAAATATTAAGCTCAAACGCGGCGGTACTTACCTTCATTGTGTAGGATCTAGTGTTTCCGCGTAGCTACTGTATTTCGGATAACGCGTGAGACGCGGTAGAAAAGACGAAGCAACGATAAACAAGGGCCGGCCGTGTGTGACGGAGCATCGTCAGTTGGTGGCGGTGGTGTTTGGTACTTTTCCGATTTGCAACAAGTCGACGAGAGGTGGGTGCGGCGACGCGCTCCGATGCATCTCTTTTATAATAATAGCTTCTATCGCGTATACGCCTCAAAGATTCTCAAATAAAGGTCATTCTGCATCATTACCAAATTTAATTCTTCCATCATTTCTCTTGGCATAATTTTTTTGCTGTTTTATCATATATGTATCTATCTAAGACTACCAGAGAGTGCTGCTACGTGCTAGCCTATATTTTCATCACCTTCGTTCAAAAATAATTGTCCTCGAAATGATTTTTTATTTTTCAACTTCGTTTGATGTACGGACAAGTGAAAGATCGCTTGATCGTACCGATGATGAGAAAAACAAGAGTAGGCCTCTTTGTAGACCTCTCTTGAGTCAATATAACATTATCGAAGAGAAGCTTGAGCCCTCGCACAGGGCAAAGCTTCGAGCCAAGTTCGCGGAGCTCTCCCGTTGCGTGCCGCTTATCGATCCGCCGCCAATGTAACGCGTGAGAATGTTTCTTCCACGATTCCAAGTCGACAGTGTGCAAAAAGATCCTTGGTGAAGAGAGTGAATTTTCAACGTTTATCACGATTTCCTTGAAACTTTTTAAATTCTCCTCTTGGAATAATATATCAAGGATACACCTCGATTTATGTCAATATCTTTGTGAAAGAAGTTACAATTCACCAAACTTCCATCTGAAAAATAAAAATATCACAGGCCGTCATCGTCGATGCATCATAGCATCATTCTTCAAGAAATAATCCCATTGTTCTATGCAGAGAAACAATACTACACGTATTTTGTAGGGCTCAACCTTATATTACTGTTTTTTTATAAATTTTTTTCGGCATTATTTTAATCTCTCAACAGACATTTGTCTACCCTACGCAGATATAGATACAGGAAAAAAATTACGTTTTTCAGTATATCTTCGGATATACGCAAGGGTCCACTTTGTAGGTTTGTTCATGCTCGAAAAACATTAATCTAAAAGTTTCAAGTTGCGTGAAATATCTATTCGCGTCAAATTTTTATATACTCATCATCTCGTTCGATTTTTCCTCGTATGTGAACCAAGCTTGAGCTAAATCTTTAAAAAATCCAATATTTTTTTCAACTTACTTTTACCAAATTAATCATGAATAATTAATAATCGGGATTGCGGTTTAAATATTGCAATCCGATATCTCCAAATTTTTAGGGAGCCAAGTACAGATATTTTTGAAAGAACGAATTGCATTTATATTTGATCTGCTTTGTGGACACCCGCTAAATTTGTATTTCTGTAATAAAATTTCAGGTGGTTTAATTCACAAGAATGATAGAGTTGAAAGAATGTAAAAAATTACAAATTTAAATTCTGACGAATTGAAACTTTCCAACCGCTTTACGCCAAATCCAATTTCAAATGTCGTTGTATGACTGCACACTTGTATACAAAATTCGAAGAAGATACATAAAAATCTACGGCAGTTATTCCACTAACAAGATCTGCACACATACACACCCATACATAAAAACCTTATGCTTAAACGACTTTTCGACCACTCCGAGTATCCTGACATGAAAGTCTCGGAATTAAAACAAACGTTTTGTTTGGTGTGTGTGTGTGTGTGTGTGTGTTTTTTCACGAAAACAAAGCTTCCTCTATGCGGAAACAAAAGTAAGACTCTAGAACCAAGCTTGACGGTTTTGAAGAAAAGATCGATTATGTCGGGAAAATTGAACATTTTTCAATTTTAGGGCTTTACAACCAAAGCCCAGTCTGTATTCGTGGGTGACACGTCTCGATAATGGCCGGTATGATATGAGAGAGAGAGAGAGAGAGAGAGAGAGAGAGAGCGTCGATGAAAGAGCCGCGACCGATGAGGTAATTCCCTAGTCTATCAAATTTTCCTTTCAATTAAGCTACGGGTAGAGTCGGAGCGCAATTCCGGACTGCTGGACGAACACGTCGACAATAGAAAGGGAAAAATAATAACGGGGGAACCGCCCACACCGAACGGGAAATTGCCAGAGAATGAATGAGCACAAGACAAACGCAAACGCGACAGAACAAAGTAACGTACTTGTGAAGCCACTTGCTATTTGTACTTGTATGTACGCGCCACGTGTACCTTCCGGTTAAATGTCCTGGTTGTAGATGTGATCTGGCACAAGACGGATTATCGAGGAAAAACCTCGGAGAAACAAGGGTAGGAAAGGAAGGAAGAAGGAAGCGGCGTTCTACTTTTAAACTCGGCTTTTCGTACACAACGTTGCACCAGATTTACTGCAAATCTCCTTCTTCCGACGCTCCTCCACCCCCGCCTTCTTCGTTTTTCCTACTTTTACAGCTTTCAAGAAGAATTATCTCGTACCTGGGAAAAATCGATTTTTCTCACCCATAGGATGATAAAAGCCGTAGTGCACGAGTGTGCGCTATAAGCCCCGTGGAAGACCATGCCCAAGAGTACCTACATGGTCACTCACGTGCACGAGGAGAAAGTATTAGGAGCTGGCGAATTAAAAATACCATCAAAAGGCGCGCGCAATCGGAATCGGAAGCTCATATACCGTACATCAATTGTCATATGGGCACCTACATATTCACTCATATTTAGGAATTCGGTATACGATTATTAAGTAGAAATCTTCGACATTCATGGAATAAACTTTTCGATGTTAACAACATTTTTACTAATTATTATACGGTACGTATAGAAAAAATCACATGCAATTAAATCATTATTTCCACATCGGTACTATATGTCGATCTACATATGCGTTCTCTCGAAATATTTAGTATATTAGATATTAAATCGGATGAGCAGTGCTGATGACGATAATTAAACAGTGTGTTTCGTTCACGTACACGGTATATTACTTTTTAATATGCTTTTTTCTTCATATTCACTATGATCGTGCAACAAAGAAAATTAAAGATTGAAAAATATTCATTTGCGCTCATTCAATCGAGTGTTTGTCCATTTTTGAGATTGACATACATCCCGGACACTGTTTGCAAATAAATAATTAAGAATTCTCTTCCAATATAAATTTGTCATTGAAATATTTAACCCTCGGGGAAAAAGACTTTAATTTTATATCGGAAATCACTAGAGTCACAACGATAATTTCTTTATGTTGGGCTATAAAGATAATTTTTTGGTAGACCCCGTGTATGTATAAACGAGGACAATATACAACAAGACTTTGGGAAAAGTAAGTACAAGTAGTATAAAAGATGAGAGATAGTAGTATCATAGAGAAAAAGGTGGGATATAGCAACAGTGGCATGACATCGACGACAAGCAGCAGCGGACCATCTCGTTACGTCGTCTGACTGTAGCCTGCTCAAAGGAGAGCACTCTGCACACATTCGAGTGTCTCGTGACATCTCTCGTACTCGTACGCTACACACACTCTTTCGAGGGAAGCAGGAGTACGCATCTCTCCTGCTTCTCCTTCTTCTTCTTCTTCCCGCTTCTTCCTGCCCGGCACCTATTCCCCTATTATATATTATAATACTAGCTTTTGCTACTGAAACCTCATTTCACGAAGCAAAACCTTCTAGCGAAAATATGGATTTCATATCGGATAAGAAAAAAAAATGTTTCGTATACAACATTATAAAATCATGTCAACTGCAATTACTCTAGACATGCCTACATCTCAAGGTGAATAGTACCTATATATCGGCGAAGCAAAGCTCGAGGAGCTCAGGGAAGCTGCTGCAAAACTCGCGAGCACTCGTGTGTATTCCGTAGATACACTATTTATACATACATATCCATCCAGTGGTAACTGGTATAGAAGCAGTAGCGCAGCAGCAAGAGGATTCTGTGGGTCTTAAAGTTATTTATACCGGCATCTGCTCCCGAGCGTTGAGCCGCAAACCTCGCGTTCCGCGAGTGCTCGATGTACCTACTTTGGTGTAACTCAGTGCAGCAGAGCTCCAATATCATCCACCCAACTATCGCTTGTGCTATGAACGGTGCTATTTTCCAAATCCGATTCTATCTCTACGTCGGGATATACCTCTTGCAGTTGCACATTGCCCGGAATCGTCGCTCGAGGATTCTGATAATCTTCCGCAACTAACTTCTTGTTGTTGTTGTTTTTAATTTTTTCAAATGTTGTTGAGACAAGTCGACAGCGAGAGGGGAGGGGGGGGGGGGGGGGGAGAGGAAGATATTAGGATGGTCATCGGGGCGAAAAAAGGCACTCCTCAAGTCGTCGAGACACAGTGAGACTGTTGAATGCGACATTGCAATTAAAGAGAGCTGCGCCTAGTTAGATCGTTATCCGTGGCAGGCCGCAGACGAGGTAGTAGTGGGCCTCGTAAAGCTCGAGGGCCCGGTTCACGGGCGAAAGTTGCATATAAACACACATAGGTAGGCGATACACGCGCGTCTACATAGCGTAAGATATACGTACACAAAGTTGTGTCCAACGGTAGATAACGTGTAGCCGAACAATGTACAAGCTGCACCATTGTTCGGCCCTAATGGGGCCCCCCCGGATGTCACCGCGCGTCGGTGCCCATGCATCCCGACAACATTAACCCACTTTTGTTTTGTCATAAAGGGCAATCTGTGCGTGTAGAATTCAACAATTGGGTGCACTCGACATCGACCCGTTCACGTCTCCCCAGTCTTTATAAGAAATTCAGAGGCCAAAGTGCGCGCGCGCGAGAATGCATTTTACAGAACGGAATTACACTTGTGTCTACATACGAACGGGGTTAATTACTTTCCCGCTTATACCGCATGTACCTATGTAAGGACATATTCGGCAATCGAGTTGTTGTAAAATTATCGATTTTTAATGCTCGGCCGGTCACGGACAAAGAATAACGCGTTTTATTTCAAACCGCAGTGGCTGCGTACCGTTGCGTTACGGTTTAATCATTTTTGTCAAAGTTTTTTTGTTATTTTCCGAAGTGACGTCTCATGTAGGGTAGAAAATTCTCCCTTCGAGTATCCCTTTTCATTCGGTGATCCATGAGCTTAAAGGGCTTGACATAAAACGTTATTATTCTATGCTTACTCGATATATAATCAAAATTGAATAAGTTAATATCCGGTGCGTCTCGTGTGAAAAATCGCATCAGCGTTATCGTGTTAATGTAATAATATACTGGGATTTAGAAATGTTTTAATGGAAATAGTACATTTCGTGCGCGGAATTCAATAATAACGAACAAGAGGTAGTTGAGAGGTGGGCCGGCGACGGTAGGGTTACTCGAGTTAGTCAGATGTATTTATGAACATCTCTCGGGTCTCCATCCCGCCTCTTTCCCCTCTCCCCTCTCCCCTTTCTCTTTTCTCCTTTTGCCCGCAGCTACAGCACCGACACCCGAATTGGGCGTCCCTCCGAGTTAGCGAAACTCTGGAGAGAAGTCGAGAGGAAGGAAGTAAGACCGAAGGGTGCGCGCACAGAGACGAGGATCCAATAGGAGAAATTGTACGGAAACGTCGAGGCTAGCGGTGTGCGTTGGGCGAAGCATTTGCATATCGTCCAGCGGTTTGTCGGCTCGATCCGGCACCACCAATGGCGACGACAAGTACCCATTTCTATGCCAATTGTTTCCTCATACTAATTCCGGTATACTTCTACCGCTCGTCGTCTTATGTCCTTTAGGATCGACTTCACTTGGTCCACCGACTCTGCCGGGTTCCTTCTTCCAAGAAGTGATACAAGTGATGATGAACAAAAATTTGACTCGAGCTCATTTTGCCGCATTTCGGTGAGCCAATATTTCGGATTCACGGTCCAATATTCGAGTCGATGAAAATCTAGGCATTTACGAATTTTCATCTCTCCGGATTGAAATGTGTATTGGGAAAAATATATGGGCACCGATACAAGATGCTCGAAAAATCAGTGCGTCGGCCACGATACGTTCTCGGCACGATGGCGCGCGCGTTGGTTCACCCCGTAAAACAGGAGCTTTAACAAACCCATCGATTCGCGAGCGTGTACGTGCCTCTCGCGCACTCGTGTCGCCGCTCCTCACCAAGTCTCCAACAGCGACATCCAAATATCCAATAGAAAACCCAAGCGATTTCATATTTCCCGAATTATTAGATATCGATTCACATGTTGCGACTAGAAATATAAAAGAATTAAAAAATTAAGTAAAAACAATCAGACGCTACTGTTCAAGTGAAATTTACGTTGATGGTTTCTTCCAAGATTCTTTGAACAATATCTTACACTTCCCAAATTGTCTTTTTCTCCACCGGCGTAAAAGAAGCTCCGTCATTGTTGAGCAAAATCAATATTATTGAGATTAAGCTTGGACGATTGCACACAAGCGAGTTCTTTCCATGTGATAGTTATGCCGTATTTGCAGTCGTTGATCGAGCGTGTAACCGGAGTTGCAATTTTAAAAAATCGTACACAACCGTAAAGTATTTTAACTAGGATATGAATATCAAGTGCCGTATTACACAGTGGAGTGAATGACTGTTGGATAATAATTGCCTAGCCTATAACAATGGATATAATTCTCGGGCCCATCGATTGTGCCGGAAATTATTCGGTTATAGGTTCACGCCCTTGCGCCAAAGTCCACCTCAGCACTCGTGCCTGTGTGTGTGTGTGTGTGTGTGTGTGTGTGTGCGTGTGTGTGCGTGCGCGCGGATGTTGACCGCCGTGTGCTTGCCGGTGAAAATCCTCGCACTATTGCCCGGGACCATTCGTCAATTTTAATACTGCTGATTAAAGATTATACGAATGGAATACTGAATAAGCGGAAATACTTACTGGAAAATTCTATCGAATGTGTGATATTGACCATTAAATTGGCTACACAGACATTTTAGTGAATAAAAGACAATTGAAAAGTCTATGATTTTGTCCTACGCCGTTGATAGAATAAAAATAATTGGCCGATCTATAGAGACGTGAGTTCTCGCGATAGCCCGTCTGGGACACAGGTACGGACTCTCGATTGTAATATCAGTGCAGATTGTGCTTATAGCGGGGCTACATGCAAGTTTTACGCCGTGCACAGTTTTCCGACGACCCATTGGCGCATAGTAAATAAATAGTAAAAAAAATCGCGGAATACACGGAGAAATCGTATATCGTTATGCAACGGATAAGTGTACAATCGCAAACCGGAGTGAATATACAAAGGGAATCTCAGACTATTAAAATGTGAGATTCTGAGAGCAGACTTTGAATGCTTGGGTAATTCGCTCAACATTCGCTTATCCGTTTAGTTGATATAGCAAATATTTTTCCATCTCCATTACGTAAAATGTATTAAGTTTTCATTGATTCTTGGCAGATGCGTCAAAAATCAAAGTCGTATGAAATTGTCAAAGGTTTAAATTGCTAAATCGCAAAATTATAGATAGACTAGGCTAATCACACGTGCCTAAAGATTCTTTTGCGCTGCTGCGCCTTTATAACCCTTTAAAAAGTCACGTGACAAATTTGACACCATAAGCTGACCTTGATTCTCGCGGACTTTCCCAGCAACCAATCACAACTCGAATAAGCTGCTAACAATACTTTCCGTTACCCATGGACTTTTTAAGAGAGAGATAGCATTTCTGAGACGAAACCTCGTGAAAATGTAAATCAGACACAGACGGATGTTTTATTCAACTGGATCGGGAATGAGTGTGTCTTATAATTGTCCCGAAAAATAGAGTTTCGTCACATTTCGACTCAAATGTAAGCGTAATACAATTCCGCGAAATGCAAGCTTGAAACATTCGTGATTGCGGTTACAGATTCGTCGAAAAATTAAGAAGCCAGTAAGCGATGGCTCTCTCGGTTCGTCGGTTGTTCGTTTATCGCTTGGTGGGTTGAAAAATGAGTTTGCAGGTCGAGCGCGAGGGCCGTTATACACAATTGAATTTCTATTATTTTACGTATTATTGTGTTACAAGAGAAATGTAACGGCGACATGTCTACAAGGGAGAAAGAGGCGGTAGTCGTAAACGTAATAGCTGGACATGCGGAGTTTCTAAAAGAGTCATGCGAAAATGCGAGACAGAGCATGAGAGAAAGATAGAAGAACAGAGAGAGAGAGAGGGTGAGAGAAGTGGGCATTCACCCCACAGGCGGTCTCAGAATAACTGCATAGCTATTTGCCCACGGTAAGCGGGTGCTCGTCGTCTGCGTGCAAGCCCCTCAGGCTACTTATCAACGCGACCACCGCCACTCGGAAATCTTGGAGAATGAAATATATTCCGTCCATTGGGCTATTTTACCATCGGGCAGACCGCGGCGCAATGCCACAGCCCAGAACCCGGGAACCACTGAAAACTCAATAGATTCGAAGCTCAGAGGGCTCTCGCATTCGCAAATGTCGCGCGACAATATATACTATATATAGTGGCGTCTGAGATATTTATCTTAACGAGTATAGCGACTAACTCGAGTAGAAAACTTTGCGTTTTACTATATAACGTATACAGAAGGTTTTGTTTGAAGTAGCGTCACTTGAGATCTCAATTTGACTGCCTGCGCAACAAAACGGTCCTTGTTCGAAAAGATTTCTTTACTTGAACAATATCGGAATATCAATTGAGGGGGAAAAAAAAAAAAAAAAAAAAAACGGGTCGATATCGAAATCGATGATTTTTCACATACCAGAGCGGAGATGAAAGCTCACACGAGATCGCTCATTGATTAACATGTTAAAAATAACGATGAAATAACGAATGCCTCTAAGAGAAGCCATACATACATGCCATTTTGGTTAATGCGCGTACTCGTTTTGGCGCTGACATCATCGGCGCATGATACTCTTGTTAATTCGTCGCTGTGCTACTCGTCGTGTATTGGGTTGGGGCGTGAGCGTTATGCGTGCCTCGGCAGTTGCGTCATTGGTGCAAGCACTAACATAGCAAGCGCCGCTAAGTCGTGTCAAACGATTTTCTCACTCCCTCCGCGGTAGATCTCATTTCACTCGGCGTTCTTTTACTCCGTCCTCGTTTGCTCGGTGCACATCATACGCAAAGCCATCCAACTGAATTGAGACGCAACATCGTTGCGCTATAGCGCTGTACGATGTACAACGATGAGAAGAAGAGAAGAAGAACTTTGCGCGAGGGCGTGGGACGCGGTCAAGGCGCTCTTCTTATAAGAAAATCACTCATCTCAGAAAGCCAACCGCAAATATACGTACATTAGGATATTCCCTTTTTTTTATGTACAAGCTCCAATTGCACAATGCATATTTCTTTTTGATTAATTTTTCAATTAATCTCTTCAGTGGCCACGCAATCGGTGAATGTACAAAATTATTATTTCAAATAACGTCAACTTACAGCAACTTTCTTACGTGATATAGAATTCGATTTACTCATAGTTTGGCGTTACTGAAAATACAAGTATGCAAACAAAAGAGTCGACCTTAGTGACGGATATTATACTAACGTCGAGAACATAATTTGCACAAAAACATAACGTCACTGTATTGTTATACACTGGTGTCGCTATTTCGAAACGTTTGTAAAAATGACACCTTATTCATAATATCCAGTAACAATAAGGGCTTGGTTACTCAAGTCAATTGGTAACCGAGTTAACATCGGCTACGGTATACGTTTGAGCACCAGATAGCTTCGTCGAAAGTTTTCGATGAATTATATTAAATTTAATCGATAAATAGAGTTGTATTATAAATAATGAAGCAATCTTTGTCTCCGAGATAATGGTCGATGGTGGTAATACCGAAAGCTCGTGAAATTTCATAAAATACTGTATATCTTTGGTATAAACAATGCCAAATAGCACTCGGCCGACAAGATACGACAAGATTGCTTAATAAATTCTTAATAAATTTCCGCTCGGTTTACTATAATATGCAAAGAGTTTTTAGTTTCCGCCCGTTGCACGTCTGTAATTTCGTTCTTTCGCTGTACCTATATAATCGCGGCGTCGATTCAGAATTCTCGTAAGCGTCGAGCAAACGCCTGCTGGGCGCTTTGAATACCAAAATATCGCCGCATCCGGTGAGAAAATATTCAATACAGCTTTCGGTGTATAAACATGTTATATATATGTGTGTGTGTGTGCGCGCGTATGTCGGTTATTTTCTTCCAAACACTTTCTTCTCGCACCCCGCCCTCAATTGATGACTCACTTGCACACGGTAATAATCGAATAATACCATTCGCATCGATTTTACGAACGAATATCCAATGATTCGAATATTGGGAAAAACCTTTCGAGTTTTCGAATCTTCGCGATTGTAAAATCCGGAAAATTCAAACATTTTCGATTATTAAATGTTTATAATGAAAAATCCCTCTTTTAAAAAGTTCATGGATGATAAATGCGGAATTCATTGTTAGCGGTTAAAACATACTCTGATTCGTCGGTGGTGTCGTCAGACACACTCAGATCACCAGACCAAGTTCATGCATTGAATTTGTTTGTTTATGTCAGTGTCAAAAGTGACGTAAAGAGACTCGGCCGCTTGAGCGCCCGTGTCGGCTAACCCTAGCGATATAATCATAAGCTGAAAATAGTGCAAAAATGTGAAATAATTCAGTAACTATTCGCGTATGATAGTCGGGAGATTTGATTGTCAGTAGCCGTGAAAAATCTTTCAACAATGAAGTGTGAATGGTTATTCGCACAGCTATGTCTTTTTGCCCAATTCTATTGATTTTTTTTTTTCATTTTTATTAATTATTTGTATTATATTTTCAGTCTTTTCCGAAGCTGTGGAATATGTGCTGCTGTCAAGTGAGTTACCGCTAGTCCCAGAAATGACGTACAACGTTTGGGGTGTAATTTCAAGAATACATGGTACAGAGATGCGCCAAACGTTTCGAAGGGCACAGTGGCGCAACTCCCTGATGAACGGAAAAAGTTCCGGTTTCGCGATTTACTTTATCCCCACCATCGCCCGAGGGATGCAAATCGCACTGTGACGACACGAGTTCCAGTGCCCACCAAGCCCAAAATACATTATTAATGAAGGTATAATAAATAACCAAATTGATTAATAAATATATACCTACATTTGTGCAATTTTTTGCGAGTGTATGTGTGTACATTAAATAAATTTCCTTATATTCATTGTTATCTAATTTTTATCTTTATTTGGATCTCAGTATTCGAATTTACCGAATATTCGATGTTTTCGAATTATCAAATATTTAGAGCAATATACAAGGAGAATCAATCCGCTTGACTTGATGATTCACCGTTGACTCCACCCTCTAACTAACGTCGGTCGTATTTGTCAGATTTATAGCCTTTCCAGTTGCCCAGTCTCAAAAGAACAAACGCTTACCGAGAAGTCGACTCGAGTATTTGACACATTGACAATTATACAAAGGAGGAAGTAGATATTCAGGCAAGATCGAGAACATGGAACGGACTGGATAATCGACCAGAGCAAAACGCAAACGGCGCAACTATATAGATTGTATCTCTCTGTTGGTTGTACGGGAAAAGAAGAAGAGGGGGAAGACGTGCGTGTGTGTGTGCGCGCGCGAGAAGAGATTGAAGCGTTTGAATCGAGGGACTCGCGAAACCCCGTCGTCGAATAAAGAAACGGAAATACCGCGAGGCGAGGAGGGCTGGCGCTCGATCGCACCAAAGAAAAGTCATCTGGAATGGCAACTGGGTTAGTTGGTCGACTCGTGCGAGCACAGAGACGACTCGTTTCCTCGCTTCTGCCGAGCATTAAGCGACGAGGATTCTACCGACAAAAGAAGTAAAAGCCCGCAGCTGCCCCACCACCATTGGCCTTTGATTCAAACAGCATGTAATTATTCCCGTTTTTTTTCTTCAATTTTTCAATTTTTCCATTTCATTTTCACTCGTCCGTCCATTAAAGTGCACTTTTCGTAAGGCGTCGCTCGCGAAAAATGCACTTCCTCGGCGTCGTACTGAAAAGTTTCCTTCAACATTCAAGAAAAGAACTTTTTCAACTCACTAAAAAAGTTTTCTTCACTTCACAGTGTTAGAATGTACTATTTTTTTTTACGTTCCTCACGGTTGTTGGGCCGATTGTGGGAGATGAAATCTTGTTCCCCGTAGCCAAGAGTCTCTCCGATGGTCACCAAGACCTCTCTGAATATGCAACGAACGAAGCTTGTATCTTGAATGGCGGTGTAAAACGGACATTGCCAATGTATTTGTTGTCACCGAGCAAAGTAAGCCTCTGGGGAAAGTCAATTTGTTGACTCGAGTCCTCAAATATTTTGGAATATTCGAGGAACCCCCCCCGACTCCAACGTAACTAAGACTTGAATGGACGCGCCGCAGTGTCACGAAATTCCCTGGTGAATAATAATAACCGCGACATCCGTTGAGCTTCGGAATAGAGGGAGTGACGAGTCACGAGTCACGAGTGACGTTGAGAAGTTTGAACGTAGCTAGACGATGCGAAGCCACTGATTTACAGTCGTGTATTCCGTCGCAGCGTGGAGCGGTGTGGTGAGCTGAGGGGGGGTAGAGAGACGGAAAGCCGCGTGGATTTTGTCGGCCGTGGATGACCCAGGCGGCTCAACAAGCGGCCTCGAAGAATTACCATAGTCGATAGGGCATCGACTACGGTACGAACCAGCTGCGTCCCAACGACCAGAATTGACCCTACGCTCGACGCGTTTAATGCTTCGTCGAAGAAAAAGAGGCAACGCATGTGGCTTTTTGCTCACTGTTCAGACAGTCTCGGTATACGCGGCATTTTACGTCAGATCAATCACACACTAAAGACAAAGGAGAATTTTAGCACCTATAACAAAATCTAATAATGCGCTAATTCAGGAATCCAATTAATTTATAATTCCAAACATTTTTATTGCCAACATTGCAACTTGTTACAGAATTTAAGAAAACTGAGCAGATAGAACTATCAAGCAAAATTTAATGGATATTTTATTATTTGTTTATCAACAAGTAATAAAATAGAATCTCGCAAGATCGGAGATAGCAAGGTCTTCCATGCATTTTTCATTAACATAGCGATAAAGCTCGCGCGTTGATGCATTTTTTAAATATACTCGGCCGATATGATAATAGTCGTTTGTTTACCGCTAAACAATATTTTTATATTACGAATAAATGTAATTTCGATATAAATGAAAACCAAGATCCCGTATTGCGAAAGAACAATATAAATGAAAATAGAATAATTCATGTACCGACATATAGTAA
Organism: Tromatobia lineatoria; assembly: GCA_949699805.1. Lineage (NCBI taxonomy): Eukaryota > Metazoa > Arthropoda > Insecta > Hymenoptera > Ichneumonidae > Tromatobia > Tromatobia lineatoria. Next base: position 93,363 of record OX453045.1, read on the forward strand.
GAAAAAAATTGAAATATTCAAAAACTTGACGACACAAATCCTCAAAGCGTATCGATAAATACGTAAGCGACTGAGGAAAAAAGGGGGGGGGGGGGGGGGCGGGGGTAGTAGAGTCAAAGCACGTGTACCATTTGAGCGTGTAGCGCGATCGACCGAGCGACAAAAGAGAGTTTGTATTTTAGGCACGAATTCAACACGGCCAGTGCATCCGGTCGCATCTTCCGTCGGCTTTTCGTATAGTTGTGTACGTATATTTTCGATACTTCTAGCCTAAACACGACGCGGTGTATATGCGCATGTGCATATTATACATATATTCGATGCCGGGCCTGCTTTTACATTTCAATCGATCGTTAACAGTCTATCTCCGCAAAGTCTACATTTATTGCGTTGGTTAAAGAAATCCAGTTTAAATGAAAACGGCGAAAAGTTGTTGTTGATCACATTCCTCAAGACTAATTATAAAATCCGAAATTTGATGACATTAAAGTTTTATTATCGCACTGATATCGAAACTTTCTCGAAACGGGCAATTTCTATAAATTGCTAAATGTATTGCACGATCGACTGATATCGCTTATTATTAACAAAAAATCTCGATTCTTAATGACAACTTTTTTTAAGGTCAATGAAAAATATTGCACACCGAAATATTTCATTGTGAAACGATAAGTAGTATTATATCAAGGGATGACTCGACGTCGAGTATGTTAAATGGAATGAAATTTATACTATTTACTAGGAAATCAATGAAAATGCAAACAAATATGTCCTCGGCAGAGACGGGCAAAAAATTAATTTTTTCCTCAAAGTTGTTGCGATTAACTTTGAAATTATAAATTGACAATTTTGTTAAGCAATACAGTGCACGAAAATGTTAATTTAAAAATGTTGATTTTTAACTTGTCGCAGCTTTTGGACGAGACTGGTCAACAGTTTTTGGTGTTCAATGTCTTATTTTATCTGCCGAGACGTGCATTCTAGTCTGACGTAGTTTATGAAAAAGAGATCCGGCACGCGTCATCACTGGTGTACACACATTGTTGTGTGCAATCTGAGCAGTTTGTGTTTTTACGTTTTCTCGGCAACTAATCGGATGAGTTATTCCGATAATCGTACAAATTTTTCTTGAAAATGAGAGGAATGATTCGGTACTAGCGTCATCAAATTCATATAATTTATAAAATAGATACATATACAAATCAGGATAATCAACAACTGGACAAGCATGTGTCTTCAAATTTTGTATGAGAGCGAGTTTTTAATGGGCAAAATAATATCTAGAAAGTTCAACTCTTCCTTATCATTTGGCATTGTCTGAGTTACTCAACTTTGATTGAGAATTCGCATCAGGGAGACGCATATCCATGCGGCCAGACCTCTACGACCATTTATGATCGCCTACGGCAGTTCAACGGCTGTCGAGTAATTATCGCCGTTACAAAATCCGGCGATAATTGCAACTAACGAGAACACTTGCTGTGAACCGTGAACATGATACGTGCTTTCAAGTAACCAGATCACATTTAACTATTCAATTGAAGAATCCAAGCGTGAAATTGCAATTGCCGTCCTATGTGTATTATTCTTGGTCAGATGAGCCACGTTTTTTCACAACGTTATGAATATTTCTCAAGATTAACGGAGTACGAATAATACAGAAAAAGTATTTTTCGTGCATTTTTAAATATGTTTGTCCTCGCAAATTCAGGAGCTTCGTGTGAACCGGAAATTGAACCTAGTTTCATTTCCAACTACATAAAGGTATATCGTAGATGATAGTTGAAAGTAAAAATATTCTCTGTAAGAAAGAAAAAATAGTTTTTAAGGATCTCCTCCCGATATTAGGGCGTATTAATATAGCATTTGCGGAGGTCTAACGGATGCGTTGGATTCGGAAAATAGAGGTAAGGTAAGGAAAGGAAAGGAAGGATGGGAGATAAAGAATAAAGGACGTATGGCCAAATACGGGCATCGAACAACAGCATGCACCGGGGGGCGGGGCGAAGGGTTGCTCAACCTGGTTGCGTGCAGCGTTCTCTTACCTCCACGTCCGAAATCTCTGGCTCGGCCACTGGCTGCTCTCCGTAGTTATTATTTTACGACACCCGCACTCTTTCCTAGATCGCAATTTTTTTGTGACAATTGCGATACTACTACACACTCGGGACACTAATACCTAAACTAAACGAACCTGGAACTACCTGCGAAGACGCCCGCGGCACGAATCTACCTGTGAAAAAACATTCTGCCATACTGCTGCTGCAATAGATATCGCCATTTTCCGGGTCCGCTCGTCACCACCATCTGTCGACTACACACAGAATTGTTATACCGTATAACGACTTTTTTGTGGCTCTATCGAATGCGTAACCTCCGTACAGAGGATACATGGAGTTTGCATTGTGCAACTGTGGATATGCAATACCGGGCGTTGCTAGTTGTTCAAGTCGATTGAAAAACAAGCTCTTACCATTAGCCTTTTACTGCCGCAACATCAGTCGGTAAGGAAGGAAATTACATTAGGCCGTATATGAGCTTTATCGTATCGAGGTGTAGAGTCGACTTGCGATAAGGTAAACACCTCGAAGGAGTCAATGATTTGCCGACCAAAACTTGAAAAACTCAAGAGCATTGGGTCACTATTATGTGAGGATTTACCGTGCTCGGTATAAAAACTATAGGGTACCATTTTACCGTCACTCTTAGCATCTGATGGGAAAATGGAAATTACCAACTTTACAAGCGGTCAGTATTTTGACGTATATTGATTATTTACTATTTGAATAAATGTGGAAGAAAGTTATGACAACCCAATTGATACATATTATAACTGTCGATGGATGGATTTACATTTGTGGATGATTATAATATTTGTGAAATTAAATAGACGAGGACCGGGTGCAGACGCTCACAAGCAATCAGATTGGTGCTGTAGCCTTCCGATAGTGACCAAAGTGCTCCAAGTATTGTTGAACCGTGTCCATTGGCTGATACATTTCGTTCATGCGATTTTGAAGATACTGAGGAGCTTGGTTCAAAACCGTTGAACCTAGGAAGCCCTGAAGAAATTCCCTCATGAGGTCCCACGCACTTCCAGGAACAACACACGGTCTGTACTCCACCTATGAACAACAACAACAACAACGACAACTAAACCAATGCAATACGTATATATATGAGATTGAGAATCGAATTTCAATGTATTCCAACATCTTTGGGACATACTACCTCCGTCCTACTTCTTTTGGAGTCTCGTAAAAGTCTAAATCACTTGGTACAAAACTGTGCTAAACATTCCCACGAGAGTTTGCGTAGTCCTCGGGCGAGAACTCTGCGATTCACTTATTCACAGGGAGTAATGGTAGAAGAGCGGGGGGGACAGACGTTGAAAACTCGAGATGGCCCGCGTGTTCCCATGATAGCGGAGACATGGAAAGTATTTCTCGGGCTCGGTAAACGCAACGCTCGAACGAATCTTTGGCAATTTCGGAATAAATTTTATCCTCAGTGTGAAGATTCCTTACGTACTGCAATAATAACCGTGTATTGGCGATTGCCACGAGTATGACGTTTGCCCCTCGAGCAAAGCCAAAACTTCAATCACGGAAGATTTTCTAATTTTTCGCATCAATAGACGTGCTTTAAAATGACAAGGAATTCCGGTCTTGTATATCTTCATACTTATAAAGACATCTTAGGAGAAGAAGATCTTATCCAGCTGGAGATCAATTTCGACACTCCGTAATTACCCATTAGCAAAGTTAAGGATATCGCAGGGGGATCGTAAACCGAGTATCCTTATCGGAATGTAGCGAGAATCAAATTTGCATTTTTAGAACCTGTTATTAACACGGTAAAGAAAATTGCGGAAATATTTTAGTAAGCAAAATTTTGTCGAATTGTCTCAAAAAGGCTTTGTCATAACTGACCCGGGCAAATCATAGATGGACTCCTGCAGACGGGGATAGATGGAAATACATTTTTTTAAATACCGGTTGCACGGTGCGAGTCTTTCGTGTTTTTCGTACTTGAAGTCGGTGTCGATGCTATCGATATCAATATACACACATCCGCTGCACATTCTCATTGCTTCAAAGCTATCGGGACGAGCCCCGGGATTCTACAAACATACAGGCTCTTTCCAGGAGTCTGTTTCTCGTGGATCCTCGAGCTACTCGGAGCTTTCAACAACGGACAGAATGAGCTAGTAATGAGCTAGAAACGAGCTAGAAACGAGCTAGAAACGAGCTAGAAACGAGCTCCGGGCTTGTATAGGATAACCAAGAGAAACACTTGACGATTCATATCTGTCTCCAGCTTCCGTATCGTCGTTATTTCTTGTTTCCTCCTTTTTGTGCTACAGCAAGTCTCAAAAGTCCAGCACTACTAATATCACTAGCCTCACTCAACTAACAACTGTACGTACCAGAAGTTATTAAAAATTCTTACGGCATCGCGGTAGTATATCAAAGGTTTTTCCAGTCGAGCCACGAACTTCTCCGTCCGTGTTCTACCTATAGCAGAAACTTGTTGTTCGCGACCACCCGCTATACTGATAAAATGAAGCGCACCAGTTTTTCATTTTGCACACCTCGTAATATCACAAAGTTCAAGTCCTTGTTGTAGTTCATCATGTTATGATGCAGAATTTCGCGGATTTCTCGTATCGTTGTCTGCTTCTACTGTAAGTTTCCAGTTTTTCATTTATAATAATATTTTCAATACGATCGGCGTTCTGCACTGAACTACAGGTTTGATTTTTACATAGATTTGTTTTCAGTTCATTTATCAATAAAAGAAAGAAAATAATTCCATCAAAACCTAGTTGTTCGAGGATTCACTTTGGAAGGTATTGAGCGCACAAAGAGAAATATTTTTTCGTTAGTGCAAGTTTTCACATATCGTCTCGAGGTATTAATCCATTTTATCGGGTAACTGTGCCACATAATGTGCCATAATAACTGTGCTACATTCTTGAATTTACGCTAAAAGTGGAAAAGCGAAAAAAAAAACCATAATGACAAAAGGGGGAAAAAGATAAATAAATAAATCCCAGTGGATTTGAATAGAGGGTTGACGTGGCAAAAGTCTGCAAACAATTTTCAGGTTTGTCTCATTATCGCGGTGCTATGTGAAACTTTCTGTATCTATTCGCTGTGACCCCGAAAATATCTCGTTGGGGGCAAATATTGCGTGTGAAAATTTCCACGGTTCATGGAATAAAGTGCAATTTAACGGTCTGTATCTAAAGTACACCCTCTGTTTCTTGGTATACGAAGGAAAATCTATCGACGAAAACATATAGTAATGAAAACTACGAGTTCTCCTGGGAGCCTCCGATAAGGACGCTCGTTTACCGTCATTGTCCCACATTCTAAATCCAAGTATGCCACCAATTGTGCGCCTTTTTATTCTTTCTATTCTATTTACTCGTTATAAATGTTTACTTTCGTGCTTTTACGCGATAACAGAGAGTAGCCAGTGAGACGATAAACAGCTTACTGCTAGCTATAAATTTATAGTTGAATAATGACCTCGGTCATTTAAAAAAATATACATCAACTCATTATATATTCGATGTAGGTATCTCTTGAAAGCTTTCCTTCACATGACAAGCGTTTTGCGAATTTCGGTGGACAGAAACGTCACTACAAGTATCGTGATCTTTGAAAAGAATTGAACAAGTGTAAGGTGGTCGAGACAACGCCAATAAGAAAGTAGCACCATCTATGAAAGAAATCACTTCCTCAGCAAAGCTACCTTTGTACAAGCGAGTACGTCGAACAAATTTGACTTGTTCATAAAGAAAGTTTTGGAAAAAGTGTATACGAGAAAAAAATGAGAAATTCCTGCAACTTTGCAACTTTATTTTTAATAATTAGTATAAAAAAAACCAAAACTCTATAAATATTTAAGATTGATTACCAAAAAAATTATAAACTTAACGAAAAAACGGTCTTTCAATTGGGGTTGGGAAGTTGTCCAGCAACAACGGAGAAACGTCATTCGGGTTCGTGACTCTTGATCTGGCTCGTGCGGCCAACTTCCCTTGCCCAGCTTCATCGAAAACAAACAAAAGTCAAAGGGTAGCGGAAGTCGATATATCTAGGGGGTTATGACGTTTAAAAACGTTTTTCAGATAACATATGAAAATATTTGAGTTGAGCAATGAATATGCGAAACACCCATTTCTTTAGAATCAATTTATCGGTTTTTTAAAAATTTTATTTTATTTTATTTTTTCGGCGTAACATGAAATATCGATAAGGCACCTTCGATTTAGTTACAGCCTAATAGAAATAAAAGTGTGACAAGACTTGGAGAGAGCCGGTAGAGAGGGATATTGATGCGTGTGTGCGGTTGGAGGGTGAAGTGAGTGGAGAGAATGATGAGCGAGCGACATTGGCAGACGACAAATTGTACTGACGTTCGCGCGGAATATATGGATATGTAGCTTGGCAATGTTTACGCGACATATACGAGACTCCCGTGGTTAACTACGGAACACGGTAATGTACATGGGCATACATAGAGCAAGAGGTGGAAAGGGACTGAGGAGAGGAGAAGGTTGATGGCAGAGGTCTTGGTGCGTGATGTCAGGGGAGGCGCATACATACGTTTATCGGTCGATATTCCCTTGCTGCAGCAACGCCCCGCTCGCTACTCTCCGTCTGATCGCTCAAACAACAACAACAACAACGACAACTAAATCTTGGATAACTTTCACTGGTAAATTGTTTTGCGAAATTCATCGTGAAAAATGGTATTTATACAGTGGAAAAGGATGCCCAGTTGAACGGTACAGTCGAGAAAATGAAACAACAACAATAACGACAAAAGATGACAAACCTCAACGAGAACACCTTTAAAGTTTTGGCTCATGGTAACGGATCCGAGTTTAACGCAAAAATCGCCAATCTCAAATCGAGGTCCTTTGGACTCGATCTTGGTTTGTTTTTTGCTGGTGTAGAAACTGGTCATCTTGAGCATAAGCAGATCAAAAAGGCCATCCGCGATGAGCGGTATTACTTTGGTGCCACTCTCGAGTACGGCAAAGACCGATGCCGGTTGCTCGGAATTATGCAGCACATGCACAGTTCTCTGTGCTCCTGAAACAGACAAAAAAATGGAACGAGGGCTCAATAAGATACTTGGCTTATTGGTGAATTTAAATGGTACTAAAATCGCAGGGAAAGCCATAAATATAAAGCAAAGTCCGGGGAGAAGAGCGATCGTGATTAATCCGTAAACGTCGAGGTGGAAAGGTAGTACAAACTCAACAGTCCCGAGCCTCGTACGATGAGAATCCGTGCGCCGGAATGAATTTCACAAGTCCCGGGGGCGGTTTATTAACACGCGGAGGGTCAAATGTATAACCGTTGAATATTCATAACACGCCAAGAGGATATTCGAGCCACAAGGAGGCACGCATTCAACCACCTATATATTTACACTCTACAACTTATTGTCTCTGTCAATTTATCAATTTTGTCTTTTCCAACTATTCATATCATAGAGTCGGGGAGAGAATATTTCATCGGGGCTGCAAAAACGTTGAGTGAGCACGATACTGTACACATCGACAGCTTTACGTGTACAGTAATCAAAGAAACGACCAAATATGTTTATGAATTAATCTATAGATGGCAAACTTTTCGGATTGCTAATTTCTTCACCTGCAAAATAATTCCCTGTAGTGATCAATGTATCGAGTGAAATATCGGAAAAAAGCGGCGTTTATTATCCCTTAGGCTAGTGAATCTTTTCGTTGTTGTTGTTGTTGTTGTTGTGTTTCAAGCACACTTTGTCGATAAACGTTATTGAGTTGCGTGTGGTTTCGGGAAAAAAAGAAAACAGAAGCCTCCATTCGTTTGAATAATAGAAGAAGGGTCGCGGCGCGGTCTTCCGAGAAAATGCAGGGTATTGCGAAGCAAGAGGCTCGCTTATCGAGATAAGCGAGGTGGAGGATTGTGCGTTAAAAGCTCGAAAAGCTCAACGAAAAGGTCGCTATATGTTGGCTATAAGAGTTATAGAAGTGAGAGTCGAGATGAGGAGGTTAGCCGCGAGCAACACCGAAACTCGGAGTAAATTGAAACGTAACGAGAAATGCCCGGGCGGCGCGTAAGCGTAATAAATCTTGGCGAAGCGTAACGGAGAACGGAGCGCTCGCGTTCAGTTCACTGGACCGCGTGTGAGTTCCAGCGGACACCAAGAATGCTACACAGCAGCAGCGTATGACGCGCCATGATGATACAAAGACGAGAGTGCGTTGGCTATTGAATTATTCGAGCGAAAGAGCGACGACCGAACGTGAGTTTGTCCCTCGCCATCCGAGCTTCCTCCGATTTCGGAAGATAATCCATATAAATACGATATATACGATATATTGCATACATACAGATTTCATCATAATACATCGCTACTCGCGCTAGCCGTGATAAAAATGTCACATTCCGAAACGGAGGAAAGAACGATCCGGGCCTATCAATTTAAACTCTCGAAATAATCCACCAATACTTGGGTATGCTTCTCGTTAAAATGGAACCTTTTCTTTTCATTCATTTTTTAAATTTTCTCCATTCATGTCCAAACACTCGGAATCTTGAAAAACAACGGGAAACAGCGGGTGCCGCGGTGTTGCGAAAAATGTAGAAAATAACAGACTCGCAACACGCTTGATTTTGGAGTCAAAGTTAAAATCAAAATTGTACCGATATCTACGGACTTGCCCAAATTCTCCGTTCGATTAGTACATCCGTATATATGTGTCGCGGGGGGATATGCGTGTATGCATATATCTGTATGTATATTGCTTGAAAAATTCAATCCCCTATAATTGCAGAATGGTTTTAGCTTTGATTGTTGCAATTTTTCACAGATTGTATACACAAATTTAAATTTAATAACTTTTGGATTTTCTAAAAAGAGTGGCCGCTCTAACTTTCGTAAAATTAGTTGTCTGTTTTGCTAAATAGCTCTTCATAAGATCGGGTGCATTGAATGTGATTTGATGTTAAATGTGGCTAAGACCATCAATGTGCGTTCGGCATTAATCGAGACTTTTATACATATATTGCCAATTGGCCATCGACCGAGCTCCTTCAGCCTCGAGTTTCTATTTTTATAATTTATTCCGCTGTGTTTCATAGATATTGTCGTATACATGTTTGTTAGCGCGTGTGTTGTTTTTCCTTACTATTATTGTTATAAGTGTTATTATTAATTTTTTTTCTTTTTTTTCTTTATTCATTTTCTTTTTTTTTTTTTTTCATCGTTTGAGACTTTCATTTTTTGTAAAAATTACGATTTTGAAATAAAAGTCGTGATTTCAGAAAAATGTGAATGTTTCTTCAATTTGGAATAACCAGCATTTCGAAAAACTTGCATTTAAATATTATTCAAAACAAGGATGCACAATCCGGACATTGCTCCCCCACTATTTTTCACTTTCCATAAAGCTTTCCGCACAAAAGTATCGCAAAAATTGATAAAAATACTCGCGCCCGGGACAAAAGTGGATTAGCCAAAAGTGAATAATAGTGAGGAAGGATTGTGAAAGTGTCTAATACTTTTTTCATTAGCGATTATTTTGCTGATACTGACATTTTTAAGCCAATTTAGGAGAAAAAATATTTATACGTATTTTTATTCATTTGGTATGAACAATAAGCAATATATTGGAATAGAAAAAAAATTAAAAACACTAATTAAAGTAAAGAATAGCAATGGATAATTATAATGAATTAAAGTACAATTAAATGATTTATTTCACGGTGAATTAACGTGCCTGTGTACGACATACAGCCCTTCCGCAGTAGCAAAATAAATAAATAGATAAAAAATAATGAAGTTTCCGGTGGAGAGGCTTCCGGTGTTGGTGAGCTTTGCAAGTACATAGATGGTATGACCAAGTTCGAGTATGATGATGAGGAGTTGTCGGTGTGTTGGCGATGCATCGCGGGCATCAAGTCCGTGCGTGCGAGCCAGCGTGCATGTTTTATCATCGTCGGGACACTCGACGCACGATTTACGCTGGATCATTAATTACATACTCGGCGGAACCTCTCCCAACTCCCTTGACGCCTCCTCATTGAGCGATTGCGCTCACCGAGATTGCCGCCGCACCAAGAGCACAAACCTTATGGAAGAAAAAGGTTTTCCGCAGGCGCCATTAACGCCCACAAGGTATAACAAATCCGCGCGTATTTGTATCTCGTTTCACCTCCGGGAGACGTCCTCGCGACTTTCCCCTCGATTTTCCGTCTCCTCGATACAGCTGAATCTCCGATTTCTTTGCTTTTCTCATCATCTATCGGATCTCAACTGGTTTATGCATCGTTATAGACCGCGACAACGAGTTAACAACGAGTGCGCGCTGCTATTATTTCAGAGAACAACCGCACGATCTTGAAATTACTTGGTTCGAAATTCTTCACACCATACAGAAGGGGAACGTCGCGAAATATGTACTTGCGTACCCTCCTATTTCCACGAATTCAGTCTGAATCTTGTTTATTTATAGAAATTTTCAACGCCACCTCGAAACACGACGGCTCCCTACTTTTTTTTTCTAATTTCGCATTCTCGCATTTCCGAATCCTAACAAATGGGGCAAAACGTTATAAATAGGTACATTTGTAGCTTTTTTTTTCGAGCCACTTGCTTCCGAGCGACGAGTTTTGCTCGTGGAAAACTCCGGTAACTTGGTACTTCTTGGAAGCTATACGATAATCACACGTAGTTAATTGAATTCGATAAGATAAATCAATAGAGGTGGAAATTAAAGCACGGCATCTGATATTTGGACACTGAGCGAAATCGTCATAGTACAGTTAACTATAAAGTGACAACTATTGATTTTTAGTCCTTTTATAGTTACGGTGACTATAAAAATAGTTGTGACATCTAATTAAGTGGTAACAACTATGTACCAACTACAAACGAATAGTTGTCACTTTATGGTTATTAATACCATAATTTTCTCTCAGTGCATGGGTAGGTGAACTTATTAAAAATATTACAAGAGGCAGAAGTATACCACTCAATCGAAGCGTAATTAATTGAAAGTTATTGTACTCAATCGGATGAGTTTGAGGTGGAAAAGTGGCATAGCACTTTGCGGTTACTTCGTGGTTGTATAAGAGTGAGTATCGGCAGATAGGAGAAATTAGAAGATATTAGGTTGGTTAAGAGCAACGACAGAGGAAATATACGCGGAAAGTTGAAGCACCGAAGGCTACTGCAGCCCACAAAACGCGAAATAGACGTCCGCGGAAGCGCGAAACACGGTGAACGAGGTGGCATCGATACTCTACAATGTAAGATACAAACCCTTCACTGCGCTATATACGTCTCAAGCTTCCGTCTTAAACTGCAATTATTGACGAACCGGTGCAGACAGTCTCCACCCGATCCCTTGACATTATATTATTTCTCATAGATCTCATTGACCTCACAAGTATAGACTATTACCGAGCGCATAACTCTTCGGGCGTGAGCTATTATAATAATAATTCGACGGGAGGTATCTGTCTTTTTCGTCGAATCAACTGTTTTTTTCTTTCCTCGGAAGATGGGATAGTCCACTGATATCTGGCGGAATAAAGAAACGAGAAAAAGAGAATAAAATGAAGGAAAAAAACAAAGTTAAACGCAAAGAAGAATCAGAGGGTGCTGACTTTCCTCCGCTGTGGCTAGATTTGTGATCGCTTTATTAAAAGTTGCAGCTGCTACTACTCGGCTCTCTCTCTCTCTCTCCCACTTTCTCTTATACCTTTTGCCAACGGTCTTGCGCCCTCTGTAAATATTCTTTTTTCGCTTTTATATCAAGTTTACAAGAATATCTCCTTGATTACTTTCGAGTGGTGTTGATGAATTTATCAATTTTTTTTATCAAGACATGAGGAAAAAGACAGTAAACTCAGCTCAAGTATCGATTATCCATTTTCGAGGAAGACAATCTCTGGCGGTTACCGATGGCTTTGGAGTTGATGGAATCATGAGAAATGAGGCGTTTGGAACGGAAGAAGATAAATAGCATTAATGCACGATACCATTGACGTTGACAATAATATTTCAAAGCTTGGCTATCATTGAACTATTGTTTTTCAAAGTTATCTTCAGCAGAAAAATATGTTTGTCCCATTTGTATGCATGAATACGGTATTGGTAAGTGGGAATTTTGATTATTTTTTCAATAAATCCTCATGCCGATAACGGTAAAGGTATATGGTGGATTTGCTTTACGTGAATGATAAAAGATAATTGGTAGTTGGGGGATATTAGGGATGATTTTTTAGCAATGGTTAACATGTCGTACGTGAGAGGCTTGACTTTGCGAGTATCCTGTGTGCGTCCGGATAAATCGTCAGATTCCACACGTATGGAATACGACGGCCGGTAAATATACCGTGAAACAGCCCTTCCCTTCTCTCGACTTTGCTCCTCCGAAATATCGGGCGCACGTACGGCCGATGCATAGCCCTATTGCCCGGAGACACCGATACTCGACAATACAAACGCGGAGGGGCTTTATCCGCGTGCCCACCTTTTATTGTCCGACAATTTGTGCCCTATTCATGGCCGAGTTTGTGACACGCTATGCAAAAACCAACACATGTTTATCCCTCCTCACGTAACCCTGTTTTTCGTCTATTATATACCTATATATATATATATATATACATATCTATATATAATAGGCATCCCTAACATTTATAAAAGGACTCAAAAATCGCATGGCAATTTTCAGGTAAAATGAAAAGCAACCTCTTAAAAGTCGCAATCGATACGTGGCAATTTCAGCGGTATACAATTTATTTGAATTATATAATAAAATAGAATAAAACACTTATTCTATATCGGTAGGGAAACTTAGAATTTTTAATAAATTTCACTATATTTACTATATGCGGAAATGCACCGCCGCTCAGGCTCCTTGTGCTGCAGAGAGGTACATAAATATACTTGTAATTTTCCGAAATCTTTAACAGTGAAAACTTCTGTAATTTTCTAAAAGTTTGCAAATAAAATAAGAATATTATAAATTGTATTGTTGAAATAATTTTCTACAGCCATGGTGAAGCATCAAAGTCGTTATCGGCAACGACGAATTGCAAAGCAAAATATCCCAAACTCGGAATATTCAGTACTGCGAGATCTCGAACGATTGTAGCAATCAATTGAATAATTGATTAAACGATAACGACTTGTCCGAATTATTCCCGATAATCCCAGGAGTGTGAACTAATATTTCCGAGGACCCACAGAACGTGATTATATAGTATAAAACAAATAAAACTATCGCCGCACGATCGCTCGTAGCATACGCGCTACTCTATCACAGAGTACGAGAATAAGGCGACGGAAAAACTGTTAGCACTCAAGGGTATGCCGAACTCCCGTGACCAAGAAAACAACAACAAAAATAATGCTCGAAATTCCGGGTGGGGGTCAAAATAGCGAATTTAAAAATAAGGAACGTCTAAATGTAGAATGTCCATAATTATGTAATTTGGTTTTTCAGCCACAAGCCATTTTTATTATTCGCTATTTCAAATGAATTTTAATGAGATGGAGGTAAAAATAGCGAATTTCATAATAATGATCATTCTTAATATTCAGACGTTCCTAATTTCGAAATCCGCTATTTTGACCATTCACTATTTTGGTCATACGCTATTTCGACCCCCACCCAAAATTCCGAACTAAAGCTCAACGATAACCCGTGTGATAATTATGATAAAAAAAAAAAAAAAAAAAAAATGTCACGATAAATAGTAAGTAGTAGATTTCGGTAAAACTTGGTTATCGTATACCGGACGAAGATGCTTCTCACAAAGATTGTGCTTTACAGGGATTATCGGTTATGCGTGGCGAAAATAAGTTGGAAGGCTGCAGGACACGGCAATAACAAAAATAATGATGATGATGATGCTGATGATGATAATAATAACAGTAATAAGATATATAATGTAGGAAGGCATCTGGATTTAAATGTCAGGGGCGTCGGTTAGTTGGGTCGCGCGTCGTACCGTGAGCATAATCTCCTTCAACTACTAACCTAGGGTAAACCGGAATGTCCGCAGCTGTATATCCCTCTTCGGCCTACCACCTAACCCCTTGTCCGGCCTTCTATATCTCATTTTGTTGGCAGCCCCTCTCGGCCATTGCCGCTCACACCGGATTTCACGATGAATCTATCCTCGTTGCAGGAGAGTCCGATTTGGAGGGGCAGTGGGTGGCTAGCAGCCCGCGAGGCCCATGCGAAGCCGCGGCACACGGCGAGCAAGCCCGCGGCCACACATCGCTACCCTTAGCTATAGGTACTTGGACTCAACGCCGCTGCGTCGAGTCTCCCGCAGCCAGCATCAGTGCCACCAGTCGCGCGGTGCACGAGCGATACAGTAGAATCCTTCTACTCTTAACTCAATTCACTTGACCTTCTTTTCTTCACCGCAAACTCTCGTACTATTTTCACCCTTGAAAAACTGAAAATTTAATATGCTGATTGATAAACGGCACCGCGAGAAATGAAAAATAAATGAATAATCTAGGTCGTTTAAACTCGTTTAAAAATTGGAGAAATATAAAAATGATATAGGACCTCATTGAAATATTAACCAAAAAATGAACACGAGCATCTCACTTTCTCATTTCATTTTCCCCGATTTCCAAGAAAATCAAAGCAATCGAAACATCAGATGTTTCTATTGAATATCTAGCGTTATTGAATTAATTTAGTAAAAATGTAAGATAACTTGTAATTTTCGATTTAGTCAGGAGAAAAGACGAGTGTAAAAAATGGTATCGTCGGAAAAGGTCTACTGTAGTTAGTGGTATTGGAGGCACAGCGACGGGGGTTCTCGCTGTTGAAGGGTAGTTTTGCGCAGGGTGTCGCGCACTGCCAGTAGCGGCGGCGAACGGGCTACGAAGCAGCAGCAGCAGCAGCAGCAGCGTTAGGAGGATCGGGAGGAAGAGCGGCGGCGGGGGTAGTTCAGTTGGCCGCGATTGAGCGTGGGGTCTGGCCACCGAACGGGACCCCCAATAACCCCGATACACAGCGACACGTCGCGTTAGTCATACGGATATTCCCTAATAGTTATAAGTATTATTGTTTTCATTGTGTTATGTACGTTCTAAATCGTCGACAAGAGAGAAAGAGAGGGGGAGTGAGGGAGAGAGAAAAGGAGACTGTGCATTACTAGAGACAGAGGAGTAGTATGGTATAAGCACGGTGGAGAATCGACCCCGAGACCTCGTGACCGAGAGGCTCCGAGACCGAGTAACCCAGCAATGTACTATCGCATTTCCGCTCGGATCCCTTGTTTTTCCGGAATAATCGTGAAAATCAATTGAATAAATACGTGAGACTCATTGGCAAGCTCGTTGAATATCGAGGGATTCATGAATTATTTCGATTTGAGAATCGATGGTGAACAAGTTGGAAATTTGCGGATAAAGAAGAGGATGCGGATACTCTCGGGAGTTGGAATATTCCAAGACGTGGATTGTTTTTTGGGGTATTAGCGTGACTATTTCACGACAATGCGTTGATATTATCAAACGCGAATGGTTGCACGGTATCGAGACGTAGAGTGAGAGGCGAGTTAGAAATGCGAGCCGCTGGTCTTTGCCTAGAATTCCGTCTCTCCGCAGATGGCGAAAATTTGGCGAAAAGTCAAACCATGATTATCGGAGCGTGGAACGGTGAAATAAGGCAAAATAAGATAAACGAGGTGCGGAGAAGATAACACAGCAGTTGCGACACGCACAATTCAAACGACGGAGACAGCCGGAAAATTTCGTTAAATCGTCCGTGAGGCGGTGTTCCTTTTGTGTTTTTTGTGTTTTCAGTCGCACGACCTCCCGGAAACACGACGCGTCTCTTCTATAATATTCACCGTATACCGACGATTCTCATATACATCGCCCACTCAACGTATTACATTTTTATACATATTCGAGCACAATTTAATTTACCACTATTAAAACCGATAGTCTTTTGCTCGTTCATCGTTGCCGAGGATTTCCGTGAAAACAGATACCAATCGTTGCGATAAATTCATCGATTTTTCGAAATCATGGACAATGTAGGGTCAACTGATTTTCAACTGATCTGAATTATCGGTGGCATGCATTGTAAGCGATATATCGCTGCGTCAAGCGGAAAACCTCTGCAAGGTAAATCCTTGCATTATTATATCCCTCATTATTATAAAAAAATCAAAAGCTAACTCTATACGGATATCTATATCGTAAAAATGGCCCTTTCTCATGGATGAAACCGCGTGAAATTTGGGAATAAATTCTATAGTTCTGACACTTACCATGTCAGGTACACAACTAGATTAATACGTGCCAATATGTGGTTTTTAACCCTAAAAAGGGGATCGATATATACATTTTTATTTGAGAATCTATATGGTACAGGGTGTCTGCGCCGATTAACTTTATTTCCAATTGATAGAAAGACATAAAATTCGAATGGCTTTGTCGAATTTGATTACATTTACCAGAATAATCGTATCGTATATGTTGTGTTGAGTTGTTCTCTTGGACGTCGTATTGCAATATAGAGAATATACTGGAGTAGTAAATTTCGCTCAAAAATGAAAAACACAAGTTTCAATGAAATCTACAATAACCGCTTCTACTTGGACATCATCCTTCAGTGTGATTCTACTGATATAACTACCGTTATACTCGTTGTCGACTTAGAAGTAAATAGTATCAGTTTCCGGGAACAAATCTTCCCCTATGAGGAAACAAAAATTAAAAAATCTACAATAATAAGACACGAGTTGCACTATGTTTGTCCGGAAAAATAAAAAATGATCAAGTTACAGTTATTTTCCGGATGGCTCAAGTATAATAATAATAATAAGTAGGGGAGAGAAGTTCAATGTTTTAATCACTCTTAGGTGTATTTTTGTTGCATGAGTCGATATATGGTTGCAACTTGACGTTGCACGCGACCGCGTACACGAAACAACAAAAACACCGCAATAATAAATCGCGCTTGGTCCCTCGACAGGATGAATGGTATAATTGACTCATGTGAGGAATTAGGGAGACACGAGAAAGTGTGTTCCTGTGTATGCATCAACATTTTTTGCACGTTTAGCGCAAGCTTTTAAACCTCTATCACTTAGTTTCATAAACATTTGTGTTACAATACACTAGTTAACATTACACAACAACAACAAAAGAACTTGTGGCTGATGATAACGAAATTTTGTAAAAATTCGCTTTAAATAAATGGAAAAACCGCTTTATTCATTTAAAAATGTATGGACGACATTGCCCACTAACTCGACCAACGGCCGAACCTTACTTTACCGAATATGGTACGCAATTTTTTATCTTATTCTTCCAAATAAAAGCTAGATGGATAATTTTTTTCCAGATTTTTGCTTCCTCATAGAAGAAGCTTTGCTTTTGTAATAATAAAACAAAAAAGGTCGAGATTTTAATGTCACGACACTAAAAATAGTCTCAAGTGTTCAAAAAAGTGATCTAGACAAAATGTGGGTTGGGGGGTATGTGTGCGTGCGTGCGTGTACAACTTCGAAAATTTAAATTCTTATAACTTGACAACGAATTTAACGAGCGAGCTTAAATTTCGCACAAAAATGAAGTAGCAGCTCCTCTGTAATTGCTGCAATTGTCAACTACGTGGATGAGAAAATTTTTATTTCGTAGTTTTTTTTAATTTTTCGACAAAAGCGCGTGATTGGTCTAACTTTCTTATAAATCAGTCTATTTTGCTGGCTAAGTTTTTATAAGGGCATATGCATTTGATGTTGCTTGGTATTGAATTTGGGTCGAATTGGTAAAGTGAATCCGATTTTTCAATATCGGTTTTGGATAATAACAAAAAGTACATAAAAACCGCAATGCTTTACGCTCTAAAACTTTCTTGAAAAATAAACGACAACGTTTGTTATCCGCAAGCTGACAGTGGAGCACCCTACGGCAAACAAAGACAAGTACTGCGACAAAAAGAGCAAATTCAATCGCACTCGAAGGAACATAACCTCAGCAAGAGACAATGGACATGTTATATTATTCTCTTGTGAGATGCATGCAAACGATAAAGCGTAATAGGTATACGCGGTAAGATACCTCGCAGCTCTCATGTATTTCGAGTCTTTCAGCCATACGACCGAGTCTTTAAAATCACCGTGGAGATGTTTTCCTCCCCGTGACCGCTTCCTTTCGATCGTAAACCCGCCCCATACGCGGTACATCGTAATACGCAGTGGGAGACTCTTTACATTTCTTTTTTTCTCCTTCAGCGAATCCAAGAAATACAAGGGGACGCCAAACGTCTCGTATTGTATTCCTCTCGTCTAAATATAAATAGATACCTGCAATTCATCAAGTTTATGCCGAGCAAAATACAAATTACGAATTGTCAATTTTATGTAATTTTTTTTCAATTAGTACTTTGTTCTTTGACGTTATAGACTGATTATGCAAATGTATACAATCGCAAATCCTTTCTATATTCGGATAGAAATGTTATTATAGGAAAATAGTAGTACACGCCGACGAGTGGAATGTACTGATTAGTGCGACGAGTCTGATTCAACGAATACATCGAGAAAAAAGTTACGTTGAATGACAAAGTTCTTCGCCAATGAAATGATATACCTGAGTTCCAGTACTATCGTTCCTTTGTATTATCTCAAACTCAATGAAAAGTAGTTTTTCATTGATTTAAAAGAAACTGTCTTCGAGACACATTAGAAGGAAAACATAACCTATCATATAACTTGTCGATAAGCAAACAAAAGTACGTCAAAAGTTAATTAAAAAAAAATATTATTCCGTGGCGTTCTAGGTGTAGAAAGATTATAGAAATTATTTTACATCACTTATCTAAACAAACACCGATATTAATTTCTGTCGGTTTCTCGCTTTCAATTACTTAACGCGACTGACGCGATCTCCGCAAGGCTGCCGCTTTCACCAAACATACACCAAATATATTCTTTAAAGTGAAAATACTATTTCTTCATGATATGAAGGATCAAGTAAATGTTTCTTCACAGGCAATGGAGACGCAACATTTCATTGAAATCAGTGGGGAAAAAAAAAAATATATATATATATCAATCGACCTATTCCAATAGAGTGAATGAAATATTTTTTCTCGATGTAGTCGAAGGGGATGTAAAGGCGTTACGAATAATTCATCGGTACATGGCACAGTGTACTTGCTCGGGCGATGAGAATAGCCGAGAGTGCAATCGTAACGAGGAGGACGACGACGCACAATGGTTATTACCAACCGCAACGAATCGATCGCGTTTCGTTGCATTACGACTGCATTGCGCTACCCGGCAATGCGTATCAGAGGATAAACGTGATTTTGTCATTCTGTACATGTATATACGTATCCGCTTAAGCGCTTACAGTACCGGAGGCTGCAACGAACGTTGCAATAGTACAATATTATATTCCAATGCCAGTTGCTTCAGTCGCGCTCAAGGGCATATCCGGAATGTAAATTACATGCGGGCATTGAATATTTTATTGGCGCAGGACAAGACTGAAATCAAGTGGGCCGATAGAGGATAAGAAGAATACGTTGATTATAATCCCCGAGTACCGAGGAATGGTGCGCAAAGGATTCTTTATTTCAACTAGGGCTAGCGACCAATCGAATCGCGAACAGTTCAACATCAAGTAAATTTTTTCACGAGAGTATTCGAAGAACTGGGGCACGTGAGATGTCGTGCGTGACCCCGATAGAATTGGCTGAAAATCGCATCCATACATTCGTTCTTTAAAAAATATTAAGCTCAATTGAGAATCTAGACATTGACGGAAGAGAACATTTTCTTTAAGCAGTTTCTATTGTCTATTGGAGCAGAGTTGACTTGGAAAAGCAGTTGAAAAAAAAAAAGTTGTATGAAAAAAAATGTTGCGGTTTACCGGTGTTATAGAAATTGGCGGTTAGAGTCGTGAGTGAGCACGGAGGGCTAAGAATGAATTTTGATAAATGAAAATTCGTACAGAGGAGGAAAGGGTGTGAATAGAGGATGTGGGATGCGGCGCGTGAGTTATCGGGAGGGCCGGGTGTCCGCTGCAGCGACTTGCTTCGCGGACAGTGAGGAGCGAGACGGGGTCTCGATATTGCCATAACGGTCATGTAGGTTGAGCTATGTTGTCGTGACCGATATTGGGTGAGCGTGGTAGTATCGTCCCTCGGCGTGGTAGTGCTATCGCACCGGAGGGCCAAGAACAATAGCTTCAATCCGCAGACTAGCTCTCCGCGCTGCACCGCGGAGACAAACGAGTCCCCCGCGACATCGCTACGGTAACCGATACCGGGCCACACGATAATCGACCACAGTCCTTTGCAGCCTGGACTAACGCGATGACGCTACAACCATAACCAAGACTTTATTATTCCAATTGCCACTCTAAATTACTCTCAATTATCCGTGAACCTTCCATTGACAAACTACAATCATCGTTCAGTTCGTTGTTGTTGTTGTGATAAAAAATAAATAAAAACAATTGGCAGAGTAATATATCCAAGGATATAAGACATAATTATCGAAAAAGGCGAGTTAAAAAATTGCGCGCAAGCGTTTAGTACGCGATAATTATGAAATTATTGAGAAAGAATAGCCGTTAAAGGGGTTTAAGGCGATTGTCCGTTAATCGGCGTAGAATACGAGAATAGCGAATAGCGATGCTTCGATAAGGCGCGGCAGCGGCGAGTGGTGGTCGGTGGTACTCCCCATACACAGTTGACACAACGCAACTATGGAGCTTGAAAGCTTGAAAAGGTATGTGCCACTGGTCGCTACGGCTGCTCGTTACCAATGTCTTGGCTTTCCTCTAGACTGCCTCTGTCGCCTCTTATCAAAATTACCGTCGGAGAATGCATTAGCATTTATATGAAAGCCGCGTGCCCCAAGAAAACGGGAAACTAGTAATATACCAACATCTCTCAACTCCCGGTCGGAAGTCTTTTGCCTCACCCCTTATACTTGTCGCCCCTATAGGTTAAACGTACATAACACAAAAGAGGTTTACCACACTAGAAATTATGGGCTACCTGTTAGCAACAACAAACTTTCCCTCGCATACAGCGTTATTTTAATCGTTACATTCTCTTGCATTCATTCGATACAGCTGGCGACAGACGTTTCCACCGGTAAACGCTCGGAGAATATAACTTACTCAATGGATCGAGTACAACGAGAGAGAAGAGATTCCAAATGCTCGTAGAAACATCCTACTCCTACTACTGCTACTACTACTACTACTACTACGTGTACTTTCAACCACTACGACAATTATCAATTTATAATCAAATTAACAAAATAAAACGCCTACAATGCCTAAAATGGAATAATAATATCGACAATAAATAATCAATGATAATAACACTTTTAAGAGAAAAATTCAACCGATGCGCGCTTTATTGAAATCAAACGGAACGTGGGAGCAGAACTACTATCGAACATCGTAACGGAGATAAAGATCCTCGTGTCCTGGTGAGGATCTCGAATAATCAGGAGAAAATAAGCTATGTCGCTTCAGCACAAGTATTACGTGAGTATTAATTATCGAAATACTGTATTTAGATTCGATGCTGACTTTCGACTGATTATGTACTGTGTATCTAATGTAATGTTTGATGTTTAGTGGTACACATATCACTAAATTCACAAAAATCAACGTTTTTATGAAAACTCAACAAAAAAAACGTCAAGTATCACAATTCCGATTTGTTTGCATTTTGGTGTGTAGGCATAATAACAAAAACTGGGAAATATTTATCAATCAGTGTAGATGAATAACTAATGTATATTGTTTCAACTAAAGTATTCCAAAGCGATGAAAAAAAAAAGGTAACAAAATCATGATAATCAGAAGCTATAAAATTGTGCATTCAAATATCACTATTTAATTCCCTTCAAGTTGTCACGTATCTCTTGGTTCTTTCCTTCGGTAGAACTCAAAGACTTGACACGTTTATTTTGGACTTTGATCACTTCGGAGAAAGCGGGCTGCTTTCACGAATAAAGGATCCCTCTGAGAGGCACCACCGTTAGATTACCTTTCAACTCGTATTCCGTATCAAGAGCAAGTGCGAAGCACTTTTCAGCCCCACGACAGAGATGGCGGCGTTGGTTCTTAATAGTTATTATGCACAATCGTCGCGGTTATAACTAACATTAATCACTGTCATCCAACGATAAATTACTGTAATTTCCAACAAAAATAGTATCTAAGCGTTAAGCAAAAAACGTTGTGGCAAAAATCATCGTTCGTGATTTCGAATAATCACCCGGATATTCTGATTTTTTCCTAGCCCACAACTTTGTTTCGCTAATGGTGATGATTTATTTTCGTCTTTACCGGTACTTCGGGAGCGCAAAAATTCTGCACTCGAATAATCTATGACGGAAAACTTCGGATGGTCAATATACCATCTGCCTTATCACTTCTGCAGTGAATCGAATAATTAATCCATCCTAACTGCTTCGACGGTGATTAAATAGTAATTTAAAGTAGGAAATGATGTAATGAAAAAAAAAGACAGCTGTTAAGTGAGAACCTAGTTCAGCGCGTGCGAGACGACGGTAATTCCAACGAGTCGTTCCTATCCCTGGTTGAGGAAAGAAACTTGGCAAGTTTTATAAGAGAGAAAAAGTTGTTGAGGAAGAGTAAGAGAGAGAACGGGGTGAGACGCGAGGAGAGTTGGTGATGTGTGCGGCCAGTGTGATGAGGCTCGTGTTTCAAGGAAAAGACCGAGTGAACCGAGTTCCTTATCGTTAGAAAATCGTCGAGTACCGAAACTTGGACTCGTTAAATTGGACGATCTTCGAGTCTCTCTGCTCTTCGTTATTTTTCACTTTTCATCACTTAACTCAGTGTTGGGAGACGTCACGCGGCTTATATCGACTGAAATAAAAACAATTTTCGTGCCTAACCGTCTATACGGTAGATGAGAGAAATTACAATAATTTAAAACTTGCGTGCGTGGTGAATGCAGCTCGACTCGAATCATACACTGTTAATATATAACGAGCAATCGTAGAATCATTGCATTTTACACCGCAAAATTGCAACAGCTTTTTCACTTGGTTCAGATGTTCGAGTACATTTTTTTAACTCAGTTTGGGCTTTGATTTTTTTCTCTTCTCGAAATAGACACAAAAGTACGAAAATTTTTTCGTAATCCAATCCGGGATACAATGTGATGACAATTCAATTGAAACGCAACCTCGACTATCGACTCGGTTAAATACGAGGTAACTTCACCTCTGGTATGAGCCTCCATAAAGTTCTCTTATACTCGACTCGAGACGAGACATCGTAATAATAGATAATGGAGATGAAGCACGAGATAGCGAATGAGTGACCACCAGTCAAAATCTGGACTTGTACCAAAGTCCATAGAGCCCCTCGCCGGCAAAGACATTCCTGAGTAAAGGCAAATTTCTGTCAAGTATTTTGGGACACGACAGTTGGTGGCAAGCCGAAATATCCGATTTTTAAGGATGCCAGTAAAAAGGGAGGAAAAAGAAAAATCATCGGTACTTAGTGAGCTGCCGGAGGGAGGGCTCATGAGAATTTGCCATCAGCTCGATGCTGGGGATGTTGTCGGAACGTTGGCGTTTTTCAAAAAGCTAAAGCGCGTCCAACGTGTCTAAATGCACTCAGTCAAGTCTCTACGGTTGACTGACGTCTGCATTAATGCCCCGCGAATGCATGTGTCCCCCAAAATGATTGAAATCTCTTCCACCGAAACGCATTTAACTCTCAAAGAGAAAGCTAAACTGCGGTGTCGCAAAAACGAGAAAGTGTCATGGTGTTAAAAGTGATACAATCAATTCTGTGAGTTTTGTGAACATTTTAGCAATCCAAGTAGAATACAGTGATTTATAATTTAATGTTTATAGCCAAAACCTTGGCAGTTTTTTTTTAAATTGAATTTTCACTCGTTTGTAATCAACAAAACGAAACTACAAAGTAGAACTTTACACGTTGCTGTCTTTACAAGTCGCTTTATGGCAAATGCGGATTTGTCAAACTGAAGGATTAGGCATATTTTATAGAGAATGACAATTCTCGGTTGTAAATCTTACCAAGTGAATAATTTTGATTTTTCGTTTTCGTCGTAATATCGTAAAAGTAAAGGAACGTAGCTTCTCGGCCGACATAGTACAGGGAGGGAGAGGGAGACATAATATCCGTTTGATCATAAAAATGACAGCTCGATAAAAACATTGTGAAACCGACGAAACACTGTATGTTTCTTTATGCGAGTTACTCTACGCTATAAACTCTGGGTAAGTTGGTAATGCTCGTACGAGGGCAGCATTAGAGCGCTAACACAAAGAGCAGAGTTCGTCACAATGGAGAAAAGTCGTACGGGTAAACCGGTGTACGCTCAAACAGGCAACTGCGGCGGAGACAAACACGCGGCCCACATTATTTTTCAGGCTAAATAGGCGAAGGCGGCCCCCCCACAGTGAGTAAGAAGTATGGCATAGATCGTACAGGAAAAAGGTGTAGCGCCACAGAATCGCCTACGTGAGAAATTGCCTTCACTACCGGTCGACAAAACCGATGAAAAAACATAAAATAAAAACCAAAGATAAAATAGAAAGACATCTTGACAATCTTGGATTCGAAATATTTGTGTTACAGTCTAGTTCCATTGACCATGAACAAGTGGACAATAAGAAGTTTAAAACTGAAAAGCCTAAATTTACAGATAATTCACAGAGCGTCCATTCAATTTTTGTCAACATTATTTACTGCCTCGAAGAAGCAATTTAATTTTAATTTTTTAATTTCACAAAGGGATATGTACCGAACAGAGAAAATTTTTCTTTCCGTTTTCTTATGGTCTCAATCCCCCCCCCCCCCCCCCCTCCATTTATCCAACAAAATAGGAAAACCCTAAATTTTCTACGAGTTTTCGCGTTCGTGGTCGACCACTTGAGTATTATGCCTCATTGACACTCGACCAACCGTGTGTTGGCAACAATCTTTTCGAGTAATTTGCAACATTATATAATGTATGACTTGGCTAGAATATGTATAGAAATCCTATCGGTATGGTATATAAATTTTTATAAAAAATGTAACAACACATGGGATGTAAGGCGGAATTTGTCTGTTTTGTGGATGCACGAAAGTGGAAGGATAGAAAAAGCGAAAAGGTGAATAGCTGGGAAAGCGTGACATAGTTAGAGCCTTGGGGAAAGGATGATGAGAGAGAGGACGAAGAGGCGAGAGAAGTAATCGCATAGGGTGGAAAGCACAGTACAACTCAATGAGAGAAGCGTGGCCTGACTCTGGGTCGGTGTGTGCCGGTGGGTCGATTGGTATCTGGGTCGCGGGTTTTGGCAGAAGATAGAGAGTGCAACGAGAAGGAGGGGAGGGAGAAAGGGAGAAAGGGAGAAAGGGGGAAAGAGAGCGAGCGGCGCGGGAATACCGAGCAAGACAGATAGAAACAATCCAACCGAGTCCAACCCGTATTACCGACGGCTCTCATCTCATCTCTACCGCTCACCAACTATCCATTTCATCTGGGGAAACCAGATACCCGCCAAAGTCCACGACGAAATCATCGCCTCGTGATTTTCATCGTTTATCACCCACTTGTAAGCATTACGACGACAAATAAAAATTTGTCCTCGAATCGTGCTTTACGGTCATATTCGTAATCAGTTCCAATTAAAATCTTTGAAAACTTAATATCTCAAAAACTAAAGCAGAACGGACTATACATCATAGGAACTTTGGACTATAAGAAGTATACTACCGTAAACAAGTGTGAAATCTTGACGCCACAGATATCGTAGAATCCCCGTAAATCGTCATGGATATTAGGAGCGTCGTAGTCAGTTACGAAGGAGCAAATGAAAAACGTTCAACTTATTAAACTATAAATATAATCACGTATATAAGAATCTAACGGTTTTAATAAATAAACAAAGCTTATTAATTTCTGGATATGGTCCAGATGATGAGTAAATTCGAACGCGCAAATAAAAACCACTGTATTTTTTTGGAATATAAAAACATTAAAATATATGCAATGACTATACGATTATTTTTCACGTTACACACATTTTTTTCCTATATACGATAAGAATAAATAAGCATCGTAATATAGTAAAAATAATTATTTGGTATCAATAGGCTTAACCTGTTATTTCTAATCTCTCCACTGAAATACGTGAAAAGCACAGCGATGGTTTTTGTCCAGAGTTAATTCCCTCGTCTCGAAGGCTTTATGCAACGAGAATTGTCGATAAGCTGATTAATTTCCATGACTCATATGGATGACGGGTGGTCTTGTACGGTTGGTGCATGCATGGAAGGGGGGGCTCGCTCTCTTCTTCGAAAGCGCTGCAAGTGTTTGCCCAACTCTCAGCTTTGTCAATGAACGAGTGGGAGCCCTTGCGTTATGCCATTAAAGAAGATAGACCGCGCCCTATGAATTATTCCGTTGCTCAGTCTGTTCGACCACACGTTATTTTATAATATTTGGCTACCTGTCATCTGCGCAGTCGAGGTAGAATTTTTCAGCTACGAATTTACATAGAACCGCAAGTGTTAAAAAAAACCATTAATAACGGGTTTTGTACCTGGTCCGAAGTTACCGTTTGTCGGACTTCTGTAAATCGGTTTAACGGTCCATCTGGTCTACCTGTCGAGCATGCACTACGGCATAACTCAGATAACCAGCTTAAATCTGACACTTAATAACCACGCTTTTGTCAACAGCCACTGTTATGAAATCTATAGAAACGAATTATGTTATTCTATGACCTCGACCTATTCGATCATACATATTTTTTGCTCCAGTTAAAGTTGCACATTCCCAATAGAAAGTTTTTATAGTTTGTCTTTAGTTTTATTGTAACTCGTATTGAATGATAATAATTATTATTGTAACAGATGTTATAACAAACCTTTGGAAAGCGAAAATATTGCAATTCCACAACAACAACCACTCTACTCCGATTTTTATATAGATACATGTTTCAATAGTAGTCGAAAAAAAATCGTTAGATGTCTACTTGTAAGTATACTGTCTACTAGTCCGTTTGCTTGTACGTCTGTTTGAATTTACCAACTGGAACACACAATAACTTTAGATAGTGTCTATGGACCGCGATAAAACTTGTATATATCACGAACGCAAGAGCAATGATCTAGAAAGCCGATCGGTTTAAAGATACAAAAAAAAGAAAAATAATAAATAAGGCAATGATACAGTAATAGAGAAAACTATATAAAATGTCATGGTGTTATCGAAATTTTTTAATTTATGCCAAAATTTCGAAACGTCCTGCCAGAAACATGAGGGAAAAACGGGAAATGTTAAAAATTTAAACCGTAGTCTTATTATAAAGTTACAATGCTTTCGATCTATAACTCACAGAATAAATTACCAGTAAATAAGTCGTAAAAACTAAGGGATCAAGTACAACGAAGACTTTGATCTTATTCACTCACTGTAACATAGGTGATTAAAAAAAGGTTACGTATACACCAGTAGCAATTTTGTTGTCTTTCCAGTTGTAACGAATAAAAATCTCGATCTGATGAAACTCTTGGTTCGGAATGGGTGTTGGTGTGAGAAGCATCGTTAACTGAATAATTCCAAATGATTATGATTAGTTGAAATTTGTTAATAAATGTTGTTAGATTGGAAAGTGTCGAGAATATGCGAAATAATGGCTCTACGGATGTGTTACGTGGAGTCATGAAAAGGTGAGCGAGAGCTCGATGATCGTTGGGTCGACATGTAATCTTGAACTTTGTTCGCGTGACGGCATTATATTTTATGAGAGGCGACCAAGTCGTATTAACCCGAAGCAGCAGTGGCACCTATATAACTGTAATATGCATAAACGGATTGTCCCACAAACTTGTAAGGGTTAAGTTTACCACGACAGCTGGTGTTGGTAATGATGGTACACATGGTGGTGGTGGTGGCGGTGGTGGTTGTGTTGTTCAGAAGCGCGCGAATGCCACTCACACAAATCCTGTCTCTTCGGCTCGCTCAACGATGCCAGGTTCATACAGAGGGCCACGTTCAACTATTATATGCATAATACACGTGTAAATCGAGTATAAGTTACCAATCGGATGACTTGGCAAACTTTGGGAAATTCTTGAATCGGTAAGAGAAAAAATGTAAAAAATTGTTCCGCATTCGGACCAATCGTACTATGTACTTTTGGCAACACCACAACGACATTATTTCAAACAATAAGTTCAATAATAAATAAGCTTACACGTAACTTTCTCGAGTAGAAAATACGTTGCTAGAGCAACTTGTTGGTGGACTCTACTGATTCCTTCAAAACAACACTATGGATAAATAGACTCGAGAGAAGTAATATTATTTATCTATCGGATGTAGAAAATTAGTACCAATTATTTTTAATTCATCAAAGACTGTGGCGTATTTTTCGTGAGCGCGGTCGAAAATTATAAGGAATTAACCGTAAACCCGGTGGACGCCAGTTAATTTGCCGCGATAACATTTTCGAAATTTATAGAATCGCCTCTCTTGGTTGTTGATGCGAAAACGAACCTATATTACACATCCATATCGCATCGCAATTCGGCTCTATCTGTGCAAACTAAACAAACTCCGCCCTAATGCACTCTCGCCATCCGGTTTACATCGGTCTATAACTAATTGCGTCGTAAAATCGTATCGGTGACTCTTCTTCGTCGCGGGCTTCGTTCGCGAAGAGGTATCGCGGAATCATTTTAAAAAATCAATTTTCGATAGCGTAACATTTTGTGACTGTCATTTGCAAGAAAATCATTCCCCAACACTGACAAAACCGGACCATCCATTTTTGTTTTTTTTTTCCACTTTTACTCACTACGACTGTCGCGTGAACGTAACAAAAATTGTTTTTTGAGTCGAGAAAAACGTTTTTCCGAATCGGTGGAAACGTTTTTCTTTTCTTTTTTCAATAAAGGTAACTGTTTCTTTGAAATAAAATAATGTTCTCATTTAAAGCAGACATATTTCGTAACAATGAATCTGAAAAATTCAATCCACCCATTTCTTGCAAAATAAGTGAAATATTTTTTCTCGATGTATCATTTGTTGCTGCCAATCGAGAATAATCAATAGTAACATTCCGATTTGATCTCAGTAATGAATACGCGACCGCCGCCACACAGGATATATTGGAATTTATTGCCACAACTATATTTATCTCATTGCGTGTGGAAGGCTGACAAGTCTATAAGTCAATATGCCCAGAGCCCTTCATCTCGTTAGATGACTTCGGCCGTCAATAACGCCACCGATGATGATAAAGCGGAAAGCGTAGGCGCAGATTTTTATCGAATTTTAAGATCAACCACTTGCTTCTTTTTGACAGAGTAACGTTCTTCGCATAGCCACGATCCGCTTGGTAGAAATATCTTTTCAGGTATGAACGTAGTTTTATCGGGGATATGCGATGGGTTGGAAGAGTTTTGCGTATATCAAACATCGATAGCTAGAGCGCGAGAGATTTGAGGATTGGAAAACGCGCCAAGAGCTATGAAGGACTGCATCATCGGTGATGGGAAAACTGATGCTAGATCAACGTGGTGAGAGGTTAGCCCTCGTTACGACTCTCGATGAACGGTAAATAAGGGCTCGCTTTAACGAGACCTTGGCTTTTATACATACTACCAATATTTTGAAATAACTTCGAGAGCTACATGACCCAAAGAAAAGTTGAAGACGTAATTGTATTTAAAAAATACCGTCTTTATTTCTACTCTGCACCTTATTTCTGAACCCAACAATTCGTCCAATGACTTTATTATTATTAGATTTATTATTAAAAATCGTCTTGGCTATGTTTTTTTACAAGAAAACAAATTAATCCTTGTACGGTATATGCAAAGACATGGTTAGATCTTTCAACCAAAAAATAATCGCGACACAACCAGTCGCGATTATTTTGATGACCTTATAACTCAAATTCGGTAGTGCCGACGATACGAATGGTACCCTCAATGTCTCAATTGGATTGATTAAGTTTGGGTGTGCTTTGGCATTGATTTGTTTAGGCTTACCGATCTTGCCAGAAGTGTGAATCGTGAATAGTCAATATTACTATTCGATATGGTTGTGGTAACGAGTTTTTAAGAACTTGTGTACAACGAAAACGTACTTTTCACAATTAAACATATCTTCTCGTGTAGGTTGTGGCGAATTGATGACGAGAATTTATAAAAATGCTAAGCGATAAGTCAACGCCTAATACAGCCCGTTAGGGCTGATACAAATTTTTTTTCTTCGAGCATACATCGAGCTATCAGCGAAGGAGGAAGGATGTTATACGGTTGTTGGTTATAAATGATGGAAGAGACCGACAAACGAGAGCTACCCGACGTATTAGGCGCATAGTATAAGTGTACAGCAAATAGTATAGGTCATAGCTGTTGCAGCGGAGAACCAGAAGCCCCGTCGGATTAATCGTGCAACTGCGATGCACATTTAGTATCCCGCGGCCATATGGTATATCATAAAGGGCTCGATAAGAAGGTTGTACGAGCGCGTGTCGAACAACTTTTTTTTTCCACCAGCAGAAGTTGCCGGCAACACTAAAAATGTCTTCTTGGCTATGCGGAAGCGCCTCTATGTGCGCCATGAGAGAAAAAACAACGAAAATAAGACTTATACCGTGTCTGCATAGAGAAAAGTGTACGTCAAATCAGCCCCATTCGCATTTAGTGCCTCTATATTACTTTCTACTTGAAAGATTTAATACGCACAATGAGTACAAAGCTTGCTTCAAAGCGACCGAGAAATGAAGATTTTCTTCGGCCAGATGCGCCCAATCCAAACGGAGATTATTTTTCTCTCGCTATGTGTTGTTGCTCCTCGATTTTTCTTCTGGCGAACGTTACGCAATTAGGGCCGTATTTATAATCTTTTTTTAGATCACCATAGGCCTTACTCGACGAGAACTTTCTTTACGCAAGTTCATAGAGACTCGGTATTCAGTATTTTTTATAATTCTTCATTCCACGAGTTTAACGTTTTGTTGTTATACCACGATGCACGACGAAGATGCTTAGATTTCCTCAATATTATGTGTAAGATACGGTCGGATACGGTCGTGAGCAAGACGTTATTGGCCCGGTATGGATTCAGATATAATGAAACCACCAATTTTGCGCAAAATCACTCGGGATCCTATTTATCGCATATATATTGTTTTTTTAAATCTATGAACTGTCGAATTTAGCTTCTTGTCATTATACCGATCGTTCACCGAGTATATCGTTCAATTTAGTTGAATCCTCTAGCGTTTTCGCGTACTAATTACAATAATGAGTTGGCAAATGTACATGATGGGTCGTTTGCGTCACGTAATTTTGAAATTTTTTCGCAAGCTAAGCGTGAGCCTCTTGAAGTCGCCTTGTAAAGAGAGAAGCTCTTTTCCCGGTGCGGTAGCGGAAACTCTGACAAACTGGCCAAGCGGCGGGCTGCCGGGCACCCGCTTTACCGTACTAATTACGAAAGGCGGTTTAACGTCCCGGTAGCGGAGTCGGTGGTGGTAGTGGCGACGGCGGCCGCAGCGGCAACGACGCTTGAGACGAACGCCGGGAATA
The DNA here is from genome assembly GCA_949699805.1 of Tromatobia lineatoria. Classification (NCBI taxonomy): domain Eukaryota; kingdom Metazoa; phylum Arthropoda; class Insecta; order Hymenoptera; family Ichneumonidae; genus Tromatobia; species Tromatobia lineatoria. The sequence goes on from OX453045.1 coordinate 125,010, forward strand.
TTGACCGCTCTAACGAAAATGTAGGTCGTACCGCGTCTCGGAACTTCGGTTAAGTACCATAGTCCGAGGGAAGTACTCGCGGGAAGATCGGATGGAGAACCTTAAAGCGACCAGAGACGAAGACCGCTACCGAGATGGACATACCTATATCGCACTTTGTTCTATGTACGCACAAAAAACAACTTCAATCTCTACCTCACTTCTTTACTCACTAAAATTGCATGCATGGTATTGATAATGGTAACAAAAATAAAAGCATTTATTCCTGTTATAAGATATATCAAACACATATACCTATATATATTATTCTTAAATTGTGTGGTGGCATATGGTGTATCATAAGATGATGAGACGAAATGTAATTGAATGTAAAACTTATCACATACGTTAAACGAGGATCAATTGAATTTCCACTGCATCATGAAATCCTACATTCAATCGAGGAAGCACTCTCTTACGAACAAAATAATCTCATGAATTATCGCCAGAAGATGCTGTTTTCATTGAGAAAAACATACAAAAGGAGGTATCATTTTACTTTCTCACCACTTGCGTAGTATGTAAAATGAAAAAGTATGCCATCTAGATTTGAAATGTTGTTCTCGTATTGAATTATTAATTGAGCTTTATTACGAAAAGCTGAATCCATTTATCCAGGAGGCTGGCGATGAGCTTTGCGACGACCGCACGGGTCGCTTGCAAAAGCCCATTTTGAAAGAAGCATTACAGAGGAAGAGAAAAAAAAAGTGAATGTAGCGCGTGAATGGGTGACGATTATTAAATAACTGAGGGAGAAATTGAATTATTTTATCTTTCGTTCCGGTCTGTCGGATGGAGAAGGTATATGGAGGTTCGTTTCGTTTGTCATTCGTACATCCCTCGTGCGTCTAATATGTCGCGGCTTCCCAATCGACGTTCCAATCTCCGCTCGCCCCGGAATGACCCAAATAACTTGGTAATTTAATTTAAATTAAATTTCGATGCACCGCACGTCGCGGTTATTTAGCTCACTCTATAGGCTACGTACACGCGAGGCTACAGATCTCTTACACTATTTTCATTCCGAAGGCCTAATTGGCACTTTGGGAGATTCACTTCGGAACGAAGAATATCTCGTCACACTTGCCAGAGTCTCGAGTGCTTTTTATTTCCGGACTCCCCTCTATATAGAAATAAATTGCCATCCATCCGGAGCTATCGGGTTTCCCTAATTTTCCATGTGTGCGTGCGCGTTTTCAATATCCTGTAACTCAACAACCGTCCCGGCAATTGAGCTGACATTCGACAGGCATAAATGAAGCGGCAATCCTTTTCGGATTCATGTTTTTTTGTTTTTTTGTTTATTGTTATCACGATTTCACAATCACATTCACAATTTTTTTTCCCAAAACAAAACAAGGAGGCACGATCGCTCCAACTTTCGTAAAATTTCGGCTGTTTTTAAAAATACACGGAAAAAAAATCATTGATTCAATGAAACATTGATTTGCGAACTGCCAAAAACAAGCGCGTTTTCAATTCAATTTCACTTCCAATTCTTACAATTTCATGATATTGAAACGATAACTTCAATACAGGCAAAAAAAATATTTTATTGTTTCAATGTTAAATCGGATTGTGAGAACAACAACTGGAGTTAATTTAAAAACATTGTTTTTGGCAGCCCGCAAACCGTGGTTTTATTGAATCAATTTTTTTTTTCCGTAATAGTTGTTGGTAAGTGCACTTAATATTGAATGATATCGAATTTGATTCAAATCGGTAGAGCGAATTTTATCATTTTTGATTTTGCGAAAAAGATACAATATTGTATTACCATTCGCAAAACTTGAAATAACGTGCCTAAATATCCTATGGAAACAAAATGATATACATCAATCAAGAGAATCCGTACAATCTATTCGCCATTGTAGAAATATCAAACGACCTTTACTATATATTACAAGACAAGTGAAATAGTTCTGATCTTCGGATTTCAAGTTTATTAAAAATAGGAATGCAAGGTAAAACTTTGTGTCCCTTGGCAACATGCTTCCTCACGTTTCAAAAGCTTCTATGGGGAAGCAGAAATCATTGAACATACTTCATTGTTTGTAAAAAGCGTAACTTTTTTTATCACGTTTTTGCTGTCGTGAAGTTTTTATCGTAGAGTACGGTACAGATACAAATGACGTAAAATACTCATTGTATTTCTGAACGATACACCAGGTGTACAAGCTGAATCAATGTATTTTTTTTTTTTTCCCCAATTTAGAAAGATAAACTAAGTTTCCCTTTTGATTTATAATACTTGTTCTTTTCAAATTTTTCGAATATCAGAGAGGGGGGAGCAAAATCAATGAGAAAACAAGGTGCAAGGATCTACTAGATGTCCTTGCTTTTTTTACTTTCGCAGAGACAAACACCGAAAGTATATGAATTCCTGAAGATTCCAGCAATAACACTTTTGGATGAATCGTACAAACGTTCTCAGCACTTTCCAACTCTAATATCGAAAAATTGAGACATAATTGCCTCGAACAACTGCATTTACATGTAAATTTAGATTTCCCAACGTAACTATATATATACTATGTACTATGCGAGAGTGAGTGAGCCGAGTGACTGGACTATTGAAGGAGTCAGCAGGTGGATCGATAAGATCAACTGCGGAAAGCTTGCCTCTCATGAAGGCTCAAGCGCCGTTTATTACAACATAAGAGCGAGAGAGCTTTTAGGGGGATCGAAATTCCCCTTCGGCATGAAAAGCTCCAATCACGTTATATACCACGGAACACACGTACACCAAAAATCCTCTGCGTACCGGTGCGCTAATGCTTACACCGATTCTTCTGCTTATATGTATTTCACTTGTGTCTGCGGCCAGCGGGATTTTTATATAGCAACCTCTAACCTCCGGTCTGCTGTATCAACAATGAGCAGTACCACGGAAAACACAACGAAAGGACATCATTTTCAAAATAATTATCCATTCATTGTTTTTTGTTTTATAGCATACTGTAACGTGTTACTCATTTCGCGTGTGCACAATTATAAAGAACATTATTTAAAAAATGATAGTTTTTTTGTCAGTCAACATAACACTTGTACAAATTGAGAACCGAGGCTATTGCTTGTATCCTTTGGAAGCTGTGGTATTATTTTGAGGAAGCTTCGTTCTTGTCCCCTTGCTACTGCTGCTTAATACACATGTATTTCCACGTAACCACAATGAAAGAAGGAACAATAAAGAGAGGAACAAAAAAAAAAGATGGAAAAAAAGAATCTCGAAACGACATTGGTTGTGTGTGAGAGCCCTGCTGTTGGAGACGGGTAGGAATGTCAGAAGAGAGCGGCGGACCCGCAACGATAACGGCAATGCGACAAATCCACGACAGCGGAACGAGACCCGCAAATTTTCTCAACCGTAATCCCGCGCTCGGGGAACGGTGAGTAAAAGAAACGCAAATCTGCTATTGGAGAGAGAGAGAGAGAGGGACATTCGGGCTTGTGTTTAAAAGGTACAAAATCCATCGCTCCGTTTACGTACATTTTACAATTGCTTTTACTTTTTTTCCGCTGCACTGAGTTTACGGTTCGGGTGGCTGTGGTGGTTCGCGGGGAAAAGCGCATTCACGCTTTCTGCCCGAGCTAGGGTGGCTTTGGCGAAGGGGGGAGAGGACTCTCGAGCGAGGCCACGGAAAAAGGGGTACGGGAAATCGATTGGTGAAAGCGCGATACGCAGGGAAAGGTGGTTGGTTGGCTGGCTGGCTGGCTGGCTGGCTGGCTGGCTGGCTGGCTGGCTGGCTGGCTGGCTGGCTGGCTGGCTGGCATCGGTGAGTTGCACAGAGCGTGCAAGGCGTGTCCCTAGAATCAGGAAAGTCAGTCAGCGGGCCCAACCATCGAAAAATCCTAATATCAATCCAAAAAAAGACTACACTCTCAGGGGAGAAAAAAAAAACAAATAAAAAGAAAAACCAACAACGACACGCGTTACTTGGATTCATCAATTTATAATCCGTAACTGTGAGTGTCGATTGTGTTTTTCCTTTGTAAAATTTCGACTTTTACTTTTTTCATTTTAACGGTTAAGCTTTCGTCCTTTATATAGGAGACTCCAAGTCGATGACGAATCTCAGAGAAATGAAGGGCGGAACTTGCAAATGCATCGTGCGATAAGTATTTGTAAGACAAAGTAACGGAGTATTTCGGTAAGATCTCTGGTGGGAAAATTGCGCTTCAACAATGAAAAATTATTCTTTATCCGTACAATGATTAAAAGTTTTCCGCTATAGTGATATCGCCGGTAATAGAAAGGGACAAAAGCAAATTTTTTGTTCCATTGACCAAGCATCTGCATCGTCATTCAATCTATAAAGTTTTAATCGGAAAAGATGGCAACACACGAATGAAAATTCCAAGACGCGACGATAGGCGCAATATCCGAGGGGCTGAGCGGCGGAGTGTCGAGCTGGAAGTCGATGATCCCGGGGACGACGAAAGAAATGTCGGGAGGAAAAGGGTAACCTTTTGCCAAGTTGAAGCCTTGAAAATTTGAACTTTCGTTTTATCAAGGTGTATGGCACATCAACGGTACGAGAGAGTCTCCGCGGTCCCCTGGAAAATATAACGGTGGGCGGAATTCGCTTATATCCCGGTGCTGTTTACTGGCTTTTGGATCGCCGGTGATCCGAGGATAGCGATAGCGAGGTGGAGGTGAAATTGGTCGGAAGAAGCGAGCAACCCGCGAGTTATACGAGTTATAGTTACGCTTTTATGGGAATTTATCGGTGAGCAAAGGATAAAGAACGTCTCTGGTGCTTTCCGCCTCTTTTGACAAAATCTTCAACTAAAATGATGAAGAAAAACGGGAAAATGAGGTGAATGTTTTGTCTTTGAAGGAAAATGTAGGGGAGGAGCGGAGTCAGTACGAAGAGGGGGCGGGCCGATAAAGTTTCACAGGGTCAAAGCTCTCGAGGTCGAAGGTTGCGCTTTAGTTGATGCGAGCGTATACGTCGCGCTGGTGGGCATGGAGCAGCTCGTCGGAGGTGAGTTTCGTGGGAGCTTAGGGAACCTCCGGTTTACTCCGCGCTAACTGGCAGGACGTTTTAAAGGATTTGCCTCGAGTGTTCTATCGCCGGAGTTGATGCTGCGGCGGTTCCCATCGAATGCTTCCAACTCTTGTTTCTCCCGGAAAACAACGGTCACGGGTTCAACATGAAAAATAGTACGCGATGCCGCCGCCACCACCACCTATTCCCCTATACCATATTTCAATTTTCCAATCGATTATCGAATCAAACAAAATAATACTAATAATGATAAAATAATGATTCGTAGAAAATCCTTGTGGAATTAATACTTTCAACGGGTTTAAGCTTTTTTTGCTTCGATTCGAAAAAACTTTTCCCAAATCATATACTTGTCAATTGTCTCATGATGATACACAAGAAGTAGGTATACAAAATAACGAATGGTAATGATGTTCGATTGTACTTATACGAGAGAATACAAATGGGAGGAAAAATGAAATATGACGGTAGTGCCGCGACGCCAGTTTTTGAGCACACCGGTCGGATATTAGGCGGGATCATAAATATAAAGTTAATTTGATAATTACCAAGCCAGCGGGGTAAAAAGGCCTCTAAGCTCCGCAGCTCAGATCGGTCAATTTGTCCAAATGGCCGCTTCCAATGGAGCACGGCTTTTGCTTTTTCCCTACGTTCGTTGAATGCCCTCGGGACCTTCCTTGCGAAATAACCGCTATTATATTTGTCAGACGCGGCCGGCTCTTAACTTCGTAGAAGAAGGAATGTGCGTGTGGCGCTCGTGCGCGGATTCGTTACTTCAACCACGTTTCCAACCTTGTAATATTAAAAATGGAATACCCTCTATGTCAAACTGTCAAACAAATGAATATAATATAGGTATTTAAAATTAGTTTTTTTTTTCTCCCCTACAATTAATTAAGAATCGAGAACTCAATGTTCTCACAATTTATAGTTTCTATTTAAATTTTCCTCGTAAAATGAATTCGATTCCCGAATAGAGTTTTCAAATCGCTTGACGATCAATATGTTTGGTTTGAGCGAGAAATTTTATCTACTTTCGATTATACAAGAAGAGAATATACAGAATTTCGTTCTGAAAGAACGGACGTTATCGTGAAAGTCACGCGGAACTATCGTCTTTCTCTTCTTCTTTCGTTTGAGAAAGTGAAAAACGTCAATAAATAGCCCATTTTTTCAACACCCTCGAAGGCCAAGGTTCGAAGATAACGGGGCGTGTGTCTCCGAGATGTTGCGATTGATTGATAGGGGTTGTTGGAAGTGTTTTCAAGAGAGAAAATCCGAGAGCCCGGCATCACGACGATCTTCGAGGGACTAAGAACTCGTGTGTGGAGTAAATGCCAAGTGTTGGAGGAGGGTTGGAATCGCCTCGTAGCGCCTTACCGGAATGCCAGTCCAACGGTATTGACACACCAATCACTGAGAATTAGTAAAAGCGATTAGTGCAAGATTTAGCACCATCGCCGGTGAGAAGGCTTTACTCGGCAAAGATATCCATTAAATTTATCGTAGCGCTACGCCTAGTCCGAAGATAAACGTCGCCCTCATAATTTTACTTGGCCACAATGATATGATAGATATCAATGCAAACGTTTGTCATATTCGGTGCCAACTGCATCAATTTGTAATGTGTTCCCAACATTACAAATGTCGTTCAGTTAAACGAGTACCCGTGGACTTTTTCGTGTTTTTACCGATTTTATTGTTATTATTTACATTTTTACGATGCCAATTTAACACGAACGATTTCGAGTTGATTTCAGTCTCGTGTCAAATCTACCTTTCAACACTGGCATTAGAGTTTTTTCTTTATTCCATTATCTACAGTGTATTTGACGAACATTGTTTCCCGTCGTTCACTTGTACGTCGTAGCAAATTAATTGACCATAAATCTGGAGGTTTGCTGATTCTTGTTCAAAAGGTAGTTTCACTTTCCCTACCACATGCAATTTTGATTCAAACATTCCGATAGCTTGTAAAAAGGGCTCAGAATCAGAATTATCGTATAAATGGGCTATGCTCTTGGCTCCACGATACTCAGAGCCTTTTTTTTTTTTTTTTTTTTTTTTTTCCTCAAGCGAAATGAAACCGAAATCCGAGATAATGTGCAGGAGAGAAGAGGCAGAGAGAGAGAGAGAGATAGCCACCGATATGCAGGTTATTTTTATGAATGTTGAGAGGCAATCTCTGGAACGCAAAGGACTTTGCGTAATGATTTCTTGTTTGTTGCGGGGCGACTGAAAAAACTTAACTGAAAAAAAAGAGGAAGAATAAAAAGAAAGTCGAGCGGCCAAGTTATAGAGAAATAGGAGAAGCCGAGGAAAGACTTGGAAATACATGTATGCTTATGTGCTACGAGGGTGGACCGTCTGATGACCGTTTCGGCCCTCGAGCTTATTACCGGCGCCAAGTCTGGGGGAGCGCCACAAAGTGTGTGGGTGTGTGTGCGTGTGTGCGCGTGTGTGTGGTCCCACAGCAGAACCGTGTTATGATTTTTTTGCTCTCGCCGTTCATTCTCCGGTTCTAGCATACAGTCGCATTCGAGTTGCGGTAGTTGACGAAATATTCGCTCACTGGCAAACATTTTCCATTAACCTGCATACATAGCCAGCAGCCATGGCCGATGAATGGAAAGAGAAGCTGTAAAGATTTCATTCGAGTAGATACATACAGATCAAAGTATTTGTAACACCACTCACCGTGGGATGCAATCGCATGGATCCATGCAAACGGAACTTCCCATCACCATTCCAATCACTGTATTCCCAAAAGTTTTTCTCCGCATCGTCGGGTGATTGTAAACTAACGGTTTACCTTCAGTAAAAAAAATAAAAAAGAAAAAAGAAAAAAAAAAGATAAAACACAATGATTCAAGTTGAAAATATTTTATTTTAATTTTTAACTTCAAGTGCACCATAAAGATAATTTAGGTGTTTTTTCGTAGTAGTACTGTTGGAGTGGACCTCCCAGGCGTATTCGAAAGGGAGGCCGAGAGTATAGGAGGCGCGTCAAGGCAAATTACTCGATCCTCGTCAACGTCACGCAGCACCCGAAGCTCCGAAAACGCCAAGGTTAATGAAAACGTTGACTGCCAAGGCTCCAGAAGTGTTGGCACGAGCCAATCGGGAAAGAGAGAGATAGAGGACGAAAGATCAATGGATCCGAGAAAATAAGCGAAGACACGCACCATTCTGCTGCTTTCCATTCCTCTTGTTGCATCCTCGTGTCAAGCACCATCACAGTTTGCGTGTCAATATGGACGCGACCGAAACACATATACATACTCACGAATGAATGTACCATGTTCCGAAAGACATGGTATATACGAAAAGGTTTTATATGTATCAAGTATTTCACACGCTCGTGTAGAAATTGCCAGTACCTTGCCAGTGCTGCCAAAGCGCCCGTAGCTCAGCATTTGTGCACCAAGCTCTCTATCTATACCAAGCTAGTACTCTCTATTGGTACGTATGACGTTAGGTAGTTGGGGTTGGATAGTAGATCGTATAGGTTTTAGGTTCAAATCTCAGCGACATCACATTGCCGAGAGCTGTTTGAAAAATAGTAAATGTTACTAATATTAGTGCAGAACGATGGATTCATAAAGGACATGTTCCAAAATTGATGATTAATTTGCGAATTAGTTATACGTTCTTGGCCAAAATTGGCCGTCGGTATTCGGCCGATATCTCGTAGTCATCATATTGATTTCAAGTTGTCGCCAAGATACAATTTAGTATGAACAAGACGTTTCTGGTCCGGTACAAATGTAGATATGACATCACACTGGACTCGAATAGCTTGTCAATCTTTGCAGTTTTTTCAACGGTATTATACTGAGCTAATCGGAAAAAATGAGAATATTTGGAAAACAAATTAAGCTCTTCTGGAAAAATTGTTTGCGCCGAAAGCTGCAGGTTGGTATATTTGATTTAACCCCGTTTACACAACTACGGGACTGCTGTTTGATTTCGAAGATGAGAGAAGGAGAAAGAAGCGTGCTGCTGTTCCGCTTGACTAATCGTGATGACAATTAACGCGGAGGGCCTTCCGTTAATGAAACACGCAATCCCGGAGAGAGGAGATAGGGAGAGGGAGAGGGACAGAGCGATCGGACTGCCAGGGCCTCCCGAAGTTACATTTTCGAGTAGACCGTGTCATCTGCCTCTGACGTCTAGGAAACTCTGTCGTTGACAAGACTCGCTTCGATTTGTGGGCCAAGAGGGAAACTGGCTTTCCCTCGCACTCATCTTTCTGTGTTTGCTAAGAAAAGACTTGACGCGCTACTTTCTTCAACGCAATTACCATTGAATCAAACAAATTCGAGGAAGGAATTTCAACATTTTTGATTATGTTTCAAAACAAATAATTGCGGTTGATCGTAACATGTCAACGAGAAAAATTTATGAAAAAACGGCCACGGGAATGAGAGAGGAACTGTGGATCGTTATAATTTTGGTCACAAGCAAAGTGGAAACTGTATGCCACTACTATTGGAAGATTGGGGGGGAAAAAAAAGGAGAAGAGAGAAGATAGACGTGTGTTAGCTGAAAATGAATGATGGTAAAGTGAGCCGGGGTGAGGGTTCCCCGCCATGAGACGATATTTTAACGGTACTCGCATGCCGTAGAGTGCAAAACATTTTTGTTGGATCGTTGGATTGCTGGTGCACCACCCGTACACATTCTACTGCACACCGCGAGAACCACGCGTGCATTCTACGGCCGCTCTGTCTTCTTGCATAGGTCATTTCACGCTCGAGAATGCATCATGTACGAACCCGAAGATGGAACAAGTTTAAAAGAATAAGTGTATATAGTTATACGGGCTAGCGATCTGTTGGGATGCATGGGCGCAAGCAAGAGCCACGCCTGCTAGGCTCTCGAAAGGACAGCAACGAGCTACTAGCGTGCGGTGCTCTGGATATTTTCAACTTTGCTAACCGACACGTGGATTCTCCTACTCTTGTACATTCTTAGAGTCCAAAGCGAGCTCAGTCTGCCTTCTCCGCCTCACCAAACATCAACAGGCCACTTTGTCTCCTGTTTCAGAAGACTGATGGTGGAAATTAACTGCGTCTAGATTATTGACGCACAATTGCTCAGACGTAACAACGGAGATGAGAAATTATCCCCTTTTTTAAATATAATATCACGAGCATCAAGTCGAATTGATTAACATGCTATGTAATGTTCACCGAGGCAAGAGATTTTATAAATTCCAAGAGAATAGATGATTTTTTTTTATCGATTTTAATTAAATATCCCTTCACTCTAAGTGCATTGTTTCAAAGAAACAATATATATTGCACAATATATATTGTAAAAGAATGCTTCTCACTAATCTCCGGCGTGCTTTCGTACTTTCAGCGTTCATCGCTGAAACCTCACCCATAAGACAACATATTTCTCTGGTTAGGTTTTGCTTTTAGTGTCTCGACGTTGATTTCTTCAGAATCGAACCATGGCGCTCTGCTGATATTTTTTTTTTTTTTTTTTCCCTCGATATCGACGGTTATGCAGGAATACTCTCTAATTTTCTCAGACAAAATGATATCTGTTTTTCGAAAAAAAAAAAAAAAATTTTCAACATTTCCCATGTTTTTCCGTGATAAATTCGTATTACCGAGACGTGAAAATTATTTTCAATTGCCCCGCATATAATAGCTGTAGTTTTATTTGAATAAAACGACAACCATTCTGCGGAGACATATTCTTTCGATAACACCTTTTAGTGGTACTTTGATGTAACCAATTGTGTAGCAGATCGAACATGGTCGGATTTTCAAAGAGATTTCTTCGTATCAAGGAAATTTTATCTGTGATTGTTTTTGTTTCAACTGTCAGTCGAGACCCCAAGGATTCATATTAGAAGATTAATCTTCAAGAAAACATTTTTCGAGTTCATTTTAGTCGGCGAGGAAAAAAATGGAAAACCGTGTAGTTGTTGTCAGACAAGAAGAATAAGAAAATAATAACGGAAAAATAGGGTCATAGTGGCAAGCGCGGATGGGACAGTGCAGGCACGAGAGACATGCTAGAGAAAGAGCAACTGCCTTGTGTTTCGTACGATAGTGGAAAAAAGGAATAATCGAACGGAAGTACCTACTATCAACGAGGGACTTCCGGTTTTATCCAAAACGACGTATGCCTACGTAACACAAGGGTAAAAATGGCGTAACGAAAAAACGATAGAAAGAACGAGTGCACAAGAGTTTTATAGGCTAAATATAAGTATGTACATGCGAGTCGATGAAGCACTGTTCTACCGCTTTCATCTCGTATCTATCGTATTTCTTTCTTCCGTTCGTTCGACGCAAAAATAACGGCGTGGCGCTCATTGACCGTTAATCCTCTTTTGTTTTATCTTTCATTCTGGTATATGTGAATTTACCGACCACTTATAACTACGGCAAATGTTACGTTTAACGAGCGTAAAATTGCACAATCGAGAGGCATCGTTAACCAAAATCGATGAGACTAACTACCTCCGGCTTTTTACTCGCGTGTCTATAATGGTTCGATATTTAATATTGGATAGTTTCAACGGTATGTACGCTTTTTATATGGCAATACAAACAATAATTAGTTATTTAATTCAATATTTATCGTTAGCCAGATTATGTAATACTGCTCTCCAAAACAATACAATATTATGCCATGTCATTATGCCATATGGGTCGGTGTGAATAGTCAATGTCGAGTCAGTTTCCAGTATTAATAATGGCCCAATGAGGATTATTTATTATTGACATAATTATGGGGCGATAATTTGGGTCCAGCACGGGGGGAGGTTATATGTTGACGCGGTACTCGGAGCAAACCCCTCCCGTGCTAATAAATAAGCACCGAGCAAGCACGGATTCAATGGAGATATTATTAATGAAGAAATAGAGCGAGTGGGAATGTAATGAGAATCGATGAAAATTTGTAATCGGACAGAGTATACGACTTTCCGTGAGAGTGCAGTAAAAGGGACTGCTATGATCGTCGCTGGAGGCCCCTCCCCCTCGCCAAACTATTAATATTCATCCGAGGCATTGAAAATTTAGGTGGCTGACTGGAAAACTGAAGCTCTATGTAGAGTTGATACATAAAACGACTCGAACGAGATAGATGTCTGGCTGGTGTCGTGTGTTTATCCAGGGATATATAGGATATATTATACAGAGTGAAGAGAAAAAAAAGAAGAAGGAAAGATCTCTTTCTGAAAGGGGTCCTCCTTTCTCCGTCACTCTTGAATCCCCAAGCCTTCTACGAAATCATTATATTGGTTTATGGGAGCGAAAGTCCGCGGGACGTTCGAGTTTCACGCCGTGAGATGTATCGACGAACGAGAATATAAGCCGTAGAGCAGCGCTATACGTTTCGGTTGCTCACACACTATCCTCACCCGTTACACGTTTTCCAACACCCGACGAGCAATCCCAAGAACTTTGAGACCTTCTAAGCATTCCTACGACCAAAGTGAACCAAGATCAATGCACTTGAATTTTTCCCTTTTTAAACATTGAATAATCTTACGAGCAAGTAAACAGTTTTCGATTATATGAAGATATAAGCATTTTTATAGTGCGATAAGTTTAAAGAGCTATTTCTATTACGTAACGGTGGGGTGGGCCACTGAGAACCGATGAAAACTCTACATTTTTCGGAGCACACTGTAACTTCTTGATCAGTAAAAATCAGTATATTTTGTACAATTAAAGTCAGCCCTAATCCTTGCCTCTCCTTGGATTCAATTTACGAGAGAGTTTTGGCACTTGTACGATGAAAAAATGAAAAAATGAAAAAAGAAACTTCTTCTTTTTCTTCTTCTCCTCGAAAAGACAATATTTTGAGTGATAACATCTCGGCATGTGCGTTACGGGTATTTCTCGACTGAGCACGAGAGAAAAAAAAGGCCACTCGAGCAGTCAAGAGAGACGCAAAGTTGAGTTATCGTATATACGACGAGCGATCGTTCGTATTACAGAGAAACGGGTGTTGAGAAGCTCGACTTACGGTTTGCCTGTTTGATTTGATTTTCATGTGGAAATGACACAGATATAGGCCGTCTGGCAGTTGAGCAGCTAAGAGTAGAGAAATGAAGCAAGCGCTTTGCGTCCGCGTTACGGCTTTCTTGCCTGGTGATGAAGAGCCAACAATTCAAAGCCTCTCGTCGTCACACTCACTCTAGTATTCTTTTTCTCAGTTGTACTTAACCGACCGCGACTGTCCGCGAGAATCAACGAAATACTTTACTCGAAGAGTTCTCCGAGTAAACTCGCTCGCTCCCGTATTCATTTTCGAGGACCTACGAGCAACCAACGAGTTAAACATACTTGACGCGTACATTCACAACCAAAAAATTTCAATTGATTATGGAAATCCATTTAATTTCGAAAAATATACCTCGCCTTTTAGTATTATCCATAAATCACTGCTCAAGTACAATACAAATGAAATATCGACTCAAGGTGTTGTACTTTTTTTTGTATTGCTGATGAAATTATGTGCGATGGATCGTAAAGGTGCGTTAACCTTGAGACGATGAGGAGATGGCGAAGAATAAGTCTGCGAGGGCGAGAAATCTACGAAAAAACATAGTTGCCAGCGGACTCGGTGAAAATTTAGCCGCCCATATGTGCACGGATTCTATGACGCGTTGAAAGTTACGTTCAAGTCCGATTGGCGAGTGATGTCAATTCGAACTCAATAAACTCAACTATTGTGGCATAGGTGAAATAGAGATGAGAATGTAAAAGAAAAAGGGCGGAAAAAAGAGAGATAGAGCGCGTACGGTGTAGTAGTGCGGTTGTTTTCGTGAGATTCCGGAGATGCGCTATAGCACAGCGGCGAGCGTATTATACCGAGAGGAGAGTGATGTGGGTGCTGTTACCGAGTCCGTCTGGTTGTAGCTTACCGAACGAGTTTATCCGGCATCTCTTTCACCAATACCGCATGCATACACCAGCGGTGGCGGCCGGCCGCGCGTGCTTTACTTTACGTTTCGTTACCTTTCGTCTGCTAGTCTCAACTCGCCGTGCCCCCCTCCCCCTCCCCCTCATCCTGTAGACCGGTGCGAAGCACCTGTGCTGCGTTAGCTTGTGTGCACTCGACAATCTACCGTACAATACGAAACCCTCCCGTCTTCGGATAGTCATCGCGTGTGCCTTCCGGCTCAGCATGGCCCACCAACACATTTTTTCTAACCGCACAACCAATGGGCTGTCTTCACCGTTGATTTCATTGAATCGAGGGAGGTTTTTCTTCCATGTGAAAATTCTAATCTTATCGATGAACCCATCGCTTTTCATAGATAGTTACGAATATTTGTCCAACTTTTATTACGGAAGATAATATTTTATTGGTGATGCGGCATACATTGCCAAAGAAAATTTTGCAACGTGCGGACCACGTGACGCGAAATGATGTCCCTCTGAGAGTGCTACCTGATGCACAGTTGTTGGAAATAACACTAGCGGAGAGAAAGATTTGGAACAGCAAAGAGTAGAGGAAAAAAGGGAAGATTCGGAAAAGGATAGCAGCGGACGACGCGCTACCGACGGCGTGGCCTCGCTGACACATGCAAAATAGACGCGGTAGTTTATCTTGTCTCTGGCGTGCTCGTTTCCCCGAGACTTGGTCTCTTTGCCGCTGTTATATTACCGCCTCGCAGAACAAACAAGAGGCAAATGTGAAGTTTCGAGTTTAGCCACCCACCGCGCGCCTACGAGATAGTTAAAGCCGCTAAATCTATCCTTAGTCTACGATATTTCGAGATTATTTTACTCTGTACGATCGTACTGTTACTTTCTAATCTCCCTGTATTTACACTCGACTGTCTTTCCCTCCAGTGACATACACGAATCTTTAACACCGGTTGATCACTTAGATTTTTTTACTACACACTCTCGCTAATGGTTCGAAAGTCGTAATTCGACATCCACAACTTGCCCTATACAAAAGCAATGACAGACCGCCTTTTATCTTATTATTATCGTTTATACCGCCCCACTTTCTTATAGCAAGATGGAAAATTGTTTCTCGCCAAGTACCACCATATACCTCCTTATCGTGGACGTTTTAGTTCTCTTTTCGAAAAAAAAAAAAAAAAAAAAAAAAAAAAAACCAGAGATAAATAAAATTGAGATCTCAAGATTTTGAAAATTAAGATTGAACGTTCAAGTTAAAATAGTAAAAGACCCATTTTGTTCTGTGAGAAACAAGAAAAATTAAAAATACAAGAGAAATATATTAAATTTTATTATCTTGTATTTTGTTATACAATGTCTAAATTTAGTTACACAATTTTTCAGCTACGGAGTAAGAATACATAAAAAGCGGTTCTCCGAAGAATTTATACCGACACTTGTGTGTTTCTTGTAAAATTGGATATATCTTGGGATTCATTTCGTTGATCTGGCCTCGGTTGTCATCCTTCGTCCAATCGACCACGCTTATCCGGAATAAATTACGCGCGTATTATGGATAATGCGATTGCATGACGTCGCAAACGTCGAAACGCGAAAGAGTGGCTGGCAAGTGAGTACCGCGTCAAGTGACGATGAGACGTCCGAACGGCGGCCAACAAAGAGCCACACCAGAAACTCGACTTACTCCATTCGATATTGCTTACTTGCTCAATGGCGCACATACAATCACTGTGCAATTTCCATTTAGATTCGATCCCTCTCAATCCCTTATTTTTCTTTAGTGGTACGAGAATTAATCTCAAGTGCGCGATACATCTGTTACTTGCACGGACGCGCGCCTCGTGTAGCTATCATAGAATCTTAAATCTTGGACGTTAAAATACTCGGTTTTCGGCGTTTATACGCGCACATATATGCGTGTTACCCTTTCAACAGTTACTTTCTATTCAATTTTAGGAGTCACATGAAAACAACAGAGTTGCGAGAATGCCGAAACTTATAGAAATAACGATGATGATACGACAACTGGGCAAACTATCAATATTCAAGAAAATATCAAGCTAATGTTTATGAAAAAAAGGGAAAAACTGAAGGACCGTGATCTTTCACCGTATCTATTATCACCAGCTATTAAATCGGTTACACATAATTTTATTATCGCTCCAGGTTATTATTATGAAATAATAATTCTCATGGAAGGTGGATGAAAAAAAAAAAAAAAAAAATTGTTAAATCGTGTGTTGTATTTTCCTCCCCTGTCGATCTTTCTCAGATACTCGAGTCTCAAGAGCCTTTCTTCTCTCGTGTATTATTGTATTGCGTGGAATTCCATGGATTCTCAGCATCGGTCGGGGCTGGCTGCTCCACCTCTTCTATCAAGCTCGGCGGTCGCGGCCTCTCCTGTAATAATAAATGCCCGAAGAGGTGGACGATGAGACTTGTAGTCTCGTCCAGCGAGGAATCTACGAGTATTTTAGAATAATCTGTGATTGCCGCGCGTGCGTCCCGTCTTGCGCACAGTGATGGTAAAGAAAACGAGGAGGGGGCGAGGAAGAGAGAGAGAGAGAAAAGGCAGACTGCGCGCGTGAAATGCGTGAGTTTGCCGGCAAGCTCCACGTGCGTGCGTGCACACAGCCCGAGAAGCGAACGCACCGCTATAGTAGAATCTGGTTGCTCGGAGCGAGACACAGTGGCATGCTCTCGAGCAAGAGTCGAAGAGAGCCGGCCCTCAGTGTTGCGATGGTCACCAGGCTGTTAGGTCGCGTACCAACACCGTCATCCGAATACATCGATAGCTCTTTATACGTACAACTTACCGCGTACCGTAAAACCCCTTTTTAACGCACAACAAAAACGGTAATTGAAAGAGCAATGTTGATACGGAAATTAAGTTTATTCAAAAACTGTGAACCGTTGGTTGACATTCTAGGCGGACTATCGATAGTCACCGATTGAAATCAAGAGATCAACGGCAAAAGAGCCTTGCACGTATGATACAAGCCAATCCAACTTGCCGTTAAACCCAAGAGATGAGAAGAGACATAGACAGGAGTAAAAGAGAGATTAATTTCTTCATAGCAGTGCAGTGGACTTGAATGGAGGCGACGCATCGTTTCGATTAATCATACCAATTGATATAACGAGGCGTTCTTTTAACGCACAACCGCGCGGCGCTCTCGGGTTTCTCAGTTACGAGACATTAAAGCCGTGTGTGCATGTTTATCATCTTTTAAGTGATCGAAGACGTGTCGTAAGCATCAATTCACTCGTTCTCATTTTTATTTTCATCAACATTTGTAATCATTTGGCGGGATTACGCGACTCGGTTGCCAACTAATGTCGATGACAGTGAGCAATGTGTCTAATCAAACAAGTGATAAATAAACGTGATCAAAAGTGCGGTGAATACATTTTATAAAAACAACATTGAAATCACGCATCGTTACTCCCCAAGAGGTAGGTTTTCATCTAGCGATCGATCAATTTAAATATTATAAATATAATTAAATAATTCTATATAAATGGAGAGGCGAGTGACTCACCATGTGACATTTCTCAGATAAAGTTGCACGGCAGATTACATTGAAAAAAAAGAATGGTGACAGCCGTGTCGACTATTTCCTATTTGCGTCTTGTGTCATATCTTTAACGGCGACGAGTCGGTGAAGAATGTTTATTTTTTCATTATAGGAACACCTCTTACACTCAGCGGAGGAAAAATGAAAAATAGTTGCTCCCGATTGTAATAAAATTCCAGAGTTTTACACTCGGTCCGCGTAATTCGCAAAAGTAATGTCCTCGTACTCTTCGCCGTTGAACTACACGCCATTGAGGTCTTGCCGGAATATATCCATGTTTCGGACGCCAGCATTACATCAGTTGCCAGGGTGTGCAATCTAACTGCAAAGAGAATGAGACCTAGCGGAGGTGAATTCTTGGACGAGTGCTCTCCGGATCATGCGCACAGTGTAAAGACCATAAATCTCATTTCGATGCAATCAACTGGTTGCTCGAATCACGAATAAATCCTTCGGGTTCAACCTCAAGAGGAAATTACTTCAAGTTCCTTCGATTAATTTTAATCCTTCTCTCATCGGTTAACGAAACTGTGAAAATACTCCTGACACGATGCCGCGCTTATACGATTCTTCGAAAAGCGATTTTCCCGTTCAGTCCGAGTATATCGGTTGAAAAGTATAATCCTTTCGCATTATTAATTTTTGCGTACCCGTTTTATCATAATCACATGATTTATTGATTTATTTATAAACGACACTGTAATAGATTTTCAGGAGGATAAAAGTATAGCGGCCAAACCCGACAACGAATGGCTATGCGTATGTCTAAAAGTCTAAAAGTTATTAGAAAATAACGCACTTTGTGTGTCTTTGATAGGATTTTTTTTAAACTTTGTTGCGCCCAACATAGTATTAAATTAGCCCTCGTAAAGTAATGTCAGCGAGAAAGATATGGTAAAAAAATATGAGGTAAGGCGGCAGCACTTGTGTTTGATGAGTCGTTGAATGAAAAAATAGTGGATAATTGAGGCATAAATCTTAAGCCGGGATGAACATACCGGCGGCTGGTTTTGCGAAACTTGGGGTTCAAGAGGAGCGAGAGCGCGTCACGCCGTATCGATTACCGAGCTACGAACGCAAGCACTGAGAGGAGTACTAGACGCGCGAGGTTGAAAGAAAGAGCGGCAAGTACCGCTTGACTGCCCGCGATGCTTCGGAAAAACGAGAAATAAAGCAAAAAACAAATTTTGACGTTTTTTATGTCCCATTAAGCCAGGTGACTTTTCAACAGCTGTGAGTTTTCGATTGAAACGAAACAACATGAAGATCGATGTTGGCTGTGCAGCGAGGGGATTCTCCAAAATGATCACACGCGCACTCTCCTCCTCCCCCTCCCCCTCACAACAATCGCAATTAACTTTTCTTCACGATACATTGAAATACATAAAAAATCTCGTTATTATGAAAATGATTATTTCTACCGAGTGCACGATTGATCCGAGAATTTAGATGAATTCGGTGTTGGTGTTGTTGGTGTTGATAGTGATAATCGAGTAGGTTGTTTGTTTGCCGGAGCTTCGGTTTCCAAACGGTCCATCGAATCTCGTATGTATCCTGGGTATACGTAATCGCGATGCTGTGACCAACCGGTTATACGCTTGTCAATCCTCAAATCATATATACCGCGCATAGAACTGGGTATACATAGAAATTCCATTTCCTTGCAGCACACTCGCACAAAAAAAAACGAGCGCTTCCAACTTTATAGATATATAGATCGGAGAAACAAGGTCATCATCACCGGACCAACCAACCAAGAAATAGTTGGTTACTTCTAAACACGTGACTAACACCGGACAGGCTTTATTCGGTCAAGGAAAATGTTGGGGGTGAAAAACATATATATTTAGAACGACTGGCCGTGCTGAAGTTGGCCGTGCGTAAAGGAGAAAGACCACGAGACACTGACAATGGAATTGTGGAGAAGTCACCCGTTTAGTCGAAAGAATTCTCGATGGACGTGCATCTTAACATGCTCGATGCACTATGATATACATATATATATATATATATATGTACGTGATCACCGTCGAAGATAAAGAATATATAATAACGAACGAAAAACATATTTTTCATTGTTCGGTAGTGTTTTCGATATATTACAATGTATCTTTTGACTTTTTAAAAGAATTTTACAAATGTCCCTAAAAACAACAATTGATATATACAATTCATTTAATACGGCGGCAAATCTAAAAATTAATGTAGCACGATATTATTGTAGGAAAAATCGGGAATTTTTCAAAATTTTTTAATGGAATGATACTTTTTTTTTTTGTAGAAAATTGAGTTTTTCGAGAACTCGATAGTCGGATCAGAAAGACGAAGATATGTTTCGAAAAGCACGGTCGATTGACACATTATTTAGGTTAATAAGAACAAAAGTGAGTATAGTAGAATGAGGAAAAGGTAAATATGGTTATTTCTGTGGTAGAAGGAGCTCTTTGTGTTTAACGTACGGGAAAGATGAGATAATATGGAATAATCCGTGTGTCACGTACCGCTTGGAATAACGTGCCTTTCCGTACGTTACGTTAGTGCTAAACGGCGACGATGATGACGAGGATCTTAATCTATTTCAGTAGTGGCTTGCCTTGTCGGAAGTATCACTCGACGGAGGCTCATCCCTATTGTGATAAAACTTACGCGCGGCACGAGGAAGCACCACCACCACCACCACCACCACCACTACCGCGGGTCTGGCACACGAGTCTAGCCGGTAGCACCCACACTGTCCGCGAGCATTATGTCCAGTGCTCAGGAAGCGAGCAACTGCTCACTAGCACGTGCTTCTCCAGATTTTCATTATTCTCCATGCCCGGCAACAATACCAGCCTATCCCAATATCCCAAGATATTTTCACCATTAGCAAATATCTAATAGCGCTTCATAAACACGTGTGTCAGCACTATTATTCAAATTTTCTTGTGTAAACTCATTTAATTTGACCAAACTTTAGGCACGTGCCTAAGCGATAAGAGCCTTGTAAATCTCGCCTATTTTTTCATTGTCGACCAAAATACCGAACAATCAGAGCGGCCTAATAATTTTCCATACTCGTAAACACCCTCGGTTCTTTCAAATTCTTTTTTGCCCATGCGGACCACAGAATATTCAATAAGTACAATAAGAATAGATTTAACAAATGCTCTTTGTTATGATACATTCCTAGTTCATTCGGTGAATTTTTAATTGCCAATTGCCACTATTGTCGACATATATGTCGAGCAACGTTGATATAACGAAGAGACAAAAAAATAATGAGAAATGTTATGCGTATAATCAATGACGAATGCGAAATAGCCTAATATCCATCGTTGTTAACGGTGTTACCGTTTAGTCCACACGGAGTAATTGGTATTATTGACTCGTATAGTTGCATCAACGTAGCCTACCTCCGCAACGAGAGATGACATTCAATAGAGACGTTTTGTACAACACCGTACACTCTCACCGAGGATATATCCGTATTTACAATTTGCCAATTTCACGAGCGTATCGCGAATAATAATTGTGAAAATATAGAACACGTGAGAGAGCGTGTGCTTTCTCTGTTTCTCTCTCTTCGGGTTCTCGGTCGAGCCTATTGTTCGGCGTTCTCGCGGCGACGGCCGAGCGACTGCGACAATAGAATCAGATGTTTTGTTAGGTATAATGGAGCGCGTGGCCTACACGCTAATGAAAGGGTTGCACCTTTGAATACTACATAAAATGCATATGTATAGCATACTACATATACGATAAACCTATCTGGGCTTCAGTGATTCTCATTGGGATGGTTCGCTGCACTCTCCGGCTTTATCCGCTACTCTTTCGCCTCCTAATTCGGAATTCCTTTTAATTCACCCTCTCACCCTCTCTCTCTCTTATATACCTCTGATATTCGATTGAAGCCTCGTTTTTTTTTTCGTCTTCGTCTTCTTCTTACTTTCATGCAGAGTAGAATCAACTCGAAACTACCGCGTGAGAACCATTGTGCGAACGAAACTGGCACTCTCAAGTGCAACTCCTCTGGTTTGGGTGGCCAATGTCAAAGTTGGAATCGATAACGTGGCCATTTCTCAACTTCGCACCGTTTCTCGTGCACGTATTACGCTTTCACTAATATAATAGTATAGAAGAATGAAAACGTGCCGTAGGTTGAGCGATAGATGTGACGGTTTCCAGCTTGGAATGGCATTCGAGCTTTCCTATTCCTTTGGGTACAGCGGATCTCGATCTAAATGTGGAATTCTCGGGAACGAGGGTGTCCACGAACTTTCACTTTGACCATCGATTTCCTACAGACCTTTCGACATCTGCTCCATTATTCAATACAATTCCCAATGGCAATAACCTTTGTTCTTTTTCGATTTTCATTTATCGTTACTTTTACGCATTATTACAATTACACATAACGACAATCCTACTATTGACAACGCCATTGATTCGTTTTATTATTTTCCATGTTGTTTTGTTGGCTTGACCCTTATTATTCCTTCTGGGTAACGTAGATCTACAACGAAATATAAAATTCCATTTGGCTAGAGTAGATGTAGCGTTGAGCTTGAAGAACGAGCCCTCTTCTCTATTTCCCTATTCGTACTTTGCTCCGTGTAAATATTTATATGTGTATTGAAGCTTACACGGGTACACCCGAAGCTTGCGCTATCTCGTGTTCATCCCCCTGCCTCATTCTATCTGTACATCATACTACTCTATATTATTCCTCCTACGTGCATCGTACTATACCCATAAAATATACATGTATAAATGTATAGATAGTGTAGATCCATTGGGTATATAAAGTGCAGAAGATGCGCGCACATAGACACGAACGGTTACTATTTGGGCAAACTCGAGCGGTCCTCATGGATGTACGCCACACTATACAGATACCCGTGTCGAAAAATCATGAAAATTGTGTTCGGTGGCGCTTCCGTGATTGGCCAACACCACTATGACGAGTGGGTGGAGGATGAAAACGACGTGAAAATGAAAGGGGAAAGAGGAGAGATTCGCTGTTTGCTTCACGGATTTCTATCTATGTAGGTCCCTCTCTCGAGCTTTACGAGACACTGAAAATCTCTCCGCCGCGCTGCTCTCTATGTGTCAAATATTTGCTCTCGCGAATAGGAAGGACAGCAACGAACGGGCCAAAGCAAGCAGAGTCACACCGTAATACGAAAAACGATTTTCTACACGTTTGCTTCGGTATATATGAAATCGTTTTCCTTTTTTTCTCCCCTCCCCCAAGTTTCCCGGCAGATGAAAGAACGGCTTGAAACAGAGTATCACCAATTACCGAGAATTATCAAAGATAAAAATCAAGTGTCAATATCGCAATAAAAGAAATTTAATGTCAAGAGCAAAGCGTGTATTGCTGTGAAAGCAAGTTCTGCTATCGTGACTATATCTAAAAATACGGGATCGTCGTGACAAAGTTAGAGTTAATTCAACGTAGCGAGAGGAGCGAGAGGAGCGAGAGGAGCGAGAAGAGCGGAGAATCGAATCGCGAGACTGAGTTCGATTTATTTTCGTACCGCTCGTCCACTCGAGCCACTCCTTCTGCGCTCACTGTGTGTGTTTCATAGACTACTTTCATTCTCGCGTTCATTCGCAGACGACGGAATTGAAGTTGCGAAGTCGTATGTATCGTTCGCGTCAGTCACCACGAATACCGAAGGGCTCATACCGATTGACTAGAAATGCACCCAACTTCCTCCTGTCAATTCGATATATCCATACCAAGCAATTGAGAAACCAGACATGTACACACGGGCTTCCACTGTATAACCCTAGAAATGCACTTCCATCCGGAGGAGTAGGCTCAAGACGATCTCCCTTCTCTCATTACCTACATACCGTAATTACCAATTACACTGAAAAACTTGCACGAATTATCAAACAAGATGAAAAACGAATAATTTCAACTAAATAAGCAATGTAATCAATTGTTAATAAGGAACGAAGACGATTTTTCGACATTATTATTAAACAGGATTTCAATGGTGGATTTTATCTCCCAGCCGTCCACCCGACACAATCAAGAGAGTTATGCGTTTTACCACAGTTAAGATTAGATGCGACGTCAAAGAGATAAAGAAAGCAATAAAGTATGTTTATAGAAAGTAGATTTATATAAATGTTACATTTCCATGTCCACTGCGTAACCACGTTTTCATGTTTTTTTTAAATATTATTTTTATCATTATCTCGGTAAAACTCGGATAAAAAATTATGGTAAAAATTTCAAATTTTCAAGCGGAACGAAGAAACTCATTAAAAATGAAGCCAATCCTTTTTAATAATTTCCTTGCAATTCCAACTTGAAAATGCATTGCATACTCTCACGTATGTTGCAGCTTTTTTTATCGTTTTTTCTCATTTTTGTTGGTCGTTGTGTCATTTTTATTCAAGTACACAAGCAAGTGCAAAAAGATAATTTCGGCGACAACTGAGAGTTGGAGTTGCGTCTGTATGATGATTGCTTCGAGAGAGAGAGAGAGAGAGAGAGAGAGAGAGAGAGAGACCGGTCTCTACGTCGCCGGTAGTCTCAATATGAATGCAGTCGTTCGTAAAGCATCGACTAGAGAGAGAGAGAGAGAGAGAGAGAGAGGGGGGCAGGCGGAAAGCAAGTCAAGTGAGGACCAGTAGAACCGGAGGACGAAGAGGACCGAATTAATTAGCGGCTGTGCATTGATCGGTCGCTTGAACGACGGCTGCTCGTCCAATGGCCGAGCGCGGCCCAACGCATCGAGAGTGTCACTCTGAACGCGCGTTTGCTCTGGTGCGCGGCGGGTACAAAGAGCCCGCCCCGCCCGGATCATCGTACCTCCACTCTATAGATATACCTGTGTATCTTGTCTCGCTACCACAGAACATTATCACTGCGTAAGAGTAGACAAGTCAATCTCGCGGAAATTGTAATGAGTTTTCGGTCGGGAGACTATTAAACGAGGTCGGGAACTTGTGCTCGCATATATACTTTTACCAAGCACAACATTCGAGGGACCTATAGCGAGATTGGTTGGAATGCCGAAATAAATGAGATTCATCCTCATGAAAATGGTGCAAGACCGGATGGAAGTGGAAGACACGGATAAACTACGTTTTTTTTTTTTCCAATAAGCTTGAACGCTTTCGTAGCTAACGTATACGATTATTTCGACAAATTGGAAAAACCATATGCGAATAATAATACGGTATACTTTTTAGTTTGAATAGTAATGAATAAAAAAAATCGTAAATTGCAAATTATTTTAAGAATATTTTATCAACAGTGTTGGCTATTGGTTTGTATGTAAGTGAGTCGATAGACAGGTATAAAGAGACAATTGAGAAAAGGCGTTACGAGAAATAGGCGGGGCGGGTGGTGGTCAGGGGTAAAAGGATGATGAGGAAGAGGATCGGTTAAAGTTATGCAGGTTCGTGCCAAGCTTCGAGTTTCGGTCATTAGCCATGTGCTGGAAGACGCGGAATAAGAAGAGGTTTCTCGGGGCTTCCTTTTCCTTGCTGCACGTTGGAGTTACGGGCGGCTGGAAACAGAGCGCATGGAAACAAGTGGAAAGTCCGAACCGTGAGACTCGCTCGATCCTCCACTGCACTCCCGGAGGATTACTCCGTAATGTACCGCCCCCACCGTTCAAATCTTCCACGGAATCGATTCATAATGTCTTCTCGGCTCGGCTTTATCGCGGCTCTCGGGGACGAAATCTTCTCCGAGTGTCGTGCATTATCTCATGAGGCAATACTGAGTGATACAAAAAGTACAATTATGCAAAGATAAATCACAATGAATCGCTTGAGAAAAAAAACGCGGAATATACAAAAATATACATGCAGATTAACTAAGTACGAGAGTAGGATATATCGTTTTAAAGGGTGAGCCACGTCGCTGCATGAATTTTAATTAATTTCTCTAGTTCGCTGTGCCTGGAGAGCAGGGATTCTTCTCACTTGAGATATTTTTTTTTTCTTTTGCTCCTTTGACGTTTTACTTTTCACAAATGAATAATTTCGTTGACACAGTGTTTGGGTGATAGATAGCACGCTCGCAGAGCAACACGAGAAACTATGGAAGTCAGCAAGACAAAACATGTAAAGGCCGCTTTGAAAGGAAGTTATAATAATACGGGGGGAAAAAGCGAGAGCGAGAGAACTTCCGGTCTGTTGAAAGCAAACTTGCAGTGTGTGTGTGTGTGTGTGCGTGTGTCGAAGAAGGAAAGCGACTGCAGTGTGCTTCTTGTAACGTTTTCTTTTTGAGGTTTGAGTAACGAGGGGTTGTAGTTTTCTTAAAGACGGCAGACTCAAGGCCAGCGACATACTTTCCCGGAGCTTCCCGAGAGACACCAATGCAAACTCCGAAGATCCGCTTATTTTCCTTCTTTCGCTCTCGACACTCCTGTTGATTGCTTTCTTTAACATCTACTCCCTATTTTCCGTTTTTCTTGTTACAAAATTTTTCATATACCTTTTCAGTAATTAGCAAGTAAAAACAAAGAAAGCAATTTCACGAGGAATTAATGAACGGTGGTTCGGAATATGCCGGCCTGAAAGTTTTCCAGATTCAAATGGTGGTATCACTTGCGGTAGATAAAGCAGAGTCGATGATAAAGTTATAAATGTCGATTCGAAAATATTCACGTTGTTACTTGTAAGTTGCAACAGAGAGGTATCTGTGTCGGACAAAGACACGGAAGAAGCAAAGCTCATTGCTCCGAGTATTAGGGAGTGGTGGAGATGCACGTGCGGACCGTTGCAGGAGCACGATAATGCACAGGACGTGATAGAACGCAATGGTGATGTTGTTCGGTACTCTATCATTAGTTGGTGCATAGAGTGTATATATGGAGGTGGCGATGCGTACCGTGAATAGGTTAAGTGCACTACCAGAGTCATCGTATATTGTGATTAGTATGGACCGTCGAGGTAGCGAAGGTATCGCGCGACGTTTAGTCTGTTTCTGTTGGCCCTACGCAATAGCATAGAGAGCGAAGCTCTCCAAGTAGCTGCTAGCCGATGAGAGTGACGGAACGATCACCCCCCATCGCCGATCGCTCCGGTGGAAACGATGTTGCAAAAGTCAATAGCACATGTCATATATATGTATAAGAGTGCGGCCGTTGGTAGTAGCAGAGGGCCATTTCGGTTTACATCACACCGACCTTCCCTACTATCTCGCCAATCTCCAATTAACTTCACCACCTTTCGTATACCTTGGTAGTAACGCTTGCTATGGACTATTAAACTCTCGAAGCGGCGTGAGAAAAGAGCTCAAAGCAAAAGGGCTCGCGCGCGCGCGCCTTCCTCTCACTTGCATTCTATCCTATCTAACATCTTTTTATTAAATCTTTCCCGAGCTTTATAGCCCTTTGAAAAATATTTTTTAGCCTTCTTTTAGAGTTCTCTTAAAAGTAGGCACTTGGTTTTCTACCTACATTTTTCTCGTTATTTCTCACATACGTACCAATGACGTTTATCATCTTACAATAGACAAGTTGAATGCTACTTTACGATATAGTCATTTTCGAAGAAAATACTCGACCAATTTTCGTATTGTGTATGATACATGTTTTGTTTGTTTGTTTTGAAATACACTATACCGATGTATTTTGGCTTCTTTGAGACTAATGTTTTATTCGCATTATCGGAAAAAATGTTATTCCGCATGAAAAAATAATTAAAAAATTTATTTTACATACACATGAAAATAATTTTGCGCCAAAATCCCATAAAGAGCTAGTCTTGTATCGGATTGTAGCCTAAAGTGAACCTGTTGTCAACGAGTTTTCGAGCAAACTGAATTAGGAGCACGAATAAAAGAGTGATAGTGGATTCGAGATGCTTCGATGAAAAATAGTGTTATCGTCTTACCACGAGAAGGTGTTACAACTGCAATAACAATTTGATATCTCAATGTAGATGGATAGGGAAAAAAGACGTGCGATTTAAATGAAAAATGGAGAAATTGTCTGATATCTATTGTTGGAAATGAATCCTGTTTCAGGTAACAACCGTACCGGAAGAGAGAAGCAACGGTTTCAAAATGCCGAGGGCCTCCGTGGTGCACATGACTTCAACGGCGACGAGGCCCCAACACCTGTCCCAGGTATGAAACTCACTATATATAACAACCGTGACATTCAATTCCAGATATCTACCGAAAATAATTTTCAAACCCTGTTTTTGAAAGAGAGGAAACCCTCTGCTATTGGTTAATTAGAGGGCGCTGTGGGCCCGCAGCGGCGAGTGTTGTAATTTTCACTGATAATACAGCGATTCCGTTTCAATAGAATTTTACGAGCGAGAAGCCGGTAGGTTTGCCGTACGATGCGCTTCACTACCAGCTATGTAATCGGAAAACTATGGACTCATCGAATGGCCCAGTTTCGAAACGACAATGACAATAAGATGGGCCGAGAGTCTCGCACGCTCTCCCCGCTCTTCCTGCGCAACGATAACTATACCGCGAGGACAACGATGTGTGTCCAATCGCTTCGCGAATTTCCATCCAACTCCATCATATCCAAAGTTTGCCGAGCAAACGTTCGAGGCACAAGCAGCCACAAGCGCTGCGGTTCGTACGAAGGGATGCCGCGAGCCTGCTCTCCTCTCCTCTCCTCTGCTCTGCTGGCTCTGGGCCATATCGAATTGCAAATTACGAAACTCTCGTCCTCCATAACTACTCCACGCATTCACTGTATGATCGTTTAATTGAGTGCCTTGCTTATTAACGTCACTCTTCTTCTATTTTCAATAGAATACGAGCAACTCTTCTCAACTCTTATGAATATGTTAATCTTTTTTTTGCTTTCCGTCAAGTCGTCAGTCGAGATTAAATTTCTTCAAATAAAGGATTTAATTATCATTGTAAACAATAATAATAATTACAACACTTTACTATTCGGGTACTCATTCATTTGTTTAAAAGCGTCTATTCGTATACCTTCAAAAAACAAACCAACAGCCTTAAAAGTACAAGACGATAATATTCAACGGGAAAAAAAAAATAAAAATAAAAACTTGTCTTCGTATCAAGTGAGAATTCAATGATGATACAACTGAAATGTTTATTTTTTCGGAGAGTTCCTTTTTATCAAACAATATGAATTCATTCAAGAGATCACAAGCATTTCATAATAATGAAAACATCAAGTGTTGTTTTACATGATTACATCTTAGACTCGTAAAACGTATAAAAGAAAACGTGCAAATTTTTCGAGCATCGAAGTAGTGCGGATATTCGCTCAAAAGAACTTGACTTGACCGCCAAAAAAATCTATGAGACAAAATAAATATCTTCACATTTTGACGTAAAATGAAAACGCCAAGTGCCCAAAAATTTGCTCACTTTTTACAAAATGTTATCGCATAGAAATAAGTTATTTCTATGCGTAGGATACTTGAACATTTTCAAAGTGTCAGATTTCATTTTTCGTTATTTTCATTGTTTTCGATTTCTCTATATTTCACGTAACATAGAGGAACGAAAAATCTGTTACCGCAGAGAGTGACCGTAAGGTAAAAGGAAGAGAAGCACGTTAAAACTAAGCAGGAGCTTTCGCGAAAACCACCTACGGGTAATTGCACGGCAGTTGCGGTACTCAACGAAAAGCACCCAAGGACTGTCCCTATAAAATTTCATTGCCACTATATGACTCCGCACATCCTTGAGTTCAACTATATTGAAACTCCAATTTTGAGCTAATAATACCACGATTAATAACCTACTACGATTCATTATAGACGCGATAATTTTATCCTCTCTAATGAATCCCATGGAAGCGAATATAAAACCGGCAGAGATAAGGACAATCTAATCTTATATCAAGTTAGTTTTTCTTCATTCCGCGATTATTTATTTTTCACTTCTCTCATGGCATGTCGAAATTTAACAAATAATTGAAAAATTCGCTACGGCGACGATGAAAAGACATTATATTCAACACTCTAACGTTTGAGGGCTCAAACGATTATGTTTCAGTGAATTTTTAATTTCGTCGCGTTCAAGTTTTTATTAATTTGATTACCAAGTGAATTATTTGAACAGAAAAAATTGTAAAGTTTAAGGAAAACAGGGGAATGGTTTTTTATGGATTTCTTGTGGCATGCGCAATGATCGATATCTTACTTGCCCATTATCAGTGTCGAGTGGAGAACTTGAGAAATTCTATCTGACGATTCCACGGGGAAAGACGATGATCGGGGACCTCGAAGAGTTCTCGACATTGAGTGCGATAGCGAAAGCTTACGAATCCTGAGAATTTTCAAGGATGCATGGCCGCGGGAGTTATGTGATATTTTGCCAGTTGAAGGAGGGCACGAGGAAAACAAGAGGTTGTAATACAATGCCTCCGGTAGGGCGGTGGAGCGGTGGAGCGGTGGAGCGGTGGAGCGGTGGAGCGGGCCGTACCAAATGATCCCGCGCACTTCTCCGCAGCTCCGGGCTACATATAACCATCCCCGCAACGCGCGGAACGCCGAATTTGTCATTACACAAGTTCGCCCGAAAGTTCTGCCAACTCCACACCCACAATCATCATATCTCTACATACGTAAAAAAAACAAAAATACTTCTGCATTTTTAAATACAATACCTTCTTCTGTCGTTATGAAAGAACCTTAGAAACACAAAATTAATTTATATATTTATAAACATTATTATTAAAACGATTATATTATTTTTATAAAATAGTGGAAATAAGTATCACAATACCGAACGTATGAAAACGAGACTTCCTCCACTACGTTTTCACGACCCTATGAACGGCTTTTTCTTTTCTTTTACCAATCAACTTAAAATCACACTCGACTATATGTCCATAAACGGTATACTCGGAGAACAAGTTTTCTTCTTTAGAAGAAATCGCTTTGAAATCTAGGTCTAGGAAACATTTCTTTGACTAATATATTTGAGTTAATAATACACTTTCTTTGAATAGCCTCAATGAGATGCAGTGACGGTAGATCAAGAGAAATTTTCATAGAACCAATCAACCGTTTTATCTAGATCAATTTTATTGCTTGTTTTGTTGGATGAAATTAATATTTTATTGACTCAAGAAAATATATAATCTTTTTGACTAAACATTATGTTGATTCAGTCAAGGTATTTTATAAAAACATATATACATATATATACATATATATTATGCGTCATGATCGATATACCATCGAGGATGCAACCTCTATCAATCAACCCCACTCGACTCGCCGTTCCGTCAACCACGAAAGTAAACAATTGGAGGTTTATCATATGCCCTCTACCATAGTCACATCAGCGACATTACTAGTATCGGAAGACTTGATTACGAGCAGTGAAAAGAGAGACCTACGGTTGAGAGCAATTATTTTCTCATGCATTGCATCCGATACCGCGGACTATAATCGTGCACATGAACCGCGGAAGTGACGTTCGAATTTATAAACACACACGCCAACCGCTGGATCAACCAATATACCAATGATATTGATGTCATTCTAAGAAAAAGCATGAAAAATTAATCCTCTATTACAATAATTATAAGCTATATATAAAGAATTTCCTTTGGATAAATTTACGTATAACATATAAACAGAGTATATTTCGCACATCTATTGAAGTAAGGGAAAAGAAGGTTTGGACGCACGCAAAAGAAACATTTTATTTAATCACAGACAAAGCTCTGCTGTTAAATTTCATTCAGTTGAAGTTTATCAAATATATAATAATAAAATGAAACAATCTGTATGTGTTGGGTTGATGGCGGGTATATGTACGGTATTTCCCGAAAACGATGCAAACGAATATCGTAGAATTTTCGAGGTCTGAAAGAGGGGCTCGCAAGCGAAACTTGGTGGATACGGTAATGCTAAGGCTTAAGGAAATTAATCCGCTTCTTAGTGGGTGTGTTGCGTTTGAATGTGGAAGATCCGTAGCGAGGGGTGGAGCAAAGACCGAGTGAACCGAGGGGACAAGCGCTTCAGCTTGATGAGAATAGCGAGATGATTGTACAGAAATTGCCTAGTGCTTTCCCGGAGAATAAGCATTTTCGTTGGTGCAAATGTTGTTACGTATATAATTTGATTATCATTTTGTCGCAGGTTCTGGCAACTTTGGCGCTATCTATGGGCACATTGTCTTCGGGACTCGCTAAGGGCTACACATCACCGGCTTTGGACTCGATCCTCGACAATCAACCGCCTCATCTTTATCACACGACGAACGACACTTGGTAAGAAAATCCGACTTGGCAGTAACGTCTCCAATTTCTTGTCATATACGAAGACGCGAAAAGAAAGAAAGATAGTCAATTGCAACTCTATCAATCACTTGTTGAATATTCGAGCACATTTTTCCATATTACCGGATATCGGATATCACCCGTATTTAAATGTAATATCCAATTCGGGATTTGCCAAAAAAAAAACCGAAATAAAATAATCAACAATATATAAATGGGAGAATGAAAATTGTCGATGGGTTAAAAATAATAATTGGTAATTGATCTATATTGTTTTAATGTTGACGGTCCAAGGAAAGGTATATATTCCATCGGAGAGTGATAAAAGTTTGGGGAGAAGCAATCCGGAATGAGTGGAAAAAGAAAAAGAAAAGCATGTAAATATGAATTTCGAAGGATTGTCGCGTCATGTCGATAGTAAAAAGTAGGAGAGTAGAGAATGGAGGTTATGAGGAAAATTTGGGCGTGTCTCAGGTCAGGTTTCTCGGTGAACGAGCAGGAGGCGTCGTGGGTAGCATCGTTGTCGATGCTGGGTGCGTGGTTCGGCGCGATGACCGGCGACTGGATAATGCGACGTGGTAGACGGCTCGCTCTACGGGTGACGTCCTTGCCCTTAGCGGCAGCGTGGATCTTGACCGGTGTCGCTCCCTGCGTGGAACTCGTTTACACGACGAGCTTCATCGGCGGTTTGTGCTGTTCCCTCATCACGATAGTAGCACAAGTGTACATCTCGGAAATCTCAATGCCCGGAATTCGTGGATGCCTCTCGGCGATGCTCAAGGTTGTCAGTCAAGTAGGCGTTCTCCTATCTTACATCGCCGGATCCTATCTAAACTGGAGACAGAGCGCTTTGCTAGTCGCGATTGCACCGTCGATGCTTTTCGTTGGCACTCTTTTCATACCGGAAACTCCGTCTTATCTCGTTCTTAACGGGCGCGACGAGGAGGCCGAAGAGAGCTTGAAATGGCTTCGAGGACCTCAAGCTGACATCACCCAAGAGCTTCGGGTAAGCCTGCTTTTTCTCTTTCTTTCTCTTTCTCCCTATATCTTCGATATCTTCATTAATTAATGAATTAACCAAGATGCTTTATCTCTGCCCGTTTCACAGGTCATCAAAACGAATATCCTTGCCTCGAGAGCCAAACAGTATGAGCTAACTTTCAGAAACAGCGTTATCACCCCGAGACTCTACAAACCGGTAGCCATTATATGCGGGCTAATGTTCTTTCAAAGATTCTCGGGAGCAAACGCCTTTAACTATTACGCGGTCATAATATTCCGACAGACACTCGGGGGGATGAATCCTCACGGTGCTACGATCGCCATTGGATTCGTTCAGCTTCTTGCGTCGTTATTATCAGGTAGGATAGCCGCTACTACGACACGTATCTTGGATTTCTTTGTGATGAAGATTCAACTGGTGGAATAATCGTTATTACGGACAGGTTTCCTTATCGACATTGTCGGGAGGCTGCCACTTTTGATAGCGAGCACAGTCTTTATGTCGCTTGCGTTGGCTGGCTTCGGTAGCTACGCCTATTACAACTCGATGTCCCAGAGTCAGACGAGCACAGTGATGGGACAACACGACTGGATACCCCTGCTGTGCGTCCTCGTATTCACGACAGCTCTCGCACTGGGCATATCGCCAATCTCGTGGCTATTGATTGGCGAGCTCTTCCCACTCGAGTACCGTGGTCTTGGTTCGAGCATCAGCACCAGTTTTAGCTATTTTTGCGCCTTTTTGGGGATCAAACTCTTCATGGACTTTCAGCAGGTAGACAACACACGAAATATTCCCATTATTCCCCAAGTATTATGTAAATGAGTGTCAATTATGTAATTCACGTTATTTCGGCTTTGTTTTGTTTTAGGTTTTGGGACTTCACGGGGCCTTTTGGTTTTACGCGGCAATGGCGGTATGCGGTCTCTGTTTTGTCGTATGCTGCGTACCGGAGACCAAGGGCAAACAGTTGGACGAGATGAATCCAGATTACGCTGAGGCTCGGTAGTACAAGGCCTCCCTCACTGGAGGGCTCAGCAATTTCGGTAAAACGTCCAAGCAATTGCCGCCGCTTGGTACTCGTCTGACCGGAAGAAATCCTCGTCATATCTATGCCACGAGTCAACCGGTAAATCCTCGTACATCAAAGTACCGCCAACCGCCCCCGAGTAATCACCGAAAAATCGCCGATTACTGCGGTATGTTCGTCGATAAAACAGGTAAAATAGGACGTAATTTTGGAAATTTTATTCAATCCCACCGCCTGCTCATACCTAATCGGCAAACCTCAACTAGCAACACAGCAAATACAAACAACCGAGATCTACGTAGGGTGAAAAACGGCGATATCATGTCGAGCGATTTGACAAAGTTCAACAGACGCGATAGAACTAATAATTCAAATAATTTCGACTTTATGGATGAAACTAGCTTTGCGAACTATCCGACAAAGGTTGGTGAATCTCGCGATCGATATATCAACGAAAACACGATGAGCAATGAAGAGCTCGCTACGCCGGGAACACGAGTTATCGAGGAATATCATCGAAACATTGATGTACGAGAATACCGAAGAAATGAGAAGAGCCAGGTCGAGTCTCATGCGGTTATGAGGCTGAATCATATCGAGTACGGACATCGAAACTCTATGGGCCGCACAAGTTACTTTAGGCCCCGCGAAAGGCTCTACTCGAGTTTACCGAGACGAAACGGTGGTACATCGAGAAACTGGCAAAACCCTTATGCCTTCAATCCAGTTGGTCACTCAAGGTCACTCGGTGTTTATCCGACAAGCATGCAGGATCTTACGGATCTTGATATTGAAAGGATTCTCGAACGGGACACCAATTTTCACGTTCCATTGAGCTCCTTTCGTTCCCGAGACTCTCCGATCGATAGATATCGAACAAGGTACGACGACCAAGATGATTCCGACGACAACTACCTGACGCTCTACAAGAGTCTGTCGACCGGACTTGAGAGCGGAAACCGCGAAAAGCTCTACATACCCGGTAGGGTTCACTACGAGAGGGAGTACAGAATTTACGGCAAGGACACGCTAGCACTTATTTACTACAAGACCTGCTACTTGTGATGCTACCTCCGCCAATATACGCCATTCTTCTTTTTCCTTTCTTTCTTTCTTTCTTTCTTTCATTTATTCACTAACGGAACGAACGCTGGTCGTTCGCGTTTACGCTCACAGTCGCGTTGCGTCCATTTTTATTTTTCGTAATAATGATAATAATAACCGAGTTACGAGTAGCAGCGATGCCAGTTCTTGACCGTCGCGATCGCCACATTTTTCCCCTCTGCATTATTATGTAGATTACGCGGTTAAACTCTCTCGCGCCTAAGTATTCCGAGTAATATTTCGCTGAAAAAAGCGAAAGGCAGAACTTCCATACATCGTGCCTTCCTCCATAAAACAAAACAAAAAAGAAAGACAAAAAAAACGAAAAATTACAAAAGAAATATATAAAAACGACAATATTGAAAGAATGAAAGAAAAAAAACACTTAATTATACTCAAGTACATTACTTACACATACATTACGTATTATGATTATTATTATATAATATTTATACAATTGACCGTAAGGCGAATTATTACAGTGACCGTTCGTCAAAACTTTGATTTTTTCCTTTGAGTAATCAATTAGATGGGGTCGCATCTAGTGAGAGAAAAAAAAAAAAAAAAAAAAAAAACTAAACAGACGGTAAATGTTCGAGTATGTGAACCAGTGACCGTCAATTGTGCGCTTTGACCAGGGATCTTGTTACAGTCAGAGCATCTGCCTGCCGATTACCGGTACGCCAAATTGCGTAGTTTTGCTACAAAACTGCGAAACACGTTTACAGAAAAATATATCGTGAAATGGCAGTTGGATCCAATCGAGAGAATAATATTCTATTTAAGGCCGCGATTTATAAACTCGAAAATTGCGGACTAAAGACTTGAATTTAAAAAAAACAATACGACAATATCAGATGTAGATATATACGTATAAATACATCTATATAGATACATATATATATATTATATTTCGTATAAAATAGATATTTAAATGTACATTGTCTACGATTATAATGAATTATTATCTAACTAGTGGTTAACGAAGTGAAACTATCGACAATACTAATCATTGCCAAACTTGCGAGTAAAAGCTTTAGCCTAGACATACAAGTTTGTAAGAGGGCTCAACCCAAAATGTTTGAAAAGAACTAACCGAATCAAATATAATACAAATGTTGATGGCAGTGAAGAGAGAATTGATTGATGACGAGATATAATTTTTTTATGTTGAAAAATGCCAAGGGTCGTTAAGAAAAGAAGCCAAATATATTAGTTGACAACTTTTTGCATCTCAACTCCATTACAATGATGCCAAAATTATGCGGTCATGATAAACCTCTCGAGAATTGCAAAGTGTGCGTTTGTTGAATGATCCTCCAGTTTTGAGAAACAATATTTTATTACTATTCAAGAAACTATATCCTCCGATTTTAACGGCCACTAGCTATTACGAAAATATATATGTATATATGGCTTTTAAAAATTTTAACACATTCCGGGATGAAAATAAAAGTTTGCTTTATACATATTAATGGGGTTTTCTTGGATGAAATAAATATTAATGTACAAATTTTTGCAGAATTTTGGGCTCATTACAATTCCTTAAACAATTGCAATTTCATCGCTGCCATCAACGTAGAAAAAGAATGAAATATAAAAAATTCGATAATCCCGTGAAATATGCGCGCTAACCGACTAGCCGCGTCTTATTGAAGTCTTCGAAATTGAAATTATTTTTTGTATTTTTGTATAGTTTGTAGCAAGAGAGAGAGAGAGAGAGAGCGCGAGCGAGAGAATGTAAACGGAGAAAAGAATTTCGCAAACGAGACGATGTAATGATTGTTCGCTATTATATCTATACTCATGTATAATCGCGAACGCGTTCACCTAATTACCGATCTGTGATCGAGAGATTGAATTGTCACGATTGAGAATAACGATGGAATGAATCGGACATGTATATATATATATATACGGCGCAATTCAGCTCAGTTCATAGACCCTACTCTTATCACTATCTTTACTTGTTAATTCATTTTGGACGGACCTATATTTCTTCAATTTTTAAAGGTACTTTCAATCAAAATATCCGTTATCGAACTTCGTAAAAAAAGTTTACGATAAGGTTTTTTCGTCTTTAGGTCATGAAAAAGAAACTTTTATTGCTGGTTTATGCAAAAATGTTAGCAAAGTATCAATGAAATGAAAAACAATAAAGTAAAATTGTCTACGAACTGAGCTGTTATGACAAAGATATACATATTGGACTGCTTGAAAATAGAAAAAATGAAAAAAACTTATTTTCACATAAAAAATGATAGTTCAAACCGTAATATTGACCCACGTGAAAGGAAAGCTTATTTTGCTTGGACGGATGGGATTATTTTTCTTTCTATTGGTCATTTCTTTAAGCATATATTATTGTTAAATATTTATGATAATGATGTAGTTAATACATGTACTCTGTTAATTTCGTTACAATTCCCACAATGGTCATGCGAAGGGAGTTAACAGTTTGTCTTGGGTAATGGTTTAAAGTGTGCGGTTTAAAGTATTTAACGATGAATTGAATGTAATCATTCACGCTATCAAATACTACTACATAGCACCGTCCGTTGCGCTATCTTTAAGTAAAAATCGTAGAAATCTTTGCTTTAACTTGGGTCAATATTAGGCGCCAGACTATAGTTTTGTCATGTGACAAGTTTTTTATTATGTTTTATTTTAGCAGTCTAATATACATGTGAGTGATGTCCGTAAGTCATATCCCTGCCATATCCTATATAATTATACATATGAAAAAGGAACGCAACTTGTAAGACATTTCATAGCTCGAAAGGAAGATTTGTGTACTTAAATAGGTAAAACCATAAGATATATACAAACATATATACATTTCAAGGAGTAGAAGATATCTATTTCAGCCGAATGCGTATCACTCTCGATGCTCAAGGGCTTAAACTCTATTCTTGCCCAGAAACACATATAGAGAGAAAAAGAGCGACAATGGAAGAGTGAGTGTTTAAAAGAGAGAGAGAGAGAGAATAGTAGACGCGCGAAATGCTTCGAGTATAATCTAATTCGTGATTTATCTACTAGAAACGTTTGAATTGAAGGAAACTAAACGTAAAAAAAAAAAATCTGCACTGCGCACTTCCGTGAATTGAAGGTTTATATATCGTAGAAAATAAAAGAGACACGCTGCAGAATATGAAAGGAAAAAAAAAAACGCAAACTCGTTGTCTTCGCGCGTGTAGAATGTGAATATAGAGCAAAAAAATCTGGTAACGAAGACTTGGGTGGTTGACTTTCTATTATAGACATGTTAAAATTTAAACGGGGCATAATATTTCATGAAAATTGATAAATGGAATAAACAAAGAAAACCACCCTAAGTGAACGCTACTGTATATTATGTATCTAACAATTGTATCAAGGGACGAAGAATTGAGGGTCACTCGTAAAGACCTCTAATCAAATTCTTTCGTTGAAACAATATGTTGTGGGTTATTCTAATCCTCCGACTATCTGTTTCGGACAATAAAAAAAAAAAAACGGAGAACCTCTATGGCTCTCTGTACGATATAATTCGTGACAATAAATAGTACTATTAATTGAATAAATATTGAGGGCTACACAGTGTGCTGGACACCACGACTATAAGGAAAAACCGATTTTGTTTTTTCTCGATAGACACGTAATGCCACTCGGTCAACGAGGAAGCGGACTAATACTTTCGACGAGATTCTATACAAAGATCGCGATAAAATTTATATCTAGCTGTGCTTGCTAGTTTTAATATTTTTGTAATGATGCATAGACGGTAGCGTGTTTGTACCTTTCTTAGACGGTGATCCTTATTAAAAATAGCGGTTCAGAGACTCGGAAGAGAAACAACAACAAAATCAGCGAACGGCTGAGACGCTCGACGGTCCTTGACTTTTGAGCTTTATCGAATATCAAATCACGATTGATATTCCGGGGTCGAAGATGAACGAT
Source organism: Tromatobia lineatoria (assembly GCA_949699805.1). Taxonomy (NCBI): domain Eukaryota; kingdom Metazoa; phylum Arthropoda; class Insecta; order Hymenoptera; family Ichneumonidae; genus Tromatobia; species Tromatobia lineatoria. Next base: position 163,837 of record OX453045.1, read on the forward strand.
TCTCCGAGACATTAAACAATAACACCAAAAATAAAACCTCCTCTTTCCTCACTAAAAATAAACTGAAATGCTCATTTGCTTGCTTGCGCACGTTGTACCGATAAAATGTACCATCTTTTTTATTGTCGCAATGAGACACTAAACACAAATAATGATGAGAAACAGAAAAACGTGTGCAAACGGGTACGTAGCACAAACGTAGAAACGCCGGTCTGGCTGTGGAAGATTCCAATGAGTATACTCTTTGAAGCGGGTATGTGTATTTTTTTCTAGTGCAATAGAAAGATGTGCGTGTGCATTAAATGCGTGTGTGTGCGTGCGTGCGTGCGTACTTAAGGGTCGTGAAAAGACGGACGGAAGGATCTTGTAAATGTATTTAGTTTAGAGACTTGTGAGTAAAGATATTGTCCTTGTACGATCGCTAAAATCCCTTGGCGGAACCAAAATGTTGCGTGTTTGTATAGATTATATATACATATATTATTGTCAAATAAAATTATTCGACAGGCAGTCAATTTATTCGCACATCGTTATTTAACCTTTTCGATTTTAAAGTCCTATCGTGTTGATAATATTTTGCTGTTTATGTATAAAATATACCGAAAAGTAGACTATTACTTATTGACTCGTGCTATTTAATTTCACTTGTGCATATTTCGGTAGTAATAAAATCAACGCACCAGTAATTCAACGTTTCTTGTCACTGTTCGATGGCCGGGATCGCGACGTATTTTTGGGAATTTTTGCAGATTGTTTCAAGAATTTTCGTTCAATAAACGAGCGGCTTTGTCAGTTTAATGACAAAATTGTAGCTCAATATGATTCAAGAAAAAACACCGTCACTTTCATTAATATATATTGGTGATATTATAAAAATGATCCATGATACGAAATCGTGTCTCGATGTCATACCTTAATGAGAATGATTTTTTTTTTTTTTTTTTTTTTTTTCCCCTACTATCGAAAGCCCAAACAAGTTACAGCGAACCGCACCACGTGATGCCGCGCTGCGCACATCACCCGGCCACAATTCAAGATAATGATTCTAAAATCTAAGAAAATATGATATATAAACGGAAAATGATAAAAATGCGCTCAAATTTGTGGAGGCTATTATCTCCCGATAAAAATCTTCTACATACTTATCGAGAACTTAATTATTCACGTTAGACTCTTGTACATGAGCGACGTAGCGTAAAATATGCACATCCCCAATCCTACGATCGCAAAGATACATTAACTTGTTGATAGCGGAAACAAATGACTTGAATTTTCGGGAAAAACTTGGATCAAGAGGAAAATGATTGGTCCGCTCGGTTGCCAAGAAAACATTTAAAAAAGAAGCTTCGAAAATGGTTATAACACGAGTGGTAGGGAAGCCGCGATCGCGCGTGACTGACCATCTCTCGCGGACGAAGTAAGTACTAATAGCTGAGCCCCGAGAAGCCGCGCACCAACCGCTTCACTTCTCCCCAAAAATAACGTCATCCAACCTCCTTAAGAATGATCAATAACTTTCCTATTATTTTTAAATAATTTGCAAAACATATTAATATCCCAATGCTTATGAAACAAAATGATAGAAAATATTTTGTGAAAATTTACAATAACCAATTTTGGCAATGATGAATTCACATAGAAGAGCTGATGATGGTTCAAATAAATAGAAGAAAAATGTACTGACCAAGTTGAGGAACTGATGAATACGTTTCACAGTCGACGAGAAATTGACCAGCCTGGACAGCCCCAAGGGCTAGCACTCTTTTCGTTAGAAATTCGATGGTCTGAGGTCCGGTGCGATTCTCCGTCATAGGAAACTGTTGCAAACTGCAATTAAAAATTAAATAAAAAAAACCGGTGTAAACATTGGTGAGGGGGTTAAACGTGTTTGCCAGCCGGGATAACCTCAACGAAAACGTGGAACGCCTTCAGCAAGCCGTGATAGTACACACCACCAAGAGTAACCTTATCATTGAAAGCAACCATAAATATTTAGAGATACTTACACGGTAACACCCATTGCTAAATAACAAAATTAACAAGCACAATTGAACAAAACAACAACACCCCGTGAAACACACTGTTTACTTGAAAGGTTCACCTGTCAGAGCGCGAGTGTACGCTGTGAAAACTGTTGGTACGAATTTAACTCTAAAGATGGCGTAACCGTACGGGCTCTAGCTGGATCTTTCTATCCGGTGAGAATACATGGGACTGAATTAATTTTCCTTTTATTATCGTGGAACACAACTCATTTTTTTCCTCAATTATCAATACTCATATATCGTCAATGGACGAATAACTTTTGTTTTTATATATATTTATATATTTTTTCTCTCCTTCAAAGTTACATACTTGCATTCGTGCGTCAATTCCTTTTAAAATAAGATATTGGAACGGAGGAGGTGTCTTCTTCATATTTGAGAATAAAAATAATATTTTATAATTATCGTCATTTATTTCATTAAAAGTAACCAAATTCCCGAGCATCTCATTATGTACATTTGGGTTACGAGTAACAATAAATAATGTTGAATCAATGAAATCGTAAATGCACTGATGACGCGCGTAGTACCGCAGTGAGTACGCATTTTTTTTCTGAAAATGCAGAACGAACTTGGAAAGACGAAAGTTCACTGACCTACCTAGAGTCGTAGCTGGAACTTGTATAACTCTGCGTTGGTTACGCCTCTACTTCAAAGAAGCTGACGTCGACGCGTTTCACGACATTTAAATGCATTATCAAAATTAATATTGTCTCGCTCAATACATATCCGCCCAATCGGTAACGAATAATAAAAATAATTACTATACATAAAGATGAATCGTCCATTCTGTAGGAAAAAAACTTCAATATTTTGGTCAATAATTCCATATTGATGAGGCTGTAGAGATGTTGTCTCTTGAATTTCATATAAGCTCAGTGGAATAACTTGTCGCATTAGAACAAAAGTATACCAACGGTATAGTAGCTAAATAAACCGGTTCTTCTTGTAACTTGAGTGGCAGGGATATTTGAAAAAGTGTATGGTCACCTCGGACAGTGCGATAGGCGGGTCAAAGGTCTTCCTTATATGCCCACATTTCCGCAACGCATTAATTATCGCGATGCCAAGCTCGACCCGGTAAAATCAATGTTACTTATCGCTTTTCTCACCTTTTTTACAGATCAATGAAATTTCTTATGACGATGATGATGATGATGATGAGTTTCGCAAAAATTAACAGAGGTCGACTTCCATCATGATGATATTTTTGATAAACAATTATGTGAATATAATCAATGAGAGAATAATATTATGCAAGCAATAACGATAACGAATAATTGATAAAAAGTAGAGGGTGGTGTTGTATTGAGATTTAACGAAAAAATGTTAAAGTCTAATGAACGGTATTTCGGCTGTATTATGAAATAGAGAAGAAGGAAATAAGTACATAATGACGATTTTGTTGATGCATCGAGGTAGTAGAGAAGAGCGTGCGCGCGCGGCCGCGACTCCAGCGCACCTGGTGACAGCACATCGGTGCGCATTCTCCTCGCTCTACCGTCAACTGGACTTCAGACGGTGCGGAATAATTGTACGACCAAGTCGAGTTGTACGTCCTTAGAAATAATGGAGGTATTTATCTGCTATTTCTATATCTAGGTAATTTTTAACGCTAACCGCCGAAAAAACCGGTGAATAATAATGTGCTTCAATTTCAGATCGAAATAGTGGGAAAAAACTCAAAAGCTATAGCTACCATTAATGTAAGTACAAGTGTGATATTTGGCAAATTATAATAATAACTTGAAAACGGTCATTTCTCTTTAAAGAGATGAGCTTGAAAGAAAATGGAATATTTTTTTCTTTGCCAGGTGAATCCAAACACAACTATAGGCGATGTGAAACAGCAATTGTTGAAATTAAAAAAAGCACCTTATGTGCAACGCCAGAGTTTGCGATTAGATGCTAAAGGAAAATCTTTGTCGGACTCTGAAACTATAAAGAATTTGGGTTTGAGAGCGGGAGGGAAATTGTACTACAAGGATCTTGGACCGCAAATTGGTTGGAAAACTGTATTCCTCGTTGAATATGCCGGACCTCTTCTGGTCTACCTTTGGCTCTATCGGAGACCCTGGATTTTCTATGGCACTGTCGGAGACACTATGCAACCCGTTGTTCAGTGAGTTTTTCTCATTTGCTATCGCTACTCTTTATACTCAATCGAACAATCTCTCATTTATATTCACCAATATTTTTATTTCAATATAAACACTTGGTTATCGACTAATCGACAAAATACAAGTTATCCAGATGGAAAAATATATATTTACATGAAAATTTAATTTCCAATAAATCTTTCTACTAATAATTAAAAAGTCATTAATGAAAAACAGTGTATTTAAAAGTATTACCGCAAGAGTAATAAACTTATGCAAACAGTATTTACCTATTATTTTACATCCAATGCTATTTTTTTGTTATAATATTTGGAAATATCGGTGAATGATAGTGAAAAAAAAATATAATAATAATAATAATGGACTCGAAAATTAAAGTGGATAAAAAATGAAGTACTATGATATTTTGTGAGTAAATTGGAAAAACAAAATGGATTACAGTTGAAATTTTGTTGAAAATATGGTAAAGAGGAGAAGTGAAACGGAAATTGCGATATTCATATTTATTTTTTTTTAAATGCATATATATTACAGTTGGGCAGCGGTTTGCTGGTCGGTGCATTACGCGAAACGTCTCCTAGAGACTCTCTTCGTTCATCGTTTCAGTCACGCAACGATGCCAATGCGAAATCTCTTTAAAAATTGCTCATACTACTGGTTATTCGCAATGTACGTGGCGTATCACGTGAATCATCCAGCTTACACAGCTCCTTGTCAGGGACTTTCGTACGCGGGTCTGGCGATATTCGGAATTTGCGAATTGGGCAATCTGAGCATTCACCTGGCGCTGAGAAACTTGAGGCCGCCGGGTACAACGGTGCGCAAAATTCCTGTGCCAACCGGCAATCCTCTAACGTCACTATTCAACTTTGTCTCCTGTCCGAATTACACCTACGAAGTCGGCAGTTGGATCGGTTTCACCATCATGACAAAGTGTCTTCCAGGTGAACTTTTTGCTTATGCTATTTCCGCTAATCGAGCTCCAATGCTCCAATGATTTGCGTGACTTCAACAACTTGTATTACCATTACAGCCGGTCTCTTCGCATTCGCTGGAGCTTATCAGATGACGATATGGGCACTCGGCAAGCACAGAGCGTACAAAAAGGAATTCTCCAACTATCCGAAAAACCGGAAAGCCATCGTACCCTTCGTACTTTAAATTCTTTCTCTTTCATCGTACAAAAGTCTTGTCACGCGGGTTCTATGTTTCTCTGTGTCTTTTCTTTTACGCTAACGTTTTACGTATAATTAATTTGTTACCGATACTTGGACATTCTTCACAATAAATGTTTTAGGTATAAAAGGACGTATTAAAAAAAGAAATTTAAGCAACACGTGATTCACAAATGACGTTTTACACAAATAAATAGATGCACATAAATTGGCATAGCGATGCCGATGATCGCGTAACTGAAGTAAATGGAAATTTTCGGAAGCTCTGACCTCCTTTGTCCCACCACTGTGAGTCGGTGCAATCAACAGTTCGCTTTATCGTCAATTTCACCGATGTCACCTTCAACATCCGCGAGCAGTCTTTGAATATAGTCCTGCAGAGTGTCAACGAGTCGCTGGCAATCGCGCATTTCCGATTTGTACTGTTTGCGCAATTCATCTTTGCCGCGACAAGCCGCGGCAAGTTTTTCTTTTGCTCGATGAGGTTTGAAATTTGTACCGGAAAGTCCGAGCAAGCTTTCCATATGACCTATGTGCTTTCTCGCTACTTTCAATCCCTCCCTGAGTCCGTTAACCTCTACAATTAACGTTACATTATCGTCCAAAATTAGTTCCATTTGTTTGTCATCGTGGCGACTTGTAGCCCTCATGACTACTTGGTTCCTCAAAGAGCTCACGGTTCTCTCCAAGTGATCTCTCTGTTTTGCAAATTCACACTGTGCGTCCAAGTCAGCGATTCGTCCTCTTGAAAATTCATCCTTAGCGCTGTACCGATTATAGAGTTTGGTAACAGCGGCTTTGAGGGCGTTTGGTTGTTGAATCAATGCAGCGGCGTCCGACAAATCGAGGCAAATATTTCTCAAGAGCAGCTGGCTCCTTCGGTTACGTTGCGACTCTAATTCATTCTCTCGCCTTGCCGCACTCACTTTTTCCCGCAATTCCCGCAACTGCAATTCCAAACTGACATTAGTCTTGTGAAGATTTATAAGCTCCGTTTCCATGTCCTTAATTTTTTCCTTGAGATCTTGAATCTCTCGATCCCGTGGCTCAATCTCGCTCTTTAATTCTCGAATCTTGTAGTTAAGGACAAATTTAAATTTCTCGAGCTCCTGATTATTCCGTTTAAGATCGTAAATACGTTTTTCCTTCTCCTGTATCGTCGCGTCACGCTCGGTTATCTCTTTCTTCAAATCCCGAGCGTCTTTCTCAAGATCCTGTATAGTTTTTTGAAAGTGTTTTTGTTCTCCCTGGAAATTGAACGTTTGACGTTTGAGATCCTCGACCTCTTTCTTCGTAGCAAAGTACTTATTTCGCAGTACACCAGCTTCCCCTTTGAGCTTGAGATTCGTCTGACGTTCATCGTGCAACCGAGCCTCAAAACCCGCTCGAATATCGACAATTTCACGATCAGCGTCATCTTCAATGTGCTCCTTGAGTTTCTCATCGAGTCTGACCCGATGTGCCATCTCCTCGTGTGCTTCTTCCAGCTCCAAGTTCTTGGAGTGAATGTGGGCCTCGTATTTTTTGACAACAGCTTCCAAAGTCGCGGCATCCTTTTCCGCCAATTCCACAAGTTTTTTCTCATAATCGGCTCTCATCTCGTTGTTTCTCTCCTCGAAAGCCTGATATTTCTCGTACTCGGTTATCAATTTCGCGTCATAATTCATCTCCATTTTCTGGCGCGCTTCCTCATTCGCTGCTTTCATCTTGGCAATTTCCACGTTAATATTATTCAACTCATTGGTACGATCTTCCTGAATTTTTTCAATTTTATCTCTGAGCTCCTCAATCGCTTGAAAATATCCTTGATGAACCTCGCGCATCTTGTCGTTATGTTGAACTTCGGTCTGCCGGATTTTGTAAGCATGTTCGGTCTCCAACTCCCGGATTCTCAAAGTAAGATCATCGATCGAGCGAACCTTTATCTCCAATTCGCTTTTTCCTATCAAAATTTCATCCATCTTTTTGAAATCACCGTCTCTTGATATCGGTGGTGCGCCTTCGGCCCTCGAAACTTTCCAAAAACATAGAGTACCATCCGCCGCGGATGATATTAAAAGTTTCTCGTCCAAGGACAAACACATGTTTGTAATATCCGCGCAATGTAGATGAAATTCCGTTCCGTATAGAGGATTTTGAAGGGGAAATTTCACCGAAAAGATAATGCCACCCGGAGAGGTGACGAACATAGCAAAATCATCCTTTCCCATTGTCACGATTTCCATGTCCATTTGTCGGGGCGAGTCGTATTCTCGAATTACAGCGTTATCCCGAATTTCTCGTATACGTCGATCGCTCGCAATGCAATAAGCGGTCGTACCATCGGCCGTTAATCCTACCCCGTTCAAATTAATTCCCTTTAGAATAACCTCGGCGTTTCTTTTCCCCGTGGACATGTCCCACTCGTAAACCGCACCTTCGCTTCCAATACTCACCAGTTTCATGTCCGTCTGGGACCAAATAATTCCTCTTATCTTACCCGTGTGTCCTTTCAGTAGATAAACATTTGAAAAACCTATAGTCGTATAAATCTGAATGATATTTCCGTTAACGGCCGCAAAGAAGTGTCCTCCGTGACTGAAAGCGACTGTCGTACAATTTCTTATCGGGATTTCTTGGACCGTTCGCAAATCGTCCATGAGAATGCTCATGAAGCGTAATTTATCGGTGAAACCAACGAGACAGAAGAGTCCAATGGGATGTAAAGCGACGCTACAAATATCTTCCTGATATTGCTTCATGAGCATCATACTTTCGTTCTCGTAGTCCCAAATGCGAACGCTGCGGTCGACTTTACCGCAAGTCATGAATACGGACTTCCACGCGCAAATTGAAAGCCCGCTTATCGCCCCATGATGCAAATGTTGACCGGTTACTTTGAGAAGTTGAGCTTCTGGATCAGTGAGCAAATCGGGGCCCCACAATTTAGCGTAGAACAATTGTGACCAGCCCGTTGTTACGAGCAATCTATCCCCGGTAGAATTTCCGCAGATGCTGTTGATTTTATATAGATCGTTGCTCGAATTTTTCGAGACCTGACTCGGAACTACGTACACGTTTCGCTTGGTGTATTTATGGAGACCTTCGCGCTCGTAAACAACGATCGTTCCCAGCCCAAAACCAAAAGCAAAGCCCCTCTGAAGAGACACGAGATTTCGTACATCGTGCTCCCAAATAGTTGCCTCGTCCTCGTCCTTGCACTCCGGCAAACTCGTTTGCGAACTTGTCGTTTGGATTATATACTCTTCGCGAATTTTCAGATTCATCGATATAGTTTCCGACATTTTGTAGATGTTTTTTAAATCCCCGTTCTCGAGGTAAAGAATCCGACCGTCTCTTGTGCCCGCCAAAAGACGATCTACGTTTATCCATGTCATGCACGATATGAGAATGTTGTCGGCTTTTGAGAAACCGTATGGCCGCCATACCGTTTCCGAAACTGTCAGAAATTTCAAGACATAAGGCCCACCGAGAGCCATTACTCCTGCATCTCCGGGATTGCATGTTATGTATTTAACACTTGACAAACTATTCTGGGGATTACCGACTTTTATACTCGATTCGACTTTTCCCTTTTCCCACCCGTAGAAGAGCATCGTTTGATCGGGCTCGCCTGTCACCGCTGCTAAACTACGGCTGTCGAAGCTGAACGAGACGCATGTAAACTTTGTCACACCCGGAGCATCGTATGGAATACCCAGCGATTTTTTTCTCTTCAGGCTGTGGATGTCGTAGATGTTGATTGTTGGTTTCTCTCCCGTTTCACATACCGCTACGTATTTCCTTTATAACACACGAAAACGAATTTCAATATTCCATCATTTATCCAATTCCGAGCCAAATATAATCCACAATAACGTAAACATCTTTAATACCGCGTAAATTTAATATCGTTAATATCGAGTAAAGTGAAAAAAAAAAACAAAAACAAAAAACGATAATCAAAATCACGGTGTGATATGAGATTATTATATTACATTGTTTCATGTATCGAAACATTGCTGCGTATATTCTTTCTTTGTTTCCCCTTTTCTTTGATTACGAATAGAAAATATATCAAACAATATTTTCGTCAGAGACACAACTTTCGCAATCTAAGAGTGCATAGTGAAATTTCGTTACTTCTTATTTGCCATTAAATTAAATATATACGACAGTTTATATAATTCACCAATTTACTAACTCACTATGAAAATAATGATTAATCTGTAAGAGGTAGAACAAATTACAAAAGGGAATAAAATCTCACTTGTTGGGTGTAACTGCGATAATGTTGATCGGATGCTTGTCCGGTAGGCGAAGTAGCCGCTGGCGACGTTGAGAAAAATTATGAATCGCCAGCGCACTCCCCACGGGATATAATATATCAGAGTCTGTGATGTATTGTGCATTTCCCGCTACGTCGGTTCTTAAACCGTAAAAAACTTTCGATTGAAGGGTTGCTCCCACGCTCATGGTGGATTCCAAAAATCAACAAATTAATATGGGAATTACATTTCCCGATCAGCTTATATATATATATATATTTATTTATTTATTTATTTATATACATGTATGCGGTATGCGGTATGTAACACGATGAAAATCAACGTTCGGTATCGTATAATTAGAATTAGCAGCTGATGCCACACTGAGTGTTATCAGCTGCTTTATTACTTGACAACCGTATCCTAGACAACTAGCAAATACTCCTCTATGTATAAGGTGAGTTTTCCGAAAACCCAACCTATTCTATCGTCGCTTGAAGATACTTTATGAAAAATGTCGTTTTATCCACTTGGTTCAACCAATCGAATCGAAGGAAAATAAAATTATTGAAAAACATATATAATGCAGTAATAAAGTAATAAGTATATTAGGATAAAAGCGTGCGGTCAAGCTTTTCTGCAACCTCACACTCGTCTGTAAAACTTTTATCCGAATTTTATTGTAACATATATCTATAAATATTTATTATTTGTTTATTTCCATGCTTCCATTGCCATTGAATATTCCAAGGCGCAATAAAATGAAGATTCGTGTCGGTAATAAAAATACACAAGTCCGAAAGAGAGAGAGAGAGATGCACGCGAAAACAAGTACTTTTTCTGATGATATATCCAAAATAAAGTAGTCAATAGAGTTGAAATATGAACACAAATTTTTTACCGTCATCCACTATCGACACTTGAGTCGGTACTTGACGTTTTTGGCACAAAGAGATCAATCGGGGGAGATACGACAAACAACGATTTTACATTTTATGTTACCGAGCGAGTGGTAACACGGATCATTTTAAAGAAAACGTGGCGGAGGACGCGCGCGCTCGCGACTTCTTTCACGACGGCCAGCAGTACCAAAATATGAAAACCGGCTTCTCGACCTTCTCGACCACCCAATTAAAAACACGCCGATTCTCATAATAATAAAATGTCATGATTGTCGTGAGATACTGTGACAGCTTGTTTTTCGTTATCTTCAAGATTTAACAATTGCGTGATTTGTCGTGACACTAACCTAATGAGTCGTTGATACCATGACCACTGAATTAACCCGCAAAGTCTCGATAGCCAGGCCCAAATAATTACAGCACAGTGATTCGTACAATTATAAGCGATCGTCACTTACAATGTCGAAAATAAAGGAAGAGAAAGTTAATGTAAAAATAGAGAAAGATACGGATGATATAGAAATGTGCAAATATTGTTTGGAACAATGCGAGCCCTATGAAAAGCCAGGAATATGTTGCATCGGAGCATGTATGAAAAAAATACATGTTACCTGTTTGAAACGTGGTGGAGTGCCGAGTCCATTGACCGGTGATGTATTCTTCAATCTGACTTGTCAGGAGTGTAGCCCTTCCGGCGAACTATTAACCAGAGACAAGTTATCATGGTTTGCGGTGCTTGCCCTGACACTTTACAATTTGAGAGAGAAATCTAGCGGTATCAGCAAAAGAGGATACTTTCATTGGAAGTCAGACATAAGCACGTTCGTCGATCGCAATTGGGACTATTTGTTTCAAAAGGGAACGTAAGTATTCTTCAACAAATTTGGCTCTTTCATTCAAAAACACGTTACATCGAATGTAGTATCAAATATCTTTCCTAATGAGTAGTCGCAAAACTTTTATCGAGTCACTGATGAAAAAGTCAAATTAAACGACAATGAAATGCAGGGAAAACAAAGCCAAATGTATTTTGCTCTAATAGTCTGTGTAAATCGTACAAATTAACTTTCATTTTTTCATCTGATTTTTCTTAAAACTTCACTTTTGATTTTCAATTTTGACAACACAAAAGATAATAATGGAATCATAAGATTTAGTAATACATTGAAACAGCCTTTTACCTGATATTCTCTAACATCGTAAGAGCCTAAGGCTATTTTTTTTTAAATTAATTTTCCTTATTTCTCATAGAAAAATCTACTGGTTATGTTATCACGGGAGAATGGCAACGTTATACAAATGTTTTTGTTGCTATCAATTAAAACTTTAATAGACGAATAATTTAACAATTTTGATAAATACCTTGCTAACTGTGTTGCGACACTTAGGAAACGCAAGAAAAACTGGATAGGAACTATATCCGGCACACTCTCACACTTTAGTGGTATATTCTTCAAATCGGGAACGGTTGAACTTGGAGAATCGGGCTGGTGGCGATTACTGGACAATTACCCCCCTGAAATATTGATTGACAAAAGTATGCAATTTTCATTAATGTATTTGACAGTTAATTCGTGCGATGTTCCAATTATTAAACGCTTTAATGAAATTTTTCTAGATCTCAAGATTGTACTAGAGCGGAAGAAGCAAGCGGTATTGCAACCGAAAATGAGCGTAAAACAATACGATAGTCCAACACCTTCGGAGTCGAGTGCATCGGTGGGAGATGACAGCAATTGTGCAACTTCAGCTCCTTCCATGTACTCGCGGGCCTATGTTCAACCAACTGAAATTCTCTCGGATTTTCTTATGGCTGATGATGATATACCAGGTATAAATTAAGAATATGTCTATAATGTCGAGTACTCTTGTTAAAAGATCAATAATGCAAATGATTGCTCCTTCAGAGGAGTTGGACATGTTGGACATGTTGGAAGACAGACTGGAGTTGAACGATAAACACGAATCCTTCTCGATATCCGAGATTATGAGAGAGGTTCAGGATGAAAATGAGCAGCCGTACAACAGTGGCGGATCTGCCAATTTTTCTCACATGCTAAATAATCTTGTTCCGGAGTGGATGAACGGCAGTATGTTCAACCAATCCACAAACTTTGCCCACGAAAAACCGGGAGAAGAACCAGAAAACGACGAAGAGGATGCAGATGATAGCAGCGATACTTCAGGATCGGTCAAGGAAACACCCAATTCTCTCTTCACTACCAAAATACGAAGGAGTTGGCCTTGGAAAAGAAATCCTTTATTTGGTAAAAATCAATCCCAAATTCAATGTGTCTACGAAATAGTATGCACTCATGATAGATATATCATAATAGTAACTAATTATGAAAAATTTTGAGTTTATAAATATTTGCATTATTGTAAATCCGACGTTAGCTTTGTGAAGAGCAAAAAGTTCTAAGAATTTTTAATAAGTCTATGCGACATTCTACTTTTCATTTTTTATTGGGAAAAAAATGCTACATCAATATGTAGAATGAATCAATTGGTGCGTACTAAATTTCACTTGGTTTTCGCAGGCGACAAGAAGCCGCGAATGAGTCAACACGAGGAATCGTATCTGCTACAAAGTGTTAACAAGTCTGACCTGAGCTCGTTGAGTCCTTCGGTTCGACGACTATACCGAAAGCTCGCCGTACGAAAATTGAAACGCGAATTTAGTTTGCCGCTATTCGACATTGATCGTATCACCATTAATTCCGAAACAAATAGGACGGTTCATAAGCACCATAATCGCGTGTTGGACCGATTTTATTGTGAAAACTTGAGTGGATTATTCGAGCAGCGTTTACAGGGCTATCACGAGCCAGCAGCGGTACACAGTCCGTATACTAACAGACTTTTAAAACCGTTTATAAGAAGAGACTCGACTTGTAGACCTCTCTGGCTCAGAGTTATGGATCAACTCACGACAAAAGCCAACAAAAATGATCCTACGTGGACACCAAATCCCCGTGAGACAATTGATTACTGCTATATCAGGCCACACCATATTCCCGCTATAAACAGTCTGTGCAGTCAATTCTTCTGGCCTGGAATCGATCGTAAGCATACTTTTCTTATGATTTTTGTCCATCCTTTTTTTTTCCCCCTCATTTAAAACAAAACCAAAGTTCACTGGTTTATTCGTGAATGATAATAATAACACATGAAGATATATTGTTTATCGTTTTTTCATATTTAACCCAGAAATTTGTTGCAGTTACCGAATGTCTGCAATATCCCGACTTTAGTTGCGTCGTACTCTACAAAAAGTTGGTTGTCGGCTTTGGAATTCTGGTGCCAGATGTAGGATGCAATGAGGCATATATATCGTTCTTTCTAACGCGTCCCGAATGGCGTAGATCCGGCATCGGTACTTTCATGCTTTACCACTTGATACAGACGTGTATGGGCAAGGATGTTACTCTCCACGTATCTGCAACCAATCCAGCTTTGATACTTTATCAAAAATTTGGCTTCAAGATCGAGGAATTCATTCAAGACTTTTACGACAAATACATGCCACCTGGACCCCGAGAGTGCAGACATGCACTCTTTTTAAGACTCAGCAGATAGTTTACCAAACATTTGTATTGATGAATAAATCATTTATATTCTTCATCGTATACTATTCATTCGTTTTAGTACAAATGTCTCTTTCAACATCTTTCAAGGGACTATATCTACCTATAAGCCCGAATAAAGATTGGAATTTGTTGTTAAATAAAATTATGGATATTCCATGTTCGAGGTGTAATCCGTCGTTTGAAAAAATCGTATCATCAAACAGCGGCCATATCTTTTTTTCCTTATTGCTTGATGATGATTATTATATATTTTTTTTTTTTACTATTAAAAAAAACATGTTTTTAATTCCGACAATGTATAAAAAACGTTCAATTAAAGAAAAAGGATCTCTAGGTAAATGTTGCCTCTTAAATATAAACATTTTAGAAATGATATAAAAACGTAATATATGTATAGGAAAAGCTGCTTAAAAAGTAGCGTTTGAAAGACGTAAATGGTCTCTTGGTAGTTTGAACGTATAGAGTGATAGGGCAAATCGTCATCATTAGCGGTGCGACGGCAGCGGTGGTGGCGACGGGGCGAACTAGCAACACACCGTTGACCAGAATCATGGCGGACTCTGCAGGAAATTGGTGTCTCATCGAGAGTGATCCCGGTGTTTTTACAGAGTTAATTAGAGAATTTGGTAAGTATAATACGTTTTATTGCAATCGATCTATTCACAAATGATTCTCATGCGGAAATTCATCGAGAAAACTTGAGTTTGATTTAATAATTACCGAAATTGAAAGTGCAATGTAACGTGCACCCTTGTTGACAGATCAAGAGGCAATGTGTTATCTTTATTTGAAAGTTGTTTATTTACAGGAGCAACGGGCGCGCAAGTTGAAGAATTATGGAGCTTGGACGACGAACAATTCGACAGTCTCAAGTAAGTCGCATTTGGCGTTTCATTTAATTTATTTCTCAACTCAACGGTGAGCAATTTTAATGAAGAAATTTAGATAAAGATATTGCGTTTAAAGATTATAATAATAACAAAGAAACAGCAAAAACGAAAAGTTCTTTTTCATTGCTGTCAAGTATCAGAACGCTCTTTGAATTAACACTTATTATTGAAAATGATGCGGGCTAACGGCCACCGAGCCATCTAAACAAAAAATCATAAGAAAAAAAATTCTATAGACGATAATCTTTTCTTGAAGAATCTCATAGTTTAAAACCGTGCTACGTACATATCGATCGTTATAATTCTGGAATTTTATAGAGATATACAGTGCGCCAAAATGGTCCGAGGTATAAAGTAAAATTTTATACTTGTTGTAGAATTCAGAAGAAATTTTTATGTTGATTCTTTATTTTATCGGTCGGCGGGTGCATACCAGTAAGCTCGCTGATTATGATAATGTAATGTTGAGAAATGTGGAATATTAAGTATGAACTGAAAGTAATTATTGCCATCAGACCGATCCATGGCTTGATATTTCTCTTCAAATGGGTCCAGGATGATGAACCCTCCGGTACACTTGTGCAAGACAACAGACTGGACAAAATTTTTTTTGCCAAGCAGGTTTGTTTTTGAACATTTATATATTATTGTCAAATGTCTCATTAAAATTATTTAATTGTATTCCCCTTACAGGTGATAAATAATGCCTGTGCCACCCAAGCGATAGTCAGTGTTCTATTGAATTGCAAACATCCGGACATATCGCTTGGTCCAAATCTTCAGGCGCTCAAGAATTTTTGTCAGGGTTTTGATGCATCCATCAGTGGACTTGCTCTTAGCAACTCTAATGTAATCAGAAAAGTGCACAATTCATTTGCAAGGTATGTTGTATTTTCTCATCGGTGTAAATTGAGCACTCGCAATATTTCAAAGATATGTAATACAAATCTTCATGGATTTAAGGCTGATCGCGGGGGGAAAAAAAATTATTTTTAGTGGCTCATATTTTTTAGGGTATGAAGAAAATTTACAAAAAAAATATCACACACGAACCTTCTTGGATTCAAAGTGTACTTTTTTGTGAGACCATTTGCCCTGAAAATTCCATGTTTCTTGACATTATTTTATCATCTTTTTATCGTGATATTTATTTCATAGTATTCATTAAAAAAGCGTTGGATTGAGGAACGAATGAAAAATCGCAGTAGCCCTCGTGTAACGATAATTTTTTGAAGGAGCATTACAATGAAATGGGTAAAGTGCTTTGAGCGCTCCATTGGCTCTGTTGAAAAGTGGGAATAAAAAAATCTCATTCACGTCAGAGACTTATAAAGATCGATTGATATATCCATTGTTTTTGTTGTTAATAAAGAAGCGTGTGATGACGAATATTCCATTGTCTGATGAATGTTTTGCGAATTATGTTGCTTAAAATGTAAAATGATATGTTGAGAAATGGGAGTCTGTGTGTGTGTTTATTCAATAGACAAAATCTCTTCGAGTATGATTCGAAATCGGCATCAAAAGACGAAGATGTGTTCCACTTCGTTAGTTATTTACCGATAGATGGGCGGTTATACGAATTGGATGGTCTGAAAGAAGGTCCAATGGACTTGGGTCCTTGTCCTCCCGGTGATCAGTGGGTACAAGCGGTGAAGCCAATAATACAGAAACGAATAAACAAGTAAGCTTCCGGAACGGAGATAAATTTCTTTCACACACGGACGAGATATTGGAAAGTAAATTTAATTCCAGGTACAACGAGGGCGAAATACATTTCAATCTGATGGCAATAGTTTCGGATAGAAAGATGCTCTACGAGAGGGAGAAAGCGAACGTCTGTGATCCTGCGGAAGTAGCGCGGCTTGAGACACTCATCGAAGAAGAGATCGGAAAATCTAAACGTTACAAAATCGAAAATATGCGAAGAAAACACAATTATCTACCACTGATAATGGAATTGCTCAAAGTTCTGGCGAAAGAGGGGAAACTGGTTCCGCTCTACCAAAGAGCGAAGGAACGTGCGATCGAGAAAGAAACGCGAAAGAATAAAGTCTAGAATGGTGGGCATTTGGCCGTTGTGAGGACGCGGACAAAATACAATATTAAACTACGAACTAAGCTGCTGTACCACCCCCACTTTCCTCGAATACATACATTTTCAAGAAATATAAACTTTTTAATAATATGAAAATACAATGTAGGTGAAATATTGAAATTTAAACTGTAGCCCAATTTCGTTGAGCGTTTTATCTTTGTTCATTTTTTCATTTATCAATGTTCCATGTCTTCCGCTACAAGTTCGGCCTTCCTGTCATTGTAAGAGATTCGTGGCAGACATTTGTCCTTTGCTTTCTGCATCAAACAGTGGATTTTTTTGTTATGCAAAAATTTCACCATCGCTGCAATTTAGTAAATAAACATTTCCTTAATGATAATTAACCGACGGTAGTAGAGTATGTTACTAATGTAGTATTTAAACACTTACCAAGGAACCCACGAGCTTTCAGTTTTCGAGAAATTTTAATGATAAGCAAGTTGAAGACATATCGCAAGAAAGGTATCGTATAACCGTCGAAATATCTGGCTACATCGTCCCATCTTATGTCCCGACTGCTTTTCACCTTGTTCATATGCATACTGCGAACAAACAACAACACCAACAACTCAAAACTTGGATGCTCTTTTTAACTGTTGTTCCGCAAATAAATTTACCAATTTCAATACTTACTATTCGATCAATTTGATTTTTATTTCATTCATCAAGATCGGCTCGGGAGCAAACAACTGCACGTGCAATTTTTGTTCCCAGTATTTCTGTAAAATACTTGCTTTTATTTCCATTTTTTTTTCTATCTTTCGCCAAACAAATCGTGGCAAAAGAGCATCCTTTAAATCACTCAATTCGTCGCTGATAGTAACGTCAAGTAAAATTTTGATAAACTTCTCTACGAGAGATAAATTCCACTCAACTCTGGTCAATACTGAAATAATTTCTATCATTATTTTTAATTGTCAAACGCGTCCCAAAATAATGTGTGTGTGTGTTTTTTTTCAATCGAAAATTGCATGAAACTAGAGAGAGAAAAAACCGAGCAGAATTAAATTTTTCTAAAATATTACTCGCCTCTATCCGCCTTTTCTTTAAGTGTTTTATTCCTCGTCCAAAGTGAAGCATTAGACCTTCGCATGATTTGAGAGAGCTCTACGAACCTCTTGTCCTTAGGTTCAGATAAATGGAACGTCGTATACGCAATAATTTTTGCATCCTCTCTTCTTTTATATCTGAAACGTGATTATTTTTAGTAAAATTTCTAAACGCATACTGATTTTCCATAATTTATTTTTTTAAAACACACAAGTTTTTACCTCTTGTATAAGTCGTAACGATTGTCGAAAAGACGTCTGAATCTTTGATAAACACTGAACAGGGGCCGGTTTGGTAAGCCATTCGCCAAGAATTGTACAAATCTTTTTCTCTCTCCTGAGCAGGACATGATTAATTTCTTGCCGTGTTTCAGGGAGAGAAATGGTTTGTAATTCTCGGGGTCCCAATCGTGATCCTTCAAAAATGTAATAGCATCGTTAAATGATCCGCGAAATTTTTTGCATCTGCATTTATAAATTTTCGCTAACCACTACCAATTAAACCATTTTTCTATGGATTTCTGCATTGAAAATTCTTCAATGGGCTTTTTTTTTGCTTCTAATAGTTTGATTATTTGAGTGGATTTTCAAAAATAGGACTCATCGAATACAAAATCTCTGGTGTGGGACCGTAATTTCGAAGCAATTTGCCTCAATTTTTTATTTCGCTGGCGACAGAGCTTTATTTCAATGAGATTTCTCTCTCAATTATCCGAATGTGGGGATGAACGAAAAAAGTTTGATCAAATTTAAGCAATATTTTTCTTGAAGAAAGGCTATAATGACTTTCGGTATTAATATTATGTATAACGTATAATAAGACCTCAAAGTGAATGAGAAAGTAACGGGCTAATTGTTAACTTACTTGGCAGAAATCATTCCAATTTTTCTTGATTATTTCGTCTTCGACAGTGTTGTACTTCCCTTTATTCAATGACGCATGTTTAAGAAAAACTTTTTCTTCCCGAAGTCTCAATGCCGACAGACCATCTTTTATATCATGCTGCGGCGGCGGTACGTGCCTCAGTTTTATGGAAAGATCGAGCATTTTCTAGAAGTAATATCAAAATTATTCAAAAAATATAATTGAATTACTTTGATAGAGATGCAACAACAACAACAAAAAACAACAACAAAAATGCATGTTTTGAAAAAACGCATTTTCCTCCAATGGTAGTTGCAGTTGAGAATTGTTTCATTTAAATTGATTATATTACAGAAAATAAAGCAAGTTTTCTAAAAATTGTTGTTGCCAAAAAATTTTTTAAGCAAGATGATGCTTTGAATGAAGTAAACTAATCAAGTAGAGTAAGGGGAAGTACACTAGAAAAAATGTAAAACTCAAACTCACTTGATAAACTTGATCGGGCACAGCATTTTTCTTTTTAGCAGCGGCGATCATTTTCGCGAGTTTAGCGGCTTCCATAGCCAGTCCTTGTTCACTTTCCAAATTGGATGAATTCATGTTAACGGACTCTCCATTTTTGGACATGTCGCCGGATCGTCTTCTGTCTCTTATCGATTTTTCCACTGGCGTAGATTCCTCAGCATCGTCTAACGCCAAAATTTTCATCGAGCTTGTTCCTGGCTCCGACGTATCTGGAAGATCATCCGCTTCTGTATCCTCATCGTTTGCAGACATTGAAGCTTCGCCACTTTTGACCTCCCTGGATACTTCTTTTCCTTTTTTTCCAGTTTCTCCAACGGAAGATTTTCTTTTAGTCGGCTTTTTCTCTTTCCCTTTGGTAGCGGACTTGGAAGAAACATTTTCCGCCGTATCACTGTCGTCTGTGTACCGACAAGTCTTATTATCAAGTTCGACTCGACTGGATTCCGTTTGATTTTTTTTCCGACATTTTTCCAGTCCAATTGAATTTCTTTTACATTTTTTCTCCTTCGACTTGGACAAATAATCTTTCATTTCATCACTATAATCTATAGTATGCACTGATTCCTCATTCAGTTGAGAATCGCTAGATACTTTCTTCTGTTCTTTCGACCGCATTTTTGGCGTAGACGTAGACAAAACATCTTTAATCGGATCACCATTATCCATAGACATTGAATCAGTTTGGCTAGTTTCAACTTGATTGAATTTTTCTTTCTCTTTCTTTCGTTTTCGTTTTTTTGTGTTTTCAATAGCAGACACAGTCGAAACATCTCCCCCCGTTGTATCACTATCCTCTATATATGGAAAATTCTCATCAACTTCGTCTCGGCTGAATTCAGTTTTATCCCGACATTTTCTAACGGGTAAATTTCTTTTCGATACTTTTGATTTTTTGTCATTCGACTTTGACGAATCATCTTCTACCGTATTACCGTCGTCTATATGCAGTGATTCTTCATTCAGTCGACATTCCCTAGATCCTTTCTCCTCTTGGTCATTCAGCCGCTTTTTCGCCGTAGACGTAGATGAAACATCTCTTAACGCATCTCTATCGTCTATCTGGAGAGGATCCTCATCAGCCCGATCTTTGATGGTTTTGCGTCTTTTTGAATATTTTTTCGTGCTTTCTTTTTGCTTAGATGTTGACGATGGCAGGTGCTGATTTGTATAATCTATATGCAATGGATCTTGCATAAATTGTTCATTTTTCTGAGTAATTAGATTATGAAGAATTACCGGGGTTTCCTCTTCCGGGGACGGTTTCGTAGGAGACGACAGAATTTTATCAAAGATCTTATTGTTCGCCTGTTGATTGCAATCCTCATAATCGTTCAACAACTGAATCGTCTCGAAAGTAAAACTCATAGATTCCGTTTCGGAATCGCACATCTCGACATAATCGCCATTGCGAATACAACTTTCTAGCTCTTGGGTCAGGCCTTTCAATGGACTACCGGCACTGATTTTTCGTCGTCTCTGTCGCAACGATGATACACTCGTTGCACCTTTTGCACATAAGTTTTCATCCTCCTGCATTACGTATTTCAGTGGACTCGCTTTGCAAATCGATTTTCGGTTAGTAGCTTGTAGAGGCGACATGCTCGGTTCCTTTTTTATCGTAGATGCACTTGACTTTGAGCTCGGCGACAGAGTCAAGGAAAAATTTTCATTTTCATCTTCAGATTTAACTAGACCGTTTGGCAAGTCTTCTTCTAAAACATCTGATAATAAAGTTTTTGTATCTATGGTGTTGCGACGGCGGTTTAATCTTTTACGCAGTTCGGAGGATGCCTGGGTACTTTGCGAACTTTCTACATAACTATCATTGGCCATTTCAACATCCAGGGGGTCTGTTGTCAGAGACGTTGATTCACCCTTGAAATTAAAATATATAACAGTTTATGTTGTTTTTCATGCTCTTTTCATATAACACTCGAGGGTGACTGAGTCATGAGAAAATAAATTGTGTGGATAATACCTTTCTACAAAAGAATCTTACATTTAAACCTCATTATGTTCATACCGAGCATTAGAATTCTGCAATTATCTAAAGACACATGAAAATCGTGCGAGGTAAAAAGTAAAAATTTTATCCTGTAGCTTTTGGATCGAGCCAGTGAAAGTTATTGGGTGTTTGGTGTCTTATTTTATCCGTCAATGAATAATAATATAAGTATACGAGTTTTGTATTTCAGATCTCTATGACAAAAATATGATTATAAATGTTTCGATAAATCGTTCTTTATTAAAAAAACTCACTGAATCATGGGTTGCAGTAAGTTCAATTTGGACTCCATTTAGGATTGCTAAACTGATAACAAAATACGCTCTTTGACAGATAAAAGAAGACATTGAATGGCACATTTTGAATGTAACTTTTTTGAAGGGAAGGGTTGAAAATTTGACATTTTAAAAAAAGAAGCAAAATTATAATTAATACCTTGCTGGAAATGCTGATCTCATCATCGGCATTGGACGAATCGACTGCAGGCTCTATAATGCTCGAGACGTGCTTATATTCTATGCCATTTTGCTGCACAATTGGCTCTTGATAGGCATTTTTCAAAATTTTCTTAGGCCTCTCGGATACATTTTCATCCCCAAAGTCAGAAAGAGGAGATGCTTCGGAATGCGATACAGAAGATTGGTATTTTCTTTGATTAGCTAGAAAACTTCTTTTGGGCTTTACAGCGCCTAGTGACCTTTCTTTGTTCAATCTCCGATTGTTACAATTGCATTTAAATGGTGTATCTTTGTGAGCAGTTGACAGTGAACCAGAGCTCTTTAATTTCAAGCAACATTTTTTTTTGTAAGGCGATTTGAATACACTATCCGAAGTATATGACCGTTTTCTCTGTGTACCTTTTCCCGGAGAGAAACAACGTTTTTCTACCTTCTGATATTCCAGTTCATCCTCAGTCGGTTCAATGTCGACTTCCTCTTTTATTAAACTCAATATCGTCTCGTAATCGAAACATTCTTTTAAAGGAGTGTCGAACGTTGCAACGTCCTCCAGTAAACTTAAATTGAACTCTTTTTTCGCCATTGTTTTGAGGTTTAAAGTTTAAAGTTTAAAAGACGATTTAAAGACGAAGCTCTCGGTGGTTTCGACATTACCGTGATCCCGTTTATTACTTTTGAATAACAAATTGCTGCGATACACTGTTCAACGTGAATAACGTCATTGATGTTTTTGGAAAATTAGGTTAGGCTAAATCACACGTGGTCCGCACAGTCCCGAATCGTAAACATCAATGAAGCGCCAAGGAGAAGAAAATTTAACTATCGAAGCGCCGCACAGCGGCTATAGTGTCAAGCATATGTTTTTGATTCACGAACTAATTCTCTCTGGTGGCATTTCAATCCGGTCGGTACGTTAGTCGGAGTCGAGTCGAATAAAACACTTTCTGTATCTCTGATGGAAAAGAAGCGTTGAATTTTCACTCCCCATCCAATTATTTGTGTCACCCGCAATCGCGTAGTATAATCTGAGGCAGACTTCATTATAGCCATCAACTCATAAGGAAGGTGATTTTTTTCATGATACATTATCAGCCGTTAAGAGAGTTATATAGTGAAGCACCGCTTACGAGTTGCCGATAAAAATCCAGTCCTCCCACATAGAGTTATCTTTCGTTTGGGATATTTTTGTTTGTTTGAAAAATATGATTGAATTTTATTTAACTAAAAAATAGAATTTATATCGCAAATATAATTTGTACAGGATAAACAAACAAAATGTGCGAAATACCTAATGTGTTTGATATTATACGTGGACGGATATCAGGCAATATTATTGTTAAGTAGCTTCCGCTGACAATATGTCGGATATATAAGCAATATGCTCATGAGAAAGTGTGTCTCCATCCGTGAAAGGTGGCTCATGGTATGCTATACATATATACATAACATATTTGTAAAACTATAGTACAAAAGTGTAGAGTAGTCCCCTTGGTCGTGTAATGCCATCGATGCTGTTGCTACTGGTTATAGTAATTACAATGGTGCGTGCGCGATAGGGAAACTCTTCTCCCACGTTGCTTTTTATTAACCGCCCCAGTGCACCATACATTCGCGGAACACACTTTGCGCTCGTCACTAATCCTATCCGGCTCATCATCCTCATCAAGTGGGATATAGTAATTAATACCATTTATCCGACGGGGATGCTAAACATGTCACTCTGCGAGAGCTTCCCAATGAGTTATAAAACAGCGGCCGTTACTACAGTTGTTGATACGGCGAATAGCGGTGGGGGCTTTATCCTGCTACCACTCCATCTATTTATTCTTTTCTAAAAAGCACTAAAGAAAACATTACAACTGATATTATTATTTTACAAGTCGAGACCGCATGGAAAAACGGATTTGTTAACCCAACGAATCTTTTGATAACACAGTAATATCTAGCATTGTATTATATGCCAGTGTAGAAAAACATCTTGTTGGACAAATTCAAAGTGAATAAAAAAATCTAAAAAAATACATACCCATTCGGAAAAATTGAACGATTCATTTTCATTGAAATAAGAAGCCGGGTTTTCGGGAAATTTGTTGAAATTCTCTTTATTTTTATCAATTTTTTTATAACATTTCCGAATGATTATTATGCAAAATTAATATTTTTAGTTCCCCCTGATGTGTATGGAATTTTGTCAGATTTTTATACAATCGGTAAGTGTTTGCAATTGTTTCTCAATTTTCTCGAAATTATGGGAAATTAATACGCGGCGCAACAATCAGTAAATGTGAGAGATCAGTTTTTCCGAGACCACTTTTTAAATTCTTATCCGATTTTTAGAACGTGCACCACACCGAGACAACAGTCAGACCAACAAGATACAGTAAAAAAAATTCAATTTTTTTACTTGGACAGCCAGCAACCAGGGAGAGCCAATTCCACAGTCATCCCGAAGATGATGATGAATATATATTCATTGAAAGGGGCCTCGAGAACACGGATATAATTCTCGACGGCAATTAGTCTATACGTGTCCGTCGCTGAGCTCCGGTGACTCACCTAATCCACGACAAACGAGCTTACAGGAAGGTTATAGTCAACGAAAACCGATAAATGTTACGACTTGGCCACTGTGTGCAATACCCCGCCGACCCCGTTGAGCATCACATATTTTTCGGCGTTGCCCGGAGCCTCATTTATCCTCTCTAAAAAATACTTACAGATTGACGAGTCCACTTTTTCAATTTCATCCCCCTTTTTTCTTACACCGTCCCGAGAGTATAAACGTAAACGGTAAATCAACAGACAGGAGTTTCATCATACGTAAACTTTTACTTGCACGTACAACGATTTTTACAATCTCCGGAATCGTTGGAATAAAATAATTCAAATCTTATAACATTTTATTTGAATTGGATAAACTTTCTTGCTTTGTTTGTTGGAGACAAAGTTTCTTGGACGAGGAAGCCGAAAGAATTTATTGTCCTTACGAGGCGAAAACCGGGTCAATGTTGTTTCGGTGCGTCAAGTTGTACGAGAATTAACGAGTGATGCGCGTGTCTCTTGCATCCTAATTCGACCGCAAAATTTAGAGCTCGCTCGACAATCCATTGGCGTCGCATTGTTGAGTTCTCGGGGTTATGTGCGGAGAAACTTCGCACACAACGAGAATCACCGCACAAGGAGTTTCAATAGCGGGGGTGCAAATTGTCAAGTGCAAACACGTGAAAAACAGTGTGTATTCTCAAGCGCGGGTGTGCAATAAACGCCGGCAGTTTAGACCGGTGTGCTCAACGACGAACGCGAAAAAAAAAAAGAAAAAAAAAAGAGAGACTCGGAAGAAGAGAAGAGGTTTTGGAAAAATGAAGGAAAGAGAAGAGAGATAGGAAGGGAGTAAGAGGATATCGTTGGATGGTGGTGGCAAGTGGAGGCGCATATAGGATGCCGGCGTGTTGAATGTTTACGGAGAGTTGAGCTCCGCTAGAGCGAAAGACGCGGCGCAGCGTGTAGTGCAGTTGTGTGTGGAAGGAGCGCGCCGCGCGGCGGGAGGGAGAGAAGGAGAAAGAGAGAACGGAAGACGAAGAAGTAGCGGGGTGGACGCCGGTAGATCGGCGGCAGTGGCGGTGGTGGTGGGGGACGCGAGTCGGTGTGCGGTTGATGAGGGTAAAAAGGGAATAAGGAAAAAAAAGAAAAGAGACAGCGAGAGTTGTGCGCGCGCAGCCGCTTTGTCTGCGTCGTGCGGTGCGAGTGCGGTGGATTGGCTCGGAGGAGGGGGGGGGGGGGGGCTTGGATCGTTCGGACCACGCGGGGGCAAACAGGGAGATCCACGAGCGCGGACCATGGCGGACCAACGGCGGCAACTGCATCCTCTCAGTCGGCCGCTGAACCCGCGCGCCGTTCGGTTGGGTGTGTGATTTCGGTTTCCTTACTTCTCTGTGTTGTATATCATGTTCTTCGAATCTATGGTTCGCGTTTGATGAATTTTTGTTGTTTTATTTTTTCCTTGTTTTTGTTTTCGCCGATATATTCCCAAGGTCCCTTCACTACTGCATATAAGCCGCATATTGGTGGCGCGACTCGATAAATCTCTTTTTCTCGATTTCCAGGTGTAAATACGAGATTAAAGAAATCGCGTGTGCTCGAGAGCTCTGCGCGAGTACGAGGTTCGAACCTCCTCGCAGGTTTTTCAATTAGTACACTAGACTATACATGTACGGAGTCGTGCGGTTGTTGTTATTGTTATTGTTGTTGTTGTTGTTGTTGTTGTACCGGTATATCGTCGGATGTGCGATTATCGCCGGGGAACTAGATGCAACGATAGTTCTCCTCTTTTGTCGCCAAGTGTCATTGATATCGATAAAGAGAAAGAGGATAGAACCGAGGAGTGGATTTTCCTGTTATCGATTGTTCCCTCGACACTCCAGGATTCTCTCCGGTGTATCACAAATCATCCTGCATGGTAAGTGCTCAGCGATAATTTCTTTACTCTTTGGACACCTATTCTTCTACACTCAGAGATTCAACGGGCGCGAAATTATTTCTTTACGACAAGTAAGGAAAAGCACGAGCCGTGAGATCTCGCGACTAAGCTGTTGTTTGATACTCGTGTGTACCTATCGCCGTGCGCTGATCGTGCAGCGTGCCAAACTAAAGTTGACACTCTTTTTAGGAGGATTATTGTTTTAACTTCCGCCGTGTGCGCATTGCGCTTTTTAACCGCCCATTGTCCGATTTACGGTCTTCGATAGTGACAATGTAGAATATCTTTTGCAAAAAAGCTTTCAAGCAATTTCAAACTGTCGATACAACGTGTTTTATATGAAGTAAAATCCAGAATTGCTCAACGACTAATTATTACGAGAATAAAAACCGTCAATGTTAAAAAAGATATTTTATTATTCAAACCACGAATAATAGCGCGTATTATTAGGAAAACTAACGATAGCTCTCGATCGATGCGATTCATGTACATGCCATCAATGCCTATATGAGTACGACGACAAGACTTGTTATATTATATTCAGTACTGACCAGAAGCTTATATTTATCAAAATGAATCCAAGAGAAGCGGCGGCGGACCTATAATTATGCGCGTCTGGTTGCAGAGACTTTTTATACTCGAAGCTTCTTAGGTACTATCCTGAGAAATAAACAAAAGAGATATAAACAAAAAAGCAAACAAGAAATACAAAAGCAAAGACCGGCTGGTGTGGATCTTCGACTTCCGGTGTAAGACACGCAAATCTTAGCGTAATACCACGGTATACCACTTTAAGTATACATCGCGTATCTTTCTTAGGGTCTTCGTATATGTACGTATACAGTTTCTAGCATTCAGAATTCGCCAAGAGCCCGCAAAAGAATCGTTTGCGAAAGAGTGGCCTTTCCTCGATAATTCAATTTCATCCTTGGAAACTCCTCAATCAGAATTAAGATCTCGTGGAAGCGAAGAAAAATCAACGAGCTGTGCTTATCAAGGATTTCCTCTTTAATAGAGTTAGACTCTCCAGTCTCGAAACAAATGCCATTGGCAGGAGGCGGCACCGGTGCCAACGACAAATTTCACGATGGATTTCACGTGCTACATCTGAACATTCCACATTTTATGTACTCTGTTGAGGCAGCCACCGGCTTGTATCAATCGAATTATTTGTTATTGGCACCTCTGGATATGATGGAATAACGAAACAAGGGTATTTCATGAATATATATTCAATACGTTGACCCCAAAATACCAAAATGTTTGTTGAAAATTCACTTTTCAACTTTTCGGAAGCGTAAAAAAGAAACATATGTTCATATATGTGATTTTTTTACAGCTATTCTCCGTACACGAAGTAAAAATAAAATGGTTGAATACACTCAATTATTCATTCGAATAATATATAATTGACTCAAGTAGCCTAGTGTTTGACGCCAACTATACGTATGGTTTGAACAACGATATATTTCGTTAAATAAATTCTATAAAAACAGCCGTGTTCAATCAATTCAAACGATTGTATGTATTTAAAACATTTACTTGAATGAATAGAATTATGTAGTTAGAGGTGTCTTTATGGATATATATATATATATTTAAATGCAGAACAATTTCCATCGATGATATATATATATTTTCTAGAATGTTATTGTGACTTTCGCGCGCTCGCAAAACGGGCAACTCAAATTGAGGGATAGAAAAGTGACGGTAAATTCTTTTTCACCATACCTGCGCGAGAAGTTCGACTTCGCGCCCTAGGGGCTTCACGTAATTCGAACTTCTCGCTGCAGATATGGTGAAAAATAGTATACTACCCTCGGGAGTGAAAGTAGACTATCCCCAACCACGTGTTTACCACCCTTGCCTTCGGCTCGGGTGGTAATCTTACGCGTGGTTGGTCATAGTCTACTTACCCTCCCTAGAGGTGTAATATACTATTCTTCGGGAACCCCCGGGCTTACGTTAGCTTCAACGTACGATTTGGTGATACTGACCACCTCGCCCGAATTATTCCAAGACACTTGATTTTTAACACGGCGGCAGCGGCGACATCTTTTTCATGTGTATACATAGGCGATTGAAAGAAATTGGAAATGTTTCATTTAAAAATCCATCTAACTGTGGCACTCAAATATCATAGAGACGGAAACAATTATTGATTTGATTCAATGATGAATTTAGTTTAGTGGCATTGACGATATAATACGATATGATATGAATAAGTATTTTGTCTGACGTTTTTCATAGGATGGCTAGTTTCATTGAATCAAGATAATATTTAGTAAAAAAAAAATTGAATATTTCGGTGAGACAATTAAAGTTCGATTCCATCTATCGAAATAATCGGTTGAATATATAATTGGTTCGAATAGTTGAATGATTAAAAAATAAATGGTTTTCTTTTGTTTTGCAAATTTTCGTTGATTCAATTATCTGTTTACATCTTATAGAAACACGCAATTACGATGAGCGTGTTAATATATGTTCACATTACTATAATTATTTCTATGTGTATCGTGTCACGTAGATTCAAATTTGAATAATAGTTTGCGATGAAAAATTGTACATACGAACTGTGATAAATATCTCTCACCGATGAACCGACTCAATGAAAAATGAAGCTACAATGAAATTTTACATTTAAAAAGATTAATTTTTAAAAATTAATTTTTTTTTTTTTTTTTTTTTTCCCCCAACCAATATATTTTTTATAAAGCCAAATTCCACGAGTGGATTTCACATCGTATTGTTATATCTTTGAGGTGTGTGAAAGATGATCCGACGTGCTATCTTGATTAATTAAACATAGACATTATCGGGATCGGCTAATTGCTTACGAGTTATGACGACTTTCGGGACAATATGTCGACTGTGGCATTGAAAGTAAGTCACTGGATGAGTGTTGTCCTATCCGAAGGAAGAAAGCGTCGGGCGACGCGCCGAGGGGCTCGACTACTGGTGCCAACCCCGACATCGTTGTCGCAGTACGACAATCGATATTGGCGGTGACCGTGTGCTAAGCTTGGAAAGCGTAAATTTCCATCCGAATTCTCTTTCTACCGCGTCTACCGATAGTCATATAGAAAATAGTGTGTAAGTGGATATATAAATATACATGCGCGTGTATGTAAAGTTTGCTTAAGCGTTTTTCGCCGTTCACAGAGTGACATTGTCGCTGGACCGCGGCACCATATTCTCGTGTGCAAATCCCAAAAGAGCCATTCCTCGGCCTCTATGTCTATCCGTTTGTCCGCCACTGCAGTAAACGTTAATTCAACTGGGAATCTACCTTCCTAATTGTTGGCTCTCGTGTTTCCGGCTGGGCCGTGTGCTACCGCGCTGTAACTATATCGACCGATCGATTATCCCACAAAAAGTCAAAATCTCCACTGAAATAAATAATGAATCCATCGATTTTCCACATGGATTATTTATTACATTTACCGTTTGATACTGATTATTTTTTTAATATCCTCCTCCAAAATGCTTACACTATGTTACAATACTTTGGTAGAAATAAACTAGATATATTTGTCTCCATCGACTCGATTGGAATAACGGAAAAAAATATAAATAACGGAATAAATAATTGCTCATTAATTTTTTTTGTCATTTAAATTTATGTTCCATTTCGAAATTAATTCTCATGCGCGAGGCCCTCTTACTTCTTTAATCAAATATTTATATAGATCTTTTTTCATACACAAAACATATGTTAAAACATAAATATGGAAATATTTATGTGGCAAGTAAATAATATTTCTTAGAATCAAATATATTTAATAAATCAATTTAGCTCAAGCGGAAAGAGAAAAAAATTACGGATGTGTTACCGCTGGTCTTTTGGGTAGATGGAAATTTAGGTGCTATTCGGATGATTAGAAATGTTGCTTTCGACGAAAACTATCGGTGCGTGCATCGACTTGCATCATATATTGGCTGACAAGCTCGTTGATCACGCTCGCTTTCCATTCTCGACGCCCACGCACCTACCGCTTATGTTTCTATGGACCAGTCGCGTATCCTTATGTCCGTCTGTCTTTATCCGACTTCAGATCCACCCTCCGATAGGAACGGAAAAAAAATTGTAAACCGAGCGACAGGTACATACATATGTACCTGTGTGCATAAAAACCGATGGAAAAGCGACAGAGTCGTTTATGCTTGGTTGGCTTATCGAGCGGCCCAACTGCCAACTCCCAGCGACAAGAACCGTCAGTCAACTGTTGAAGGATTATTTTATATTATTATGCCGCACTGTATGCACTCGTGACACCGCATAGAACGATATAAAATAGTAAACGGTGTGTTTTTTAATCCAGATATCAAACATAAACCGTATATTTTTATAACGTGAGGAATTTTAAAAAATCTGCATATAAGCGATCGGCCATCTTGAAAGGGTTTTCCCAAAAAGTCGCGAACTTTTGGTGGATATGAAAAAAGTCAAGTGTTTTTCTTTAAAAGTTGACAACACCCGTTGAATTCTAAAAAAATGTTTCTTCACAAATTTGCATATTTGTTTGTCATTTGTATAAATGATGTGAGAAATTTTATATGGAATCTCAGCACGTGCGTCATGTTAACTTTCGGCGATTCGAACATATAACCCCACCGCGTGTTCATTTATATACCAAAGAATATACAAAGTATGTAATATAAAAGGGGGGGATATGTAAGTTGAGGCGCGACACGAAAAGCTAAGAGGGAAGGAGAGAGCACCAGTGGACCGACGCTCACCCACCCTCAACGCGAACCCGCGGCTTCGATTAAATCTCGTTCGACCTACATGCTGTGCTTTTATTATCGACTCTCTTAGCCCCTTGGACGACGTCGTCGTCCGCTGCGTCAGCGGACGCCGTGTCGTCTACGAGTCAGGCCTACGGTAATTGACCGAGAAAAACTTCACTTTTACCTTGAAGCCTCTATACTACGATTATCAATCGTGTCTTTTGCTTAAACTTTTCGTTCGCTGGATTTCTCAATACGAAGAATGTGTGTCGTCACTTTATTTTTTGTACGAGCAATGGATATTACAGTTTAATGTTTTGCTGTAATGTTGCAATTTTTTTTTCGCCGAGTTCGTAGCAACACCTTTTTTTTTCTTTTAATATTCAACTCGGATATTCATACTCGGACAGCCGTGGAGGCGCGTTTGGTGTGTGGCTTCGGCGGTCCCCAGAGTTGCCGCGCATTCAAGTTATCTGGTTTGCGCGTAAATTGTTGAGCGGGAGGCAGTTTTTTGTCAGTTTATAATTTCAAGTATTTCAATACATCAGTAGAGACTCGGTAAAAATAAAAAGCCGCCTGTATTGGCGAGGTTTTCCGGAGTTTCCGTGAGCCCTCGTGCAAATGCGATACAGTAGAGCATTAAAAAGAGTGGCTGCGGACAACACTCTAGAAGAGTCTCGAGGAATGAAATTAGGAAATAAAGAGGAAGGGATAGTAAAATAAAAGCAATTGGTGTACTTGAGGAATGACCAATATTCAACTCGGATAACCGTGCATCGATATTACGCATCAAAGTAGACCGTAAAAAAACAACATAAGACAAAAATAAAAAATATAAATTTCAGATGACACGGTCTCTATGAACACGGTATTATTGAGACTTGATTACACTCCGTTTTAGCCAACCGAAGGCAATTTACTAAAAGCAAATTAAATTTAGCCTCCTTGACAGTATAGAGCTCAGCTCAGGTGAATTCTGTTTGAAATGTTGTCCGTCACTGTTAACCTGTCTAATAAATGGTTAACTGTTATCTATCAATGTACAATATCACAGCATATTCCCCGTTTTTTCTTTTTCATTATTGCTGCATTTGTTCTGTTTTTAATTTTATTCTGTTTTTATGAGGACATAAAAATCCGTTGAATTTCCCTTTTTAAATATTCTATTCGTTGTTGTTATTATATTTCAATGAGAGACGACGAGCGCATGATAGGCGAGGAAACGTGCTTAAGCGACATAAATCTTATGAAGAGACGGTATCCATAAGCGCGGATAAGAAGATCCGAATCGCATATACGTAGCGAGAAGCAGGCGACAAATTTGCGGCTCTACTTGACGAGCGAGGCGGTTCACATGATGGTCGGTTTTGCTCCGAGCGAAAGTCTCTGCGGGGTTTGTCTCTGCTCGGATTCGTCACGGATCGAAACCTCTCCCGAGGATTTGCCGCTTTGCCGCCATCTTCGGCGATCCGAAGACGTAACAGAGCCGCCAACCCACGCACCAGAAATCCCGAACGAGAACGCGACCGCACTTTACTCGATGACTCTCCCTATTATTCTTGGTTGGTTAGGTGTAAGATAAACTTTTCTCACATCTTCGCAACCTTCACCCCGGTTTTCTATTACTTACCAACGCATTATATTATAAAACTATTTTTGAAATCCTTTAACGTGTACATTGAACCCTACTGAATGGCACTCACCTGACTTGAAAGTTGAATTATGGTTCACTACTAACGGTGTTACTGAAGAAATTTTTAATCCATATTCCAAAATTTCGATCGACTCAAATGATTTTATTTTACGTGTTGCGAAGATAAGCGGTTTATTCGCACGTTCTGCGAATAAAAGAACCCGCTTTTCGCACCATCTTAAATAAAATATTGCAGACATATTGATAGTCGTGCGAAAAATCATTTCCCAACTCGTGTCATTGCATGTATTATATTGCAACATTTTGAGTTGAAAGTTCGATTTTTGCATGAATCTCCAAGTGGGAGACCGTGATTCTGTACACCGTTGAGATTATGTCGCCTAGACTCTGTCTACCAATTTCAGCTTGATACTGTTGGACTATTTAAATCCGGCCACGTATCCTGCATTTGAAAATTCATTTGGTCTTTCCGACTGCTATATGCTGATTAGAGTGAGGAGTACATAAATATAATAATAGCAATAGATCGAGCTTGCGCAACTTGCAATTGGAGCCGTTGTCGATTGGTTGTGCTTGTGGTGGTGGGGGACTTTCTTAATGTACAGCATACAAAGCTTTAATTAAAAGTCTACAGAAGAAGGCACTCACGGTTAACTCGTGCGTGCGAGATCGGCGAGATCGGCGAGATCGGCGAGATCGGCGAGCGGCCCGCGGGTGGACGAGAACTCTTGCTCGGATCTCCGTTTCTTCTTTGCTCTTGCTGCTTTCATCCATCTCCTCACTCTCTCCTCTCTCATGCTCCGTTGACCCGCCAATGACGTCATCGCGATCAGGAATAACCGAGTTCCTATCGTGTAGAGTAAGCTCTCCATAATCTATGTCTAATCATGAACCGATAATTGCTTGTCGTTGTGTTCAACAACCCGATTATTAAATCAGGTCGAGATGCTAACCTACGAAAGTCATTTGTGTACCAATTGTTCATCGAGTGTATGAAAAAATAAATAACTTTTTTTTTTCTTCTTCTCTTTATTGGAAAAAACGAAAATCCATTTGAAAATGATACAACAAAAATAAAAAAACACGTTTGCTTTCACACTGTCATATTTTATTCAATTATTATTATCATTGATATTTGTACTATAAGAATAAAAGATGGACTGTCTAGGTGTTACTCGGACTGACCGACTGAGAGCAGCAGCGACAAGCAGGATAAAAAAGATTGATGATTAAAAACGGGGCGTGAGTCGAACCACAGGCAGCAATATATATTTCCTCGAGACTCTCGATCGGAGTGAAAGTGCTCGCGGTGGATATATGCCTTGCGATCGTATAACCCGCGTGTCTGAGTCTGGCTTCGAGGCAACTTGTGCACAAAGAAGATACTTGCGGTTCCACTTATCGCTCGCGCTTACTCTCGACACTCTCGACACTCTCCATTGTCTTATATTTTAAGAAAAATAACAAAATTACTATTACATATCGCTCATTGTATCAAATGGGCCGAGTCCCAGACAATTATCAAAGCAAATCTGCGTTGACCTTGTGTATATATGAAATTTCACAGCTTTACTGAAACTCACAAACATAAAAAGATTGAATTTTTATTTTTTCTGAGAATCAGTCCAAATATTTCTTTCATTGTCATTTTGTGGTTGAATTTAATAAGCACTTTTCAAGAAAAAATGGTAAATTCTCAATTTATTCGGAGGAACAATTTGTCCATTCTTAAATTTCTCTCGTTTAGTCCGCATAGAAGTGTGAACAAGTACTTTGTAATCGTTAACTGCCCCGAGTATTATTTTATTATAATTGTCACGAGTAAAATACCAGGAGAATAAATAGAGAATATATAAAACTGGTAATCTGACTCAAAGTTTGATATATTTCCTCGTGCTAAACATCAATTGTATTGATTGGACTCGTTAGAAAATTGTTAAGTTTCTATTATCGATTGGAAAATTAACAAAGAAGCTCTTAATTTTTTTTTTTTCACTGTGCTATTCGAAAAAAAATTAATATTTTTTACAACTATTCAAGTTCAAGTATCCTTTTGTAAGCGCTGGTGGTTATTGTTGTAAAATAATGATGACCGAATAAACGTACGATGAATCAGTTGATTTATCAATTGGAAATAAGCTCACGAGCTTAGTTTACACTAGAATCTGGATAGTTGTTATGAAGCGAAGTGGCTTGTCGTTTTGAGTTTGGTTGTATTTGCTTGGAAGGAAGTTGAGCGATGCATCGTATTGACGCGCGTCGTCTCTTGAGCGGCCGAACGAGCGAGTGCAAACGCCAGAAACAATGACTGGCATTCGAGGTGCCTGACATTTATTTAAATCGCGGAGAGCGGTCAGAGCGTATAAGCAGCACGTCGGCTGGTTATACTTCTCCTGCGCTATCTCGTTGCACGAGCAGCAGCACCAGCAACCGCGCAAGTGCGTTGCTCTCCTCTGCCTTCTAGCTTCCACAAAGACCCAACTGGGCAACCCTCGCAATCGAGAAACCAGCAGGAGAGGTTAAATATATCCACGACCTGGCCTATCCGTTCGTCCTCTCTCTCTCTCTCTCTCTCGCTCGCTCTTCCTTCGCATTTCTCTCGACGTTTTTCTCTTCCTTCACTTGCTGTGCTCCGAGTCTCACTATTCTCGCCAAGCGCCTTCTCGTGTCGAAGATCCTCATACAGTCTTCAGAATTATTTTTATTTTTGCATGCCAACATCCTTCAAACACCTCTACACGATAATCAATAGTAAACTTTTTTTCTTGAGTCCCCTTTATAACAATAGACAAAACAAATTTTTTTAAATTACGCCTGAAGGAATTCCATAAGCTATATTTTTCGTTTTAGTCCTAGTTTATTATACTTTCCCAAAACAAATACAAATTATTTACGTACCGTTAAAAAATAAAACAACGTTACGACATTTTTCAAATCTTTTTATGTTCATATTTATCTTAGCAGCACTACTATTCGTAAAAAGGATACAGTTGAAAAACATATAAATAAACGATTAAACTATGGGAATCTGATTCAAGACACCTTTTTCATTATCTTTTTGTTATTGTTGTAAATCTGGTTGTGTAGAAAAGTTATATTCCGACTAGAGTGACTTGTTTCCGGCTCTCTTGGCAACTTTTTCTTCCTATAGCTCTCTTTGTAGGTTCTCTTATTGACCGAAGCTTCTTGACAGCTATTACACTTGGCAGTTGTGCAGTGCACGCGTGTCAGAGAACCACAGGCGAGAGAATGTGGACGAGACGAGAGAAGAAGTAGAAGAAGAAAAATGATAAGAATAAAAAGTGCAAAAAGTAGGGAAGCGGATAATCCAGCTTTCAAGTTCTATGAAGCCGCCAGTCTTACAAGAAAGTCGTATAAACTTTGATATTCACAATAGCGTCAATATACTTTATTCTCAATCTCTTTTCCTTAACCGCATCTCACAGCATCTCCGTCCTTTATTGCATCTTTTCTCATTGAGCATACTAAAATTCGGCAATTTAAAATGTACACTATAACTATTGCAAGACTTGTCTGAATTTTCTAAATATCGTTGCGGTTTAATAAAGCCGAAACAGTGATGACAAAAAAAAATTCTGTAGACGATAGTCTCCTTTGAAAATTCTATATTTAAACCTTACTGAGTACATACCAATCATTATAATTCGCCAATTTTCCAAGTACTTATCGTCCATCAAAACGCAAAACGGTGTAAGATAAAGATTAAGATTTTCAATTTGTTGCAACTTTCAGTCGAAATCAGTAAACACACGTTAGTGTTGGACGGCTTATTTCATGTGTCGAAGAGTGCATTCTAGGATAAGTGCAGACATTTTTCTCAAGGTCTTATCGACGAAGCTTCAATTTTAAACGTTTCAATAAATCTTTTTTCATTGAAAAATTAGTAAATAATTAGTTACACTTAATCCAATGTCGACAGATTAAATGAGATATAGAACACTAAAATTTGTTCGTAGATTTGGTCCGAAAGGTGCGGTTAAAAAAATTACTTTTCACCTAACATAATTTTGGTGTACTTGGTGTTTCTAAAAAAATTTCCGAATTTAGATGTTTGACATTAATTTAATGAGATTCAAATGCAAGGATATTGAGAGTTTTTTCATTTGAATTTTTAAGAGGGTCTCGGCAACAACATTTTTTTTCTCATAACCTTTTTCAGGTGTCCAAGGCCCTTGAAATCACTCCAAAACGGCAAATGATGAATACAAGGAACAAATGTACTTGCATATGTTGCAACCCGCTTGATATACTTGTATCTAGTAATCGGTAGTCCGCCTATGTTTGTATACACTGAAAGTATATCGCCGGTGAATCCCACGAGTGCCGAG
Organism: Tromatobia lineatoria; assembly: GCA_949699805.1. Lineage (NCBI taxonomy): Eukaryota > Metazoa > Arthropoda > Insecta > Hymenoptera > Ichneumonidae > Tromatobia > Tromatobia lineatoria. Next base: position 201,020 of record OX453045.1, read on the forward strand.
GATAGCAGAAAGTTCCTACGACCTCAATTGGCTCACCCAGCATGTTTCACGTCATAGAAGTGTGAATCGCGCGTAACATCACTCCGCTTTATTGCGCCAAACAGTGATGCGAAATGAAATATTGAACGTCGCGTGATTCATTTTTTTTTCTTCCATTAGCATTTTGTAATTTATCACGAGTTAATCGGTATTATGAGAAAGTAGGTCTGTTGTATAACGCAGGGAGAGCTTCGCTGTGTAATTTTTCGATAGTCAATAAGCTAGAAGGTGGAAATCGATATAATTGATACGTACTCAAGAAGCAGAGGAATGCGGGCTTCCTCTTGTAGGAAGTCCAAGTCACCGGAGCTTCCTCAGTTGCGTCGGACATCCTTTCACCACGTCTGTAGGCTCCGCTCCGCCCCGCTCCGTCGTATGTACTTGTCATTTCCGCGTCAAAATAATGTCCAAAAATTGTACACGTGTCCCTTGTACAGTGAGATGCTTCGCCGTGGAAAAACATCCTGCAAGTGCGTACATTGAATAGTCCATGGATTGTGGTCAAATATCCTCAACTACGTCACTTGAATAACTTAGTCGTTATTACGGACTAAGTACGCGAACATGTTTGTAGAGGCAGTGCGTAACTTAACTTGCGCAGGCCGCTGAGGTTAGGGCGTGCGAGATGTTCCCGAATCGTGAGTCTGATGTTCGCGATTACAATTTTGATTCATCGAGAAATGTGAATAGGAACTTGAGTTAATTTCATACATTCTCAAGAATTCAAGAGTCAAAGGCATGCAAACAAGTCATTTCAGGCACATTTAAAATCATAAATTATCATATTACTATTCATTGAAAATACAAAGAGCAATATTTTAATATTTGTATAATGCCATTCACATTTGACCAAAATAACGAATGGATAATTTTTAGATACGCATTTTACGAAACTATTCTTAAACTTGTCAAATTGTGAGAATTAGGATGATTATTTCACGTGCGCGCCAGTAGAAGAAACGACAGTCTGGTACACTGTGTAATAGGTAGCATTGCCGATCGAGGTGGTAAGAGTGAGAGAAAGAAACAGATTAATTGGCTTCCATTCATTACGAACTTTAGCGTCGCCGTCGGGCACACCTTCCTTCTCTCATGCTGCAGCATGATTTACGTTGCTCGAGTCTTCTCTTGTCCCTAAGTCATTACGTTTAACTTTTTCTCTTTTTTTTTCTTTTTTTTCTTCTCAATCCCTATTTCTCTCGCTGGTAGCGGTGATGAGCCCAAACTGCCACATCTCGAAACATCACGTACCTCGAAGGTCTGTGCCTTGAAGCCTTAAAATTAACTCCTTGAGAAATATGACATTTGGAACAAACTTATACTTTTCCTAGCTCAATTTAAAATTGCTATTAGATACATAATATAATCTATTGTCGAGAAAACGACTTTGTCGCAAGATGTCCCAAAAAATCAGAGTACTTAAAGAAAGTATGGTATTACTTGTAATTTCTTTTCCATTTGCGTATAAAACTTCTAGCAGGTTAAAATCTTATTGTATTAATGAATAAGTACATTGAAAGAATACAATATTTCGAGAAACTCTGAGATTAAGGGGTTAGCGGTATATAAACTCGCGAGGTACTTCCTTCGCTGTCATGGATATATAGGTTTTCGGGCGGTACGTTGGCTGTGACTACCAAGTACACGAGTATTTTCCGATGGGATATCGGTGCGTGGCGTGCAGCAGGGTCACGCGATTTACGATCCAGCGTTTAGAAAGAATGTGCCGCGTGCGCGGCGCATTACCGCCGCTGTCGCCGCTGCCGGTGCTCACTGGCTCTCGATGTTATTGGCGCTGCTGGAACTCTCTTGGAGTCGGTGTGTCGTGCAGTCGTGGACTCGTGGACTCGTGGACTCGTGCTGGTGCGGGATGGGACAAACTATGACGGTGTCGGGCCTATATCTCTCGAGCCCCACTCGAGACATACGTCTTGGCTCGTATGTGCTGTACTATCGTTCCAGTTAGGTTGAAGCGGCCGCGAGCCATCATACCCTCGGCCATTGTTCACACGCGACCGCAACCGACCCTATCTTGTTAATCGACGCGTCGTCGTCACCCAACCAACTCACACTCAACTATACAACACTATAATCCTCTTCACTTTTACGACACACATAATCTTATATTTTTATGTCATTTCCACTTTCCCCAATGAATCATCTCATTAATTGCCTGTATTTAATAACCAAACATAACTTTGTAAAAACAGGCTAGTTTTCGTAAGCAACGAAACTCGTTCGTTTATTCCACAAATTAAACAAAATATGTCTCCGTGAGTTTAGAAGTGAAGAGAAAATAAAATTCTATACACTTCATAAACACATACATATATATATTGTAAAGCATAACGGTACTTTTTTTCCGGTAAAATGACAAAAGTTTGTTTAGTCATTTGTTAAAAGAACCAAAAATTGAATTTTGTTTTTCAAATTTCAAACGGGAATTTATAATTATTTGAATTCTGCGATTAAATACTTGGCAGCCTTAGGCCGCGCTACAAAAAAAAAAATCGCTTTCTTCGTTCATTTACAATTTGGCAGGAGTAATAAGAGCAACAAGAAAAAAAAAGTTCGCACCTTCCATTTGGGCACATTTTCCATCAGACGCGGTAATAAAATATAATGCTGCCTCGCATAAATGATTGATCGATGATCCCTATTCAAGTTATCAGTCCCAACGCCAACCCGAGACAAAATGGCTTCAATGGGAAGTTACATATTCCTGCCAATCGCGTTATCGCTACTGAAATAACCGAATCCCTTAATTATACTGAGTTATATCGATAATAGGCATAAAACTTGTCACGGAGAGCCTCATCAAAACAATGTGAAAATCGTTCACCGTAAGGTCAAGTAAAGTCATATTTCCCAATAGTTGGTATAGAACCTTAAAATCGCGAATTTTTCGCACTTGCCATTTCACACAATGATTGTGAATGTTGGAAACAACATTTTAACCTAAATATCATGTTGCCATGTACAAATATTCGTCTTTTTGAGGATTTAAGCAAAGTCAAATGTACATTTATTATTTATTTTAATTAACTCAGCGATCTCTTCCAAACTACAGTTATTTTTACGAAGAGCAATTTTTTTTTCTCCTAAAATCGAAACGTAAAATCCTCAACGATAAATACTCGACGCGTACTATTCCGAATAATTGTTGCAATAGATTTATACCTCATCTAATTGTCAATTACTTGGGCGCAGCAATTAAAAAATAAAGTTATCACAAGCAATATTTAATATTCAGTGATACAGTTGGCGTCAAATCTCTCTAAACGCTAGCATACAATATACAGAGTTGTATATTAATACACCCTCACTCGTTCACTCGTTCAACTCACTCGCTCTTTGAACTTGACTGGCCCGGTTCTCGTGTGCGAGAAAATCGCCGCGGTTGTCGTCGCTCATGTCGTATACACGACACGAGGCAATAGGAATATTTGACTTCTGCCCCCGCAAGGTACACACTCGAGCCCGCATACACACACCATGACTCATTTGCGCACGCACATGCGAGCCAAAAGTCCGCTGACTTCTGCTCAGTGGCCCTTGCACGTTCATACATCTATATACTTTACATATATATATATATATATAGATATATATGCATATGTGCGAAGGTGTGTGAAAGCTACGTTGGTATTTTTGTGGTATTCGTGTGTGTTCAGCAGCTGCAATGCCGCAGTGTCATTGACATCCCAGCACCACTTCAGGATGTGCCCTCACTTACGAACAAGAACGAATCCAACGTGTGCGACTGTCTCCCTTTATCGCTCTCTCTCTCTCTCTCTCTCTCTCTTCGTCTTGCGTTGTCTGTGCTTCTTGTCGTACGTTACACGCGAGGACGATTATAGCACGTTGGAGTGTAGGGTTGTGAGCGCGTTTTCCTCGTCAGCCGACGTTCCCCTCGATCACTTCCAACGTATGCATTTATATACGTTTATTTATGAGAACGTGTTGGGAACCAGCAAAAGTCCAAGGAGCATCGAAAACAACAACACTGTGGTCACAGAGATAATGATATAAGCAAGGACCTTAGAAGCACATGCTTCTATCGAGTTATAAATATGAACAAAGATATTAGGTTACGAACCTACGCAGACGCAGTAGGATGTATTTTCACTCTATCGATGCGCAAGGTTAGAAACTTCAGACTATATATGTTTCTATGTTATAATAAGATCTCGCCATCGCTGCTATGAGGAGAAACCAGATACATATAAGACGTACCATGTCAAGCGGGACAGTATCTGGTTCGATTTTTCTAAATCCCCCATACAACATTTTTGCCAAGTTCTCCATAGGCCTTCCAAGTCAATATTTTCACGAATATCAATGTTATGAATTACAGATACACGCATTGAAAGCGTATAAACGTTGATAGATTGCGTATGGGATAATTACAAGTTTATTGTAATCAATAATATCTGACCGAAAAACGAACATAAACCTGTGTCGTTGCTTTTGGTTGTTAACGATAACTTGGTTGGTCTAACCAAGCGTTTTTACTCGACTTAGATCTAACCATCGACCTCTTGACTTTCATCGTCCATTTTTTTGTTTTTTTGTTATTCTTTCATCCCTAAAAGACAACTACAATTTTCATTAGATTTTTTTTAAAAGCCATTTATATACTTGTAATTATTTATATCGTAATATATTGATGGCCGAGATTGTAAAATCCGACAAAATTCCCATAAATTCCGCATCGAATATCATTATTTTTGAGCTTAGTCTCAAAGTGCCCCCGTTTCTATTTTTTATTTTTTTTTTCACAAAGAAAATTGATAGACATTAAGCCAAAAATGATGAATGATGAACACATCTGTTCTCTGTGGGCTGCCCCCCCCCCCCCCTCCCCCACACACACACATTAGCCCCTTCCACAAAAACCTTATTATTCTTAGCGTCCAGTGTCTCCTGAATGTTGATTCGTGCGTTCCCGCTTCCTCGGGTATGTATAGCTAAAACCGCTGAACTTGGAAATTTGAAAGTGCAGTGACGATTACCCTATAAATAAAATTTATTAAAAATGAGTGATTACAAGTGCTTATGAAATGAATGGAGCGTACACGTATTGTCGAAATGAGCGATGCGGGGGACAATAGCTACTATAGTATATAATAATGAGGGTGTCTCGAAGGTTCTTGAAGAATACCTTATGATTAACGCGAGGCTGCATCCCTTCGAATACATGCATACACAAGTGTGTCTACATAAAACATATTTTCGATAATGATGCTCTCATGGGTATATGCACTGGCGCAGCAATAAATTTCGGTGACTGAGCGATCTATAGTTGTGATATGAATCATGCCTGTGACTCGAGTCTTTCTCTCCTACTACCCGAACGTCCCATTTTTTTTTTTTTTTTTTTTTTTCATTCGGCACGACGTCTCGATTTCCTCAAACTCTTGGTCACCCTTCTTCATTCAAGATAGGCTAAGATCAATTTTCAATAAACATATACTTGATAGCGTATCCATAAAAGAATTAAATGATTGGAGGAAGCCTTTTGCACAATTTATTTCGTTTACATTTCAACGAGTCGGAATCGTCTTATCCGAAAACGTATTTTTCAAGTTCGAAGTCGTGTCAGAAAAATTGAGCAAAGGACTATTGTTTAATTGAGTAAAAAATATATATTACCTTATCATTACAACATTGAAAATATGAGGTGTTCCCTGCAAACCCTTTTCTGTCGACAAAAATATTTGAAAATCATCCTATATGAAAAAGGGCATTTTCCACAGTGATGCGCTTTCTTGAAATTATTTCCGTTTGTTGATCTATCGGTTGTTTTTTCTTTTTTGTTGATTTATCAATCTAATGGTCGACTGATAATTAACATTTTGTCGTTGTTGTCGAAACAATTGTTCTTATGGGCTTTATTGGAGTAACTTTTTGTATGTTAACTTGATTGGCTTCCTGTTTTTTTTATACATACATCGGCACGAATAAAATTCTAAAATTATGGTGGGAGCACCTAGAGCACGCCTAAAAATCATTGGAAAATTGGTCGACACGTAGACGCGTACTTACTCCAACATTGTTTCCATGTCAACGACCGCCTACATACTTGCTAACAAATACCGTCACTGGCAAATGATTTTCTTCCGTGTTAGTATCATCGCGGATGCGGCTTATGTTTGTTTAATAAAATTTATATGCAAAATTAATATGACTTTCCATTTAATGAATTATTTCAAGGACCGTATATTTATCTATACTTGTTCGATAAATACGCGACAAATAAACGAAGTTGGCATTTCCCTTTCGTCACTTAGCGTCTTTGTCGTCACGCATCTACAGAAAGGCGACTAGCGTATCTTAGCCACCACTATATTCTACACTCGCTCGGTTCTGTATTCTCTCTTTGCCTTGGCATTCCCTTCCTCAAGCTACTCTAGGACACCGGTCGTGCTCCTGTTTTCTTTCCCCTTTTACCGGGTCGCGTCTTTGACGCCGAGTTCTCCGAGTCCAGTTTCGCTCTTCCTTATATTCTCTCTATACGCCTTCGTTCGCTAACCGCAGCGGCGGCAGCAGCAGAACCGCCACGAGGACTCTAACAGGCACTGCTGACGAACGGCGAGCAAGCGAGCAAGCGAGCAAGCGAGCAAGTGAGTCCGATGGCGGTGCGCGGGCGCAACCGGCCGACACCACCTCAACTACCGGAACTGGTCGCTGCACCGCAACTAGCCGCGACTCGACCAAGCGCGAGATGTTTCTTCAAGCACCAGCTAAGGTGCGCGACTTTTATTATTACATACTTCCATTCCCTATATATTGAGTGCGAGAGATTATTATGGCAACTACTTATTACCACACACACTCTGTTACATCCGATCCTTCCGATCGCTAATGTAATTTATCATGTATTATTTTTTATTTCGATTGACACGTGAGCCCTAGTCAGGCTTTTACATTTAACCCACTCCATTCTAAGGCATGCAATGCATTTGAAGAGAAAATTCACGGAAAATCGGGTTTAAAGATCTGGAAGAGAAAAAAAAAAAAAAAATTCCCAAAATACACTATGCACTACCATATGAAGCTACAATAATTTTCATCACTCGGAGATCACAAGGTCAACGTTTGAGGCGATTTTTAAATGCATCGCACATCGTAGATAATGAAAGTTATTCGAGAAAGATTGATATTACGCTAGTCGTGGGAGCATTTATAATGAGGTATAGTGCGGGGGGGACTTTTAAGGATTAAACTTGTCGCAAGTTGAATCTCGTCTTTGTCCGGTGAGGCGTTGGGGGGGGGGGGGGGGGGGGGGGGGGGGGGGGGCTCTAGCGGGGCTTCCGATGCTGGCGGAGTGTGGCGCGCGCCCACTGGCAGCACGTGCGCGTGGGTAGACCCGTCGCGGGTAGTAACGAGATGAGAGAGCAAGCGAGAATGAAAAGTGTGATGGCAGAGCATCGCGGTGGAAGAAATTGCGCCTTGGCACTGCCGATAGAGTCTCCAACTTCTCTCACATGCACCATCAACGGCAAGGTGTGTTTATCGCGTTGTGTGCTATCTCTTATCTCCTCTACACCCTATCCCGAAGCTATACACTAGTTGTCCCCCTCCCCCCCACTTACACGACTTGGATGCGAAAGATTTAATTACCAAACTCAAAAAATCTTTAAAAGTTAACACCGTTTTGTTATCGCCTTTATTTTACCTCGAAATATCAAGATGTGATTCTTGATTCGGAATCTACCATCCGACCACGAATGGTAGATCGGACATGACAAAGCCAGTTACTTCTTTGACAACCAAGCTCCTGAAAAAAAGCACTTTTATACAATGTTAAAAAATATACGTGTAAATTTTACAGTCTTCGAATTCAACTTTCGTAGAAGGATAGCTATTTTTCCAATGAATCAAATATATGGTATATGGTTGACACTCCAAGGGTTCAGGAGAAGACTCTCGACTCTAATCGCTAAATCCTCAATTTTTCTATACAACTACATTGGCGATTCAGCGACTTATCTTTCTCGCTTGAAAAATGAAAACGTTCACCGCAAAGAAAAGCAAAAATGTGATAATGCACATTGCGGTTTACGATTTTTGATACCCAGCTCTATTCAATAATGGCACAACGTTCAGCTTAAGATTAATCTTGAGAAGAAAAAACATGAAACCGGTATTTAGCAGTTATCGCAACTGTGTCGTACAGCGAGATCTCCTTCACTTCCTTGCTCGCTAATATTGTACTTGTGTACTGTAAAGGGTGCGTTGTTAATGCTTAATCTACAATGTGAAAAACTATAAGAGGCCACGAATATGTTGTTGTAAATGATAAATATATTTGCGCAGCAGTATGTCAGAAAGGATTGATACGGCCCTGAATAGTATACGGTGCGGCGGCGAGAGCGTCGTGCTCGCCGAAGAAGCGGACTCAGCTGGAGTCGGCTAGCTAGCTGCTTGCTACCTTCTCGTCCTCGACCGGCACTGTTGCCAGATGCACTCTGCGCAGTTCCAACGTCGGAGCAGCTAGCGCGGCAACCGCCAACCACCAGCTTATACACCTCTTTTTTTTCTTTTTTTCCTTTTTTTCCTTTTTTTCCTTTCTTACCGTCTTTCTCCGCTTCATCTACAAACTCCAGGAGTTTGTGCCGCTCTTCTCGTAGGATCCCCATCCCACTATGGAAAGACCTATAAAACTCTAGTTTCCATACGCGCAACTTCTTCCAAGTGACAAGAAAAAAACATGAAAGGAATAAAATCGTAAGTTGCATTAGTGCACCGAGAGAAAATACTTGAATAGTTTTATGAAAATGAGAGGATGGTCTTTATTCTTCTCATCGATTCCAACGATTTTTCTTTCGTTGCTTTCAATGAAATCTTGTTGCATTCGAATTGGAAGGCAATTATATCATATATTATATACCTGCCCGCAAGAAAACATTTAATTAATGAGCGTATAACGTCTAGTTCCTTGACGGGGGAAAAAAAAAAAAACGGTTTCCTAAATTCAAAGTACCTATATATTCGGTGACACCAAGTCTGCCGATAGCTAGCGAGGTCGCGTCGTTTAAAGCGAAAAAAAAACCGACAAAAATGCATTCCCGGTTGTTTTTTTCTTCAAATAAGTGATTTGCAATGATTTCTAAAACCTTTCTACTCCCGGTACAGTGTGACATAACATTTTTCAAGTAACCTCTGCCGTGCTTCTATTCCTTTCGCATCAAGTTATTTGATAGGTTATGCGCTGCTTCCGTAACTTGACGGAAATCAGTTTAAAACGTCACTACTTTTCATTGAGTTTAGAATCATTCAAAGAAAAGATAGTATTAAAACTCAAGTAGTTGATTTCATTGATAGGCAAAGATTGCCTTGATTCAACAAAACTTTTTCTCTTAATGTGTGTTAGAGAGCACATTTCTCCGTCTTGAAAAAAAAAAAAAAAAAAAAGGTTTACACAAAACGTTTTTATATTTTTGAACAATGAATTACACGTTTGCAAATGTAGAAAATTTGGGCAGCTCTGGTGGAAAAATCTCTCTACCGTGTATAGGACCTACGACCATTTGCCAGATGATTTAACCGTGTTTCAAATTTGCCGGAGATAAGATAACATTTTTCTCAAAGAATGCGACGGTCGCCGCAATTTCGCAAGAATTATCTTGCAAAAAGGATTTTACGCCAATTTGGTTTCTTCTCCATCATCGCAATGTACTCTAAAATCATGGCAGAGAAGCTCGGCGGCAGGTGGCGGTCAATCTAATCGGAAAGAGTAATAACCCGTTCCTTGCGCTTCCGAGGAGCGAGTTCCCTCCCCTTACCTCTTCTATCGAACGCTCATTTATCGCTTTTATATCTATTTATGAGGCCATCAGCTTAGTCCGTAGAACATTTGACCTCCCTATTTTTTCATTTATCAATACTTGCGCACATATTTTGCGCAAGGACCGAATAACCTACTTTTTTCAGATTTTTAACACCATTATCAACGAAAATTTCCATCATCGAATTTCGATGTTTTTTAATGCTATTTTTTTTTTTTTTTTTTTTTAAGGAACAATACCGCGGGGCTACAAAAAATTTGCGATTGATAATAAGAATGTCATTTCTTAGACTTTTCCGCACTTGTATATTTTTCTTCTAATTTTCGAGACCTCTAGATCATCCATTGGGTGGTATTAAATTCAGCCCACTGCTGTTGACGGTATAAGCGTAAGAGGTATTCCATGCCAAATCGACGAGGCTGTGGCCCTCAACCTTGTGGATTTGCTACATAATTTTTCCATTATTATTCCAATTCAAAATAACATGTATGATTTTCGATCGAAATTAAAAAAAAAACATACAAATGAGAAATTTAACTAATAAAAGAATTAGCTAATCGTTTGTTTGAATCAATTTCGATTGACTGAATGATTAATGATTGGAAGTTATGATGGAAATTCAGCAAATTTGATTATTGACTACAAAATTTTATCGAAAATTTAAAAACTGGGTGCATAGTTTTGCTTATGTTTTCAGTAACACTGACAAAGGCATAGCACGATCTCTATTGCAATCCATTCGGTTTGTCGAAACATTTTCGGACAAGAGGATTAATTCTAACCTTTAACCTGAAAGTTTCCCCCCAAAGTTTGCCGAAAAATTAACTAATTTTCTATCGCAATCAGTCAAAAATTCACTCAATGTTTTAATTCTTTTTGTGATTATGGATGTAATGATTGATTTTCTACAGGACCGTTGTTTCTCTTTACACTCCCCGAATCATCAATCCTTGTCCAAAACCGCACTTCACCCGGTAGAGGGGAAGGAAAAAAAAAAAAAAAAAAAAAAAATGGAAAAAATTGTATTGAAAGGAAAAAATCCTGGACAACATCAAGTTATTGCAAAATTTTTAAATTTTTTATGTCGGATTTTTGAGAATTTTTTCAGATCCTTAAAATACGGCCCTCAAAAAATATTTTGAAAAAAATCATGACTGTTATTTTGAGTCAGAAGAATCATTTAAAAAATTGTGAACCAATTCCCCGAAGTCGAGGGTCGTGGTCTGGTCGATTGTTAATATAATGCCTGATATAATAAATGAGAAAATATATTGCAATATCTCAAGAATGTACATACCTTAAAACCATTGGTAGATCCAAAAATCAGCCATACCTCAAATGGTTCGCAATCTTTTATTGGAATAAATAATAAGATTTCCGAACAAGATAAAAACAAGTCTGCTGCGGATCTACGGAAGTCCCGCCGGATCTTATTTCTTCCGCGCGAGCATCACAGAAAAATCTTCGAGTTTTCATGAATAAACTCGTCAATTAAATTTTATGTACAATTATGATATGGAAATTAAAATGAATTTGCATTGAAATGAAAGAAAATAATAAAAAATTCGGTACTTTTACAGTAGAATTAAAGCAAATTATAATCAATAAAATTCTGATTCAGTCAACGGAACAAGGCCCTTGATACAAAATTGATTGAAATGAAGGGTTTATTTGGGAATGTAGTATATATCGAATGGTATATTTGTGTGAGTGAGCATCCCTGTTGAAGCATTGTGCCGTTGCAATCCACTCGCTCTTTCTTCGGCTATGTTAATATTTTAATTCCTTTTCTCGCTGTAACTACTCGTCGCAGTGGCAACAATAGGGATCCGTCGTGGCTATACGCGGGGGGTAGACATCGACCGCTCGAGATTTCCGATCTCCTTTGCTCCCCCTCCCCGCGGCTCTTTCTCGTTGCCCCGATAAAAGGTCCCCCGAGTGAAAGAAAACAAAAGGAACAGAGAGACAGAAGATGCTCTCTGCTGCGAGTTTCAAGATCTCGCTTCGGTGACTTCTTCTGGCCTGATGATTCGCACCGGGTTTAGTTCGGCTCGACTATGCTCGTCCAGTTGGAAAGAAGCGTCGATAATCCGTGACCGCTTCTGCTGGTAGAACAGCGATCCGATAAACTGCATCGAGCTCCCGTCGATCACCGAACCGTTCAACCTAATATCTTTTTTATAATCTGCATTTATCCTACAATTATAGAGAGTCTAATGTCCCTCTGATTATAAATCGAATGGAACAATTAACATGACAATTTGCAAAACGAAAGCTTAAAAACATAGAACCACTCTCTGTACAACGGTTACCACCTTTTGCCAACTTTAATCACTAACTTTTGATATATCGCAAACGGAACGATAGTATAAATGTATAATGGTATAATTTTGATATGTTTACCTCTATTTTTACAAATCGACTTGAAGGATTTCGGTCGATGGTTCGTTAACACAACACAGTACGTATATTCATGTCATCGTATTGCGATGAATAATTTCATATTCGAAATATAACTCGTCACCCGGCAAATTCTGTACAAGCACGAATTTAGAGATAACGATTGTCGGCGCGTGCCGTTAAGCGTCTCTTTTGTTTCTCGATTACCGTGAAAAGCTCACGTGCTTCAATAATTGCTTCACTCCCCGTTTCTGTAATATTTCTACAATGCCCTCAATATATATTGTATCCTGTGGAAAAAATTAAGAAAGACATAAAATTACATCGTGAATTCGGTAAAATTGTAATGGGTAAGCTTAACTGCGATTAGATTTGGTAAAACTGCCAAAGGACGAAATGTTAATTGATATTAAATAATAATCTCCAACTTTTTGGTTTGTCAGACATGTCAACTTGACTTTTTTCTTCAGTTTTCTATGATCTCTACGTTCTATGATAACTGGTTACACAAAGTGTTACTACGACGTGCTTCGGTACGTTTTGCGGTTAACGAGTTGAAATATCAGTGTGCATCGTGGAGTAGCTAATCATGTACACTTGATAATGATATTATCTAGATGAAATTAAATCATCTTTCGTCGTTCCTCTTTTTCCATGACTCATTCGTTGAAAATATTGAATAAAATGTGAATAAAATGAAATAAGAACTGCTAGTTAGTGGCGTCACTGTTGAGCGGGTTAAATTGCAGGTTTTGACATACCGAGACAAGTATTTATATACTAAATTATTAAAACGATGAAAAATAATTAATTCGAGAAAGATGAAGACTGAGAGGTTGTTTAGGGTGAAACGATCTATCTCATTAACGTCGCTTGCGGTTCCACGCCTCTCATGTCTATATATACATATATACCACTATAAAATATCGCATAATAAAGGAAAGCGAGTAGCTTTACTTTTGAGGTTCTTTCAATCCTCCGCTAAGGTGGATTATATCTGTGAGTTTTAACACGAACGTTCGGAGCCTCCGGTATAAACGACATTCTTGCAGTATCTTAGGGCGAGTCTGTGTCTATATACCGAAGGAAGCGACCGAATAAGCGAGAAAGAGAGAAAGGGCTAATAAAAAAAGAGCGAGTTGCTTGAGAAGCGAGAACGCCTCGGTAGCAAATTACTTGGATATGTTATGCCACGTTTAGTATGGGCTGCATGCGAGCTGCAGCTTCCACGGTATAGCTTTAGCGCGCATCTCGAGTTCTTACAAGCACGATTAACAATGTAGACCTAGCGTCAAAATTTTCGTACTTGCTTTTCCAAACGTGATGCGTGTCACACGCGCTTTCGTCACTCTTTCTCGCTCTACAACGACGATCAATAGCGCGTATCACCTTAATATTTACCTCAACACAAGGTACAATGCCAAAGAATATTTCCACGATATAACGTACTTGGTAGTTGCTGTGGGTATATGTCCATTTCTATGCTAATTAACCCGTTAACGCTCAAGTATATCTTTGAAATTTCTTTTCGAAGCCCTTATTACGCATCTCATATTTGAATCAACGAATCGAAAATGGGCCACCAAAATTACACGAGTGACACGATTGAGATGAAAATCGTGTCTCGGAGGGTATTAATTTTCATGATTAACAATAAAATTCCTGAAAAATAATAAAATTAAAATAGTTAATGACAATGAAAAAAGTTACCCGACTTGGGATTTTTCAGTTGAGATAGAGATGGAAAAAAAAAATAATTGTAGAACCAGTGAATCTAATTGTTGAGTCTTAAAAAATTGAACACCTGGGCGCGCTAATGGGTTAGAGAGATCTGTGTCAGTGAACCACCAGGCTTTTAAGTATCATATAAAATAACAATGTAAGGTTCTGAAATGCTTGCAACTTATTGGAAGTTGTTCGATAACCAAATATTTGATTCATCCATATTAATACTGGCAAGTCCAATGTTGTTACGATGCTACTTGATGCGTCGGTAAATTACAATATCGAAAAGTGTCCTCTACATGTTATGTCTCTGTCTCCTCAACGCCTTTGGCAAAACCTCTGGTCAACCGGTCCTCGTACTTCGGTAACAGGTGGTCATAAGCACCAGACAAGAACGAGAGAGGATCGAGATATCGCGGTAGAACGACCGCCCGCCCGCCCGCCCACCCACCAATCTAACAACAAAGTCGTTCGAGAAACCGAAAATTTTGATAAATCAAATCTTCGGATAATTGACGTTCTAATGTACATATTATCATTAAAAATATGTGAATTCTTTATTTCTCGAATTTCCGTCAATGACCTCACCCAAAAGACGCACAGATACTCCGGATACTTGGGAATAAATATATCGTTAAAGCTAGGGATATAATTTAAGGCGCTAGAGCTCTCTCGGGGTTTCGTCTCTGTGCTTGTTGAGGAGGACTCGAAGCGAGCGAGGACGAGAGGAGAGTCGCGTTAGGCGCGGACGAGTTTGCTCTGAGCTCGAGGTCGCTAGCCGCGCGCGCGCGCGCGCGCGCTTGCGAGAGAGGCAAGTAACCAGCGACCACTCAACCGATTGGTTATGGCCTGGCTGCACGGAATCGCTTCCCAAGGCGAGAGAGATTGGTGCCCTCTCGCGCGCTGCTCCTATATAGCACCATCGCCAGAGCGCTTTGCTCTATACTCCCTACATTACGTTTGACGCTTTCGCATTCGTTAACCCGGTGCGATGAACCCCGAGAGCACTAGCATCGGAACCACTCCCGTCCTCCCGTCCTCCCGTCCTCCCGTCCTCCCGTCACGGCTTGACATTCAGTTTGAGTGTACGTCTTTCAATCCCGTGCATTATATTAGCTTCGTTTCCTTCCTTTTCCACGCTCCTTCCCTTCAAATATGTCGCTATACTTTTTCCTCTAACGGCGCTAAACTCAGGTTCTCTATGAAATGGATTTATGAAAGAATTTTTTAAAACTTATCGCAGGCATTCGGATAACATTGTACGTGTCATCCAACGATAACAAGATATTATACTTGAAAGTAAGCATGATTTCCATGTATGCAGTATCCAGTAAGATGAAAAATCGTTAGGACCAACAAAATGTGCGCTCGCAGGCCTCGAAATGTAACATGGTGGGGCAGGTAAAGAACTATCATTTTTTGCAGCAGTTCGTGGAAAATTCGTGCATGTAGATAACTCATTGTATCGCGATAAATCGAGAAATGAAAAAAGTGCGGTACGAGGTACGCGCAGAAGCGGTTACAGGACTGCGGATACAAATATATATTTGTATCGTCGATAGACGAAGCAGCACTGAATTCATTGCTATACATGGAAAAGAGTGATACACTTATAGCGATATCATCGGTAGAATCGGCAAGGTGGAATTCGAGCGATGCGATCGAAAGAGAAAGCCAAAAAAACGGGAGGGTCCTTTTTGGTCCATGTCTAATGACGCTCTACCTTCCGCGCATGCGTTATTAGACAAGTACGATGAGGATCCTCTCGTTTTTTTTCTTCTCTCTGTGTAAGTCAGATATTTCGATATTCAAACGCAAACATTCAAGTTTTACATTCCAAGCCGGCATTTTTGGGCCCGTTCGGTTTGTTTCCTTTGTGTCAGTCGAACGTTTAAACGCGAAAAACCGAATTTTTTATTTTACGCCCGTTCGTCATAAAGTCGATTTTTCACACCCACAATGGTGTGAAAAGTAGCACTTCAGACCCCGAATATCGAGGTGTAAAATGGAACCTTACGCACACTAGTGCAAGAAGCATATTTTGTCGATTTGACATAATATTTGACAATGTTAACTCTCTTTTTCATCACCAGTTGCTTCGATCAATTGAATATTACGTTCGGTCAAACGGATATTTTTTCGCCGCCCACAAGCACCCGTTTTGTTGGTTCTAACAATTTTTTTTTGTCAATGTACCAAACGATCGATGAAGACATTCTGAATATCAACTATTCTCATGTCACAAATTCAATAATTTAATACTAATTAAATAATCAATATACTTTAATTGCCGATTCGGCCGCCGTGTTTTTTCATGATCTCATACTGCGCTATAACTGTTGACATCGAAGTATCACTAAAAGACACTGTATGTCCTTTATTTTCAAACTGCTTAATCCGATATAAAGAAAAGCCGTTTTTTTTAAATCTTGAAAACTTGAAGTTTGTGAAAAAACAAATTTTTCTACATTAAAATTGTCGTCTTGCGTAAGGTTTTCAATGGAATATTTGAAAAAATTTTCACGTTCCGCTAACACTGATGGTCCAATAAAAATAAAAGAGGAACTTTTTTTGTTATTGAAAAACGGATATCCTTTTCTAGCTTGAAAAATTACAAAGTATTTCCGCATGACTCTCGATATTGCAAAAGTCACTAGAGTGGCACAATGTTCTAGGCTGGAAAAAACAAAAGATGGGGAAAAAAAAAAAAATACCGTTCCGAAATCGAGCTTATTTTAGTGTCATTGTTGATAGTTTTAGCATCGGTCAACCAAAGATCGATTAATGGATCACGGTCCGAGGAAATCGTTCGATATCAGCGATCCGAAGGTCTGCTATAGTTTAGCCTAATTGCGACAAGCTATATATACCTATATTGGCAGATCGGTATTAGACGACAGTACGTCATAAGCCTCGAACGAAAATCTGTCTTGACAGTTGACGTAAACAAAAAAATTTCAATGCATGACATGGGCCAATCGGGGTACGAATAAATTGCCGAAAATAAATTAGCATTTTTCATCCATGAACTTATTAATATATAATTACTCTGAATCGATACTCGGTAAGATCGGTAAATATAGATCGTGACTATTATTAGCGAATAATTGGAAAGTCACCAAAGTTTGTAAGGACCTTGGGCGTCATCGGTTAGCGGAGCATTTTCTTGAAACAGTGTAGATTCCATGTCTTTTCTTCCTCTCGGCTTCTTACTTGTTTCTTGATCTCGTATTCCTTGGACGGAGAGTACAGTCTCGTCTCTCTGCGCGTTCTCTGGATTCTCGCTCGCTTCGACTCGTGAAAATGTGCGCGAGCGACGAGCGTATAATAACATTCTCTCACGGGGCGTATCGATATCGCGTCGCGTTATGTAAATTCCTTTTTCACGAGTGAGAAAGAGTAAGAGAGAAAAGTGCATCGTCGAGGCGAGCACAGCTTCGCGGTGCTCGTGCATTGCTGCATTTGCTTGTTGGCGTTGCTGGTGGTGGTGGTGGTGGTGGCGGTGGCGGTGGCGGTGGTGGGGGGATCCGCGGAAGGTGAGTCGATAAATTGCCATCTCACGTTTCTCGCACCCGTTGTACACTCGACTATGCAGTTCTGCTTTCTGCTTTCTGCTTTCCGCTCGTGAGCTCCTTCCATGCGCCAACTTTATATTGGTATACACCCGCGAGACTGTACGCCCTCTATTCGAGAGCGCTTCCCTGGCGTTGCACTTTTAAGCTACTTCATCTTGTATACGCGGAAATAAACATATGTTAGCACGGCCATAGGATGCGTGTAGATACCGTTACGAAACATTGCAATTTTCGACGCGGTAATACAAAAAAAGCAATGGAAAGCGATAGTCGCTGTGTATATTGCGGGAATGTCACCTTTATAGAAAGTATTTGCTTCGTGTCTCTAAAAAATGGTAGCCTTGGTAGTATTCGGAAAGTGGCTGTTACTAACCAAATACCCAATCTGATTTGTCGATATCATGTACACAAACAAAAATTAGTCAATGGGACTACAATGTACGCATCGATAATAAAATGTCTTATTCAAATGTCGACCTGGACTGGACCTTCTATACGCCTCAAATAATTGTATTTTTATTTTTCAGTAATACGCTTATTGAGTAGAAAATATATTTCAATCTAAGAAACATATAATATTGGGTCAATAGACGTTGATTTAAAAATAAAATGCTGAAGAATTAGTTTGTTCGACGGTCATTGACTCTATTCGCCCATAATCAAAATGAAATATTTCAAATAAATTTTGTTTTTACCGAAAGATTAGAATATGCGAACGTTGAGATATATAGTATTTGAACAGAGACAAAGTTCATGGAGAGAGAAGAGTGTGACTACCGTACGCAGTGTCTGACTATGCCAGACATTACCTTCCCGAACAAACGCGGTGAATAACAGGTCCGGAGCCAGCAGACTCATGATCTTGCTCCCATGCATGTTTTTATGCGTGTGTTTTTGTGTGTGTGTGCGCGCGCCTCAATTATATGTTAATGGAAATTTGAAGCAGACGCCGGACTCTGGTTCGCTCTCACTTTATCCCGACTGATGCCCGTCATTGAGCCGAAGGTCTAGTCTCTACGATACGTCATATACTCCTGTATTCTCCAAATAGTCCTCTACACCTCAACCTTAGCTAAATATAATAAGAATCTCCATTTATTATGTCCCTCTGTGAAAAGTTATAATAAATTACTTTCGCGACCATAATCATAAACACCATTTTAAATAGTGTAGAGGAAATTTGGACGCGCAATGTGAGCCATTTGTGGAGTAAGCGCCGATGATTTGTTCGAAATTACCGATTATCCATTTTTGACACGGTAACCGAGGCCAATGGTGTTATCCGAAACGTTCCTACAAATTGTCGGAATTGTTGATATCGAAAAGGTAACGGATGATCTCGTAATATTGGTAATATTTTTTATTGGTATTGAAATGTCAATGAAAATGAGTATCGAGGTTATTGTGATTTTTTTTCTACGCGGGTCAGTCTACAGGAGAGAGTGTAGAGACTCACCGCGTAACTAGTAAACAGACAGAGTATGTGTAGTGTGCAGTAGGTAGTAGTAAAGTACAGAGCGCAGCGCGTTATGGAGGGGGCTGGTTCAAGCGTGCTGCTGCAGCGTCGATGAATGATTTATGAAACGGTATCGCCCTTTTTATCATCATGAAGAGGATCCAGGTTGTTGGGAGAGCCGGAGGCCGAAGGAAGCCATCAGAGAGCAACGCGGGCGTACACACTCAATTTCTCGTATCTCTCTCTCTCTCTCTCTTCCCTAATGCCTCGATTGGCCGGTCTGCCCGGAGGATGTGAGCCATTCCGTGTAATTGCATAGCCGTAGAGAGGGAGAGAGAGCGTAAGGTATCCATACTACAGGTCTGTACTGCACGCTCTACTCTAGACTACCACGGAATAACCAGTACACATAACCAGACATCGCTAATAGATGAGGAGTATAGGTGAAGATGGAGTGCACAGGTAAATCCGGCGTTGTTCGCTTGTATGGGAATTGAAAATAATAGGGTGGCCCCACCGGGAAAACGAAGGCGAAGGAGAATATTCCCATCAGTTGGGGGGATTATTCCGTCCTCGTTCGATCTCGTGGACGAGCCTCATAGCTGAGCAAAGCACATCCCCACCGAATTCCCCTGCCATATACAGTTGCGAGTCGCGTCCACACTCTATCTACCTCTACAATCTTTTCGATAATCCAATCTCGCTTACGACCCGGAAAAATTTACCGACACGATCAAAGTGTGAAGGAGATTTTTCCGAGTCTACGAGTACGAGTTTTGGAAATTGGTATAATTCGAAATAATGGTCCAAAGAATATCGTGGCAAATATTTATTTTTGGCGGAAAATCAAGAGTAATATAGATGTCAACATTTTTGGGTCAAGTTAGATCATAAGTAATAATTTGATAATCCAATCTCGCTTACGATGACCCGAAAAAAATATAATGGATAACAGTTCAAATAGGATTTTTCAAAGTTATAGTACGAAATTTGAAAACGTCAAATTCGATATGATATTAAAAATACACCGCGAGAAAAGATTCTATTGACTCCAAAGAAATGAGTCGATTGATTTTTTTTTTCGACTAGTTCAGCAAAAAAGTTATTTGATCTTAATGCAATGTTGCACTTAAATTTCAAAGAAAATATTTCGCTGCCCGCAAAGAGACATTTACTCGTTGAGCGTATAATATCTCGGTGGCACTCGGTCTCTCGATGGTTAGCGAAATTGCGTCTGTCGCCTCATTCAAAAGCGATAAACCGAAAAAAAAAGGGCATCAGAGATAATATCATATTTCTTAAACCCGCAGTTAAATGGGTTCGTTATAATCATTTATGGGGGTGTATTTGGAATAAATAAAGTAGGATTTTAATCAGATAGAGTCTATTAGGCCGGCCATTAAATAAATGATTCGTTTGTAATTTTGTGATTCAATCGAAATAGACTCTGTGTGATGAAAATAAAATTTTATTCGTTTCAAATAGACCTCGATTGAAATTAATTCTTCAGACCGATCTCTTTGGGTGTAAGGATTCTCTGCCGTGCTTCTATTCCTTTACCGGGCCAAGTTTTTTTTATATGTTATGTTATGACAAACGGTTCATTGGTTTAAAAAAATGTTTATTTGGATTCAATGTCACTACTTGTCATTGAGTTTAAGATTATTAAAAAAGAAAAGATAGTATTAAAACTCAATTATATCATTTCATTGATTCAACGAAACTTATTCTCTCGTAAGGTTCATTCATCACCCGGAAGGGACGCGAAAAAAGTAAAATGTTGGCCAGAAACATTTTATTTGGATGATGCTTGATACCATTTCAGAGACAGTGTCTCTAACTCGAATTGGAACCTCTCTCCTGCTCTTCTTTACCATTGATTTAATTTTTATCTCATTCGCGCAATAAAATATAGTCAATCGAATATTCGTGACATTGAATAAAAATAAAAAGCCAATACATGCTTGTCGCCATGCGTGTACTAGCCCAACATACATTATGCGAAAAGAGTTGTTTCGAGTGTGTGCAATGCGAATAAGTGAGTGGATAATTTACGATAGAATATGGAAATACGTGGGGGGGAGGGGGGATACATTATAACGAAACTTTTCACTGCGGTATCGTCTACCGCATTGAGGAGTATGCAGTAGAAAGTAATGTCTGCCGGTCAGTTGTTACATGGTAATAGCGCGGATAGGGTGACGTTCGCGACGAGCAAGACGAGAGTGCACCACAGGAGCATGCGCTCGTCGTATCGCGTCACGAAAGCAGAAGCAGGGCCTCGCGTTCGCCTTCCGCTTCGCATTCCCCGTCCTCCTCGGCCTCACCGATCTTAACGATGCATGTGCGTGGTACACGCTCCTTCTTGACCCCCTGGATTGCGCGGTTCTACATAGACTTCTGCTTCCTTTCCTTTCAATCCACGAGGAGCCTCTTCACTCTTCTCTGCAATATCCACTTTTCCCACTTCTCCCACTCTGCCTCGCACTTCTGACAATCACAATATTAATAATCCGATTGAAACGTCAATCAATCTCCGCAATATAGTTATAATATCCTAAATTCCACACGAACAACGGACCAATTTTATAGACTTCCCGTGAGCCATGTTGAAGTATATATTTATGATAAAATATTACAATAATCACACTGTTCCATTATAATAATAGTAGTGCTGAGATAGAACAAAATAAGGCGATTGGATTAGTGTATTAAATATATATTATCTGGGGCATGTTGACTTATTCATTAGTCAAATATGCGCCGGATGTTCCTTTACACCTTTTTCTTGTCCACTGTACGTCCTTGCGAAATTAGAGAATTATTATGTTCCTTGTGCACTTTAATGAGATACAAGTGCCACATTTTTTAAAAGAAGGATGTGACTTTTTTTAAATGTCTTATGACGTCTTTCGGGTGATTTCGTCCCCTTAACCAATAACTTGGTTGTGCCTAACAAGTTTTCTTGGTGATATTTGTAACCAAGTTCTTGGTGGTAGCCCTAACCTATTGAAACCGAGAAAGCGAAAAACTTTGGAATCGACAAGAATGAAATGATAAATAACAAAGTGGAAGAATAACAGCGCATGTTCATTAGGGTTTTCGAACGAGCAATAGCATCGCAAACCAGATAAACCTACGGGATGGTGTGACAGTAGCGGTTCTCGGTGTACAGTCAGACTTTTTTTAGACTGCCTACCACAGAGTTGAACGCAGCGGATGCAGTTCACACTTATTTCCTTGCATCTTGTTTCGTTGTTGCTGTGTGTGACATCGCACATCCCTCTTATGATCATTCAACGGAAATTGGGTCCGCATAACAAGGGCGTATGTTTCGTTGATTGTCGTTTTTCTATTTATGCACGCTCATCTCGTGAGGTAAGACTGTAGAGATCGAGGCCCTGGACTCGATTAGGCAGATTTATTCGGTCATAACTCATGGCGAGTGGAGGAAAAAACTTTGCGTTATAGTATACGGTAAGATCGAGAAATTAAGGGGCTAAAGAGGGGGGCGAGAAAGAGAGAGAGAGAGAGGGAGAGGGAGAGGAGGTAAAGAAAGCATGCCGGGCGACGCAGAGCGAAGAAAGACGAGGCGAGGAGGCAGGAGAGAATGAATGCTCTGGCTGGCACACTGCTGGCACGTATACGCCATTATTATTTCGAGAAAATTGGCCTCTCGTGACTCTGCCACGAGCACGTGCTTTGCTACCATACACGTATGTACCTATGCACTACAGACCATGTGTTGTGTGCACTTTTAAAGGCTTCCAAATAAAGTGCGATGACCAGATGACGAAGATGGTAATGACGAAGAATAAGACTTCGAAGCGCACCATTAAATTAATTCGTCATACGGCTGGAATCTGCAACATCGATTTTCGTACAAGCTGTCCTTTGACTGTACACAAGCAACAACAAAAACACGATAAAATCTTCATCGTAGAGATCGATCCAACTTCAAAATAACTCATAGAAATTCATTGGTGTCTCGGTAATATCATTCATTTTGATTAGGAGAAGTTAATGAAAGATTATAGGGAGACTAAGTGTAGTTGATATCGTAGGGACGGTCAGGAGACCCTTTCTCGTTGACCATAAGGTCTGTGTGGACATGTGTTGTAAATTAACAACAATTTATAATTTTCGTAATTATTTTTATCAATACTATGTTCTTAGTAAAATACAATTTTCCAAGTATCAGAGTTTCTGTAACTGAGTATTTGTATATATAAAGATGATGAAAAATGCAAAAAAAAAAAAAAAGAAAATAAATAGGCTCAACATCGGGAATTCTGTCTTTGGTCTCCGGTGCGTGGATCGTGTTTAATACTATACGATGTAATAATTCTTGTACAATATACCGAGGATGGAAATACAGTATAGATATAGAATATCGGGGCTGAGAAGAGCGCGTGCTGGGCCAGAGACGTGGGAGTTGACCATAGACCGGGCGTGATCCTCATGGCCTGGCGAGGCCGAGCGTCCACTCGCGGTCTGTGCACAGTGCGCGCCATCACACTCCTCTATACTTACTACCGGTAAATATACATATAGGTATACCAATGTATCCTTGGTCTCCAGTCGCGTTCCTCGAGACTAGTCATGGGTCAGTGAATCCCCATTTCCTAGTCACGTATCTGAATACTCGGAGACTCCGGCAGCAACGTACCGAGCGCGCGTACCCCTCAGGACGCGTATCATACAATAAGACACACCGAGGCTTCACCGGCTTCTTTCCCCCCCCCCCCCCCCTGGATCGATTTCTCGAACTTACACGTCTCGCCGGCAGGACTTACAACAACAAAGTATATTGCTCATGCTCTTCGTATGAGTACGAACGAAATAAATGTTGCAGGATACCACTGAGGTTAGCATCGTTGCATTTGAGCGAACAAGAATGCCCTCAAGTTATAGGACTTGTCAGTAATTGCTCTCTGCCAATGACAGCTGTCGAGAATTTCCTTCAAGCGTATTATCAATATTATTTCCGTTTATGAAAAATAAGTAGAATAAGCTAAAATATTATAATATTATAAATACGTCACTTATCGAGATCATTCAACTTGTATTGATTTGAGCGGTTCCTCCTTTTTATTGGATTCAAAGCGGCAGCAGTTTGTAATATTTTTTCGCTAAAAGATGGTCGTAGCTTCGTTTAAAAGGTGTTTGGTGTCGGTATTTGTGCGACAATGCGTTGAGGGATCCCCGTGAGAATATAAGACCCTAACCGGCTATTCAAGTTAACGGGCTTTCGTTGTTCAATCAAGTTCTATTGATGCGCACACCCTTATCGAACTCTAACCAACAGACATGGCCATAGATAAGAGTCGTGTAATGCTAACTTGAAAGATATTTCCGTGTCAATTTTCTCGACTCTCTCGCTAGCTGAGTATAAAATAACTGGAGGAGGGAGATGCTATTTCAATGCCTCAGGTGGGACGAGATATTCGACGAGACTCTTTGGAAACTTGCTTGTATGAGTTTCAATAAATATATCAAATCGCCAGTTTTTTTTTCTTTATTAGTTTTTCCAACAAAACTTGTGTGCGATTTCCGAAAATTTAACTCACCCTAAAGTATTTATTCGAGGTAAAGGAGCGTGACAACAGACGGCAACAGCCGTTTTCACGTAAATAGATCGATTCCAAATAAACTTATGTAACTCCGAAGCATAACAGTCCGTTGGACAGCAGGCCGAATTTCCGGTCTAAAAGTTTATTGCTGCCTTCTCCATTATACTAATACATAACATGTCGTCTCCGTCGTCCCCATAAACTAAGAAAGCTATATACATACATGCATAATATATATAGACACATAAGAGGCGCCATAGAGTTTCCAGTGCGTAGTTTCTTCGTGCTTAAGACCAATTAGAGGAGAGCACAAGTAAAGCCAAGCTCTGAGCATTAAGCGGTATTTCGATTAGCACGAAAGTGGAGCGTATTGGTCGACATAATAGTCGAGAGAGTAGTAATAAGGCTTATGCAGATGCTTCTCAACCCTCGATTTAAACGATAGCGTACCGGCTGGTATAACATGCATATCAACTTGTTCGTGCCATTTATGTGTGGTGTGCACGTATAAAAGAAAAAAAGAACGCGAGTGCGTGCCGTGAGGAGAAATTATGCTCTGTGCGGTGAGAGTTTCAGAGTAGACCAACGGCCTCCTATTATTATTTACCAAACTTGTACATTTTAATTGGCTTATTTTCACTATAAATATCTCGATTTTTTGTTTTATTAAAAATGAAAGAAAAATCCCATGGAAGATATTGCGCGACGCATAATTATTCGTGGAGTTTGCACTGCTCAAGGACCAAGGATTGTTATCGTAAACCCTCAGTTACAATAACTAAAGGTCGATTCTTAATACCTCACCATGAATTTTTTCGTTTTCTTACAGAAATGTTTTGTGCATTTTTAAATTCTCGGTGAGCATAGAAAATCCACTTCTAGGAATTGTAGTATACAGTAGAACCTCGTTTATTCCAGGTTATGTGGGAAGGACGTACTTTGTATAGGTCACAACTCGGTTAACACGGAAAAAATGCACAATATGAATCGTTTATCGTTCTTATATATGAGAAGTTGAAAATGACTTGGAAAGTTCAAAAGCCCGAGCACCTCCAATATAGTTTAAACTTCGATATCGTTTAAGATCGACTGAACGGCGAAAAGGTGAACTTTTTCAAATTTTCATCTCTAATTGTGCGTTGATTAGAAAAAAAAACAACAGCCAGACTCTCCAGCAATCGGTCCACTCTACGGCAAAAGTAAGTACGACAAAGTAAATTCCAGGTGGTAGTGCGATGCAATGGGAGCTCCGGTTTCGCGGGACCGCGATCCCGATTCTTGTGCTCTACCTCAAGGGCATAGAGCTTTTCTATCGACTTACGAGACTCGACTCGACACGCGAGTCTCCGCTGAAATACCGTCGACACTTGACTCATCTTGTTCTTCTGGTAATGGCGATACAAAATCCGCAATGAGACCGATTATATTCCGCAAAGCATTTTTATATTCGAGAGTGTAATACCTCCGAGTGTGCGAGTATTATAATAAGGTATGGTGGCAGTACGTGGCGCATGAGTGCGCTAACTGAAGCAACGACAACGGCAGTTGCAGCTGCGTGCGTGACGGGCGCGTACACACCGGACGTACATTTTCCACTCAGTGTCCGATACGAGTATCTTCTACATACTTACAATAGCCTCTTATTAGCCATCGGAAGCTTCAATTCCTTCGAAAAGCTTCCATCATAGCTCTTCATCCTCGCCAGGAAAACCACATTCGCCCCCTAAATTCCTCATACAAGTCCAACACTTACAAACAATGCCTATTGCTCTTTTATATGTAGATCATTTAAATTTGCAATTTAAGCATTCGCAACTCAATTTTCCGTACGAAAGGCGCTGAATAAATCCAATCCCGCTAATTAGTTCCGTTTGGATAATATCTTTGTGTGATTTTCACCGGTAGTGAATAACAATTCTTTTATTGAACTAAACAACAAGTTTGTTAGTGCGTGATTAATGGAAGACTCTTTTCTCGTTTTGCAATTAGCAGGTACTGCACCTTCAAGTCCAAGCGTCCTAAAAAG
This sequence comes from Tromatobia lineatoria, assembly GCA_949699805.1. NCBI lineage: Eukaryota > Metazoa > Arthropoda > Insecta > Hymenoptera > Ichneumonidae > Tromatobia > Tromatobia lineatoria. The sequence continues at coordinate 227,608 of OX453045.1, forward strand.
TCTATTTTTGTTTATATCCTTTGGTTAGTTGCATTGGAGTTGGTTTTCACACACTTATAATCTTTTTACTCTTCTTGTAATATAAGTAATAATCAGGTTGGTTATAGTAAATTGTCAAGAATATATTTAGCATTAACAGTCTGATCGATAGATTGTTCTTGTCATCAATGTCGAGAGTGAACTGTGTAAACCATTGGCAAGGAATAATGTATATCTATTGGATCTGATTAGGTAAAAAAGAAATATACTTATATGTCGTCCGATCATTTCTCTCCTTCCGATTGAACTTTGTGGGTTCAGTCGTTTTCCGTCCTTGCAATTAAATTCCCCTTTGTTGTCTTGGAAATATCATTCATGTCCCCTAGTCGAGCATATGCACGTAAAAATACTCGTTTCAAAATCTTGTCAGAGTAATCGAAGAAATAATGAAAAAATTGTTTCATATATACTTTACTGGCATCTAACAGATATTTTGATATAATCTTTTCCCAAATAACTCAGAGCCTTGCCAGCCGTTCACAGTGAAAATAATAGCGTCCGTCTTAGTTTCATCATAATCGACTTGCATTCGAAACAACATTTTTCAAAGATCCAACTTACTTTATCAAATGTATTTCATCCATTATTTATATTATCTTTTTTTTTCAAACTCACTACGATACTAAGATAATATCTTTGCTTGATCTTTACCGGTAGTAAACATCCATTTTATTTTGTTCAACTGAGCACGAAGATGTGAGCTAGTGCGTGATTAATGAAAGCCGCTTTCTCGTTTTAAGATAAATACACTCTGAATAACCAAGCGTGTTGCTACGTCCATTGTTTCTTGTTTTTACAATGTAATGTAGTCATTTATCGAATAACTTACAAGCTTGTTATTTTTGCTTCCTCGTAGAGGAAGCTTTGTTTTCGTGATTTTTTTTTTTTTTTTTTTTCTCGAGATTTTCATGTTAACATACTCAGAATCACCTAATACAGGTCTTATATATTTCGTATTTACAAATTTATGTATAAATTGTATATAGATTGTATATGTAGTAGAGCTTATGCGAAACACAATGCGTTAAATAGAGGAAATGGAAAGTTGATGAGAAAGTTATGTTGAGAAAAATAACATAGACGCGGGTCCGAGGTAGTATTGGGTAAAAATATTCCTCGAGGACTCGTTTTCACGTACTAGAATGAAGTAGAGAGGCACGCGTGCGTGCTAAAGCATGCGGTAATATATAGCTGTAGGGAGCGCGAGCCGAGGAGGTCTCCTCTTCTTCTTCTTCTTCTTCTCCTACTCGTTCTCGTTCTCGTTCTCGGTCTCGTTGTTGTTGTTGTGTTTCTTACGAGGAGGAGACACGCACCGTGCGTATGCCGGATCTAACGAGCCACACTCGACGCAAATCTAATGCCCGCGATCTTCCCCCTTCACTCTCGTCGTCGACTGTACTGTGCTACTCTACCCACCACGTATATTCCGTATATCTCCTTAACTTTTCTAGTGTTTGTTTGTTTGTTTGTTTGTTTGTCTCTCTCGTGCCTTTCCATGAGTCCCTGTGAGTCACCGACACTCACCACTTCCACTTTTCTTTCCACTTACTGTGCTTCAGCACGTACAGTCTTTATTTAAGGAAAACCAGGCAAAACCTCAAGGACCAAGGCATTCAATGAAACTTTTCTTAATTTTTTTCCATATTCTCATCTACAGGCACGTGTTAATCCACCTCGGGGGATTCGCCAAGAATTATAATACGCTTCAAACTTCACTCACGCCAACTTCAACCACTCGCCGACCTGGTTTATTCTCTTTAATTTATTATGAGCTCCTCTACATTAGTTGTTGCGAGTTTTTCTTATAGGAAGAATCTACTGACTTTAGATTTTTTTGTATTAATAAACGCCTGCATTTGCCATTAAACTTGGACAATCTTTTTTACCTTTTTCCCACTTGAAATCGCGGGGTTTCTATAATGTATGAAATTTATATGTATTATTCGATGGGGTTTTCCAGAATAAAGCAAAAAGTTATGTGTGTGTGTTTTTTCTTGCCGAGCGTATTTTTAATATTTTCATTAAACACATTTATTTGTACAAAAATGTTGACAATTTTTTTTTTCAACTCACTATAGCTTTAGGAAACGGTGAAAAAATAAGGAAAATAATAAATGTAACGGGAATAGAAGCTGCGATAAAAGAGTGTCCGACTGAAAGGAAAAGATTGAAAAAGAAAGTACTTTTGAAACACGCAAAAGAGGAAATCCAAAGTTGTCGGAATTAATTGAATATTTTGCTGAGTTCGTAACGATGAGTTTATTTATTTCGTGCGCACTTCCTCTAACCTTATCTCTCTATCGTGCTCTCGTTTTCGTAACGCGGAGAAGGTGCGCGAGTATGTTCCTCAAGCGTTTATTGAGAAAGCTTGGGATGGCTTAATTAACGAATGTTTCTGTAAACTGCACGCTAAAGTAAACGCGGGTACAAGTTAGTATATCCGGATAATGACAGTCAATTGTATGAATTCTCTAATTATTTTCATTTGCGAATTAACAGCAGCTCGCTTTGGTATAAATCTTTTTTTTTTTGTATATTGTTGTATTATGATGTAAATTGTAATATTATATTTTCGGGAAATTTTCCAGATACCTTTCCCTATACGTATCTATATGAATGAAAAAGTTTGATAAATAATGTAATGTTAAATGGAAATTTTTATCTCGCTCAAGTGTTGATTCAATTGGAGATATGTTTATTCATAGGGATCTCGGGCATGGCTTTCATTTTATCTTACCAACTCGGAAAATCGGCAAATAGGGGCATAATAAAATATACCCAACAATTAGTAATTTATTCCATTAACAGCGCGTGTTTAACGCATTTTCATTACAACCTGTTTTTGCAAAGTGGACCACCATACGATACGACTTTGACGTGTTCACCCTTGGGACAATTTGATATTCGAGCATGAATAGTCGTGCGATAGTGACAGTTGTAGTTGCGGTTGGTGAGAAGCGTGAAACATAAAACGAAATAACAAGAAACAACAATAAGTACCTTTGGAAAACTTGCATAATATAATATGCAATGCGTCGTTGACTCTCGCCTTCTTATATTCTCGGTGGCCGAAATATATTTAAACGGACTGTATGGTTTTTATTTCAATGGAATGTCTTGTCCCGTGAAAGATTTCATTGGCTTCCTTCTTCAACACCTGAGTGCACCGGTGATGTACCTACATAATACACCGTTTTTCAAGAGAGAGAGAGGTATATAGCCCAAAGCGGAGAAGAGATGAGAGATGCTGCGTTCCTACAACCGCTATTCGCTATTCTGTGCGCCGTACGCGCGAGAGATACGTGCAACCAAAACTGATACCATCAAACGAAATAGGTGGCGCTGATAGAATGCACGTACGCGGTAATACAAAATCTATAGACATTATAGACATGTACGCGAACGCACATTTCCAATAACCAATCTATATAACTGCGGATGGTTTTTTTATTGATTTATCGCACGCCGCAACGCCTGCTTCCATTGGTCGACACGCCGGCCGTTCCTATCTCTCTAGAATATTCGTTATTATTTTTTATGGTTTCCATTATTTCGAGAAGCTGTGAAAAATCGAATTGCATTGAATCGAAGATGCAGGTTTAGGTGTGCGGTTAAGAGACATTCGCAATAATGTTAATGGATTATCATCATCATCATATACCTTGGTATCACACCTTCAGTGAAATCGGTCTAATGAGCGAATTCACTTTACACTAGAGGAATCAATTATAAATTTTCAGCAGTGTTTCGACTGTATTGTATGAACAACATTTCTCGAGTCTTGTCAATTAGATAATTCTCCATTTATTTACCAATGCGATTTTTAATAATTATTCATCATTGAATAGTCATGATAATTCATCATTTCGGACTAAAAGTTACGCCAAGTTAAAAATTTTACATTTTACCTGACAATATTTTCGAGCACTACATGTCTTAACAAAATAGCCGAATTATATTACTTGCTATTTATCGAATTGAGTTGAAATGTAAAATGTTTTAAAAGAAGCAGGTTATCAGCTAGAAAATTGCTTCAAATTTAAAGACTTTTTGTTAGGTGACTCGGTTTTTGTGATGGAACGGCTAAAAGAAACAAAAGAGCGAATCCTTGAAGAGGCACGAGATTGGTCAGCAGCAGTAGCGGCAGCGCACGATGCGTCTTTAAAGAGAAGGAAACGTCGCACGTATTCGTGCTTGCGAGCGATGAAATTATGTTCTTCCGGTCGTTGGCGCGTTGCCCTCGCATCTTCTCTTCCAGTGAAACGTTTTGTCGGCCAGCCGCAAAGTCTCTTGAAACTCACGTGATGATAGAACACGTAACACTCACTTCTCCTGCCAGTCGTTGTGGTTGTTCGAAAGTCGGATTTGATAGTTAATTTCACGTTATAACGCGATCCAGAGACCGCGGACACTCCGGTTACACACTTTACACACAACAAACTTCCCAGTGAAGTAAAACAACGAGAATCCGATCAACTATCATTCTACGAGCCCAAAATACAAGGTCGTTCATTGTCGGCACCTTTCACATCCAGAATTACGTATCACCACACAGTTCGATATAACAATATTCGCAATATCGCAGTACCCATTGACGCAAGTAACAATCCTGTTTTGTTAACTCAACATATTTTCATCGTTGACATTCGCAGATTATTTTGTTACATCATATTTTGGTTTGATGACAATTGTGCCTGTGTAGAATCGGGCCGTTGTAGAGTATTTTCGCTGTATATTTAACTCGTGGCAGTTGTGCGTAGAATAGTGCTGCATGAGTTGTGAATTCGTCGCATTGAAGTTTTGCTTCTGAGCAGCCACATCTGTGTATGGATGGGCTTGTGCTGAATGGGCAGAGGTACAGTTAAACATTTTGACAGTTGTAGTTTTGTCGAATCGAAGCATGTGTAGAGTCTGGAGAGGTGTAGAGTCGGGTTTTAAAGAGAGACGACCGCATCCCGACTGTGTTGAGTCAGAGAGAGAGAGGGAGAAAGAGAGAGAGAGCAGTCTGTACATGTGCCGGGTGTACGGGACTGCAGCAGCGCACGGTACGAGGTGCGAGAGGACAAGACCAGCGAGGTAGTCGTGCGTCTCGCGATATATCGCACCTACCAACGAGATAATGCACAAGGCGCTATTTAACATTCAAACTCAGACACCCGTGGATATCGCGCTGAACGCACATACTTTCTGTGCACACCAAACCTCCACCTACTTTATACTTGTTGCGTCTGCGTCTCACAGCCCTCGATGTGCTTTCTATCTGTATATCGGTTCTTCGAACGCAGCAGCAGCAGCAGCACCACCTGACGCCTACATCTTCTTTCGTATTCTCGGCGCAGACCGCGAGTTCTCAGACCTTTTGCAATAATGGCTACTCCTCGCTGTCTCGGTATAGCTTTACGAAATTATACATGTAGACTATACAAACGCGTGTAGTATTGTCGTACATTGATGAATCGCGAATTCATCCGAATAAAGACTGTGAATGAGATCAGAATCAAAAGGAATACATATGAGCCAAAACTTATTTGTCGGAAGAATCATCATTTCATTTAAATAACACCGCGTTATTATAGTCTTGAGCTTTTACGAAAGGTTTCAAGTGTCTATATATTTAAATATTGTGGCTTATGGATGTAATGTTTAGGGTCAATCTACCGGTAATTGAGCAGCGTTTTGATAGTTGATGAGAAATTTTAAGGTAGCTATGTCAGTACGCCTGACTCATAGACACTAGCAACTATCGTCATCGAAGAATAAAATTATTCATTCTTTCTGTATATTCCACAATTAAATTGAAAAATAAAAAAGTTTCATTCAATCATATTACGTGATTGTTTTCACGTGCGTAATTAATTTAATTATGTTATTAAAAGTAATTTGACTTATGTCTTGACTCGTCTGCCATTGGCTCTGTAAGGACACGACACATCGTGGCAACACCGCAATATCGAGTAACTGTTCGACCGGCATCGATGTTACCGACATGAAACGAGGTTAGGTTTGCCAAGTTTGTTTGTCGGCGGAAAACGAAACTGCCAATTCATTACGCGTAAAAGAAAAGCGTGGTTCCACAACATTCAAGCAACAATAACAAAAGCCAGATACAGTGAAGAATCGACGCAAGTGGAACTCCCATATAAGTCATTTTTTAAAATCATTTTTGAAATCATTTGAAATCACCGATCATTTTAATTGCCCAACACTACCGGTATATACCGACCGATGGTAACTGTCGCGAATGTAAGTGAGCTGCCACGTTGCCAAACTTCGCCGCCATCTTCAACAACAGCTGATAGTTATTGTTTTTGGACGTCGCGATATCTTGCAATTAACTTGCAATAACTCGCTGGAATGTTCGGTTTTTAAAATATTTCTCTATATAACTCTATTTTTTATATTATCTCTATATAAATAAAACTCTATTTAAAAAAATTATTTACTCAATTAGATGTCCGGTAACGTAACGTAACTACTTTAACGACTCAACTGAACATTCGATTTCTAATTTCAATATTTTTTAGCTATTCACTGCGATTTTTTTAATCGCTGCTTTTTACCGCTCTTTTTGGATTTTAAGTTTATGGTATTTATTTTTATATGTTTCGCGACAAAAACACGATGGTCTGATGATATTACAATTTATAGAAACCGGCGATTAACAAATTGTTGTGCTTTTCATTAATTTAACGATGACTTTACCCTTGATGTAATGGCTAGCACACTACCGCAAGTCGGTATTTGAGGTTACGTTTCGAAATCTTGATATAATTAGATGAAAAGTGGAGTGGACCATTATTTCTAGAGGTGTAATAATGAGGGGGGGGTCCAAATATCGACTGACCAACATAACAAATTACAACTAATATAGCAAAATTGAAAATAATCAATGCCTAAATCCAGAATGGCATTTCGCTATTTTGTCTATTCGCAATTTGTTTTCGCACTTTAGTAGGATGGCTATGAAAATAGGGCATGGTTAAAATCGCCAATTCAAATATAATAAACGCCTGAATATATTTTAAATCTCATTTCTGTAACTCTACGTTAGGGTTATGGACTCGGAATAATGAGGGGGGAGACTGCTAATAGAAGTGTGAATATAACTGTGGCGAGGTCGCCTACCGATGTCGTGTCTGCTGATGCGTTTGCACCCAAGACATATCCAAGAAGCACCGATCCACTGGGTCACTAGGGTCTTGGCGTCTATCCGCCAAAAATTTCCGAGTACTTATTTCTGTATTTGCTTTCAGGTACGTAGCTGATATGGATTCTGCGTCACTTACCGTAGTCAACCAATCGCCTTTATCATAGGAACCGGGTATGTATATGTCTTGAAAATTTAAGGAAGAGCTCGGAGAAGCAAACACAAGAGTTTAATCCACTTTGTTGAAGAATCCTAAATAAAACAGTCAAACTACGGTGTTTTCGTTATGAAAAGTTTTCACATTGAACTATCGATAGATGAAGATCCGAAGTAAAACTTATTGAATTCGTACTTGGTTGACAAGTTTTAGTTGGACAACCAATTTTGTCCTACTTTTTGTCGCTCCAATACTAAAGATCATTTTTAAAAAATTACTAGTATTACGAAAAAACAAAAATTACACGTGATAATGTATTGATAAATATGTATCAATTATAATTCATATTATACGTGCCCATTGAGTAATGTTTATTACAATTTCGAAATCGGTGCTTAGGAATCTTTCAAGGATTTGAGAAGTACGACGGACCGTAAGAAAGGACCGCGCTCACATAACGGCAATGACCCGACGATGGCCTTGCGTTTTCCTTCATCTTTTCTCCTTCTCCTCCTCCGCAACTCCCACTATTCCGCGATCTTAACTTACGTCGAGATCGAACGCCTGCTTCTCGATTCTCTCGTTAATTCTCTTCTTCGGCCTACATCAACATCTCCCACCTACCCGATGCTTCTTCGTCGCTGCGGCGATAATTAATTAAAATTTAATTAAACGTTCCGGTTCGTTGATTTTCCTCCTCGTATCCCACACATTATGCATTGACCGGGAAGCTCTCGAGTGTTAATGCTCCTCGGTTATAGATAATTGATGCCTGTCTCTTCAAAAAATTAACTTCGATTGCATTTCTCGATCGGTCACGTCGTTACAAGTGGATTCTAATAATCCTCCGACACGCATATACGACGTGCCGTAAATACACTCCCGAACAGGGACGGGCCTCCATTTAATGGAATACGTATTTCAAATACTTTCATCACTGGATCATCATTGATTATGACGTCTATTGAATGTATTTATTAAAAAATTATTATAATATAATTCGACTATCGATAGTCACTTTCATTGGGTATACATAGTATATATAGTGTCATTAAATACTTTTTCACTACATAAATACTCATTTCTGCTTTGAGGGAAATTGTTATAGTGCTCGAAATAATCATATGTAATGGACAAACTACTTGGAAAAAAAAAAAAAAAAAGAGTGAATCACTTTCCCTTTTTACTGGATTATTTAAAATGAGTTGTCAGAAATTAGCACGAATCACGGAATTAACTTTTTTTTCTTTCGCATTGTCAATGTTTCTATGTATAGAAAGCCGACTCTTCTATTCAAGTCGGCAGATAAATCATTCAGTCGATTTTTCATTTTACGATAACTATTTGTTAAATAAAATGACCGATTTTTCCGAACCTGGTAAAAGACAAAAAAAAATTTACTAAAATTGTGCACAGCTGTTGAGAACAGCGTACTACAATTTTTGTCAGGACACTCTGATTTTCAGTGTAGTGTCGAGAGCTCGCGTCCTTAATTATTCTAGAGCTATACGGTGCAAGAACGGATTGGTAACTAGCATTAATGATTCACTTAATGCTGTGCATCTCTATTTCTCTCTGTTGCCTCTTGACGAGATCGCGAGGGCGATATAGATGGGATCATCATAAACATCGTCGTAGTTAGAGGCACACAGACACACAAAGATATAGGTGGAGTGAGAGCAATGGTCGCGCGACGCTCGATTGAATAATATAGCGTCAATGTGGCAACGTCCAGTGGCCTCATCGTCGGAGTTGGTAGCGAGAAGCAAAGAACACACCGTTCTCTGCTTGTATGTGTGTGAGCGTGCGTGTGAGCGGTGAGCTACTCATACCTCGGATAAGCATCGGGGAACGTCGCACTCATTACCACATCGCAGCTGCTGGCGTCGTGTCAAGCGGCACACTCGTCTCTCGTCGCCCCTTCGTCCTTCCTTCTCCAACTCTCCGTACTATGATCTAGTCCACTTTTGCTTTTAGACATTTGTGAATGAATATATACAGATGATTATTTTCGGGGAGACACGAGGCAATGTTGAATATATTCCAATTCAATATTGAAATCTAGAACTCGTTGTACCTCTTTTCTATTGCTCACGAGTGCCGAAAAGAAAACGCTCAATTATCTCATTCACAGGTGATAATTGCATTTTTTATTGGCTATCACGAAACACATGCTTACCCAAATGAACGACACATTCAGAGAAATCGCAGTAGCAGTGAGTCGACTATAAAGCAACAACTACTAATTTTTAATCCATTTAATGGAGAAATTGTGGTAGCGATCCAGCCGGATACTTACCGGATTTTCTGGATGCAGCTCGGGATTCAATAATAGAAATCCCGTGGCAATTCGAAGATTAATGCAATGATCCCGTATCGCGGATTCCGATCGGGATACGTGATAGGATCCCAATCTGGACTCCACACCGAAACCAATCCGAAAAGGAATTAAATTTTTTTATTGTACCAATTTACTTAACCGATTGGCACAAGGATATCCGATGAAAAACTTTAAGGATTTTTGAGCAGGACAGCTGTGCCTTGGCTCGCTCGCGGCTATCGAGATCTTTGAAAATATCCAATTTAATTTGTTACTTTATCCGTTGTACGTATGTTGAGGATTCGTTGCTTGACGCGTACATACAGCGAGTTACATACAAAGTTATGGGATACGATTCGAAGTAGCAAAATGAAAATTCTTGGAATATACAATCGTTGGAAAAAATAAAATCGTCTTTAGTTGGTAAATAGAAATGATCAACTAATTTCGAATAGTTTATTAACAAGGAGGTTAATAGCTATTGTTAATTAATTTTAACAATTGCGAGTTAATTCGCAATTCGCTTATCGGTATTGAATTTAACGACTCTTTACGGAACTGCCAATTTGTCGACGGTTGTTCCTTGAAAATCAATTAAAAATCCATATGGGATCTTATCCCGTTGTGGGGATTCCTCAATGAATCCTCATCGGGATTTGTTGGACACGAGGACTTTTCAAATCATTTCTGCGCGGCAAAAATTCTTGGATATAATTCCTACGAGGGACAATGATATATTATAGTTAAGCCCATGACGGAAAATGGTAGTTGCAGAGATAAGCATAGGTCAGCTGATAAAATTAATAACATCCAATAGCAATCGGTATGATTGTCTCAACTGGTAATTATATCGGTATAGTTGTGTACTACTGTTTTACCATATATTTTTCTCAGTGAAGAATTCCCTTTTAACGGTGGGGGAATCGGGGCTATAAGCGACACCGCACCTTCACTCATGCTGTCGGTAAGTTTATTAAATCTCATGTAGTTCTTATTAAATCCTACTAAGCGGGTTTTCGAGAAATCTTTTTAACGATCGGCGTTAACAGGATTTATTCAATTGAAATAAATGTCTATTGCAATTTCGATTCACGTACGGGGACTATCGCTCGAAAACCACTATATTAACCGCTGGATGGTTGGATATTTGACGAAAATTGTGTTAATAGTCGCTAGCAAGAAAGATAAGAAAAAGAGTGGTAGGTACCCAGTCATATGGGAAGAATGGTGGAGGTGTAATTATTATGCGAGATAACAGTGAGTTGTTTGTGAGTGTCGCGAGAGACTGATAAATCTTATGGTTATGCCAAGACGAGACGGAGTGATAGATGCGCGCGCGCGCGCGTTCGTTATGTAGAAATTTGTTTTTGCTCCCGTCTCTCGATTAAACAAGAACGCGTTAGTTGGCTCGGAGAGAAGGTTATGGAGGAAGGGAGGGCGATATATGGCGACACGGAGCTCGGGCACGAATAGTTAGCACAGTCTAGATTAATTTGGGTCAGCAATTTGATTGTCCGAGCACCGTGGCGAAGATCGCGCAGCGCGCGTTGCACGCGTTGCACGCGTTGATGCTTTGCGGCTTCGAGATTCCTCGTGCTCTCGATTCTCCTATCGCCGCCCCTATAGCACCTACTACCTCGACAATATATACCTATACTTATAAGTACATTTATTATCCGAACGCACGGAAACAATCCTTTTACCGCGAATAATCTACGGCTTATAAATATGTAGGCTACGATATTCATCGCAACACACCATACGCAATTTATAACAAAGCTGTGATTTTAAATAATACAATTCTACTTATATTGTAACATAATGTAACATTGTATACTAAATTTTACATAGACAAGTGCAATGGAAAATAATGCCTCCTATAGTCAAATCCTCCTAATTATACACATCAAAATTGTACATTAAATTCAATGTAGCAGCTTGGGCATGGATGAAAAAGATTTTTAGTTTTACAGAGCTATATCAATAACAAGAGCGAAAAAAATGATGTTGCGTTTTCGCGGGGGATAAACGAAATGTATCCGCCTACGAATATACCCCGAAATTGGAGCGAGGTTGAGAGGATCAAGATTTTGCGATACCGCTCAATTTCGGGTTTTATATATTGGATACGAAGCAGAAAAAAGTCATTATATTCATTGCCACCCTGAAGCAAACTGAAGTCCTACTGATGTAAAAAGTGAAATTTTCGCGGGAACGCGAAAGTTCAGCATATTACATCAGCGAACCAATTTGACAAAAGTGAGGCGTTAAGCCTACGCAACGAAACATATATATCGCTTCGTCTCTTTGCTTACCATTCGTGCCCTCGATGTGTCTAGTTCAAGTGTCTAGTCTAAAGCCTCCTCACTCGGCGGACCTTAAGCATTTCAGCGTCCGTATATACGTGTGTAGTCGCGCCTTGTCCGAACACCGTTGTGTCTGGTTATTACGACGCCCACGTCTTTTCCGAGCACAGGCCGCACAGGCTCTCTACAGAAGTTTGCTTAAGAAAAGAAAGGAAGAAGAGAGATGCAGGTAAATCTGTCGAGGAATTGCGCCCAACAGAGTTGCAGCGACCTCTTACGACGTGTCAATTACTCTCACACTTGGATTCTCCCTCTCCATCTAACTTCAAGTAATCACAATCACAACTAAATAGATCAATTAGCACTTTTCATATATTAACTTCGGAATTGCCAATGTATACCATATTTTTAACTTAATTTGCCATCTATTAGCTCATGAAACATTAAAGACATTTATAGGTAAGAATGGAAACAGTGTGATTCGGAAAATTCCTATTTTTCACTATCTCGGGTCAATAAAGAGTTTAACATATGCGCTGTAAAAAAGCTAAAAGAGGAGAATCTTTACCCTGTCGGTTTACAAATACAACTTCAAAAAAAATTCACAAATTTTAATATTATTATAAATATTTTTTGTGCCTACGAGGTGATGCATTAATTTTCGCCGTTGTGAGACCAGAACTATTTTGAAAAGTTACTAATTGAAATCCTGCACTTTTCGCGCAATTTCGTTCCATGTCCAATTGCATTCTGACCGTATGGATTATTGAACATTTCAATTAGATCGTTGTAATTAGATCGAGTTTTTTAAAAATAGGTGCAGAGACGTCAATTGAACGTGTGATTACTTGGTAAACATGACCTTTTTAAAATGAACCAACGAAATTTCGCTTTCACTCACAATTCACGTACAATATAGATTGGTTGGTATTGATACTTTCGATGGATCGCCAAATGAAAATTTTCAATCCATGTCGAGGCGAAAGGTATACGGAAAAGTAACTGTGATACTGGCAACTACAAAGTGAGAACTTTTCATTCTTAGATCGTACAGTCAATTTTGAAACAGTTGCCTATATACTATCGAACTACTTATTGGAACTTCCAAATAAATACCCTGACTATGGACATTGATGGGCATTGATTGAAAATAAATACTTGTCACTTGATAGTTTTCAGTAGATTCCACTGCAAGTAACGTTTATGGGCAAAAATAAGTTTTCCTACGGTGAATATCAATCAATATTTTATGATTTATACATTTTTTTATTAAACTAAAGATCTTTCGGATATCAAAGTGGGATGAAACTTTTGGGTGAAATTGTTGCGAGGGTACTACCTCAAAATCAAAAATGTGAAAGTGCATACATGGGTATGATGGTAGATATTGAGATTAGCTTTAAATAAATGAGCTGTCATTCAGCGGGCGATTGTCCGTTCGGTGATCGATAGTTACCTAATTGGGCTCTCTTTCCCTAGGTCGCCACCATAGCTTGTTCTTTCCGTTGGTTTGCTTCCCTCACTCTAAAATTCGATTCATTTATTTTACGAGGCGAAAGTTTTACGGAGTTTCAAAGTTGCAGTGAAAGAAGAGGGACGTATCTAACAAATGCTACCGACGCGTTAATGGGAATTGAAATTATTTTTCGCACGCCATTACGATCCAAAATCGTAAGATTTTGAGACGGGCTATGGTACTTTGCTTCAACGTTCCTAAAGTACAGTCTCGTCGTCGACGACCATATACAATAATTAATCCGCCAATCAACGATTGGCTCGTGTCCCAGAGTCCGTGCAATCCTATAACGCTTGCACGCACCTGGCCACTAAAAGCCGCATTAACAAACGAGCGACGATGGGAGTAAGCCCTCCGCTGCTATTTATTTCCTTCCTCGAATTTATAAAATCACCTTAAGCTTCACCTTCGCAACTCGCTAAATGCGTGCCTATAACCTCCATATACCATTTATACGGTGTCTTGGAGTCCACTTAGATTATCATAAACTTTGCGATTAAGTATCTAATAAAACTGCAAAGTACAACCGTGCCAATTACTTTCTCATTATTTTTTGTTTTTCTTTACAAGGCTTCCGGTATGAGGACCGGTGTATGTTTACCGATTTTCGCTTCCTCACAGAGGAAAAAAAATAATAATTATGAGGAAGCAATTTGCAAAGTTTTACTCTGCAGCTTTTATAATATAAAAGTTATAATTTAAACAAATCTGAAGGATTCCATATCTCATGTTTTGTTAAAGTTAGGGCAACAACGTGATTTTTTCGAAAGTTTCAGAACGTTATAAACGCTTCGAACAGCTTTTTTCATTTCGGTGAAATTGAATACTAAATAAAATTGAGGGTAGTTGCGGTTATGAAGAATTATTCAACGGAACATGCCAATTTTACAGAAGCAAGAGCGTGCATGTTCTTTTTCATGAAATTAAAAAATCCAACAAACAGTTTTGCGTACATTTCGTAAAAAAATAACAATAGTCAAAGACAGATTGCTGCTTCACTTGTATGCCGAATCAGTTGGACGGTTCTTGAGTGACACTTTGTTTTTTTAATGTTTTTTAATTAACACAACAAATAGTTTCTCAGTTTTTAGGTAAAAAATCATACTTTCTAGAATTCGACAATTATTTCAAGCATTTCGCCCGAAAGCTAGGAAAAAACGACAACTTTGATGTGGAGATATTTTTTAGAGTAACTTCAAGTTTCTGAGATGTTTGCGCTTGAAAAAAAAGCCATTTTTGGAAATATTGTTTTCGAAAATTGGACAAAATTCACATGAAATAGCCTTTAGTGGTAGTTTGATATATGGGGCAGATCGGAACGGGTCGAAAGAGATACCTTATAACTGAAAGGAAGGCGAACGTTTCGTATACTGCGGTAATTCGGCATTGCGCGACTATATGTTTAGCGGTGTTGTCGATGCCCTCGACTCCTCGTCGTGTCTTTGCGTGATTATTCGTCCATCTGGATATTTATATAGGAGTATATATGAGGCTGGAGCGTGCGAGATTCGTCGCATGCTGACACGGCAACCCGCACATTTACAACAAGTATGTACATATCGAGTGGCCTTGTATGTATTTTATGCAACGAAATGAATACAATATGTATATGTAGGTAAATAGTCGGAATATTCCCAGAGGTTCGTGCGATGTCAAAGTGGTAGACAATATCGCAAACATTAAATTGCTCGGAATATGTCATGTTTGGAAATGCAAGCGAGTATAATAATAATAATTAAAAGTACGACGTTTACAAATTTGTCCTTGTAGCAGTGGAACTCGTGACACGTAGAGCGATGAAAAATGTTGTCGTAATTGATGCGTCGGTCCAGGTGAGCTCCACCGTTGAGAGGTATATAAAACCGAGAATTGCGAGTCTGATACCCACTTGTAACGGAGTAAGCCGCCACGCGGTTTTACACTTGTGTAGTCAGCTCCACACGAGCCTCATTCTAACATAGAGTATTTCATCTCTCAAGACGGCGGGGCGGGGGCTGTTGGCCGTCTCCGCGTCGTCTCGTCTTTCCCCCTATTCTCATATCTCTGTAACGAACCACATAATATTATCATCAACGTGTTTCATTATTAATAAAAAAAAAAAAAAAACGCCCAAGTATACGGGATTGACTCGCCCATGATTTCGTCCAATAGGTGAGAGTTTACGGTATGTGGATTCGGTATAAAGATCGTCGCTGAATAACCGGTGGTAGCGCTCTGCTTGTTAGGATTTCTAACTAATATCGCATGACTCGATGATTCACCACGGCCTTAATCACCTCATCCGCCTGTGTCTATTAAGATTTTTCTTTAATTTATTAGAGAAAGCACGCGGTATGAACGTATGAGCGCGTCTATTTGCAGAAAGGCGGCACGAAAGCCTCCCCCGCTTGTGCCTCTCGCCGCACTACCGGTGCGGTCAGCCATTCGCCAACTTCTCAACCGAATCCTCGAGGAAAAGACGCGCGCCGTCGCGCTACAGTTTGCGAAACGAGAGTCAGCGTCGGAGAAATAAAATTAATTCCTCAACTCACGGGGTACACGCAATACCGCCTTAACTCACATCTCATATATATTTTTTATCGACAAACCTAATTATCCAAGAATCCGTGGAAATTGGTAACTGTCGAACCCTCGTGCAGTGGGGTGCCCCCTTAATGCGCGCCCACCCCCACCGCCATTATCTTTTGACACTGACCGGATCGGCTTAAGTCGCAGTGTCGACGATAGCCAGGCGAATGTCATTGCCTCAAAATGGCAAACAAATATTAGTCTGCATTCCCATTAAACCGATAATTGGTGAGTCAACGGCAGACAGAACATAGATCTATAATCGAGAAAGCAACTATTACCTATTGGCGCGACGACCATCGATCTCGCATTGACCTATAATTGGCAAACCAACGATTCCCGTGTCAACAATGAGCCAAGCATTGACTTGTAATTGGCAAACGAAACATTCGCGCATCAACAGTGAGCCAAGCATTGTTACATGATTGGCGAATCACCCATTGACAAATCAAATTCCCAAAAATATAATGACGTGAAAATTTTATATCCCGTGATAGACATATAACGATTAACTTCTTAACTTGCAGCTTCTTGTCTTTTCATGCCTTTTACGAGCAGGATCAAAAAATGAAAGCATCCGACGAACCAATACAGTCCTGCAGCATCGCGGTTAAGTGAGTTAATTTTTCACTCACAGGTTAATTATCTTTTGTGCCTGCACGACCGGCCAATTACACACGTTTGCTCGGATTAATGAATGCGGAGGAGCGGCGGGACGCGGAACCAACGTCGACGCTATTACGATGCGGCTCATTCTCCAGTGTGATACTATTCACTAGGCGGTGGCCTCTCCGTTCCGCTGGCAATAGGGACCGTCTTTCCCACGCCCTTATGACACATACGTAATCTTTTCTCTCTCTCTCTCTCTCTCTCTCTCTCTCTCTCTCTCTCTCTCTCTGTATCGCTGGAAAGCATTTTAATTGATTACTCACTACTTGCGCTCTGAAAATCAAGCATGTTGTCAAGTGAATTGTTTCCTATCCTGTGTTACATTGTAGTCGCTCTTTTCGTATACTTACAAGCGCCACCTCGCTTTTACAAGTAAATGTTGAGTTTCAGTGAGTAGCTCTGTCACCGTCAGTGAAAAGCTCTGTTTTTCCGCGAGCATCACAGTGTGATAAGCTGTGTGTGTTTGTGTGAGTATCAGTGAGTGGCCATGAGTTTGTGCAAATGGCTGTCTTTCTCTGTGTGAATGTCAGTGAGTGATTATATATAGCTCAGTGTCTTTGTGATTATTCAATCGATTTCAGACATTTGCACTTTATTATAACGTAACTTGTATCGTAAATTGTCTTTATTCGCAATAAGCCACTTGTTAAATATCAACGAGGATATTGCCGTTATAAGTTCTTGTATCTCTCTTTCATTCGCGTGTTTACCCTTTCATCGTCAAAGACGACGCTGCAGCTTCGATTCTAAAGCAACTACGAAAACTCGCGAAACACACGATATCGCGTTACGAAGGAGGCTAGCGAATAGGTATATGAGGGATGAGTAAACTGGAATTTCAATATGTTTCCTGATTGCGTGACTGAACAAAGATCCTCGGAGTTCCGATGAGGGATGTCCCCCCTATATATATTAATGTATGTACATATAACGTAAACATATGCCGCAGACATTGGTATCTTAAGATGTAATACCTGCGCTTACTGAATTTCTATCTACTCAACAGTCTTGATTCTGTACTCGCAAACGGCTTGACTTGTCACAGTTCTACCTTCTGACTCTCCATAAATGCCTATACTCTAACAACGTATTATATGCATATATAGTATGTATATATATAAAAGGCCGTCTGGCCATTCGCTAATTGCCGTTCTCTCTGTACCAGCACCACTACTTATAGCCATTCTTCCTAATTACCGCAACGAGTCTTAGAGACTGACTGTCTTCGCTAAACTGTTCGTCAACTGCATTTATCTTTCTTTGTTCACGTTGCCTTGGTATACACCGAGTTATTGGCAAAGGGGTCGTTGTCGAGCCGGTATTCCGTCGGTAGTCGTTCCACGCGATGCCACTTCCGGGTTAGACGGCATAGTCAGCACGAAATTGTTTCGAAAATTACTCGTTGACAAGGCAAATTATTGACAATTGCCGAAAGAAATTGTCTCGTGCTTTGCGCGTATTTTTTCCGTTTTACATCTGTTTTTGGGGGGGAAAAAAATTAATTAGCCTTTGCCGATAAGAGCTTCAAAGCATAATATGAAATTTCGAACAATTACTTGCCAGTATCTCATGTTTTCTCATACAGTTTTCCTATTGAAATATAACGCACGACATCTTCGTCGACGGATGCATGTGGTTTTCACATCTTTATAGCCGCCTAACATCCAGACGACATCTGCACTGCACATTTACTTTCTCCAGCGTGACCCTTTGTTAATTGCATCGTTTGGTCTCCGAGTTCCGTGCCAAACCTTTTGGCTAAAGAAATCTGAGTTACGTTTACAAAAACGGAGTGTTACGCATTAGTCTTGAATTTTTCTGTCCTCGATAATCCCGACGTGCTTGATGAAATATGCCATTATTTTTGAAAATACATAAATAACAATATACAATGCGGTCATTCTGGCCAGATGTTATCCGCTTTTCGAGCTTATCAATGACGAAACAAAATAAACGGGCCGGTCTGCTTTAGGTCGAACTTGCAAATATCTTACGGTACATTATCTATCACGGCCACGCGGAAAGAAAAAAAAAATGCAATATGAGCAACCCGAATCTCAATGAGCGTCACGGTGAGTGAATTGGCCAGATTTTTCGATATCTAAAGAAGCATAAGACCCAATCCCAAATGGAGTCAACAAATTTTTCAAAACTTTATTAAATACTTTTTTTTATATGTCTTGGTGAAATTTCGCCGAGAATTAATTCGCGACTTTTGTTAATGCTCTTTATCAAATTCGAGGCAACTACGCAAGAGCCTTTTTGAGATTCTTAATTATTACTAATTTGAACGTATCTTGGTAGGAGTGTTTATATATATATAAATACCATCAAATATAACGAATCTCGGCGTGACTTTTCTAGCGTTTTTTTTAAATAAATTTTAGGAATCTGATCTTTGTGCATTTTACTGGATGCTAATTGTAATCTCGTACTGTATATTTTGGTATAAATAAATTCATAATCGAAATTTAGTTAGCATGATAATAGAAAAAAGATATAACATATATAAATGAATAGTATTAAAAGCAACTGTGAATATAGTAGGTGGCAAATGTATACGAGTCGCTCATCCGATTTCGTGTATATAATCCAATGTCTGGTAATGGTCAACGGCAACAGTGGTGAAGAAGAAGGAACGTGCAGCATGAGCAATTAGTTCCGGCCGAAGATCCATGCCAATTATACGAACCAGGTGACTCGAGCTATCCAGAGCGCAAATTCTCCAAGATTACGTCGGCATTCCTCGTTACGTGCCCACCTACCGTCCGCCGCTACTCATACAGCTATACTCACCGTAACTGTCCGATATACCTGTAGCAGCACTCTGTACTCAAGCATATACATATTCAGTATTCAGTACCACACGATGGATATTGAAAAAATACTCTGTGTGTGGCAGAACAATGCTGAGGTGTGAGAGTTTATAATACGCTTACTCGGCGTTAACTTGCTAAATAGACTCGAGAAACTATTGTGCTATGAATATGCATGAGGCATAATGATTATACCGCAAATACCGATTCTATCCGACTCTCTAAAAGACAACTTTTTCTTCATCCTATCGTTTGTTCCTATATCATTTCAGGTTCAAATCAACATATCGTTGCCGAGTCTTGCCAGTTAATTTTTTTATCTTCTCAAAAAGTGAAGACAGTCTATAACATATAAAAAAAAAAAGGGCTGTTTGTCAATTGTCAGTATGTGTAACAATTGGTACATGACATATTTTTGCTATGTCTCAATGAATAAATGCTGGAAAAATTGAAAAATAATTGCACGTTAATTTTTCAAAGAAATTTCCATCAATTCACTGGATTGATCTAATTGACTTTTCTTTTGTTCGATTACATTTATTGTTTTATTCACTTGAATGTTGTCGTCGAAAACGGTACGTCTACTCTATTCTTTAAGAAATGCATCGCACGTTTGAATGAAAAAAAAATTGCATTTATACGTAAGATCGAAAAGGTAGTTTGTCAAGCGGAATTGTGGCTTGGAAGTTCAATATTCAAAGGTAATGGTTGAAAAAATATATGAAAATGCTGAGAAGGCTGAGAGTCGAATAAATAATCAGTTGATTTGCGGTAACCATAGTGGCGGCACGAAACAACAAAAATTGTTGGAAATTGCAATATATATCGTTGGAAAAAATAAATAGCCCTATTATCGACAGGTTCGCCAGGGATCGGCATATTATTATTATATCCAGGATATTACTATATCCAGTGATACATGTGTAATGAAGACAATGTTTCTGTAATACACGCACGAGAAAACTATTTTTCGTGCTTTGTAATGTGTGGCGCAATGGCGCTTTTCGCTTAGCTATGACAACAAATGTCTGCGCATGCGCATTTTCTACTTTTCCTTCCAGTTTTTGCGCATTAGTGTGGAAAAGTTACTTTCTCTAAAAAAAGGAAAATATTTGTGCCCTTATTTTATTAAGTAGTATGTGATACTTGTACGGGTTTTGGAAAGTTGACGCAGGGAAATTCACAAGCTTCGTTCAAGAGTCCGTTTTCTCGCGTTACTATGACAAATTACTATTCTTTCGCTTCGGAGAAAATTGAGAATCGAGAGTGTTGGGTTCTATTTGAAAAAAACCTTATCTATTATCCTTCGATCTTTGGGAGGAGCGAGAGAGTTCAACAAAAATAACATTGACGAAGTTCAATGGAGTAAATATAGATATAGAAAAAAGAATCTCATTCGAATTCGACTTTCCACATATCTGTATGAAAAGACATAGGCAGCAAACACGATTCTTCTCGAAGACTCCCTTTCATCGGAGTGGATTGAGAAAGTGAGTTGTATTGCGCTATTGCTGGACTATAGTAGTGCTAGTACAAGTATCGACTACCAGTAGAAACACGGTAGGCCCACTTTGTCGAGATGAGTATTGCCGCCGTAGAGATCGAACGGATCGTCTCCTACTTCCCTTTCCCTTTCCCTTTCCCTTTTCCCCTTGGCTGATAAGATAAGCTTATCGCGCCGTCGAGATATAACGTGACCAAGTGATCTTTTTCGAGTAAAGTTCAGCATCGCCGATGCATTCACCGCTGGTATTTAGGCGATAGTGGACTAAATAATCTTTGAACAATTTTATCGGATAAAAAAAAATTGGAATTACTTTCATGACAGATCTGATTTTAAAAAGTCAGAAGATTAATAGATCTCCTGGAGCTTACAACTTAGGAGATGGCAAAAAGTTCTTTGTCATCGCCCGAGATTGTCAATAAAACTATCTAAGACAATTGCATCAACATTTTATCGATTGCATAAAGCGAATTGAGAAACGTACATGATGTCTTATTATTTACAGAGTTTGGTTAAATTATCATCCAATAATCATACTTAACGGATCCGCGAGGTTCATTTAAAATTTATATGAGTTGCAAATAAATGTCCATTTAATAACGATTCATTTAGATAGCAAACAACTGATGCGAAATAGCAATTTTTTTAAATCGTAGAATAATATTTATTAAAGTAAATAAGACAAGTTGACAAGCCAAGTTGTATCGTGCAATAGCAACTTGGCTAGAGCCATCAATTGACATAACAGGAAGAGCTTTATGGAACGACACTCGGTGATTATATCCGGAAGATAACTTTGAAAAGAAGTATTGAAATAAATAAATAAAAAGTCATATAAAGCAACAGTTGTACTCTGAATTTTGTATTCTTTATTAAAATACTTACTTATCTATATCTATAAAATTTGGCTTCCTTTGGAATCTCGGTGATTGGCGCGGATAAATGAAAAGACGAAAGAAATTGGACAAGGAAAAAGATTGTTAAATGAATGGAGCACGTGGCTTTAGTTGGCGGGTAGCGTGCAATCGAATGCATTGTTTCACCTGCATACCGAGTGTGCCTTGAACTCTCGTACTATTCCCGCAGCAGATCCTGTCGGTGCTCGCAATAGTTTACGAATTACATGCAAGTCGAACGAATCGCTATGCGCTCTCTCGCGATCAAACGACCGGTTCTTGTCCCACATCTCACAAAGAGCGTATCGAAATCTCTTGTATAGCCAAGCATTATATGTGTATATCTGTGGTGGTGGTGCGCCGCCGCCGCCGCCGCGACAGTTGCTCCAGCCTCTATCCATTTCTACGACCGTTAGAAACCAAAGCGCGCTTGAAGAACGAGGATAGAGGAAGAAAGATTGACAGAGGGGCACGAGGAGGAGATTGACTGAGAAAAGTCTTGTCCGCGTCATACTATATGCATAATAATGTAGTAGTAGCAGCAGTATTTTAGTATGTATGATACTAAACTCTCGGGGCTCACAGCACGAGACAACTATGCTACATTATACGTAATTATTGTTGCAACAGAAGCGATCGGTCTTTCGTAATAAATCCACTGAACCTTTATACCAATATGCAAATATATACATATGTACACAAATACATACGCATACGTGTAATCTACGAAGTGCAGTATCTTGTAGCTGATGCGAACGGCCTTGTCTACTCTCCTCCGTCCCCGTCATTCAATTTCTCACTCTTTCATTCCAAGTAGACTCAGCGAGAGAGTAAACGACGCAGCGATTGTCGGTGTCACTTACTTTCATCCAGACACTTGAAAAACCTTTCACCCGCTGCAACCACATGAGAAAAGAGCGACATCCGCCAATTGCCGTACTCGAAAATCTACAAATAACCGATCAATTTATGAATATTATGCTTGCCAAATATTTGTGGCGTACGGAAAAACAAAAAGATTATTTTGCATTATTGAAACGTCAGTTTTCGTAAGTCACTAATATCTTTCCGTTTTTCCAAATTGATGAATCAGGCGAACCAACAAAAAAGCACCAACTTGAAAAATAAGTTAAGCAATATCTTGAAGATCTCATGTTTTATATTCTCCAAATTATAAGGGACAAAGATGAATAATTGTAAAATTTTGGTTTCCGACAGAAAAAAAAATTATGTTGGACTTCGTTCGTCAGGGATAGAAAATCCCTTGAATTTTCCAAAGAATCGAATGAAAAACAATTACACAACGAAAAAAGTAAATAAAAAGAACGGTAGAATGAATCTGGAATATATCCATAGAATATATTGATAAAGTCTATTTGCAATTATATCTTACGATAATCCACACCTTGAAAAAACTTCAAGATTGGAAGAACGCTTGGAATGTTGATAATATGAAGTGAATTGCTGTAACCACTAATTTTTTTACATTGTTATTGATTTTCTTCGTCCCGGATTTTTTTTAACTTCATTGAGCATGCCAATATTTCTCTATATTATGCAATTATTGGAAATAGAATTGAAAACAACTTTTTTAATCGTCTGTGGCATCTATATACACACAGACATATATATACATATACATATCGGAGACGGAAACAAAAATCGCACGACCTTCGACCGCGGACCACCGACGACGAATTAAATAATTTCCATCGAGTTTAATTACCGTCTAGACGTAAGCCTAATTGCGAAAGAGTTGCGTAAGTAAAAATATGAATCGTACGTCTGCATCGTCCCGGACAGGAAGGCACCGTGTTGAAAGATCAGTTGTACTCTACATACATATATATCTACGTGTTTGCAAATATGGAGATCGACCTTTCGTGCTCACTGCCTCTTGTCACTTTCGAGCTGTAATATCGAACTCTCCTCCGACCGGCTATAAACATTCCTTCCTTTTTTCCCCTAACTTTCGGCATGAATAATTTTACCCTGTTTATTCTTTTTTCAGCAATAACGAAAAAATTAAGATTCTTTGCTCTCTACATCTATTTTTTCTATTTTTTCTTGTTTATGTCTATGAAAATTAGCTTTTTGTTCGTGCCATTGATTTAAATCCGAAAGCCGAGTTCGCATAATCGCATCATTGATCATTACAACATTTACACTTGATGTCACAATAATTCTTTAATTCATATTTCTATTAAGTTTAAGGATGACTGATGTGCGAGGTCTTAATTTTGATATTTCAAAAAGACGAAATATGTTAATTTGATCGTTATTCGCAAGTATGCAAGAAATTTATACTTTCTCAGTGAAAAACCCCCGATTCGTTGCACAGTTACTTACTTGTACTTACGTACGTAATATATTTATACACTGAATACGCGAGCAGAGTTGAATATAAATAATAAACCACGACTAAAAGAAAAGTCATTGATTCAAAAGCAATTCGCTTAATATAGGGCAGCCAAAAACTGAGCGTTGTCAACTTGATTTTACTTCTAATTCCTACAACGCAATATAGCATTGAAACAATGAAGCTTGAATGAGCGAAAGTATATTTTATTGTCTCAAAATTTAATGGGATTGTATGAATAAGAACAAGAGTTAGTTCGGAAAACCCTTTTTTTTTGGCAGCTCGCAAGAAAACCGTTTTTGAACCAATACCATTTATTTTCCGTGAATAAATAAATAACTTGGGCGCAACGAGTACAATTTTGTTGTATTGTATCAGGCATAAATCAGGTGCTGCATCTGATGAGCTTTGGCAGTTCGAGATTTGCGTCAGATGCAATGCTTGAAATTTCTACTCAAGGCGTTTGCACGCTGCACATAAATAGTGAGGATATTGCTGTTACTTCCAAAACGTTCGCGCCCTATGATAAATTACAAGATTGCATAGATTATCAAACGGTACAAGAGTAACATGAGTCCGGAAAAGAATGAAAGAAAAAAAAAAAAAAGAAAATTTCATTAGATAGTCCTTCTACCGCTAGACGTCTCGTCATAGTTCATTTGCCTGCATCTATCTATCATTACACTAATAATAAGTTGAATTATGTTTTTTCCCTCATTGTGCTGCACAAAGATTGATTCATACTTATTTTAATCATACAATCGCCATGCATTTTTTTCTTTTGAGTTGTCAACCCCAACCCCGTCCTAATTTGTGTTTCAGATCCCAATGTTAACTCGTTGTGAAGCTCGGACGGAGGTTCGGATCGCGTGAGGAACACGTGACACACCTGTACACTAAATCGCGTTCAATTCAATCGATCCAACGTTTGAGTTTTCGTGTGATAATATAGAACAATGTTGTCGCAAAGTCTTCATCATCATCGTCGTCGTCATCATCATCATCATCATTATCATCACCACCCTCACCGTCATCACCATCAACAATCGTGGGAGATGCAGCGTCAATCGGAAAAGGGAGAAGCCGTTAAATTCTGCCCTTCTCTTTGCTTGCCTATGAGACTAGATCGATAAGAGATTTGATAAAAATTCTCGGAGAAGAATCGATCTCGAGAAATCCAAAGAGAAAGGGGAGTACAGCAATAGCAAAGACAAATCGGTATCAGGGTAATAAAAAAATCTAGCAATCTCCCTGTGAGTTTTTTCCGGTTTTCTGGCTGTGAAAAAGACAAATGTGAAGGTCGTATCGTCGTGCGAGACGAAAGGGACGATGTTGGGCGTGAGTCAGCCAAGCAACCCGCCATCGAGTCTTCGACACTCAGCGAGCTTTTCTTGTCTCCAACGAAGCACGAACGGCGAGTCTGGTCATCGTGCGAGAACGTCTACGTTGCCTCAACAGCCAAATGTTCAATTGGCTTCGAGCATAACTCACCACCGTCATCATTACGGTGGTCCAAGTTCGCTTCAACAGCATCCTTCGAGTCTAGGCTCATCGAGTTCCCGAAGACTCGACAGTAACGAGGATAGCGCTCTTCAAAATCCTTCGGAAAATAGTAACGACTACGGATTTGTAAAAATAAGGCCTCGGCTGAGAAGCACAAATTCTACAGTTTTAAGAGAAGATTCGGAGAGCCGTAGCTGGCAGAAGAAAAGCTCATACAGCGACCGCGAAAATTCTTCTTTCCGCTACGGAGCTGCGGAATCCTCCTCGAAATTTAAGCAGGAGAGTGGAACTTTCGATTTTGACTTTTCAAGTCAAAAGACCAACTGTAGCCCCAGAGATAGCAGAGACATATCAAAGAACGGTCAACAGACCAACAATCCTCATTCGAATCCTCTACGCGGTGCGTTGATTCTCTTTACAACCTCAACATCCTCCTGGTGGAAGGCGAAACAGCGCGAAGAACAATTGGGTGCGTCGTCCATCGCATCATCGTCGGCCTCGTCAGGAACAACGGAACGGAAGTGGTCCGGCAATAGCGGTGTAACGAATAGCAGCAGCGCCATGACACCGCCTTCCTCAAGCGGAATGGGCAACGAAAGAAAATGGCCGAGTCATCATCACAATCACCAGCAGCAACAACATTCTGCTGTCAATCCGATGGAAAGCTGTTCAATGAGCGAGAGAAAATGGTCCAACAAGACGGGAATGACAGTGGCTTCCTCTTCCGCGGGTGGAAACAACGTCGGTCTTAATACCAGTAGCAAAGAGGACAAGTGGACGAGCATGAGCGCTTCTTCCGTATCACCGTCTTCGACGGGTCAGGATCGCAAGTGGCGATCCCTTGGCGCTCTTTTGCGTACACCTGTCTCAAGTTCACTCAATACTGGAACTAATTTGCAGCAGCATTCGTCCAGTCGCATCACCGAATCCACCAATTCGTCTCTCGCTCAAAGCATGAGCGTGTCGATGATAGAAAACAGTGTCTCCGCCACAACGAACGAAATCCCAAGAGAATGCTCGACCGTCGGACCATCCTGGAAATCTTTGAGATATCCAGCAGCAGGACAGCCGATTTCTTATTCAGCGGGAAGAGCAACCTGGACGGAAATAGAGGCACTCCGAGAAAGTGGCGAATACGCCCGACCAGCGAGATCCGGAAAAGTCAGTCGAAAGCTTTACCAAGATAGCGCTAATGACGAATCTCCCAGTGAGTGTCGAGTTGAGACGTGGCAAGAGAGACGAAACAACAAAACAACAGGAGAGTCATCCGGCGATGAATCCGGATGGAAGAAGAAATCTAGTAGCAGCAGCAGCAACGGCAGCAATAGCAGAAACTGCTCGCAAAGATCAGAGCGGCAGGCCGCCGGTGAATGTGCAATTCGGGAGATGTCAACGAGATCAAGCCGGGCGCAAAGCTTTTATCTGCTCGACGACTTTCTTAGGCCTCAGCAGCAGCAGCAGCAGCAGCAGCAGCAGCAACCACAGTCGTCGTCGTCGTCGTCGTCCAAGTGCAATTTTGATCTCTGGCTTCCGTCGCAATATCCTCGAAACCATGGAACGAACGAACGCAGCGCCCGATCGAATGAACTTGCGACAAGTAATAGCACCGCTAAGCATCATCACGTACAGAATTCATCTTCGTCGTGTAACGGACAACAACAACAACGAAGTAATTTGACAAACATAACAGCATCCAGACGTCATAACTCTAGTTCGGACAGCCTCGAAGTCGCGACTAGTCCTCTTCCACCTCCGGTGCCACCTCCGCCGCCTCCCGAAATCGGTAAAAGGGAAAAGGATAGGGTGGGAAACTCCGGTGATCAACAAAACTCTTTCAGAGAGAAAGATATGACGACGAACAACGGAAGTGCAACTGCAGCACCTTCAACGACCTCCGCCAGCGGCGTCAACGGCCCTTCTGCCTCAGCCTGCCACTGTAGAATGTGCTGGGCGAGCTTGCAACAGCGATCGTTCCGCGATGAGGTAAGTCTCACTCTCAGTCTTCTCCAACATCTTCAAAGAGGAAATATACCTTAGAACGAAGCCTCGATAAATATCTCGCTCCACGAGAAGCTTCTTTTTGCCTCGAGATGCGCCAAACGCTCGATCAAGAGTGTAAAACGCGATTATCCCGATACCTTCGCGGCCTTTTCATCCTACGGCATTGCTGACCACAACGAAATCTGATGATTCGAAAAAAGAATGAAAATAAAAGATCGGTTAAAAGATAATTAAGATCGTTTCAAGTGCACATAAGCTCGGGTAGGCTCCTTGTTTCATTGGTATTTTGGCAACGTATTTTAGCCGAGTATCTTCCGGGTTCACCGCATTCAAAGACCGACATCGGCTTTTAGGGCTCATCAAAATAACATCATTAATTATATTTTTTTTTACATCGACAATGATTACTCCTCGTATTCGTGTTAACCATTACTATTTCAATCGCTGACCGCGTCTTCCTTTCTCTATTAACCAATTTGTTGATTTCAATAAAGAATGTGAGATAAAGTTCCACATTCAAGATTGTCTCAAGGAAAGATAAATTCGCGGGTTTGGCCCATCGACACTACGGCTAATTCCAAGACCAAAATTCTCCAAAATTTGTTGCGCAACAGCGTTTTATTTTTAGCCTCGACTCCAATTTAAAAAAGGAGAAATAGAATTCAATGGAATCCCTCTTATGATTTTTATCTTCTTGAGAGCATAAAAATAACTATATTAATTGAGTGTAGAAAAAGCGGAAATCCTTCCGGAGTATATTCATTGTTAACATTTTCTATTTCTCAATGTAAACAGTCGAAAATAATTATAATTTTGTTTTGTGACGAAAGCCGGAAATGATGGGTAACAGTGGAGAACCACAACACGCTATATCGAGAACAGAATGTCCTTAAGACCGCTGATACGGTTCGACAGGATGGTACGATTTTTGTTCCTACGACGAGCGCCAGTAGAACCATAAAATCTGGATAGAGTTGATGTAAGTTCGAAGCACCCGAAGAAGGGAAGGGAAGCGTGTCGCGGACGTTGAGCAGGCTCGTTGACGTGCGCTCCGCGATAGGATAATCGATCGAATCGTAAAAACTAAAGAGCCGTCGTACACGACACCGGTCTGTGCTTGACATTATATTCTGTGGGATATCGTATGATAGAGCTTTATCCCCCGTTTACCGTACAGTCCTTCAACCGACGTTTCACCTCCCGCTCCTGATGATATATAAATCCCATCACTCGTCTTAAACGCTCCAATAAATCTCCTCATCGATATTAATATATTACACGATACTATACATAGATGCTCTTGAATTAAAATAGCTATGTGTGCCGCGCAATAACCAAATCATTGAACAAATCAAATTTTATGTTCCTAAATAATCGGTAAGATATTTTGAATTAATAGCCAATTTTACATCACAAGTACCTGTGCTGCGATAGAAATTTCATTTTCAAATGGTCGCACGATTTATCGACCAGAATTACAACAAGTGGGTTCGACCGTGAGAGTGGGTGGGAGAAAGGGCCAAGTACGTATTTTTAGAACAGGGTACCAAGTATGGGGAGTAGTGCAGAGATATGACTGACAATTTTGTCAGAGCGATTGTGTTTTTTTTCTATTAGCTGCAGTGTTAAAAATTTCATGCAATTTGCAACACGTTTGAGATACAAAAGTCTATGAAATATAAAAATTAATCATGAAAAATTAACATTCATATACATTGCAATGGAAAATATTTTAATAAATTTACATCGGAAAATAAATTACTCAAGAATGAATTTCATCCATAGATTATTGAAAGTGTCTAAGCGTGTTCGGTATTAGCGGCCTATTGTTATATACATTCTCATATTTCATTTGCCAATTCATCTTTTCGATACTAATTAACTGTAGTGTGAATTCGATAAGCTTCTCGATTAATAGAAAAAATTGTATTTTCGAAAAATCACTCACATTATTTTTCATTTGATACGTTCATTATTCATTTAAATATTATTATTCGTTGTACTTTTCAAATTTTCATCGCCGCTTCGAATTTAATTCTTACAAGTAAATAAATTTTGAATAAAAAATCTGCAACATAAACGCTAAAATATTGATACATTGAATATTTTGTTTGCGGAGAAACGTTTCTCCGAAACTTTGACCCATGTCGATGAGGTAAAGTGGTTATATTCTGTACAAGTTGTCACAAATCTGAACGTGTAACTTCATCGTCGTTTTATCGGACTTGTATGAACATGATAATTGTAATGAATATTCTGGTAGGAAAGCCCTCGAAATGTGTTTTTATAATAGAGAAACGAATGACTCGGAAGGAGCCAACAAGCCGAAAGTATAAAGAGGAAAAAGGCAAAGAGGGGAAAAGAAAAGGACTGGCGAGATGGAAGGTAAGAGATAGAAAGCCCGTGAGGTACGAGGATATCGCACGGTCGGATCTTCGGGTCTGTGGCGCGCGGTCCCTCCGCTACGTCGCCGCTGCGTCCCTCCAACATGGCTTGATTTATCGTCATTGAAATGCCGTGCCGTTCAGACTGAGCAGATCAGTCTTGAGCAGCAACAGCATCATCCTCATCATCATCACCATCATCATCAGCATCAGCATCAGCATCAGCATCAGCATCAGCAACCGCAGCTTGCTGCTTATGTATTC
The DNA here is from genome assembly GCA_949699805.1 of Tromatobia lineatoria. Lineage (NCBI taxonomy): Eukaryota > Metazoa > Arthropoda > Insecta > Hymenoptera > Ichneumonidae > Tromatobia > Tromatobia lineatoria. The sequence continues at coordinate 258,057 of OX453045.1, forward strand.
CGAACTTTACTCTATCTCCTAACGCACGCTTTAACCTTACGCTCGTTCAATGTCCGATAAAGCCCAACTCCATGAAAATCAGACCCCTTTTGAAGCCTAAATGCAGTACTTTAAGGGCGATTGAACCGAGGGTCATGACCCGACGCGCGGAGCCTCCGGAAATGATCAGAGATTACGTATGTGAATAGAACGGAAAATGTCCAAGACTGAAAATGTTATAGTTAAACCTCCAATCAACTCCAACGAGATGATATTTGAAGAATCTTTTAAGAACGTGGGGAAATTCTATATTTTCATTATTTATAACAAACACAAAGAATTTTGCTGTACCCAAGTCAAAATAAAAATAAAGTTGGGTTAATAAATAGTTTTGATATAAAGTATATATAGAGTGCATATAATCTATCTATGCCTAATTCCATGTTCAAAACTGTATATATTTTTTATATCCTTGAATAAATCATTTTTTACTGTGTAGGATTTGTTAGACCTCGTGTGTGGTGCATTTATCAGAGATCCATTTTAAAGCCCAAATGCAGTACTTGAGCAGTGAGAAAACGGCAGTGGCTCTGGAAATGACACGAGCTTATGCGCCCCTATCGAGTCAATGGAAAATAGTCAAAGACCATAAATGTTGGAATCGGACGTTGCAAAACGCTGCACGTTCTGCAAAGACGATATTTTGAGAATTTTTTAAGAATTTTTTGAAAACGTTACGACACGACATGTTTCATCTATTTTCCATCAAGGCAGAGTATTTTTTCAAAATCGTTTAGAGCTCCTATACATTTATCAGAATTCCAATTTTATCGCGTCTCCCTGTTCTCTCATTCTCGTCTCGTCGTCACTGCCACTTGCCTTGTCTTTTATTCCCGGGGAGCGCGTCTCATTGGTATTAGACCGTTGGCGTACTCTTTGCACGTTGGAAAGAGGACGCATCCATTGTTGTCCCGTTGTGCCTGAAAAGGACCCGCGGATTCGTCGGTTCTATATATGAATAACTGGGATGCAGCCTCTCGATCCAACTTTGCCGCGTGTCGTCGCTCGAGAATCCCGGTCTTCTTGCTTTTAGCTTTCTTTGTCCGAGTTCGTGTCTCTAAAACCTGTCTCACACGCCCTTCGAAGCCTCGAAAAAAGAATATCCGCGTGGTTAATGTATAGAGTAGGAGAGGAACAACTATTATATACTTTCTCCATTTCGTAATCTTTAAACGCGATGGTTGGTTCACCTGACCTCACGGTCAGCCGGAGAATTGACGACAGAAAAAAAGAGGTCGGATATAGGAAGACAATAATGTACGAGATAGAGAATAGCCCATTGGCAATTGGACTCGGATAGTTGACACGGAAAAACGGTTAATAAAAATTGAATAAACAAATTTGTGATAAAACAAAAGGGAACGGAAAATTCATGGGAACGAATTTTCCGAAGACAATTTTTTTTGCAATGGCTAACTTCCCAGCCGCTGAATTTTCCGGAAGCTACTGAATTTTACGGTGTCTAATTATTAATTTTCCAAGGCTAACATTTTTTTAGACTCGTCATATACGACACCAAAAGTTATTATTTGACGCAAACTGAAAACTGTTATCGCGCGCGCCTTCCAAAATTGATCCTTCGACCTTGAGAATATTATTCTGTAGAAATCAAACTTGCCATAGATCATTTTTATACAACATCTTGTATACCTTCGTGACGATAATTTCAGCAAGTTCCGGTGTGCCTATGGAAAAGTGGCAGTTGCAGCTGCACGCCTCACGCAATTTATCGGTCTCAAGTTAAATGCATCCTTCAATACCATTCCGGCTCTTCTTCGCCTCAATGTCGTCTTTTCCGGGTACTACATTCTTTTAGATAAAACGTACGCTCAGTCGAGTTTTCTTAAATGACGCATTCAAATAAAAATGTGGTTGCTAGGCACACCAAAAGAAAAGATTTTATTCACCTCAATGAGCGTATAATGGAGAAATAGTTTTCTCGATTCACCGATATATTTGGTAATAACCAGTCTCGTCAAGGCTTTAATGTGTCCAAGTTAAAACTTTTCTTATTGCGATTGCAAATTTTAAAGATCATTTGGGGACTACTTTGTCGAAAAAATTTCAGACAAAACGAAAATTCAGGATCGGTGCCATGACAAAAAATGTAGCATGATTAAAAATTTCGAGAAAAAAATAGAATTAAAAAAACGTTATCAACGGCGTCCTACGTGTCACTGCGTGAATTAAGGAACAATAGTGATTGAAATTGACATTTCTAAATTACCATAACTAATACAATCGATATTATTTAGATAAAAGAAAATTTCTAGAAATATTCATTTGTGCTTTATACCTTTTCTTCTGGCTTTATTTATAAAAAGCTTATTAGCTGATTATAATGAGTCATAACGACCAACTTGAACATTGTCTGAAGTAGACGGAGAGTATAAAGTTAATGCTAGTGAGAGGGAGATTCCACTGTTGGACAGGACGCGTTACTCAAATGTTACCGCTTCTTGTGCTAACGCGTCCTACGTATAACGTCTACATAGACCGCGTATACTCATTCGAGAGACAACCTCTCGTGGCTCTTTACCGCGTTTGAGATAACTCCCTCCCCTATGCAAACAAACAATTTCGAGCCGAAACCACATTCCAGCTCGTGCCACCGTGGCGGCGGCCCCCCCTGTACAGCTAAATATACTTCTAAATTCCCTACTGCCTCTTTCTCGTGTCGTACGTACTCGATCACGTAGTCCAACGGAGACTACATTTCTCGCATCCGCTGCATCAACACTGCACTGAATAAAATCTTTTATTCGGTTTTCTATTCCTTCAAAAGTTCGTTGTAAGACAATTAATCTTTCAAGATCCCGCCACAATCTTCGAAAAGTTGTTCCACGGGGTTTCCATCTTACGACTTTGTGTCCAATTCCGTGCAGGCAGTTTTGTGCAAAGAGCAATCATCCGTAGAAATTTTTATTCGATCCTTCTACATACTTATTTATCGACATGAACGATAAAAAATATTATTCATAATATTCATGGATATTATTATTGACGCTCGGCCGATTTCGCATTTCTAGACATGCGTTTACCAACAGTCAGAGCAAACACTGCGAGCCTCTCGGCAATAATCTCACTCTGCTATAACTATTTCTGACTCAGAGCTCTATGCGGACTCTCTCAAAGTGCATGCCGAGGGAATTTCCGGATAAATTCGCAACGTCGGCACACGTATAGAGCAAGTCAAATATTTCTTACCTATTATTCGACTTGTAGACAATTGTAACCAGGATGACTTGCACGCAGCGTTCATAATAAATTGCGCTAATATTGGAAGCATTTCAATAAATGCTAGCTTCCAAGAGTTTTTATAAAATCAATTCATTTATCAATAATACGAAGCAATATTACTTGGTATGGATTCATGTTAATTAACACTTCTTACCTATTTTTAATATACCGTTTATTGTTTCACAATGAATTCAATTCATTGATATATAAATAAATAGTCCGATGTAAGGATATTTATCATAAGAGGAAGAGGATTTCAAATCAATCTGTTCCATGCCATTTGTAAGTTGATAGCACTTTACGATACTAGTGCGATAAAAAAATTTCTGAGGCGTGTGAGTTTGCAGCACGAGCCGAAGGTGAGTTGAAAAAACGTCTATTGCCCGAGTATCGAACGAAATTTTATTGCACAAGCTGTGAAAGCGGAGATTTTGGCACGCGAGTCGTGTGTAAAATCGCCTTTTTCACACTGAGTGAAACCTCGTTAGTTCTATTAGCGGTAAGTTTTTTTCTAATAAATATATATATATATATATATATATATATATATATATGAGTTATCACATACGCATTATATACATCTTGGAGTACTTATATATAGCAAGTTGTATTTGAGATATATCCTGACATATATAGAGTATATACGACTCTTTGCCGCTACATATGCACGTATATAAATTTTATGTTCGATGTATATTTCAAGCATACTTTATTTCCATGGGAACATGTGGTGCTCTCGAATTTTTGTCGCTTTTTGTCCTGTTGGGAGATTGTCCGAGCGGAGTACCCTTTAGTCCTGATGCAACACTCGCGATCTATCTATGGATATCTCTCTCGCTCCAAGAACGTGTTGCAACTCGTTAAAATGTTATTGTACTAGTAGGTAAACGTTCAGGGACGCCATCTCTTCATGGTTCAGAGACGAGCGTGCCTGCTGCAGGAACCTGCAGCGGTCTACCATTACAGGAATGCAGAGCTCATCCTTATCCACTTCTACCAACAGCGAAACTCCCTCGCAACCTGTTTTATCAGGTGTCGCCGTGAGCGAGCTCTCTTCGTGCTTTAAATTTTCCCCCACAGGGATCTAGAAAACACTTATAAAACATCAGAGTACGTCCTACCATAACGAACATCGAGAAATTAACATTTTTTTCCTATCTTTACTATACTATAATCTAAATCGTAATTTAATCATACATAAATATTCACAAATTTACTCGTGACAGAAGTTAATTGTAGGCATCAATCCAAAAATAATAACTTTCAGTTCAATTATTTGCGATGTCTAGTATTTTCCACTAGCGAAAATAGAACCGAGAGTTCAACACTCTAATGGTGTATTCGATATTCAAAGAAATGCCAATGAATTAACTGGTTACCATAAATCCAGAAGACATAGAGATGCATATGTATAGAATAAGGTGGGGAATGATAAAACCGATCGAGTGAATCGAGGTACGGAAACATTTTATTACCGCGTGTTCACTGAAAATGATTTTTTAAATTTTTACTCCTACCCTTCTTACGGTAAAATGAGTACCATTTCACTGCGAAAAAATGAGGAACATTCCACGGGGCTCTCCACAAATATCATGCAATTTATTACAATGCCAATGAGAAAGCTTCTAGAGGAAATCGAATAGTCAAATGAGAAATTATAGATTTATCATCGAATTGTGATATCTTTATATTCTGGAAGTACATTTAAAGAGCGAATGAGCGATAGGAGGCCGTGTATCGCGCAATCGAACATATATCCAATAAAATATAATATAAAAGGCGGCCCCTTAAGATATGTGGAATTGAGGTAGGTCTGTGCGCCGATAGACAGACAGTCTCGGCCGCACGTTTACGTAAGCCCGAGGTGCGAGCACGTCAGGACTTTCTTACCTATATTGCCCGTGAATATTATGCCAACCTCTGTATTCATATCTGACTTGTAATATTATATCTATATTCGCGCGCACCTATGTATAATGCGAATCGTTCTTGTGCCCGTAACCACGCCGAGTATAAAAGTACCCACCTACACATGCTACCTACCTACCCACCTACCCACCAACCTACCTACCTAGTGACGTTTGCACTTGGCACCTCCGTAGCGGAGCCGTTATACCCGCTAGCTGTCAAATGTAAGCCGAGTTGAGTCTCACGAGCGCCCTGACGACGCCTCTCGCACCGATGCGCTCCACCACCCAGCAAAGCGAACGTTAAGTAGCTTTCAAGCCCCTATCGCAACAACAGTTGTTTTCATTCCGCTAATAAGTATGTAAATGTGGAAAGAATCCCCCACCGCGTAATTAATATTTTCCATCAATCAGTCTCAAGTAACATTTCGTTCCATGCTTTTAAAGAGAACCGAAGAGATTACACCAAGGTAATCAAATTTTAGGGCCTCATTAGTCTTTTACGGACGTAAAAATGGTCAGTGTGTCAATTCGAAATATAACTAAGCCCATAAACAATTGGACGCACCAATTTGTTTTGTCATGATCACCGCGTGCTCCAGAAAAATAATACATTTACACGTTAGATTATGATGTTTTTTGTGATACGCGATAGAAAGTATATTTAAAGTATTTTTTATCGAACACTACAGTTTTTTCCAAGATAATTGCAAAATGAGGTGTTATATTGTATCATTATTATCACGCGCTCAATAGCATGCGAATAATATTTCTTCTTGAGGTAAACAGTTGCGCCCAAATAATAGAGTGATTGTAGTGAGTGATAGAAGGAAAAATTGAAAAAGAAAAAAAAACCAAAGGAGGAAAAATGTCTGGTTTTGCTACAATCAAACTCACTCGTAATTTCGCATGGATAATAGTGGTAGTTGGACAAGGTCCCCCCCTGCTCCGCCGCCCCCGTTACCTTGAGCTCCGCCGCTCGACTGAGTCAATACACCAATACAGACTCAATCCGATTCGATATCCAGACAAAAGCAATACCCAATAGACACCGCTATTTGGTTATGCGGATATCGATATTGGTGACACGTCTCTATAACTGTATAGAAATATTAAAGCCCCAATGCCTTGAGTAATTTTCGGCATCGAACCAGAACCGCTTTTGCCGTCTGCCACTGTCCAATGGCTGATAATCGATGGTGCGAGTGATATAGGTTAAACGTAATATGTCGATTGGATTCCATACATAGCGTTGACTACCGGCACGGGACCGGCAAAAAACGCTTTCTTTCGTGTAGGTAAATTTCCAGACTGCAATAATGCACTGTAACCAATATACGAGGCATTCTACACCAACTCGGCCTCTTCCTTTCCGGGATCTCGGATCTGTTTGATAATTGGTCATATATCAGTACTATGTTGAAATACTCGGTGTAATTTTTTCGGATGTTTCAATCCCATGTTTTGGAAATGAGTTTGGATAAGCATTTTTTCAGATCTTTTTCCTAATTCACTCATTCTCATATCACATTAAAAAATCGGAAAAATTCAGAGAAAGTAGGTTAGAGTAGTAATGATGTATGGCCAATTATCAAGCAGATCCGAGGGGTTCGAGACAAAAAGTGGTCAAATTGGTAGGGAATGCTTCATATATATCTGTGTGTGTATACATAATCCATATCTATGCAATTACCAAACTACCGGTGGATACATAAATCTGCATTAGAAGATCAGGGAATGCACAAATGGAAACTCTAACGCCTGGTTAGCCATTACTCTGCATTTGTTCGCAATCGATAATTTGCTGCGGACGAATAGCAATTGCTCAAAGAAAGTTCCCGATGCGTTTTCACTATGCATCTACAGCACTTGGATGAGCCATTTAACAATCACATCTTTTTTGCAATTACGGAAATTATTTCTCGTTAATTTTTAACACTTTGCTGCATAAAAATTATCGAATAATTGCATTTTTAAAACAATTTACGTTTTCATTTTTGGGTATGAAAAATAATATTTCTTTTCTTTGAAATTCAAATGCGAACTTTCGTTGAAAATTAAGAAATTTATGGTTGAAATTAATAATATAAAAATAAAATCGATCCATCCAATCCTTAACATCTAGCTTTGGTGAACTTCCAATACATTTTACATCTAGGTTTGGTGAAAAGGTAAGGAGACCGAAACGCGTCATCGGCAATCCGCTTTGCGAGCCCTACTTCGTACCACGGACACACAGTCAAACGAAAGAATAATACGTGAAATGAATGCGGAGTATTTTAACCATTGGGTAAGAGGGAAATGAGAAATAGACTCGGAGGCTATACCACGTACATTGGATCGTGTGAAATCAGGTTCGGAAAAGTCGTCGAATCAAGATGACGGGCAGTGGAAAAGTAGAAATACCACATAGAGGGAAAGAGAAAAAAGAAATATAAGGGAATATAAGGAACACGACAACGGAGTTAGATGTTGAACCCAATCGATTCATTCGACAAAGGTGACAAATGTTTAGAACTGTGTGAGAAAGGTGTGCGGATCCGTATATAAATCCGAAGATCCTCAATATTCGAATCGGATGTGCGATATAAACAGTGCTCGTCCGTAACATGATATTCAAAACAGGCATTGACTAAATTCGATTACACCGCAATGAGTCTATTCTTAACCACAAAAATGGCAAAATGTAAACAACTATGAGGATTGCTGAAGAATGACTGGATAATCGGTGTAGAGAGATAGCCGAAGAAATAGGATTTTGGGTTAGGCTCTGGGGGTTGAAGGATAAGTAACGAGCGGAGGGGGGTGTGTGGGTGTTTCAAGGAACGTGGGTGCATAGTTAGGGCGTCATATATATAGTCTTGAGGATTAGAAATCGTCGTCTATATATCTAGACAGAACGATACCAAGTGATAAGAGTCCGGTCGATTTTCACGAGGATGAAAAAAAACGGTATCGGATAATTTATAGTGGATTATTCCAATATATTTTAAAATCTATATCCTTTTCCATGGGGGTAATTAGAAAAATATCAAGAGGGAAGAGCTGCTCCGGGAAAATCTTTGGCAGAAATATAGCCAAAGAAATGGGATTTTCGGTAAGAGTCTGGGGGTGAAAGGATAACGAACGAGCGGAAACGCGAGGGGAAATACTCGCCGCGTGGGGAAGAGAGGAGTCTGCCAAGTAAGCTGTGAGATAGGAGAGAGGCGGGTGCATAGACACGACGTCCTATATACGCAGTTGAGGGATAGATAGACCGTCGTCTAGCAACATATATGTACACTTACTGTACAAGGAATAGGCAGAGACCGCGCGGGAGGACAGAAGGATATGGGATACCGCGAGTGATGGAGAGTCGCGAGTCGGTTTCGTCGTCGAGGCGTGGGTGTGCGCGAGGGACGAAGCGGCGAAGGGACTCGAGAGGGACCTGCGCGCGAATTTCCCGCGTTCGGGCCAACCTCATATTGATCCCACCCTCTCGCGCGTTGCCGCTGCTGCTGCTGCTGCTGCTGCTGCTGCCGCTACTGCCGCTGCTGCTGCTGCTGCTGGTGCCGCTGCTCGCGGCGCGGTGCTTATGCTCTGATACCAACACCGAGCACCCCTGCGCCTGACTCTCCCTGCCTGGCTGACGGCCTGCACGAGTTCATCACACAGAATCGCGGTATCGCGGGATACGGGTGGTCCAGCGCGCCGAAAAACCCTAAAAGTAGTAGTAAAACGCGGAACGGAACGAGCTTTGAGGTATCTTGCTTTTGACAGCCTTTCAAAAACCTTAATAAATTATAGATGAGCAAAAAAATAATAACGAAAGGGAGTGAAAGATTCGTTGAAACAAGTATCAAGCTGTGCATATATGAGGATGTGGGAAGAAATAATAATCCAGGAGAAAAAGGAATTGTGTGAATAAGAGGAGGGCGTTACCGGGAAATAAAATAGTGCCTTCGCTGAGGTACACGAAAATCTCTCGAAGCAACGGCAGCAGCACTATCAGCATCACGTCGGAACATCAGAAACCCTAGCGGCACCAGGGGCAACACCCATCTCTCGTGGTCTTGTCACGCGTTCACCCTCTACGATACTATAGCCAACGTACTACACAATACTACAATACTCAATTCGTCCAACGATTTTCACTTGGGCTCCGGTGTAATAAATACCTCGTATACCCTCTTTCGACGGTGCATGCAGATGTAATAACAACAATAAACGGGCACTCGGAACTCTCTCAACTTCCCTTGAATTTTCGCGAAAATTGTTGGTGCTCCGTAGATTATTATCACTCGAAGCAAGTGACGGAAAGAAAGGCTTCTACGGTTTACGAAGTTACACGGTGTGTGTGTGTCCGTGTGTGTGTTTTCTTCACCGACAAGCGTGCGAAAAAAAGGTTCAATTAAATACTCGTGTCTCGACGTCTCGCGTACGATGATATACAAATAAATAATACTATCCAATTACTTAAATAAATATACCATTTAATATTGTCGGAATTATATATCGAACTAGTTTTTATCGTAAGGAAAAATAATAAATTCGAATTTTTGTGCCAAATAATTGATAGTTGTGACGTGCCTATTTTTCGTCTACCATCTCTCGAAATTAATCTCTGCGTGTGTATTTTTTATCGTATTACACATTACGAACCGGTGTTTTTCGGTTCATAATCGATTCAGTGCAACTGGCATCGTCGTCAAGCGTATTCAAAAAGTGTCGACGACTGTGGTTGGTATACACGCGTTGTGTCTCAATTTCGTCAAGTGTCTATTCCAGAAGTGTGAGTGAAAATGTGAGCTCTATTGAAATTTCGATCTTTTTTTGGACCTTCCAAGTCGATACCTGTCGTACCGTCGAAATCTCTGGTTTATAGCCCATAGGATATTTTATTCATATATATATATATATATATATAAAAATATATATTAGGGTGTGCCAAAAAAAGGCGATATTTTTTTTTCTTTGCTCTCCGCCCAAAATTTCGTAGAATACGTCTTAGCAATAATCCTGTCAAAAGCGGAGTTCGAAATTTTAATTCTTGGAGGTCCATCATTGCGTTTCAAGTTTTCCCATTTAAATAACACAGGAAAGTGATTTTTTTCCATTCCTTCTCCCTGCAACCTAAGAAGAATTTTTATTTTCATAAAATCAATGACTACACATTATAAATCATTAAATGTCGAACGAAAAATCTTGGTGAGTCGAATTGCTATCTTCAATATTTGATTTATTACAGACCTTCAAAGTTTGCCTGTAAGTTCAAATCGTTAGCAATACATAAAAATTCACCTGGTATTTTTAGGAAATTCCATGTTCGATCAATTTCTATTGACTTTTTTGTTGTAACATCAGTAGTTCACTTAATGGCAGTGAAAAATACAAAAACCATAATTTTTTTGGTCTGTAACTTTGTGAATATTAACGATACGAACAACTCGTTGACAGCTTTTTTGTAGTGCGTCAGACGGACGACAAAATTTTCCTTGAACTTCAATAGATTAGCTAAAAAATGTAAAAAAAAAACACGGAAAATTTACAACATTAAAAATTTCAAGATTTAAGGTGTAGTCATTGATTTTATGAAAGAAAAAATTTCTTCTTAGGTTGCAGGGAGAAAAAATGGAAAAAAGCTCTTTTCTGTGTTATTTAAATGGGAAAACTTCAAACACGATGATGGACCTCCACGAATTAAAATTACGAGCTCCCATTTTGACAGGATCATTACTAAGATGTATTCTACGATATTTCGGGCGGAGAGCAAGGAAAAAAAATATCGCTCAATTTGGGCACAACCAAATATATATATATATATATATATATATACATATGAGGCACTCCATGCTAACTCGACCAACGGCCGAACCTCATTTTACCGAATATAGTTTACAATTTTTCATATACTTCCTCATAAAAATCACGTCCATTAGACATTTTCAAAACAGTCGTTCCATCGAAGCCTCGAATAGTTTTTAAAGATTTGTGTCAATATAACAAAGACATTCTAAAATACAAGAAAGGTAGAAGAAATTATTATTCCACTTTCGCTCATGGACCAAACTTTTTTAAATTTAATTCGAGCGTTTTTCGTTTAGCTTCAAATATTTATAATAATAAAATGCCATTAGAAAAAATTTGAAACAAATTTTTTCTACATGTATTTTCTATGTAAAAGAATAACGCGAAAGATCTTTAACTATTTTTGACACTGTGAGGTTTCATTAAATTGGCATAAAGTACCCCATACACTTGGTCAGATTTATTATACTCTTTTGTCGTGGATACTTGCGTACATGTTGCAATTATAATATAACGTAGAAAAAATTGATATAGTAGAATTCAATTGGATAAAAGCAGTAGCGATCAAACAGATGGTGGTCTGGTGATATCGACAAAGACTAGGCGTAGACTGGTACAAGATAAAGAGAGTATAAGAGGCTGGTAAGGCTGCAGATAGGATATAAGTGTCGACCGTGTCGTTAAAATGTCTCGATCTGACGACAACAAAGGACGAGGAAGACGAAAAATGTTACTCCCATATAGTTAGAAGTTTATTGAGTGCACAATCTTTATGAGAATTTAACGTTCCAATGTGCTTTTACACAGAACAAAAATGATGAATTTTCCAATTCTAATCGTTAAAGGGTCTGAGCCATCGTGAATTTGTGGAAATCAAATGTTGTTGCGATTGCATATATATAATGTTCACACTCAATAACGGATACCGCAGTTAACAAGGTTCCTTTTTTTTTTTTTTTTTTTTCATCTAAACACTTTTCTCGCCTTGGTTTGTCACCAAAATTCTATACATTTTATGCTAAAGAACTGGAAATTGAAATTCCTATCTTCAGAGTGGACGAAGACCTTTTTCAAAGAAAATGTGACGTTGCCAAAGTTACTTTAGTCCACGTCAACTCTACAAGCGAAAATTGAGAAATATTCTGAACTGTGAAATGGGCTGAATGAAAAAAAAAAAAAATTTCGAAAAGGTTATAGATTTTTGTGCTTATCCATATATACAATAAGAGAAAAATCCAGTGTGTATTTTTTACATAGCACAGTTAAGAAAATTGTAATCACATAAACTAAAAAATTTTGTCACCATTTTCGTAAAATTGACTCTGATTGACGGTTGGAAACGAGAATAGTTGAAAAAAAAAAAAAAAAAAAAAAAAAAAAAATGAAAAACAAATATTAATGATCGGCTGATATTCGTCACTTGACAGTTGTCAATTAAACCGTAATTTTCGTGCTTGTGCAATGACAACCCGATTTTTTCATGTTATTTAGATGACTTGTCCCCTTAAAGTGCTAGAACATTTTGTCGCGATGAATTTAATCGATAAAGCATTGAATGAAGTTGTGTATGAATTAATATATGGTGTAATAACTATAATAAAAGTTCTAGTGGAAGATAGACCCGGATGTCGACTCCGGAATTTCGATAAAGCATAAGTTAGGATAACCCTATGCCCATAGCATCTTAAAACTAGCGTGGAAATCTGAGATCTGGAATCCGTATTTCCAGTGTGTAACTAAGGACCGTGCAACAAGATATCGCGCACGGTATCGTAGATTCATAGATAACTCGAGCCCGGCTTGTGTATGTTTATCCAAGCTTTACGGGTTCGTAATCCCCGGTCATTACACACCGTTATATTAATTAAAGGATCGCTTGCTTTTATAGTCCCTGTTCACGCGATCTCTTCTAGTCGAAAGAAGCCTCCGCCTTTTGCTGATGTCCATTTTGAATAATCAGACATATCCCTCGGTGTATCATAAATGAGTTAAAGAGGAGACTTACCATGCATCGATATTTCAGTGATTTGAGTGTAAACCGTGGTTCTCGGGACGAATCACGGCTTAGTGCTCGTGTGAAGCATGCGTTTCCAACGTCAGTAATAATGAAGGCGCGCGGCAGCCCTGTCGAGGGCATTTTATCGGAGCTTCGGATAACTTGTTGTCACGTCAAGTGCCTAAACATCATCTTATTTTGGTCGCTGTTGCAGCGTATCCCCTGGGCTAGCCAGCTTCTTTTTTATCGACTCTATAACTCGTAGCTTCTGGTTATTACTCGATTATTGGTATTGCCGGGAGCGATCTCGCGAGGTCAACCTCTCGGTGGATTGGTGCGCTGATCTCGGCTTCGTCGAGCACTTGGCGCACGGCCTCGGCATTCATGCACCGGTAATAACGGCCACTGAGCCTGCGACTTTAGAATCACGACGAGTCGCCTCTTTTATCCATCTCCCACCATGAAATCCCAATTTCCATAGATTTCTCTGTTCGAAATTCTATCGTTTATACCTACCATCGAAACGCCCATTGTATTTACACGTCTACAATGTGATTACAGAAGTTGACCACATTGTGGAAACCGTGCCTGATCGTCAACACAAATCCGCAATCCGTTACCATAGCTTTTTTATGTTTATACAATTATTATATTTCATCTTGGGCAAACATTGAGACTACATTGTAGGTATCTGTAGAAGTCGAGGAAACACGTTCGGAAGAATGGAGAGAAAGCTCGCAAGATGAGAGACGACGAGTCGCCTATAATGCATCTCCTCTCCTACTGGAATCCTAATTTCGTTGGGCTTCTTTGTATTACATTTCGATCATGGAAACGGCGATTTCATTTGAACCAATTCAGCTACACGTCGAAAATGTGATTACAAAAATTGATCACATTACGGAAACGGTGTCCGATTGTGAAGATAGATTTGCAAAATAATTCATCTGGATTCAACAAAATACATGTTTTTATAGCTATGTTTAAGTCCGTTACAATGATAATATTTTCACTTGGACAGATATTGAGAATATATTTTATCTGTAAAAGTTGAGTGAGAGTCTATAAGTCGAAAAACAGAAGAATCGAATTTCGGAGGAGAACTACCTATTATGCACTTCATCCCATGAGATGTCAATTTCCTTAGATTCCTTTGTTCAGGATTTTACTTTATTTGAATAATGGGACAGAGATGGCACTTACTACCCGAATTTGATTGCCCTCTGACAATGCGATTATAGAATTCAACGCATAACGGAAATTGTTCCCGATGTTGAAGATAAATCTACAAATAATTTATCTTCACTACGAGAAAATTATGGTATTGGTAACTTATTCATTTCGAGTTCGTACAAACAATTTTTTAACTATGAAAATAGTCGCATGGACTGAAAATTAATTCAAAAAGTTGTCACTTCATAGGAAACTGTACTAGTACGATTTTCCCGGGTGTTGATTACACATATTGAAAATCAGGATTTCTTCGATGATCCCGTTATAAAATTATGTCAAAATCAGATCACAAATCGATACATCTCAAAAAGTGTCAAATTTTTTTTACTACTTTGCACACAATTTGTGACTTAACTTCAACAACTTTTAGAGACGATTAGACGATGGTTCGTAAATCTTACGATTACGTCGCTTGAAATGAGTGACAAAATGCGTTTAAATTAGTAAAACAATCTTGGTATCGAGATGACCTCAAAATAGCTTTGAACGTTTTGTTTGAAGATTTTTCGTCTCAACTCGTCTCAAAAGTTGCACTTTTTGAGATATCATTTTATAATCACAATTTGACATAGTTGTTTTTACTCGGGTGTCTAATGTCTAATATGATTATCCATTTGTGTACACATGGATATACAGAGTGCAAATGTAGAGAAGATTGATGTAAAAAAATGAGCAGAACGATAAAGATGAGGGAACTGTCTGAGAGGTTAGTGATTTTTACGAAAACATTGACCTCACTTGAGTATTATTTGTCGTATCTCCGAATACGTTATACAGCATCGAGTGTAATCAACATAAATTCAAACAAAAAAGGACATGAAGTTTTGAGGAGAATTTGCGGCGATTTATCAGCAGGAGAAGAGGGGAGAAGGAGAAGGGGAATTACCACAGTCAAGAGTCTAAACGTCTCATTTTTCTCCGAGGTTCTGACAGACTCCCTAAAGGAGTACAAGTGGGCGAAACGCGTGGGTTTCCGCCGAGTTTTTCGTATGTCAGCGACGGTGTAACACCCTCTAATAGAAAGCCGCAGCCCTCGATAATGGGATTCTGGTAACTGGGATGGAAGTTAGCCACAAAGAGCGTCGAGTTCCAGGGCCTCCTGGAGTTTATTGCCCTCCCCTTTCGTTCCCTTTCGATTCCTTGTGTTTCCTTTCTCTTTCGTTTTATCGTCGACTCGATAAACTTGCGTACGAAATCCGAAGATTCCACGAGCACCTGTCTTCCCGAGATTCTCGAGAATCCGGGTCCCCTCGAAATCAGTCAAGTTGCTCAAAGTTGCCTCCGTGAAATTCGAAGAATAATAACGTCATTCTAGTCTGTATCCGGATGTATAGCTGCAGTTTGTATCGTCACGTATGTGTTGTATCGAAGCCCACTCACAGCGTTAAGGTTGACGACAGTTTGTAGTTTGAACGTAGGAATACGTGGAACTGCCCGGGGACGAAAACTCTCGAGTTAATCGATCATCCAGTCCTAATTAGTTCCTTATGGACTTCGATTTATCCCTGGAACAAACTTGGGCTGACCGAGTTTCATGGAACTCTCTTTATTCGTTATTCCATCTCGATAGCTCATATTAATTACCCTCGTTTCGCAAAACCAAATCGAAGAGGTTTGTCGTAGCTGGAACGACAAACTTCAATGATCATTCCATCTTGATGAACCGGTGTTGATGTCACTTACTAATCTTGTTTTGTCTGGGACACGCAGAATCTCGACATCTCGACATCTCTCTGCCTCGGTTCGTCGATTGTATTTGTTGGAGGAAAATGAGAATCGCAATTCCGATTTCAATCGCAGTATTATCACAGACTCCAGAACTATTAAACTCATACGACTTTTTTGTTGTTGTTAGATGCAATCAAATTAACCATGTACCTGGTTAATTGCTATTGGTTAACCATTAATCAATAGCAAATTGGTGATTATATAGCTCTTAGATCTGACTATCATAGTCATCGGATCTAAGAGGTTTTTAAACAAAGTGTGAAACAGTCTAATGTCAACTAACCGAATAATAAGATTTAGAACTTGCCTGTTCGACGCGCTTCGAAAATACTTTCACTTGAGAACAAACCGTGAGTAATCCTCCAGAAAAAAAAATTTACAAAAGTCTTTATCAGTCAATGTAGAACATTTTATATACGAGAGGAATAACTGTTTTCCAAACCAACTTTATTACATCCTAAAGTTTTGAAATATAAAACCAGTGAAATTGTGTTGGAAATTAATTATTTATTTCCAGTTTATTCAAAAGAAAACCATTTACAGGTAATGATAGAGCAAAATAATTTTTTCAAATGTACGAATTTTTCCCTATTCGAATCTACAAAATTGTTCAACTTTGAGGAAAATTACGAAAGTATGGGTTTAAATAAAAATTTTCTAAACATGCATCTAATATAATTGTCTTCGGAACATTTCTCATCTCAACAACGTGCAAAATACCCTGATTATACCATTGAGGTGTCGAAGACGTCAAGTTAACGAAGAAAATAACATCTAATCTCAAAATATACACTGTACTAATAGTAATATCCGTCCATCATGTGAGGCTAAGAGTTGCTGATTGACAATGGGCGACGTCCCCCACGCACAAATATTCACAAAAAGACATCACTTGGCCGACAGTCTCCATTTCAGGGTACAATTTAATAGCGTCCTTGAGTCGTTCGCTCGTGTCTCGTGATTACTTACCAATACGTTCGCACAATCTTTCTGCAGATAATACATTTGTACGTGCACATTAGCTGAAATAATTCCATGCAATCCTGTGTCATTCTTCTGCATCATCATCATCATCATCATCATCATCACCACCACACGATTAGTCGACAATCCTTTGTCTCTCGTCAACATGTGTGTGCGTGTGTATGCTTGAGTTTTACGAGAAGGAGAGGCTTGGTGGGTTGGAGTTGGCTGGCTGTCCGCTGGTCTCCTACTGGAAGCAAGTCGCGGACGTTTCCAATTTACGACACGTAGTTTGCGACGTTTCTCGCTTTCTCTCTGTCCATCGCTGTCTCATCTCATCGCACCGCACTATGTCCTCGATATCTCGGTTCTAACAGCGGAAACCTCGGTTCCGAGCGGCGCATCAAGTGCAACAACCACCCGGCACACGGGTGAAGTAGCAAGATATATCGAACTGCAATCACTCTTTTACACTCGGAAACTCCTCTCGCTCTCGCTCTCGCTCTCGCTCGACATCCGAGCACTGAAATTCATTAGAAACTTTCGCTGTGCTCTGTGTCTTTGTCCCCCGTTTAATTAGCAACAACTCACACCATCGGACTAGCACGAGTTATTCTCTCACCATGCTCTATATACCAATATCCTCCTCTTATCCGTTAAATGTCAGCCGTCCATTTATTTCGTCACCTTGCCACATTTTGCGTATAAACCCTCGCGTGTATACAACCTCTCTGCCTAAATTATTATTTTATCGATCGATTACTGATGATGTTTTCTCATGTATGTGGTTCATTCCATACGAACTGAAAACCCTTTTTCAACACAATCTATTTATTCCCAAGATTCCAAAGGCTCCGAGGACTCTGACAGTTATCCCAGGTAATATTAAACTGGAATAACTTCCAAAGTTCCCAAGTCCGATTTACAAACTCCCGAGTCCTTCACGAAGATATGCTAAAAACAATTTCAACTATTTTTACGCTTTCGAGTTTTTGTAGGTGTGTAAAAATTTGTTCTCGTCAAAATAAAATTACAAACATGCCGTAAGTGTAAAGCTTTTTCGCAATTTCCGCCGTTTTCTTTCGATCGAGCTTTGGGACAAAAAAATTTAAGTTAATCAAATCAAACTTTTTCACGAAGTTACCATACACATTTTGTTCCGACAATCAAAATTTCGCAAAACTTGTAAAACTACCCTCTAGATGATCTCACAATTTTGTATAACGTGTATACGTTAAGTTCCACCACAAAAGTTCGATATCTGGATATCAGGAAAAAATTAAACTATGTAAATATATTAGTTATAAAGTTGGTGAGAGTTAGACAAAATCGCTTATGTTCAACCGCTGATTTGTGAGCATGCCTAATCCAGTTGTATTTCACCCTAATGAAGAAAACGGTTTATTTGGAAACTTTCTTATATTTATATTTATATTTATATTTTCATTCATGGTTATATTCATATTTATATTCATATTCATCGGCCCGGAAAAGAATCTTGAGGTGCAAATG
The DNA here is from genome assembly GCA_949699805.1 of Tromatobia lineatoria. Taxonomy (NCBI): domain Eukaryota; kingdom Metazoa; phylum Arthropoda; class Insecta; order Hymenoptera; family Ichneumonidae; genus Tromatobia; species Tromatobia lineatoria. The sequence goes on from OX453045.1 coordinate 276,462, forward strand.
GTTTGCGTGATGACAAAAAGATAAGCTGAGGAAGTGACGCTAGTCGATCTCGTTCCATCGACTTGGACCGTGTAGCTTGATGGCTACACGGTCACGCGATGACCCTCGCTCGACGTTCATGAATACTTGAAACCAATTACCTTTCTTGCAGTACGTTTCCGCAGATTGTTGGGACACCTACTGCTATTAACTTACGCTATCGACCTTTTTTTTTAAGGCGCTTAATCAGGACAACGTTGATTTAGGTCAGCGAGAAACAAGGAATAGCACTAACAGTTATTATGAAGCACCGCGACGCTCGTATCCACGATGAATTTCCACTTTCAATTCTGCTTTTCTCTTTTAGCGAAGACTAATTGAAGGAGATACTTTCATCCCTTCACAAGGGCAAATTGTTGAACAATTTTCACGCATTATTTAAGTACAGCCAAAATCCAAAGTGATCCGATAATCAAAATCAAAGTAGCCTCGATTATATACACTATACCAATAACAACAATAATACCAATAATACCAATACCAATAATAATAATAATAATAATAATAATAATAATAATAATAATGATGATGATGATGATGATGATGACGATAATGACTGTTTAACCAACGTAATCTTACACTAACAATTCATACAGTAATGAAAATTCTTCTAATGGTGATCCTACTACCCAAGTTCAAAGTGTTCCAATAATCAAATATACCTATAAAAGCCAAATTCATAATTGTCGTTAGATCGGACAGTATTATGTCAAATAGTATCATAAGCACATGAAAAAAATTATAAAGAAAAAGTGTAGTTTTTGTGTGATATTCCGCGCGGAAGATAAAAATGTTGAGCGCAGTTTGTTGCCTATGTCTTAACGGGATCTGGGCGAGCCCTTAGTTCCCATTGTGATTACGAGTGATCTTAATCAGTACCGAAAGAGATAAATCAGTAAGAAAACAAAGTACAGTACTGCTATAAAAAAGTGGATAATAAATCTAGAAAAAAGATTTCTATAGGATTGCAAAGGAAATTCGGAAGTTTGTCCAAGATGGACGCTTTGGGTCTTCAGGCAGCACTGGTAAAGCTCGATCCTGCTACAACGGTAACGCCGATTGGTTCGTCGGTAAAACTGATTCCACGGCATCGTCCGCCCTTCGGTGTTGAAGTCGACGAGACTGATTTGACGTTACGTAACGTACTGAACTCTCGAGACGACGATAGAGTGGTTCATCATCATCATCGAAAGAGCATCGGTAGCAGCAGCAGCACTGAAACATCCAACAGTAGTCAGAGTTGTTTTAGAAAACTTGAAATGGCAAGTAGCGAGACGGCAAGCTCACCAACATCGACCACTGTTTTACCGAGCTGCACAAATAATCATCAGAACAATCACAAGAATTCGTCGTCTTCGTCGACATCTTCGAGCAAAAAAGTCGGAACTACCAAGTGCACGATATCAGAGGTCAGGTGACGCCAGCCTTGTTTCGGTGTAAATATGATATATCACACGTATCCGCCACATCGTGGCAGCGGCAAGTCACACGGGAAGCATCATCATACCAAAGAGAAAAGACATCATCATCATCATCACAGTATGCATCATCAGCATCACCGAACACACGTGGTGAGTATACCATCTTTAATGTCATCGGCCAATATTATTTATTCTTTTAATCTCGGATGGACATTGTAGAGTACGTAGAGTTTTAAGTAGCTTCACGCTAATCCAATCAGTATTGAATTTAAAAGAAATTTTTACAATTTCCGATGGTTCAATTGATAGTTTCGAGGAGTTATTCACGTAGCATTCATGAGTATCCAGCAGAATCATAATCATCTCAATCAAATAAGGGCAAAACCAACGATGATAGCATAAGCTTGGAAATTTCGCTTGGTAAAGATAAAGATAACATACATTTTTTCATCCTACGCAACTATTTTCGATCAATTTTATTGGATGGAATTTGCAAAGATCATCTCGGGTCTGAGACAGTGATCGCTGCATTCAAAACCCCTCACTTAGTCACCTAAAAGCGGTCATAAACAGAAGAAATTCTCTAATAATAATATCCTTTTTTTTTTTTTAACAAATGTTACATTTATACATTACAAGACGTACAGGGCACAGGAATGGTCCAAGGTCAAAAGTTAAACTCGCTACGTAGCTTTCAGACTAAACCGTTGAACCAATGTAAGGGTCCGATGCCTTATTATCTTTCCAAGAGTGCATTCTAGATTAAAAATAGCAATTCTGGATGCAGTGAAGATTCATTTTACCGTAATAAATTTTCCAGTAATTCTTTACCGGAGAAAGATTTATTCTTTCAATCTAAAATTGAGCACTCTTGAACAGATAAGATACGACTAAAATTTGCTTACCGATTTGGTCTGAAAACTATGACAAGTGACAGATTTGATCTTTTACCTCTCACCTTTCAGGTGCACAAAATTGTAGAATGATAACGCTTGTTATTAACTTACAGAAATTGACATCCAAGATTTTTAAAAAGAAGTGTATCAATCTCAGAATTTTTTTTCGTATACCTTTTTTTAGGTGACTCCGTTTTCTCGACAGACAGAATGTAATGGTATTGGTACGCGATTTAAAGCGGAGCTCGAGTCATTGGCGTCATCGAGTAAAGACATTGTCGAAGCTCACCTCATAGCTTCGACGATAATTCTTTGTGCTCGCCGTTTTCAGCGTAACGAGTAAGAATCTCGCATTGTACCATTGTAGTAGGCGTATGTACATATTATGGACATGTATGACAGTTAATAGGGCATTAGTGTAGCTATCCGGTGTAACGTGTATGTAATGTAAGGAGGGAAAGGGCGAAAATGCGCCGTAGGCTCTGGCCACTGGAATCGCGAGTCTCGGTGCAGTCCGTACAGTTTGCTGCTCGTCGCGTATGTGTATCACCCAGTCAACACGCGGACAATAGGTTATGCTCTGACTGGCACATTCCGTACCCCTTTCGAGCTGCCTCAGCTGCTGCTATGGTGCCTCCCCCAGCATATTACACACTATTCCCGCGCTGTATGCGCTAGTCCTGTCATTTATGAGCACCACATACAAGCGAATTCACTCCGTGGGCCAGAATATCCAGTAGTATATTCCATTGTACCTCGTCCGCAAATCACACTTGACACATCTGTATATGAGTCTTCGCGATACATATTTCAACATGTCGAAATATATTACTCTGAATATCGCGACGATTAAGGATCTTGATATGATCCATTATAATTTACTAGATTCCTGACAACTCTTTGTTGAATAACTATTTTTCTTATACTTCATTCTTACATCTTAATCCTTATTGTGTTCCCTGAACTTTTGGGCGTAGAAAAAAAATTGCATTAAATAGCCAAGAGAGTTGAAATATTCGAATCGAAAATAATTTGTGGTGTCTCACGCAAGACCCTACCGATAGAGTAAAGTTTAACGGATGAGGAGGCATAATGACAAAAGTGCTATTAAACATAATCCGCTATGTGACGGAAGTAACTATGTTATTTTTTTACGGGTTTTATAACATTTTTTTAATGCTATACGACGCAGGGTCATCCGATTCATATATCTCCAGCTGTGTTTCCGATGCTGTGGTTGTCGTTGACTACAAGCACATGATTTTTTTTTAATTTTATTCTCCTCAACAGTAACTTATACGAAGTTGTTTCCTTCCAATTTCAAACCATTATCTTCGTCCAGTTTTTTTTCGGCCAAACAACGACACCAAAAAATGTACACAACAAAACAATTCAGTGTTCCACAATTCAGTGGAAGCCGCACGCACTTTTCAGGATGCGCGTGACCCCATACGCATGGCGCACTTATTTGCGTCGTCTACGTTTTGATTTGGGTCCGATGAGAAGTTGGAAATGTATACTAAATCCGCGGCAAGCGTTGCAATTATCTTAAATACATACTTTCATGTATATATTTATGTGCAACTGCGAAATAGGTGACTTTTTTTCAAGTTCGATTTTTAAAAAACCCGAAATCGAATCCAGTTTGAATGACTGCAAATAATTCTAAAAAAAAAGGACGACAATAAAAATGTCGTACATGCATTATTTAAAATTTTTTTTTTTCGTCAAACAAGATAGAGGTTTATAACTTTTCTACTAACATTTTATTTGAACTAATAAATATTCCAAATAAATTTTTAGTAAAACAATTTGCATCCTTTAAGTGGTCTTCCACCAATGTCTGAACGTTTAGTAACAAAACATTATTTCATCTACGAATCTGAGAATCCAAAGACAAAAGGTCCAGTTGTAGTTATCAGAAGTACTGGGTGAAAATGCTATAATAATGTGGTACAGCGTGAATCTTATATCTCTTAATCCTTTTAGATGCAATTGAGCAATTTTCATAAATTTCCGGCTTGACGGTTATATAAGGATTTTGAGATGAAGTTAAAAAAAGATCATTTGCAATAGTTAGATACTCTTGGGACAGAGAAAAAAGAATCGTTTGAAATTTCGAATGAATTTTTTTTTCGATGCCATCAGCAGATAAAATTTGCGATATCTATCAATGAATATCAGCAATTTGGGTTTATCAACGTTGGCTCCACTCTGACGGGTGGGAATTGTTCCTTTTCTCTATAAGGGCGTAAAGCGGAATTGTCGGTTTGCACATATCAGACACATAATAGACACTGGTATGTACAGTGGGGCATGGAACGAAGAGAATATAATAGCCGAGGAGAGGTCATAGTTGCAGTGCTGTGACGTTCGGATTAGGTAAACAAGGTTTCACGAAGCCCGTTCAGATTCACGTGCTCGCAAATCTGCTCTCTCGAGCCCTCCCACGGCACGTGTTCAATACTCTATAGCCGTGTACGTAGTTGCTATTAAAAACTGAGCTAAACTACACCAAAAGAAAGATTAGCTGTGACAGCTGCGTTTTTACTTTGCTATAGCGCTGAAAAATAACGACCGACACCTCGTAGTATTATAAATAAATAATAAATAAAGTCAATAATGAAAAGTACCACTCGAATGGTTGAGTCGAATAATTGATTTATTCGGAAAAATTGTAATATACGCCATGACCGGAATTCCGGTAGCGCCGATCTTGTCGCAAAATTTCCACTTATACTTGATTTAGCTGTTGCACTATGTAAACATTGCAACAGGAGGATACAACTCATAGGGACTAGAGATAATGAGTATCAAGGCAATGGTAAAATAACGTTTGCAAAACTGTGTAAAATTCTGGGGATTGAATGTTAACGAGAACCTAATTCAAGTAGGCACCACACGATTGTATTGTATCGTATCACCGTGTCGCTCACTTCACTTCAGTTCCCGCCGAAATAATTTTTAATTTTTTACAGTTCCGCGAACGAATGTGTATTACCATACGGTCGTTGATACTTCTTACCTCTTTACTCAGAAACATGAAGATTTACTATTTTTTGTGGTACATAATATTTATTTTAGAGCCGCGCGCAATTTTATTGATAAAATAACTGAATTTGTTTCTCAGTGTAGAAATGAAAATAGTAACCGCATAGTCTAGGTGTAACGATAAAATCTATTTGAATCTTTTACCGCAGAGACTTTGGCGTGGAATGTTTGAGCACCGGGAGTTTACAAAATAGGGTTGTTGGATAAAGCTCAGGTTACAAGTGTCACTGCTGTATTGATGTTACTGTAGGGCAGTAGGCACAGAGTAATTGGAGATATCATACTGCTAACATGGCACTGTGCATCGAGGACAAGTGTGTTGAGGGCAGGTCGACGTACCGACGTACCGTGTGCCGGGGTTCCGAGTCACTAAGCCGTATAATTTATTCACCCTCTCGCCGTACGTAGGCTAGCTTCTCGCGAAGCACTTAGCGTTCTAAGAGCGCTATGTAGTGCCGTGGCTATATATTAAGTCAAAGGGAGGAGAAAAAGGGTGCACTGCCGCGATGCGGTCCACCCTATCGCATCACCCTAGTGCACTGTATATATTTATAAGTATGTATATTGCACCCGAGTACCCTGTCCTACCTGTGAGACCTTATTTCCCGCAATAATTTTTACGCATCATCGCGAGATCGGATCGTCCATCATGTAGAGTGAAAATATTATAAAATAAAGGTCGTTTCTCTCACCGTGTGAGTAAATTACCTTCCGTTAATCAAAAGTCAAATGAAAAATTGTCAATAGTTGAATTTACTTTTACAAATATCACAATTGAAGTGTATGGCAATACGTGAAAGCATTATAAAATCAAGGTCTGTGGTGTCACTGTAAAAGTAAATAAACTTCCGAAAATCAGAAGTCATATTAAAAATTATGGATAATAGTTTTTTCTTTCGTCGCCTTACGTATAAATGACAATAAATACGGGATATATCATGAGTATAGATAGCATACAATATATAGATACAATAGAACCAATTTTATTTTATCTTTGAATTTATTAACCCAATTTTTATTACATATTTCGTCAAATTACAAAAAATTGATAGCGAATTTTCTCTATCGAATAACGTATTATCGTGAAAACGAAAATCTTGCGGTACGTAGAAATGAGAAAAAAAAAATGCTAAAAAATAACGGTACATTTTACAATTGGGAAAACGTAATCGTAAAAAAGATGGCATCTATGTGAACGTCGGAAGCCACCAGACTGCCGTGCACTGCTGCTATGGCACTATAGCTAAAAATGTTGCATGGACTCCGCTATGCATGTTCCACAGCGTGACGCGTTTTAATGAAGAATCGTAATATCACTCGACTGGATTTCCGCAGACGTGACCGTGGAAGGGAGGCGCGAGTAGAGCAGAGTAGCAGACTTATCGTATCAATGTGTCAGTGAGTTGAGACGGCGATGACAAAGAAGCGGGTTTTCCCGTGCCAAGTACACCACGAATTCCTCTATCATTGTACATCATATCGTAACATTTTTCACCATCTAGATTCACGGAGAAAAGGCGAAAATTCTTGCGTCATAATTTTACGGTCGATTTGGTCATTTTTCGCGCAAATAAGTCCTTGATCTTTCCGCAGCTCTGTATTCACGGAAAACAAGCATTTGACTATGAATAAATATATAACATTATCGGGAAAAAAAACCAACTTTTCAATCTGTATAGAATAATTGAGAAAAAAAATCGGCTCGATTAATTCCGAATGCTCGGTCCATTCCTGCTGCTGCTGCTGCTAGTTGTGCTTTCTATCGTCGAGTGTGTACTGTGTAAACCAAGTGACTTGTTATACATACAACTCGTGGTGTGCGTCTCATGGTGCAATTCCATTGGTCGAAATTTCGATGGGAAAAATAATGCCCCGAATACCACTCGAGCTCCGAAATTAATCTGATATTTCGAAGCTCTTGTGGTATTACAAATGAATATCTGCGAGAGTGTCGGAGATATTCGGCGGATTACATCAATAATCAAAGACTGAATTTGAGATTGCGCACATATCCCCCGATTACCATACGAATCGAAAGGTCATTGTTAGTCCTTTCTGCTCTCACTGTAGTTTTCTAAAATAGCTTGCTCATATAAGTGTAGTTTCTCGCTCAGTACATTTTCGGCTGTAGAATATCCGCGGAGGACATTGTGGTAAATCAATAAGCTCGGCCGTATGTGGAATTCCTTGAGTGTGTGGATTTAACTACAGGGCCCTTTGCGCAAAGAGGAGGAGAGCGCCACACAAGCTCTCTGTGCTTGCACGATCGGTCAACTATTTTCCGGTATCCGGTTGCTCACCACCGGCAGCAACGGCCGGTCTGCCCATCTCTGTGCTCTGGTTGCTGGCCCCGCGCCAATATCGAATTACTACCTCCTCCACCAGTTGGCCGTTTCTAGTAGAACTAGCCTGTATTGGTTTGCTTCACCTTCTCAACGATCCTCGCTCGCTCGTATTTTCGTCCTCTATCTCCAAATGGATACCGAACGCACCATGACCATCCTCCAGACTAACATAGTCTCGGGACACTTACGGTAAACGGCAAATACCGTCCAGCCTTCAAGAGGGTTCAATCATTAAAAATCACCCCTTGTACCATTTTGTTACTACTATGAAAAATTTTCAGACGAGCTCATCGATAAATAATAGTCTATAAAAGGAGATTATTTGCTTTGAGCTTTTCCTTAAATCGCACGAGTCCGAACAGTGCACTTTTTGCTTATCGTCACTTTTATTTGTTTACATGACAGAGATACGCTTCAGGCTTTAAGGGGGTTGCTCTGCTATTGATTATCGAATTCTGTCTAGTAAATACTAAATATAATGAGCCTTGAGAAACACTTTTTATTTATGAATTTCAACTTGGAGACAGGTAAAAAAAAAGTGGCATGTAAAATCGTTTTTAAAAGTATTCGTTAATTTAAAAGTAGTAATAATAATAGTGTATAAAATCACTCCGTCTTTCTGAGCTTTATGTATTTCGGAGCTCACAAGGAAAAAAAAACCTCCGATTGAGGTAATAAAAAAAGAGTCTGATTGGTACAGTGCAAAAGTATCGTTGCTTGTCGCTTCGATCGCTTTTCTTCTTTGCTGGGACGGCGCTCGGAGATTTTCTCGGGTCAACGGCCAGAAATACGCCCAAGTCGCGGAACTAAGAGACAAACGAGTGGATTCCCCGACGGTGAATGCCGAACTTACGGTGCCGCTATGAAGCGTGTAGCTATATATTTGTGACTATAGTACCTCTGGGGCGCTGCCTCCAAGAGCCTCGAATTATCAGCCCGCAGTACCACAACGGTGAACCGGCTCCTCGGACCAGAACTCGTTTGTCGTTGTCGTTGTCGTTGTCGTTGTCGTTCTCGTCGTTGGAATCGTTTATATGCCCGCCGAGAAATATAAAAAAGCATTTAGTCCGAAGCGATAAAGGGAAAAATAAAAACTTACATATATCTGTATATTTTTATGAATCCGTTGTTCATTCTCAAACGAAATAATGACCTTTCTTCATATAGGAAGAAAGGCGAAAAAGAATCTGATAAAAATAGCCATTAAATTTGTAAATATATAGATAAAATGGCAGATCCCTATAGCGAGTGAGTGGGCCAATCTCTATATGAACAAGGTCCATTCGCGGAAAAGTATTGAACAAAGACGAAATGCAAAAGAAACGAGACCGCATAACTGGGAAGCCTATACTCCGCGATATTGGATTATGCCCGTGTGGCAGGCATTACTCTCCGAGTGTGCTTACTTCGCGGCTACGTACTGTAGCTTAATTTAATATCGCGGCGGTGGTGGTGGTAGTTGTAGTAGTAGTATAGCAGTAGTAGCAGCAGCAGCGGGCGGGGCGCGGGACGAGTTCGAGACTTCCGCGACGGAATCGCCGCGCGATTTCCCCGTGGACAGTGTCCACGCGGCTTGCCGGATGTTAACAGTTGCTCACGCCGCGGCGCCTCGCCTCGATAACTCGGCACCGACTACCACCATCTTCGTTAAATGGAAAAGAAAATAATTGTTCGATTACAAAATCAATTATTCGTGATAATGAAAAGAAATTCAATGACTACGATGAAAATCTACAACCAAGCTTGAGCGGTGTGAACTTGACTTCCGGAGACGGTCGCCCTTTGTTGTTAACAATTGAAAAAGTGCCTGAATAAGTGCCTGCCGCGATAGGGAATCAGTGAACTATTTTACACGAGAAAAGGAATTTGTACAGATACTTATGGAGTCGATATTGTGCTCGTAAAAAACAAGGGATATGTCAACGTGCTCAGTGATGCCGGTGTCGTTGCAGGACATACTGGTAAATATTATTATATGTATGTCATCAAGATACAAGATATAACTATACTTGAAATATAAATCCTCTCATAGTGGTTCAATAAATTCAATAGTTTATGAACGGGAGAATTAATTTTCCTTTTTGCAGAGCGTTATAATTCTAACTGAGTTTTATATCGCCCAATATTGATATTGATGCAAACAATAAGTCGTAATTATTTATATAAGGTTGGGCAAAGAAAATTTCGGTAAACGAAGCTGTGACATTCCTTTCACTGCGGTTATAGTATAACTACTATAGTACAACTATAAATATACTGTAACTATGATATTGTACGATAATTGCCCCGACGACGAGAGACGACCCACGGAGTCGTACAGCGACCTGTTCAAGTTTCCTAAACAGGGATGCTCGCCGAGACGCGAACGAGACGCACTCGAAGAACTGGAGAAAATATATTAAATATAAAGGCTCGTTCAGAGTTTCGCCAGTACTCTTATTTTTCTTTCTTTATTTCCTTCTCGTTTTCTCTCTTTCATTCTTCTTAGCTCTTGCGATCGAGCTCAGAACCAACTAGAAGCGTATGTAGTAACCGGTTTGGGAGTCAAGTTCCGAGCAGTCAGTTTATACCACACGCTGTGAGTAACAAATGGACAAAGCGGTATTAACGCCACGTGTATATGTACGATGAAACAAAGTGCATTAAATGCAGGCGAGGAAGACGATGCCTCGAGAACACCGCGCCATAATACCTAACCCATGAAAAGACGCTATATCAAAAAACAGTGTGGCCCTCACAAAAAACGATACATTTTTACAGACATTAAAAAAAATAATTTTCAATTCACCGAGCGTAGTTACATATTGGAAAAAAAAGGAAACCCTCCATGTTCCTCCCTTATTAGTTTAACCTTTTACAAATATCTCTCTATGAGTTCATAAATTTTGACTTTCTCATAAAGGAAGCTTTCCAAAAATTATGGAAAAGGAAGAAAACAATATTTTCTCTGCTTTGCATCTTCAATTTGAATAAACTTGAAAAACCGAAGAATGGCGAAATTTTCGTCGTCATGAAATAGTATCGAAAAAATTGAATACCTTTATAATCCAAGCCTTTATACCGAATGCCACTAAATTCGGTGAGACAGCGTGTCATTGAATATTATTCGATTTGTGTACAAAGTCTGCTCACTATTCAATGTTTTTTGTTTGTAACAGTTATTGAATTATGTTAATTTTTTTAAATTTCAAAACCCCATAAAATCTGAACTACATCTGAAAGACATTAAATTGCCTTGTACTTATGAACAACTGCTTAGTGGTATGTCGTCAATTTTACGAAAGTTACCGAAATGGCATCGTTAACAAATAAAAAATAAAAAAATCACTGCTCCACTTGTGCACCAAGCTTGAGCTCAGTCAGTTAAACGGTTCGTAATTATCGTTGATTGAATAAACACACACGCACACTTGATATTCTAGACAATTTTCAAGAGTCATGAAAGTCACGAGGCTTTTGCTACGTCGGCGAAAAAATAATATGAAATAAATTTTCGCTGCACGGGTAAATCATTAACTTTAATTCTCGTGAACCCGAATTTAGTGGATGTAGCTACAATTTTTTTTTTTTCGAGTATACGATAGGAAAGAGTTTACGAAGACTATACTACCCAGGCAGTCATATGGTTTCACGGTTTAAACTATAGGAAGTACGGAGAGAAGCAAAGTCGGAGTTTGCGGGATGCAAACGAGTCCTTTTACCTGGCTGAGTAATACACGTGTTTGGCGTGACAAGCGCAAGGTGCTGGGCTACGTAGCATACCGGACGAGTCTATTCCAACATACACTAGCACTAGGTACGGATCCATATAGCCTACTGTAACTGGATTAAAGGCTTTTCGAGTTGTAAGATTTCTCTCTCGTGCCGTACATCGCGGACTCAAGTTGAAATACAAAGGAAACTAGTTTCAAAGCCTCCACTCGAACTCCATCTTCCGTGGCGTCTGCATATTTCATCCTCATTGGAACAATTATAATATAAAAATGCTAATACTCACTCTTCATGAAAGCTCGGGTGAAGATGTCACGAAATATCACGAATTTCATTCGACGGATGTCAAGTTACAATATACTCGTTAATTCTACGGTATTTTATAAATCGTGGGGTCAAAATACAGATTTGCACTATATTATATAATTTATTGGCACTATATATAAATCGAATATCCATCTTAACTATTCACGATTGGTTTACGCAAAATTATTCAGCCTGACCGATCGAATTATCATTTACCATTTGAATCATCGCCACTACCATCTCAAATGTCAGGGAAATATCGGGATCGATTGGTTGTTTCAACTCATTGGTTGGTTATGGCAGCTAACCTTTCTTTCCGTGTGGAATAAAAATCCAAAAATGTCAATATCCACTTCCTATGAAAGGTAAAGAAAAATTTACGGCCAAAACAGCCAAGCGGCTCTATGAATTATAAATGCGAAAATGATAAACGATGTAGCAATTATACTAGAATATCAATTAACGAGTTGCAATACAATAACACTGATTTAGTATTTAACTTTTTTCAACTCGTCAATATTAGCGCATTGTTGAATGACAAGGTGGCAAATGGTGAAAATTGGTCGTAAAGGATGGCAGAGAGATCGGAGCCCCCACAGAATCCCCGCAACATCTGCATCGGCCGCCATTGAGTCGACACGAGGAAAAGACAAGCGAGAAGCGGCGAGGTTCGACCACCAACGGCTTTGCCGGATATTTTTGTTTCTGGCACAGAGCTGAGGCCTATATTATGCTATTTGCTAGCTTGCATTTCCCCGCTAGGTGTTAGCGCACACAACCTCGGTCGCCTTGGTTACGCAACTTAGACGCACCAACACCTGCCCCCTTGCGGGCTCATCACGCACCCGCCGCGCGATACCTTTGTACCCTGCAACCGCGATAATGCGTATCGAGACCGCCAGTCTAATAATGCCAATGCATTCGCCATCATTACAATTATATTATTATCTATCGCTATTCGATGATCTATCGTCTTAATTATAGTATACGGAAATCGGTGTCTTCATTTATGGATATCAAGCATTGAGAAGGAAAATTCGTACCAATGATAAATCATTGTATTGAAATATCGATGATGATATATATCGATCGTTATGTTAATACTCGTCGGGCTGCTAATAATAACATGACAAAATATGTTCCGTTGACCCGGCGAACGAAAAATATCCTGTAAGCTCGTTTAATCGTCTCACTCTTGTAGATTGCCCTCCGAGATCTTTCTTTAACTTGACACTTTTATTAAAGAATTTTGGTAGTCTACCTTTTCCTCCGTTTTCAAAATAATACGTCAACTTGTCGTTGTTTATTCAATGTAGTATTTCTTAAAATATATTCGAGACTTCGAGTACGCAATATACCAGACGCGTGTTAGAAGAATTTATTTTCGCTCAACTCGATACTATCGAGGATCAAAATTTGGATCATCAAAGTGTATAACGAGGAAAAGTTAAGAAATAAACAAATACTGGAAAACAGGACATAAAAAATGAACGCCTACTAATATTTTGATTATATTATAAAAGTAATGAATATCATGTTATGTACGAAATACATTACAAACACTTGGTCGAAAACAATTAATTGTTACAACACTTTTGGACAAGAAATACCATTCCTGAAGTTGGATTTTTTCGTACTAGCGATAACTAGGTCGCTTCGCTTGCACTCCTTTCTTTTTTATTGTTATTTTTTCTTGTGACTAAACATGAAATTTAGATGCTTACACGTTTCGTGACGCTACACGACTTTATTTATCCTGCACTTTTTCAATCCAATCGACTTTCGATGTTCCATATCTTCTCTTTACAGGAAGACAATGTATTATATTTGACAAATGCAACGAAAAAATACGGTAATTGAAAAAGCATGTGATACGTAACTCTTCAGTGACCATAACAGTGTGAAGGTGGCTTTACGTCCCAGCCGTCGACGACCAATCGGAAAGTTTGAAAACTGATTTCAGTTTTCGATATTTCGACTTTCGATGCACCGTGTGCCTTTTTCAAGATCTACATATTGTCGACACTATCGACAAACTAGAAATAACGAGAGAAAGATAAGAAATAAAAATAAAGACATGTAGCGGATGAAGTTTGAGTGGACGTCGCGCGGTCGTTGACGACGTCGCATGCCGACACCGCAAATAAACCCTGCTGTCGCCCGATTGCGTAAGCGGGCCTGTGTCGCACGCACAAGAATGCTTTCCTCCCCCTCCCCCCCCACTACCACTTGTTCCACATGTCTTTTAGTCTCCGATGCGCGTCTGTATGCAGATTACTATAAACACATAGGTGGATTCGTCGATTCCTCGACTCACGTGCTTTCAAATATATATATGCATACGCACATGAAACGCGGAGTGTTGGAGTTTCACAACGCACCCAATCAGCTGTTACTCCCGCCTTACGGTTAGTTTGAATTCCTCCGGTGTTTAAGTTGCTACGCTGCTCCGGTGAGCGTCGTCTTCCGTGTACACTCGCGCATTTATCCCGAGTCCACCGACTACAAGATTTTTACGAGCGCTTTGTGCGTTTTCAGTGTGAGTGCGTGTTTCCCATCAACGTATATATATATATATATATATATATATACAATCGACGCATCCAAATAACCGACGACGCACTTTTCGATGCGCCTACTCGGAAATGAAACAAGATAACAATGACGGACTTCCTGTACTGAACGTTATGAATAATACTAACGCGTTAAATGAGTACATGGTTCATTGGAAATTGATAAAGTTATCATTTAGCTCGAGGATTTCTCGCAATGCGCTTCAGTTTTATAGGAAAATAAAGCGCTCCACGCTACACGAAATACGCGCAGATTTTCTTTCATCCATGTAGATGGTTTCCTCAGTGTTTTAGAAGATAATATTGTATAGCAGAAAATTTCTGTCACATTGAAGAACGACTATAATCGTGTAATTAGAATGAAAATGATCTACCGATGTTACATTCTTCTGTAAGCATGTTTCTGGTTATTGTTTATCGGAGAATAAACAGTCGCTTATCATCGACTTTTTTTATTTGGAATGCCTCGTTGATTTCACAACTCAATTTTTATAGTATGGCATAAGTTTGAAAGTAATGATGATTTGTATTATATTAGGGTAGGTATGAATAAGTCAACGATTATAAATTTTTTATATTCGACTAGCGACAAGCACTCCAAAGTCCTTAAATTTTCAAGAGGCTGAGGCGGATGAAAAAATTGTTTTTTTTTATGCCCCGTTTTTTTATGTGCGTCGGCATACCCTTAACGTGCAAGCTTTTTCTGCTGTTGAACTAAATGCTGGATACTTTGGTAAATAATTTTTTTTTTTTTAATGATTATTCTAAAAAAAATCATTTTTCCAAGCGTAAATGTATTTATTATTCATGAAATGGAAATGAAAGAATATATTACTAGTGGAATTTTACTGCTGATCCATTGTTTTCCGAATGAAAAAATTTCAATAAAAAAATATGTTAAAAAAAAATTATTCCTCGATTTACAGTATAACTTTTTCGGAATAGTTCTCTCAGTGTATAATACTACAGTGTTAAAGTATTTATGTATCTATAATGAGATCGAGCAGATTGCGATTGCAGCTGGCGTTCTTGGCTCTCGATTCTCAAGTCCCAAGGCCTTGTCTACATTACCCCACTTTTCAAACCACCTAATTTTTCGATCTACTAAATTGCAAGGCCAATGTACCACGTATTCCCGCATACGAGAATAGACCAACGTATGCGCAGCTTAGGACAGACGCTTTCAATATAGTATATTATTTCACAGTGCACGGAATTTTAATTGAGACTCGTGTGACACGGCAGTCATGCGTGTTACCTAAAAACTGAATTTCCGTGTCCTACCAGCGTTCCCCATATATTTTCCTTCATCGATTCATGAAGAAAACTTAAAAATAATTCTTCCGCAATTTTTCAAGTCAGACGTAAACAAAAAAAGCAGAAAGAAAGAATTATCGATTTATAGGCTCGACAATTGATTAGTGTCAAGTAATTTATTTATCGTTTCAACAAGTTAATGACACCAGCTTGGTTGGTAAACGAAATATCTTTTTAACTCAAAACTGATTGTCAGCAATAACTCAAAGCTCCTGTAATCTATTTAACTCTCGATTTCCCAACGTACCATATATACCATATTGGAGGAACACTTCATTGTTTATGACAATGAATTTTTAGAACGCATGTGTTGTACATTTTTGGTTTATAGAGTAAAATATATTTGCTTGCAGAAACTTAAAAAGTGTACGGGAAATCATGTTTTTAAACTATATTTTAATACAAGGTTTTTATTCATAAATAAATAAATAAATAGAAAAAAGTGTCCAACATTGAAGAAAAGTGGTTAATTTCGGTGGGAAAAAGGATTTGCCACGTCAAAGGATTAAACGTGCAAATTGATTGGTGTGACTAATTAATTTTTCCTGAAAAATATTGCTCGACAAACTTTCTTCCAAACTTCATCCACATTGACGTGTAATTTTTCTGTGTGTTTTAATGAGTCAAAGTATGTAACATAAAGAGTGTTGGCGTCGATTATACGTGTCACGCTGATGGAGGACAAAATGCATCGTGTAATTAGACAAAATGAGTTTCGATTTAATAATGATTCGCGGACGATTAGGGAGATATAATCGTTGATTCAACAGTATGGATGCAGTATACCTGTAGATATTGGGACACTGACGGACGTGTCTGATTGGTGCCTTTTTAGTATTCGCAGGAGCGCAAAGCACCGATCGTAAAAGCAACTTGAGTGAATCAAGTGAACTTGTCGACGACGTCGTTCACTTCATCGACATTTCCGAGGCGGAACAAAGAAAATATAGTAATACAACGGACAAGATGAAGTTTTTAGTGAAATACTTTGAGACTTTCAGCGTTAAATTTTCAACGGTGAGAATAATATATTAACTATACTATTTAAATTGTGTAAATGATAATTGTAATGGAAATAATTGCATTGGAATCATCGTAAATATTAAGGAAATGTAATATAACCGGGATTCACCGGAGTTACAACATTTATTGAATCAAATAAATCAAATAAAAGAAGATATGAATTCATAATACATAATATTAGAATACATAGATAATCTATAAAAATTCCAAAATATCGATACTCACAAAATCCTACACAGATAATGTTCAGTAAAAAAAAAAAAAATTTTATTGGTACAGCAATATTTAATTCACACAACTTGTTGGAATTCTGCGTTTTTATTTGTTTGTCCTCTTTATGCATTAAATTTTTTGAATCAAACAAATGGCTATTAATTCAGTTACGCGCAGTTCAAATAAATAATTCCTCCCGCCGATCAATATGAAGTTGTTATCTTGACATTTTCCACTATTATCTTTGATTACGAGAATTTATTATTATAATATCTTTCTAACCGCACGCACAGCAGAGCACAGCGAGCAGCATCAGCTGCATTCCTCTTATCAGTCTAATAAAGAAGACGCACTGACCCTCGAGACTCTCGCGCGAATGAATGAAGCTCGTTATGCACGCCTCGTCGAGCAATTCACACGAGGCCGAAGAAACGAGAGGACCGTCGACGTCACGTCGATATACTCTACAGACACACACACACATATATATATATATATATACATTGCGTTATCGCCCATACTAACAACGCGTTATCGCCCATAATACAAATAAAAGACACGCGACACACATAGAGAGCGTTATGTGCACGGATTCGAGACAGTGCATATAATGGATGTATACCGTCGAGAAATAACAACGACTATCAGCCATTCTCACATTCTTTCCGTCCACTTTCGTCTTTGTTATCGAATGCACAGACTTATTCCACTTTACGTCTCGGTGCGACTTATCGCAGGTGACCAAGCCCGAATTTTACAGCCTTTCTTTCTCCGAATACGCACTAATAAAATATGTATCATGTGGCTAAAGATGATTTTCCATTTTTTTTTTTTTTTTTTTTTTTTTTCTATTGTAAGAATTCTTTTTACCATAATGTTGAGGCATTTTCATCATAAGAGTCTTACGAAAAGGTTAAAGAATCTGGTTCCTTCTCGTTTATTAATTAATAGAAATTTAAGTATGTTAATTGTGCTTATCTATAGATGAGAGTTTTTCATCAGGGAAAGCAGAAATAATAAGAAATAATCAATCCATTTGCTTGGTACTTATTTAGCCATCGTAACCATTGCAAAGGAAGACACTTGACCAAAAGAGAGACAGACCGAAAGTCTCTTGTTCCATAGCTTCCGGGCTGACGCGCCATCCGCGACAGATGCTCGTCTCGTCTCGTCTATGGCTCGTGTAGTACCTGCGGAATACATAAACGCGTTCGCTTACGTTGACTTATTACTGCGCGCTAGACGTATAAAAAAAATTCTAAAGCTAACCTTTGACTGGAAAATTTCCAATTTTTCAATCAAATTAGAAAAGTGTGTTTTTCGACAAATCGATATATTAATTCAGGAATCATTATAACATTTGGAAATGACCTCATCAAAGTTGCAAACAATTGCTGAGAGGTCATAATTATTTTATCATTTACGCGCCAAGTGTTTATCCAACTAAATGTTGGCGGTTTACAACTATGTATATTCGAAATTTCCATACAACTTATCTATTATTATTTTACATCACAGAGGTACAATTAATTGACTGTGCGAACAATGAACTATTTCTATATAATGTGGTTGTCTCGTTAGGGGATTGCATGTCCTTGCCTAGCTCTGTTTATGCCATTTCTATCACTGCTAGCATTTGCAAGTAAGCGTATCGTACGTTGCTCGCGAGTAATTACGCATGTGCGTGGTGACCAACGACGATTGTATGTGCGACACCGAACCAGTGACACACTGCGCTACTCACACGACACAATTAAACCGGTAGCAACGAGAGTCCAAGTGCTGCTGCGCGAACCACCGCGAGCTCAATCGAACAAAAATACATCTCTAATTGATGCCTCTATTTAATTAAACGTGTCCTCGACTCAATCTGTATTTACCATATGAGCATTTTTATTTATCAACGAAATTAAATTGAAGGAATCAGTTGTTTTGTTTTCTCACTAGGGAGTTATTTTACTGCAACAACCCAACGAGATTTTTTTTCCCCCTTCATCACCAAGCGGAAAGGTAGTATATATTTCTTACATATTCGACATGTATTTGTCATATTTTCGCCATTAAGTTGTATAACTCAATTAATAATTACACATACAGACATTCAGTATGAATGTCTAAATTAATTAATGGCTAGATTTTTGCTCTCTTTTTCGATCAGACTTATACATCTTGATATCCGGTACATGATTTTTTCGAATTTCCTCATATTCTGCGAATTAGGCAAAAATTAAAATTTTTGAAAATAATAAATTTAAACATTCTGAAAAATTCGTCAGGTTTTTAATTTTATCTAGAAATAATGAGCCGAATCGCAAAAGTGGTGAAGATCAGACATTTACCACATCGATAATTTTGAAATAAAATTGTAGTTTTTTTTTTATCAGTTGTTGTTTCTCAGTCGATTTTTGTGTCTTAGGGGGTGGTAAGACTGCGCTAGCGGCAGAAAAAAAACCTTAGCATGACAATTTATTTTTGGAAGTATGAAAACAGGAATAGGGTTTTTTATCAGAGGGGTTATGTGACGCACATTTGAAAATATAAAAATACATTTATTATTATAATTTTAATACGAAACGGCGGTGACGGCGGCAATCTTGGAATTCGTATTTTTTTGCAACTCCTTAACGTGAGGACGGTTTTGTCGTTAAGTATGAGACCAGGCATAAAATGTTAAATAAGTTTATAATCCATATACGATTGAATATAGAACAACATAGAGGTTTTCTTCAATGAAATTTTGTAGAAATGGTGCACTTTAGAAAATGAACAATTGTTTTTCAAAGAGATAAGTAATAAATTGTTGATAAAAAAAAGTCTACTCTAAAATTCTACGATCACGTTGAGCGCGCGCTCCCAAATATGGAGCAAAATCAATAATAGAACGTTTTGAAGATTTTCAGTCCAACGACGGACCATATGAATCAGAATTTTCATGAATCAGAAAGACAAAAATCGTTTTGTTTGAGCCGAAAAAAAGAATAAATGATTTTTCCAGAATTCTAGAGTTGTGTTATCCCTTTTGGAATGTGCGGCTTATGTTTATGCTTGTTCTCAGTAATCATTCGGGCTTCCGTCAACTCGGTTAACCGATAAATTCTAGTATATAATCTTGCCGGAAATTCCGTAAATACAATATAATGTCGTTGAAATTCCACCAGGAAAAAAAAACAAAAAAAGGGATGAGTAAACGGATGAGTTATCCAAAGTTAGACATGCTTGTTTTAAGGGGTCTGCATTTGACCTTTTAACATGCTCAGCTGTGCACAATTATCGAGTGCTTTATTGCCCGTGTAGTACGAGACACTTAACCAAGGCTCAAATACACCCCAAAAAGCTATAATTCCAAGGTAAATATGTGGGTATACAAGGAAAGATCTTCCGCTTAGTCACTCAATTAATAGGGCCAATGTGCTAACCGCTCGTGAAATGAAAATCTAGAAAATCTAGAGGTGTTTGGGATCGTTTTACGATCATGCAAACATAAATGGCGTCTATATAGCCCTCATGTTCTTTGTCTTGTTTTACGGTGGAGGTTTTATCGCGGTTGACTTTCGTTGCTACAGAGGCTTCGTCGCGACGTCCCGTCGCGGTAACAGTGCTCGACGTCGGTTTTTTTTATCGTTTACCGCGCACGCCACACGCCAACTAATTCCTCGTATAAGTTAGGCACAAAGGAGAGCTTTGACATTTCCCTCGAATCACCTCAAGTACAACGATCTTTTCTTCACTGTGAAACAGTTATTTTTCTTTTGCTTTCTCATACAGGAAGCTTTGGTTTCATGATTTTTTTTTTCGACATTTTCAAGTGAGGACATGCAAATTTTCTAGAAAGTTAACAACAGTGGTCTAAAAAAAATATTCGTATGTATGCACGAATGTATTTCAGAGTCGTTAATTATCGTTTTGAATATTTAGGTAAAACTTGGCCCACAAGTAATTATCGGGAATTTTGGCTAATTGTGTACACGAGTTTCCATTCTATGTCTTAATAAAAATCTCATTCTGTTGACATTTCGACTATTTTTCTGTTTAATAGTTTTCACACAAGTGCAGGTGCACTCGATATTTCTTGGTATTTGAATTTGGCTAATATCGGTAAAGCGTTTCCGATTTCATGGAGTTGGTAATTTTTGACAATTATTTATTTATCATCTCTTTTCGCTTTGTTCCAGGTGAGTTGGAAATCGAAAGAACATGCCTCTATTCAACAAGTTGCAGGGAGGGTGAGTCTCGTTTCCGGCGCGTAAAAAACCGACGAGCGCAGATAATGATGATCCGTCCATCCGTTTCATACTTACTCATTTCTCTGATCGGTAGTCGTGAAAATAAATTTCGAATTCCGAAGATAGTCGATGTTTTGTTCCAAGGCCCGTTTGTCACATAGCTTATACGAGGCATTTTCACTCAAGACCTCTCAGATATCCGTCATAATTTCTGCCACATTTTACAAGTTGAATATCCAACTCGATAAAACCGACTATGAATTTATGTTCAGGTCTTGAAATCCATTCCTTCAGAAAACACTGCGTTCTCGGCGTCTTACTATGGTAATTCGATTTATATCGACGCTAACATTACTGCCCTATAAAAATTAAAAAATTTTAAAAGAGGATCGCTCAAAACTTTTGTTGTTGTTGCAAAAATTTATTTTTCTTCTTCAAACCAATGAATGATGACACTACAATACAACTCAATGTTAAATGACTTGCTCAAAAAGAACGCAGCGTTTTCCAAGTTTGTGGGTTTAGGAGTTTGAGAAAAATCACAATGAATACTCACAAGTGGTTGTAGATCTGACCAACGGTGGAAAGTATCTGAGAGGGTCGAAAAAAAGTTGATGAATTGACAGAGAACGGCCCATATAGAATATGATGTAGTATGCAGAATACAAACGATACCGCGAACTCCCTACTGACCAGAACATCCGTCTAGACCTTACCACCCACACGCGACAAACGTGTCGCTCTTTCTTTCACTTCGCCGTCCATTCAACTCCGAATATCTATTTAATTATACCTCACGCACTTGATGCGCCATTTGCGAGCAGCCGGCCAAGTGCTTCGTAGAAATGTCACAGGGGAAACAGTTCGCTGAATTTCTCCACGTTTTTTCAACCGTACAATTCAAATGTGGCAAAAAAAAAAGTTGCAATGAATCAAGGTAAACCAGTTGACCCTTTAAAGACAGAGTTCCTTTCTCGTTGGAAAAAAAAAAGAAAACATCGTAATTAAAGATCATCATACTTACAAAAAAATGGAATAGTGGAAAAAGCACTTTGGAATAGTAAATTTTCACTAAATTCGAATGTGGAATATATTCTTATTGAAATTCAAAGTTTCCTTTTCTTTCCAGAATTTTTTCCAATGAGATTTGAGAAGATGTTTTGAAAAACAAATGTCCGAGTTTTTTTTTATTCGTATATTCTTGTCGTTTTATTGTACAAGCACTTCCAATATTCATTGAATTAAGAGTTAACTAACTCTAAGTAAAAACGGTCAAAGAGGAAAATGATAGTAACTCTCAGCTATTTATACCTCGTCCGGAGATAAAACTTGGTTACCGAAGCGATAAGACTGGATTGATATTTTCAAAAAGTACGATCAGATGTCTCGTTTCCCTCAGCTATTACCTTGAATTTCTCTTTTCCTGTAAATGAAATCGTTAAGCTGGTAAATAAGAAATTTCTCTCACAACTTGCGATGCTGCGGGCAAGTCGTTTATAGTATAATAATATATACGTACGATGATGAAACGCACGCTATATATACCAATATTAACCATTAGGGCTGCTAATTTGTGTTCGCGAATGACTTGCCCGTCGAAAGACATATTATTAATCGATCGGTCAACATTTCTTCCAGTTTGATGCAATAAAAGTGCTACATGAGGAAAAAAATGATGATTCGGAACAAGCGTTACCAAGCTATAAGATAGAGAGAGACCGAGAGAGTTGGCAGAAGGGGATAATGATAAAAATCGATTTCATCGATATTCCCCTCCCCCACTTACCGGCACACCCAGGTGAATGATGTTTTTTAGAAAGTCGTTGGCTGTATGCAACGGCAATGCCGCGCGACGGTCCATAGACCTCGGCGGACCCATAGAAACATGAATCACTGGCCAATAGAACAATAGTGCGCGCGATTCACCGTTGCGTTATAAGCTGCGCTATACCTTTTTCTCTAGCGCACACGTTGCGCTATAACTGCCTTCTAATCTGCCTTCCAAACGTATACATATATGGCAAAGGTGGACTCATTGTCCATCATTTACATACTGGCATGGGAAATTTTCTATTACATTCAACATGTTTATCTACTTTATTGTTTCACGGGAAATTTTCGAATTTATCCACGATTACTAGTTGCGCGATTTTTCCTTAAGCAATTCCTTGCTGAAACAAATAATTATATCCAATCTCTCCCAATATGAAATTGGGCATATACAACAACAGTCAATACAATACATACAATACAGTACGGTACAAGAGTCTGCGTAAATTGCATAAACAATATATATATACAATACATATATAAAATTAAAAATTAAATTGGGAATATATAGTGAATATATGGGTCATACCGAGAGAGCCACCCCAATTTTTCGATTCCCCGAAAATCATTATGATAAACAAAAATCCGTAGATCCGAGAGTGTCCGGAATATCGAGAAATGTTTTTCATTTTTTCCAAACCCACGATTCCCCTTTTTTCAAATTATTATTTCTTATTTCGTGTCCCCGTATAAGTTGAATTTGACATTGCACAGAAAAATTGTCCAGACAAAAAGTTTAGATCTTCAATTGTATATTTTCCGCGGTGTTAGTTTATAGATATGAGAATTGATCCGTTACTTTGAAAAATCGTATTTAAAACACCAAAAATGTAAAAATACTTGAAATAATGTGAGTTCGCTTTATCCAGTGAGTTGCTCACTATCCTCCTCAATGTACGATTTTATTCGATTATCTTGCACCGTGTCAACGCGAAATCTCAGGTTAATATGACAAGTTATAGACTCTCAGCACTCGACGCTAAATAGCCAATAACTGTTCGAATTAAGGTGGCGTTGGTTTATAAATAAATATCGGAGCGTGGGATCTTCGATGCGATACGATACGTGGGCGGTGCACCGCGTGCTGACGATTCGTAGTCTCCTCTTGACAATGGTTGAGTAGGCGAGAGTTAGAATCTCTCTACATAAGTAGTTATATGGGCTCTGCTGATGCGACGGGCTCGACTGGCCCGAAAAAAGTGTCTTTTTATATTGTCGTATTGAAAAGAGCTACTTTTCCGGTTAATCTGTCCCCCTCCCCCTTTTTTCAAACATGTAGGGGAGAATTCGGCAAAATGGGAACGGTGAAAAATAGTTTGCGCAATGCAAAGTAAGGTATGCAATTATTAACGATGAATATTAAATTTATTGGCTCGCGAGAAAGTTATTGGCAATGTATTTTTTGGCTGCTTCTTTGGTATTGCCAAAGAATCGAGGACATTTACACATTGCCCGCGAGGCCTTTTCTCGGGTTAACCGTTCGATCAGTGAGACGGTTCTGCCTCGCAGGCAACTTTTTTCTTTTTAATAAAATATAGAATTCAAAAAAAAATTTTTAAACTTGAATGTTCCATTCAAAAGCTAACGCAAAATGACAACTTTTATGTGGAGACATTTGTTTCAGTAATTTCAAGTACCTGAAATATAACAAAAATCGCATAGAGTGCTTTCCAATGGTACTTTGATATGACCAATTATGGAGGACATCTAAAATTGTCGAAAAAAAGTGGCCGAATTGAGAGAGAGAGAGAGAGAGAGAGAGAGAGAATGCTTGTACAGTAGACTGTAGCATTCGTTGGACGTTATCGTCTACTGTATATGCGTCGTATCTTTGGCTAGAACTCCACCCATTCATATACGTATTCTAAGTAGAGTACAATCACCTCTTCCGAGAAACATCGAGTTGAGCAGGAGATTTCTACTGTCAGATTGCTGAAAATTATCAAATTCTTGGTTGGATGCCAACTTACGAGAATCAGGATATCATAAATGCAGGTACCACTGACTTCGAAGAAAATCGTTACGGCAATATATGTTCGTAAAATCATTGTCAACCTATTCTGCTTAAATGTTGTATAAAAATAACCTTTTCTTGCTAAGGTAACCGCCGCGATTTTCGTAAAATACAAAAAATCGTTTGAATTTTTTAAATACTTAATTATAACAAAAATGTTTCCATCAACAAATAAAGGTGGATAAATCGAGAAGAAAACAATATATTCGTGGAGGATTTCATGACGTCAATAGAAAAAAATTCGCAAATGACACACTATTTTTTCCCAACTTTTTTTTTTTGCCAAAGTAGTAAAAAAAAAGTGTTCGAGACTTTTTTGCGAACGTTTTTGTTGTTGTGTCAATTATCAAAATTCTCAAGGAGCGGTGAAAATAATTATTTTATTTTACTCGGTGCGTGAAACGCGGTTCTACCTTATCAAGTAAAATTTCGTTCTCATACAATAGCCCCATTTGCTTATCCCCCTTCTTATTTCTTATTCTTCTTATAGTCTTATTGTATTATGATTCTTAATTTAACCCCTTTACGTTGACCAATACAAACAATGAAGTACAATTGTACTCTCCTGAATTGATTCTTATCTCTCACCAAAAATTAACCTTACATGCTTAATCGATGTTGACATCTCGCGTCCACTGAAATCTTTCCAACCTCCTGCCAACATTTGCAGACTTTGCTATAATACTACGAATGAGAATATATTTATGTACGTCAACATAACGTATATGTATACGTGATTCATTCACTTTTGAGCTCTGTCCTTATCTATGTATACGCACCTTTGTCACCTGGTATCAGCACAATCTGTATTAGTATAGATGTGCAACTTGAGGTAGGCCTTATTTCGTCATCCCAATTTCCATTCGTGTACTTGGCTCTGTCACCTCTTCTCCTGTATTTTCTCCCTCAATCTCTTTCCTCACAGACACTTTGCATCTTGCCGTTGCTACGGACAACTTCTATACATTATTAAAAATGTTACTTGGAATTTAATGTACAAGTACCGAAAGTTTTAATGCATAAACTGGTATACTAATTGTTATGTAAAAATACGATTTTTAGTTAGATAAATATAATACAGCACTTTCAATAACTTACATTAACTTTGCTGTAAAAGTACTTTCATAGATAATAATAATTTTTGCATTTTCTTGCAAAAGTACATTGACTTTTTGACACAACTGTTCATTCAATTCAGTTGCTAAGCTTCTACATATAATCGTTTTAATAACAACTCTATACTTTACGCCACTGCATTTCATATAATATACACTGGACCGACCCTCGAATTCCCGAATTTCATATTTAATTTTTTGAGTTATCGTTCCATCTCAAACAAGCAATCACAATTTTTATAGCAAAGTTTTTTTTTAACAGGTTATATACTCATTGTTATTCTTTACGAACATATTGAAAGCCGGACCTTACGGATCTGACAAAATTCTCATAAATTTTCTATCGAATATCAATATTTTTAGGCTTGAAGTGTCTCGAACATCGCT
This sequence comes from Tromatobia lineatoria, assembly GCA_949699805.1. Lineage (NCBI taxonomy): Eukaryota > Metazoa > Arthropoda > Insecta > Hymenoptera > Ichneumonidae > Tromatobia > Tromatobia lineatoria. Next base: position 302,926 of record OX453045.1, read on the forward strand.
TCTGTGTTTTAACGTATTTTTCTTCAAAATGAAAATGGTTATGACCATAAAAATATTGTTATTAAATAGAGGACTTATGATGAGGGTTTCTGTCAGATTTTGTAATCGACTGGCTCTCAATATATGCGTTATAAATAATTATAAATATATAAATAGTTAAAAAAAGGAAATGTAATAAAGAATGAGGTCGAGGATCGGACCCTGGTCGAGATAGTATGGATTGGCCCATACGTTCAATACGTATATGTTGCCCGAGAGCTTCGAGGTTTTCTTTTTTCATTCTACATAACTCGTGCTAAAGAGCTTGGTGCGATGCTAAATGCAGATAGTCCACTCCAGAGATTCTCTTTCAAGATACACAACATGTGCGATAAAGCAATATCGTCTATGACGAATCTTGTACACGGAAATACGAATAAATTAGTGAGTCGATGATTGCGACGAGTCTTTGACTCGTCATGGTTTTATCTACCTGATTTAATTATTCCGCTTCCGGATATTGTCATCTCGGCTTCGTCATCGTACGTATAGAATCCACTCGTATTGTTATGTTATAAGCTATACTTTGATATCAAGTGCAAAAATATAACTGCGTTATACTTCAGCTAGTCTCGAAATAGTGCAAGTAATCGGTCGAAAGCGAGAGAGCGAGTGTCTGAGCTATCGGAACGGTGATAACGCGTTATAGAGGACAAGGCCTTAGACTTTTGGCGGATGATCCATTTTTTCGTAGACTTACTTTATGTGATTTGAATGAGGATATATATCGAGATCCTCGTTTTCTTTGGCTATTTAAAAGAGACGGCCAATCAGGCTCATTGAGAATATAACTATAACTGTATACTAGTTGTTTTCCTTACGCGTGAGATCATCAAGAAAACACCATAGCATTCATTACTTTTTTTTCTGCGTTTCACCATGGCCGAAAAAAAACTAACCGATTACGAGAGCGACTGCGCAGTACGGTTTTCGCATTTCCGCCGGGCTGGAAAAAAACCTATTCCTCTTTGGGGAAAAGTGAAACTGGACTGCGCGGGAATCCGAGTCAGAGGTTCAAAATGAGCGTTTGCGCTCATTATGCATGCATTACGCATTCGCGATCATTTTATTTACTTGTTGCTCTGTTACGTGGTTACTCTATATTGTTTCGTTATGATTTCGTGTTTGTTATTCGTAGAACTGCGACCTAAGAGTATGGTAATCGTTGGTCCGTGCAATAATATTTCCGTTACAATGGTAATATAGTTTCACCCCATAAATCATTATTGTATGGATTATTCGGATGATAAAAGTATTTTCTCGAGTTCAACGGCAGTGAGTTGTGCGATAATCGGTCTACACAATGCACCAGACTGCTTGGTACTAAGGGGAATACAATTCTTTGATAATAACGACCCGTTCATCGTCGTCGGCACTCGATAGGTCGTTAAAAATATCACCGGTATTGCATTGATCACGAGCTGAACTGTCAATTAAACTTCTTCCCCGATATACAATTACACCCATACTTCAATTATTATGAATAATGCAATTTTGAGAAATCCGGTGAATAATCTCATACCAACACTCTCAGCCACTTACGGAAACTCACAGACTCTGGCGGACACTCACGACACAGATAGAGGCTAACTTACAGTCACTCGTAGGCACCTACCCCCGCGCGCACACACACACACACACACACACACACACTCACGGTAGACATTGACATTACCAGGCATCAACGGATATTACCATCGGTAACTAATTGGTTGAGCCAACCATTTCTTTTCCGTGTCTATGCTGGCCACGCAGAGGAATTTCGAACTTTTAATGTAATAGAAATATTCTAGCACGAATTATTTTATTAAGCATGATAAAATCGAACGGAATGAGGAGAATTGGATTTTTTCTTTCAACCATGATTGCCAATCGATGATAAAATGCCAAGAGAATTTTTGTTACCTTTTCAATCTTTATTACTGCGTTACTGAAATAACCTAAAATATAGCGCGAACAAGACGAGAGCTCGCACGGTCTCGCGAATGTGTGCCAGTAGAAAGTGATTTGAAATAATTAACGCTCGTGCCGACGCCTCAGGAGAATAACACTGGAGCGTGACTTTCCTTTATCCTTAATCCTCTTCTCATCTCCAGCGGACTGACTTTTCGTTTTTCCGTCAATAACTCGAGTATCGAATTTCAGTGATGGGAAATATTTGACTAAACGTCTATTGAAAATACAAGGTAACAAAATTTAGATGCTGTGGATCACACCGATAATTTGTCGTGTACATTTCTAACCACTGTAATTTATTTGATAATTTTAAAACGAAAGGTTCCATTTTCGCTGACTTCTCACCTAAATTAAATCACAAATATTTATTATATGTATACACTCTCGTAATAACCTAGTGAGAAAAATATTTTTACGTCGTGCAACGAGTTTCGATATTTTCTCAAGAATTTTGATATTTCCTTGCGTGCCTCTGTTTATCGTGTTGACTGATGCTAAAAATGGGCGAATCGATCTTGGAGCATCCAGCGAAGTAGGCATAACGATTCTGGTAAGAGGATCAAGTGTTTGACGTAGGTATAATAATGGCAAGGAGTTATCGCGTTCGAGCGGTGAGTCAGAGGGAGTTGAGAAACAAGTGCGAATCCCGGTATCCACGGTTATGACGCGGCCAGTCATTGAGGTTCACAGTTGGAGGACAAGTATGAGATAGCAAGTGTACGGCACTGCCAAGGGGCACGCTCATAAATACGATACAGGCGGATATATGTATAGGTGTTACTTGCAGTAAAGAGGTCGGCTAAGTCACGGGTGTAACCCGTCACCTTCTGCTGAGGTACGGAATTACATTTCCTAGTGTCCGGAGCACGCACAGTGCGATGCTCAGCCACTCGAATCAGTCACCGGATCTCCGGGACAGTAGATACCGACTACCGCTCTTTTCCTCTCCCCGATATGCTAGAATCCAGTAGTCGAGCCTATCCGGAAAATCATCAAAATAACTTATTTAATAGTATCAAAATCAAGACGAAAATTAATATTCAACAAAACAAACTAAACAACACTTTTGTAAAACGCCCCAACTTTTCAGGCATAATCCTGTCAATAAGATTTCATGTACAATTGTGATGGAAAATTAATGTGCTTTACACTGTGTGAAAAAAACCTACATGGAATTTAATGTACATGTATCGAAAGTTTTAGTGCACATGCTGATATACTAAATTTCCCGAACAAGCGCAATGTCTAATTTATTTTTGATGCGGTAATTTTGATAATTTGTTCCAATTTTGCTGTAACGAAAAGGAAGAGATAATTTTTTCCATACATTAAATATTTTTACTAACTTTTTCGAGGACAATTTCGTAATAAAAAATCATAATTTATAAAATACAATTTTTCAAGTTTACATTCGTATTACCTGTTGTTAGAATAATTCTCACAATATTATTACTCTTAAAAGGGAATGGACACCGTTGCAAACACTTGTCATTATAGCGGTAATTTGCAGTAGTTTGAAACGTAGAAACATGCCGATAGTGAATACAAAGGAAAAGCAGGAACGAAATAAGGCACGTGTGGAATATATCAAGAGCAACAGTCGTCCCTCGTAATGTGGAAGACGTGCCTACTACTCTTTAAATGTCAAGAACTTGCGAACGTCCTGAATGCTCGCTGAGAGCACTGACCTTTTTCAAATGAATCGTCTTCTTCCCTTTCTAGCAAACTTCTTTTCAGATTTTCGTGCCTCCTGTTCTATGATATTCAAATCCAGCCAAGCAAGGCCGGCATAAAACGATAGTACTACATACATGAAAATTAAACATGTTTTTTTCCTCAAGAAATAAATTTCTCATTTTCGGTCAAATCGATGGTCGTTCTTGGAAGTTTTTTTATTCAAAGAGAATATCAATTTTATTGCTGAATAAGTGAGAATATGTTATTATTTTTTATTTAATTATATTAATAAAAAGCTGAGTCACCGCTGCTTAAAGCTGCGTCCTCAGAAAAGGTCACCCTAATTATATGAAATAGATTATTATTTTTTTAATTCCATCAATTTTAGTACAATAATGCGTCGCACAGCATGAACCTGAAATAAATTTAAAACTCGAAAGCAAATATTCACTGACATTTGGAAGAAAAAAAACCTTTTTCTTTTTTGAATCACTAAAAACATTGTTGTTATTTTTATTTTGTTGTACCTTTCAGTTTCATGCAAATAAGAAAAAGTTAACGGATATGTATTCAAAATTTGATCGCAATAAGTTGAGAATTTGCTCAATTACATTTTCGGGATATACAATTTTACGAGATAGCTTTATTTCGAACGCAGCGGGCTCTCGGGCCTTTTAACGGTAAATTAAGACTTTGCATTTCGATTAAAAAAAACTTAACAAGCACATTCTCCATAAGCTAATTTTATAAGAAAAAAGGTAAAAAAATTTCAGTTAGCTTGCCCTTTTCTCCCTTAAGCTATTTTGACCTAAGCAGATTTGTTTTCTTTTCTCGCATTGACGCGTGTGCATCTGAACGTACTGTATTCGCTCATAGCATGGAAACTAAAAGGTACATTAAAAACGTGCTGGTTGGGGCTAGCAGTTAGCTCGAGCTTGTTAAGCATTCGGGTCACGCGTATATATATACATACATGAATAGTATAATAGCCGGTATAATGTTTGTAACATAAACATATATACAACTGTCCTGACGAGTGGTTCGTCCACCTTCTAGCTTTTCTTAGAGGGCACGTGCTGGAATGAATGTACTGCTGCTGCTGATGCTGCTGCTGCTTCTTGGTTGGGCTTGGCAGCTACGCCCTTTGCTTCGGCCGTTTTCTCTTGTTTTCCGTTGCGTTTTTGTTGTTGTTATCATTCAAGTCGGGCCCTCAACGAAATTTCGATGCCTCGGACTGTTAAAATAGATGATGCCTTACCCACATAGAAATATGGCGACACGAAAACGGCACGGCAGTTACGTGCGTGCGAATGTAATGATACGGTGACGGCACAACGTGCTGAATTCTGCCCTGTGCCAGCACGTACAGAGAGACTTTGCACTGCACGACGTCTAGCTAACTTATTTCCAACGTCACGCAGCCCCTACCGGCACTGCACGTTTTTCTTTCAGCGGCAAGAAGGTTATGCAAATTGAACGTAGTGAAAATCGGAGACTTGCCTTAAGATGTTTTCTGATCTTTAGAAAAAGCTCAACCAATTCACCAGTGAAATGTTAAAAATTATTATACCTCATGATGGTGTTTCTTTATCGAGGTGTTTGATGGTGTTGGTCATTATGGTGTTTGTTATCACGTAATGTTGGACACACAAAACTATTTAACTTGTGAATAAATGATATTTTATCAAATCTAGCCGATAAAGCGAATAAAGATCTTGAAAGATTTTAAATAACATCAACAGAAAAAAAACATATTTTTTTTTAACTTGACGTTCTTTGGTCAGTTTTATAAAAGTACTAAGGTTAAGCCTGAAATTTGTTCTATCTTGTAAATTTTGAAATCCGACACACTGGAAAGAATTTCAATGCATAGCCGCTGGCCAATTACAGCGGGAATTGAGCAATGACAATAACTGCGTGCAAAATCGAGTTCTGTCTTGTTGGTGGTTTGCTCGGTACTTGACTATAGCCAAAAACGTTCGGTCGACTAGTGACATCTCAAGATCTCTGTTTCGCTGTTCTTGTCGTCGTTGTCGTCGTTGTCGTCGTTGTCGTCGCTCCGTGCCACCGGAGTTATGCTCTATCACGCTATACCGAAGACGTATATTGGCAAGGCACGAATTCACGTTGTAACCGGACTACACGAAGCTCTCACAGACTTCTATATAGACTCAGGGCTGTCCGCTGCGCGCATTGTATCGAAACCGTTATAAACCGTTGCCATTACGTGACCAGGAAAACGTATCGGGACTTTACTGAAATATCGCAACAAATAACCCCTTCACTCCCAAAAATATCGTATGCTTCCTCCGGTATAATAATAATTATGATAAATATAGTGATATTACTAATCGTCAAAGCGCAGTCAAGTTTTTTCAATTATTTCTCCTTCCTGTCCCTAATTCATTTTTTTCCAGGACTAGTTAATTAGACGAACCATAACTTTTTTTTTTTTTTTTTTTTTTTTTTTTTTTTTCCCCCAAAAATAATGTGGAAACGTATATTCCGAAAACCCGTTTTGAAAGACTAGTTTGGAAAAAATCTTAATAATTTTGTCAGCCTTGGAAACGTTTGTGCAAAAGTTTTCCCCAAAACCTTTAGTCGAGCAAAGACTGGACATCGTAATTCCGATGCTCCCTTTATGCTGGTTTTAGTACATTGTTTTCTCTTTCATCCAAACTCTTTAGCCTGAAAAAGTTTCACTGAATTTTCTGAGAATTTAAACGGTGAAATTATAGACTCATCGGATTCCTACCGTTTTATGATTTTCAATTTATCATTGGAGAATAAGCGGTCTTTTCGATTGTCATCGATTTTTTTATCTCATAATCAATGAAAACGTATCGAGACCTCTGATAGCCGTTGCATCACTACTGACACGCTGATACTAAACGTACGTTTGCGCAAGAGATCTCGCTCGTTTGTGCGAATAAATATTTGACGGTTAAAATTTCCATAACAGTGACTCGTCGGCATCAACGTGTCATTCCGTGAGCTCCTGTACTGCGAATTGAGTCGCCTATACTCTCCACCGTTCATCAATTATCCTGAGAATCATCGCGAGCGTTTGAATCTCCATCCACATTTCTCGGGAATTGATTCACGATTCCACGCGCAAACGACGGGAAACACACACAAATGAAATTGCGGCACAGCATAAGTGCTAACTTACGAGTGCACCTGTGAATTCAACGTCTCGGAAACATCTGCGCGGCTATCCGTTTGTTATTTTATAATACTGCTGCAGGTGACCCAGAATAACGTAAAATTTTTATAAAGTTCATCACCATAGTATTTTTTATACGTTTTTATCCAACTTAAATCTGTTTCCCTTTTGGGTTAATCGGATGCTGGCTAGAACTGCAATCAACCAATCGCTATCGCGTTAAAGTACTGTATAAAAATACTCGACCATGCTTGGAAAAAAAAATTCCGCAATGATTAAGTTGGAAATCCCATACGATGAAAATAACCAAATTACGAGATTATAATTCATATCTATTTTTATTATTCAAGTGTAGGACACACTTTTCAAAGAATTTTCATTGAAATTTTTTTTTTGTAATTACATATTTATGTATATTTATAACAAGGTTGTTATTATTATTATTATTATTATTATTATTATTATTATTATTATTATTACCTTCATATTTAAGAACCTATTTGATTCATAAAGGTATGGAAAAGTGTTTCGATTCCACTGTATAGGTCAGCTCCTGCCTATGTGATACATACACACGAAGCTATATGGATATCAAAGCATAGTACAGTTGAAGCGGTAACTCGGCGCAACACGTGGGCGAAGAAAAAGTTCGTGATGCCGAAGACTCGACGTCATGAGAGCTACCGGATAACGAAGATAAGCGTGCGCCTAGCGTTGCTTTACCCCGCAACACATCCAATCTGTCAGATAAATTAACAATATATAAAACGAAAACAAAACATGGAATGTATTCATTACAAACATTATATATATGGATATATTAATCACATTGGAAAAAAGTTGTCTTCGAAAACTAGTAGTTCCATCTCAAAAAATAAAACACATATAAAAGACGGGCGAAAATTGAAATGATTATTGTATAATCGATGATTATACAAATGTTGCCAAAATGTTATTGTGGTAGAATTTTTATGAATGTTAATTATTATGAAAATGATTTGACAAAGTGTGAAAAGATGAGTGCGATTGTTAAACGTTTCGCCGAAATCTGGGCCTCTTCGGAAACTTTTATTTATTTTTTTCCCTCGGTCTTACAAGGTCAGGCTAGTCCAGTGACTCTCTTGTTTTTTTTCGCCCCTTTTTCTAATCTCTTATATTTGACGGATGCTCTCAAATGTTGCTGGCCAGCTACATTCGTTCTTCTCCTTCGAGTGTTGGTTTCTCGTCAAGTTGTCCGGAGTCTCTTGATTGTCTTTGACCGGATTACTTTGACCGTTCCGAAAGGTTACGATTGTTTTGCTTTTGTTTTCGATCAATTTGTCTTAACCTATTACTCGATTTGAGCTTTTGCTAAAACTTGATTCAAACTTGGGCTAGGAGAGTCCTGTCAATTGAGAGAGAGAGAGAGAGCGATCCTGACAATAAATAATCATGATAATTGGCTCAGTGTCCTCAGCGATGATAGGGCAAATAGCAGTTTAGTTTCGAGTGCATCTAAAGTAGAGTATAAGGTGGAAGCGTATAGAGGATCTGGGATTGGTTAAGAGCGCATGCTGGAGCTCGAGGAGAGGGGCGGATTGGCGCCGAGCGCTCGAGCGCTACTCTCGCAAGCGGTTACAACGTAATATATCTATATATATATACATATAGATATAGTATGGAGCGTATACGGGCTGAACAGGCAAAGTCGGAGGGTTCGCGCGCAGGAGAGGGACGTGCCCACAATTCCACTCCGCGTTTCAAAGTGACTGCGAGTGAAAACCAGTCGGTCAGTCAAGCACGGTGAGGCGATAGAGCGCCTTCGGCTCGTAGCGCAGCTCCGCACTCACCGCCCAATTAATATACTTTATCAACATTTTCTCGGCCTATTTTTATTCTCCTTTACTCGATCAAGTGTCGATAATACTGACGCGTTACTTTTCTTTTGTCCACAATCTACATATTCAACCAAAAATTAATATTTGAATTTTGCGCCACTGCTGAGAGGTCAACGCAACGTTACTCCACGTGATTCAACGAGCGAAAAATCGCGGATGACGAAAGATCATCGGTTCCTTGGATTGTCAAGCGATTCGTCATCATCCGGTAACGTCGAAAAATAATCGAAAAGTGTAAAGAGGAAGAGGAAGAAAGTTCTGGCGCGAGATAAAGCTGACGATGCTAAACGTAAACACGTAATTATAAAAGAAAAAGCGAGATACCGCGAAATCTGATGACTGTCAAGGAGAGTTTTGGTGTTGCTTCTTCGTCACTCGATAACACCAAGTATCGGATCAGTGGAATATATAGTGTATTTATACGATAAGCGAAAAGCAGCAGCAACACATACCACCAGCTCTTTATATAGCCTCTCTTGTCCTCGCAGCTTCTTTCTCTATTTATTTATTTATTTATTTATTTTCGTCCTTTTGTGCTGTCAACGATATATATCTACGTTAGCGCTATCCGTACACTGTTTATCGTCTGGGAGAAGGCTTTTACCGAGCATCGAGATCGCACGCTGCTGCCGCCGCCGCCCGTGCTCTTCTCCTCGCTATCCCCAACAACTCAGTGGAATAACCGCCGTCAAAGATCCCTCAGAAAAACAGTGCGGTGCCTCCAGGAGCGCGAATATACATTTTACTTCACTTCTTCAACCTCTTTCATCGTTTTTTCTTTTCTTTCTTTTTTTTTTCTTCAATTCGCCCGTTTGGTGATTTGATTTATTGACGAATTTATCAGTGAATTGACGCGCGAAATACCCACATTTTCGGGAATTTACTATCGCCAGTGATTTTTTTTCCTTTGTTCACCGAATGAGACAAAGACTGAATATAAGGAAGCTCAAAAAGAGAGATAAGAGTTACTTCAATGCGAGAGTTAAGGTGAAGTTTGTTGGAATTCTGATTAAAAATGCCGAGCCAAACTACGACGATTCTGCTCAAGTGCTCGATGGTCGACGTGCCCGCTCTCAACCACGTGAAACTCAAATCTCAAATTTACGACGTGAGTTACCTTTACATTATGTCATATCTTTATATTGTAATTCCTTGAATTTTCTCATACTTACAGTAATGAACGGGAGCCCAAAACATCGAAAAAACGTGCTCTTGAAACAAAAATTTCCGTGTGCGTTCCTGTGTCCAGGCCTCCAAAATTTCTATCACATATACACCAAGGACCATTCAGTCAATTGAGTTAAAATTTGTGACACGAGCGAAGCCGCACTCAATTTTTGATATTTTTCATTTTTGGAAAGACTTAAACATTATTTACATTCTATAGCTTTTTCACTATGAAGAAAAATCTTGGGATCCCTCGAACTTTTTCAAGTATTACATTTGTTCGATATTTCTTAGTTATTACGTTAATTTTCGAAAAACTAGCGATCCAAAATCTTAATAATAATACTCAGTGATGCCCGAAGCATGATTGACCGAAGATCGGTAAAAGAGTTACTTCATGAATAAACTTTCGCCAAATTTAAGTTTCTCAAACTGACTCTGAACAAAGATGCTTGGATATTGTTTCCTCATTATTTTTAACTTTTCGCAAAGCTTTCATTTCAAGGAGACCGAAATTGATAAGAATATTCGTCCCAAGTTTGTCAAAATTTTACAATAATGACCAAGTGACATGGAAATTTCTACTTTGCACGCTTGTTTGTCTTTTATTCCGAAATAGTACATATCTTTGAGAATGCATTGTAGAAATCTTCGTCCACTGTCCATTTGCCTTAATTATTTAAAATGTGTATTATCGTTGGGGAAAAGTATCATTTGTTCTTATACGTGTTTATTGTTTCTTTGTGTCATTGAATTTTCGAGAATTTAATGCGAATTTGATGGGTTTGTGTAAAGGACTTTTTTTTTACGAAGTTTTGCGACCCGAGGCTACCGTCAAGCTCGGTCATTGGGAAAAACGGCAGGTGTTTTTTGCGAGGGAAATACTCGCGTCACACGTGTGAAACAATCTCTGTGCTCTAAAGCTGCTTTAAAATGAGGCAAAACCAACATGAGTGCGAAAAAGAAACGGCAGTTTACATAAGTACGACCTCACCTTAAGGCAATGTGCGATATCGTGCGATGTGATGTGATATAACAAAGGTTCCAACCTCGATTTGTCCGCCTCGGTTAGGCGGATAAAACTCGAAAACGTTGCCCTCCACCTGAAAATTCGAAAGGGCAACATTCTCTTCTGTTATCCGACGGATAATCCGCGGCGGAGAAATTCGGGACAGCAAGATATGGATACTATCTTTCTTCCATACGTATACATAAATTTCGGTTCGCCTTAAGCCGATATGACGCACGAGAGGTTCTATATCTAAGCCGCCGTTTTTTTCCGTTATCGAATATTTCTCTATAAAAAACAATGTTTAGCGCCATCGTCTTAACCCTGTCGCAGCCAACGTCTCATATTTGCAATTTTCGGCCAATGATATTCTTTCAAGATAACCCATTCATATTGGTCGAAATATTCTATAAAAAGTTGCTAAACAATAGAGTTTAATTAGGTATCGTAGTGTTTGGTATTGTTATGTTTCGAGCACTTATGTCTAGGCTTTTGTCATGGGTGTTCATTGCAAGGACCCCATGGCTCCCGAATACTCTCTGAGATCTATCGCAGGAGAGAATTTTTCAAAGCGTCCGGCATGGTACCCATTTTTTTGGAACGTCAAATACATTTTGGATCATCGTCAGTCGATATGGCTACCGAGAGGTCCTAAAAAAATAATTTTTCTCGTGCAATTTCAATGGAATTCAATTTTAGTCTAGAAATGATATATACCAGTTGATTTTTTGTTGTCACTTTATGTTCTCATTTCTTCAATTCAATATAAACTATTCTACGGAATCGACTGAGATTACAATTCTCTTATTGTATACAAAGAGGCGTTAGCTGGAGAACTAGAGTCAACGTTTAACATTGAAGATCGATAATTGAATGGAAAGTGCAATCGTTTTGTACAATTACAATGAAATACATTTTTTAAATGAAAACTATACACTCGCGATTGGTTCCTTGTCGTAATTTGCGTACAACAGTAGAGTCACCAAAGATTGCAATTTTCATTTTGTATACAAAAAAGCGTAAGCTGGACAGCTAGAGCGTTTATTAGGGGTGTTTGAGACTCGTTAACGGTAACATCGTTTGACCAACCGAATGCATATGGAGCGGAGGGCTTCATTCACGGTTGCATTCACGAGGGCAACGACGTGCACTGCGAGGCGGGAGAGAGCTCTCGCCGGGAGTCCACCACGCGTTTGCTCCTCTCTCCAAACTCTTGTCAGTAGCCAGCCACAGCCCTTCTGTGGACACTCACGTACGTTAACGCTGCCAACAAGAGAGGGGTGGGGGGAGAGAGAGAGAGCAAGAGACAACGATCGCGTGTATACGTAGGTAGTTGGTTGAACCAAGACCAACGCGAACAAAGAAAAAAGCGAAAGATCTCAAGAGTGAGTGAGCGAGGTAAACAACGCTTATACGACACACCAGAAAGTCGAGAATAATAGATTCACTCGGGCGCGCGCCCGCGCGGTTATATTCCGTACATTGAACCGCCATCATCATCAGAAGCAGCCGAAACCGCCATTTTCCTTCCCTCATCACTAATATAGATGTATTAATATGTATATCTATATCTATCTATATTTCCTATTATAATACCCGCACACTGTCTCCCCTCATCGAAGAAAAAAAAAAAAAAAAATTTCATCAAAGAGTCGTGCGTCGCTCTAACCCTTTTCCTGCACTCGTTTGAACAGAAGTTTAAAAGCAACGAGTGCTTACGCCGGAAAATAAGACAGACGGGCTGTTAAGGGGAAAAAAAAAGACAAAGCGTGACGAAATGAAGAATATATTCATAGAGCTGGCTGAACAGTGGGTGTATACATGTGATGTGTGTGGATGTGAGGAGAAGGAAAGAAAGATCAGCAGCTTGTGTATGGATCTTTATGCTCCTCTCGCACTCGATGGTTCACTCTTGCACGCGTACCCACTCGTCCCCGTATACGTCCATTCGTCGAAGCACTCGGGCGCATCAATCGTTACCAACGTAAAGCAGTACACTGAAAATAAATTTATCGATTAAAAAATTATTTCTTTTCCGGTCGCAAAAATATAAATTTCAATCAGTAGTTGGTTTATCGTAACTATAGAAGTTTAACACAAGTTTTAATCGGCAGTCCATACGAATATTTTGTATGGAATAAAAATGTATAATTGACACTTGTGACAGTGACTGACATCAGATTTTTTTCTGCTACTAAATTTTGCAAGCCCAAATAAAATTATAACAATATAATGTTTTCTCGTAGGTTTAGCGTAAGCTTTTTTTTTAAATTCACATGAAAATGTATAAGCTAAAAGTGATGTCGAAATTTTCCACTTTTGGCAACTCGCAGGCGTTTTTATTTTGATCTACAGCACTTTGTCCCAGTGCAGAGGAACGACGAGTCGAGCCGAAGCACGAAAACCGCTGGCCGTAAACAACGCCCGATTCGCCTCGGGATAGAAATCACACGCTGCTGGAACTTCTCTCCTCTGCTATATCGAGTATATCTCTTTAATTCGATAACCTGTTTCTTTTTTATCCGAGCCATCTTGCGAGCTGTAGCTGCTCGTGTACGCTCGAGACTGCATCGTCAAGAGGTTCACGGCGTTAGTTCGTATATACACACCAACAGTGCATATGGCTATAGAGTACCCTCATACATATTCCGATGTCTAGTGGTCGCTACATAGTATACATACAGTCTCAAGGGACCTCGAGCGCGCTCCCTGTCTGCTCCTCCTATCTTTTCACCTCTCGTTGCCTTTTTTTGCTCGACCTTATACCTGGTAAACCCGCACCCGAGTCTGTCCGCCCGCTCGTTCAAACTGACCTGGTCGTCGTCGTCGTCGTCGTCGTCGTCGACGTACACTCGACGGGGGACCCCCGTGGCCGTGAAAGTTTCGTCTCGCTTTGTGCGGTACATTTACCAGACAGTACATCCACTGCCTGCTACTTCATACCTATAGGGCGGGGAGGGAGGCTCTTGTGTACACAAAAGCGGCGCACAGGTATGCGCTTCACGAGACACCGAACGACTCATCTGCTCTCAGTTAAAATTGGCAAATGATAGACTTATCTCGATGAGATATTTTACGACGGGAAATAGTTTTCGGATTTTAACCAATATTTTGACTGTATTCTCTAATATAAAATAGGCAATAATTTTCCAATATACGTAGGACTAATTATTGTGATATAGAAATATTCTGGTATCGTGAATAATGCAGACAATTTTTTTCTCATGTATTACAATTCTTTCTATGTGCTACAACCCATAATCATTCCATGTGTTAATATATGTATATAATTCGTAACCGGAGATAGTTATGGCCGAAAGATTATTTTAACAGATCTCTCAATAATCTTTTCCTAAATTCTGATTGAATAATGAATTTAAAAAATTATCAATCTTACAATACTTTTGTATGAAATTCCGTGTATGAGCTGGTGAATTAAACTCGATATAACTTCCGAAACGTTTTTAACCTGGTCGAATATATTTCTACTGAAATTATAAAATCCTCAGAAGCGATTGCTGCGTACGTGCACTCGTAGACGTAGCCATGACAAAGTCCGCCCGCCCCATACTTATTACTATACGTATAGCTGCAATTGTGCAGTGAACAAGTAACCTGGCAACGGTTATGTACAAGCGTACGGTAATGCGACTTCTCAATAAGCGTAATCAACTTCTGTGTTGTTGTCGATCGTCGAAGAGAAAAATGTTGCGCTTCGGTGTGGAAGGGAATTCGATGTGTAGCTGGGTAGCTAAAACGTCTCAGCGGCGATCGCGAAGACGAAGGCGCTGCTGGCACGTTGGTGCCGTGGTAGCGATCCAATGATCGCACCGCAGAGAGTGCATCGCCGCACCTATAGCCCGGGATGAGCGCGAGAAGAACACACCAGTCCCAACCTTGAAACCAAAGCCGCTTAACGACCCTAATTTACCAGAATTCCATGCTGAACTCGCGGTTGTCTCATCCGCGGTACTGCTTTCACCCTCCTGCTCGCTTTATCCTCATGGTACTTTCGTCACAACACTTCTTTTATAATGCTAAGCATTAAACACATAGTAACTTTTAACTCTAGTTGCGTTCATTTATTTTTCCCAAACGTTCATTTTTTTTTTTTCATCTACGGAAATCGACAAAGTTATAAAATTGGTAATTTGAACATTGGCTTATAGTAACGAAAACAGTTTCAAGCCATAAAAATGGATAAATGCGACATCTTCGAGGGATCAGCATCTCATGATGCTGATCGTATAATATTATCGTGAATAATAAGACAACCTTGAACTTGTGAAAAATTCTTAAACAGTAAGCCGACGACAAGTGCTCGAGGCTCTCCTTGAATTCTTTTTACTTGCTTTCACTCTTGCAACTCTCTTGTACGTCCACTTCCATCATCAACGTTTACACACTTTTGCTACACAGACTGGACATATTTTTTAAGAATAAATCTTGACGCATACGCACGCATGTACGTCTTTGGGTATTGATGCCGGAACACGAGAATCTTGCTCGGGGCATTCAGGAAGGAGCTCATAATGCCGTTTCGAATGTCGAGCGAGACGAGTCTGGAATATACGAGGTCAGCCTGGTTACGACCTTGCAGTTCGCCAGATCGATGCTACGCGGAATAAAGAACAAACTTCACTTCCATAACCGGGCTGCGCGTTGTGCGTGTACTATTAGCCTGAATCACGAGTCTCGTGCAACCAATCGATTCAATTGACGAGACCTTGTCACTACTATTTTCCATCGTACGTGTATATATCTTTTTTAGATCTATTTTCCTTTGATTAATTTACAATTCAACTTATTTCAAATAAATTCGAGATTACCTGTTATATCTTGTATCACGCAAGACAACATTTTCAAGAGCTCATCTCATAGGCGCTACTGCTATTTTCTCTCATTTGTCGTTCTGCCGTTAGAAGATGATTATTTTCGTTAGCCCATGGGTTGAATAAAAATCTCGCTGATATCTCCGTTAATTCTGAACTTGTTTTCATAGTAGTTTATCAACGTAAACATATACTCAGAATTCTGCAGTTTTCCTTTTATCTCCCCACTTTCTTATCGCTGAGAACATGAAACATTTGGTTAAATTATCTTGGGGTTCCAAAATCGTATCTTCAGAGCGCATTCGGAGATACGTAAGGCTCGTTGACGGTAACATATTGAGCAGCTGTAACCCAAACGTTTGCTTCCTCTCGCAATTAAGTTAGTGTGTATTTGAAAAACAATTGTTGATACAATTGCTTAATTGGACCTCAGCTTTACATTGCAATGTTCATGAGACATACGAATGATTTCAACTGTCCTTTGAAAATCACATCTGATCGGTCATATGGTAGCCTTGTATCTGGTGCAACATGAAATATCTTAGTTTTGGAATAAGATTATTTTTTTCATCGATTATTTTCATAGTTTCATTTACACTAGCGTCAAAATGTATTGAAACAATAAAAAAATGTAACTTGCAAAAAAGGAAATCAATCAATGGTTTGTCCCTTGGTGGATTATTAGAATGAAACTGATAACGACTGAAACCAATCTGATAAATTATGTTATTATTTTTTACTCTGGCTTCATATATCTGAAATACTTTTCTCCTTTTGATTTTTATTTTTGTTCGTGATGCGTTTGAAGGATATATCCTTGAGCATAATGTATTTCTTATTATTATCATTATTATTATTATAGAAAATAAAAATGCCCGAGCAGGCCCGTGGGGCTCACCTACAGGACGGTCGGGCTCATAAAAATAAACATCATTCTGCTTGACTGCTTCTCCAAGCCAGAGGTGAGCCAAGTCAAGTCAGTCCAGAATCGTGTGATCTTGTTAGTAAACGCAACGAACCTAGAATGATCGCCTTCCGCATTCGACTCGCAAGTCAGTCGGCTTTCCGCCGACAAGCGCAAATGATCTCAATGTTCGTGAAAAACCGCGGTTTTATTTGGTCGGAAATTGTCTGAAATATGAATATCTGATATTCGTAACTCGTTGCGCTCCTCCTCCTCCTCCTCCTTGTAAACTACCTCTGGATGTATGTACACATCGGAGAGTGTTTCGTCTCTATACAGGGAGGACACGGTGAAACTAGACAGTCCAATGCGGCTCCGTGAGAATTTAGGAAGCCTGATTGGCTACTGCCTACGGCCGCCAGTGCGTCTCATCCGAGGGGCGACTGTGTCCCCACGCGCCATCGGAATGGGCCAGTAAGGGTAGTGGTAGGGGCAAGGGACGTTACCTGAGCTGGTAGGGCAGACGCCAGAAACCAAGGTTTATTTACTACTCGGTCTGCACGCATAGAGTGGGAACCGTCGGTTTGACGCGCAAGCGCATTTGCGCTGTCTAGTTTCACCGTGTCCTCCCTGTATACAAGCATGGTTACTACTTTCCTCGAGTAAGTATGCACTGACCCCAGGCTCGGTTGACCCTGTTGTTGGGCGAACCATGAAAGATGTCCGTGGCAGTCCTCGACCAGACAGCGCGTCGTCGAGTATTATGGCATATATCTAATAGACGTGATATCCATACACGTACGCATGCATCGGTACATACTATATTAACGTATATATCGTGTTCCACGCGCAGGAACAACTTGTCAGTTGCAAGAGAATGCAGCACGTGGGAATGCAATTCTCGGTAACTACACCATCTCCGCGTTTCTTCTTTATTTCTTTTTTATACTACCAGGTCGTATATTTTCCTACATTTTGTAAACAACATTGTCATTTCAATGCACTTGTATCGACTCAACTTGACGACGTTCGTAAAGATAACAAACCAAGTTTTAGCGCATGTAACACTATTTTCAATGGTCATAATAAAACTGTAAAAGCGACAGTACCAAAGAAGAAGCCGAATGGTCGAAACTCGGAAAAAGGAGCCAAGAGTGCACCAACGAATCTTCGGGTGGTAGTTGCGCTCGTGACGTGCAGCGTACGAAACGTATTACTACAACATATCGACATTTGATAAATCTAATATGAAAACGTATAAACAGTTTTATCGATCAATTATCGCGGAACCATTTCGCCTTGATTTTGTATTTCTATATTACGAGTTTTGTTTGGCACTCGATTTCACAACTATCGTTCATATTTAGTCTATTGGGTTTTTTTTTCCCCCCACCGAATTGTACTTTCGTTTCGTTCGGTCATTATGATATTTCCAACTTGATGTTTATCTTAGGTAATGCGTGGCATCGAATGCATATTAGTGAAACGTTCATCTCAAAGGAGTAAATAAAGTCTAGGCTCCGTGGCTAATAGGCGAGGTGCAATTTTCGCGACTGCCAATTAGAACGGTGCGCGAGCGCGTTGATCGGGGAGAAACCGTTGGAGGCATTAGCGGCGTACGGTTAACTCTCAGGCCCATTTGTGAATGGTGAAACGCGCCGCAAGCGCTACGACCTATGAGTGCCTAGAAAGAGGCTCTTGCGCGCATCATTTGCTCGGGTGCAGCCCGTTTCTTCTGTCACGCACTTCAAGCGCACAAGTATTTCTAGCTCCGGAGAGATGAGGCTTCGAAGCAGAAACGGTATTTCGTCTTCACACGTGACTCGTACAAGTCGGCCATTGATGGGCTATATTTCAAAGAAAATTACTTTAAAATGCTCGTCGATACATTTTGTCCCGAAGATTATTATGTAATACACTTTCGTAATATCACTTCTATTATGACGAGCCCATTCCATTGAGTGAAAGATGCATTATCGATTGACGAGCTACATTTTTTCTCGTATCGGTAGTTCAAAAAATAAAATCGACATTTAATTATCCGATTGCAGCCTGACATCAGACATACAAACGGCTCTATATTTTCAATACCTACTTAAGAATCTGGACAGCCAGTCGATTGAGAATCTTCCGATAATTAGACTGAGCTATTGTTACTCATAATCCGCTAAGAAGGGTATTTATTGAAATTTAATTCTGCTACATGAGTAACACATACGCATTGGAAGTGTCAACCAAACTAGACCAGAAATTGTTGAAATGTTAAAAAAAATTAGCAACGATCCGACTAGTGTAAAAAGCGCTTCACCTCCCTCTAAGCTCCAGCGATACCGCATTATCAAGACAACGTACGTAAAACGATGAAAACATAGGAGTCGGCGGTTAATCGGCGGTGAGAATATTTGCCATGTGCAGGCCGAGCAAGCACTGCCAATGGAATACACGGGAACGAACGACGAGCGCCGTAAGCCGCGTAGCGTACAAGGGCGTGCACTAGCGTGGCGCCCCCGATTCCTTCTCTTCGTCTTCGTCTTTCTTCTTCCGTTCTCGTTTGCGCGACACTTGGCGACATTCTAGAAACGAGTCTGCTGATGGTTGCACTACCTAAACGTAATCGCACGGAGCAGTAGGGCGTTGTCGTCCTTCACTTGGTCTTCGTCTTCGTAACAACGCCACGCGGAATACTCAACGGGGCGTATGAGACAATTGAGCGTTGGCCTACATACGAGAGCAGCCCTCTTCGGTGTCTCTTCGGTGTTATATTATATGCGTTATTACAACAGTTATGTACACTTGTAACGCATCTAGTGGAATTATGACGTAAAACGTCTGTTGGCTGGAGTCTCTTCATCGCAAGGCGAAAAAAAAATTGTCTCGGTGATCCGACATGGGGCCCTCAAGACTAGCTGTGGTTTGACAAACTAACAAGTTACTTAAGACAATATAAACACTTTTTCGCTTCAACAAATACGATCATTCATCTCATTATCTTTAGTTTTATATGATGAAAGTCTACGAATAGTAGAATCAAAATTATCTCACCTTTTTTTTATATATATAGTTACTAACGAGTAAATAAATTACATAAACTACATAAACTCTGGAGTAGTATTACTCTGGCAATGTGTCGAAAATTTGTTTTCTTTTAAAGCCCAATGAACGAGCAATGGTTGGGTACACTAACAGGTTACTCAGAAGCGCTGACGATTCAGTGAAAAAGATCTTTTCACTATAATGACACAGATTTCCTCAGCAAAAAAATAAATAAATAAAAAACAAAAAAGTCTCTCCTGTCCGGATGGCACCAAAGGATTTTCTTCGTACATGGTCCAAACGATTGGGTCAACCGGTTGCTTCGGAACCAGATTCACGAGTTTTACATTCGACGCGTGATCCAGAGAACACTGCTTCAAAGAATTGGCCTTTTTCTTCACGATATATCATATATTTCAAAAGATCTGTGCCAGCATTATGATGACATTTTATACATTCGTCTATAACTCTGAAAAAAATTGCACGCGCAATTTTTGTAAAAGCACATGCTCTGGTTCTGCTGGTCAATCGCTCTGAAAAAATTCCATTAGCACTAGTGGAGCACTGTATGAACCGCAGGAGCGCCAACACAGGAGAGAAGAATCGTTAAACTCGTTTCACTTAGACCGTTTGACCCCGAAGCAGGGGGCAAATGGTGAGCTTATGGGCTCATCCCGCGGCCATTTATTTGCCACTGAATACTACACGCGTTTCGCAATGGAAACTCGTGTTTAACTTCATTCTCTCATGAAGAGAGTGCGAAAATAAAATAGAGTGATGTTGCGAACTCTAAAAACCTCGGACGCTGTAAAATCTCGACCTATATGATGGTAATAACATGCTTATTATATTCGTTAAATCGTCACACTTAAACGTTCCATATATAAATACCTGTAATAACAGTACTTATGTGCATAGCACAAGCATTAGTCAAGCACACTATAGACAAATAAACTGAGCTATCTTGTGACCTCAAACTTCTGGGCAAATCCGTTGCGCAGTGGTCGCCACCCGGAACTTCTCTGATACAGTGTTATACTGATATTTAAAATATGCGTCGATAATGTAGCTGCTCAACCGGTTTCTCTTATCTCCGAAAATAATGCCAACGGCGGTCGAACGAGACCTTATCTTGAATTTCGTTTGGACCGTTGATCTTTTGATTTAACGGTTCAAGAACTTGGCAAGTCCTTTTTTTTTAAGTTTACTTATTATTTGTTTGCAGTTTAGTTTCGTATGGCTATAATAAGTCGTGTGCCTTGTTGTCAAGAGCTGATAATGCATCGTATGCTGACTAGAAATCTACTATACGATTATCATCGTAACATTATCAATTTATCTAAGATTCAAGTACTCGAAGATAATAAGGATTAAATCAAGACTAGCGGGCGAAGCGATTGTTATCTCAGAATCGCGTTAGTAACTTCCGCGGCTTCCGGATCAATTACAAACATACGGGCCGCCAAAATTTTTTCAAAAACATGTAAGGTGAGAAAAATATGATAATTGCTGTGCTCGTTATAAAGTCACATTTGATACAACAGTTCTGTAATCTTATTTCGTAAGTGTATATTCAATTTAATGTCGGAATTGTGTAGGCATAAAAATTTCCGATAAAGGTATATAGCATATTTTCACAATGACACGATAACATCGGCTGTAAAGTGTGGAGCTTGTCTCCATTAAGAAACATATACACGCGCATATCCGTGTAACGCCAGTATCTATGTACAGCTATTTCCCGGAGCACTCGATAGATTTACGAGAAGCAATCGATACTCGACGTGCGATACGGTTTGAGTCCGTGAGGACTCGGGACATTGTCGTCCTCCTAGAACATTGCTCTAGCGCTCTTTCTCGGGAGTTTCGCTTTAAAACTTCAACAAGCAGTGCTGGCTATGAAATCCAATACACTAACTGTAACCGTAAGTCTCGGAGAAGTCAGTGGCAGACACGACCTTACGAGTGTCAGTGTAGTTATTTAGTTGTCGCTGGACAGTCACTTTTGTTGACGCTTGCTCGTTGTATGCACGGACGGACGCTCGCGTCCTCTAAGCCACTCCAGCGACTCTCACCCGAGACTGCTGCTGCTGCCGCTGCTGCTGCTGTTGCCGCTCTTTGTTATGAGTTGGTGGCGCGCGCGGCAACACGGCAACCCGCAGCTTCCCTGGCAGCTGTCCAGCCACAACTTCGGATGCATCTGTTAATCCGCCATTTTTTTTTCATTCTCCGGATTCAGTAGAGAATTTACACTCCCGACGACTGGTTTTTTACATTTTTCATAGAAAAAAATCTATCATCCTTTAAAACATCGAAACGTTTATTGCCATGCTTTTTTTAATTTTTTATTTATTTTGCGTATACTTAAGGGAGTTACTTTGCACAAAAAACTTTCGAGCTCTTGTCCAGTCTCAGCAAGTACGAAGGAAGCCAGAGCGCCTCCGATTCGCTTTCGCGCTCATCCTTTAGTTTCTTTGCTCTTCTTCCCGCCGCTCGTCTCATTCCTTCTTGGCTCGAAAGCCTCTCGAGACGTCGAGAGAGAGAGAGAGAGAGAGAGAGAGAGGGAGGCGAGAGGCTTCCCCGATGAATATTATACACGGGCCTTGCCCGAGTAAACTTTGCGATGAGAATCACCTGCATACAAGATTTACTTTTTTTATCTTCTTGTGTTACGATGTTATGTAGCTACGATTGCAATTTATATATATGTATATACAGTGAACCTCGAGTTTTCGATACCACCTGCTCGGTAAAAGCTCATGCGAGCCAGGTGCATTTCTTCTCTACCCGGAGCAGTCTCGAAATATCGCGAAAATAAATCCGTCGAATACTGGCGTACAGACGACGAAAGGGAAAGTGCAATAAGCAACAATAGAGGGATAGCGGCTCTCGCTTCGTCTCTAATGATAGGTTCGAGAAGCTCGGCAAGTCTTTCTGTCTACCCTTTTTTATATCATTTTGTATTATTTCTCAGCTCCCTTAAAGCTTTTTTTACACGTCTCTCATCACCTCCGCGACATCCCTTTGCTCGAGGCAATGCGTCCCTCCATCTCAACATCGTTTTGATCTTTGCCAGTTCACAGCTGTCGCTCAGTTTTTATGGCGCAACGAAAAGACTCGCATCTTCGTCTCGTACCATTTTTTATCATTCTTATCGTACCACCAACAGATAAATAAAAAAATATTATACTGTATTATTTTTTCGATTACTTTAATGGAATTTAATGAAAGATATATGGAATAATCCAAACGTTTTCGATAACTTGGCAAAACCATTGGTCTAATAGGAATCTTAGAGGATCGATTGACGTAAAATAAAGTGAGGATTCCGGAAATAGGATTTAAATTAAAGGATGTCCTTATTTTTTGATCAAATTATTAAGTATAATTAGTTGCATGATAAGAGTTTGGTATGTGCTCTCGATGAGTGTGATACTGTTCTACAAATCCATATATTTTATCGAGCGCGGAAAGGCACATGCAGCGTTATCGTCATTTAGAAAACTGTGGAGAAAAAAAACGAGGTTGATTGATAATGAGATAAGAGCTGTGGCGAGAAAATGTGCAATTAGATTATAGGCGCAGTACTGGTTCACAACGCGTAATGACGAGTGAAAATTTGATACCGAAACGGTTCATTGATTGTTATTGCAATTTCATACCGAAAAATATTGTGTCAAGGACGATTTCCAAGGATAGTGCTAGCAGTTAATTTATCACAATTAAAGTTTGCAATCACTCGCGTACAAGCATTGAAGCATCAACATTCATAAGAAACAAGCGTAAAAAACAATTTTTGTGACTCTTAGCTAAATATGCTATAAAATGAAGAATTATCCCACAATTCGTGATATTCTGACGATCTGTTTGGGATTCAATAACAAACAGATTAAACGATCGAAGAGGACGACGTTAAAAAGAGCTGCGTAATAGTTCTGGAACTGATATAACTTTCATACAACGTCATAAGAACTCCGTTGAATGTTCACCAGTTGATTGATCGGTTAGACCAAGCAACAACTTGGTTGCGTTAACCAATAATTTAGTAGTTGTATTAATCAATAACTTGATCGTATTAATGTAAAACTCGGTGGTGTTAACCAATGACTTGGTTGCTTAAACGAATAACTTGGTTGTACTATACATGACCTTCAACGTGTTATCTAAATAATTTGATTGTTTCAACCAATGACCTGATCGTGTTAACTGAAAACTTAATTGTAATAACGAATAGGTAAATTGTATTGACCAACAACTCGGTTGTCTTAACCAATAACTTAATTGAGTTGGCCAATACGTCTTGGTTGAGTTAACCAGCAACTTGGTCCGTCCAACTGATTAATCGGCAAATATATAACTTGATAATCCCAAGCTTTTTTTTTCATGTACGCCTCTGCGTTTCACATTGAACGGGAAAACTATATATTTGTCTACGTTTTTCGGAACCCTCCAACAGAATCACTCGAAGCTCATAGACATTTGTAAACCCGCGTAAACACATGCGAGCATATGGCTGACAAGTGCGTTGCGAGTTTCTTCTCCTCAAATGTTCCATTGTCTTTTGTATCGTCATGTAATACATGACTCTGTGGCTTATTGTCTCCGTCTCCTTCACTTCTTTATTGCACCGATAATTGTCGATGGAAAATGCATTCACGAGTCCCTGCAACTCGAACTCGTTCAACTGTTTTGTAATCCTTTTCAATTTGTCCGAACGGGCAATATCCGGCACCGCTCGGTTTTATTTTCCATCCAGTATCTCATGTGACTGTAATTCCTTCTAAATCTTCAGTCGTGCACTATATATAAATCAATGAAAATTACGATGATGTGTAAAAATAGCGAATTACTGAAACAGCGAATTTCAAAATAATAAACGTCTGAATCTGGAATGGCCATCATCGTGAAATTCACCATTTCAGCGATTTCATCAGCGCTCTTTCGATAATTCGCTGCTTGAACCTCACCCGTATTGTAAAAGCTGATACATCGTTAAGTGCAGCTAACAATACGCACGAAATGTCCATAAAAAGATAGAAAAACGTGGAAAAGTTTTTTAATCATATTAAAAGCTTGATGTGCCTGTGTTTTCCAACAATAGACGTCCCTATAACTTTGTAACGCTCAACTGTTTTGCAATCCTCTTAAATTCCATTTAAAGCGAATTCATTGTGCAGCTGTTTCAGTTATTTTATTTTTATCACAATTAATACGAGATTTTTTTTTCAATCTCTTTCGAGGCACTAAAATATCAAAAAAGGGAGTGAATAATACGCAGTCAGTAGCAATATCTGACAGCTTTCACGTGAAGCTTACTTGTACATGAGGAGAGCGAAAAAGTAAATTAGATAGCATTTCCTCGTACCCTGACAATTAATCGCATCTAAAGATTACATTCATCGCGAGTTCCGCCGGTGTGCCAGTGGTTACCCACCCGCTACTATACCCCACTCAACTGCGGAATGTATTGTTTCGCCACTGGTGTCTTTGTGTATTTCTTATGGACACACGTGCATCAACTGATAATTCCAAACGCTAAGTCCCATCCATCCATATCTCTTTCGTTCGCCCTCTCCTTCTTTCTTCTATATCCCCGCACTAAAACCAACCACGTGTTATCCCCCCTTTGTTCTCACATGTCGTATACGCACCGTGAGTGCCGCTGTCTTCAGTCTATACTATTTTTGCTGCATATATCAGAATCGTAAACACATACAACAATAGGATATCATTACAGTGAATTTTGTTCACGATCGTAAACACCCATCATCTTATTTGATAAATATTTATCGCATTATTTTATTTTATTATAATTATTTCGCAACAATGGTTTACATAATGAAAAGGTGTTTCAATCGTTGAATAGTTCAATAGAAATTGTATGAAAATGCCAGATTGAAAACAAAACAATATATATATCTACATTTGATAGCCATAATTTAGTCTATTTGATCTTTATTATTGTTACTGATACTTTTGAACACTTTTTTGTGTAATTTTAATAATGAATTTCATAAATTTATTATGTAACTTTAATGTCATAGACGTAGTCAGGTTTTGGACAGGTAATTGAATTAAAAAATAGTTGTTGCTAAAATGACAGTTATTTAAGTTAAAACTAAATTTTGACATAGAGAAGAATGGCTTGCGAATAAATGAAAATAGTGCGGCGCGATAATTTAACCTCTTTTCTTCGTTGTTATTACAGAGTCCAGGAACGTTGCACAAGGATGTCGGCGGTGGTGGAACGAAAGTTAGCGGAAAGCCGGTCGGGGGTGTCGGTTCCGCGACTCTTACCGCATTGTCTTCCATCAACAACACCTCCAATGCCAACAGGAACAAAAACAACCCCCCTTTCCATGAGGTAAGACCCGATATTATCCTTTGACTTTTTTTTTTAAAGCGATCAAGT
Source organism: Tromatobia lineatoria (assembly GCA_949699805.1). NCBI lineage: Eukaryota > Metazoa > Arthropoda > Insecta > Hymenoptera > Ichneumonidae > Tromatobia > Tromatobia lineatoria. The sequence goes on from OX453045.1 coordinate 328,998, forward strand.
CCAATTTACTAATCATGGAGACTAAGCTGACGATAAACTGACAAATTCATGTAAATTAAAAAATTATGAGAAACTACTAACGATTTATGGCAGACATGAGCTAACAAAACTTAGAGACACACGTGTTTTAGTTTTTTTTCTAATTACACGAGTGATCATCGAAGCCATCCCCATTGAGATGTCAATAAGATCGTTGAATAGATAATGTAAAGTCATACTTGTTACCTGTGTAAATGGTTTTCTTTGGGAGGGCGGACTTGGTAGTTGGCGCGCTTCGGTATCGACTACTTACAAGTATATTAGCTACTGCACAAGTTCCCTTTCACAAGTTACGTAAACGCGGCGCTAGACGCGAGATCCCCCGAGCATTAGAGCTGCTGAATCATAGCGGTTCGCGGAGCAAGCCGTGCGGAAAGAGTCCAAGTGCCAAGAAGTCCTTCCAGCACTCTGAGGAATGTGTGTCAGAAATATCATGCTGCTGCGAGTTAAGTGCTCCTGTGATGCACAGTTATAGCTGCGCGTTAGTCACTCATAATCGACATATGATCAGTGGCATCCTTATTGTGCATGCAGAGAAGAAAATACCGCGAAAAATTCATCATCCAAGGTCCCTACGGCGTCGACCTCCTTTTTTAATCTCTCGTAAAGACCGCGAAAGCCATGGCAAGGAAAGAGCACACGCAGTTTTTGGCACACACTTCGTTATTCTACTTTCTCGAAAGAGGTGAGAGAAGAAAGTGTATGGAGTTCGAGGAGCGATAACGACCACCATACATCCAACTTTTCATTACTTCATTAAATAAACGTTTATGGTACAATCCATGTCATTCTTATTATTTCCTCGTGGAAAATTCTATTTTCAAAATAAAATTCTAAAAAGCCATTTCCAGTGGGATTCGAACTTGCTGGCCATTTTTTGATTAATCTTTCTCGTTGTAGGTCATGAAATTTCACACATTTCCTTCTTTCAGAAATTGATGTACGATGACTTGAAAAATTCCAATATCTTATCTGATTTATATTTTATCACATTGGAAATTGGTCAAGTTTTACAATAACAAAGACGGATTTTTAAAAGTTTTTCAAGACAAAAAAAAAATATGGAGGCTGAATTTTGGTGGAATTGCTCATGTATAACGTAAATTGATTTTTGGTTTTATATGTAAAGTGTAAATAAAGATTGTCTAAAGAATTTATGCAGACCACTTTTTACTTGTTGCCAATGCACTCATCGTACTCTCTCATTTCTTTCGAACATCATTTTTAGGATTTTTTTTTTCTCTAAATGAAGTTTTAACATATTTATATAAAAGATGCTTACCAAAGCCTGAAAATAATGTCATTATTTGTGCGTCGGATATACTGGTTATTAGATATTATAAGCTGCTGGTGGATGAAGTAATGAAAATCGAGTGACATAATCCCATGGGGTGCGCCTCGACACTCTAGTCGGAAAAATGATTCAAGTTAATTTGAAAATGCTGGCCGGAAATTTTCGCAGCTGGAATGTGGTCCTAGAGGAGATAGATTACGCGCAAGAGACCCACAATTAAGTACATATAGCTACGATAAAGTTCTCGTCTACAACGTATATCATTTGCTAAAGTGAGCTCGATATACATACTTTCTAATTTTACGTATATCTACGAATCCTAGCGTATAGCAGAGGATGTGTTACTATAAACGAAGCGTGTTGGCTAGAATATGCATGTAATTTAGCTTCTCATAGTCGATCGGGCTTTTCTCTCTCCGTAGTGATAATACGTATTACATATCCGACGTAACGGCATTACTTGAAAATTTTATCTCTCGGGAAATTTATTTTGTCCTACGGCTAGAAAAAAAATTAGTTTATAATTCATTCAACACATATACAATGTCTCGAGCAAAGTATCTCTGCAGCATCGAGTATTCTCGGGTCTTACAATAGGTGCATACACTTACATAGAAATATCGTTTGCCTGAAGCGGAATAATCGTAAGGCCGCATTATTCCACAGTAGGTAATAATATCTCGATGTTCTCTGAATCCTGGAAACAGAGAGTTCGTTGCGCAATTTCTTCACAAGGCAACCGTTAGTTCCGATGTTGGATATCACTGAAAGGAGTGCCTGTAATCACCATTATATATTTTTTTTTTCACTCAGTAATCCTCCACACAGAAGAAAGGTTTTCAAAGAAAAATCTGGTAGAAAGTTATCTCGTCGTTACTCCGTTTTCTTGGAATCATGGAAAGTCAACAATCAGTGTCGTATCAGCGAATAAAAACCGCTTCGGTAAATCATTATGACGAACGATCGAGCTTCAAGCTCACGATATTTCATTACATATTTGCTCGTCGTAAATCTTAACATAAATGCACTATGAATGGGAGAAATGACGATTACGCCGCACCTCATTTGTTTAAATGACGCAGGCTTGTGAGTGAAAGAAAGGAAGTCGGAGGCAGCAGCTCAGATTTTCATATGGTAAGAGAGATATTCACGAGGTGAGTCGACGTCCGCGGCGATACCTAGTTCTCGTCGTTGCGGTTTTGCAATTCAATCGCGGGCTACAAATATGCACCTTGTATTATTATCATGGAATACGAACGTCACATTACCGTAACGAGCCAGCCGCCGCTTCCAACGAATCATAAACAAACGGATGAGAGTGCGCCAAGCCACACGAGCCTTCCTTCCTACACTTGGTCCTACTCGGCCAAGTAACTCGATCATCTCCTATTATCCTCGCTTCAATATCTTTGAGCATACCTCTCATCCTCGCCTTTTGTTTTGACACCATTCTTCACTACGCACACGTTCGATTCCTCGCATTTATTACATACTCGCGTCTTCGTCTTTTTCACCAGCCGAGGACGGACAACCGGTTTTAACCAATCGAATATCGATTGAATATCAAATATGTTATTGTTGTTTATTTCATTGAACGGAGCAAATATTAATCGGTTGCTTAATATTAATATTTATTTCAATTGTGCATTATCACTGGTTGTTTATCATTTTCATTTTATCTGTTATATTTTTGCTGGGTAAAAGTCCGAGTTCTTTGCTGCCTGTTATTACAACTGTTGTCTAAAGAATATCAATTCTCTGTTCTGAATGTCGCCGTGTTTTACACCGAATGCCAATTTTTTATCATGATATTGCGTAAAATCTAATGTATCGAATGGCAGTGAGAGGGAGAGAGAGAGCCATTTGTATTTGCCATTTGCCATTTGTATTACAGCTTGGGGTCTGAACACAGACAAATATTAAGAGAATAAAAATGATTACTCATACATTTAATTATCCATAGTTTTTCCACAGGAATATTCGTAATCTCCTAGCGATTTAGATTCATCATTGCTCATCTTGTCACTTAAGAATAATTATATTAGTAATAATCGATAAACATAATTTTTCTTAAATATTAGAATCTTGTGTGACTGTAAATGGTGACGTCACTATTAAATTTGGATATGAAATATTTTATAAAAACATTCGTACCTCTGCAATAGTTGGCACTAAAAAACGCTCTTCAAGTTGCCTGTAATTTTTTTTTCAAATATTCGAGCAAAACCTTATTCACCACGGATCTAAATGTATCGTCGGTGTCGGAGAGTGTCGTGGGGGTATGTCAGAAACTTGGCGGTTTACTTTGATGTTGAACCTGAAAAGCGGACTGAAAACAGAGTAATGTGTTAGTAAAGTCTACTGCAGAGCTCGTTGTCTCATATTCTATCTCGGTGGAAGTATTGGTCGCAGTCGTACGTCGCTCGACATTGGTCATTGCTCTCGACATCCAATTACACTAAGCGGGACGATGACCGCGACGAGGTACACACAAGGTCATGAGTAAAGTGTCATCGACCGGCAAATCTTTGTCACCACTCTCCGACCATTAGGTACGAAATTATATATATACATCGCTCTAAATTGTACGTAAAACGCAACGAATTGATATGGCAATGTCATATCACGTCCATCAGTGCTGCCGACATCATCGTTGTATGGTTTAAGGCGAGGGACGCCGGTAAAAATAATCGATATCTAATTTAACGTTCGCTGATATTAAGAGAAGATCTTTTTAATTACCGCACAAAGACTTTATTGGAGAAATACGAAAACATTTCACTTCAATAAGAATATCGGTATGCCAAAAATTCTTAGATCATATAGAGCTTTTTGGATAACTGCTTTTGACATTTGTTTAGTAATTAGGGATAGAGTAAAAATTGGGCGAATATCGGAGACTTGAGTAATCATTTTAAGAAATTATTTTTTAAATGAGTTTAACCTATATGGATTTTGAAAATAAGTTAAAGGTACGGGCATACCTGAACGGTCCGGCTTACATTGAGTTGAGAATTATTTGGAGATGTTTGGCCTACCAGTTCCAGGACAAATAAAAAAAAACTTTTATAACGCCCTGTAGAGTGAAAAAAAAAAAGATTTGCTTTTGATCCTTTTGAAATCAAACATTCGGAATCTTTGTATTTTTTTTTCTCCTTTTAACGATATTTTAATAATTAATTTTTAATCGTGAAAAAATTTCACCCACGAAAATATGTTTGACTTTCCCGTACAGGAAAATCGATGATAACCGAATCTTCGGCATCGAGTGACTCAGACCCCGCGTTACGATTTGCCAAACTTGCGTCTAAAATAAAAATATCACCGGCTGTTATCGTCGAAGCACAATAACATCATTTAATCAAGCTAGTTTGCCTATGGAGTATTTTACCGCATGGGATATCGATTGGTCGTGTCAGTAAGCGAGCTTTTTGTACATGAATAGCGGAGCAAATAAAACAAAGAGGCCAGAGAGAGGAGAGAGGGAAAGAGTACAGAGACGGGTCTTTGCATAGCGCTCTATAGATAAGGTCGGCATAGTGCACACGCATGTCTGGATCGTCCGGCTACGGAAGATCACCGTGACACGTTGATATCCAGCGTGTGTTGTATGCTCTGTTGTAGCCCTCTCTCCGGTATTCGAGGCTTTCGAGCGCTCCGTTAGGTTCGCGACTCCGTGTGCCTCCTGCATGCCTCACAGAGTATATACTTATAGAATATTCCACGGGTAGAGGGACAAATTTTGGCGCTGCAGAATTTTAGAAAAAATTAATTAACGATACACAGAAAAATCTTAGATCATAACCTCATCAAGTACACTCTCAAACACCATAATTCTGCATTTTAGTAAAATGCCATAGACTCGAGACCTAATTCGAAAAATTACTTTGATATCAAAAACATATAACATCACTAATTGTACGAGAAATACTGCATACACAATAAAATCTGTAATTGAGTCATTTTTATAAATTTTTCACTTATTTATTAATTTTCAAGAAATTCCGAAGACGCATGAAAGACCATACGTTTCCTGTAGCATATTGATTGTAATGCTTTTTTGCTATTTACTATAGGGTTCAAATATATATAAAGGATAAACAAGTCAGAATAGAGAATATTCGTAATTTGGATCTGATTCGATCTTCCGAATGGACCCTGAGTTTTGTAAGACGAAAACTTGTTCCCTTACTCGTGGAATATCCCATATACATAGCGAAAGAGAGTGAGCGTGAAGGTAGAGCATGACTGTACATATGCGCACAGAGCAAATGCGTATGCCAATGTTTAAACACAGTGCGTTGTCTATACCTACCTTGCATTCGACCTCCTGACAACGAGGCTATAATAATACTCTTTATAAATGCGGATGTATGCATAAATTTCCCTGACATTATCCTGAGCTGAGAAGTATGTTTTTTATAGTTATTACAAAAATAATCCTCCAAGTGAACAAATACAAGAGTCTTACAAAAATTACTTTTACTCTTATCAATAGTTAACATCAACTTTGTAACGTTCGAGATCTCTTAGTGATGAAAATATAATACTCTCTCTTGAATAATAATCATTATAATTCCGTGTAACACGTTTTAACACGTGACGTCGAATGCTGCAATTCTATTGGTCGATATTTGGATGGGAAGAATAATCAGTTTAATGTGGAAATTGTGACACTTTTGAAAAATAAATGTACATTATAACGCCAAATAATTTTTCCTCGCATTCAACCCAATGAATCATGCGTTCCTCATGGAAATCGACGGTTTGTCTTTTTTTTCCGAATTTAACGGTTCATATTTAAAAATATGCTTTGATCAAAGTAACAATTTATATATAAACTCTGTAGATCCAACTTCTTTTTTGGTTCGATACATAGTTTTGTATAGAATTCATGCAGCCTAGACGAAGATAAATGATAAAAAAATTGTAATGCAAGCAGCTGCCAGTGATGAGAGCAATATTCACGTCAGCAGCTTCAAAGCTTCTGAAAAATAGGTAAAGATAATGAGCGACGGGAAATAGGGTCCGGGCGAGGTGTGTACAGGTGCGCGATACTACTCGCAATGCATCCGCAGCGAGGCTAAGTTCAACGAACTATCGATACGTATACAGCAGGGACAACGACAACCTCCCCACCTTTTCATTTTTACTACTTTTCCTGCTAATCGGCTTCAACATCAGTGAGCATAATGTGTATAATGCCACTTGAGATATGTCAGAGCTGGGCAAGGTACTCCAAGTACAAAGTGTATATATATATATATATATACATCTGTATTTATCTATAAGCGTTGGTGTCACATGCGTAGCTGCTACATGCGTTTATGTCGGCAAAAGATGTTTCTACTCGATTCTAGTGCTTTTGGTTCTTTTCTGGAGGTTAGAGGATACAGAGCCTCCACGAGTTTACGACTCACGGCTATTGACTTTGGCTAGCTACACAACGGCCTCGTACGAATTGCGGAAACGCGGACTCTTGAGAAGGTCGAAGTGTCATAGCGGAAGAACGACAATCTCTAACTCTCGAGACAACTAATTCGACAACAACCTCAGTATCTTCCCTCTCAACACCCATACATCATTTTCTTTTTCTCTTTTTTTCTTTTTTTGCGCGACTGAAGTTATAATTGTCCAAAATGTCTAAGAATATAGGGATCCGAATTATAAAATTCATTTAGTGTATATATCTCTATATATGTATATGTAAGTACATAATAATATTTATCGTATTCTTGCAATTATTATTTTGACACATTTATCCACGGCTTTTATTTGTACTTTCTCATCACATGCCAAGTATGTTAAAAGAGGGAGGGATTCAACGTTTGAATTTAATGTAATTTATAATAATGAACGCGTTTCATAAAATCTTGTGGAATTATCGTTACGAAATGAATGGAAAAAGGGAATGCAGTGAAAAATAAATACATCACCATATTTTCCTCAACTCTCGTAAAATTTTATTTTTTCAACTTAACTTTCTTTCTTATTATTGATAACGGTATTTTGAGATAACATTGATCAATCAATTACAATAATTAAAAAATGATATTATTTTTCATTACTTACAAAAAACTGTCCACAATTGTGGCGCTGATAGTTTAACAAGTATAAGCAACACAGATTTGACAGCAATTGCAAAACATTGCTAATTTTCTTGAAACATTTTCTTTTGACGATCTAGAAAAGTACGCTTACTTTACTCAATTTTCAAGAATAAATTTGTATGTTTGGTTGTTAAGTTTGTGGTCAACAACATGCGAGATTTAGTATGTAGGACGGAACAACTGAGTTATTGAGTCTCGCGATAACTTAGCGGCTCCCGGCATACATTTTAATGAAATGTATTCGCTAGACGCAATACGCAATATTTCTCGCCCCGCGCTATAACCGGTTCCGCCGCATCAATAGGCAAAAAGGTTATTGCACTTACAAGTCCGACCTCGTGATCGATTCTTTCGACGCGTCTTATTTTTAAATTCTAACTTTATGAAAAAAGAGAAAATCCAGTCCGATCCCCGTATATATATATATATGTGTAGACAGGAGCGAAGTTGCTGCAATGTCTAAAATACGCCTAAAAACTGGAATTTTTGAGAAAAATTAACTTTTCTATTAACTGAGCAAAAAAAACGAATAAACAAATCCTCATAAGCTGAAGGCTCGATAAATGTATTGCTTTGAATTATTTAATAGAATTCAATTTGTCTCAAGGAAAATGTAATTATTTACAATAAATTCGATTCCGAAATACGTAAATAATTGATTGTATACATATGTATGTATCAGATTTATTTCTCGTGATTATTCAGTTTCATCTTTTTCCGAAGCTCTTTCGTTGTGTTTTTGGGTTGCGTGCACAAGACCCCCAGCGTCCATGATCGCTAAACGTGGGAATTATATCGGGGGAACTGGCCCACCGGTCGTCACTCCGGAAATATTAAATTTCTATACCGGTATATACTATATAGAAATACCGTTGACCTGATGCACTCGCGCTATATACGTATATATACAATACTGGTACGCACTCGTGCTAACGCAAATGGTCCGTACTCTCATGCACACCGCTATATACTCGTGAACACGATAATTATCGACTTCCGGCTACATACTCCTGCCCCATTTTCGAATGTTCCACATAAGATATATATATATCTCGGTAGGTACTCTAATTCCTATTAGCCGCCGGTACCTATGGCACTAATGTATTACTAGGCCCATGCGTGAATTCAAAAAATGGTACCCCACAACAGGGGTCGGCACTATTCGATGAAATAATTACATCGCATTGAGATCACAAATCGACATATGTCAAAAATAGTATATTACACTGCAAGGGCAGAAAGTCTAAAATTCCTGGACATACCGCGCAATTGAGTGCTTTCGAACTTCTGCCCGTGTGGTGTATACTATTTTTCTTAATAGCCGGTCGACGGTAGGGGAAAAAAAAATTGCACGATGCAAAAATATTCGCTCTGTTTCACAAACAGCCAATCCATGCATATTGAGCGTGTGATGAAATGAATAAAGATTTTTCTGCTCAACACAGTTAAAAGAAAAACAAAACGTTTGGGGTTGTGTGCTTGTTTTCTTTCTCTTCCGTGTTGGACGATATGAGGATACAAGCGAGAGTATTGACATCGCTTCCGGCGTCGCAACAGAGCCGTGTGACCGTCCCACGTGACTTCCGTTTGCTTCGATGCGAGTCTCTGTGTGGGAGAACCGTGCATACGCCTGAAGGACATATCGGTGAACAAAAATACAATTGAAAAAAAAATCTGACATAGGTGGAGAATGCGTTGTTTGTGTTTCGTATACCCTGACGAGCCTCGCTGACGGAGATGCATTACCATACTCACTCGGCTCGCATACGAACTACGTGTAAAACTTGCTGTGCACGTACCCGCGGCACACCAAGTCATCTCGCTGATTCCCTTACTCGTAGGCTTCTTCATAATCGCCATATACTCTCACAGAGAATCATTGAGGTTCTCATAATCGCTCTCTCCCATTCGTTATCAACAAAAATATTATTTCACATACGTAAAGTTAGTACTTTGCGCCTTAGCGCGCGAACCGCTCCATTTACTTATGATTATTTATTATTAACATATTGAGGGGGGACGTAATTTAAAAATCTGACACAATTCTCATAAATCCCTCGCTTTTATTTATTTAAGAATTTTTTTTCAATACGAAATTTGAAAAAAGTTAGATGTCCAACAACCCCGTTTACTCTAGACTATTGCTGAAACATTTCTATACATGTCAGAAATTCGAAAAATTATTTCAGTTTTTTTCATAGCCTTCTTTTCCTCAATTGGAATAAATAAAAAAGAAAATAGATAAATAAATTGAAAGAAAAAATGGAATCGTCAACTTTCGTCCCTTGTCGCACAATATACTATTGTTATATCATATATTTTCAGGATGATATCTGAACATGTTGACACTTGGATACTTAAGATGAGGAGAGAAGTTGTTTTCCGGCCTACAGAGAAAGAGTAATTGGCAGTTTTGGCAAGATTGTGCTTCTTCCTTTCAGGGATATCGGTACGTCTAGCTGTTGCACTGCGTCGCGGTATCTCCGATTGGCATTATTCTTGTCTCGTATATTTTTTTTTTTTGCCTTTACCTTCACTTTGTCTCGTAAAGTCTCATCTGGAGGAAGCATTCTCGGTCGTACGTTTCCCATTACCACAGTCAAGGCTCTTTTCTCTAACTCTATCCTTTCCTTTGTTCCCATATCTCGCTATCTCATTCTTTCCAGATGTGTTTCTTGCATTCCTCAAGAAATTCTCTGGATCCCGTCCAAGCTATCGGCGCTCGCGCGACTTCTAAACACGAGACCCGCCTCGGTAGCCAACTCTCACGTTCGAAGATCCCGTCTCTTCGAGCCAAAAGTGTTTATTAGATACAACAATCAACATATACAGTCTAGGTCAGCGTAGTTATAACAAAATATATCCCCACCTTTGTTTACTATATTGCTGTTTTGTATTGACTTGGGGTCGTATTCATGGGTCCAACTTTGACCCTTAATTTTCCTTATATGAGACAGTTAAAGTTCAAACTTAATGTAGTTCTGTAGTTCGGCACATTGCGATTAACCGTCAGATTGAGAAAAAATTTCAAAACCTTCTCAATGGGACAAAGATTTGAAAAGAATCAAGCACGTTGAAGGGGCTTAAGAGATTTTTTTTGCATTATAGTGTATCGAAAATGTTATTAAAGAATTGTTCAACAAATCATCCGTCACCTCACTTTTGTTTCAAATGGTAATGGGTTTCTTAAAAATATGTACACACTTTTTCAGAATTGAATCTGAACCAATAATTCATCGACTTCTACAAAATTTTCACAAAAACAAAACCGCCCAATACCTTTTATATTTTCTAAATGAAATAAACACTGAATGCACTTTGTATTATTGCACGCACCCCTTAAATAGAGTTGTCAATGTGCTCTATTAGAGGGAATGTGTGTTGAGAATTTTGAATAATTTTCGAGGTTGGGTGACGATTATTTTTCATTATTTTTTGCGAGTAACAGAATCTTTGGTTATATATTTCCGTATAAATGTCAAAGGCCCTCTATGTCTAATTTACGTCAAAATATGTTGAATAAAAGAGGCAAAATATTGAACAAGATACGCGAGCAAACATGACAACGTAATTTGTTTATTGAGTATTTGCGCAATAATGGAGCGCATAGCGGCATAGCGTACTTACTAAATTTGTCTGGCCGTGAGTGACTGGCTCGGCGAACGCGTACAGAAAAACGCAGTTGCAACGTGCACGCCCAATACAGTCGTAACACGTGTTTCGCCTGAACACGTGTGTACTTCTGTGCACGTGAGCTACAGAGCTCTCACAAGCGTGTGACTTTTCTTCTCACTTCTTTCTACATACCGACTACAAAACTCTCGCATCCGGTTACTACGGTATTAAGCTCCGCGCGTTGCTTGCATCAACCACCACTAAACATTTCAAGTCTCTTTTTCTCCCGCCTCTCGTCTCTCCGACTATCTATGTATATCAACAAATCCCAACATCCCCACAGCTACGCGACACCGTTTGAGACCAGTTATTTTCAACCACGGGACTTTCGACAGTTGTCGAAAACCAGTCATCTATTGCTTCGACAGTTCTTTTTTTTTACATCCTTGAAAGTCTCTAATTTCTTGACATTCTTGTCGTACTCTTGACACTTCACCTCAGACATTAATTGTAAATGACTGATGACAGTGACTGTGGGAAGAAATTCTATTTTCGTTCTTACAAACCGATCTTATGTATAATATACCAAAAAAAAATCAATAATATTTTTAATGTATAAATTCAATTCAATTGAATTCTTCTTAACGTTTTCTCTCATCTTTATTAGCGAAGCTTCTCGCTAATCGAATCAGTGTCGGTTTTTTTACCTTTTTATAATTTTTCAATTGTTAAACTGATTTATAATTTTTTCAATTAAAAATAAATCGAAAAAAATCACTACAATTACCAAAAGTTGTAGTGACATTTGATATTTTACTTCTTTGAAAGTTTTTGATTAATTATGAATTGCAAATCCCAACGAATATTGAGAAGCGATAAAATTTCTTAAAAATTATTATAATATAAAGTATGAATTTTCCAAAACAGCAATACTTTCTTTATTTTGTTGGATAAAATATTTCGAAGAAGAAAAACATTTTGGACATTTGAGATTTTCTTCTATCTAATGAAAACACGCCTAGCTGTTATTATAACCGTCTCGTAGATATCTTCGTAATTTTAGTTGTCGTTGCAGAGTAGACGACGTTCGGATTTTTCTCGATTGCTCGTTTTCCCTGAGCCTCGCGGACGGAATCCAGTTGTTTATGCTCAACATCTTCTTCAATAACGCGAGGATGGTTGGCTGTTCTAAATCCGATGTAGGTATAGTCGCGAGTGTCCACATCGTACAACTGGTATGCTATATTCTATAAGCGGATAGTGGTCGGTCGAGTGGTAGTAGTGGTGGGTTCTCGACACCGAGCCAAAGTGGAATGGTACGAGCGCAATGTCGTCTCGTCTCGCCTTTTACGTTGTGCGCTAAGGTTTCATCGCCTTATTAAGATCCCTCCGCGTCCGGCATCGAGCTTCTCAAGCCCCTCGTATTCGCACTCGCGAGTTTACCCCTCGAAAGAACCCTGGAAAACCGGAACTTGCCAACAGGTTTTTCTTATTCTTCATTTATGTACTTATTCATTTATTTTTAAATAGATTTATCTCGATGGATTGAAGCGGCCATGAGGGCTCAGACGATGTCACTCATCCTCATCCTCGATTCTCTTATTTTAATCTTAATCTTCTCCATACACCTGCACGCTCCAAGCATTTCCCCATTTTTTTATATTGCTTTATTTTATATTTTTTTAAATCGCTCTATCTTTCCAAAAGACAAAAGCAATCTCCGGATCACATTAATATTTTCAACACTTTAACTACTATATTACTATAATTTATACATTGAAGGTATAACCTTCTTTTAATCTCAATTTCAATTCAATTGAAGGATTCTCAAAGAATTGTCGGGCAGTGTACATTTTTTAGAAATGTAGTTTAAATTTAAATCACATTAAAAGATAACGCTTTGAGGTGTAAGAATGTTGTAAGTGAACAATTCGAAAGTTCAATTTTTTAAAACTATTTATATTAAAATTTTTCCTCAAGGATTATTAATTAATTTGGCAGTAGTAATCGAAGCCCGAATTTCCAAATCACCGTTTTAACATGTAAGCTTTATAGGAAAATTCCATGTGCAACTTTGGTCTGAATGCGTTGTCGATCGCTCACAGTGTGTGATGCTCGTCGGGACAAACTCTCCCGATTTAAGGGGGCCGTATAATCGGAGAGATTACCACAGGTGCAACTCCGAAGCAACTGGGTCAGTGATAGCAACGTCGTTTCTGTCGTCGACGAAGCACTCTCGGGCGTTTCCATCTGAGGAGCTTCCTCGTCGACAAATACCTTTCAAATTCCATTTTCCGTTCTTCAAACTTCAACTTCGCTGTCTCCCCTGCAGTAGTTTCTCACTCTGACCCGTGACTTATCGGTTTACCCTATATTTCGACAAATCCATCGAGCCTACGCGGTTGTAACGGTTAATGGTTCGTAGTTTAAACGTTTGTCGGTAATCAGACGTGTGTAAATTTGTCGTCATAATCGGCTGGTTCGATGGACTAAGCACGCTGTTACTTATATTTAGTATTGATACTTATTTGACGTTGATACGCTGACGCAATAAACTCGATTAGAAAAATTTGATCTAATCATATTTTGTATGATTCTACTCAAATGTGTCAAAATCAAAAGTGTCCCTAATATTGATATATATTTATTAATAATATTAATGCACAAATCGGTATATCAAATATAATATACAATTTAGTAATTTAGTAGAATACTTTTATACTCAATGTGATTTTTGTTACGTACAAACCGTTAAGGGTGTTGATGAAAAGATTTTTAATTTATCGATACACATATTTTGGTTGTCCGTACTTGTTCTAGACTTTAGGTTGCAAGGTTTAATTGTCTTTATTACAAAAACTATGTTACAATAAAAATGTGTAAAACAAGTTTCTACGCAAGGAAAAATGTCGTAAAGGTGAACTTCTCCGAAAGTTGTTCACACGAACTTTTCCTATTCTAACTAATTTGGTCTAGCAATGCAACCTTATAAGATAACATCACAACAAAAGAAGCCGGGGACTGACCTTGGCCACATGGAAATACCGCTTATAAAAATTTCATTTATTTTTTGTGCAAATGCAAAGTGGTATCCTTTTATCAATGAAAATATATAAAATGTGCATTAATAATGCCAACTAAGTTTCATGTATTTTAGCTGAATGGTATTCGGACTTGATTCGTGATTTTCTCTTAAAGTTGTATCATTGGATCGCGTTGCCCCCACTCAAGCGGGTTGAAAATTTGCCTCAATCGCGAGTCGTTCCCGCAATCAATCTCCTTGCATTCTGAATGCAGTCGATCGATATGCCATCATCCTTCGGGAACCCCAGCCTCGTCGACCAGTGGCGTTAACTATTCTTACATGACCGACGACTAATAATTAATTGACGTCGAGACAAAACGAGCCACGTGATTCCAGTTGATTTAATCGCGCGGTCTGATACATGCTCACTTACGCACGTACATCTATGGCACGAGCGACCGAGATTTCATTGATATTAATTCGTGATGCGAATTTATGCGAGCTAGTCAACCCTTGATATTTTACCCCATGTCCCGGGTCAGGGACGATTTTTATGTATATAATATATGCCATACAATTTTTTCTTTTCTTTTTTGTCCAAGATTGATAAAACAATAATTAATTCAACCTTACTACCATTCTTCAATCTTCGGTATGTTTTCTTTCAACACTCGTCACCAAACCCATATTTTTTTTGGTGGAAAAATTATATATACCAATTTTCTGAACTTTCGTCTAATAAGATTTTATTTATATCAAACGGAATTCACTCAATTATTTCAGCACTAATTTGATTTCATTGAGTGCAAACTAATCGGTCGCTATTCGTAAACTAGAGCAAAAAATGAGTGCACTTAACTCTGGGTTGACTCTGGTCCTTGTTAATTGCAATAACAACAGTAATGCCAGAATACTTACACAAAACACAATCGGAGAAATCCGCTGATTCCCGCATTTATAATTTCCGCTCAAGACCTTTGCCGACTCATTGAGAAAGCACACAACTGACAAATATGTCTTCTCTTTTACGGTATATCGAGAAAGGAAATTCTCGCGAATACGATTTGCGTTAACCGTCTTCTCCAAAGTTTAAATATGCAGCAGTGAAGCTTAATTAAGAACTGAACGTGAATAACTTTCGTTTGTCACGATGAATTAACACGAATCCACTTCTTTTTTGTTCTGTAGCTACATAATCTATTCATCAATCGAGAGATGGACATTTATTTGGTTAAATTGTACTCAAAGTTCCACTTTCATGACTGAAGAAAAATCATGTATTACCGACGATTGAAAAAATTTCGATTAATCGTAGAGTAATACTATAGATTACTTTAAAGTAGTGGAGAAATGTTACATTTCCCATACAAATTAAATACAATAGTCTGTTAACTTTTGAAAAAAATACATTGCATTTAATAAGACGCAATTTTTCCGAAAAAAGCAACATTTCAATGATATTTATTAAAATTGCTTCCGTAAAGTACATAGGAAAATTGCTCAACACCCGCGAAAACTAATACAACGGTGCCCCATGTTCCGGCAATTTTATTAGCTAACTATGATATACCAGAAAATATGGCGTTTTGATTCAAGACTTGATTAAATTTCATGAACTAATTAGATTTAATTTCAATTTCAATTTTGAATAGAACGTTTAGTCATGTGCATTGACTACTGAAGTCAAATATACATGCGGGCCCGTGACGAAATATACCAGCATATTGACAGGGTACTAACCCGAGCCAACATACAACTATTTCAAAGTCACATCTATACATATGTCATGAATTGAAACGTGAAAGGATTTCTCTTTGATGTGTTTATGTGTGAAAGAGTTGTGAGTGAAAGTGCTGTGGTGCATATGATAGAGCATTTAGTTGTATGCTATCACTTATTGAAATAATTGCCGGGAAAGTTCTCCCATAAAATGTGATAAAATTGCGGTGATTTTTATGCAAACTATTGAGAGCATCCATTTCCTATGTTTATAAGAACTTTACTTTTTTTTTATATATAGGTACAACACGGAATTCCATTTAGCGTAAAAATACCTAATTGTACTTAGTTTATGAATAAGAGTTATAGGTGCGCTATAGGTATTCACTACTAGGGCTGATGTGCCGTAGCTACACACGGATTTCGCGCATTAGAAAGGTATAGCAAGCAACAAACGACGACTAGTATTACAGCCGTTGCAATGTGATGCGCCACAAGGCAATCCGCATTGCTCTAAGTTGAGGAATGATTCCATTGAAATTCTACTACTAACCACACTTGTGGTTAGTGGAATTATCAATTCTTAGCCCATTGTCACTTCTTGCGTTACGTATCGATTCATCGACAGTCTATAACATCTTCACTTTTTTCAAGACATATCATTTCTATTTAACCGAAGAAGAAAATACACGTGATAATTTTCAGGTCAACTTCCAGGCAAAATATCTCTAATTCACAATTATATCATAAATGTACATCCGCATATGTGAAATAACTTGTTATCATTTTTTCCATAATCATGACGCTTTCAGTCTATAAAAAATGTATAAAGTTTGAATGCCTGCAAGAAAAAATCGTTTTCAATAAATACTTGCATCTTTTATATACCCAAAAATGTACTCTAAAGCTGCCATTAAATTTTGTTACTCCTTTTATTCCGATCAATCATTTAAAAATAATAACACTTGAACATAAAATTCGCAAATCGATTTTGCATAATAATGAACACCAAGCCCCGCGTACAATAAATCCTTGTCAAATAAAATAATGGAGAGTTACGACCTCCAAGTAAATTAGACACTTAAGACTGAAAAGACCGTTTTAAATAAAACGTTCTTTTTATTAAAGTATTGTGTCTAAATGTTTCGTCTGGCGAGTACACGTACTCGACAAAAGGCATTACAGTTGAAACACAATATGGCAGCATGCGTGTATATATTATGCACGCGCCTCACGATTGCCTTCAATTTCAATTCATACTCGAGACTTAAGAGTTCTCGTGTATGAGTAGCCTCGATATTCACCCGATTGACTATGAAAAAAATTAATATCTACCACTCTCTCGATTACGCTCATTATATAGTACATTATGTACAATAAATGTATATAGTATAATAAACATGTGGAGAATGGAATTCGCTGCCTTATGCTCACAATATTTGTACAACGTCTTCTGATTTGTGTATGGCGCGCTTGTTGGGCGGCGGCCTCTTTCTGCTTTCTCTTCTGTTTCTACTTCCAATTGAATTTATTGCCAATTCTTCCACATTAAATCATTGTTCTGCCAGCACAAATAATTGAATGTCTTGGATTGCAATATGACAGCGGCCTAATTCTTATTAACACTCTGAGCATCAATAAAAGGCTTCACAATAAAATTCATGCAGGTGCAACATGCCGAAACTATACAGAGTTTGAAGTCTCGATGTTCTGATCTCTCGTAAGTCTTCTATAATCCAAGAGTTTTCTCGACGTTCTAAAGAAAAAAGCTCTGAGATTCCATTTTTCGGCAGACCGTAATTTTATCTCGGGAGCTGCGTAATGAATGAACGAAAAATCAAAAAATTCTGTCTGAAGTAATAAACACGTAAGTTATGTACTTTGTGGTAATTGAGTTTAACCTGAATGAAATACCAAGCCGACTGTCGTGTGAGAAAATAAGGAAGGACCGGGTAACTATAATCGAGTCGCTTGAAAGTCGGTATAACGACTTTGGCTTTTTGGGTCGAGAACTAAATCCTCCTCTCGCACTCGGTCGCAAATATTCCGTAAAACAGTTGGAGGGCCGGTGGGTCAAAGAGAAAGAGAGGGAGAATTGTAGGTACTATGGTCACAAGGGATTTCCCTCGGGATCGATACGTCTCGTAAGGCATTATATGTGTAGAAACCGCGTGACTCCTCCCGTGGCCCCGATCCCTGTCGTTCCTACTCGCCATTTTCGCTTCTCTCGAACCTCTCTCCTTCACCTTGTAATGGAAAAGTTTGTAATCTAGGGGCTGCACACGAGGGCACCCCCAGCGAGTCTTCCGTTGCTCTAGGCAGAGAGACTCCACGAAAGGAAGGCCGCATTAAGTTTCAAAGCATTTTTCGTCATTAGATGAGACAGAAAGCATGCACTATTCTGCCTTAGAGGCTGAGGATCCGCTTCGTGGCTCTCCTAAATCCCACCGACCATTACAGACCATCTGTGTCTCTGCCATTCTTTTCCCTTCTCGCGTCTTCCCTATTTTTTCTTTGCAATTTCTTCACTCCTTTTCCCTCTTTGTTCACAGATTTTTCTTCTATTTCTCCATATTGTGTATAAAATAAAATGGCAACAAATTACATCAGAAACTGAATTACCGACAAGTATATAAAGGGAAAAATGTGAAACATGTTACATTTCAACAGTACGGAGAACAAAAAGTTTTTCTTTTCCCCCCCCATCTGCTTGCCTCTTTTTGTAACTAATAGGTATATTTTTATTTCCGTGGAGTCAACTAGAAAGGCAAATGATTAATGTGAGTTTATGTATATAGCGTTATTTTCACTCTCTCCAGTTTTGGTGAGGGAAGAGAGAAATGGGCTAAAAATAAACGCCCATAATCAGTTTGGTGAAACTAAAAATAGTCGAATCCTACTGTGGAAGCGCCTAAGCTCAGGATTTTATTTCCATGAATGTTTCGAGAGCATTGTATCATAAAAAACCTGAAGAGCGAAAAAATACTCTGTACTACCATCTCTACTTGTTCTATTCAAATCTTTCCTTACTCACGGAGAATAACGTAAATTTATAAAAAATTATGTAATCGTGAATGAAAATTTTAATCAGCGTATTCGTCCTTTTGTGTTTTACAGAAATTACCATCACTGGGTGGGAGTAAAGCACCGCGTGTTGACAGCACCGATAACAACAATGCCAATCATTCGACATCGAACAACATTCACAACTTGCCGATGGACGATCCCCTCAACACAAATTTGCGTGTTGATATATATGGTAAGGATATTTTTCCAAATATTTTCGAGCAGTAGCAAATACCTCATCGAAATAATCTATAAACGATTCGGTGAAATAAAATTCTAATGTTTTTATTTGTCAATGATAAATAGGGAGGAGATTACCAATGACCCCGCAGGAAGCAACCAAGTACTATGGTTCGCGGCTGACTGAATACGAACGCACGGAAATCGAGAAATACTCAGAGATCTGGTACGTGGGTTTGTCGGCACGTAAAATACACGGCGAAGAGTCGTCCGAAAATAATGGCTACGACGATGATACCGGTAGCTACTACAAAATACCCCACGACCACATATCCTACAGGTTAGTGATGTATCTAACTAATTTGAGTTTATTCAAGGAGATCTGTTCAGAAATTTTTTAGTTAATGACAAAAAAATCATATTGATCGGTATTGATTACATTTTTTTTTTTTCCACTTCAGATACGAAATATTGGAGGTCATAGGAAAGGGTAGCTTTGGCCAAGTTATTCGAGCGTTCGATCACAAAACTGGACAACACATCGCCATAAAAATCATCAGGTATGGGAAAATATTCATAACTCAGTGAATGGCATCAAAGTTGAGGAACATTAGTATTAACAAACTTTCTTCGGCTCCAAAATGTATGTTTCCGGTTTAAACGATGAATCATGATAATTTTGGATAAAGAATAATACTCGTACCAAATTAATTATGATGGCATCTTCCACTGATGTAATTAAAACGCGGGAAAACAATTAAAGTGTGATTCTAACGGTGATCGATTTTTTCGCTTTACAGAAACAAAAAGAGGTTCCATCATCAAGCTTTAATCGAAGTGAGAATTCTGGATCATCTCAGGAAGAAAGATCTCGATGCCAACTCTACGTACAATGTTATTCACATGCTTGAGTACTTCTACTTCAGAAACCATTTATGCATCAGTTTCGAGCTCATGAGGTTAGTCGTGTTCCTTAAAAAAATTTGAATAAAATGATAAATATATGTCTATATCTTCAACTGATTAATCAAAAAAAAAAATGTAATGTTAAATTTGTTTAATTTACAGTCTCAATCTCTACGAGTTGATAAAAAAGAACAACTATCAGGGATTCAGTATAAGCCTCATCCGACGATTCGCAATTTCTCTGATACAATGTCTGAGACTTTTGCATCGAGAAAATATTATCCACTGTGATTTGAAGCCGGTAAGTCACAACGATACATCACTAATTATGTCATAGCAACAGGATTTAACAAATCAACGCTTGTGCCGAGCGAAAAATAAATGAACAATAGCGGCAAGGAAAATTTTGAAACCAGAAAAAAGTATGGTATTTTTTTTCACCCGCTTATCAAGGAAAAGCAGAAATGGTTATTACATTCCAATTCCGGGGTACATCCGTGAGAGTTTTTACCTAACCTAACTTCCGATGCGTCAGAAGCCAACTTAGCTAAACTGTACCGCATTTGAAACCGTTCTCTTATTTGTTTTTCACTGTACTTGATATATTTCTTTGAAAAAATATGCGCGAAATTCAGGTTATTCCTTTTTTTCTTGTTCTCACAATAAGTGAAGTATTCGAACGCCTTTTTGTAAGAAAACCGCAGGTAATTGTTGCAAAATGATAAGTATTGACAAAATTATAGGACATATGTGAATGAAATGATGGGTATTTAAAAGCTCGAACACACGTATGTGTAGTATAGGCGTCGAGATGAAAGCGAGGCGAACAAAAAAGGGAATGCCGTTCTCTCGAGCGGCTATGGCTCCTCCGGGTCCTCGATGCATTCGCGTTCACTGCGCACAAATGAAAAAACCACGTTGACTGCGTACGCGCTACATGAACTACATCAGCGCTATGCACGCGAATAAGTACGCATTCGTTTCGCTCATCGGACACGCAATCCGTCGCGTGTCCAACTTTACATCGCTTACCTGATTGCATATTTCCGAGGCAAGAAACTTTCGAGCGCGATAATGCCCTATGCAGTTATATACAGTTTGAGTGTGATAAATATTCTGTACGACGAGCGAGACCCTAAAAATTATATACATATATAGGGCAATAGTTGTGCTCTGCGTTTGCACGTCCGCCCGTTTGCCCGTTCATCATAGTGTAATGTAAGTCTCCTAACTTTGTCGCAAAAACTCTTGTCTAACAAGTTTATCCAAGTTTATATACTGTCGTATGCCTCCTGAATACTTGATCATTTCCATATAATAAGGCGAGTTAACTTTAAATCAGTGCCAATTGTCGTGAAATATCTTACTTGTTCGTCCGCTCTCGTTATGTGAAAATAACATAGACTTGACCCGCAGAATAGAGAATTTTTTAGCCTAGCAGAGCACCCGTTGAATCGAAGTTACTTACAAAAATATTCGCTCTGTTTTACATCGTCAAAACTTCCATATGAGAACCGTACACCTCCAATAATGCTAAATCGAGCGGAAGATTCAAAAGAAGAATAGTTTCCAAAATTATGCTTAATAAGGAATTTTTCATTCTTCGTTCGCAGGAAAATGTTCTCTTAAAACAACGCGGTAGCAGCTCAATCAAAGTGATAGACTTTGGTTCATCGTGCTACAGTAATGAACGAGTTTACACGTACATCCAGTCACGATTCTACAGAAGTCCGGAAGTTATTCTTGGGCTTCCTTACGGCACACCAATTGACATGTGGAGCTTGGGATGTATACTCGCTGAACTTCACACGGGATATCCTCTGTTTCCCGGCGAAAACGAGGTTGAGCAGCTCGCGTGTATCATGGAAGTTCTGGGTCTACCCCCAGAGAACCTTATCAACCACGCGTCTCGTCGCAGGCTCTTCTTTGGTAAGTTTTACTTCCGTAAAGGAAGCTTTGTTTTCATGAAAAAAAAAAATTCCGGTTTTGCTATCTCAGGATGCTCAAAATTCTCTAAAATGTCGAGAAAAATGATTGTACGAAATGTCTGTATGTGTGTGTACATGTGGATTCTTTTACTATTCAATCACTTCGAATTCATTAATTATTGTTTACGCCGTAAATACCTCTGGTATTATATAAATATTCATCAACGAATGAATTATTCGCTATATTACTATATAAATGTGAAATAATACTATCAACCAAGATATTAATGACAAATGTTAAAGGAACGTCAAATTATTAAAATAATTTGAATTATGTGCTCTGATAAGCCGGAATTTCCCTTTTGTATTGCGCGTTTCAAAAGTAAAAGTTCATGCATTTAAATATGATTAACTCGGAATTTAAAATATTTTGTAATCATTAAACAATCTCATCTACAACAATGTCGCGCTATATGTTTTCTAGACTCCAAAGGAAACCCCCGCTGTATAACTAACAGCAAGGGCAGAAGAAGAAGACCTGGTAACAAGAACGTCGCTATCGCTCTTCGTTCGAATGACACACTCTTCGTTGACTTTGTCAGCCGATGTCTCGAGTATGTAAACCATTAAAATGATTACAAATGACTCGATATTAATGAAGATAATTGTAGCATGTAATCATTACTCAAATGTATATTAAATAGGTCATGTCTTTTTACCTCTTCAGATCTGTTTCATAATTGACCATATAGTATTACCACAATATGCCTTCCCTGAATTTTTCTATTCCCCCTTGTTTTGCCAATAGGTTTTTTTAAATTTATCAACCATGTATATCGAAAAAGATTGAGGTCGAGAAAAAAAAAACTCATTATCAAAACGAGTACCTTCAAGGATTTCTACTATATATAGTAAGATACGAAACAGATTGAGAAGGTGAAAAAAAAAAACTGAAAATATGTGGTCGAATTAATAGCAAACACCTCCTAAACAATATTGTTAAAAAAAGTATCCGCTTAAAATTTGTTCACCTTCGCTTACAATTGTTTTTTTTATTACGATTTTTAGAACTCTCGAAAGCCATCGTGAATAAGTGCCAAACTAACCATGCAATTTTATAACTTGGAATTCGCTCGATCTAAGATGTTTCCGTTGTTTCTTTATATTTATCTTGAAAACATTAAATTTATTTAAAAAATGTCTGCTGATTTTTATAAATTGCACTATAATAGTCGGGGCGCAACTTTGTTTGCGTGCTGTAATTTGCATTCAAAAGATCACACATACTTGTATCTTTTTTCTGATTTGTTTCGACACATATTGCAATTCAGGGTTGCTTGGTTGTTCAATATATTTGCTGAAAACCAAATTCGTAGGATATCTGAATCATCAGCACTTTCAAAGGTTTCCGAAATTTTAGCCAAAAATCGAAATCTTTTTGAATATCTGTAAATGCGTGGAAAAAAAAAACAATTGTTCAACAAGTTTCTTAAATCTGTTGGAATATTAGATGGGACGCAAAGAAGCGAATGACACCGGATGACGCGATGCGTCACGAATGGCTACACACATCATCGTCGACGCACTTGTCGACATCGTCGTCGATGGGCTCGTCAGTGGTATCTTCGGCGATGAGTAGTAGCGTGACGGAGCCTTCGCAAACTGGTGGACACGCGCAAACGGTGAACGTGAGTGCGCCTCGCCAGCGTGCAACAACGATGGAGGATCCTCAACAGCAGTACTCGCTTTACAGGCTCTACAGGGGAAGAAAGTGCGTCTCGAAGATAACAGCGATTGTAAATCCGGACGGCGGTAGTCTGGTAGTCAAAGGAAAGCTGAACGGAAGCGCAAGCAGTCACGCGCTGGCGAGTGGCACACAACCCGCAGCCTCGAGGCACGCGTCGACCGGTGACATCGTCGCGAGTCTCGATCCGAATCTCGACGACTCTGGCACATTTCTGCCGCCGATATTGTGAAGCCGGCTCTGTCCTAGCCACTTATAAATTTTTCATACAGAGGCTTCGCCACTCTGTTGCGACAAGCTCTACTCTTTCGCCAATTCTCGATGACAGTTGCTCTCACAGCAACAAACTAATAAAGAAGCTAATAGGCTTGTGTCACCGAAAAATAGCGGTAAGAAAAACAATTCCGTAGACGTTTTTCTTCTTTATCAAAATTTTCACATTTCAACCTCATTAAGCGCATGTCAAGCATTATAATTAGGCAATTTTTTTAAAAGACATACAGTGTATCGAAATGGTTTGAGGTGGAGAGTAACATTTTTTATCCGTCACATCCTTGAGACCAAAAGTGTCGACAAATTTTAGTGTTCGATGCCTCATTTTATCTGACAAACAGTGCATTATCGAATGAGTGTAACAATCCTCGATGCACCGAAAATTGGATTCACTGTAACCAATTATTTAGTGAATTTTTTATAAAAAGAAGGTTTATTTACATATTTAAATTTATAGTTTTGTCAAAAAGGCCGTAAATTTAAATTCCTACACTAATTGTAGAATGCGCTCCTCGATAGATGAAATATTACATAGGACATTGTAATTTGTTTACGGTTCAGTCTGAAAGCTTCGAGTGGTCGAAATTTTTGTTTTTTACCTCAGCTAAATTTGATGCACTTTATGTTGTTAGAAAATTGCAGAATTATAATGCTCGGTACCTACTTAATGAGATTTAAATGGAAGATTTTCATACCATCTACAGAATTTTTTATCTTATCATTGTTTTTAGTTGACTGGGCTTTCTTGAGTAGAGCTGTGAGACGCGAACGCAAGGTGACATATCGCGGCGAGTGCGCCAGGTGCAAAACTCTCGACAGAGGGTCCACCGCGCACGCTTCTCCGTTCTTTTAATTTACCTTTCAATTTTCATTTCTTCTCTTTCTCTCTTCTCATTAATCCGATGAGACAAAGTCGAGTGCCGACAATAAGTACGATCTAAATAATTGCTTCCGAAAACATAATAAAACGGGGACGAGAAAACAGCGACGAGCAGAGGGAATTGCTATATTGCCGCATCCGAGCCCGTCTTTTTTTTTTTTGTTCGTTTATAATCAATTGATTGTAACAATTTACAAAGAGAGCTTCTGACGAAGTCAGTGAGCATGCTTCGTGCTTTCAAGACTCGACATGAGAAAGACTCTGGTAACGTAGACGAGCGGACGAGCATTCGTTTTGTTTCCCACATTAGTTTGTGTGTTTCACTGATGACGATTACACGATTGCTTCCATGTTATTATGACAAATTTGTCTTTGTAGCAACCAAACTTTGTCACTCCTTCTCAGAACATTAGCAGACAGCATTAGTTAAACTCAGCTGTTTCTAAAAGATTTGAAAAGTTACAAAAGATAAATGCACATAATTATTGTCAGTGAGACAGTAAGGAAAATTAAATGAATCAAGTAGCCAATTATTTGTTCGTTTAACTTCTAGACGTAATTTTGTATGCAAATTTGCTCGTCCAGTTAGACGAGCAAATTTCGAGCATCGAGGACTATACATGACAGGAAGTGAGTTGATGCAGTGAGCTCACAAGGCCAAAGTAACGTGAACGAAAAAGTAAAGGTAGAAAAAAGAGTTATAGAAAATGCTAAATCCGATTCGCTTGTTAGCGAGGTAGTCTCAAGTTTTACAGCTTAGAGGCTACGAAATGCGCATTCGGTAGGAAAAAAATTAATAGGAGAGGTAGAAATGACGACGACCAATTGCGCTTGACTCGAAAGCCCGAAAGTACCAGACGATTCGCGTTCGTTATTAAACGTTTTGGCGAAAAATAATTTGAAAAATATTCGCTCGAAAGACGAAAAAAAATACATTGTTGTTGACATATGTAAGAAAAAAAAATTGTCAAATGAAAGGATAAATAAAAGAGAGATGGGAGAGATGGGAGAGATGGGAAAGATGAGAGAGAGAGAGAGAGAGAGAGAGGTGGCGGCGTACCTCGTATTGTAGCGTGTCCCAGCTTCGCGCGAGGCCTGAGTAGTCGTATTGTGATATTAAACTACCACTGTCTTACTTAGATCTCCAATTATAAGAATTGTAATAACTTACTCGTAAATATTCTTTACTGTTATTAATCAACAAAAAATAATTATTGTTTTTCTCGTACCATCGTTAATATCATCGCTACTGTCGCTATAGCATGTCCTTTTGCAGAGTTCGCGGTGACCACGACGACGACAACGACGACGAAAAATTCCATACTGGTTTTATATAAAATGAGGATACGAACCGTTATTCAATAACGATATAAGATAACAAATGACTCTGTATATAGGAATCGTAACTTTATTGAATGACGGATCCAATGTGTATTCGTAGTAATATTATTAGACTTTACTGCCGAGCTAATTTTGAGATTGTCGCATTTAACATCTTAGATGTTGACTTTATCAATTTTTTTTCGACTCACCGCGATCCTTATAAATTAAATGAAATAATACTGCATTGAAATTATTACCACTGCCTTTACCATAAAGCACGTTTTTTGTGTTACTTCTTTCTAAGGTCAAACTAGATAGCTTGAGCTTCACTGTTTATGAAATTACCAATTATTTCAATAGCTTGGAGCTTACACCTTTTTCGCTGTGAAAAAAAAATCAGCGTATCTATAAATACCGTATTTACAATTGGAATAGCGCTAAATACCAAATTTTGCTCGTGGTGCAAAACGGAAATATCGAGAGACAGCGTGACAAAGACTGAAAAGGAAATAACAAAAGAAAAATAAATAACATTACGTATTATTTTTTTTAGCGCCCCACTCTCATTGATTATTATATTTTAACTTAAAGTACTTTGAGATTGACGAAAAAAGTAACGGGCCAAAATATCGCTTGCCAACTTATGCGATTATTGGGTTAATTATGAACGTATACGATTGTCTGCGGAAACCGCGGATCCATTCGACGTTTCTGTTTTTTTTTTCTTTTCGACCTCGAGACAAAGCCACATTATAATTCTATTTAAAGCATTGCTCATCTGATCGTAGAAAGTAAAAATTCATTAATACCGTAACGAAGTATCCTAAACATAGTAAGCGTAAAACTCGTTAAACTTTAAGGGACATGTTTACAGTGAACGAAATATCAAAAAGAAAAAAAAAAGTTTATAAACTATCATAAATAATTGAGTACGAGGAATAAACGAGGGAAGATTAGAAGTAACAGAAGGATAGAAAGAAAACAAAAGAAGGGCGCGTGAGAACAGTAGAAAATTAATGTCGACGTAGGATAAACCGTAGAAACAAACATTAAGGTAATTGAGAGAAAAAGAAAATGAAGAAAACGAAAAACCTATAACTGTAGTAAGTGATAGTTTCGAGTGCTCTCCGACGATGAGAGATTCGTACTTTCGCAGCGTGTACAGTTTACGTTATTAGGTGTGTTCAATTATATACAGCGGGAACAAATTATGTGTATAGAAGACGAGAAAAAAAAAAAGAAAGAACAAATGCAAAACAAACCACGTGTATCTACATACATTATTAAAGCAAAAAGAAGGAGAAAAAAAAATCAATCTTATTACGTATATAATATAAATACACACTGTGCGTACGCCTATCGAGTATGTTATGAAGGAGCACGATGGTCGCCAGGGAAATTTCCTTAGAATCCCTCGGCCAATTTTCCCCCTCGAGTTCGAAATTATCGTATTTCATTGCAATCACTACAGGTAAAAGATATATTCTTGAAAAATTGACATACTTGTATGAACTTGGCGATACAGTTGTTAACGACGGTAAGAAGAGAAGGCTGCGGAAGATGACACAGGGATATTATAGTCGAATTCCTCGGCAAGAACCAGGGTTAAGTCGCTTCACCGATTAAGCGCGACACCTTGAAGACTAGTCACGGACAAACAGGACGCTCGCGGCTAGTCCTTTTGACGAACATGTATAAGAGAACGCCTACCTAACGTGCTTTACAAAGTCGAACCAGATATTTCAGACGCTGCTCCCGAAAAAACAAACGATAAATTCGAAAATCGCTGCGCAAAAGGAAAACAAGCCTAAAAAATAGTTGAAACAAAAAGGCAGTGTGTGTGTGTGTGTAACTAGTTAATAAATAATGTGATTAGATTTCGTAGTAATACGGTATGTAACAACTACGATAGACTAGGTAGCAATAATAGTAACGATAATAATTATAATAATTACAATAATAATAATAATAGAAACAATAATCGTATAGTTGGGCTCCCCCTCCTCCAATAATGTACGAAACAAAAAACAACCTCTTATTGCCAAATGATTTTAAACAAAAACCATAAGGACAACATTTCAATGCGGAATATGACAAAGTTAGATGAGTTTACGGAGCAAACCTCGAGAGTAGAGCCTAGTAGGACAATCATACACGCCCTTTAGCGTTGTTACGTGTAAGTAGGCTAAAGAGGTATTTAAACGATGTACAACAAACGAGTATATAGTTTATGTTTGTTTAACACGAGCGAAACCGATGGAGATACTCGTTGAATATCGATGGCAAACGAAAATTAAATGCTTACCGCGAAGAAAACGCGTCGATGCGAGGGGAGGCGGGAGCAAAACATGGATTTCTATAACATAGTCATGATAAACATACGATCGACGAACACATATTATGATACACGAATGAAGTTGACGCGTGGACCGAAGGACTTTGTCGAAAAACCGCGGTCAACGATAAAACACTGTCGTCGTATTGATCCCCAATTATACATATATACATATATATATATACATATATGCATATAGGTACTCCGGCTCGACACTGCTAAGGTGCAATCTCTTCTATCGTGTGTGATGAATTTTTAAGTGACACTCGACGCGGGGCTGTATAAATAGTTGATAAAAGCATGCACGCATTTTTGAGGAACGAGAATAAAAGCCCCTTAATCGTACGGTCGCGCGAACATGTGATTGAATGACGCGGTGAGCTTCTTACAGCTCACCCGAAAAGTATGTCCGATTATGTTGAATGGGAATCTAAGCGCGTGATTTCGAAAGTGCATATTGTGATTCGTAAAAAAAAGAAAAGAAAAAATAACACGAGTAAAATATAACGTTCTCGACTCTCGCAAGCGAGAGCACGTGCCGTTGCGTAATCATGAGAGACCGTCAATTTACGCCTGACTTAAATGTAATACATACACAAGTGAAGAATTGACATAATTGAATAAGATGTTTAACAATAACGAGCGTATAGTGTGTAATAGAACGATACTAAACAACAACAAAAAAAGAAGCATCATCACCTTTTGTATCATTTGTTCGTTTTGTTTTTATTATCTTACTGCGTTTGTCTTTCATTATTAATGTAATAATCAAGGTGAGTCGAACTTATGAACTTTTCTTCTGTGACGAGAGAGCGAATAAACGAAAAACGAACAATATTAACGAAGCGTTATCCTCTTTTTATTTCCTATCTTTGCATTTCTTTCCGAGCGGTACATTATTAGTACATTAGGATTCTAAAAAAAAAAACAAGTACATGTAATGGCCTATTTTTACTCGATGATGGATTAATAGCGAGTAAAGTGTTGTTGGAAATGGTTACGGGTTGAATACCGAAACGTTTTTTACGGATAATTTTCACATTTACGGTTTAGACGTAAAAAACAAGCGGTTAGAATGATAGTACAAAACCAATACAACAATTGTACATACTCTTGAGATACAAAAAAACAGGAAGGATTGTTTTTTCTTTTATTTCGATACTAAATTGGCATACAAAGTACCGTCGTATAATCTATTCACCCGATTCACTTCCAAATTCGACATAGTTATAATGTTTATGCATACTCGATAACATTTTCTATCGTATAATCTGCGAATTTCTATACAAGTTTTTTCATTTGTTATGAACAACTGCCCAGAATAATGGGGTAACGATCCTGTGATTAATCATTAATATGAATATTAAAGTTGGACTAATAATTAGAAAAATAAAAAAAGAATTAATCCGCGATAAAAAATAAGTAAAGAGAGCGTAGTGAAAATGTGCTTTATTGTATGTTTTACATTTTATGCGGTTATTGCACCATTTGGAACTCTATAAAAATCTCGAATTCCGTAGATTCATTCTATTATACATAATTATATACATCTGCATTAGTACTTATATTTCTCTCCGGAGTAATAAATCCGGTCAATTTGATTGATAAACCCATTTGTGAATCATCCTTTACCGCTTAAACTGTACGATGAAAAGCCGTCTAAATAATACCTCTATAAAATAATATTGCCGTGGATGGAGTGCGAAGCAACGCCAAGCGCTATATTTAATTAACGCACTATTCCCATTCCATTGGTATGCGCCTCAAAGTGCCTCGTAAATCACATCAACATGCATGAACAGCGCTTAAAATTGCAGGCAGACCTTCTCGTGTTGCATGTCCGATGTGCAAGTCGTTCGTTTAATGCAA
The DNA here is from genome assembly GCA_949699805.1 of Tromatobia lineatoria. NCBI lineage: Eukaryota > Metazoa > Arthropoda > Insecta > Hymenoptera > Ichneumonidae > Tromatobia > Tromatobia lineatoria. The sequence goes on from OX453045.1 coordinate 359,304, forward strand.
AATATCTCTCCCTAAGAAATCAGCAGTTCGCTCGAGTCAATCGAGATACGGAGACGCAGCTTTATTTCCCTCGCTACTCATTCATAATAGTTGCGGTGGAAAATTAGAGAAAATATTTAATTTCGAAATACCAAAATTCGCAAATTATATTTGGTTTTCGTCCGTCTCATGTCGTATGACTTACGAAAAAGCTCGTTATATACATACGAACTCACGGAAAAGCTCAGTCTACGACATACGAAATACCTACGACTTACGACATACGACGGACAAAAGGGTGCGAATGGCCAACCTGTAAAAAAATAGCATTTTGAGGCTCGACCATTCGAAGAGGAAAGATGCGTGATTTTAATAGTACATTTCAACACTAGCGCGATAATATTTTGATTTAGAGACAGCAATTCCATCGAAAAACAAAAGTTACAGCCAGTTGAAACAATCAATATCGTTCGCCGTACGATGCGTTGTTTTAACAGTCCATTTAACAACTGGCAAAAAAATACTTTGATTTAGAGATCGTGGGTTTGCAGTTGTGTACGAGTCAAAGGTAACTACTACAATAACACGAGGTTAAAAAAGTTTTATCACTCGAATGTTCATCGAAATTTTTCGATATGCCGTCTGGAAATTGCGATTTCACAAGCGACAACTTGCGGAAAGAGCCCTTTGCTCAATGGAGGAATAAACATTTTTATTTACCTCTTTGAGGTGCTACGCTGTTGCGTATTATGAATTAATAGCGTTTGTCTATTTATAAAGATTTTGTTCGTACAAAATAATCCAGTAAAACCCGACAAGAAATGCATTTTCAGCGGCATTCGTCATCGGTGGCTGATAAATTTACTCGCCAGTCTCTGTACAACCGTTCTATAATACTTTGTTTTTTAGTACGACGCGTGGAAATTGCAGTTTTCATAAAAAATAATTTATTACAATCCGAAAAGTAATCCACTTTGAGCGACGTTCATTATTAGGTGCTGACGAATTAAATCGCCAGTCTCTGTACAACCGTTATGTAATACTATGTTTTCGTACAAGTAAATTAATTAATTAAGTAACGTCGGTGCGCTGCATGAGTCTAGTATGTTGCCGCGATGTGTCATGATAAGCCATACCAGCACGGAGCATTTCACCGTGAAGAAATACGTCGTGAGGCGATGGGAGGGACGGCAATGATTGTAAATTAGGCAATAAACAACTAAGCATGCTAGGGCTACTATCAGAAGAATAAATGCTATTGTTTGAAGTTCCTGGGATCGTTGGACCGCATGAACTTGACGTAGGTATAGCGGGTATCGTATGAGGACTCGTATCTTGACCACCCAGAATAGACCCTGGAGCCATTAGATTTCCTGAACATTTTAAACATAAAGTTTTTCCAGTTACTTCTAAAGAATTTCAATTGGAATTTTATAAAAGATTGCTCAAACTAGAGTGAACTCCCCGGAGACCGAACATGAGGGTGGTCCATTTCAAACTTTGATTTTTTTTGTTGTTTTCCATGTCACAAAGTAGTGCCAAATACTTTTAAAAAAGTCTTCCTAAATCATGAGTGCCTATGAGTGCGTACAAATTTGGAGGTCGCTACGAAGCAGGCGCTGAATGTTCATTCAATGGTAAGTTCACCCTACAAAGATCTAAAAAATTCGGGAAATATTTGTATCGTACATATATCCAATATATTATCCCTATATGAGCGATATCAATAGAACATTAACATTATTAATCTTTTCAAATGGCAATTTCGATCGCAGAGTATACATTTAGCACGATTAGCACTTACCTGGAAGACTAAGATTGGAAACGGAGCTGACAGTCGATGCAAGGGAAAGAGATGCCGGTGTCGAGAAATCAGAATTTTCGGACGTTCGCAATTGATGGTGATCGATTCTGAGGCCGTGAGGAACGCGTCCTACACCCAAGGATTGTCGATGTAACTCGGTCAATCGATCGCCCTTTCGACTGCGAACCCGTACACCCGGCTTACTGCTATTTCCCAGACCAAAATGCAGGAGCTCCAAGTGTCTTCTAAGATTTCGCGATTGTCGTAAAATAGCTCCACACAGTGGACAGGTGGTCGGTTGATCGGAAATACTTCGTGCTTTTGAACCGTCTCCTAGAAATCAGAAACATCACCAGGGCCTTAAATAGCTCCAAAGGCCTGCAACCAAAGAGTTCCTTATCATTTTGAATAGCGCTTTCCACCCTCTTCAAATGTCACTAACTATTGGACTTTGAAGGTACGAAAAGATTAAATTGTTCTAGCGAATGGAAGAATCATTTTTTGTAACGAAAGCAACGTAGAATTTAGAATATGTATTTTATTTACAGATGTGGAAGAATGAGCGATACATACACGATATTCACTTATATTATATCAATCCCTACGATGTTATATCAAATCTATATTTACACGTTGCCCGATGCCAATAAAATTCGTGTCTAAATACACAAGAAATTCCATAAAGCAAATTCAATTATTCATTTATTAAATTCAGTTGCATATCGACCAGACTATCTTACAAAATCGCAACGAGTCCGACTCAACCAAGCAGATCGTTTTCTTTTCCAATTTCACCAAGTATCCGTGAATTTTTCAAACCAGAATACGGAATTTTTGCAAGAATTGCGCAAAGAAAAATTCTCAGAGTCAAATAAAACCCTGAATATATTTTATAAAAACGATTGTGGATAGATGCCTCTTATGCCTGTGAAAAGTTTTGCTGTCAAATGGTTACAACCCTTAAGAAAATCTTTGAAGATAATTAAAAAATGTGACGAATAATTTTTTGGTACGTTGCGCTCGTTCTGAACACATTACTACATTTTTTACACACATTACCAAGTTCTTGGTTGCTGTACAAAACACTTGGTTGTGCTAATCAATGAGTTAATAGATCTAACCAATTAGTCTGCTGAAGCATATTTAACCAAATGATTGGCTGACCCAATTATACATTGTTCCCGTGTGTTCTCGTTGCTGCAATGAACCTGAATATGGTTGAAATATTGTACGGATTTCAGAAAATAAAAAGAAAAATCAGTCCTCTGAATGCCATAGTTATAAGAGAAAACAAGCAACTATTGTTCAGGCTTTTGGCACTTGATGTTAATGTTTCACACGCTAGTATGTACATAAATTTATGTTAAAAAAAAAAAGAAAAAAAAAAGATACATTGATTTCTCTGTGTTAATCTCATGTGAGTATACTAATGCTTCTGAGACCATCGCCACAGATAGTTTAAATAGCTAAAGACCATTTCGTCACGGACAACCATCGGCTCGAAAAGTGGGATAAAATGTGGTGCCTCAACCATTTGCATTTACCAAGTATCTACAAATTTCTTTAAAAAAAGAAGAAAAAAACACAGGGTTTTGCAAAATTTCCGCAAAAAAAAAAGTATTATCCTTGGAGCCGAATAAATTTATCATGTTAATCGCTCTTGCCGAATTGCCCACAAATAAACATTTATATAATTTAATAAATTCATCGTAATAAGAGAAATGTGTATGCGAGGGTTTTAGTAAAACAAGTAAACCTTAGAAGCACATACATATTCTCTTCTTAAAGAACACCTATAATACATTCGATATCCATTTTGTATCAAACACAATAAACTATAAGTACTCGAGAAAAGTGAACCCCTAGGGAACCAAAATAGTTACATAAAAGAAATATATAAATCTAGATTCTCTTAAGCGCAAATCTTGTGCTGTGACGACACTAAAAGGCTTTTGCACCAATTCGCACTTTGTGCATTTTATTAAAGGGCCCTGATTAACTCAAAAAAGTGATAAGGAAAAAGATTCTGTAAATGATACCCTTCATCCGAAAATTTTTACATTCGAATCTCATCAAGAACATGCCAAACATTATAATTCTGCAATTTTTTTAGACATACATGGTATCAAAATAATGTGAGATGAAAAGTAACATTTTCAACCTGTCACACCTGTCAGAGCAAACTGGTAAACAAATTTTTGTGTCAAATGTTTTATTCCCTTTGTCGAAGAGTATATTCTAGGATGAGTGTAGCAATCTTGGATACAATGGAAACTGGGTTAACCGTAACCAATTATTTAGTGTTTTTTTTTCAAATGAAGAAAGATTTATTCACACATTCAAAACCATAGCTCTATCAAAAAGGCCTCAAATGGAAATTTCTACTCATCGAAGAATGCACGTTCCGACAAATAAATTAAGACATGGAACACTAAGATTTGTTCACCGGTTTGATCTGAATGCCGCGACAAGTCGAAATTTTTTCTCACCCCACATTATTGTGATGCACTCTATGTCCTCACAAGATTGGAGAATCATATGGTTTGGTATGTATTTAATGTGGTGTAAATGTAAGTTTTTTTAAAAGAAGGGTACCATACACGGAATTTGCGTTCTTACGATTGTTTTTAGGTGACTCGACTCCTTCAATTAATTTTTCTTTTTCTTTTTTTAACATACACCCTTCATTATTTTGTTGTTACACAAAAGTTATTGTCTTGACATTGGCCGATTTAATTTCATCTGGCTATGGTTGGGGATGGTACGTTGCTGTGTGGTGAAACTACATTCGATCTGTGAGGCGACGGTGACGGAAGTGGACTCGGTTTGCATATTATTCTTTCGCAACTGTTGCTTCCGCCGCTGTCGGTAGCATAATTAAGCGACTGTCCAGTATATCCGGGGATTTCAACTTCCGGTTTTATTTCTATCGTGACAGTTTCGGCATTGGTAGGTTGAGTAGGATGACTATTGAAGCGATATTTGCACGAGGAAAGTAAATGCCTCCGTAGATTTCTCGCTTGTCGAAGTGTCGCACCGCACAGTGGACAAACACCGGGACAATCGGAGGCACCGCGTACTTTTTGGGTAATGCCAACGATTCCTGAACCTCCGGGTGTCGATGCTGAAATGGTGTTCTGAAGAATCGGTGAATATCCGACATTGAGCGAGCCCGGAAACGAAGGTATATGCAACGGGGAATATTGTTGCATTGGCAGCAAAGTTTGCAGGTGAGGCTTATTATCCCCCATTTGTTCCTGCTGGAGTATCGGATGATTGTGGTGTGTATTATCGGCGTTGAGCATCAGCGGTTGTGGATGTGAGGTGAGCCAATTGGTGCTTCGATGATTGACATATTCCGAGGGCGATTGCAGGCTCGCTGCCAACAGACACAAACACAATGTTACCATTCGGGGCTGAACTGAGCTTCTTTAACTGTAGTCTGTAATTCGCCATTTTCTCTCTTTTTTAAAAATTTAGTTATATTGAATATTTTATCTTTCTCTCTGTATAGGTCGACTACAATCAAGTAGCACTGTAACCAATGAAATTTGCAGTTCAACCCTAACGATGGTTGTGCTTGTGTCCGTCTTCCTTTTTTTTGTTCATTGCTATTTGTTTTTGTCAGTGATTATGGACAAGCTTGGTATTACCGTGACGAGGTCTTTTTCGCGACGACAAGCGATGAATGTGTTAAGCATTTGAATATACTTATATTTTTATATATATGAATATAGAGCAGCGGACACAAAACACAATTTTAACGAATACTTTTCGTTTAATTTTTTTATAGGGGATCTGACTATCGTGTGCGGTGAAAAAAGTGCATTGAAAATCTTAATTGTTTAGATGATTTCTAATAAATATTTCATTTACAAGTGCAGTCAAGTAAGATCCCCTCAAATAGACGATAAACTTTCGAGAAACTTTTTTAATAAGGTAACTTACCCATGTCGTCCTGCGATCCGCTCTCCGCATCCTTATTGTGATCGAAGTCGGTCGTTCTCTCGTCTCCGTGGTGACTGTCATGGCCTCGTTCGTCGTTATCACCGTGGTCACCCCGTGGCCATTTACCAGAAGACGACGACGACTTCCTCCTCTTTTTTCTTCGTTGCATCGGTATACACGAATTCATCGTTTCCCGGGTTAGTGGCTCGGTATTTGCAGGTATCGCCGACGCGGGTATTTCTTCACCGTTCTGAGTTAAGAAAATGTATATTGATTTACGATTATTCCAAGTGGAAGCGTTAAGAACTGTAATTTTTTTCTGTCCTCGTCCAAATCATCATATGCCGGGTTTTCGCGATAATCGCGGCCAGTCAACAAATATTTACAGTTCGCTCAGAGCAATATATGTCCACACTTTCCAAAACCGTTTTTATTTTCATTCTGACCGAATAATAATTTCTTATTTTTTAAAATAAACGCGGCAAGAGCATTAACTAGTTGGAAAATATTTGGAGGTTGTTCAATACACTTAAAAGTTCAAGCTATTTGAAAAAAAAAAAAAATGAAATTTTTTGTTATATCATTCTTCTAATCGGTTAAGGCATTTACTAGGTATATTTTGCTCTGTGAGAGAAAAAAAAAAGTATATTTCTCAGGTGCGAGACATTGAGAATATATGAATATATATTTTTTCTTGATAACTGAAATTCTCTGATGCAATGAGTGACCTCTAAATACGTTTCGATTCGGAAGAAATGTCGTGACATTTTTTGAGAGACACCAACGTAAATATTTTTGCAATGGGATATGTGATAAACAAAAACTTTAAATATATTTTAGAAAATTACTGAGCCTTTTGAGGCTAGCGCGTAACCTCTACTAATTTTTGTCTGGCTAGGGCATTCGCTGGTTTTATTTCTTTTCGATAAAAGGAATAATTGTTAGATGCAAATTCTTGATGAAAAAAAAATAGAGCTCAAAATGTTGTCACCCTAGTGAAGTACTAGATAGCTTTTTGCTCTGATGGTCTCGATAACATAAAATACAACTACAAATAAAACATACTTCGGTTAATATTGTAGGTGGGGTAAGACCGTGAATACTCAAACAATGAGCAGCTTGAAGCAACGAGGGCAGCTGAGAAGGTTCGACGCTGACTTCTCCTCGGTAGACAAATTCAAGTAGAGATTCGAGATCTTCAGCGCCTATGCCGGCGAGCATCACCACGGGATGCTGACATGGTGTGCTCTGAAATGATAAAATGCCATCTCCAGTCAGAAAACTCCGGTACAGCGTTTGCAAGCTCCAAAGAGGAGCGGCGTCGTCGCAAAGACACGTTGTATCCATAAATTGAGACCTTAAGTAAATCCAGAAGGAAAGGACTCGCAGCACTGAGAACAATCTTGTGCGCAGGAAAAGTTCTTCCACCGGCGGCTAATGTAACATCTACGAGATCGCCCTGACCCCTGAGTAATTGAACGGCTGTTGTAAGCGAAGATCCAAACTCACCCCAAGAGAGGCTGTATAGTTGTTGATTACTGCTACCCATTCTGCAATGAATAAACAGAGTGTAAAGAGCGAGGTTGCGAGGCAAGTTTTCCAAAAAAATTAGTATTAAGAGAAAAACAATATATTTGATGGTTAAATAAATCGATATATGAATAAGATGTTTACAATACAGCAAAAGCATACAAACAAAACTGGAATAATGGTGTAACGCGACCGAGGAGTCGGCAATAACAAAACGGAGTGCAAGAGGTGGAAAGATTTTCATTGATGTCCGGGAGTGAGAAAAACCGAGCCCCCGAGAAACTCAGATTCAGCCAAGACCCCGCTGCACCCGTTTGTCTTGCCTCTTCTCTGAGCGAACGAGAGGAAAGTTTCTCCCACTCCCGGCCGTTTTCTTAATTGATATTCCCCACTCTACAAGAAACAATTCGCTCACGGCGTCCTCTTTGATCGAACCTAACCCAAAAAATTCAACTCACAAAAAAAGGAAATGACGGAAATAATAACCTTAAAGTGATTTTCGATTCATGATTTTCATTGGGTATGACGTTTAATTGTATCTTACCTGAGCCGGATGCACGTTAATCAAAGACCCGGTGAAAGTCTCGGTGAAACGAGGTAAACTGAAAGTCATAGACCCTATCGCACACACACACTCCGTGAACTCGGATGTTCCGATGCAATATTCGAAAGCGCGACACTTGTTTCACGCCCAACTTTTATACACTAATGCATCGGCCGGCGAGCAATTCACTTGTGGACATGTTTAAAAAAAAAAATTTTCACGCTTTTCACAAGAGCTCGGAGAAAACACCGAAATTTTGTATAAAGGCTGTCAGAAAATTCACCACTAACGTCACATTTCATCGAAACTGTGCTGCCACGACTTGACCGGCAGCGGGAGGCAGCGCGCCGCGAAAGCTACATGCTTCAAGTCCAGCGAGAATCCTTCCAGCAAACGTTTCACACAAATACCTCGCTCTCTCGCTCTCTCGCTCTCTCGCTCTCCCGCTCTCCCGCTCTCTCGCCCTCACGTCCTCTCGGCTGCTCTCGGCCGGGAAAGAGAGGAGGGCGCTCGCACATACGCAACGCTGCGCAGCTACGTCGTATCTATCTACTGCGCGTCGTCGGTATATAAACACCGCACTAGAAGACCATTCAACTCGGACTCTCTTCATAATATAGCCACTCTTTTCAAGTTCATCAAACATTGAACTTGACACACTCAATAATTTGGTATATTGACAATACTCACTGTTTCAATGCCATTGGTAATGCTAATCGGTTCCGATTCCTCATCTATTCCAGTATCATAAAATACTGGGCTAATAGAAATCATTCTGCCTTACTGCTCCTCCAAGCCGGAGTTAATTCAAGTAAGTCCAGAATCGTTTGACCTCAGCAGACGGAGCGCAGCTAGAATTATCGTCTCCTGCATTCGACTCGCAAGCGAGTCGGCATTCCGTCGACATGCGGGGAGATGATCTCGATGTTCGTGACAAACGACCATTTCATTCCGCCGGAAACGCCGATTATAAGGACAACAATTTGTCTCGGTAGTCTCGGGACGGACGGCGAAACTCGAAACGAAGATCCTGATATTTCGAGCGGAGAACTCGATAGCAAAGATGTTGCGCATCTCGTGATCGAAGACGACAACGTCAGGCCTGTTAGCTGTTATTTGCCTGACAGTGGAAAATTAATATTTCCAGTAAATCCGGCACTTCCCATTTCCCACGACGGACTCAATATCTTCAGGAGCGAAAGGGATGATATTATTATTATTGTTGTTGTTGTTGTTGTTATTATTATTATTATTATTATTATTAACATTATTATCATCATCATCGTTATGACGCTACGTTAGATAGCAGCGAGGATGAATATTTCCATAACTTTATCGGATATATTGAATTGATGTTACAACCCTGGCAATCTCAACGACTGCCGGTTTAACTTGTATTTTTAACAATCTACTGTCAATACTAACAGTGCTCCTTGTCTCAAATGAAGAGCTCCTTCGCTCAAATTTTCCTCCTATATGATTATCGTACTTGTAAGGATGTTTCTAATGCAACGCTATTAGTACGCTACATTAATTTATTATTATGATCGCATCGAGTGTGATGAAAGAAAGTCTTTTCGCGGTATAATATCGCCGTCGTTCGATACGTATAACGGTAACCTTCTGCCCTGAATAATCACATTCCTCTCGTATGTAAATAAACAACATTTCGACAGCTACTTCGGCCAGTATAAAATTTCAAGTTCCCTTTATCAGACCGTTGTAATACTCCAAAGAAAGTATAGATGAATAAATTCTTCGTTAAAATCAAATTCCAAGCTGGTTATCTTACATGAAGCAGCATATTACAGTTGAATAAGTATAGAGTATTAATGGTTATGTGAAAATGTCTACTGCGGAAAAAGGGTGCATAGGGCAACCGGTGGAAACTAAAGTTTTGGATGTTATAAAAACAACAGGTAGTGTGCCATATACATATATCCAGTTATGGTGCCGTTTAGTAGTCAAATGGAAGATCTTTATTGAATTGCAATGTTGATCGACAGTTATTCAATTGAATGCACGGTTATAAACAATCGTTATTTCGTTTAATAAATTAAGTCTAATAATTAATCAAGAGACGCGGTGGCGTCGCGACGCCAAGTATTAATCATACGGTTCACTCGATACTTATTATTCTGCAATAATTATTTTTACTTCACAAAAAACATGTCCAATTATTCAAATTATTGCAAAGCAAAAGTGCCATAAAATTCATTCACAATGACTATGAATAACCACTTTTTTGTTAGAACGCCCACTCGGTAGTTTGAACAATTATGGAGACAATCTATTGCATATGAGCGCAGCGAATGATTGCCACAATATCATCAGAGAAATACTGAAGACTAAAGGAATTTCAAAGATAAATCAGAAAAATGATTGTGGATGGACGCCCCTTATGCAGGCCATTCGGAACGGCAATATAGAGACTGTGAAGCTTTTGCTGGCAAATGGGTATATTCTTGATGAGGACACCTCTCAAGGTAAATAAGTCTAACACGGTGGAAAGTGAATCTACGAATATAGGTGCCTATTTTTTTCAGTCAATTATTCTCTTTTCGTTGGTAGTGACGAAAAGTTAGTCATAATAACATGTACGAAAAATATACCATTCCACAAAAAATTTAATAATTTAATGTACTTTTCTTAAATACACTCTATTGAATACATCGTGAAAAAATTCTACTTCAAATTTAATGTGCAGGTACATGATTTTTTTTTTTATTCACATAAGCTGGTATAATACGTTTTATATATAAGTGCGATGTAAAATTAATGTATGCCACAGTAAAGCCAAATTCATCTTAATGATTCGCTGTAACTTTACTGTGAAAGTACATTAATTTTGTATCACAATTGTAAAATCGTCAAATTAATTGACGATTTTATGCATAAAAATTAAAAGGCTTTTTTAACAGTGTATGAGATTATACATTTTTGTCTGTCTTAAGAAATTTCTAACAAAATAAGTAAGTAATAAAGGGAAATAATGTTAAAATACATATATACAGATACAGATATTTCTGCGATTGGACTGGCCGCTGCAATGGGCCTAGAGATGTTTGAAATAGTCTACCGTGCATGTCCGGGTGCCCTTGATCGAGCAAAACATAATAAAATCAGCCCGTTATGCGCTGCAGTTTTAAGAGAAGACAAGCAACTATTATTGAGGCTATTGGAACTAGGTGTTGATGTTTCTGAAGCTAGTATGTACATGTGAAACATTCTATAGTTCAGTTGTCCGATTTTTAAATATTTTCAAACAATGTTGTACCTATAAGGTTTTGTAATATTACATTTCCTCAGTGAAAGTACTAAATTTCAAAAGTCTACGGTCTTCTGTTTTCGAGATGAACCGTTTGCTTATTATATTTTTTTTGGTTTCGTGATATCTCGTTAACCCCAAAGCGTATTGTGAATTAGAAAATATCAAAATTCCTCATAGAGATAGCTTTGTAAGAAAAACAAAAAATAATGAGGATTTATTGAGGTAAATAATTGAGAAAAAATTATGAGGATGAGCAATTTGCAAAGTTCAATTTTGCAGGTTTTTTTTCTAATTTCACTGACTTATTCGTAAAGAAATATTCAGAAGGGCAAGGTGTTAATGTAATTAAGATTTAACAAAAAAAAACTAGTATCAATTTTGACGAGATTCAACAAATTTACAAAACCATTACATAAAAAGTCTGTAAATGTACGGTAATTTTTGTATTTAGAAAATTACAATACGTTTTAGAGCTATCGAGATATCATTAAATCAAACAAAAAATTAACAAACGGTTCATCTCGAAAACGGAGCATCGTAACCACCCACGCGTTTGTTTTTTAACATTAAAAAAACGAGTGGCTGAATTAGAGTAAAATGTCTTATATATTACAAAAGAAACAATAAATAATTGAATATTAATTTCACTGTATTTCTCTTAGGTGAATACACACTGATGCTGATGAAACAATCGCAATCACCAGAAATAGTAAAACTAGCCGAAGACTATTCGATCACAGAAGATTATTGGACCGAGAAATGGGATACAAGGGAGTGTCTAGAATATTTGGAGGACAATTTTCAAGATCCAAAATTGTCTTCAACGTTGGATAATATCGAAGAGTCCGACGAATACGAGCGAAATCATTTAAATGATACACCAAATATATCCATAATCCCGAGTATTCAAGTAATTCCTCCGTCTGATACGAAAATTAATGAAGGAAATTTCGAGCCTCTCACAGTGAACATTCCAATGAGCGCTGATCAATCGAAAAGTATTATATCACCAAGACTGAATTATACTCGTGAACAAACCTTTCCAGTGTCACCGAATCCTCCTTACTTTGGGAGAACAGGGAAAAAAAGTGAAACACGAAACTTTCAAGGAAAAGACAATATTTGTCAGAATATTTATAACGATTATGTGGATTCGTCAGATAATAAAGCGCTTCACAACAGTACATTCAATGATGCGTCCAAAATGCACAGGTACCTGATAATCTGTTATCCTTAAACTATACATCCAGAGGAAATATATATTGTATTTAACTAAAGTATTTAATTTAAATAAGTAAATAAATTTATTCATAGTTGTCAACATGGATAAGTAACGGGCTTTCAAGCGTGTAAAAAGCCGTTACAATGTAAAAGATATGAAACGACACCCTTGCAACACGCTTTGGTTCTTACAGTGAATATGTGTACGTTTTTCGCGTCGAGCATTTAACGGTTCATCTGTATACCGTATTGTACAATAAGAGTATCTTTAATCCAAAGATCATACATATTTGATTTGGAGCAATATTTACTTCCGAATATTGAAATTGAGTTTAAGTAGTATTCAAAGAAATAGGCTCGACTTATTACAACTAGAGTCATTAATTATAATAAGTAACGCTCGTTGGTCAGATTTAATGAATTTTTTTTATCCCCCCCGGATAAAAACCTTTTTCATCTCAATAAATAGAATTCTTATATTCTGTTTTAGTTAAAACTAATAGATCATCTATCAATTTGTTGGGATATATGAAAGAGGTTAATAACATAAATACTGTTTACTTAAAATTTGAACTGATATTGAAAAACAGATTGTAATAGTTATAAAATATTTTCTTTAAAGATACAAGATAAAACGACCCCCGAATCTGAGTATTTCTAAAAACGGTGACGCCTGCTCAAAATATACGCCGGAAGTATTAAATCGTGCAATACTGTCCAGTAAAACACCAACAGAATCTCCCTGCAAGACACCATCGCCTGCAATGATCTTGGATATCCATCAAAAGAAGATGGCTATTCTATTTCAACGATTCGGACTCACACATTTCCTTTTCACATTTCTCGCCGAAGAGGTCAGGCATTTTAAACGTATGATTTCAAAAATACCTGGCTGTTTTGGGTTACCTTTCGCATACTATCATAAGTACACCGGCAGACCAGATAATCGTCAATAATTTACAATTGTGCCCGAGATTAATTCTTCTGATATGCGTACAATAGTTTAAGGCAGAATCAAAATTGAAGGAATAAGGAATTTTAATCAATTAAAAAAAGTTGTATACGCTATATTATTTCTAAGTATGTGTATTCTGTCTGTTCTACTATAAAAGTTTGCGGAGTAAAAATATTTGAAAAATCATTATTCCAAGCGACTTTGTACATCAATATGCTTTTACTAGCTCATTAAAAATAATTTTTTTTTAACGCGTCAACATTAAATAATTGTTTTATAATACCAACAGATATATTTGCAATTTTTATTTCGACTCCTTCGCTTTTTAATCCCGTGGTATTTATTTAGTCTCTGTTTTTATTCGCAGGTGGACTTGGACTTATTTCTCACTCTCAATGACGAAGACTTGCAGGAGATCGGAATTGGAAAGAAGGCCGATCGAAATATCATACTGTCGGTGATCACAGAGTGCAATAGATACAATATGTAAACTTAGCTGGTTTATCTATTTATTGAATTCAACATTTATTATCAGAACAACAGCACAAATTGTGGCATGTATCTTACATAAACATTACGTTATTTATTCATATAATTTTTTCATCAAGGACCTTTTGAATTAATTGAATTTTTTAAATTTATATTCAGCCGTGTTGGAGTATTGGCAAATAAAAAAATCATTACAGGGCAAACGGAACCACCGAATGAGGAATGCACGTTTCGCCGTCATGATCTGTCCCTCTAATTCCACGTTGTCTAGAAACATATAAAAATTTATTATTACTGTATGAAATCTTTATTCCTTTTGTTTAAGTTGAGTATACCGTCTCGCTCTTCGACTTTATATTATTTCGCAGTTTCTGCAGTAACGGAGTTTTTCTCGAAGTCTGAGATACCTGAAACTCAGAAAATTATAAATTCCTATCAAATAGTATCCGTGTAGTAATGATTACGACCCAAAATCCCTAATTCTTGACTGACGCGGAGAATAAAAAAACCTTTTTTCATTGCGGTCAGACAATATTTTATTACAAAAGCCGTGTTACCCCTTTAACGACAAGAGCATTTTCTCTTTAAAAGAAAAACTTTTAAAATGTTAGTAACTTTTCCGAACGAAAATAATGAAAAAATGGTTTGAAAAAAACATAATTTGACGTGTGTTGTTCCTTAAGATACACTTGAGATTCACATTGATTTTGTCCAATGGTATATTCGACTTTTGTAAGATTCTTAAAAAATTTAGGATTCGATTTCAAGAAGACAAATTGAACAATGTTTATTTCTTTGATCTAACAATTACGCTGCATTAGTTTGTCAATTTAGCCGAAAACTATTTAAAAAAACAACAATATATTGCTATTTTGTGTTTACAGTGAAGTCGGCTATTCTCGAGTGGCTTGGCTCTTGATCGGATTCACTCTGGGTTTCAAAGTACTTTGACACTACTTTGTGATGTACGTCTTGTGACAGATTCTTCATTGTAGCACCGGCAAGAGAATCTTTTTGATATTCAAGTGGCACGAAGATCGGACTCATGTCGTTCGTATCTTGAGAAGTTGAAGCAAATCTCGAAATTGGCATAAATATTTGCGGCATCGATTCGTCGTGGCAGGCACGATCAATTTTCACAAGAGGAGATTTGTCCTCTTGTACTTTTCGTTGCTCGATTTCAGCGGTATTTGGGCAAGAATTTTGACTGTCCGGAAGATGATTATGCATCTTCATCATCCGAGGGAAACGAAGGGCTGCTGATTTTGGATCGCGAATAGTCGACGTCAGAGTGCCTCGTAATTTGTTGGTTGAAGTGTCGCCATTTCGAAAATTACCTCGCAGACTCGGAGTCGGTGACATCAAAGAGCTGAGGTCTCTGCGAAGCGGCTGGTAGTTTTTCGGAGTGACTAAACGTGAGGAAAAAGACAATCGAGTAGTCTCATTCAAATTTTTGGCGAATACCGAGTTCGCTTTTCGTTCAGGAGTTTTTGGACTGTCTTCTTTTATTGCGTTGATTTTGTCCAGATATTTCTTTTCTTGACAATAACTGTTGGGGATAAGCGCTTGTTTTCCAAGGTTTTCACTGTTGGTGATTATTTCGAAAGGCTGGCCACAGATCATTGGCACAGCTTCGTTTATATCTTCGAAGAAGCTCCGAACGACTGCTTGCCCATCGCCCGGATAATCACTCTCGATTAATCGAGTTCTCACACAGATGTGAGGGTACAAGAAACGTTGAGCATCCGGCATTGCGAAGTATACATCGTAATATATTATTCCGATGTCGGACTCCGGCAATCGGTAACCGTACTGAAATCCATAATATTTTTATCAACGAACACACCGTATGAATCGAGTAAAAGATGAAATTTTTGCCTTACCATATTTTTCCAGTGTCGTCTGAGTTCTCCGTAATTCTTGAAAGGACTACTGTCTGGTATCTTTTTTAACACTGCCATTAGCTTTCCTCTTTTCAGGCTACAAAATTAAACAACATATTTTCCTATAGACCGATTATATTTTATTCTGGTGAACCAAATAAATAAATGAATCGTCGAGTCTCCACCTCGGCAGAACGGTAACACGATAATTTCCGAAAGAAGTAACGTCTATCGTGCCTTTTGGATCGGCCATAAAGTATGCTATAACATCGTAAGGAATACCAAGATCTTCCAACGACAGATTGCACTGTTTTATTTTCAGTGGCTGAACTTTCACAATTGCATTGGTTTCTGAAGAAATTGAATAGCGAAGAATTTTTTAATTTCAAGAATGAATTTCAACCTCTATAGGGAAGAATTGTAAAACCTCAATGATCTTGAAAGTTCATAATTATAGCAACACATTTTTATAATCATTGTTTCACAGTAATAATCCGCGGTGCTTGTAAAAAGATGTTTGTTCTCTCGAATAATTGGAACCAAAAATTGTCCTCGATAAAAGTTTAGAAAGAATTGCGAGAAAAGCTTGAGAAGCTCTTTATCGATTCATTAATGAATTGCGTATATGTTTCGAATTTTCCCAGTGAATATGCGTGTAATTTCATAAACTTTTCTTTTCTTTGCTTCTTTATAAAAGATTTGAACATATTTTCACACAAGGTGCAAATCGTTGTTGCAATTCATATGAATAATCAAGGTTTACAACTCTTTTATGGACATGGAATAATGATTGAAATTTAATTAATGAATTTACTCATTTTTTCTCCTGACTGCAAAGTGAGATTGAATCTCATAGCGAGATTTGTCCGATCGGTATTTATCACGAAATACTTTCCGGCTATCAGGTATTGGCCAACTCGGTTCCATTCCGGTGCAATCGCAAACAAGATCGAGTATCGCAGACAATTGGCGTAAACATCTGGTGTAACTGGTCTCGGGGGCGACCACTTTATCAATAAATAATTGGTGTTTTAATAATTATAATTACATTTATCACGTTTATTTCTTAGATGCGAATTTCTATTAATGTACTTGTGAATTAGGAAATTGTTCCTCCTGTCGTATTTCGCATAGAGATATAATAAAAAATACGACGAACCATTTTTTCAACTTTTTAGACAATGAATTGCTCAAAATCATCCAAAATATAAATTGCAATAAAAAGTCGTACTACTATTTTTTCAAAACATTTTGGGGCTTCTTCGAAGTTAGGCGTAAAACGAATATAGCAGCAAGACGCAATAAAAAACTGGTATTTGTAAAATAAATTTTTATTTATTTTTGGCATATTCTGTCGTTTATATATTTGGAAAGTACTGAGATTTTTACTATTTTGAAGATTATGTTTTATTTCAATAAAGAATATTTAACGACTTGGAATAAGCATCATGATGAATCCGAAAGTGAAAGGCGTAAATTCGAAAATGAATCCAAAATATATTTTTTATCAACATTTTTCCAGTCTCTGTATAGTATTTATTCATGTCGTAAAAGATATAACAATGTAAAAATTTATAGAAATCTCCAAATACAATATTCAATACATAATTTCTCGATTTATTAAAAATATTGTGGTTTCCAAATAGTGTTTATACTACATAAATACACTGACTGATCCATTTTTTTTTTAGTGATCAGCATTTTTCATGGTTGTGACCAAAACTAATTATGGAAAAAGCTATTGGAATTGAAAAAGTTTTCGTTTACCTGGCGCCTAGTAAATCGATATTTACGTACCGTAATGTTCATTTCGCTCAAGTTTCTTTGTAAAACTTGACTCTTGAAAAATTCCACACTCGTAATGACATTAATGGAGCCGACGGCTTGGTACACAGGACATGCAATCACCGAATCTCGCATTGCATCGAGTATCAATCTACAATTGAATTTTTCAAAACCACGGAAGGATTTTTTTTGTTCATATTAATATATTAGACTTACGATCAATTGAACATTCGCACTAGATGGATTATCAAAAAATTCAGTATTCAGGCTAATTGGTAAATTATATTTATGGAAATTTGACATTCCATGTCAAATTTCCAGGCTGTGTACCTCACCCTCTCCGATTTCTGATGATGTCTCGATGTTTCAAATTATTTTATGTATCCTGGCATAAAGAATTTGCAATGAATCGTTTCTCACGAAGAGGAAGATTCCTTTATGAGAAAGTAAAAACAACGACAAAAATTATGAAAAAAAATCAAGTATAGAGAGTCAATTATCTTCATTTGCTTGAAAATCATATTTTATTATTACAATATATGTTAATTACAAAATTGACTTTTTGAGCCTTGAAAAAATTGGAATGATGGTGAAAAAAATCTTAAGGAAATTCCGAGACCCCTTTGGGTCGGAAACAATGTTATTGTAACAAATTATAATAATGGAAGAGGGTGCGAGTCATCGCCTGAAAATTTGACTTGGAATACACTATATAAAATCAATTTACCGAATCAGCTATATCCATTCTATATCCATAAAATGGGGTTGAAAAATTTTAGCGTCTTAAGATTATACCACAACTTTATTTTATGTATGGAATGGTTTCGCCATATTCACATTTTATCAACAGCGAAAAAACCCAGTACATTTAGAAAAATCCCGATCTTAAGGGGGGGGGGGGGATTTTTTCCGGTCGCTTCTTTCCCATGAACTTGTCTTTTGAGTGAAAGTACTTGAATCCCGGAGATCGGCCCGATTAGAAAATAAATCAATTCTGAAAATCAGTCTAGTACATTTTTTGTAAAACTATTGATCCCAACGTTCTTGAACATTCTGAGTATATTGGCATGAAAATCTCGAGAAACATTATTGTCATTAAAATAAATCTTCCCTTATGATGAAGGAAAAACACGAAATATGACAAAAAAAATAACGAACAAATCAATATTTGCAACTGAAAAAAATGAGACGTAGAAAAAAACAAATAAAACGCGACGATCTACCTGCACTTAAATGTCTTCCAATGAAAATCTGATTTGGCCGAAGAGTCTTGTGTTTCCTTCAAATCTATTTCCGCCACTACGCAGCACAATTGTGCGGTCCATGGAATAGCTATATGCATACTTTTTTCTCCCATTTTTATCGATCAATTAATCTCAACGATAATCAAACTATAAGTTTCAGCAACACTTGGGAAAACAGGAACAGCTCTAAAATCGCGTCTTGTTTGAATGGCTATTGGAGGTGTTCGCTACAAGAACGCCGCGCAGCCGCAGAATCATCTACTTAGATAAAAAGACACAAAACGTTGGCATATCTATCTGGAAATAGTGAGCAACACATTTCATTTTATATATTAAATTATATCGATTAGAATTTTTAATTCGTAAAACGAAATTTCTTGTAATCACAATGTTTTCTACATGATTGACACATTGTTTTATCGATATTTATGAGAAAGTACTCGAGAAGCGGAAGCCCCTACGACAACGCGAGCAGAAAGGATGCTAATGCGCATGCGTCTCTGAAAATAAAATATCCGTGGTTACTCCCGCAGCGTAATCCCGAACTAGTGTCAGTTAGTCAGTTACCCACCCTGTTACCTCCATCGTTATTTCTCGGACATTGGACCATTTATTGAGCTTTCTTATTCTTTGCTTCGACAGTCTCATTTCTGTTGCTACAAGTCCCTTTCATTAATCTGGTAAGTCCGAATTTTTCATAAACCTTATCAATTTGGTAATACGTTAAGTTAGATCGATAGCTTTTCATGCTCTTGTTTTGCGATCCGTGATTTTCTTTGTTCGATATCCATTTTGCGCCTCGTCATCTTGCCATGTCCGTCGATCAATAATTGTCAACTACCAAAACACGAGACATAATCCAAGGAAAAATTTACAAGTAATAACACCGTCGCATTTTGTAATCTGTCGGGGTCACCAGATTTTCAATTAGATTGATGTGTGAAACTCTGATATCAGTCTCGTCGATAAATAAAGGGTTACACGAAGCCAGGCTCTGTTTATTCGCGTGGGTAAGACGCCATTGCCAAACATCCTTTTTCCAGAACATTCACGACAATTTATCGAAAAATCTTAATTTATTGCAATACATTTCACAATGTATTTACACTTAATATTCTGAGATTTAATAAGATATACTCTCGATATCCAATAATTCTTTATGCTATTGATTTTCTGATTGTGGTAATATTATGGATTTTGATTGCTCAAAGGACACTAGTCTCTCACACCTGGAGTTATTTTTTTTTTTGCTTATTGAAAGTAGTATTTCTTCTTTGCATTAACGGAAATTTGTATTTAAAATTTGTACCTTTTGGTTTATTTTGTAAGGAGATTTGAAAGATAATACTCCAAATAATTTTTCCAATTTTTGGACAATGAAACTGTTAAAATAATAAAAAATGTGGATGATAGATAAAAAGGCATATTTTTTGTTGTTAACCTGTCATAATTGTTTATGATGACAATAAAAAATCTAAGCGGTAAATTCATAAAATATACTTCACCAATTGACTCTATAACCTGTGAGTCATAATCAGATCGATAATAGTGAATTATTCACAATAATACCATAAGAATTTGATGGTTGATGATTAATGAAAAAAAGTTTTCTTATTTTTATTCCATTTACATAAATGTCTATTTCTCTTAACACCATGGCGGGATTTAAATTGTCTTTTTAAACCGTATATTGAACTACCGAAGTTGTGGGTGAATTTATGAAAATTAACCTTTGTTTGATTAATTAAAAAATGGCTGCGACTTTTTTAAATATTAAGACAGGTCGATACTAAAACATTAATTGAAAAAATTGAATTATCGTTACGGCAGAAGAAATGCAGATCTTTGTCAAGACTCTGACTGGCAAGACCATCACCCTAGAGGTCGAGGCTTCTGACACAATAGAAAATGTCAAGGCCAAAATCCAGGACAAAGAAGGAATCCCGCCAGACCAGCAGCGTTTGATTTTTGCTGGTAAACAATTGGAAGATGGCAGAACACTTTCCGATTACAACATCCAAAAGGAATCGACTCTTCACTTGGTCTTGCGTCTCAGAGGAGGAATGCAGATTTTTGTTAAAACCCTCACTGGCAAAACTATTACCTTAGAAGTAGAGGCTTCTGATACGATTGAAAATGTTAAGGCTAAAATTCAAGACAAAGAGGGAATTCCGCCAGACCAGCAGCGTTTGATCTTTGCTGGTAAACAATTGGAAGATGGCAGAACACTCTCTGACTACAACATCCAAAAGGAATCCACTCTTCATTTGGTTTTGCGTCTCAGAGGAGGTATGCAAATTTTTGTTAAAACCCTCACTGGGAAAACTATCACACTCGAGGTCGAAGCTTCTGATACTATCGAAAACGTGAAAGCCAAGATTCAAGACAAAGAGGGAATTCCTCCGGATCAGCAGCGTTTGATCTTTGCCGGTAAACAATTAGAAGACGGTAGAACACTCTCCGATTACAACATTCAAAAAGAATCCACTCTTCACTTGGTTCTGCGTCTCAGAGGAGGTATGCAAATATTTGTTAAAACTCTTACGGGAAAAACTATCACACTCGAGGTTGAAGCTTCTGATACTATCGAAAACGTGAAAGCCAAGATTCAAGACAAAGAGGGAATTCCTCCGGATCAGCAGCGTTTGATCTTTGCCGGTAAACAATTAGAAGACGGTAGAACACTCTCCGATTACAACATTCAAAAAGAATCCACTCTTCACTTGGTTCTGCGTCTCAGAGGAGGTATGCAAATTTTTGTTAAAACTCTTACGGGAAAAACTATCACACTCGAGGTCGAAGCTTCGGATACTATCGAAAACGTAAAGGCCAAGATTCAGGACAAAGAGGGCATCCCTCCTGATCAACAGCGTTTGATCTTTGCCGGTAAACAATTGGAAGACGGAAGAACACTCTCCGATTACAACATTCAAAAAGAATCCACTCTTCACTTGGTTCTGCGTCTTAGAGGAGGTATGCAAATTTTTGTTAAAACCCTTACGGGAAAAACTATTACACTTGAGGTCGAAGCTTCGGATACAATCGAAAACGTAAAGGCCAAGATTCAGGACAAAGAGGGCATCCCTCCTGATCAGCAGCGTTTGATCTTTGCCGGAAAGCAGCTGGAAGACGGACGAACGCTTTCCGACTATAATATCCAAAAAGAATCCACCCTTCATTTGGTTTTGCGTCTCAGAGGAGGTATGCAAATTTTTGTTAAAACCCTCACCGGAAAAACCATCACACTCGAGGTCGAAGCTTCGGATACTATTGAAAATGTGAAGGCCAAGATCCAAGACAAAGAGGGTATCCCTCCTGATCAACAGCGTCTTATCTTTGCTGGAAAGCAGTTGGAAGACGGAAGAACTCTCTCCGATTATAATATTCAAAAGGAATCCACTCTTCACTTGGTTCTGCGTCTTAGAGGTGGAATGTAAATTAGATTACAAATTATACTCAGACATACCGAAGCCATTAATCATCAAAGATCAGTCAATATTGACCAGGAATTCGTATCTTTATCTTGGCCCTAATCAATAAATACATGTTCCAACAATATGATAAAAATAATAAAGAACATAAAAATAAAGAGGAACGAGTAGTCGATGCAATATCGCTCGAGAGAATTGAATGGAAAGGAGAATTGTTAGTCGCGCGTCTCAAGATAACATGTCACGTCAATCCTGAATATCTAAGAAGGCGCTGTAGTAGATCAAATTGATAGTACTGTTCAAGTTAGCTTTCCGTATCTTTCTCTAGTTTTTACATTCATTCGATTGCTCGTGCAATTACTCGATTAATTTACAGATTTTCAATATTATGGCTTCAAAACAGTTATGGAACTCGGCAGTTGCGAAAAAAAAGCAACGCGAAACGACGTGGTATTGTAACCAAAGTTGAAATAAATAGCAGTTCCAAGCAAATTCTCGTTTTTTTTTCATGATTCCCATGCATCCTTTGATTAAAGTCAATTGAAATGGCAGTACAGAAGTTTCATTTATATCATGTATTTTTCTCGAGTCTTCATAAAGCTTTAATTGCAATGATAATCATAAAATCTTTCTAAAATTATCTCATCGACACAGAGGACTTCATGATTACTGAGAATTCACGACTACGTAAAAAACAGAAGGATGCAAGGTAAAACCTCGCATATTGCTTTCTAATTATTTTTCACTTTTTCATACAGACGTTTGCTTTCTCATAAGGGACGCTTTGTAAATGGTAAAAAATAATGAGAAAGCAATTCCAATGGTTGTACTTTGCATTCTTGTTTTTGATAAATTTAAATCATTGAAGTTAAGCGCAATCTAAATCATGACGAAATCATAACGAAGAATTTAGATGCCTATTAAATCGAAAATCTTCTACTTCTATCTTCAGTTAATCGAGTGTCACTGAAAGTTCTTATTTTTACATCGAAAATTTCGGATTCTCTTAATGTTTGCGAAACGGTGAAATTCGTATACAGTTTGAACCCAATTATCGATTTTGCCGAAATTCATTAGCATCCAACGTGAATTGTTTTTGCATTTGTCAACAACTATACGGCACAATAGCGCTCGCGCTCTTTTTTTTTTAATTCAAAAAGACAAAGTCGAAATCTGCATATATTTGATTAACAATGACAATGATCGGAGCAGCTGAAATGCTTCTCTTCTGTTTCAAATTCCAGCTGAATTATTTGAACCGTTAATAAATGATGTAATTTTTGAAACCATAGACATCACATATGCCGATTTTTTTTAACGTTTATCTCGACATTTTGGAGTATTCCTGACGCGAAAATATCGAAAAAAGACGTTTCATGAAAACAAAGCTTTTCTCTATAAGGAAGCTAATGTGTTTACGAATTACATGCCAGAAAATTTAACACTAGATTTTGAAGAAGTAAGTGATTATCCGCTGATAATGTACAGTTTGATAATTTCCATGCATAATTGAATACTATTTTTGAATTTTTATGCGATGTTGAATGTTGTCAAACAAATTGGGCAACGGGTAATTGTTACGGGACTCCTCTTTATTCTGAATCTAATCATGAGCCTCTAGGAAGCTTTTCTCTTTTCTAATGGATATTCTATCGGACGCTTCTATAAATTGCTCACTTAAAATTTATTGAGGGTTTATGTTTTTATTGTAGAGTGAATGAAGTATAAACGAAATTCCGTTTTTATCACAAAAATCCAATTTTTATTCGAATCAATTTACATTAATGTGTAAATCTATCAACAGCAGTTAAGTTTTAAATTCAGTGCCATCCAGTGGTATCGCTTTTCCGGAATCCAATGGGCCTGCAATCATATAATTATATACTTTTTGTTTCACAAAAAAATTTTGTTTCCCGACACCGCTGAGAAGACCACATTCCATGCCTGCAACGCAGGTGAAAAGTTAATTAAGTTAGGGCTGCAGCGAGTAGAAAAGTATTTTTCTGTGTAAAAATGAGCAATTCTTTCGGCCTCGTTGCAAGCAAGAAATGCGGTTGTTCCGGCCAAATGAGAGAGACAAAATATGCTATACGAAGTTCAAAAATCATGCACTTCCCTCCCTTGTAGTGTAATGCAGAATAATATACTATTCCCGGCGAGTATGGTATACCTACCGATAAAACTTAATAACACCGGAAGAAATATCAAGCCATGTGTTGCACCCATCAAAAGAATACCAAAGTACATCCGGAAGTAGAAAATTTGGAATATTGGAGTTTTGGCGAAAGCCAATACGATAATACCGACCAATTTTGTCAAGGTAATTCCCGCAAAAACCTATACATTCATTAGAAAATTGAACATTGCGAAATGATTACGATTTTATCAATAGCATAAATTCTTCACACTTACGGAACTTCCCATAATCGACAGAGTCTCCGTAGCTTTCTCGACTCTCGTTTGGGCAGAGGAATGCAAGTAATAATGGACTATGTGACTACAAAATTCAACAGAGATTCCGACGGCCTAATAAATAAAAGAGAGCATGAGTATGCGACATTTCTGAAAATAAATTGTAAGTAAAAGGATCAATAATTGTTCCCATATCCTCACCATTACTAAATTAACGAGAGACACCGCATTGAGCGTTACGTTCCACCAATACATGAAACCCATGAGATTGACGATAATTATTGTCACCGTCAACCATACAATTACGGCTGAGAATAACGATCGTCCTGTTAGTATGTAAGTGACGACAAATATGACGAGGAGTGACAATGCTACCGACACCAAAGTCTCGCGCCATATTGTCAGATACTGTTCGTAAAAAACATAGAATACACTGAAAACAAAGATACACAAAAAATTTAAAGAAAAAGACAGTGAAAAAGTTCCACTTCGTGTAACAATGATTTATACGTTTGCTTTACATTCCAACTAAATGTTTGACACGATCAAAATTTCTATATTTAGCGAGAATAAAAATTCAACACTATTGCAGATACTAAGAAGATTAATTTACAATACTAATAAGATGCCGGAAAGATATCAATCAATTAACGTGATTATAATTTTATTGAAGGTAAAAAAAAAATCAATGTACGATTTCGAGAATCTTAAAAGTTTTTTTTTTCCTCACGATGCCATCAGTTAAATGGTTCTAAACCTTGTAAATAATATGGTTTCTCTTCACGCAGAAACATATTCGAAATACGCTACAAAATACGTATTTGGAAACACGACAGAATTCTGTTTGAAGAAGAATGGAGACTTCTATTGAAAACGTAAATAATTTTTTGTTCATCATTGTTTTCCAACTTTATGGCATTATTTTAATCACCAGTGATTGTTTTTCGCACATGTTATGAAGTTGACTTATTCATTTTTTTTCCTCTTATCACAAAGTTCTTGAAATGTGACCGAATGAAAAATTTGAAAGAATAACAATTTTTACTACCTGTAGGGAAATACTGTAATTTCTTTTTCCGTTATATCTGCTTCGTTTATCATGTTCGTGATGTTATCCGCTATGACTCTGGCGGCAGCGAGAGCCTTGTACCAGTCACTCTGCTGTCTCAGAGGTGTGTGAAAACTCATGAAATATGTATCCCCAACATCGATTGCACCATTCTCATCGTAAAAATAAGTCATTGCCTATATTGATAATTTTAAAAGAAGTTCAAAGGTACATATTTTTATTTATTTTTATCGTCATCGTCCGCACAGGATTCCACTATATACTTACGTCCAAGTACGCTGCTCGTCCAGCTTTCGCGCAATCTTCATCGGGAACATCCGTTAGGAAGTAACTAATATATTTGCGAAAACTATCAGCTTCTGGTCGCGACCCAAAACTATTCTTCGGTATATTACACTTTTTGCAATGAACATCTATAAAAAAAAGCGACCGATATAACTTTAATATTTTACAGTGAAACATATTTAGAATTTTATATATCTTTTTAAAGTCGAATAAAAGTTCGATTCGATAAGAGTTTGAATACACTTAATCGAGACATTTTTTATAGAAAACGTAATTTTTTTGTGATATGTTTTCACCGAATATTTCCACAAACATATGATAAACATATAATTTCGCGCTATATGGAAATTTCAACTTCCAAGAGTTTTTACAATTTTCTTTCAAGGGAATAATGAGTTGAAGTTCGGAAGATTCTTAATATTTTGTAAGTGATCATTTGAAAACTATTTAACAAACTAAAAACAGGACATTTTTTAATCGCAGAATCACATGATTATATGTCATCTGAAAAATAGTGAATGTATTTCATAGAAAAAATGTTATTTTCTAAAAGTTGATTCATTCATTTTCTTTTTTATTAATTATTTCATTTTTATAGTTTGTATCATTTAGATTCTTTCCGTTAACTACTAGAATTGTATCGAATCGATCTTTTGAATGTATATTATTATTACTATTAAAGTAAATTTGAGTCTCACTATTATCGTGTGGGCAGAATGAGTCATTTTTTGGGAAATACTTGCAGCACTGGTCGATGACAGACCAATCGAAGTAATCATCGATCCAGGAAGAAGCTGGCTTGGCTAAATACGATCTGCAATCAATAAAATCCTTCAAATACTCCCCGCTAAACAGCCATACGATTTATTGACGCTTATTACTCACTCAGAGGATTGTCTTGCTGCTGTAAATATCTGGGTATATAAAGAATCTCCGTTACACTGTTGTCCTCCACAAATGGCGTTCTGCACTTTAGTCTCATTATATTTCAATCCTTCGGGCACGACGAAATAAACTGGCGGTCCCATCGATAGCAAATCATTCATATACTGAAAATAATAAACGTGAGGACGGGTCAAAATTTGAATTATAAACGATATCCGTATGAAAATCGAACTTGTATACCGTACGAAATATTCCAAAATTTAATATACTGATAATTTTTATTCATATACCGGAATACTAATTCATTTTACTGTGAAAATATATTAAATTTTGAAATAAAAATTAGACATTAAATTACATATGTCACATTATGCATAAAAACTTGTAGTTCAGTAAATTCAGTTGAACAATTTTCTTAACAGTGATGAGGATAATAGAAATTGGTCTAGAATGCTCGAAAAATTTACCTCAAAGTATTTCAAAACGTAAGAGTCTTCGGGCATTGAAAGCTTCTGATCGAGACCAATTTCGATGTTAGGGCACACAACAGTATGAACAGTCAGCATACCAACGAAGAATACCAAGACAACGATTCTCACTGGTTTCTTCATGAGGAAAGGTGTGTAAATTTTCTCGAAAAATTTGTGGACCATTCCTTTGTCGGAATTGATGGTCATTCTCGAATCAAGGCTCACGCAGCAAAGTACGTCGAAATGACCAGCCTGTTAATTTTTACCAATTTAGTACAGCTGTCTTAATCTCTATGATACTAAATTTAATTCCGCTTAAAAAAAACGCTCAAGATGCATACTTCGTATCTCCTGGTGTCTAGAGCCAATAGACTGACAAAACCAGTTATTTGGATTAAAAAGTTTATTAGAATCGAGACGGAGGCGTACAAGGCGAATGTATTTACAGCTGGCATCGAAGAAATCGTTCCTAAAATAAGAAAAAAAAAAAATTATTGTTCGACTACCGGTTTAAACCATTGCCGTTCACAATTTTTAATACTCAAGGGGTCTCAGTCATTCAAAAAAAGGTTATAAAAAAACCTGTAGATGATAGCTTTTTTGACTCGGTTTTCTTGAGGGGAGCAATTGGAAATTGTATTACCTATCAAGAAGCACAAGCATTCGGAACTACTGGTCAAAAGCATCGAAGGCCCGACCATGCCCATTATCTGTCCTATATGATCAGGAACTGTTTCATCAGGCTTACGAGGATTTCTCTGATGCGTTTGTACCAGAATGAATATATTATCAACTCCTACGGCGAGCACGAGAAAGGGTATGACCTGAAGCAAAGAAATTCATGTGAATGATATAGCAAAATCGAAAAAAAATTAACAAGTCTGTTCAGAGTGCTTACCTCGATGGTTAGCAGAGTTGTTGGTACTCCAATGTAACCGAAAATACCTAATGAGCAACCCACCGATGCGAGAACTATAACAATTCCACCAATGCTCAGCATAAATCTGCTAATTACCTATTATGAAAATAATTGTATTTGATTTCATTAGTCAGAAGTGCATGGATAAATTTGTCGTAATATTTGGACGACTTACGAAACATTCGGAAGATTTTTTGAACTTCCCTAAGGCCAGTGCAATATAAATGAACATCACTATGTAACTAATTGCCATAGTTTTGATTTCTGCTTTTGAAGTTCTGTTCAACTCGTCCTCGATAGATCTTTCCGAGCTATAAGCTATTTCCATATATACCGGTTTTTTATTTTCTTCCCAGTCCTTCATAAAATCTAAATATCTATAAATTAGGAAAAAATAATATGTAAATTCTGTAGATAGAGTAGTATGTTGAAATAAAGACTCAAAATGAACTCTTTTACCTTTGTTCCCACTTGAGCATTGGCGCAAGTTCACTCTGATTTAAAGAATTTCGCACCATAACTGAGATAACCAATCCTGTCGCTTCGATGTACTTGGAAATATCAGATTGTTCACCATCTTTTAAAAATCCACCGACGGCAATGTCGGGAATAACAGGCCCCTTGTACTGGGACAAGCACTCGGGATCATAAGGGTTTCTGAGACCAAAAATCATCGGTTTTTATTTTTCATAATGAAGGGGAAGGAGTCGGATAAAAATTGAGGATATCTGTTCGAGAATTTATCGATTTTTAAGCTGTTGGTATCATAAAAAAAGATACCTTGGGCACAACTTTTAACATAAAATTGTTATCTTGAGAGAAATACATACAAGTGCACTCCTTACGATTTTTTATCATGGATTTAACTGTAATTGGAAAGTACCGAGATACTTATTGTAAATTTGAAATATACGATTATAGATTGCGCAGGTTCCATTAAAATCAAATTCAAGAATCAGTCAATGATGAACCAAATAGACCAATGGTGGGTATTATAAAAGTAATAAAAAAATGCTCATCTCGGACTTCTTATAACTTTGAAATAACGTCGACTTACTGCATACAGCGGTATAATTTATCGAGATAATCCGAACTATTAAATGTCTCAAGATTGTTCTGAAAGTATCCCCATACACTTTGCACTGTACAGAGTGAAACTGTAACGGGGCCAGTGAATTCACTCTGAACGGGGGCATAGCAGATCTTCTCCAAACCTTCATCAGTGTCTTGGCCGATCTGGAAATAATATATAAAGATGAGAAAAAATAAACATGGAAAATCGGATAGTCGTGGTGATTTAATTACCTGTAGAATTTGACTTTGCAGATCGTATACGGCAAGTAAAAATTCTCTCCCGAAAACTGGACCGAATTCAAGAATACCATTGGACGTATTATGAAGAATCTGCAACACACGACTCCTCGTTTAAATGCGGAAAAATTGTCGATTGATATTTGCAAAAGTATATAAAATTTAAATGATTACGGTGTCAAGGCCGATGGATTTGATGTAAATTTGTTCGGTTCTGTAAAACGGCTGAAAATGCGTGTCGAAGTAATCCTTCTCTAGCCTCGATCTACTGCTGGGCGAGGCCCATATTTCGATCGGATTCACAGTCACTTGCAAGTATTTCACACCCCAGGTCAATCCTAACATGATGTACGATAGCGTGAAGAGTGCGATTATAGGCCGTTTTGCGAAACCTGAATAGTTTATATAAAATAAGAATTTACATTAAATGTTCAATAATCAATTATAGTTCAAAGTTAATCATTCGATGTCGTTAAAAAAATGCAGAGATATTTTTATGAAACGATTCCTCAGTAGCATCTACGTGCGATTATTATTTCATAGAACTATAATTCACAACCAGGTTTAATGACAAATTCTCATTTAAACGACTGAGTAACCTGGATAATTCGATTAACGGACTACTTTACAATTGTAGGAAAATCTTTTTTTTCTGCTTTTTTTCCGTTTGGTGTTTTGTGGCAGCTCTTATAGTTTACGAGAAAACCGTCTTCCCGTTGAGAAGATGCGAAACCCTCCGATCAGTATCAAAAACTGTAATGGT
Organism: Tromatobia lineatoria; assembly: GCA_949699805.1. Classification (NCBI taxonomy): domain Eukaryota; kingdom Metazoa; phylum Arthropoda; class Insecta; order Hymenoptera; family Ichneumonidae; genus Tromatobia; species Tromatobia lineatoria. Next base: position 389,502 of record OX453045.1, read on the forward strand.
CGTTTTTCAAGAGTGTCGAAACTTTAGGGCCTAAAGGAAATAGAATGCCACTGCTTCTATCAGTGCCCCGCAGTGGCATCTTATTTCTTTTGGGTCCTCAAGTTTCGTATTGAATTTTTCGTTAAAAATCTATATGTCAAGCACTCTTAAAGAATTAAAAAATAAAGAATGTTTACCGCGTCCCCACGCAGCGAAACCCCTTTCAATAATGTTGCCAACTTTATCTCCTGATCCCCGACATGATTTTGTACGAGGACGTGGTTCCATCTGATCAGATCCTTAAAAATAAACGATCAGAACGCATGAACGTTAGTTTTTCAACATAAATTCATAATTTACAAAGAGTCGAATTTACTTTTTGCTCGTTTGCGTAAATAAACGAGAACGACGGTTAAAAAACTGCTCAGAAAAAGTACAAGAAATCCGGAAATAACGCCGTATCCGCTGATGCCCAATATCATAAAATCCTCCGTAGCTATTTGCCATTTGACGAACGGACAAATTTCGGGACAATCGACGCAACTGCAGACCGATGAAGTGTTCTGTCGATTTATAAATAACCAAAATTAAACACAGTTTATCGTCTTGAATATTTTTTTCTAATAAATAATAAAAGTGCTCCAACTAAAAAAGTGTTGATATAATTTTATTCGTAGGATTTAGACAAATGGTCAACTTACGTCGTAAACTTCGCTGCAACGTTTCGTCACAGGATTTAATGGGGGGCCGGTGAAATTGTCGCTATTATCATAAACATAAGCAATGTCGAATGGTACCAGCGTATTTCGTTTTGCATTACCTAAAAATTCGAACCAACTGGCCGGACAAAAGTAAAAATACGTTAGTCATTGGTTGGTGTCATCCTATTACAGGATACTGTGTATGAGCTAGTCACAGAAATTCTTACAGTTTTGGAGTACAGCGGTCTCCCAAATTACCATCGCAGGACATGTCAAGTGCAATATTGCCAGTCATCGGATGTAAGACTTTCTTGCAGGCTTCATGCGTCGCATTCGTATATTCTTCGGATATGTAGATCTAATCGATAAATGGTACAATTTAGAGCTATGCAGTACTTCAAGTATCCGGTACTTTAAAAGTTCTCGAAGTACAGTAATTTACGTACAAAGTACTTCAAAGCACTTTGAGTATTTGTACCCTCAAATTTCAAGTACTAAATTCAAAGTACCCTAAACGACATTGCGTTTTTATTTCAACTGAGTGCTAATCAACGTCATCGTGTTGATCGTATTTTGATGGCCATTGTGTATTCAATTGGTATTGACGTACCAGTGGAGAAATATCGTCACAAGCAAACTAGTCACCGAAATTTTTTCTCCGATCATTGAAACTCGATTCCAATTTTGAGGGGGGAAATCAGGTTTAACGTGACTTACGTGAGGTATTTTCGAATGAGTATCAGCAATGTTTATCTGGACATCGCCTCTTGATTGTGATGTGTTTCGTACATTTATAGTACATGTACGGTGATGTGTTATGTCGGTTTTTGATAAGTACTTTAATGCCGCTTACCTTAACGCTTTTGATATATTCCATGCCGGTGCCCAATTTGTCGATATCGCGTTCAGTTATATTCATGTAATTTCGGTGATCCGGTGAACAGGTGAAATCGCAAATTGACCGAAACATATTTTTCATACAACTTGGGCATCTGCCAAAAACACCTTCAGCCATATTCATGCTACTGTCCATGGTATATATTTGGTTAGCATCGCAGCATAATTTCGGATGGCTGTCTGAATATTCTTTAGTTAAATTTCATTTCAATCATATAAAAATCTTATGGAAAACGATTCCAGAAAACGTTGATCCGTGCTGCTGCCATCAATCAACGCACAAGTACTTAGGAATAAAGTCAAATTTAAATTAGTGATACTTATCGAAAAATATATCATTGTTTTCACTGGTGGTATTATTTTTTCGAATATTCTTTTATTGTATCGAACTAAAATTTTTTTACAATTTAAGAAAAGTTCCTGCTACTGTTGTTCTGCTAGATTTTTTTTCACCTCGTACAATTTTAACACAAAACCGACAGACTAAATATACTTGAATGATGCTGAAAAAAAATGGTTTCCATGACAAACCTTTTTCCAAGAGGAAATAATTATTGTCAGTGAATTAGGGTAACCATCTTTTGTGATTCTTTTGCACTTTTTGTTGTTCAACGTATCAACGCTATAGATTTTTTTTACATAAGACCAGCAGTTAAGAGAGAGGAATATTTTTTAACGAATATCACTATTTTGAACTTGATTCCTTCCTCTTGAGGCAACATAAATAGACTTTTTAATAACTCACCTGGTTTTTCGAAGAAGTGGGGACATCTTTTCATGAAAATAGCCTCCGCCTTTTCATCATTAAGAGGCTGCGCCGGTTCAGTTCCCACACAATTTTGTTTCTTTTGATTGACATTACCACACTCGCCGTACCAAACACAGATTTGTTCTCCGAGCACCAGAGAAGTACACAAGCCGATAGTGAGAAGAAATTTCGTAAGCCCCTTCATCCTAAAAAACACTACTTTCTAACAAAATTAAATCATCCCGACCTTCAATAATGAAAGCAGTCATCTAAATATTCACAACTCACTCGTTACACTTGTAGATCACAGCCGAATAATTTTTACAAATTATATTTTTGCTTCACGCTCAATCAGCACGTTTTCCTTTTTACGTATTACATTTCTTCGTATCTTTTCCAAATTAGTCTCTTAATTCCTCATTTCAAACTAAAATAGTTGCCAGACAATAGAGACCTTTGTGCCTGACTGAATGTCCAAATTGAAATCCGAAGACCGTAGTACAATATTGGCTTTCCGTATCATTGAACGACGTTCGATTATCGTGCAGGTGCGAGATCAGAGTGCGAGTCATCTTTGAGCCCGATGATAATCGTCGCAGCGTTTCGTTCATACGATACTCTATCTCGCTCAACTCCGGCTTACGGTAGAAGAAAAAATAAAAATAAGACGCGATAATCTCGTTCCTTTCAAATCTCAAGATTTTTCGGTAATCGATACAATCGACTGATAGCTACTTTTAACTATGACGCTTCCTTCGGTGCCGAAATTAAACCCGGCACCTCTGAAAAAATATCGGGCCCTGTTAGGTTTCGTCAGAGCTTCATCAAGGATGCCAAAATAGCGATGCCAAATAAAGACCTTACTAGAACGTATAAACACTTTCCTAAAAATCGGTGATCCATCCAAGTATCGACGTTAAACGGTCAGTTAAACGGTCATCCATTCTAATATTGGCATCGAGGATAAGCTGGGCGGTCACCTAATCGAGTGTCCGATAGCCACCCATTTAAGGGCCGAGCTATCCCAACAACCCAAGTACTGACGATTAATTCGCGCAGCCAATGAAACAAGCACCTTTATCAAAAATATTCAGAGATAGCGATAACGTTACAATGCCCGATATAATTGATAGCCGTGAAAAATAAGTGAATGTTTTATTTTTACGACGTTCGATGCAATCATATAAGTCTGCAATGTGCGGGCTATCATTATTTTTAAATTCATCTTGTATTCCATATTACGATCATTTAAACGGACGAAAAAAAAAGTATAATCGTATGATCTGATTAACTGTGTAAGTAGAGGCATAGCAAAACTACACCATTCGGTTCCAAGTTCGAATCCCGACTGATTAAAAGTACACTTTTGTCCGATTAGATGAGGACAAATAAAAATATTTAAATAAATTTTTTTCATTAGTTTAATGTTGGTTCGTCCAAACGACTCGCTAGCTCGTTCGATACGAGTTTCGGATCAACTCGAGGGAAAAATGGATTGTTAAGGCGGTAATAAATAACACATTTCCATAATGAATAATCATATTTTAATGACGCAATGATTGTACAAATGGATCTTTCGTAAATCGTCTTTACGCGCGTGGAAACCGAGGAACAATATAACAATGATTATACAGATTAATAATAAATATATTAATCGCCAATAATAATATTACTATACCTCGCAATAAATATATTCCTTCGTTTGCTAGACATATAAAGGTTGAAGAAACGCAAACGACAAATGTATCTTGTTGTTCTTGTTCTCGTGTATTCCTCCTTCTCCACCTCTTCTTTTCCTTCTTCCGTTTTTTTTTATTTCATTTTTTTCTCTCCATGTAATTATTATGATACACCCTCTCGGCTTCCCACTTAACGATTACGCCAAAACGAAAGGAAGATTCATTTATTCGAAAGAGACTTAATAATCAGTTTTCGGTTTTTTTTGTATTTTTTTTTCTTATTTCCTTTCTTTTGTTTTATAAGCACACAGCTCGCGCACGTCAAGTGTGTGCTGTGTATTGTGTCTTTACCCTCTCTAATCCAATCTATTGTATAATACTATGTATACGATCCGACCATTACTCGCCTCGAATTGGCGGTAAGGGAACACTTTTCAATCTTTTTTTTTCATTATTTTATTTTTTAGTTTTTTTTCTTAAAATTTCTGCAATCTATTCCTCAGCCGATTGACGTTTCACGAGCGCGCGATACACGACGCTCGACGGGTTTCAAACATGTAGAACAATTCATCATTATACTGCGCTTATTACCCGCGTTTACCTTACTCTCAATGACATCTTCAACGGTAGCGATAAAGTTCATATATATCAATAAAAAATTTGTTTTTTTTTCATCATCAATTATAATATCTCAATAATAGACGATAATTCAATAATCCGTGGCAACCGGGGCAAAAAACATGATATTCGGTACTAGGCCAACTATTGGGACGCCTCGAATCGAGAGGGTTTCTCGTCATTTATATCATTATTATTCCTCGTAATTAATCGTCTTTGCGTGACTCTTTTACCGACTTGAAACTTTCTTCTTACAGTACATCAATTACAAACTGACTGTATCAGTGTGATCGAAGTAGTTGGCAGATATTTTTTTTATTCAACCCTATTACGATCGCACCGTTAAGTCCACCTTTCCTTGTATATTCGATGACGAACAATTGAGATTTAGCGACGTAATCGCACTGACGGTCGAAGAACCGGTTCAAATTATGGTACAAAAGGAAGATGTATTTTAACAAGTGTTCGGGAAATACTATAGAGGAGGAGAGAGAGAGAGAGAGATCCAGTCGTAAAGCACTCTGAAGGGTTTAAAAAAATGCTTTGACACACGGAAGGTTGTATAGTGAAGCATCATTAAACATAGGCAACAACGACAGATAAATAAAGAAAATTTTACGGAAGAGCAACTTGAGGAAGATATAAAACAGTTTCAAGATGGAGGACAAGTGGAGTTTCTGCTGATGTTGTTGTAAAAGTCCCTAAACCCTTTCGAAGCAGCTTTATTAGACGAATAATGATACTATGTGTGAATGCTCACGGTAATAATCCATTGTAAAACACTCTCTCGATCGGAGGACGTGCACCTCGACAGAATTTATACAATAAAATTTATATAGTAGATAATACAATAATTCGAGCAACAGAAGGTTCTCTGTAATATTATGTGCGTCACCCGCCTATATATTAGTAAATAAGTATCTTGTTGTTTTTTTTTTCGCTGTCAGATCTTAACCGATGCCTTAATTAGATATACTTTGCTTAATATTGAATGGTTTTTTTTTTTCATTATTCATTATCGTCTGTCTCGTGCGCGCGCGCGCGCTCTAAACTCCGAGTTTACATGTGTTTTTTTGACAAGTCTTTGAAAAAGGTTTTTTTCTAACCTTAACTTGTAATGTGCTGAGGGGGCCTCTCTCTCCTTTTATCTCTATGTCACTCTCACTCTACTTTTCCTCCTTATCGCTTATCGTAGTTTTCATTATCTTTACGATATTGTTATTTTATCTTAAACTGTTGCCCACGTGTTTCTCAATTTATAAAAAAGTTCGTACAGTCGTAAGTTCAAGTTCGATTAGCCCAAGGGAAGTTCGGGCCAGAGTATCACTCAGTTTTATCTCGAAGTCATTAAAAATAATCGATCGATTTATTCCAATCCCGGAAAAAAAATATAACGGATCCGGGATTTCCCCAAAATCCATTATCTATCAAAATGGACAGTTAATCTAAGGATACATAAGTTGGTCGACTATTAAAAAAAACAGGGCCAATCGTTAATTCTAGTGTTTTTTATAACATTTCTCTTTATCTTTTGGAAAAAGCATTGATTAATCGCTGGATTGCCAAGCTCCTTAACAATGTAATTCGTCTATAATGTTGGGCATTTAAAACATTACATATCGAGAGAATTTTCATTTGTTAAATCTTTACGCTTAAATGCATCTTTCTTCTGTAAATGTAACCTTAAGGCTGCATTTCTCATGACATTTCTTTGATTATTTTGATTTTCCAGATTTTCTTGATTGAAATTAAAAAATATGTTCTAAAATGAACTGTTTATCTACCTTGTAAGTTTGAGGTTAATAAACGTTAATTTAGGACTCTCTCTTTATATCGTCATGTCATATTCCGCGAAATTTACGTTGCAGCTGCAAGATGATACATTTTAACTATTAAATGGCATTGATAGTTGTGAAAGAAATGTTATCACTTCTAGAAGATTATTCAAATCGAATCGTTTGCCAACATCGTCAGCGTCGAGCTGACGCGCACCTGTGCGTAGATAGTGAACATTTTTCCGTCGCATATCATTTACCGCACTCTTGATTAGAGTGCCGTATCAACTTGTCGATTGCATTCACCTGTTTCGTAGACACGTGAGTTATAAAAAACACCGACGGACATCGCACCTGTTGTATATAAGTACCATTGTTGCTGGTGAAGAGATTATTCCTCCGAGAAGACGCGTGATTTTAGACTCACGGAAATTACCCTGATCATTTGCGATTACCGAAGCTGATTCAAGTAGTAATTGAATGTGGATTGGCTCAATTATTAAAATGCCGTCCAGTATCACTTCCGATACGTCAACGTAGTATCTCGTCCCTTCGTATAACGTGACAAATTTAAGCTTTTATTGCGTACTTATATTTTCTACATCGACTCTGTTACAATTGATAATAATTCTTTGCGTAAAAACATCTAATATCTGAAGTAAAACACTATCGATAATTAAAAAGGTTAATAAAAACAAAAAAATAAGAAGAAACTGGTTTCAAAAAATTATATAACAATTTGAATTGTGAAATGCATCAAAATGATGATTTCATTATGTTACTTTCAGAGTTGCAAGCCCCGATTACTTCATGGAGTAAAACATTTATGGGAGAATTGATTCCCTAACTGCATTACATAATAACAATCGACAAAGCTTATAAAGAGATGTTAACATTGTTTAATAACAACAACAAAAAAAAAAAATCCTTCTCAATACAATAAATTTTTTGCCTCTCCGTTTATCTTTGAAAGATATATCCTTTTTACGGTAATCCGTTAAATTTCAGGAAAATTAGTTCCGGTTTAAGAAGCGTTGAAAAAAAGTAACATCTTATTTGAAACGCAAAGATAAATCAATCGACTTTGATATTCATCAAGTAAATCAATCGGTAAACGTTTGGCATACAAAATTAAAGTGGCTTATAATCCTGGTTATTTAAAAAGTTATTCCGAATAAATACATAATAATGGAAACTATGGAACGCTAGATTCCATTAGCTTTTCATTCCTTCGTTGAGTTTCGTTAGCTCAACCGTTACCTAAATATTTATATCGACGAAAAAAACCGTTAATTTCTGTTTCATTCTTTCCGTTAACTAGACTGAATATTTATGAATGGAAGTGTCTATATATTTACGTTTGCGTTTGGGACAATATTTATTTATTGGTAAGTGCGTGTCAAACGCAAGTATTGCAAAGAAGCATCCTGCAATAATATACGCATTCGAAATATCGCATTGTCAACAAATAACTCTATAACATTCTCTGCCGTTAAATTTTATCTCGCTCTAATACGAGAAATGTTGTTAATAAATAACAAATCGCTGTAGCGCATCACGATTTAGATTTTAATCCGCGTTCATAGGTCGATGCGATATTAGCTCAAGTGTATTGTTTAAAAATCTTTTATCGCTAATGAGAACAAGACGCCGATCACTCGGATGCTCGTGACCCACAAAATCCCCCTGAAGATACGTTATAATATTACTAAAGATAATGATAATTGTAATAAATTAATATTAATAACAACAGATCTTGTGTAATCATGCTCGAGCGTCCGTTTTTATGCAAACTATTCACACAAACCATCGTCACCCAGCTCATTCTACGAAAAATTGTACTTGGATGCGATAAAATTGTTCGATAGAAATACAAATGTAAAACGCATGACATTTTCAAAAGTCGGCGCTTATCAGGAGCTGGAGTCTCTTGGCATCGCGTCATGACATTATTACGCAATTTTAATAATAATGCCAACAAGTTTGAGCCGCAAAAAATGCCAGATGACTGAACGTTGAGCACAGTTTATCACTTCCTCATGAAAATCCAGAGCGTGAGACAGACAGAAAGAAATAGCGAGAGAGAGAGAGAGCGAGAGAGTGAGAGATAAAGAGGAAAGTCGAAAGGAAGAAATGAGGGAGCTAAGAATTATCCGTGATAGATAAAAAGAGTACTCTTATCTGACGCTCCGTTCTGAATTTTAAGGCGATGGAAATGCCCTATTTACAGTTGACCTTGATTCAACTTTTCGTCACAGACTCTCGATGTATTTGGGGAATACAAAAACTCTTTATCAATCAGTATCATTTTTGAGATTCATTCCGACAATGAGCTTTATCGAATTTAAAAATTAAACTGTGTTTAGCTATGGAAGTATTTATAAATCATTTGAAAGGAAGATTATAAAATAGGAATTTTTTACACCGCCTTAAGATCGTGGTTTTCCATTATCGAGCATAATACACATCATACATTATTTCAAGGGATACTTCGATGAGGAAGCGGAGATATAGATCGATAAACCGTATCTCGGGTGAGAGTGTGCAGCGCGCGACGAGCTAATTAACATCATTCGTTACTTTGAGTATACGTATAATATAGTATCTTTATGTTTATATATATATATATATGTATTTTTTTTTGTTTTCGTGGTAGGTATTCATCTATATGGATACTTTCTGTTGTCTCTTCTAATGTACACGAATTAATCCCTCGATATCGTTTAATATACCAATTATAACAGTGTTACACATCGGATAAGTTTTCTGTTTCGTGTCGACTGTTCGCATTTTTTCTGTTTTATTATTTTCGTTTCAATTGCTACGCGTTTCATTTTTACTTTTTAAAAGTTCCGTTTCTAGCCACTGGATTTTTCTGTTTCGCTCTTACTTTCTCTTTTCTAGTTTTCCTTCACTTCGATTGTTTTCAATTTACTTGAATTTTTCAAATCTCCATCTCACCAGCTCGAGTCATGCATTCGAGCCTCTTGACCCTCGTATATCTTAAGTAAAGGTAAAAATAAATTAGCTATGCCTTCGAAGAGGCTCGAACGCTCGAAGATATTGTTATACTTGCGGGACTGACCTACCGCACACTTATTTTATCCATGGCTCTTTTCTCTTTTTATTTCACCGATAAATATCAGCTCTCAGTTTACGCATGTGTCTCTGTGAGTGTGTGTGTGTGTTTTTCAATGTCTGTCTCGTGATGTATACTATTAGATATTTTATATATATGTATAACAATGCACATGTGCGAATTCGTTTACACGTTTTCACACATATCCATTTATATGTATATATATATGTGTGTGTGTATATATATATATGTATTTTTTTTGGTTTCAATGAATTGTATATCTTTAGCTTACTTATATCTCTTACGACGTCGCTTCTCTTCCATTCTCCCTGTCTTTCTTTTTGACAACTTCTTCCTCTCATCGCCTATCCTCGATATTTCGATCCGATCCTTACGGTAGATATTACATTATATACAAAGTTGATTATTTCTCATTGCTGTCCATGCTGAAAACCTCGAGTTCTCTCCTTCTCGTGTTTTGGATGATTTTCATGTTTGTTTCGTACAGTATTAATATTAATATACATATGAATACTATGGTTTCTATAACTTTTTGAGAATGCGACGAACCTTAAAAAATAATACTGTCGCTAGCAACGTTACTGCAGGAGAGCCCGCAATGACATTGATCCTATTGCAATACTTTCAACTTCTACTTTTGGACAAATGGTTTGTAAATTTTTGAATGAATTGTCGAAATGAAGGAATAAATGTAAAAGAAAACTAGTGAGCTAGCCCATTGAAATTATGGATCATTAGCCACTATTGTACTTTGGCACAAGTGGTCCGAATTCGAACACAAAGTTTAATCATTATCAGTCAAAGTTCGAATCTCCAAATAATCACAATTTTCTTCATTTAATTTACTCTCTCCCTGGGAAAAATCTAATTGGTCGCTAAATTGGTTAATCTCGTGACTTTGTAAAAAGCTCGAGAAGCTTTGTAAAAATATCTACGTTAGATTACGTCTTACCAATCGCTTTGCACATTATGCGACAATAATATGAAACCTTCGTATTAGGTAAAAAAAAATCTTATCCCGTTCGTAAAGTATGTATAAGAAAACATCGCCTTTCCAGATTTCGGAAGTCAATTGCAGCTTCAGTCTGTTCATTTTTTAAAATTCTCGACCGCCGTGACTACGTGGTCCATAAAGCGCTTGGCTAGGATTCGACTTCTTTTCGTTATTCTTCAAGATATTAAACTACATTTTCCTGTATGTTTTTTGTGTCTTTGTATACGTATCTTGGTTAAAAAGGTGAGATCTTTTTTATTGTGACCAGCCAGAAAGCCAGAAGTAGGAAGCATTGATAAATAGAAGAAAATAAGGAACAAATTTAAAAGGGCGGATCATGAGGTGTTCGAAGAAGAGAAACTCTCTTCTATACAGCCAGGACAGCAAGATATCCTCGCGCTAAAATATCAATATCGTTACACAATAGAATATCGAATATAGCAATGTTATTACTACCTCGGTGTTTAAACTTATTCATCTTCATTTATCATGTACCCTTTCCAAAATTTCATGATTTTTCTCGACTCGTTTCGTTCTTCATTTTTTTTGTTGCTGTGGTTTTGTTATTTATTTTGTTAATTCGTTCTCACTTCTCCGGCTCTCGGTGTCGAGAGAGAGAGAGAGATAGATAGATAGAGATAGAGAGAGAGATACAGAGAGAGAGAAAGAGATACAGAGAGAGAGAGAAAGAGAGAGAGAGAACCAGTTGTATTCGATAAAATAAAACTTAAACGTGATTATTAAAGTTAGATTGTTGAGCACAATTATTGATTTCTATGAGAGACTTTCGGGAGGCGCTATGGGCCGAGCTCATATCCGCAAACTCGCCGGCGGACTTACCCTTACGCGGCAATGTTGTGGCCTCCCCGAGCGAAGGTAGCTCCCGCGGCTTCCAAATTGGCGAACCTGATTGAAACACGCAAATTTTTTTTCGATGAGGCCATTGATCGTACTATTGGAGCCTGATTACAGAATTACATGAGCTATTCATTTAACGCACGCGTTAGTTTATGAAAACAATATATCCAATCGGTCGAATGACCCGAGAATTAAAAAATAAATTGATATTCGATGACCGATTTTGAATTAAACAAATTTTGACTATATAAACGATATTTTACGCTATATTTTTTAATTTTCGATTCTACCCCGAATGTTATTCTTCATTGTCATAATAATGACTTCCGAGAAAGTCTATTAAACAATTGTTTGGCGATCCCTCAAACAGCTGGGCATTTTTAATTAATTAGCGAAAATCTTGAAATTTCAGCTTTCAATTCATATTCCATATTTTTATCCCCATTTTTTTTCATCTATTGAAAAAAATATGATGTTAGTGAAGAATATTCATATTTGATGTTCGCTTAAAGTTTATATAATCAATTTATGGTAATCTGCAGATTGGTGACTGTTCCTAATTATTTCTAGAACTATTTGGAGGTCCATTTGAATTCAACAAAGAATAGAATTCTGGGTAAAACTAGGATAAAATGAGCATGGCTAAAATACAGTTAATCTATTGAATGTATCATCTAAACATGTTTCAATTTCTTTCAATATCGAAGGTCTCTAAATTTTTAATTTTTCAAATGAACATGAAAACCATAAACGAAGCATGCGAAAAACGACACGTTTTTATGTTTACCGTCGAAACGACAAATAAGAAGTCGATCAAAAAAACAAGTGTAAGCTCGAGAGAGATGACACGGAAACTCTTAAAAAAAATTGGAGTATGCGTGACCGTCGCGAACGGTGATCTGTGATCTGATCTCATACGCACGGTGCGTATCATCTGGCAATAAAAAAAAAGTACTTTTACCAGCATGACAAAAATACCTTATAAAATGTGATTTACGTTGGTGAGTAATATTCCTCGTATTATTCATTACTATCACGTCAATATTATATATTTTATAGATTTTTTCTATGTCGATCCGATTAAATTGTAGATATTTTACACATATAAATGGAACGAAACTTTTGATTGAGATGGTCACGATGATACTGTCTTAAATATAAGGTGAAATGAACAATTGTTGCTAAATTGTTTCATTGTTTTTGTTGCTCTTGGCCCGAGACTTAGGCGCCGACTTTTCGAAAATGTCCACAACTATGCGACAGTCACACACAGCATTATGCACGCACACAGGCACTTTCAAATCGTTGCTTTTGACTTTTTTCACATATTATTTTGTATTGCTTTAAGAGTTGTCTGGGACGAGTGACGATACTATGGGCTGGGAACAATCAGTTCGCAACCACCGCTCCTGGAAAATTCTAATTTTTTTTTCCGGTTATACGCTAAATGAACGTTTTTAAAAAAATTACGAACAAAGTCGTTCATCATCATTACTTTCGTGCCTTATCCGATCGAGAACCGAATGATTGTGATAAAAGCATTAATTATACAGTTTTATATAAATTGTTAGAACTCTAAGAGTGATAGGGAATGGCAATGATTATGAATATGATGGTGATGACAATGATGGTGAAAAAGTAGGCAAGACACAAATAATACTTATGAAAATGTAACATTGGTAATATATTCATCTCTGAGATTATTCTCTGAAAGGGACGTGCCGAACAGCGTGCAAGAATTTTGGCAATCGTTGAGCACCCGAGAAGTCGACGCCTATGATTGAGGAATGCATGCAATTTTTAATACTATTGTATATATATATAGATTTATATATACTCATCATAGTTTATAATTATATTATCTTGTTTTTCCGTGTATGTGTATTGAATCGTTCATCGTGCTTGCACAGTAAGAAAAACCGGACATTCCTTTTTAAATGGTACATTTTTTCAAAATTTCATCAATACCAGTGATTAGTAATTTTTCTTCGTTGTTTTTAACGTTACTACGTATTTTACCTTCAATGTATCTACCCCAATTGACTCTCTATAAATTAAAATATTAATTTTCGGAAATTTTTATTTTTAAGGCAACCAATCACCTAAAAATAGTAATGAAAAAAAAATTCTGTCGATAATACCCTTCTTTTAAAAAATCTCTTTGTTTTCCCAAAATATCAAATAGCATTATAAACAACGGTTAAGGGAAAAGTTGAGACTTTGGACGAAAGCATGAAATAAATAATAACTTGCCGTTTAGCAGAAGCATCTAGCTTTCATAGTCTGAACCGAAATAATGTTCTACAAACTTTAGCAAAACTCTTTAAGAGTACCAATAGGACGAAAAATCAGGGCAAATGCATAAAATGCCTTTTTCCGACTTCTGGTTAAGCCAAAATTTGTGAAATATCGTAGACCTCAGAAGGATTAACAACATTAATTTGTTTACACAAGAAGAACTTGGTCAATTGTACAATGAAAAAAGAAATGTTCCAGCCTAAATAACACCTATCATGGATTGCTGACCATTTTTAGGTCCACCAGTTTTCTTGTGTACTCGTTCTAGAGTTGATGAAACATGGTTTCAATTTATACTACCAAAAAACTGCCTATTTTAAAGAAAGTTTCTACGTTGTTGAACTGAAAGAACCTCGATTTCTTTAGAATAGATAACGAGTAACTGATTCAACACAGAATGCTGAAATTTAATATGCTCATGAGAGTGTTTACTGATTTTCAAGTTTTTTTTTATGGCAGTTTGCCACAGTGGCATACTATATTAAAAATATCAAATGTCAAAACATCAACGGCAAATTATTGATATTTTTTTTGCTAAAAAAATCGCAGAGTCTTCCTACATAACGATCGATAGCGCAAATACATCACCAGTGACACGGTTCGATGTTCTAGAGTAAAAAAAAAAGCAACACTCCACCGTATGGAGTCGTCCTTTTCTTCGTCTTATTTCATTCCTTTTTGTCAAGAATAAAGTCTAGACAATAAGCATATCAAACTTCAGTGTTCCATTTTAATTATGTTACTCATAATAAATCCCAAAAATAATCAAGAATCCATCGGTTCGCCGAGATAAAAACGTCTCTTAAGCGAGCGAGAAAATTCAATAACTTGTGTATCGTATGTCTGTTCTTATGCGTACTCGGACCTACGTTCTACAATAGACAATAATAATAACAACAACAAAATGAAAACTTTGATGTTTTCTATAGGCCAGCAATGTAGCGAGTTAGATGTTAGATGAACGTTTGAATAGTAAAATTTATGAATATACTATAAAATATATGAAAAAGTAAGCGACTTATTGTACTTTTTTGGGCAATCTCATACGCCTCTTACCAAGATCCTTGACAACGCTCGGTTGGTAATTCTCCGGTTGATGAGACGACTGTATGAGTCGTGCCTGACTACCAGTACTGCCCGCCGAAATCGTCGACGTCGTGCTAAGAGTCAGGTGATTCGGCGTTCGGCCCAAATTTGTCTTTTTCTCGCCTAAAAAAGCCTGCGAGTCCTCCTCACCCTCAGACTTGGTTCCCGAATCCATTTCGACTTTCACTTCTCCTGAACACAACGATCGATCTGTACTATATTACCATTATTACTTACTATTGAAACTCGATTTTTTTTTCTCGAGCACAAATATATATTAGGCTGGTCGTTATTTGTCGTTGCGACGAATTCTGAGATTGATGCTTCTCACATCGTTTGTAATTAATGAAAATCCTCTTAAAATATAATATATTCTGCCATTTGAAAATAACGCAGGATTGTGTTGTACCTCCTTTAATTTTTCTTCGAGCCTCTACATATTCGCTATAAAATCGGTAACTTCGGGGTGTTAGTGATATAGGAGGATTTTCATTCGTCTGCAAACAGTGTAAAGGGCGTCGATTTCGAAATTTATCTGGACCTCAAATAACGACGACACTCATATATATATATATATATATATGTATACTTGTATGTATGGAGTGTTCCACAGGAACCCAATGTTGTGTCGATATTTTTCGATGTTGATATATTTAATAATATAAAAAAATCTAAATAGCTAACAAATTATCGGAGAGGAGTTTTTTACAAAACACCAAGGAATAAAATCCTATATGATACGTGTCAAAAAAAGTATATCTAGAAACTTACAGAGGCAAGAATATATTGAATATACTTTCCCCGACACATATTATATAGGAATGCATCCCAATAGCTTGGAGTAGGAAAATGCATCCCAATATTTTGTGAGCTATTCAGATTTTTTTCATTTTTGTGTCTGTTTCATATGAAAGCTCCTTCTTCAAATACAGCTAAAAAATTTGGTTATAATGTATGAGAATTGTCCGCATTTTTTCGAGTGAAACAAAATTACGGTTTTTGAACAATTTCGAAAAATTACATCTCAGGTAAAAAGTGTTTTAAAAAGCGAAGAAAAAAATTTGGTACGTGTCCATGGAATGCCCCATATATATCTGGAAATATGATTGGATGAGGAAAATACGAGTGGGTTTTTCAGTGGGTCCAGCTTCGGGATTAGACGGTGAATCATTGAATTGCTAATTTCTTGATAGAACGTTTGATTACGATATTTATAGATGATGTAAGCAAATTGGAGTATACCTGTCGTATCGCTGATGGTCTTGCTTCTGGATCGAAAGGTTGGCTGATGCTGATTTATCTGAGGTTCCTCTGCGTCCTTGTCCTCGGAACTCTCATGATCCATGGACTGCTTCGAGTGACTATACTTGCGCTTGGAATTGAGCGTATTTGCCAAGTGCTGTTGTTTCGCAGCTTTTTTGGACAAAGTGCCAGTCGACGGGCCACCATTTCCGTTTTGTCCCTGAGGCGGACAAATTGGTGGCTTCTCAAACTTTTCAACGTGTCCCGTTGACATACGCGCCGACATCGTCATAGGCGGTTGGCCTATGTTCGGTTTTGTCGAGGGTATGCTCATGTTCCTTACGGATTCTCTTATTATCTGCCGAATCGTCTTGAGAAAAGCATTCCTGAACTCCGTCGTGCTGCGCAATCGTTCAAAATGTGTCATAAAATACAACGTTTTTAATATCGAAATTCGTCCAATGGAAGGGCATCAAGTGAAAGTCAGTTATATTTATTACTCAAAATGCGAAATGTCCTTTCGGAATAATCTTCAGTATAGAAATAGTGGCTTAAAAAAAAGTATTTAGTGTACATTTTTTTTAGTGTATATTTTATCGTTTACAAACATGGAAAATATTCATGAACAAATATCAATGACTTTGACCTGTTTCCCCCACGTCAACTTTTTATATTTTACCTGTTGGATAATACATAAACTTTCTCCGAGCGTCTTTGTAATTGACTTCGCAAATGAATCAATTCCCATAGGAAGTGCGACTCCATATCCTTGGCGCAACTAGCTCGAACCTGAACTTCGGTCACAGGTATAAGCACCTGATAACGAATTATTTCGACTTCGCTCGAATTCGTTTTCGTTGAAACTCCCTGCGGTGATAAATAAATATTTACTTGCTCCATAAATTCGAATATAATAACTTGTAGCTTCGCACTAATTCTTTTAACGTACTTCCCCTTGAGACACTGACGCATTTCTCAATTCAAGACGTATTCACAAATTATCGCTCACTCACCATTAACTTCTTCTTTTGTCTCAGTCTTTCCTTGCACAGGAACACAACGGCTGACTTGAATACGAAGCACATTGCATGAAGTTCAAGTCCCTTTTTGATCTTACCCAGAAAATCGGATATATTTAACCACTCGACTCCTCCGTAGTACAATAAATCTCCAGGACTTAGGTCAATCGGCTGTAAAAATTTATAGTTTTGGTAATTGCAGATTTACAAAAAGAATTTTCTAATAGCTGCTATGAAAAAAAAGCTTTGTATACAAATTGACTCAAACTTTTTCGAGTAGTTGATTGTTACATGGGTTATGCATGGAAAAATTAAAAAAAGCGCGGCTCTCCTCAAATTAGTTCGACCAATTTGTCATGAAATTTGATTGAAAATATTTTTTCTTTTTTATTATTCAAAACTTTTTTTTTTTTTTGTATAAGCGCTGCAGTTGATTATGATAAGATAATTCTTATGAATAGTGATTTCAACATAAGCTTGTATCTAAAAAAATAGTCAGGTCTTGCACCGCTAGTTTTGAAATATATCGTCTATCGGATAAAATCAAACGTAGGATATCTTACCTGTTTGCACGACTTTTGATGCTGCCTAAACAAATGATCGAAAATTGCACCGTATTCTTCGTGAATCCTTTGCATTTCGTTTATGTGCTCTGCTACTTTCTCCATACCCTTGAGTGCCTCTGAAAGTTCATTTAAAATGTTACCAGCTGTTATTTTATACAACTTATAATTCAAATGTTATAAGAAAAAACCCGGGATCAAGTAAAAATACCAATGTAATATTATTTACCGATTAGATGTTGATGCTCTTCGCTGCGTTCATCGGTAAGATTCTTTAATTGTTGCAACAATAACGGATACTTTAGTATCCTTTGAATAGGTTTGATCAGATAAGATTCCAATGTCGATGAGTGTTGCTGGCGTGGATTTCTCGCTTGTAGGAATTCTTGTAAGGCTTGATTTCCTTCGTCTGTAGAAATTTCAATTTTTTTTTGTCATCTTTACGACTTTAAACGATCAATCCAATCAATATTTTTTAAAAACCTTGCTTACTCGGATGTAGAACCTTTTGGGCTTTCGAGTGACTCGCACAGAATGAGCTGTACAACTTGAAGTGATTCACGTAATATAAGAAGGCACTTCCAATGGAAAACAGGACATTCTGTTGAAGATAAAGATAATAAAAATATGATACATTGCATCGCTTTTGGACTATTTTTCAAATAAGCATTCTTTGATAGAAGTCGATTCGAAATAAAATTATGATAAAATGATTATAAATTATTGTGCTTATCAAACATTAGTATTCATGGTAAAAGAGTAATCGATGTGAATTATTAATAATTATAACGAAATACATTTCTTCATGGAATCACATTTCGTTGAACGATTGTCTTTGGGTTATTTATCACAATCCATCGAAAAACTCACCTTAAATTGACTCGGATGGTCAAAGTTGTTAAAATCTGCTTCCATCTCAATGGCGTGGTCAAGGTTTTGCAGGAACTGCCGTTGAAACGTAACGATCTCTTGTATATTACCAAAGAGGGCGTTTATCTCAGCGTTCGAGAGGAAAGTCTCGCGCTTAAGAGGTTCCAGATAATTTTCAAGCAAATTATTTAAATTCTGCAAATAAAACAACAATCGATGATTTTACACACATTTCTTAGTAAAACGCATATTTTTTTCAATAATCAAGTTACCTTTACGTAAGTCCGTTCAGTCTCGATCAATTCGGAAATAACTTTCTTTAATTTCTCAGCGTCGCTGAGCTGTCGACTGGGGGTTAGTACTTGGGAATGCGAGCTCACGACGCTACCGGTCGGACTCGATTTTCTCGTCTCGCCAGGAGATCTGCATATACCCGTCACTTGTTCCGCTGTTTTCAGCAGATTTTCGATCTCAAAGGAATTCGTTCGTGATGTTTGTTTACCATTTTCAAGATGAGAACCAGGAGAACACTCTTGCAGCATTCCATCTTTACCTAATACCATAACGAGGAATTGTCTTTTAAATCGATTGGATGAAAGACAGAAAAATTAAAATCATGTAAAGATAATTATCAGAAAAACGAGTTAATTTTCTTCTATATACAATATTATATTGATTTGTTGAAGTTTTACTCCACAAGGTAAACGATACGAAGCAACTTGATGAAAATTACTAATACAAGCAACTGAATGATGCACCATTCTTGGACGAAGATCAGAAATTTTGAGCAGACTCTGAACCTGCAGTTGCTCCGCCAGACGATAAAAACATAAATAGGAATAAGATTTGCACGGTACAGGAAAGTAACTCACTCCATCCGGGCGCTGGAACGATAAGACCAGTAATCATTTCTTCGCTGATAACCGGTGGATCCGTGGGAGGAGGTGGACACACGAGACTCTCTATAATGTCGTCGGTGACCCTCATTATTCCCGAGAGATCGGGCGGCTCGGTTCTCGAAGAGCGCATCATCATGCAAAGCGCCAATTCCTCCTGGAGAACGCTCTCCAGATACATCATGTCCAAATCACTTACGATAGCTCCATTTATCACCATTATCTCATCGCTCTTGATTATACCTACGAGATTGCAAAACCGTTGGTATCAATTATCCGTATTTACAATTCCTTCATTATTCAATGCAAGCAACAAGAAAATTGCCTTTTTTTCTATAGTGGAAATTTCATAGAGTTCACTTTTTTTTTTCGAATGGGCCCTGTCAGAATTCTCAAAATGGTTCTAAAACCCAAGAAAGGTGGTTTAAGGGTTCTGCATAAGTTTCGGGACTAAAACAAAGGTCGCATTCCAATACTATTTTCTGGCGTCAGTATAAGAGTGACGATATCAGGATTTTACACATAATTGATGAATATATTTGCCACATATATGTTTTTTTTTATTGCAAATTATTAATAAACAATAAATTTATTAGTAAAGTATTGATCGACAATTAAGCGTCTCTTATTTTTAAATAGAAAAAACATCATATTGATTGCAATATGCTATAGAACGTTCAACAAGGACCAAGATTAAAACACCTTGGCTCATGATGTAGCGGGTTATAATTATTATTCTATTCGCGTGGAAAGAACGTCGAGTCCTGGGCTGACTGGAGTCTTTACTACTCCGAAGACTAGTCTCTGCGGAACGAGGTTCCCTTGAGCATATATAGTATACGTTCGATCGCGTTAACTACGGCTCATCGAAGCGCGATCCTCGGGTCGCGACTTTGCTCGCAAGCAGCGACCGGTGAGTGACAAAAAATCGATGATACTCGATACCTGCTTGTGGCCAGTGGCTGATGCATAGCTATATCGACGCGTTACATTCTATTCATCGACTCCTTCGTTGACGCTCGATGAACAATGTATTTTTACGTTCCGGTTGTCATTGGAACACGGAGTTATTATAATCTATCTCGGGACGCACAAATGTTGTTTTATCGACTCGATCGAAAATTCTAATCAGAGTTGCAGGTATCCATTACCTTTAACCTTACTAGATTTGTTTTTTTATTCCATAAATAATTTGATAAAGATCTTTTTTTTTAAGAATATATGAGCATATTTATAAGAAAATATCTCAGCATTTTATTAAAAACTTAAAATAAATTTCCTCGCATAGGGCCCTTCAGAAATGCCGTTAAAAGTTATAATAATAAGTGATGACAAATATCGCCTATTATTCTACTTTGAGTAGCATCGTTTCACTCTTTAACGCCCGAACCCGTTTTCCACAACAACAAAAAATGTCCCTTCACACAATTTATGTGTAAATGTTCATGTGTGTTCCCTTCACGAAATGAACATGTAGATGCATTGCGCATTAAACCCAATATTCGTTCAATTGTGATCGACAACTTTTGGATCATTGTAAACGATATTTGAAAAATATACCGGCGCGGTGGTCTACTGGTCTAGCGGTCTCAAGTCCAGAGTATTGGTAGGTAGCTGGTTCAATTCCCGTTGCCGTCGAAAATTGTAGTCGAAAAATAAAAACACACGAGGCATCACACATGTATAGAGCTGTAGTCTGTGTTTACATTCTCGACGAAAATCGTAACGTAGTTCCGGTGCCGTGAGGCGAACTCGAGACCGGCTCTATCGACAGAGGTTATTCTGCAGTTTCCCTCTGTTCTCTGAGCTCTGCTCAGAGGCGAATGCGATACGGAAGGAGAAGCACGGGGCAACTGGTGATCCGGGCAATGCAAAGGTTAAAAATAATTCTGACGGAAAAAATATGAAAAACCTGGCCCGACCCTGTATAGGCCTGCACCGGTATAGACCTGATGACGGTGGAAGATGCAAAATAAAGAAAAATTTTTATTTAAAAACAAAATTCTTTACAATGTATAGTGTAGTGCAACAATCGAACGACGTTAGCATTTGATTATTCAATTAATTCTTAGGATCTCTTTTAAAAATAAAATGTGCGTACATTTTCGTGGTCATATGAAAATATCGATGGAGTTCATTGTTTTAAATGTTTTCGCAAACAATAGGATAATTACAAGTATATTATTTACCGTTGTGCATCGCGACGCTTTTGTCCTCGACTCTGCTGACGTAACAGCAAAGCTCGTCCTGCCGGTCCGAATTCTCAATCAGTTCTGCCTCGACGGAAAAGCCCCACATCTGATCCAGGGTTGTTCTTTGAAGTTCCACTTGGTACAAAATCTTTGCACACACTTCCACGATCTCGTGGGTATGCAGCTAATGAAGAATTTTATAATTTTCATGTAAATAAATGAGACACTTCATTTAAAAGTATTTTATTCTCACTCACGTAGATAAGTAAACGAGCAAATTTTGTTTAAAAGCAAGGCAAAAGTTTTTTTTTACTCACGTAGGTATCAATGCCGTCGGTCCTATGAGGCACAAAATAATTGTGATCTTCCATGTCCCTTCGTTTTTTCACTCTAACAAAGTGTTCCATAGGATTCAGACCTTTTCTACTGCACGCACTTGCAAGGAATTCCTCAACCGTCATAGCATCCCGAAGGAAAACCGATACAAGCTGCGAAGTTCAAACGTTTAGTTAGCGATACGGAATATATTACTGTAATATATTCATTAAGATTAAGAACAGCCGCTTAGAAATGTTGTAAAACTCAAACACTTTTGTATTAATACGAAAGCATTTTGTTTTTTTTTACAAAATATGAACTTTTTGAAAAATTTCTATTTCTGTATAACGTGATCACGCGTCGTTTTATATTAAGTTAAAATTTATATTGTTGCGTAAACGGGTAATGCGCTAGCGAGGAAGAGAACAAAACAGTCTTACCTGATTTTCAGGCACGGACACCTTAACAGTTTTCTCCTCGTCCCTCGACGAGATCTGCAGTGATCTTCGACTAGAACCACTGTTCGACCTCGACAACATAGGTGGTCTTCTCTTCGTGGCTCCGCGACCAGCGAGCAAATTATTGAGGAGCGAAGGACTTCGCGCGCAAATAAAAGCGTGGAACGACGAGACCGTAAAGACACCAAGCTTATTCAGAGTTTGCTTTGTAGCTCGTGACACATGAGTCAACAAGCTCTGAAAGAGAGGAAATACAGGAATAAGAGGATGACACACAGATTTTGAAACAAAAGAAAGAATAGTCGAATAAAATAAAACTAAAACTGTGTAGGAGAAAAGCTCGATCTACATTCTGTACGAAAAATTCAATAAAAATGTTCTCGAAAAATAATTTCTTAAAATGAAAAGGCTCAGAGTGTCAACGATTTTCATAGTTTTTTTAGAGAATTCCGCAGGGAAAGTCAGGAAATCTCACGAGAAATCGGGAATATTTATATTTAGAGAAAGCATTGACATTCTCTGAAAAGTACGAGAACTGTTAGAAATTCGTAAAACTTTCCAGAGATAGTTTGCGAGATATTTAGAGGAATTTTGATAGATTTACAAAGAAGTATTTTTACCAGGAGACCATCGTATCTATTTAAAAAAGGGTTAATAAATCTCCTCAATAAACTTGATCGGTAAATTAGAACCTTATCCTGGTAAAAAAACAAATAATATAGTTGTTACCTTTGGATTGGGCAATTCACCGCTCTGCAAACTCGCCATGTAACACCTGAGCCGAAATTGTTCGCAGTGAAGACGTTCTAAATTTTCCTCCCATTGAACAATCTGATTGTTGATCTGTTGTTTAGTCTCGACGTCTGATACAACCGATTGCTGAAGATCCGCCATGTGTTTCATCTTGTGGTCCTACGAGCGTATGAAAAATCATCGATTCGCGAATTTTCCTACTTGGATCGTCCGTGCAAACAAGCCCGAATGATTTGCGCCTCTTTACAAATCCGTCGACAATCGCCAATCAATCGATAAACGATATTTATTTATTTCTAGAACGCTATTTTAATAAGTGATATTATCACTTTTAAGAGACGTTGATTGTTCAGTGGCTTGAGTCGTAATTGCCACTGGAACGAACGATCCTCACTTATATTATTGTCAATTGACTCACCGATTCTATTGCCTTCTCCAGACGGAATATCTCTTCCTGAAGAAGATGCAGAGTACCGGTCTTTCCACGATGCCGAGCAAACGCTGCAGCACAAGCCGAATGAATGCTGTTTACCCAGTTCTCAAGTTCTACTTGACACGGCGCCTGTAATAGTCGATATTTTTTCTTATGCGCTATTTATTTAGGCGATTGCAAATACGGCTTTGAAAAAATATTATTTTTCATACGAATCGTAGAATTGAATTTTGTCACGAAAAAAAATTCGCCCAGTTACTAGTTCCGTTAACTAGATCTTTTCTGGGTTCAGTACAAATTTCTTATGCGTATATTTGACACATTCCGATTAAACGAAAGGTTTTTGAAAGGTGTTAATTTGAATTCGTGCTGTTTGGTAATAAAGTAATATGTAATGATAATATGTACCTGGAAGAGATAAGCATCGCCAAACGCAGTGCTCAGACAAAAAATGTAATCTCTCTTAGGATGCTCAGGTATCGGTTGCATTATTGCACCGTCGACAATAATAAGATGCTTCGGCGCTGTCTCGACTGCCCTGCTTTCGTGAGAATCGCAAGGGTAGAACAGAAGCGTCGTACCTTTGAGACAGACCCAATAACCCTTCCAGCCTCTTTTCCTCGCCAATTCGATCTGGTGTTTCTTGCGCAACAGCCATTTCTTTACGCTCAGGAATCTGCAAGTTATGTTGACGGTAATTGTCAGGCGTTAGTAACTACTCAACTTCAACTACTTAAAGTAGAAAGAGTCCAAAATCCGTGATTTTCATCGATGCATATTTTACGTGTTTATTTGTTGGTATTATATGAAGAATATATACTGTTATTTTATAACTATTTATTACATACATACAAAACAATGTACGTATTGTACGAGTCATTAACATTTTCTTTTTTGTACCAACTGCGCACTTTTGTAAAAGTACCGGTGGCCAAAATATTTCCAAATAATTCTGAGCTGTGCATAACATTCATCTAGTATGTTCATCTAGTATAAAAATTATTGACCTTGACCTAGATCCCGCTCCTTATGAGCATATATTAGTGCAAACGCCACAAAATTAGCAGATTCTTGCCAATTCTTTCAGGGGAACGTATTACATCAAACGGTTATAAACATAAGCGGTGTTTATTATGAATGAACTCTGAAAAAAAATAAGTCGATTCGCGGTTGTAGTGATTGCAGCCGCTAGAATGTCTAAAACAAAACAATAACGCTGTTAAGCTAGTAAGTATTCTTCGTACCATGAACTAAGATTTTGGAAAATTAAAAAAAAAAGACAAAATAGAGCAGTTGTGATAAATATGTTTGGACACGCTGTGAAACTTTCAAGTTCGTTATATAATTCGTTTCAGAGTTAGAGCTGCAACAAATTAGAAATATACCGCGTTCTTGACCTGCGGAAACTGGTGCTCTTTAGAAGGCTGCCATTCTCAAAATATTTGAGTGTTGACCCTGAAATCTTTATACGATATTCTAGTAGGTATAAACTTTTAAAGAAAGCAGCACCGGTAGTGTTTCGGTTTTTCAAATTTCGCACTGGTTTAGTCCCTTGAAATGTAAGTAATATGGATATATAGTATTTTGAAGAACGTTACCCAGCTTTGCGCACAGCTCCGGTACAATTGAACGACGCAGCAGCAGTTCCTGTCTGCTTACCACGGTACGGTGAGTTTATCACACTCTCCCCATCATCGTCGTCGCTTACCGCAGTTGTCAAAGACATCCGGTCGTCGTCCGACATCTGAAATGTCAAATAATGGAAAAATCTTGAAATTATTTGAAATTATTTTCCATCTTCCCAACACCTTTTCCGGTTGAAAAGAATCCATTTGAAAAATGTCGAACACTCTTTGTAATCAACATAGTGGAAGATTGTGTTGTTTGTTTTTAATAGCTTTTTTGTTACATATTCACTTGTAAATGTATGTTTCTTCCCGTGCGATAGCCATATAGTATACAAAATGAAAAAACATGATTTATATTTGATCCATTTAATTATATTTATTGGTTGAAAAAATGTTTAACTTAAATTTTAACATTAATATTCTCGATAACTCACGACTCTTCTGAGAAAATCGGCATTGCAATCATCGGCACTAACGTGCGGATGGTAATGACAGTAACAGCTTTCCTTGAGTAGTTTCATATTTTTCTTGGCTGACCCGTTGATTTTAAACATGATTTCCTTTCGCGCGTGGCTCAGACCGTCGATGTATCGCTGTGACCAAGTGCTCAGGGCACCATTTATGATTTTCAGCAATTTGCAATAATATCCTTCGCCGATTCCTTGATTCACTTTCTCCTCGACGCTTTTGCAATTGAACCAGTACAACTTTTTCGTCTCATTCAAGCAAATAACACTTATCTCGTGACGTTTGCAGAGGCAAAAATATTTCTTGCATTGTTTTTTGTGAAGAGTCTTGAGATCCGTGTAACCGCTTCCACTGGGATAATCATCCAACAGTTCGTGATAACTAGACGCACAACCCAACGACGAGCATCCTTTATCTACCATCATTCGTTTATCGGAATCACCGCACAGTTGCTCTATTTTAGCGCCAAAAACTCGTTTCTTCGCCGGAGCCAAAACATTTTTGCAAATTTTATATTATCTCTCCAAGTGTCTTTGTCCTCATTTTCACTGGTTCTTATTGGAAATTTATTTGTCGCAATAACGGTTTCATCACAATTGCTCGCAACATCAAAAGCGACTCTGTAACTCAAAATTCAACCGACTCTGATAATTGAATTAATTTTTCGTAGCAGTAGCAAGCTCTGGACATTCGTAAATGGCATTGATACAATGATGATTATTCTCATTGTACATCTCCTCCATTTCTTTAACAGCAAACTTGAGGCCACATATAACGAGTATATACGTCACGTACAATACAAAGATTTTACAAGCTCTTTGCATCTTACATTTTTCGAATTCTCTACGTGCTCGAGAACGCACGTAACGTATTTTCCATCCGAGACCAATAAATTGTCACGTCACACTAATTCTTGATTAAATCGTCGACTATAAGTACGTTGTTGTTGTTGTTTTTTTTTCAATCTATTCACTCTTTGGTATTATCTCTGGGAATTTGTCTCGGTCCTTTTTCACCGGTTTTTTGTGCTTCCAGAAAAGGGGAGACTCATGTATACATAGAATTATTTTTTAAATACGCGTCGAAACGGACCCTCTATAGAAAAATAAAGTATATACTCTTCTTCTCTTAATGTAAACGTTTCTGTTCTGTCGTTTTTCCACCGATGTATATAACGGAGATTTTTACAAACGGAATATTTATCCGCTAGACAATGTGTCTTCAAAGTGTGCGAAGAGTCTATACGGATTAATGGGAAACAATGTGCCACTTGTCAGTGCTGCCCTTTCCAGGTACATCGTCAATATTTCGCGCGGTATTCTCGGAGCAATACAATTCTCCGACAATTAACCAATTGATTGATTTCTTTATCCTTATTTTTGTTTATCCTCTTGTTGTTATTTCACAGCATATGCAGAATCTTGAAACGAAATCAGTGCAATATTACATTATCACAGAGTAGCATCGATACTCGTATCGAAGCTCATACTATATACAGTCTGTAGAATTTCACAATATCATCGTTTTATTTTTCTCATCGATATAATTTCCATAAACTATTATGCAATCGACTCGAGATTCACAATGCTAACAGTACAATATCTTTCTACGTCCAGTGTCACCATTATCCGCGGTATCTTTAAGTGCTGTCCCGTTTTCGGACAACGTAGATAATTATTGTTCGACAGCATCGGTCTTTTACCCTCGTTATCCTTGAGATAACGAATTTCCTCTATTCAGTAGCGTCTACTTTCATCGACGATAAAAGAAACAAAAAATTTGCGTTCGAACATCTTTTCTCGTTGAAATTCTTCTGTTTACCTATTTCGAGCCTCTCGATATGGTAACAGGAGGTATGTGCAATCAAGCACATTTCCGCGCACTCTCGTTATAATCACCTATTCTCAATTGATAATTTCCGGCGATCTCTCCGACTATGTTCTTTATTATTTTTTTCTGATATTTTCAAGTCCTCCGCAAGACAATTGAGTCTTGTGAGGTCCCTCGCACTTGCACCTCACTGAGACCTTATCATCAAAGTTTATTATCTCATTATTTTCGATTAAAAACTCTCATTTACATAAACATGTATTAACAAAACTGCGGAACAATTCGTCGATTAATTATTCCCGGCCATATTTATATTCTCCCTTTTCATATCTTCCGGTGCATGTTATTTGTACACGTATTTTTCCTCCGTGTCGCTGAAAATATCCTCGCGAAACGAAGCAACGCTGCTTTTGCAAAGAGCTGAAGCTTGAACGTTATTTTCGTCTTTCCTCGCGTTCGTTTCTTATCCCTGAGCTTTCGAGCAGGAGAGTGGATGAGGGTTAGCGAATGAGAGGTCCAAGGGAAAGAGGAGTGAGCGAGAGATAGAGAGGGAGAAAGGGGTGGTCAGAGAGAGAGAGAGAGAGCGAGAGCGAGAGCGAGAGAAAGAGGGAGCGAGTGAGTGAGTGAGTAAAAACGAAAACCCGAGAGCGCCTGCTCATTCGCTCGTGAGACAGAGACTCCCAGCCACGAACGTGCTTTTCTCCAGACTGGTGATGCTGTTACTGCTGGTTACTGGCGTTGGTGGTGCTGCTGCTGCTGCTGCTGGAGTACGGAAAAGAAAGCTCTATCCTTCTCCATCTACATATATCACTTGCTCCCTCTCGCTGCCTCTCGCGTACTACTACTGCTGCTGCTGCTGCTGCCACTGCCTCTGGTGGTGGTGGTGGTGGTGGTGGTGCTGCGATGGGAATCAATACCAGAGGTTGAACGTGTAGGGGAGGGGGTAGTGCTGGGCACGCACCAGGAGAGAGATGTGTAGATGGGATGGGAGAGGTGTTGCTTCACCTTCCTCTCTGCTCTTCGTCTCTTTCCTTTCCCTTTGGCCGCCCTTGTTCAACTCCCAACGTCATAGGGGTTCATGCTGGTAGTGTATAATATATATATTACATGGTTCTTATCACAGCTGGGCTAAATACATGAAAGTTCTCAAAATACAAAATACTCTAGATATTTCAATCTTTTGGTACTCGAAATACATTTCTAATTACTCTCTTAAAAATAGTATGAAATTCGATTCCAAGGCATTGCGCATTTATTGGATGTAGTAGTAATTGTTCAATGTTACATAACACACTTCGTATATGTTTCATCGTTTGTTACTTGAACTAAATTCGAACATCAAATTGGTTTTTTTTCTTCTTCATGAAAGAAGATTTCATCATTGAATCACTTCAATTACTGAATTAAATTATCGCACACCCAAATGAATTTTATGAGGAAACGAAGGTAATGTCATATAAAGTAGAGCGAAGTTAACATCGTTCATTTACGAATCGTCTGGTTTGTGTCGTCTGGTCTGAAAGCTACAAGTGAACATTTTTTTATTTAGTTTCCAATGTTCAAACTCCCTGCATCACTCCGATAAAATTCAAAGAGGTAGTCCAATATATGAATTTCATGGGCATAAAAAACTGTTTGAATTCAGATAAATAATCCCACTGAAAAAAAAAGTTGAATTTTTCCAGTTGACTCAGTTCATTTCGTTATATAATACATGTTTCTTGTTGAAAATTCATGTTGAATTCAAAATTTCAAATGTAACGTGAACTTTGTAAATATTTAAAAAAATCTTCCGAATATAGAAGATCGAAAGATAGAAAAATATTTTGTATTTTGTATTTTACGATGTACTTAAAATACCTGAGATGTATTTCAGTATTTCAAAAATATGTATTTAAAATACTTAAAGTACATGAAGTATTTTAACTACTGCCCAGCTCTGGTATATATATGTATTTACATGTGTGTGTGTGTGTGATAATGTATATATCCTTGTATATATAACATTTTCCACCACTTCTCTGTCGCTCCTGCGTTTCAGCCTCGCGCCCTCTCCCTTCCCGCGAGGGAGAGAGCACAAGCTCCCTCTCTCTCTCTCTCTCTCTCTTGGAGTATCTTTCTCCCTCATTCTGCATCACTACCGCAAGCACGGTAACCAGCGAGAGCGGGGGTCGATCGCGTGGGAGAGTTTCGCGTATGCTCGAAATGCGCACGGCATTCGACAGCGGAGCCAGAGGATACAAAGAATACTCCGAGGATATATGCTTTTGAAATAGTTACATGGTTGATCTAGTGGCAGAGTATGTAAGAATGGAACAGGTCGAGAGGATATCCCCGAAGATTAGTATGGATACGACTTATGCTCGACTCGATTATTGTCATTCCTCGGTATCAATTTAATATCGTAAGTATATCCGGTTTAGTCGAATTTTGTATAAGAGATAAAATTATCACTCAGTGACAGAAAAAATATTTTCGAGCTCCGTATTCAGTGTAGCGTGTCAAGGGATGGCCGGTGTTATTCAAGGATGAATAGCTTACTTTTTTGGCTGCTGGTCATGGGAGTTGTAAAAACTCCATGGTACTTTTTTAAGAAATGGTAGAATACGTAAAGAAGTTATGACTGTAATAGTCAATATATGGCGATTATGATATATGTGAACACTCTTCCTTTAGGAAACATGCCAACTTTTTTTTGTAACTCAAGATATTGTCTCTCTTTATAACTGAAAATATTAATATTTTTATAATTAAAAACAGTACATTTTTTACA
The DNA here is from genome assembly GCA_949699805.1 of Tromatobia lineatoria. NCBI lineage: Eukaryota > Metazoa > Arthropoda > Insecta > Hymenoptera > Ichneumonidae > Tromatobia > Tromatobia lineatoria. The sequence goes on from OX453045.1 coordinate 419,678, forward strand.
GTTTAGTGTATCAACATTTCTTTATAACTGAACGTTAAGTTAATTTTTATCTGAGATTATGCGCAGTTATGAAAAAATATGGACACGCACGATCGTCAGCAGTCAGGTATTGTCTGCTATCATCAAAATTATTGTTTTTCAGAAATACATATTTTTTCATATAATACCAGCAGCTAAGCAAGTGAGTTATTTGACAATAGACTTAAGCTTTTAACAAAATATTCCATAAATTACTTAATTTTTTTGTTTCAATTTATACTCGTAAATAAATTTTTATGCCATGGAATAGAAATATTCATATTCATAGAGTACAGTTCAACTACAATTTCGCGGTTTGTTTTTTCTTCTAAAATTTTAGGTTTGTACTAAAAAAAAAGATGAGCCAAAAGAATATTAACTGCAATTACTTGAATATTGGTAGTTAAGGGTTGAATAATTATGTTATAATCGAAATAGCAGGAGGAAGATGTATCAGTTCTCGGTTACGAAGCGAAAGATCTATTTTCATCATACATCATAAAAATGGTTAAAAAAAAGGTCACCCTCTTTGTGAGCTTAAGGTAAAATGTCACTCATCGGTCGATAACCGAAAACTGTTTCATTATTTTCTACGACGCTGTCGCGATTACAAGCAAAAGAGTAGTGTCATTCCCTTCATCCACCAATTTTGCAGGGCATGACACTTCATTTTTATCCGCAACCTCATTGTGGTCGAAGAAAGAATGAACCTAAGAAATCCGATTTCCTCTCACACTCGTGGTATCTCGCGCGTGTGCTATTACGTCTTAAATTCTCGTACAATAACACCCTTATCTCAGTTGAAACACACATGGGACCACGGGCAACGGGTCCAATTCTGAGTGTGCAGCATTCGATGGTCCATTTTAATTGAAAACTTTTGAACAAACAAAAAAAAGTAGCATCTTGCAAACTGCTTCCTCATAATTTGTTTGGCTTTTACAAAGCTACCTCTCTGAGAAAATATATTAATCGATTCTGGCTGCCGCATAGAGGAACTCTGTAAAAACCAATAAATAAAGAGGAAACAATTTGCAAAGTTCTTCTCTATAGGCTTATTTTAGCTTGAGAGACGTTTCTCTGAAAAAATTCAAAGTGTCATAAAATTTGAACTTCTCGACCGATGCATGTCGAATTGGTACATAAACTTACTTCCATGTTATTCAAATCCTATGAAAAAGATGAAATATTTTGATGAGTCAATAAAATTTCTACTTCACTCAACAAAACAAGCAATTGAATATAAAATTCGTTCAAACAAAGGGTTTGTTTGAATACGTTTGACTACATTATTTATTTAAAATCATAGTGTATCCAATTATAAGTTTCTCTCAGTGTGTGCGGCGATGATACAAGAGAAAAGATTTAAAAAATAAAAATAAAAACTTCGACCAGCCTCGACGTTGTATTCGAACATAAAAAAAGAATATTGTAGTTTATCTTGACATATTATCTCGCGGAAAGATATACCATATTTATATAAATATGTAATTCAATGTTGAATATCTGCAGCAACAGAAATGACGAAATGGAGAAAAAAACTGCCAACTTATAGAGATTCGTTCGATGAAAGGGTTGGCACGAGATGCACCCCGGTGCACGCGAGCGATGAAGAAGCGATGGCTACGAGCGAATTGCGAAGGCAACGCAGGGTCAGTAGGTTATCGATGTTCGCGAACGGTTACGATGGTGGCCTTCCCAGCCCGTTAGCTACTTGAAAAATAGTTTTCTGTTTAAGCTCCTCTATGTACATCAGATACATATTAGGGGGTTTATCGAAAAAAAATTTGTCTTGTAAATTTCACATCAAAAGATTATAGTCTTGATCATAATACGTGTCTTCGTTAAGAGAAAGCATCGCTTTCATTTTACGGAGTCAAAGTTAATCGTTTCAGCTATCAAATGCACATAGCACCGTTCATCGTGTACAAAAATAATAATATAGGTCGAAACCAAAGATTTGATTTGCTACATGTTAATCAAATGGGAAATAGAAAAGGTCGTTGAGCCACCTCTAAAAAAATTCATACAATGCTTTTTTTTAACGAGGACCCATTTTATGATCCATAATACAATCTTTTGATGTGGCAAGTGGAATGAGAAAAAAAAGTTTTTTTTTAGACACACTCTAATACATATATAGGCAAATACAGGTACAGAAAAAGAACCTAGGATTATTTTCATAAAGTATATTTGCAATGATTGATCGAACGGACACCAATTACTCCTGCAATAGGAAGCGCATATTACGCATTAATTCCAGCCAGCAAATATAGCTCCTACGGAAATCGATAATAACATTCAAGGCCGTTGCAGTGTCGGACTTTACAAGTCAAATTCTTGTACAAAAGTGCTTCGTAATAAAGATTCGTGCACCGTATTTTATCTAGACTTTATATTTTATGTATAAATTTTATATTTATTTGATATTGGAGCGCTGCCAAACGCAAATTTCAGATAAAAGTGTTTAGAGGAAAAATATTATTAAAACAGACACGTGATGTTTGATCTACTTCATGATTTTCTGTTAAAGCTTGAACTTTCAACGGCCAACGTAGCTAATTTGCTACATCAAAGGAACTGCGGTTTATGAAAACATTTATTCATTCATTTTCGGCTGTCATTAAAATTTGTACATTGGAAAAATCTCAGAGAATCGCGGTATTACATTTGAAAATGCGTCCTACATTTCTATTTCTTGCAAGATAAATAATTTATATGTACGAATCCAAAGAGTTAATATTTCAGAAGTAACATTCTCTCACGATTTTGTTCAGTAAAGTGCTCAATATTTCGGAGGAAAATTATTTAGTTCAAAGAAAAGATTTTAATACAGAGATAGAATTAAGACTGTTCGTATCCTTCGCTATGTTTCGCATCGATTCGCGACACTCACTGACGGAGCACAGACATATGCCGCTGGCAGAAATACAAGCTAGAGCAACAGAACTAGACTAGCCAGTTCGTCGCTCACTTTAGATCTCAAATGGATATTCAGAAAGGGAATGCAAAAGAAATCCCTTAAAAGCGCCCGCGTTACATGGTACGAGGCAAAATATGCGGCCGAGTGCTTTGCCTCCCGTGTACATACATTGCTCGTTGAATTCTACAACCATAGATATAATTATATTTATGTATATATACATATACGTACATATATTTACGTCCATATTTAATGTATATAAATGCGATGCAGAAAAGTCTCATTGGAAGCGTGTAGGAAGCTCCCGTTGCTCAGTTCCTCACTCTTTTTCAAATTCATGTCTATTTCTCACAAATTTTTCAGCTCAATTGGCGGCGGAGAGAAATAGTGTATGTGTTTCGTTTGACGAAATGCTGATAAAATTCTGTCAGCCTCGGTGGGCGATCGAGTGAATACGTATCGTTAACCAAGATGAAAAGAAAAATGTCAACGAGGTTCGCACCACGTCCTTCTGCCACTGGTTCTAGATTCTATTTTCTTTTTCTTTTTCACTATGCCTTTCTAAAAATTATTTTATAATTTTATGAATTCCATAGGTAGCCACGTTGTTTGATGAACGCTAACATTGATTATAAAAAAGTGTATGGACTGTAAATTTTTTTTTTTTGAATTCATACACTGGTATATAAAACTCGGATGCATATACCGTATATTTATTTCCATATGCATTCATGATTAACAAATACAATATTGGTTATTCAAAATGAGCAGTTAGTACTCACGTGCTGTAATTTTTAAATATCGGTATCGTAAAATTCTTATATTACTCTTAAATTAACAACATTTCATACCGCTTTGTATATTAAATTTTCTCGCATTTTCAACACTGTGTATATTAAAAAGTCGGAGGGCCCATGGAACTGTTGGAACAAATTGATTTCAGCATCTACCATTTATTTTTGTAGGCGAGCTTATTCTTGCGCTCAAAATATAAACTTCTATTCATCTTGATTATTATATTTGATAAACCGTTATCGTATGATTTTTATTTTTCAATTACCGCATACAAAACAATTTCCGAAGTTGGATACCTCTTTTTGTGTACATTTAAAAATCAATTAATTCCATTTTATTGAATGGAAAGATCATTTATTCGCAAACAAAAAAGAAATAAAAAATGACTTTGTCGTTGATTGGTCTCCGTTGTATTCTCGAAAATAGTAATTATTAACATGAGATTGTAAAAGCGGAGGTAGTTTTTGTGAAAATTGAATTATTATCCGAGTCTCGAGCCAAAGTCAAGGGAGCGTGGGTAGTGGTGAATGGCACAAAGGAATCTTGATATACAAGCGATAAGGTCAACAGGCACTCGGCCACACTTACCTCGGAGGAAGTCAAGTAGCAGAGCCTCGAGTCTGTACTCTCCAGTGATGCTTGTTGCACGATTCCGTATCTACCGTCTCTATCGGACATGTAGTCCGATCTCACACTGTCTTGCCTATCGAAGGTGCCTCTGAAAATATCCAAAGAAAAAACACAACTCGGTCAGAGCTTTCATATTGCGTTTATTGATGCTCGCCTTTCGCCAACTTGGCGTACGTCTTAGTGCTATATTTCTCATCGATACAAAACTTTGTAATTTCGTCATAGTTAACAAGTCACCTAGAAGAAATCGTAAAGAGTAAATGTATTAATACCCTTTTTTTGAAGAATCTTACATTTGAATTTCATCAAGTAAATATGAAGCACTATGAGTCTGCAAATTCACAAGACGTACACTGCACCAGGAGGGTGAGAGGCAAAAAGTATAATTCTTAAATTCTCGGAGCTTTCGGACAAAAATCGGTAAACGAATTTTTGTGTTTACGGTCTTATTATATCGGTCGAAAGAGGCATTATAGGATGGGTATAAGAATTTTTGTTTCAGGTCTTTATGACAAAGCTATAATTTAAAATGTGTAAAAAATTCTCATGGTATATCCAGTTTCCACAACATACAGAATTGCTATGCTCTTACTAGAACGCACTCTTTAATCAAATACAATAAGACATTGAACTCCAAAATGTGTTCACCAGTTTAGACTAAAAGCAATGGCAACTTCAAAATTTGACTCTTTACCTCACAAAATTTCGATGCAATGTATGTCTTTACAAAATTATGTATAGGGCTTGATGAATACTTAGGTTTTAATTTAAGATTTTTTTAAAAAAGGGTACCATCTACGAATTTTTTCTCCTCATAACTTTTTTTTAGGTAACTTGGTTCCCTTGTTTATCAAAGAACGAGTTAACCAACGAAAACTTTTAAAAAATGCGCAGTTAGGTTATAACGATTCTAATATACCTTTCTTTCCCAATTTAAATAATAAAGTGGTAATTGATTTAGAAAAATTATTTTCAAAACTCTGTGCGAAAAAGTGTACTTTCCTCCATATGCCACTGAAGAAATCTACGGTTCCCCAGTGTGACGTACGAAAAAATTTTATTTAGCACTTGAGAGAACAGAAAACCTGCAAACACACACGCGCCGAAAAAAAAAATTCTTCCTGTTATAGAAATGTACTATTTTACAATCACTCTTAAACTTCACGGAATGACGCTTTTTTTGCAGTTATCATAAATAGCTACATTCAACTGGAATAATACTGCTCATGGACAACATGGACTATATAGGATTTTTCCTTTAGACGAGAATCGTCGCCTGACGATTTTACCTCCGAATTGTAGAGTACCTACAAAAGCGAGAGAACCGAAAGCACAAAATTTTTATTACAATATTAACTGCTAAATGAATAAAATGTTCTTGTGGAAATGTCAAAAGTCCTGATATGGCACCTTACATCTAGAAGATACACTGCAGGGTAGCGAAGTCTCTCGAGAACGACTGCCTGGCTGCTGGATTAGCTAGAAAATAATAAGACGTAGTACCGACTGCGACCTGTATAGTATAATACCCAACGTTTAGCGCAGTAGTTCTCCTCGGTTTTTTGTAAGACTCGACGAGTGAATGTTAAGTACCTGCTAGGTACCTAAGCTTCAAGTACGTATTGTCGGAAAGAGGGATCCAAAATCGTTTTTTCCTTATTTTTGCTTTTTATATTGTATATTACAATAGCAAGCCCTCAAAAAGGCGAAATTCGATTTTTTTCAGCAGCACGAAAGACGCAGAGGCTTTACCTCAAAAGACTTAAAAATAATATTCGACCTACAATAAAGAACCCTCTAATTGTCCCGTGTGCGACACATTAACCGGTCAACTCTTGCGGGAAGTAGGTCATACCCGGCTTAGGTCAGACGAAACGACTCGCGGTCTTCCGCAGCGAGTTAATGTTTCAAAAGACGGAATGCCTTCTTGTTTAACCTTTCCACGATACATTGCAATTAATAAAAAAAAAACTGTGACATATTAATGACCGTTAATTCAAAATGAAGAAAAATTTAAAAAATTATTGAATTATGGTCGAATTGAATGGAATTGTTGTTTACGAGCAAGCAAAATGTAGAAATCTCGAAATAGAATTCCGCAGTTTTTTTCGATAAAACTTGTCTCATATTCCATTTATCCTAGTCGCAACGACATTATTTAATCTTTTTAAGTACTCCATCTTGCGGGTTCTCTTATAAGACATTGCGAATCAAAGACTTTACGGTGGTTGAAATTCTACAACTTCTGAATAGATATGGTCAGTCTTTCTGATGCCAAGCCTAAAAACTAAGTTTGCAAATTTCAATGTCTATGCTAGATAATTAAACGCTATATTTGAGATAAGCGAACTGGGAGTGATATGGGAATTCTTTTTATGATGTTTACATTAAAACTCCTAAAAGGTCCTATGTTATCTTCAAGCATCCCTGAAAAATTTTCTCCACGTGAATATACGATGTGCCCATGCACCGAAATTTTACGCTAAAAAGAGTCTCTCCTTCCAGTGATAGCGGAGGTATGAAAAGTCGAACTTTTGACATAGGTAATACTGAATTGGAGGGTATGCTACTACGAAGGAAATTACCTCCGGGTGAACTGCAGTGTGCATACATATTCGTCATTGGTTAAAAATCAGCCACTTCGTTCCCGCGTTGCACGCAAGAAATGTGGTCGTTTCAGCGAAGTCATGTAAAATAGTACTTTGCGATAATGGTACGATAAAACTTTTTCTGACGAGTGTAAGTTCGCGGCATGAGCCGAAATTGAGTGTAGCCATTTCACGAGTTGAGAAAACGATTGTGACACGAGTAACGTACGGAATTTCGTTTCACAAGGTGTGAAAGTCGTGATTTGTGCCCGCTTCAACAATTTATCAATTCATCAATGTTATCCTCACAATAATACAAGTTTTAATCATTTCCTCTCGGTCATAAATACCAATTCAAAAAAATAGTTGGATAAACCTTGTCATCGGTAATGACAAATAAAAAATTGCGTACGCTATCGTGGCAATAAGAATCCGACCATACACACTCACACACATACACACATTTTGTACAAATTATTTTTCTCAACGTTTGAGAGCTCTTTGAGCACCCTGAAATGAAAACCAGGAATAAATTTTTTTTTAACGAAAAAGCTAGCCCTTACCGAGTAGCAAAAATGACATCAATTAGTGATTCTTTTCAGGGAATAACAGCTCCGAATTATTTCCAGTGTTCCAAATATATTCGTGACTATTGCACAATTTGAGAGAGATTTAGATAATAATTGAGTCATTATAATCATTTGTCGTCTTCCCACAGCGTTTGCTTGTTGAAGGCTAATTAAAACGACTGGTTCATATATATTTCGCGACTATCTCTCGACTATGAAATAGGTTTAAGTAATAATTGGGTCATTATAATCATTTAACGTCTTCCCGCAGCGTTTGCCTCTTAAATGGCAATTGTGGTTATATTAAGTAGTTTTGAGGAAAGCAGTGGAGCGAAGGAGCTTTTTACCAGTCATTTGTCCTTTCTTCTCTGCCCGACCTCCGTATTACGTTTGCAAAACAGACGGTGACTCGAGTTAATGAGGTATCAAGTTCTTACCGCTGTTCCATAGAATCCGTCCTATTGGACTTGTATCCGCTGTCGTTGAGGCTTCCCTCGTGACGAAGGGAGGGAAGCGAGTCCCAGGGGGATTCCCTTTTATGTCCCCCGTAAACAGGATTTACGGAATTCGACGCACCTGAGTCGAAGGTCGAACTTCCCGATTGCCATCCGTCCGAATGACGGAACCACTGAGCCCTCGCTGATTCTCCGATACAACTCGCACATCTGTAACAAATTTAAACGGGAAATTGTTTTTTTATTCAAATATAGTTCTCCGATACATTACGTTTCAACGACATTCTTTATCCAACATTAATTGAATCGAGGTAGTGCTTGCTAATGCTTCTAGGATTAAAATGAAAATTTCCTTGAAATTCAATGTGAAGATATAAATCTATGCAATTTTTTACGTAGTAAGAGTTTCTCATTTGAAAATCAGTTGAAATTATATAATAAACACAAATGCATAATCTATCTTCAATTTTTAATTCCACGTAAGATAAATACAAAACTAAATAGAAATGCATCTAGAAATTAATTGTAAATATATATTTTCATTTTATTTCGAATAGAATAAAAAAACAAAATTACATTTCGATTTTTTGTTTCATACCTCGAATTGTAATCGCTGAGATATCCTCGTTCACGTTCCGCATCGCGTTCTCTCTTTTCCCTGATTATTTCATTCCGATCACTGTAATAACCGTCCCGATCTTTGCTGTTCTGTCTTTCGTTGCAGTAACGATAGGAAAGCGGTAAAGTCGATGATTTGTTAGAGCTTGAGCCTGCGACAATTCAAATGGTACATATATTTAGAGCAACATTTAAATGTGCTTAATAATGAGTAAGTTTGATTAAAAATACAGAAAAGTATATATTTTATCGCGAATCGCGGGCGTGCCTCTATTGCAGAAGAATCAAGGTATCTGAAGAACTTTATCCCCCATTCTGTGGTATAGCGACGACGATGTCGGAGGGGCGGTGAGGGAAAGCCAATTAACTATACGTGCGTGCTATAATTGACGGTTCGATAAAATAATGAAAAAACGTAGGGGTTGCTCGTAGACACTTACGCCTGCGCGAAGCGTGCGGTGTCCGTTGAACGTTCATGGGAATATTTTCTGCAAATTCTGAAAGCATTGTAACAAAATATTAAATTATCAATAACAGTTTTTTTCAATAAGTTTGAGTATCAATACCTCATTCAAAAACACCACCAATCATCAAGTCAAACCACATGCACTTCAGCCGGTAGCATTTTGCTTTTCTTCCTCCTTTCCCAGGATAAATTTCTAACTACCATACGAAATTTAGTTCGTTGATTTACCAAGAGATTTCCGATGCCATTCCTATTAGTATTCATAAATACTTTGTAGGAATTTCGAATGAGCAGTTTCAGAAGAGAAATGAAAATGCCTTGATAATAAAAAGTAAAGATAATATTTAATTCCAGGTAAAAGTTACAAAACTCTATTGGCCTTGGCTAAACTCAAAAACATCGCTGAGCTTTGTAACATATTGTCGAATATTCTGTGATCACTTTTTACATTTTTTAAAAATAACGTTACAGAGACTGTCTTTTTCTGAAATTTTTTTATTCTCGTTAGGATCCAACCTTTTTTATCAAGTCTAGATAACCTTTTTGTCCGTATTAAGAAAAAAAAGCAATGTAAAATCTATCAAGGATTGTCGTACCTCAGGATAAAATTGAAAAACCCGATAAACTTTATTTTAGAGATTCATTAAAGGCCTCTGATAACCGTATGAACACGGCCAAAGATTTTGTAGGGACTCAGAATATTTGTTTTTCCAAATATTTTTCATTGCCAATTTATTATTCAATTCCGCTAAAATTTATTAAAACTTATATTTTTTCCATTGGTTTGTCTATAAAATAAAACGTTGAATGCGCCAGCTCGTAGTATCTAAAAATTGTTTTTGGTCGCTTTCCATTTCTACTCTGAAGCTACAATTTCTCAATTTTCACAGAATTTTCGTCTGTGTCAATCAGGGCATTCTCAAAAGTCTTGCGAGAAAACGTTACGATTTAACATCTACCGCACCCAGAGAAATGATTTATTAGTTTTAACTAAAACAGCATATTATAATTCTGTTCATTTGAATTAAAAAAAAAATTTCACGGTAAAAAATATTCATCAAATATTCATATTTATAATACTTTAATTAAGGATACCGTTATAAAAGAAAAATAAATTCGCGATTCAATAAAGGTATTTGAGCTGAAGGATCTCGGTCAATGGCCCATTGGCTCTTAACGAACTTATATACTTATAATTATAGTTTACATACTCACAAATACGTTGTATACAACAAGTCAATAAAAAACATTCACAACTGCCACTCCTACCGAATGATATATATTCATTGAAACGACACTGGTGGTCGTGCGATCGGTGTGCAAAAATAATAATATCGGTCCAAACAGAAGTCTTGATTTTCTACATGTTTATCAAATGAGAAATACAAAAAGCCGTTGCACCACCTCTAAAAAAAATCGCACGAAGCTTTTCTTTCACGAGTTTCAATATTAGTATCCAAACTGTAATTTTTTGATGTGGCAAGTAAAAAAGAAAAATAAACATTATTTTTCCATCACACCCTAGAATATACGAAGGAACACTGAGAATAATAAATATATATTTACTTTAAATAAAATGATAATCCCGGGAAAATAAGAAAATTAATCTATTTCACCTAAATTTTATGAAAGTCCAATAAATCTTTTATCTGAGTGTGAAGTTCTATAATTGTGCAATTTTCAACGCGGGAAATCGAATTGATGAATTTCAATCATACCCAAATTTTCCATGCTCTGCGTGAGAAGAGCTTGAAAGGTATGCAAACTGTAGCTCTCAGCGTCCATTCCCTTAGCAAGCGTATTTCGCAGGTGCATCTCGTACTCCAGCAGCAAACGACTGGTCGGACTTCCGGGTGTTGAAACCGATTCCATGTTTTGTTGTTGATATGTTTGGCCGCCACCTCCACCGCCTCCGCCGCCGCCTCCACCGCCGCCGCCGTTACAACGACGAGAATTGCAATGATTAGGCTGTTCCATGTCCGAATTGCCATTTGACGAGCTCGGTGTCGTCGCATAGCATTGATTGTCGAAGATAACGTTGTCTGACGGTGGGGACATGTCACCTGTGCACCGATTACGTTCCAAATCTAAGTACATCCTGCCTCTGCCGCCTAAGACAGAGCAGACAATGCCACGTGCAGGTATTTTCGAAATGGTGCAAATAGTAAATGGTGGCTATTTTACTTTCGTACTCTATGTTCGTAATCACTATTTGACACAAGGTGAGAGGAGCAGTGAGAGTTCCGCCAAGCCATATGAACAATTGACAGGCTCATATTATCATAAATGCACTTATAACCACGGACGTTATAAGTTAGAAACAGAAAAAGTCTGAAAAGCGTATTCAAATAGTATTGAAATGGAAAGAATAAGGAGTATTTCGTCGTATTGGACAAAATCTACTCTATTTATACTTACATTCGAGTTTTGAGTTTGAAATGAGTACGAAAATATATTCGAGTATTCTTTAATGTTATTTTTGAAATCCATTAATTCTAATTCAAAAATATTCAACACTCGTATAGGATTATAAATAGAGGATGATTCTGTCCAATACGACATACTCTTCATACTTTTTATTTTAATACTATTCTAATACTCTTTTCATATAATTTTTTTTGCTCGAAAATTCACTACCTTTAATAATTCGATTATTATTAACGCTCACTGGGCCATTCACCTCAATGAAACTATCGAAATTTTATGATTTTTATACTCTACGGATTCATTTCTATAACATGATATTAAACTAAATTTATGAATTTTGCTATCGCATAGACCGAATGATTATTCTTAATGATTCTTTATGGGAAGAAATATTTTTTTTTCTCTAGACGGAGAGAAGAAATTACTTGGATTACTAGATTACTTTTAAACTCGGTTAATTCTGCGAGTCGAGTAATTCTTTTAACACTCGCATATTTATCGTATCGAATATTTATATATTCAACCAACCGGAAAACCCTTAATATCTTGAACGAACTTTATCTTTTTTTTTTCCTATTTTTCAAACATTTTTTCGAGTCATGAATTATTTTTATTTTCTGGACTATAAATAATCGCATGCTTATTTATATCTTCCAAAATATCGTTCGGGTCGTAAGAGTTTTGGGCCAAAATTTTTCGTATTGAAACACACTTTCACGTCCATGATTTGATTGAAATGTTGTGCTTTAAAAAAAAATCCGTCAATACGCCTAAGAAATTTTTTTTCGGGGACTTGGACCCGATTTTTTTTTGGCAAAAATCTCACAAGTACGTCTCAGAAATCCGAACATTTTTAGCCTAGGCAGGGAATAATAAAAAAATTTTCGTTCGACAGTGATAGATGGTAGGAAAATCAAGAGATTGCCAGTAATAACTAAAATAATTTCACTGATATAATAATTATTTCTATACTTCCTCTCTCCGTGTAAGTATCACTATGATGTTTATCTATAGAGTGTGCATGTGCAGTATTCATCAGCCAATTGATGATGTCTAATTTTATTACGAAACTCGAAGAGATGTATTCTAATTGATGGAATGTCGCAATCAATACAAATGCGTGACTGTAAGTTGAAAATCAAAGTTGTAAGCCTCCATTACTTTATAAAATTACTGTTTTATAACAGAGAAATTACGAAGGCCCAAAACTCTGATTATGATCTAGTGTTTAACCGACAATTCATGTAACAAGAGTAGATAAATTGTAGCAGAAATGCAGAATAAGAAAGTTAGCTTCATTCAACAAGTTGAAACGTAGAAAATAAATATTCGAGAAAATAGAAATAGGTATAATATTGGTTCGATAGTAACCCTTTGTACCGGGGTACTGACGTCCCATCTCGTGAACGCTTCTCGATGTTTGAAACTTGTTGTTGTAGGGGCTTCGATAGGGATGTGCGTAATTTTCGTTTTCCGCTTCAGAGCCAATGTACTTCTGATTGTTATTGTTCGGATGATAATGATAGCTGTGATGACTATGCCGCTTTCTCGTCATTTCCGGTGAGGTTACGGGACTATCGATGCTCGACATTGGCTTGAGCATTCGTTTGAGTGTATTTGGGTCGAGACTTATTCCACCGTTCTGCGCATTTTCGATTCTCATGTCGTCGGTGCTCTTGCTCTTCGATTTTCTAGCGCTGTGATTATTGTTGACGATGTTGAATATATTGCCATTTTGTATCTCTAGTTCCGTGTAATCTGCCGATTTAGTGTGATGCAGCTGTTCCTTCCTCATCATTTTATTTTGCAACGTTCCGCCCGCCTGTGTACCCTCGGATTTCAGTGTTTCGCGTTCGCCACTTCCATTCTGTTGGGTCGCATTATCCTGATGCTGTTTCATTCCCTTCTTCGGCGAAATTGTCACGCCCTTCTCTTCCGGACTGTCGATCTTTATAATCAACAGACAAACAGTCATATCATTTCACGAAAAAACTTTTATGTAACTGTATGCATATATCGTCAAACGATTTAAACAAAATGTTGTTTTAACTTTATTAAAATATTTACTAGAATTGTTTTATACCTGTGAACCCACTGTAGCCGTTCCGGTCGAAACATTCACAGTCTTTGGTGTTGATGTTTGGCACGTCTCGTTTTGTTTCTCCTTGTGCTTGCACGAATCACCGGCTTTGGAGTTTTTCCCCGGCGTATCGTTAGCGTTGTTTACATTGTCGTACAATGATGCGCTCGACGTTGCAGCTGTTATTTTTTCACGTCCCGGTGTCATCTCCAAGTCAGACATGCGTGTCGTCGCTCTTGGTAACGTCGAGGCATCTGTGAAAAAAACGATGCATTCATTATACTTTTTTACTTCTCTTGAAAGACAAGTCACTTAAATACATTTAAAATAAGTAAATTATAGTTTCCTTCCCTGAGGAACTATACAGTAAGGATACATAGAACCCCGTCAAAATTTACGATATTCATCGATAAATATCTGTCTCGTTTGGCTTGACGTTTGGTGTTATAATGGAAAATGTGTGCTTTCATCATTAATTAAAAAATGAGTCCTTGACAAGTTTTCAAACGCAATTTTGTTTCTTATTTTTACATTCTGAATACTTTTATAGGATACCGATTGACTAAGTGTCCAAGAATAATTCTCGATTTGTGCGCAAGTTGACATTGGACATGAGTATAACGATTTGATATTGAGGTAAAATTACAGAAATGCCATGGATTTAAACAGAGCTTTTAAGGAAAAATTTATCAAATATAAATTGTAAACGCACGTATTCAAACAGTTTAAACAACGGTATACTGTCAACGTTATACTGTTATATAACAATATTATATTGCCGAGTCGGAAATTGCAACTCACATGTAACAAATATTACATTCCTTGCATTACCGTTACATTGTCGCAATATAACTGTGTTTACTGGGTTGTAATAGTTAAGGTAACACTTTTGCCAAAGAGCAAAAAATTTTTGTTTCAGGGTTTGATAATACGTACATATATATATTTTTTTTTTAACGTCACCCATGGATAAAGAAGTGAAATATCTGTCAATGAACATCAACAATTTAGTTTTAATTCCCTCTCCGTAAATTGACTGTATAACATACGTCGATATTAAAAGTAAAGTATCAAGTAGAAAATATGTTTTATCAACGTACTGCATCGCACTCTTTGATCCTGCGTTCGCATTCTGACTAATTGTTCAGGAGGCATACACGTGCACTGAGGCGTCGCTTTTGAGGAGGATCTGCTTGGCGATGCCGGCGTTGATAATGGTTTTATTCGTGTCTTTACTTTTTGCTTGCCCCCTTGTTCGGCCTTGAACGAGTACAACGACGCCGCTTTTCTCGGGGTCTTTGTCGAAGGTGACTGCAAACGTTGAAAGCATGAGTTCTTTTATTTTTCAACAGGCAATCAACAAACCCGACCGTTCCATGAGACACTTTTCTCAACCAACTATTGATTACTGCTAAAAAAAATGATAAGCGTCAAATTGGAGCTGTGCAATCGTTTGTCATATAGTTATTTGATAAGGGGACATGCATTTTATTTGTCGTACTGTAGGGTACGTATAATACGGATACAATATCGATCTACAAGTCTCGGATAAAACACAATTAAGTAATGTATTACATTGATGAATAATCGAAATCATTCAAAAATGTTTATATAGTTACGCAGCTGCCATGTTTATTATGTTTTAATTGTTTTTCAACAGCTTGGAAATATCTGTTACTTTAATTTTTTTAGAAACAAATTGCGAATTGTTTTTCACTTTAAATCAAATTTGCCATATATCGCTTGTTTGTGAGACGGAATCGATCCCTACTTTAAGAGCAACAACAATTTATTTGAATTATGAAAACCTTTTTGGAAAAAACAAAATATCTTAAGTTTTCTACATTTTTTTTGTGATACAAATTTTTGCAGTTTTCGAAAATACCATGCAAATGGAAAATTAACCGACACTAGAGGACGCGCGGTCGGTGTATGGCCTCGGCGGCCTCATAGTTGAAAAGCATCGTTTGCGGCGACAGCTTGGATGAGTGACCGCTTAGCCGCGCACTGAATTGCGCATCAGCTGTTCAGCGGGAGGCAGTTTTTCTGAGTTTCTAATGGATTTTCATACAGTAGAAACTCAGTAAAAATAAAACGTTCGCCGTACTCACACAGCAGTCCTTAAATTGCTTGGCATCAATTGGTGATGTAAAATTAAGACCCCACGTATCGTTGGTCATCGTATCTTTCCAGTAGATGAAGCATTCGGATGCTTGGCCAATTCGTGTACCTGAGGCGAAAAGTAACCGCTTAATGAAATTCGTAAATTCTTAGAAGGAAAAAGAAGAAAGACGAAAGGGCAGCTTTTGATTCTTTTCTGTCAGTAATAAAGTTGGTGGTATAGCAAGCGATATGTGCTAGTTACCTTATTTTTTTTCTCATTTTTTAAGTTTACATACGTATTCTAAGGAAAAAATGATTGTTTTAACTCAGTATTGACAATAATGGAACGATTGAAGAAATGTTATTTTTAATTTGCTTAACGACGCGCCTTCACACGCGAAGTTACCCGAGCCATTTTTTTTTTATAATGCCTAACTGGCTCATTTTTGTTTTTCATTGACACCGTAATAATTGTTTACGTGTGATAATACCTGGTTGCACCAGTCGCACGTCCAGGATTTTGTCCACCTGACTGTTGTAAGCGGTGATATGGAAGACCAATTCGGGTGTGTCCTGGAGGCAGCGAATGTTGACAGGAACGAGATCCTCGGATATTTGTTGCCATTTCACGGTTCCAGCGCCGCTGGCACTCACGTGAAATACTTCGGCCCATAGCCTGAAATAACTGTCGCAATTAGCAACTGTGCAGCTGTAAGTAACAATTCTTATTAGTTAGGGTAAAGCAGATAGGATTTGAAAATCAACAGCAATAGTACCCTTAATGGGCCGCAGGTAAAGACCATTTCTTCAAACATCAGAATACAAGAACAACCATTAATAATATCGAACAATAACAAAAACTGAATATAAAATCATTGTTTACCGCGCACGTGGAGACAAATTAAAATGGAAAAACGTTTCAATTACGAAGATGCGTGCAAATGTCACTGATTTTTTTGTTTCTCCATAAACTTGGAACAATCGTGCAAAGCGTCACAAAAATACCAAAGTACTGAATATTAAACGTCGAAATAAGAGAGAAGATCGTGCGTCCGGTATGTAGTGATGGAAGACTATAATGAGGGGACGGTGTCTCGAAGTTGGAAAAAAAACGGCAGAGAACGGTGCAGAGTTATAAGCTCCTATTAGTTTTTAAAAATCAATAGTGATAGTAAAATTGTTTTCGTAATAATTATTTAATGGTGATGAAATTTTGAAAATAATTGCTATTAAATCAGTTAAATTATAAATATTTATGAACTGATTTTATGGAGGCTTACAACTCCGGTACTTTGTCAGTTCCAGGTAAGTGCTGTGATTTTATGAAGCATCGGCTTGGCAAGGAAAGGAAGGTAAGTTCGAGATACACGAGTGGAATGAATTCGATATTATCACGTTATACTAGGAGAGAACAGTATAACCACCAATTAAGGAAATATGTGTATATTGGACAGCTAAAGGAAAATCTTAATATCTGCATGATAAAGTTACACATTGATAAAGAAATCATTAATCGGTACAAATTTTGCAAAATTAGCTAGTAAACACCACTGTTTTGCGAAGAGAAAGAAAATGCTGAATCAGGATTTGTTAGATAATTAATAATATCAGTAGTTGTTCTCGATCTTTTACCATTTTTTTCGCAAATTTCACGAATGAATTCCGTAAACGAAATGACCGGTATCAGCACTTATCATTTTTTGCTTCTCCTTAAAAATGATTTTTAACTGCATTCAATCTTTGCCAGGCCTCGAATTTCTGCTAAAAGACCGATACAATTATATAGGATGGGAGTCGGTATAGCGAATGACTGTAATAGCGAATTCGAATATAATGAACGTCTGATTGTAAAATCTATTTTTATCATTGAACCTCACCCCATGATTCTATGCTGCCATTAGTTATATGTTAAATTACGTTACATACGAATAAATGTACCGCTGACACTTTAGCATATTCATATTCAACAGAGACTAATTATTAATTATTAATTTCCAGCTTAAGTTGGAACTCAGGTTCGAACTTCAGTTCAAACTTGGAACTATAAATTCGAATAAGTTAGAACTTAAGCCGATTTTTTTGTAGAATGCATATACAAGAAAGGAAGATCAATTCGAAATTTTTTACAGTAGTTATGGAATTAAAGTATTTAGTCACATGCATTCGGTAGTAGGATCATTTCAAATTTGTTCGCTATTCTGTTTGGCTCTATCGATTGGTTGACAGCGCGATTTTTTTTTAACAAAACCAAATGTGCGGTTGAGTCAACCTTATTATCTTCTCAACCCTGACAGTGCATACGATTAAATCGAAAAAAAAAAGTTTTTTAATCAATTCAGTTGTAGATTACATCAAACCAATATTGTGCTCGTAGTGATTGCTCCATACTGTAGATTTGAATATACCAGTTTTATTGAAACAACGTCGATATAGTTGATTCAAATATACCTCGTTTGATTGAAACAAATTTCATTCGACCGCAGCGGCGGGCTTGATGTTACTGAGCTTTTTTTTCGGTGTAAGCTGTTAATTACTTTTTTATTCCATTTTTCAAAGCAAGTCTACTTAGTTATTTATTTCTTTAACTCTGTTGTCCGAATCTACGTTCAAGTGTCTACCCGTTCTCTCCATCGTTGTAAAATAGTACATTACGCTATTAGTGCGATAAAATTTTCTCTTATGAGTTGTAAATTTGCCACGTGACCCGAAGGCGAATGTTACAATCACGAGTTGTACATGTGAGTGTGTAAGAATACACGAGTTAAGAAAACGTTTTCCAAACAAATATCGTACAAAATTTTTATCTACAATGTGTGAAAACGGGGTTTTATGCAGTGTGCGTAAAACAGCACTTAACGCATCGAATAAAATAAAATAAATTTCAAACAGTATCAGATAATAGGGGTAAAGATCGTTTGGTGTGCGAGATATTTCCAATAGAGTTGGGAATAATTGTTGGAAGAATGGACTCAGTACGTGGCGTAACGGGTACAAACACAGTAGAGAAATATAAAACGTCGATAGAGAGAAGGTTGCATGGGTGAATGGAATGGTTGAATGGTTATGGTATGCGCACCTCTTCTTCTCTATTACGCTTCCGCACCTGAGCAAGTGGCCAGTATCACTCCTGTGAACTCCGCTTCCGGACCTTCCGGAGGTTTGCCAAGGGGAATCTTCGTCCCGATACCCCCTTTTCGAAAGGGGTGCACAGCTGCATGATAACTTATTGCCCATTTTATATATATATATAATAACCCTTCTCTACTTGCTTCTCTTCCTTTTTTTTTCCCTCCCCCCCTCCCCCCGCCCCCGCCTCCGCCCTTTTCTACCTCAGCCTCTTTCACTCACTCACGGTCCTCTTCGGATGATTCCTCTTGACGCCTAACTCGATAGGAGGAACCGCGTGATCGAGTCTCCATCAATATTTCATAGTTTTTCAATTTTTCTTCAATATCTCTTCCGTCTTCGTTCAATATATTATATATTTGACACAGAATTTTTGGCTTTTCGATTATACTGATTTTGGCTAAGTTTTATTTTTCTCTGGTAGTTGAAGGTGGTTTAACATCCATCATTCAACGTTTGGCACCGATCAAGTGTAATGAAGCGAAACTCGCACGGCGTTTTCGTATTATGGGAAGCACTGAATATAACAGTTGATCGGAAATAAGTTTCCTTTTCCGATCGAAGAATTGAAGGAGGAGCTCCTCTTTATTGTCACATCATTGCAGGCAGCTGAAGCTGTCAGCTCCTCCGTGGCATGATTCCTGTAAGCACAAAAATATAATAAATGTCAATTAGTTTTAGAATGGCCTTCGGTAGATAGGTTTTATCTCACATAATGTGAACAAACTTAAAATTAGTATTGCACGGAAAAAAATTGGTTGGATAGGTTCCTTTTTCTGTTCTTCAAGCCAACAGATCAATTATTTGCCATCGAACAAGTTAGGCGATAAAACCAACTAGTTTGTCAACTAATAAAAAAATTGCCAGTTGATTTTAGAACAACCAATTTTTTTTCCGTGTACTCATCACCGCCCAAATAGCCATTAAGGTTCACGGTGAGACCACACAGGCACCACGAAACGGCACGGCGTGATGGCACAATGCCGTTCGTTCCTTTCAAATGTGTCGGCATAGTGACGGCACGGTGTGCTGAAGCTGCATCAGGGCTCCCACGGTTCCAGTACGTCGCGCCATGCAAGACGTTATAATACCGTGCAGGCACAGTGCGTAATCGACACGCCGTGCCGTCACAGTGCACGTGCAGACATGGCGCGGGCATAGGATATAACCTTAAAGCGGCTCACTTGATCATAATCACTATAAGTGTATTATGATCGTTCGTAATATTATTAACGGCCAGCAAGCGACTGTCGCTCCTTGAAAGACTTTTTTCAATACATCTCATCCCTGTTCTATTCACCAAAGTCGTTAGTAGATATCTTTGGAAAAATATAGTGAAGAGAAAAGTTGGCAATTGACATTCGATTCGATAATCGATACGAGCAGAGAAAAAGTAAATGCTGACATGCTCGAAAATCGAGGCCAATCGTGGGCCACTAGTGCTTCGTGTATATCTACTACAGTTGAGAGTGGTTTATATAGCCGCTTCCGGCGGATCATGGCCAATTGCAAACTACCAGAATGTTGCAAATCTCTGTTCATCCGAAATCCATCCGTAACCCGAATTATCTGGCATTGCTTCTCGTTTTCTAAATAAATGATTGGTTCTTTCACAACTTTTACATCATCCAATATTTTTTTTTAATACCTATTCATTGCAACATCCTTTTGTAGAAAGTTCATGGATAGCAAATGCGAAATTCATTGCTAAAGATTTGTTCGTGATCTGATTGGTCATCGGTGTCGCTCGACACACTGAGATCGTTAATGTCAAATGTTTATGTCGAGCTTGAGAGTATCGTCAAAAATGTCGCGCGGACACGCGAGGTTCGAAGTATGAAATTAAACTTATTGTGCGACACGCTGACTATTAAATTGTAAACACTCGTGGTAGCATTTCAAATCAAAAGTAAATCACTGACATCGACTTGAAGCATTATCAAGTCGATCGGCAAGCAAGGTTTGTTTAGAAGTATCAAATCAACATCTGAAATGTCTCACATTTCTGAGGTAAGATCATCGCGACTTTCTCAATGTCAAGAGACAACACAATGTATGTAGAAAATAATTTTCGGCATACAAGAAAGGATCCAAGATGTACAATCTCGGCACAGTGTTTTTCGCAACATATCACTATGAGCTTGTTTAATAATTTTCTTTTATTCAACTGTGAAAGTACTTTGATTTTTTAAATTTATTCCAATTTAATTGCAAGATCACCTTAATTGTATAAATAAAAACTTGCAGTCTTTTCCGGCAGTGCAGACATATATTTTTTCCTATAGGAATAAATGTCATAGGAATGAGATTCAGGTCAAAATCTAT
The DNA here is from genome assembly GCA_949699805.1 of Tromatobia lineatoria. Classification (NCBI taxonomy): domain Eukaryota; kingdom Metazoa; phylum Arthropoda; class Insecta; order Hymenoptera; family Ichneumonidae; genus Tromatobia; species Tromatobia lineatoria. Next base: position 440,801 of record OX453045.1, read on the forward strand.
GTGGAATCTGGTGGAATTGTATGAAAAATATGTATTGTTCGCTGTTACACGAGTAAGAAGTTTGTCGATAAGCATCATTGAATTTTTACCTGACTCCCTTAATCCTTTAAATTTTCTACTGCTCCTGACTTAGATCAGGTGCAATGCAAACTCTGTCAAGTGTTGTCGTATAATCTCTTTTACAGTGAAGCCTTACAGCATTGAACTTGGTAATTCAGTAGCTCATCTATACCACTTCCAATGAAATAAGCTAGATCCGAGAGAACTCTCAAAACAAAGACGACCTAGTTCGAACGATCGAGTGAAGGTTCCGTGCGAGCCGGGGCGGGGCGTATGTAGAGCCCCACGAGACGAGCGCAAGAGCCGCAGCGATGGAAACGCGCCCAATTTTACTTTTTCTTTTTTTCTTTCACTATTAAAAAATCGTTGATAATTTGTAGTTTATTCAACGTCGTGTACGCGTCGAATATACTACTGAACGAGATAGAATTAAAGGAAAATTCGTAACGATTCGGGAACGAGGAGAAAAGGATAAAACTCTAGTTCAGCAGCAAGCTGCTAACCCTTTCTGAAAAAAAGCAAAGTTTCCGATTACGTGAGAAATATATAGATGAAAAAATATGTGAAGATAAGGTGAAAATAACAGCGAAAACCGAGCATCAAAGTAGAAAAAAGTATATTTATCGCGGTGAGCATTCTCGGATCCCCTGTATCAAGTATCGCGTGCGTGGGTGCAACGAGCTTCACTCTAAGCGCTATATCGATCGCGCACCGCACTTCCCGCTATTAATGTTAATTTTTTCTAATTTAACGAAATTAACAATAATGTAAATGTGATAGACTACTTCGCACATTAATGACACGGAATTAAATTTTTTTTTTTGTAAGTGATCAATTTCCTTACAAACAAAAAAATTGTATTGTTTCTACAACTAAAGTAGCTCCTGTAATAAATAAAACATAACATTTTATTTATAGCACACTTAGGAAAAAATTGGTCAATAGTCATGAAAAAATTTTAGTCGTCCGGAAGTTGAAGCCTTCCGACATAAATATAGCGATTTGCGATGGACAATTTTGAAAAGTGAATCGACTTGAATATAGACTTTAAGGAATGAATGTTCCAAATTATTAATAACTTGACATTGAAAACAAAGCTAGCCTCATACTGCGAGGATATATTTTATGCACAGTCGATGACAATTTAGAAATAATTATCCAACCGGTTCTTCCGTCTAATGGTGCAGTGTAAGAAAAACAAAAAATATTTGTAGGTGACCCGCCGGATGCTTTCGTTACCTCGGAAAACATTTTTAGTTTACCGGGTCAATGGAACATATTTTTCACACAATTACCGGTACAACTCAACCACCGAGATGTAAAACTATGAATATTTCGCTGATTGTTGATGTGGAAGCTGCTCTTAACGGTCAAGTATCAATAGTACTTAATAATAGGTCCTTTTTCCTTAACCACTGTCTTTCTCTCCTCGCCGCCGCCGTAGCCGCTGTTTCACGCGGGACTAACCCGCCCCCTTAACCCTCCCCCTCGGTGAGGTTGCCTGAGCAGCGATACACACCCCGTGTGACCGGGCGTCGAGGCATCGACGGTTCGTTGACTTGAGAGGTCACTATACAATAATACCTCTGTAGTTATACATTCGGTGAACGAATTATATCTCGAGAAACAAAAGCCACGTAAACACGACTGAAAGAGATTTATCCGGCGTTTTGACTTGGCGAATTCAGAGTGGAATATCGCGTTTGGACATTGTTGCGAAGTACCGAGTAGGCTTTAGTCCGGCGAGAATGGGCGTGGAATTTGCGCGGGATCGGTGCTATTATCGTTCAACTGCACACGAAAGCCCGGGCTCACCGAATGATCAACGCGCTCTCCTTTACACCTCCTCCTCCTCCTCCTCTCACATTGTAAGCTCTCCAAATCGACACAACCTCAGTCACCCATTATCAAGCTTTATCTCTTTAAACATCACGATTAACCGTTTATTATGTACTCAAGGCGACGAACAAAAATACGCTTTACAATGTGTCGGCTGCTCATGGGAATATGGAGTCACTAACACTGCCTCCACTACCGCTACGCTGCTGCTGCACTCTGAGAATACCGAATCACTTTACCAGCGCACTGAGTGGCAGTCACTCATCACTTCATTTCACAAGCTAAATTACGTCTCCTTGAAATTTTCATAAGTGCCTCATCATTTCTTTACATCCACTAGCCACTTTTAAGCATTTTTTGTTTGTTTGTTGCATTTATGTGTTTTTACCACTAAGATTCTAGTATTTGAGAACCGATTACTTGTTTTATCTAAATTATAAGAGCTTCGCGAACGTTTGCGGCATTTTCGAGGACCGAAAAATGTGGCACTCTGGTCGAAAAATAGAAAACCTAGGCAATTTCCAAAAGTTTGATTGTGAGATTGAAGAAATAATATATTTTTTCGAATATTCATCGGTACGATGGTTTTCGAGAAGGAATTATTGCGGACTGCGCTTTAATGTAAAATAAAATTAGTGAACCGGAGGAATGAAGCGTTCGGTATCCGATCCTTAAGGGGATAGAAGTGAGAATCCGAGACTGTGAAATGTAGAAAAAAACTACGGAATTTATGAGAGTCCGCAGCCGAAAACCGTAGAAGAGGTAATCTGACGCACAACCCTGTCGTTAGCACACGGAGAAGGAGGTGGACGAGGGTGCGGTGGAGAAGGAGGAGCCTCGCGGAGAAGGAGGACGACTGCAAATGTCAACGGTCGCGATCACGGACACTTCCGGCGAGAGTAAGAGAAAGAGGCAGCACCGCCACTGCATCGCGGATGTGCAGTCTCCGGGCGGAGATTAACCACCATGAGCAAAGATATATATTTTTTAACAAAATAAAAGGAGAAGAACTAACAAAACTCGTATATTTTTCTGTTGTACGTTCAGAATGTACTTCATTATGCGAAAAATAAATAACAAAAATAAGATCGTATTTTATTTTCCGCAAATATCTAATCACATCACTTGCTCGTTAATCGAAAGCTCACTTACAGCAAAAACTATTGCAGTGGCCAAAATATTATTGAGGTCAAATAGTTACTATTTATTTTTAATAATGGGAACGATTAATAACTCAATAATATTTTGGCCACTGCAATAGTTTTTGCTGTAAGGATTGTTAAAGTGAGGGTTATTTATCGAGTATTCAAAAAGAATTCAGTATTCGACTTGGAAACTACATTTTCCCAGATTACATACGAAATTTATTATATCATGGAAAAAGGAAGTGAAATTATCTCGAATGAAATAGTTAGATTATTTAAAATACTGAACACATTGACCGAATCTTTGATTACTTCTCCATGCAAGTTATTCGCAGATATTGAATAAAGGGCGTTATTGAAAAAATGAAGCTCTTTTTTTTACCAAAAAAAAGATGGACGATTGGCTGAAAGCTCATAGCTTTCTCGAATCTACATCCAGAATTTACTCGTTCGTGCCATAAAAAATGGAAAAAAAATATAGATAACAAAAATGAAATCCGATTACTTATTTCCCGTAAATATCTGTGCACATTGAACAAAACGTTCTCTCTTTTAACAAATAAATCCACTGATAATCACTGAAAAGTGTTTTCGAAAAAAGTAATATGTTTCATCTTTTGCTGCATTTCTCTGCCGCAATTACAACAAAAATAAAATAAAAACCAAGCTAATCGTTACGCCCACGATTACTTAACCCCGACAGTGATCCTAAAAGTATAGAAAATTCCGGATTTGCTGCTCCGCCCGTTTTTCTCGCGTAGCACCAACTCCACTATTCCGATGAATTCACAGGAAAGCACAACACAGAAATATCCTGCGGCAAACCTCTTGGCACAGTGTTTGACATAAAGAAAAACGCGAAGAAAAAAAGGTGTAATAACATCATCCACTACTGGTCGATATTCTTTTCTCGATAAATTATTACTTTCGGAGAATCCGAAAAACGAAAAGGGAGCGAAAATCGAAGAGTGCACGAGAGTGACTTACGGTCGACGACATCATTCTCGAGAAGAGTTGGATGCGTTGTTGGAAAAGCTCAACCGCCGCGACACATCGCCATATCGGCTCGGGATGCGATGCACAATAACACCGAGAAAAGGCTATACATACGTTATGTATTTTGTAGGTGTGTTCGGTGCTCATGTACGTGAGTATATACTATCCTCGTAATATATAGTATATAATATAGTGAGAGAGCGAGATACAGCGAGCAAAAAAAAGAGTGGGGGTAGTGGCCGATGTCAGGGCGTAGGGGTTGTACGAAGGGGTGGTTCACGTACCGAGAAGATAGCGAGGCGAGAGATAGAAAAATACAGTGAGACGAGGACAGAGTGCGTAAGGGGTCGTTCAGCACCACTATTTCATACCCACACCCTTTTTTCCACGTCAAAAATAAAATCACAAGCTCTCACACACCCACAGCGATCTTTAAAAATCCACCCCTTTCCTTAATAAATAAAAATGTTTCTTCTTTTATCCGATCTCTTACCACCGCTTAATAATTCTCGCTTCTTTCCTCGATACAAGAATATTTTTTAACCCGACGACGAGGTCGACGACGAGACGCCGCACCCCGTACTGCGGCCCTTTTTTCCCCACCCACCTTTAACCCTCTCCTTTTCCACCCCGGCGCCACCGAGATACTAAAATTCCCGAGAGAAAACGATAAGAAGATGGCCGACAGAACCGCACGCACAACCGCCACCAACACTATTTCATTCGCACTACGTAGTATCTCATTTTTTAAATTGTATTACCCGTTTTATCGCAGTATTCGTATCATTGGAGTTCATGACTTTTATTGGCATTATTATTATTGTTATTATTATTGTTTATCATCGTGCATATAATAGCGTTCGCTTACACTATCGAAGTATATGTATCAATAGTTTGACGTAACGATAAATTAAACGAAAAGGTAGACATGGATACTTTGGTGAGCGAGAGACACGAGAAATATTATTCCTCTCGCACAATACCGGGGCACACGGCGATAGAGGCAAGAGCCTGGTCCACGAATGCGCCCCTAGCCGAAAATGTCAATATCCCCGCTGCGCCCGCGATGCGCCCGCGACGTCCGACGCGTTTCCTTTCCTCCCTCCCTCTCTCTCTCTTTATATATACATATATAGACTATACATATATATCTTCCCTTCTCCGCCTTTATACACTCCTCTTTACTATTTCACTCGGTACTTATTTACTCGATGTACTTTCCCGAGTTGTGTATTAATGTTATTATTATTATTATTATTATTATGAGCAGCGCCCAGAATTCTTATCGTTCTAAACTATATATATATAGTTATATTAGTATTTTGAATTTACAAAAAAAAAATCCTTCACGTTTCACATGCGACCGGTGTATTTATTTCCGTTTCATAACGTGTGCCTATGTTGTTCAGGTGTTTTATTTTGTTCTGTTTATGCAATGGCAAATAAAGAAGAGGTTAGATGTTGATTCGCGGAGACCGGTGAAAATCCGATGTTCGACGCGTTTCCTGTCCTCCCTCTCTCTCTCTGTCTTTTTATATAAACACATATAGACCATATATGTATATACATATCTTTTCCCTTCTCTGCCTCTATTCACTCCTCTTTACCATTTGACTCGGTATTTACTGGATGCACTCACTCGAGTTGATCACTCTGTATTAATGTTATCATTATTAAGAGCAGCGCCTAAAATTCTCATCTTTCCAAACTATATACATACATACATATATAGTTTATATTAGTATTTTGTTTCCAGTACGCACCCAAAAAAATCCTTCACGTTTTACATGCGACCGGTGTATTTATTTCCGTTTTATAGGCTGCGCATATGCTGTTCAAGTATTTTATTTTGTTCTGTTAATGCAGTGGTAAATAATGAAGAGGTTAGATGTTGATTCGCGGAGACCGGTGGAGATGACCGCGGGTAATCGACTTGGCGCGCGCTCGACACCGGTCGCACGCTGCTGGAGACGCTGGCGCCGCACCGTCGTCGTCGCCGTCGCACTCGCTCCTGACTCCCGCTTCTACGATATCTTTCCAGCATTTGCCCTGTCCTGTAGCACTACTCGTACACCCGACGAATGCTCTACTGTATGTGTATATACATTTGATATCCGGGTATCTGTGCGTGTGTGTCCGTGTTGTGTGTATGTCGTGTGCGTGTGTGTGTGTGTGTATGTGTACGTGGATTTCGGCGAGTCGCGCACGATGCCGAGCGAAGAAAGGATTGTGCGGCGCTCTAAGTTTTCGACGCACGGAATCACCACCAGGCGCATCAGGGGTTGCTGCTGCCTTGCGCGAACCCCAAGTACCACCCGTGGTCGTCGTGCTGCTGCTGCTGCTGCTGCTGTTTGTCTCTCCCTCTCTCTCTCTCGGTGTGAGAGATCGTCCAAAGGCGTAACCATGACGATACCCGATCGATCCGGAGCCTGCGCGCAGCCTCATATACACACCCGCTACATGTATATATAACTACACCTGTATTTGGCTATACCTATAAATCCTCCTGGACTCTACCATGCTCCACTATATAGAATCTCTGTACTATCGTTTACTATCGCGCACGCACCCGCGCCGGCCACTTTTTTTCTAGGTGTGTCCTTAGTTTTGTCAAAACAATTCCACCGAAAGTATATTACGGCATTTGCCGATTTTTCGTTGTGACAGAAGCCATCTACGGAGTACTTCGCAATTATGTTTAACGATATCCATTCGAGTAACATAAAGTAGAGTTACGTTAGTATGATACGACAAGATATTTGCAGTGTTAGATAAGATTTTTAATGCTTTAGTAACCAAGCCTTTGATCGGTAAAAAAAGTAGTTGCATGTCCAATACTTGTGTGTTGATAATGATTTCACTTATTTTTACATGTAAATGCGTTTTGCTCCAATGACTTGAAAATATCCGATGCGTTCTCGATTGTTTTCCATGGGCTGTACATTTTTTTACGAATTTCTTTAATTACCAATGAAAAGGTCCCAGGATGTAACAAACGGGCTCTGCTGGTAGTTAAAAATTAACTTAAATGGCCCATCACTGAATCTATTCTGCGATATCATAATCAACATGTACATCTTACTACTTTTGTATTTGGATATACCCATGAATACCTACTGGCCTCTACTACGCTCTACTATATACACTGAGCGAAATTGAAATTGTCCTGGTAACTATTCAGCGACAATTATATTTTATTAGTCCAGGAGATCATGTTACATTAACTGGATTTACTGTCAACGTAACGACGAAACAGTTTATGTAATTACAAAAATAGTCACCAGAACTAATAAGATATAAGTATCACTGAATATAGTTATCAGGGCCATCTCAATTTCTCCCAGTGTAGAATCTCAGTATTATCGCGTTTACTATCGCAAATGCTTCCGCGCCATCTACATTTTTCATGGTGTGTTCTTAGTTCTTTAGAATCAATTCTAGCAGAAGTATGTTACAGCATTTGCCGATTTTAAGTTGTTGCCGGAAGCAATCAGCGGAGTATTTTGAAATCATGGTTTGAAATGATAGTCATCCAAGTAAAGCAAGGTTATCAGCAGAATACGAAAATACATAATAGCAATCTCTCAGGGAAAATCCGGTTATTTGATCAGCTGTTTGAGACGTTGGATCGGATTTTTGATGTTTCCATTGCCGTTTCCCGCTAAATACATTTGTTGGACGTTGAGTACTTGTCTTTCAAAACAATATTACTATTTTCACTCGTCGCTATTGACTTAAAAATGTCCGATTCGTTCCCGATAGATTACCATTCGCTGTAATTTTTACAAATTTTGATTACAAATGTAAAAATTTTTTTTTTTAAATACGGAGTTCTCTAATGTAGCGAACACGGTTCGTCGGTAGTTACAAAGTTACTCAAATTGCCAATCCCTTAATCGTTCCTTCACCGTTATCACAATATCAAGGGACACATAATTTGCTTTCGTATTCAGTTAGTGCGACACTGTGATTTATCTTAGTTATCCAAGTAGTTGGGTATTGCTATGTATGGGGCATTTCATCCCGATTCGACTTGTGCCTGACCCTCGACCTTCCGATTTAGCTCGTAAATTTTCGTAGGATTGCTCAGACCTTCAAATGCACCAATTTTTAAAATTTTTATGTCGATTTTTTTTTCATTTTGGTTTTAAGTGACATACGAATGCCATAATTTAAAAATCTGAATAAAGTCTGAGAACTCCGGTTTTACATAAATGAACTTTTGACCATTCGCCTGTAGTAGATAATTTTTTTATTCGTTTCGTTAATTATTTCTGAAATCAAAAATACCGTTGCCCGGACAAAAACACGTGCCGCTCGGTGCGTTGGTACAGTTCAGTCATGTGGGACCGATGTAATGCCATTGATACGGTATGACGTGCTAAGTCGCCTATTTTGACCGACCACAGTCGGTAAGAATCCCACGTTCGCATCCCCTTAAGTAAATAGAAATTTGCATTACCGACTGCCGCCTACTTTGACTGTACGTTTATATATTTCTCAATTGTCATGGATAAGTCAGCGAAGAAGGTTGTCGGATGCTGCGTTTCCGAGTGACTTTGTTCATATGGCTATACCGACTGGGTAGACGTGAGCACTAGTGCGGATATAAATGAGCGCAAGTGCGAAATAGGAGCAAGAAACAAAACAGTCGTAGCACCGACTGGCACCGATACCGCTGATGACATAACCTTTGATTTGTCATCGCCGTAAATTCGTTCAGTTATACGAATATTTACAGCGCAATGTTAAAAGTGAAGGGTAAAAGTTGGAAACCCCTGACCACCATAACACAGCTAAGATTTCTGGCAAAGTTGTCAGTGAAACATGACGAAAATTTGGAAACTAAGATGCAGGCATGGCAGATTCACTCGTACGGCGGTTTGAATGATTTGAAACTGTCCAACGTCAGAATTCCAGTTATCGCCAAGCCTTCCGAGGTTTTAGTGAAAATACACGCATCCAGCGTTAATCCTATAGACGTTGCTATGACAAGTATGTGTTTGCTCCTATGAGGTTTCAATTATATAATTTTGGAAAACTCTAGGCTGTAAATATTTTTAACTTTGTTATATAGTCACAACAACTCTAAAGCTTTTTCATTATTTATAGTTGTGAATACTCAATTGTCAGTTACAATTAATCAGGTACTATTAACAATCAATCGAACAGTGTTGATACTAAGGATGTACTTTTCAACTTCAATATTATTATTACCGATGTTCATTATACATCAATGATTTTTCCCTTCTTCAAAACAGGATTGAAAAAATGGTTTGACTCAATAAAGTGTATCATAAGACCAGATTCTTTATTTTACAAATATGTGTAATTTGTATTAAACAGCTTGTTGATAACTTCAAAGGATGTTGTGATTATACATGCTCAAAGATAATATGTAAAAGAGGCTGGAATAAAAAATGAAACTTTTTTTTACATACAAAGTAAAAAAAAGCATCTAAACCTGCATAAGATATAGAGTATGAAAACATGGTAAAAAAATTATAGATATAGAAATTTAATAGTGTCAATAGTAATAATAACAATAATAATAATAATAATAATAATAATAATAACAAGAAAAATGAGACGATATGTATAAAAAGAGTTAGTTATCATAACGGCTGAAGTTTAATTACCTTTTAGAATTTCCAGTTGATATCTTTGAATCTGCTGATTTGCTAACATATGAAAATTGTTTTTTTTTTGCTCCCTTATATGAATTTTAGACTCATCCTTTTTTACCTTTATTTTTTATTCTGGGTTTTATCTGACAAAAGAATTAATCGCTCAAAAGCATATTTTAGAAACCTGCAGATTATCAATTTTTACCTTTATTTCGCAATTTTTTTCAATGTCTAATAGTATAATTTTGAAAAAACAATTGAGAGGAGGTTAATTCTAATGCTGATTTTTATTCGACAAAATATCGTAACATAAAAAATACCGAAATCTCGGTTGATGTTTTAAATCGTTCGATGTATTTCAAATGACAGAATTGAAGCCTTCATTGGAAGGGTTTAAAATACTGAAGCAAAAATTTGATGTTTTAAGATAATTTTCATTAATTTATTGGCAAACGATGTGAGAGGCGTCAACCTCAAAATCCGTCCGGGCCCCAAATAACGACCACCTTAGGGGAATATATTGCAAGGAAAATGTAAATTTTAGGAGGATACGGATCGACGGCATTTAATTTATTACGGAAAACGAAGAGCATGAACAATAATCTCTGGGATTCTGACATTGAATTTCCATTGACGTTGGGCAGAGATTTTACGGGAGTCGTCGTTTCAAAGGGGCACAGCGTCGGCGGTAGATTGAGATTAGGCGATGAAGTTTGGGGTGTCGTTCCGATTGATCGACAAGGATGTCACGCAAATTATGTCGTTGTGGACGATTGCCTAGTAATATACTACAAAACATTTTTCTTTTTTTTTCATCTCTACCTCTTATAGATAAAATCAAATTATTATAGTATCTGTTTTGAAGGTCAATGTGCGCCCTGAAAATATATCTTATACCGAGGCAGCGAGTATTTTGTACGCCGGCATGACAGCTTGGTCCGCTCTGTGGATAACTGGCGGTTTGTGCTATAAAACTACAATTCCAGCTCGTATAAACAATAGAGTTCTTGTATTGGGAGGATCTGGAGGGGTAGGAACCATAGCTATACAACTTTTGAAAGCTTGGAAAACGCATGTAAGTAAAAAAAGGTGCAAAGTGAAAACTTGCATTTTGCAACTTTATTCATTTTCGTTTTTCACAAAGCCACATCTATAAAAAAAGTATGTTGAAGAAATCTCGCTTCCCCGTCAGAAGCGCACGATTTGCTATTCTTGGAACATGAATATGAAATTTCATAAACTTTGATAAATCCCCAACTTCATGGAAGTCCGAAAATCCGTAATTTTATGAAATCACCACATTTTCCCTGATTATTCCAAATTGTAAAACATCAATAGCTGAATTTTTATCTCTCAGCAAATTAATTGCTTCAATCAATTTAGTCGCACGCACGCGCGCACACACAAATTATTCGTATGGACGTCTGCTTATGAGCCACTGAGATGGGGTTGAGGGAAAAGGTGTTTCATGAGAACAAATCTAAAAGAGAAAAAAAAGCGATAATAATCGTACTAGAGAAACTTGTGAAATGTTGTTGAAGTGTAAATGCAACTAATTGCAGGTAGTTACGACATGCAGTAGTGACGCTGTAAACATGTTGTCAAATTTGGGAGCCGATGATGTAATCGATTACAAAGAAGCCGATGCAGATGAAAAAATTATGAACGAAGGACCGTACGTAATGAAAATATGAGGCATTTTACGTATTTTTAACCTGGGTCCGACCTTCGATCCTTTCGGTTAGGTCCGCAATTTTTTATTTGATTGACATAACTCTAAATAATTTTTTTCCATTTTCAATTATCTAGATTTGTACAATAACATTATTAAAAGACAGTTTCAAAAATCTGAAAAGATTCTAACATACCTATTACCGAAAACAAAAATCTTTGCTTGTCAAGCCGAAGTGGGCGACAGTCACAAATTTTTTCTGTACAATACAAAATTTTGAAAATTTTTAAAGATTCTTACCAATGTATATTGTCAAAAATCAAGAAAAAATCTCAAAAATAGGGGTGTGTGAGCCCTGGTTTTTTCGAGTACCCGGGTATCTGTCGGTTTCAGAGTTCATATTAACCGAAGCTACCGAGTACCCGAATTTGAAGTCGGATACAGAGTCTCATTCACTCTTTATCGGACACTTCAAGGAGGGATGTCAATCATACGAAATATTGCGAATCTAATCGGTAGAATCAAGGGCCGAGACCCAGATCGAATCCCTCATATGTAAAAATTTGCGAATTCAGACGGCCTAAAAAACGCACCGCGATATTCATATCTCAAATCAATCTTCTCTTATTCTAGATACGATATAATCCTAGACTGTTGTCAGCAAGGAATTGAAAAAATTAAAGATAAAGGATACCCGCACAGGACGTACATAACTTTGAATTCGCCTTTGTTAAGAAATGTCGATCGGCACGGTTTGATTGCCGGCACAGCGAGGAATCTTGGCAATTTGATTAAATACAATATTCCGAGCAGAGATAACAAGAGTTCAGTAAAATGGGGTTTTTTCACACCGTCGCCAACAGGGATAAAGATGATTCAAGATTTAGTGGAATGCGGAGAGGTAACTGTGGAGGGTGTTGTTTTTAGTCCGAAAAAAATTACAATTAAGTTTATTTCCTCATTTTCTCGTTGACAGATTATTCCAGTCGTGCAGAAAATTTATCCATTCGAAGAATTACCGAGTGCCTATGAGAGAGTGTCGGAGGGTCATCTGAGAGGAAAACTAGTCATCGACATGAAACAAGGATAGTCGTTTTCTATTTATAGAATATTTTGTATTTATTTACAATAAATTATTATAATATACATCGTTTTTCTTTAACGAGATGATTTATAGAGCTTTTTGGTGTAATCATATTTTTGTGGATACTTTTTGGAATCGTTCTGAAAACACCGCATTTCCATAGCCTATTTTTTCCCTAACGTCGGGCCAACATTGACCAGCTATTTCCAACGCTCTTTTCGTCCCGTCTTGCAATACATTTTCTAAATAACTGGGATCGTTAATTAATTCGATGTATCTGTGTCTAATTGGTTTGAGATGTTCTATCATTGCCTCTGCCACCACAAACTTGTATCTAAGAAGACGTAAAATTAGATACCTGTAGTTTATGAGAAATCATAGTTTAAGAAGGTTGGAGCGCCTTATGGTTAATCAAATCAGTTTCGAATTTTTGTAAGCGTTTCTGAAATGTTATTAGCTATAAGTTACAGAAGCGGGAGGTAATCTTATTCTTATAGCATGTATCACCAATTCAAAACGTGTATTCAACCTGTTCGGTCTGTTTCCGAAGGTATGCATTGAAAAAGGTTCAATAAAATTGAGCACTGATTTGACTAGTGTAAAGCGCTTTAATATTTTGAATTATCAGCAGAACATACTTTCCAGTGTCCAGTTCTTGGGCATCTTTGCAAATTTCTTCCGGTGACTTGCCAGTCGTCAGGGAGTGTAATCTTACCAAATTTGCAACTGCTGGTCTCGTCTCTGGCTCATACGCTACTTTCGATATACAATCAGTAATAGATTTTTTAATCTTGGAAAGTATGGCTTCCGGTGTATCCGTTAAATCTATTCGACTCTTTGGATCTGGATCAGATTTTGACATTTTTTTCGTCGGGTCGCGCAGAGACTTTATGCGGCCGCACGTATCTGCAAGTGATCAATTGAATTCGAATATATATTGATGAAAATTCGAAAATTCCTAACTAAACTACACTATTTAAAAAATCATGAAAAAATCTTTTCTTGTCTTGCCGTTGATTATCGCATGGGGCAACGGAAAGGTTTCTCCAAATGTGCGATTGAATGCTTGTGCGAGGTGTTGAGCAAGTTGTAGATGTTGCACTTGATCTTGGCCAACAGGAACATCAGTGGCTCTGATAGAAAAATATTTTTAGCAATTACTGTAGGTAAATTTTTATGAAAAATAAATTTCAATTCCAATTTCTCTTTATTCACTGTATATTAAGTATTGGTTCAAGCCAATACCGAGCATTGTACTTCTGCAATTTATCGAAAACATATTTTGCACCAAAATGGTTTGAGGTAAAAAGTGAAATTTTTTACTTGTAGCTTTTGGACGAAAAAGATGAATAAATTGTAGTGTTCTATGTCTTATTTTATTTGTCTATATCTGAAAAGTATATTCTAGTATAAATGTAGGACACAGCAAGCCCTGCTTTAAAAAAATCTCATATTGAACCCTCGCTTACTTGTACAGCAATATATCCGCAGCTTGCAAAACTGGATAAATATACAATCCTAGTGGAATGTCTTTAAGTTTTGCGCTTTTTTCTTTGAATTGTGGCAATTGTCCTAGTCTGGGCATCATAGTGATGCAGCTGAGAATCCAGCCAAGCTCTGCGTGCATTGGTACTGTAGATTGTTGAAAAAGTATGCTGCGTTTAGGGTCTATTCCACATGCCAGTAATGTCGCCGTTACTTTCATTATATTATCTCTCAATTCCACAGGATTCTGAAGGAATTATTAATGTTTTTATTTATTTTTCAGGTACAAAACAAAAGCTCATACCTCATGTGTGTCCTCACCTGAGGAAGAGTTATGGAATGCATGTCAACGATACTCCAAACAACATCTTCCCCGGAATCTTGTAATCGCACCCATTCTTTTATTGCTCCCAAATAATTTCCTAGATGTACAACTCCTGTGGGCTGTATTCCAGAGAATATTCGCTTTGGGTAAATCACTGGGGGCCTCTAAAAGCAATAATCATCCTTGATAATCTTTACTTTTCTTTTTTTTTGAAAAAATACTATATTAACAGTCACATAATGTGTAATAGTAAAGAGTCAATCGACACTCATTTACTTTTCAATCTAACCTTTTCACTGAAAGTTCTTTTTGCAGAATTGTTAACAGCGCTCGTAAAAACTCGGCACTTTTTTATTAATTTGTTAGACCTCCTCAAAGTAAACATTGCACTAGCGATAAACGACTGATTCTGCTATTATAACCTATCAATTCGGTTTCAGGTTAAACCTTCACAACAATATATCCTATATATATCCTATATATATATATATATATATATATATATATATGGACTTTGAAATGCCGGCTTTGACCACGGGCTTTAAGACAGCTTCCTTCCGCGTAAAAATTACCGACGCGAACCACCTGATAAAGTTTTCAACACTATCTTCCTTCCAACGAAAAACTGGCATCAAAATTTTTATTTTTTTTTTAAATTTTATATCTCGATTCGCTATACCGAAATAGAATAGAAAACCTAAATTTAAGATTTTTTGGTCACCACTCCGAAAACGAATCGGCTACTTTAGTTTTTAACTGAAAATTTTTACTATGAATTTAAACGTCTTTTCGAATTCGATCACAGAAGTCCAAAGTAACTATATTTCGTCGGAAATTTTTCGAGTTTTCCGATAAAAATATTCATCTTCACACTTGTCGACATTTCCAAGGTCAAAAAGTTGAAAATGATTTGAAAAACGCTCCTCGACGCTCACTTCACTTTTTTTCGAAATGTTCCTTGTTTTCGATAAATTCGAAGAATTCGCCTAAGCATACCCAATTTTTAACTTGTGTCTGCCTAAAATAAAGGGCTCTTTAACTACTTTTTAAAAACTTTTTCACCTTGAAAATGTCGAAAAATTATCGAAAAAAATAGTACTTTGGATTTTCTTGATCAGATTTCGTAAGACGTTGAAATCTAAAGATAAAATTTTTCGTTGAAAACTAAAGTAGATTTCCATTTGGAACGATGAACAAAAAAATTTTTACCACCGAAACAAAGTCATTGAACTGCAGAGTCGACACAAGCCGATAAAAGATTCGCTACGAAATTAATTACTATAATTACTCAGTTAAAAGTATGACAAGGAGAAAAGTGGACGTTTCGCTCCAATAACCCAAAAGGTATTCGAGGCGATGACGATTAGAGGGATTTTGGCGCGTGTCGACGTGATTGGTGGAAGGAATGACGCGCAAGTCTCTTAAAGGTATTTTTAGTTCGGATTAAGACCGCATTATAAGCGAGCAGGGCGAGCATTGCAGAGGCTCAACTACTGACGGAAGATAGACAAGTAATTACTGATACTGTCAGTACCGTCAGTACGTGACGACGCGACTCGGCGATATGACGTGATTTCGAATTTTACGTACGATGCGCTTCGAGATCGTGTTTCGCCTATGTTGACTTGATTGTTTGTTCCAAGTGACACGATGAATTGTTGAATATACCGAGAGTCCGAGAAAAAATAGTCTCACAGAATTATCGTATTAGCTTTTGGTATTGTGTACTTTAGTCACCGAGTGTGAGAGCGATCGTTCTTGCCACGTACGAATAACCACTACGAAGAGAAGACATCGCCCCGACGAGACCCTAATAATCTATAAAAAATGTCGAACGAAAGCAACGAAATGCCCAATAAAAAAATAATGACGGTAAATCTTAATGATTTTTATATTTAATCAATTAATCACAAAAACCGAACTTCCAGTTTCATGGAGTAATAACAAGTTGATTAATTACCGCGACAATTATCTACTCCAATATTACATTACATTGTTCTTCATTGACATTAATTGATATGTTTGTCAACACTTCGATAGAAAGCTCTTTATCATCGCGTGTATATCTTTGAAATAGTATTTTGAAATATTAAAGAGCTTTCTGGCCACGCGATTCGGCATCGCGCGATCTTTGAATAACTGTTATTTCCCATCTGCTTTCACCGTCCTAATAAGTGTGAGAAGAATGAATTAACATTCGTGACATACTTAGATTTTGGTTTAACGGTCAGAATTTCTTAAAAATTCTGGCTACGATAAGACGTTCTGGCGCTTGATATTTATTTCGCATAAGTTCGAGGAAAATAAGAGAAAGTTGCAAATATACTTACTATTTAGTACTGAAATGAATCATTTTGCATAATAATTATTCCGGCACGATTACGATTTCCGGGGCGCCAATATTTCACGTTTTTTTCCGATGATACTTCTCACAAAGAACAAAAAAGTTTATATGGAACATGGTCTTAAAAACCTTTAGAAAAATCGAATCTCTGAAAATAATGTGCCAAAAAATAGTAGCTCTCGTGATTTTTATTTTGTTTCTGCCATAACACCGAAATTGAGGCCTAATCCATTCTCTTCTATTCCAGTCTTTTCGTCCAGTATATTAGATATATATAGTATATTAGAAAAATCGCAAAAAAATTGTTTTTGTTTTCTTCGATGCATCATAACTCCCAAAATAAGGCCCAAAAAAAGCTGGCCGTCAGAGCTGTGATATAAAGATATAAAATGTTATTCGGAAGCTCTTCGTATATTTTTTTTATGCATTCCGAGAAATTGAGGACCTGCAATTTCACTGGAACGAACACGATCATAGCATACAGCAGCTACTGCTCGGAATCTTATTTACCCCAAAGAAAGGTCTAACATCTGTTGCTGGTTAAACGGATATTTTGTACTAGGAAGCGATAAAAATCAGCAGTAGTTAAAGCACAATGTTGATACGTTCGTAGAAAAGGGTTTTTTTTTCAAAGGATATTTTTTCGTGTTAATTCAGAAATACTGGAAAAAAATGCACATTTAGTCCGAAAACTGGGAAAATGAAGATTAAATTTCTTTTGTTGCGTTATACAAATAAAAAGTAGTCATGACGTAACACGAAGCCAAAATGATAAATATGAATAAAAAAAAAATTATTGTTATTATTCCAGAGTTGTGCAAACGTCTCTGCTCAGGCACATCACGTATCGCGAGCAAAGCGTGGCCAGACCCTCGGTTCAATGAGAGGTTTTCGTGGGTGCACAGTATGGCTAACCGGTCTCTCAGGAGCCGGCAAAACTTCTATAGCCTTTCAAGTCGAGGCCTTCCTGGTGGAGCGTGGAATAGCGGCATACGGTTTAGACGGTGACAACGTTAGAACTGGCCTGAACCGCAATCTCGGTTTCAGCAAAGAGGACAGAAATGAGAACATAAGAAGAGTAGCGGAAGTAGCGAAGCTCTTCGCCGACAGTGGCCAAATTTGTTTGTGCAGTTTCGTTTCGCCTTTCGAGGAGGACCGGCAAATGGCGAGACGAATACACAAGGATTTCGACTTGCCATTTTTCGAAATATTCATTGATACGCCGCTCAACGTTTGCGAAGCGCGAGACACCAAAGGATTGTACAAAAAAGCCCGTCAGGGAACGATAAAAGGCTTCACCGGTATCGATCAAATGTACGAAAAACCTACGAACCCCGATTTAACGGTAACCACGGAAAATTGCACCCTTGAAGAATCCGCAGCTACCGTTATTGACCTTCTCGAGCGCCAACATATCATACCAATTCTTCCGAAGAAAAATGCCCCGATTCGTGAATTATTCGTTTCACAATCGCGTCTACCAAGCGCTAAGGCCGAAGCTATGACACTGGAAGCTATAGAAATAACGGAAATTGATGTGCAATGGTTGCAGATTTTAGCGGAAGGTTGGGCAGCACCTCTCACGGGTTTTATGCGAGAAGATCAGTATCTTCAGAGCCAACATCTTGGTTGTCTCATGGAAAATGGCAGGGAAGTCAATCAATCGATTCCTATCGTTTTGCCGGTAACGACTGCCGATAAAAACAGACTGGATAGTCTTTCGGCGATAACTCTAAAGCACAAAGGAAAACCACTGGCAATCCTGAGAAATATTGAGTTTTATCCCCATCGAAAGGAGGAAAGATGCGCTCGACAATTCGGCACTACCGATCAGAGGCATCCCTACATTAAAATGATTTATGAATCGGGCGATTGGCTTGTCGGGGGAGATGTTCAAGTTCTCGAAAAAATCAAGTGGCTCGATGGACTCGATGAGTACAGACTCACGCCTAACGAGATCAGAGACAAGTGCCGGGAAATGAAAGCTGACGCGGTATTTGCATTTCAGCTGAGGAATCCTATTCACAATGGGCATGCCCTTTTGATGCAGGTTATTATTTTTCAATAATCACTGCAGTATTATTACGAAACAATCATGTAAATAATTGAAACTTTGATTTTTATTTCGAAATAAAACGTAGGTTTAGAACTTTGCTGTATCAATATCTTCCGCAGGTGAACTTCCTCTTATCCTGTACAAACATTGATAGTGCATAATTCTTACAGGATACGCGGCAAAGATTGCTAGGAGAGCATGGCTTTAAAAATCCCGTTTTACTGTTGCATCCATTGGGCGGATGGACGAAAGACGACGACGTGCCTCTACACACGAGAATTCGTCAGCACAAGGCTATATTAGACGAGGGCGTTTTGGACGCTAAATCTACATTATTAGCGATCTTTCCAAGCCCTATGATGTACGCGGGACCGGTCGAGGTAATTGGCTGTTTTACATGAACGCTGAGCAAAGTGCAAAGTACAATCCTTCAAAACATATTCAGACTTGAATATTCCATTTTTTTCTACCATTTCTAGTAAAAGCGAAATAATAATTTGAATAAGTACTCAATTAACAAATCTGACATGTTTGAAAAATGTTTAATATCGCGAAAAATTGTAGTGGCCAATTCCTAATCTATTAATTTCATTACGATTGGAATCGAGAATTTATATTTTAAATTTACTTTTCAGGTACAATGGCACGCGAAGGCGCGAATGAACGCTGGAGCGAATTTTTATATAGTCGGTAGAGATCCCGCGGGAATTCCGCATCCCGACAAAAGCAAGACCCCCGATGGAAATCTTTACGACCCATCGCACGGTGCTAGGGTTCTGTCTATTGTTCGAGGACTGGAAACTCTTGAAATTATTCCATTCAGGGTCGCGGCTTATGACACAAAAAACAAGAAGATGTCTTTCTTCGAGCCCGAGCGAAAACAAGATTTTGATTTTATATCTGGAACAAGAATGCGAGGTGTGTATCGTCATTGAATTCATATTCCTCAAGGAAAGAAAATACATATGTTTAACACTATTTTTCACAGTAGATCAGAAATGGAGTGAAACAAATAACAAACAATCTTGCATTGTTTACCTAAAATACTAAGTAAAAATGAATAAAAGAATATAATTTTGTGTTGCAGGTTTGGCGAGAGCTGGAGAAGTTCCGCCCGAGGGTTTTATGTCCCCAAAGGCGTGGAAGATACTCGTCGAATATTATCAAAGTGGTGAACGAAATTGACCACTAATCAATAATTTCACTACATTTCTGAATATACACACCGATCTTTATTTTTACAATCCACTTGGAAAAGTGACTTGATTCCTGTGGAGATTACCATTACACGCTGGCGTCTGGAAATACTTCTCAAGGAACCATCTAATTTATTCATTCACACTTCAGGTTCAGGGATTTGGTTATTTAAACTTATCAATATGATATATTAGAGTACATTACGATACGAGTACGATGAAACCTTTTGTGACGAGTGTTGTGCAACCAACCGAGTTGAGAAAAAGTTTATCGCACGAGTTTCGTATACAATTTTATTTCTCGAGTGCGAGAAATGGGTACTTCTCGCACGGAGTTGCATAAAAATATTTAAATATTTATGTGCTACAAAATAGCACAATCATTTTCTGTTTAACTGTGCAAAGGCCGGGGAACTATTGTGTATACACAAATCCAACTATTGCAAATATGTATCATACAAACATCTATCTTTTATCACAAATAAATCGATTCTACGGTAATCTTATATGTGATCCTCGACCCTTCCCAAAGCACGCTTTCCGGTATTGTAAATACTTGGAAATTCGTGCTGAAGATTTAAAAAAATTATAAAAAATGGGACAAGAAACTTATTGTACGAAAGGGGAATTTAAAATCAATTTTTTTTTTCTATAATTCGAAAGATGGAAATATTTTACGCAGGACAATAAATGAAACGGTTACTCAAAAAAAATTATTAATAGCGGTGCATTGAACACAGATTTCTGTTTTACGATCATATAAGAATCGGCTTATAGTCATGGATGTAAAAAAAAAATAACATAATAATCATCGAACGAAAATAACGCACGTGTGAGTTATTGCTCAAATGTCCTCTATAGATGAATTTCTTGTCTCGAATAAATCAAACGTAAAAATCTGTGGACCTCAATACCGTATTCCAATACAACATATCCGTTGCTTTTATTTTTATTCTATTGATAATCAATGTGTATATATATCTAGGATTAGATACGATTTGTACGAAATCTACGAATTTACAAACTCGTCTCTAAATTTTAATTGCTGAAGACTTACAACCTAAATATACGATTTATAGACAATTCTATTTACACTTGGTTGTCGGGC
Organism: Tromatobia lineatoria; assembly: GCA_949699805.1. Lineage (NCBI taxonomy): Eukaryota > Metazoa > Arthropoda > Insecta > Hymenoptera > Ichneumonidae > Tromatobia > Tromatobia lineatoria. The sequence goes on from OX453045.1 coordinate 461,738, forward strand.
CTTTCTCTCATAATGCACGGGGCGTTGGAATAGAAAATTAAGTGCGATGGTATTCCTAGTGGAAAAAGGCGGTTGACGAATTATATCTGTATTATATATCTGCATTTACATTATATAAAATGTGAGTAATCATATAATTTTAGGGTGCATTTAAAAATCACTGAGGTCGTTTCGTATTTAAACCTTGGGACAAAACAAAAAAATGTACAGTGATAATGAACTCAATTATTATACATTATCGAAGCGGTGGCCAGATTGACTTCCGCGCTTGAATCACTGAGATCTGGCAAGGAAAGCATCACGGGTATCACTTGGATTTTACCGTTATCGTCTTGCTGCTGCAGATGAACGACCGTACCAGTCTGTAATATCTGATTTGTCATTATCTCGTCGGTTATCATTTCTGCAGTCTCAATATTATCCGCTGTTACTTCTTCAGTGTATACCGTCGTGTCTTCCATGTTCATAATCACTTCTGCAGCTTCCGAGGCTTCCCTCGATGTTTCTTCGTACTCCTGATTTATAAGAAAGAAATCAAAATAAACAATTAATTCGCATAATAATAAGGTACAGATTCCTAAAATTCTATTGGAGAACCGCATAAGCACTCACAGAATAAATTTTAGTTAGATGCATGAGTAGAATTTAAGTCTGTAAATTGGAGAAATGTCCAAATTTTTATCGTGATTTTATTTGAGGCCCGAAATATTTATTAAAACCTGCTGGCATCTTTGTAAAAAGCGAAGAATAATGAGCTAGCAATGTGCGAGATTGTACTTTGCATTCTTGTTGTAATTTACAATAAAAAATAAATTGAACAACCGTTGCGTTAAAAACCTCCGATTTATTTCACTCAGGCGAAAACTGGCGATCACTTATTAAAAGATTTATGTATCATTCGGAATCATCTGATATATGTGCGATTCCACCGAAATTACGCCACGAAAATGTTTTTTCCTTGAAAAGATTTGCTTTGTTATTGTGAAATTTTTTTTAAAATGGGATTCAGAGATGCTGTCCATTTCTGGGGCCAAATCATTTTCAAACATTTTTTTTTTTCGTGACAAACCAAGGCGCCGATTATTCCCACTGTCCCTAAACCCTTCTATACTTAATTATGAAAATTACCTGTTGGTAGGATTGTTCATACTGTTGAGCAATCTCGTCAGACTCGTCGAACTTGACGATATTCTCCGATTCCTCCTGTTCTTCGTGATACTTGTCTTCTTGTTCCTCGGTGTATTGTTCATCGTCCTCTTGATTCTCAAAATCAAGGGGATCCTGTTCAGAGGTCGAGGTGTCCTCCTGATTGGCCTGAACGGTTTTGGACTGTTTCAAATTTCTGCCAGCGACGATTCTCTTGAATCCCGAGCCACCTAAGCTCTCGTGGCGTCTTTCATGCTTGTTCTTATCTCCAAGATATTTGAATCTTTGCCTGCATACGATACAAGAATAGGGCCTCTCATTGGTATGTGTTCTTTCGTGACAAACAAGAGCGCTAACTTGTTTGCATCTCCACGGGCAGTAGCGACATTGTAGCGGTCTTTCGTCGCTGTGCCTGTTCTGATGATGCTTTATCAATTGTATCTTCGTCTTGAGATTGAAGCCACAAATTTCGCAGGTATAAGGCCTATCCTCGGAGTGAGAAATCATGTGAGTCTTGAGACGAAGTTGATTGACAAAGCGTTTGGAGCAATGAGGGCATGGCAATGTTCCTTCGAGTCTATTGTGAGCGACCATCATGTGATGTCGCAATCGAACATCGGAAGTGAACATGAGATCGCAATCGAGACATTTAGTCGGATCTTTTTCCATATGCGTATTTTTTATGTGAGTTCTAAGTATCATTTCGGTCTTAAATGTTTTGTCACAATGAAGACAAGCGACGCGTTTTTTTTCTGGCGCGCAGTCAGCGTCATCTTTGTCTCCTCCTCCTCCGGTTAATCCCGCATCGGGTAATGCTTCGTTGTGTATATGAGACATGTGCCACTCTAGTGATCTCGTCGAGAGCATCGATCTGTTGCAAATATGACAAGTGTACTGTCTTCCATCTTTGTGAACTCGATTTCTGTGTATAACGAGCATCGAATGATTGGGAAATTTCTCGGAGCATATTTGGCAGGAGCATTCCTTAAGCGCTCGACTGTCCGTCTTTTGATGAACTCTCATGTGCAATCTCAGACCGTCACGTCTGTTAAAACCAACGCCGCACGTGTCGCATCTGTACTGTCTCTGGTCCTCGTGAATTCTCACGTGTTGCTTAAGCGTCGAGCTGTTCTTAAACATTTTATCGCAGTGGGGACATTGAATAGTGTAAGCTTTGTGAGTGTACATGTGTTTCGAGAGGCTGTAAAAAGGCACGAGTTTGGTGCAAACCGGACATTCCCGTTTGTTTCCCGTTGGATGATGTTTTCTGATTCTGTGATGTCGTAGACTAGCAGGATTCTTAAAATCCGCTCCGCAATCCTCGCATAAATAGGCTCGCAAACTCGTGTGAACGGATTTAAGGTGAAAACTGAGTTTCTGCTTGAAAGCAAATTTTTTCGGACATTTCGGACAGTCGTAAATTTTTTCCCACGTCATGTGTTGAGTCTTGTAGTGCTGATCGAGTGTTCCTTGGTGTTTGAACTTTTCCCCGCAAACTTCGCACAATTGTCCGTAAATACTGTCTACGTGTTTTTGCTCGTGTTGCCGTTTTTTCCCCTTCGAATCGAGTAACAAATCGCAATATTTGCATGTAAGCTTTTTCATGCAACTGGCATTGTGACTCCGTTTGGCTTTTATCGTCGGAAATTCTTCCTGGCAATCCTCGCAATAATACAAGAGTTTGTAATCGTGAGTTTTCAAATGTTCCTCGAGAAGATCACAAAGCCCAAAAGTTTCGGGGCAGTAATCGCACTCGAGGTAATTTTCCTGTGCTATATAATCCGAAGGCGTTGTAGCGTCTATCAAATCGGGCAAATTTTTCTTTGCCGACATGTTGTTTCGGTCCTCGTAAAGTGATATTATATCCTCGTCTTTCAAACGCGTTATCACGATTTTTCGCTGTTTAAGATAATCCTGAAATTCACGAAGGTTTTTCTCTTTCTCGCCGAGTATTCGAGCGAGTTTTTCGAGATTACCCTCTGTATAAGATTCAGCCAATTCCCGTTGCAATGACTCTTTCTTCTTCTTCGCTTCCTCCCACTTTCTCTTTAGTTTCGCCAACCGCGAAATATACTCCCCAGTATTATCATAATATACCGGGGGCGAATTTGTTTTATCCAAATTCTCTGTTGTCCCGTTTTTCGAAGCGTCGTCATTCTCGGTGCCGCTGTCTCTATCGACTCGACGAATTTCTTCGATTCCTTCGTTAGGCTCGACTTGGACGATGCTTTCCCTCGTCAATCCCGTATCGATTGGATTTACAAAGCGTATCATTCCATCCTCGAACTTCAAAGCGTTTGGAAGACCCGCCGTACCCCCCAAAACCTTTTCTCGCTTTTTCTTGTACTCCTCGATCTGATTGGCAATTATCTGCTCGCGAATATCGAGGGCCTTGGAACGTTTCGCCGAATAATCCTTGTCTCTCATGGCGACAGGCTCTTCTCGTATTTTTTTTTTCACGATCTTATCAACGGGTTTGACATCGGCTTGGATCACGGGCTGCTTCCTTTTCTCATCTTTCTTCCCTTCGGTTTTATCCATTTTCTTAACTTTTACAAGAAGCAACTCGTTCGGTTTGGTGCCTTTAACAGTCACGTACATAATTCCTTCCTCGTTTTCCTTAGTTATATTAACGGCGTTTTCCACGTTTAATTTTGGCTTTTTTGAGTCCCTCAAACCCGCTCTGGCGAACGTCGATTCCGACAGACTGCCGCTCGCCACGGGTTCCTCTAAAAAATCCTTCTTTATAGGAATCTTACGTTTAAGAATATTCGGCTGCTTGGAAGCCGTGACATCGTTATTCGACCCGGAATCTGTTACTTCGGGTAATTTAGATTTTATCACCGATGAACTCGGCAAATCGATATCGTCCTTTGGCTGCTCGACTTTGATATAAGCTTTCAGATTGGTGTCGTATTGATATACAGTTTTATTAACTTCTCGATTCGATTCCTCATTACTCTTTGCAGCAAATTTGGCGCGATCACTTGATGTTGGCGCACTGTTTTCCGGGCCACTTTGTGGATGATCTTTCGCTATCAATTCCCCGGAATGATTCTCTCTGTTTTCCAAATGATCGTTAATTACTTTGCACTCTGCCTCCGATTCCACAGCATCAGTCATTTCCTCAGGCTGTAAAAGCGGATCGTCGGGATCGAATTCTTCGATAGATTCGTTGTCGCTCAATTGAAATGTGTATTCGTTCTCTGGCTCGACTTTAATTCGAGTCTCAGCAGGGTTTACCATTGGAGTTTCTTTGGCTGAAACTGGACTGACTGATATAGGCGGAACTTGCAATTTTTCGGGCTCTGGTTTATTTAATCGGTTTATAGTGGCATATCCGGGACTTTTTGATTTTTCGTGCTCAGAGAATTTTCCAGTCGTTGTCGCTGTTGCCTGTAACGACGAATTAATCGACTGCAATTTTACCTGAGCTTTCTTTATTTGCATGAAAAATTTGTAACTCATTTTTAAATCGCATATGCAATCCATGCACATTTGTGTCGAGAGACTGTCTTCTTGATTTATATCTTCCAAATGCTTTATCTGTTGATTCAGACGCATTTGCATTCCCTTTTCACTGAAAATATCGACGAGCGGTACTTTAAGACCCGCACAAGTGCGGCAGTAGTTTTTCAGCTGGTTTCGAGAGATGCTCGATTCTCTGCTCATGTTTTCTGTATTCAAGCGCTCCACCTTCATTTTTGTCAACTGTGACAAATTCGTGACCTCCGGAGTTACTAACTTCACTTTTGGTGTTACTTTCTTCAATTCGTTTATGTTTGTAACCCGACTTATAGAAACTTCTTTCGGGCAAAATGTTTTTTTGGGTTCCAGAGAATGCAGCCCCGCTGCTTCGGTTGGTGCATCTTGTTTAAGCTTTGAACGCTCTTTATGTTTGACGATACCTGTCGAAGAAGCTGGATTGGCATTGCGTCTGTAATCGCCATAGTCATGATCTTGCCTCTCCGCATTTAGCATCTGTCGACGACGGATGTGGCCTTCCTTCCCGGTTAAGCCTGAGAACAATAAACAAAATTGCATTATTATTTTCGTTTATCAATGTACTCTTTTATTTTAATAAAGTCACTCACTGTGACCAAAAATTTCTATCATAGTAACCATTTTATAATCATGTATGTATTTTCGAAATTTATACAAATATAGATATTTCCTTTTTTATGTGTCACATTTGCAAATCTGAATTTTTAAATAAAATTATATTACATGTCTCATAATAAAATGATTAAAATAAACTGCAGAGTTTGTTAAAAAGGTAATTAGGGTACCATTTTTGACAATTTAGGTCCTATTGTAGCCATTGCGTTGAAACAAATAAATCAAAACGTTTGATGGAATAAAAGTAACATCAAGCAGATCCTTTAATAAGATAAGTGCGGATGTGAAAATTTGACAACTCAATTGCCTCGAACTGACGATAATAAAAAACATATTTTAATACACCTTCGATGAAACTTTAGGCTGATGCTACAAATTATGCGAATAATACATTGAGAGAAAAGCAAAATTATATCACAAAAGGTAGTTTACCTTGTGTCTTGTGCTCAACGATAGTAAAATCATGAAATTCGGTTTCTTGAGCAGTAGCAGCAGATGCATTGGCTGCTCTCAATTGACATCCCGTCGTAGGTTCTTCGGTGCGTCGATCGGTAGAGATAGCATCGTCCAAAACGACGATACTCTCTTCAGTGAGATCCTTTATAAGTGCGGCATGGGACTCTTCGTTATTAGCACCGCAATTTTGGAGATTACTACGATCTTCATCCTCGACATTTAATATAGCTTCTCCCGAAGCGCTCATTTTTCACAAATAAGGTTAGGAGTTGGTGTTGCCGTTGCTGATTGGTAGTGCACCCATTTGATACAAAGCAGCGAACTTTCAACAACTATCTTCTTCGCAGCGGCTGCAAAATTCCTTTCGACTCTCGCGGAAACGTCATATTCGAAAAAGATAATATTATAATAATGAAAAAGGCGCGTACCGCGGAACAACAAAATGCGAAATATATTTTACAATCATCGAAGGAACATAACCGCAAATGCGTCCTCTATCATTGGGTTACCAGATGGCGCGGGTCGCAATGACAGCGCGCTCGTGAAAACGCAAAAGCATTTGTTATTTTCACTCAGTTGCGCTAGCGTTCTACATTCGCTTGAGAATTCATGACCATAGTTCAACGACTTTGAATAGCGAAACGACGACTAGATGACGAACACTCGTGGTCGTGGTGCAGCTGCTGTTCTCAGAAATTACTATCAACGCAATAGATTTTTGTAATTGTAATAGTTGCACTTCACTTGCAATGCCGCAAATACCGTATTTCCACCGAGCAAACACTTTGAGTTATGTCGCGAAACTCTTCTTTTTTCATTACTTTCTCGATGTTTTTTCTCGCACCTAAATTCCACCCCCTCTCCCAGCCAGCCAATAAAAGACGTTTACATAAAAATGGCCGCTGAATCGCGTGATTCTGAACGCGGAACGCGCGTACGCCTACGAAATTTAATGCGACTATAAAAACTGGCCAATCAGTGTGTATTTTCTTGGATATCGAGCCGCGTATTTAAAAAAAAACAACGCTACAGTATTCAAAATGTATATTTTTTTTCATTTAATTAATGCGATAAACAATGTGATTATGACGAAATAGTCATAAACAAGGAATCGTTGCGGCGGCAAGACTCGGGATTGGCTGTTTGTTTATGTCGGAACCAATTAAATTTTAGTAGCAATCGGTAAGTTGTACGACGCGCCTAATTCGATAAATAGAAAGGGGTTCTTCTAATTTTCTACACAGTTTGACAATGAACAAACTGTATTCAGAAAATAAATAAAAATGTGAAACTGGCTTTGTAATGATGAGGTCCGCTAGGAAATGTGACTCGTGGCATTCATCTTCTACTGTTTATTATAATGCGTCGTGTTTTTATCAATAATACAGAATTTAGAAAAGTTGAAGGACGTGTGGCGAGAACTCATTGTTGTGGAATATTTCGTCGTAGGATGAATTGTGGATTCATTGTAAAACTATTTACATTTGGAGTATGGACAAATTTATAGGAATATTACGAAAAAACGGCACTTAACTCCGGTTCCAACGAAAGTACCGAAATTTTTTTTATTTTCATCAACTACACGTAGACCACAGAATGTACATGTACATGTATTAAATTTAACTCGATTCCAAACTTATATTTTCATCACATACAACACTGTTTAAAATACTTGCAACACTAATATACTTGCACACTTTTTGTGCAAAAATTTATTATATCGGAGTGTTTTGTGTTTGTGTTGAGTTATGAAAAATACATAACTCTTTCATTTTTACACTTTTTTTTATTGTACGACTTCAAACACCTACGATCTTCGGCTTTGAAATAGGAAATCTATTTCCGAAACTAGCAAATTAAAGAAAATAAAAATAAGAAAAGTTCACAGTACTTGAAGTACCTTCAAGTAATACTAATTTGTATGGCCAATTATGCAACAGATCTAAGAGGGCGAAAAAGCTGTGTAAAACGCTTCTTATTTGTTGAATTCAATATCCGCGGTTCCCGCATAAAATCTTCCTATCTATGTAAATGAAAGTTTATGAAGAAATGTAATATAACCTTGTACCGTTGCAGACTCTCGTGTGGTTGTTCTTGCATTTCTTTTTTTTTTCTCAAAAATAGAGTGATGGATCTCGTGTATACATAAATATATTTCTATACATAAAATACAACAAGTTCGGCAATTGGAATTGTTGGCGTGATATCGGATACTCGTAAAGTTTAACGTTCAACGTAACCCATTATCACGATGAATGCGTCAAGACGCGTGATTCAGTTGAAAATACTTGAGATTTGTACCATCGGTATCGATTAGGGGCAGGTGTAAATAAAACTATTTTATATTTAATTTTAATTTCTACCGTGCGCCTAGTAGCGCCCCTTTAAATTATTTATCAATAAAGTGAGATCAAAGCCCCAGCAGGTCAGTTATCCGAGATATAAGAATAATCTGTTAGTCGCCGGGTTTAATACAGACTCACGACTGTAATAATATCGATAAACACGCAGATTAAAAATCACTTTCGTAGATTAAGCCTGTGCTCGAGAATCATGTGATTCTCGGGTGGCAGAGCAAGACAAGCTCTCAATATATTTTCAATAGCTGCTCGTTGTTTCGACAAAGCATTTATGACCGGTGCGCCTTTCGGGACAAGGGGAGCTTTGCACAAATACGAAAGAATCGAGAGAACGCTGTGGAAACTCATGTACTCCCCGTTTTCACCACTTTCCAGATCCTTATAAGTTATCCTCGAGCAGAGCTCGGCTAAAATCACGAGATCCAAGATTATAGGACTAGCGAGTAGAGAGTCTTCGCAAGTATTGTGCACAACGATTGTGTTGTGACCGCCCAACATTATTTCCGATGTATATTCGTCCATCGCTCGCTTACTGTCACCTGCAACAAATTATTACCTTAGATTAAAAGATAGGAAGATTAAATTGGATTTTGTGAAAACTGATGCATGTATGAAAATTTTAACATTGTCACGTGTCCGTGAATAATGACTCAAAGTCATTTCCGTAAAATGGAGCTTGATTTTTAGCTGATTGATTCGAATAAACATAAGTTACTGTTGGATTGAAATGCTTTATGATTTTTTTTTGTCACACGTGAATGAAAAGCGGTACTTTTTATGGCACTATTGCGGGCTGAAAGTTGCTAGTCTTATAGCAATGTTGTAACATTAAGTTCGCGCAAGCGCAATTCGCGATTTCGTTAAATTAACGAGGAAATAATGTGTAATATTCGACTTAGCTCCTTTTTTTCTATTACTCACCGACATACGGTACGTATTTTATAACGACGCAATGATCCGGTTTTTCTCCGCGATCGTACAACACCTGATTTGAAGCAACCATGTCATCGACCACGTTGCTTTTCGATATCTGTGAAGATCATATTTCGAGATCAAATGTACCGCGATTTTCGACAATATCACGATTATTGTATCACTATTTAGCGAAATTTTGCAAATGAGCAATAAAAATATGCACATACTTCTTTTGATCGAAACTGCTGCGGCGCTGAAAGATTGTATCCGTCGTTGTTTCCTAAATGATTGTAACTCACGATAGAGACGGGCTTTATTCCTGCGGAAACTAGGAAATCCACGAGGACCGACTTTAGTTTTGTTTGTCCGGATTTAAAATCGTCGCCTCCAATAAAAGTCTTATGTTTTTCCGCTAATTCGATGGCACCTGGTACGAAGGTGTTTTGCGGTGAACCGTTTATGTATGTGCACTACAAAAAAAAATTGCATATTTAGATATTGTAGCAGATAATAAAATGAGAACTTGAGTCTCGTAGAAATCATCGGAGAAGGATAAGTTTTTGTTGCGTTTTATACAGCTGTCCGCTTATTAGCTCCGAAAATGCATGTCAAGATCGATTCAAACAGATTTTAATGATTTGTATCCGTTCTTCTTCTTCGATAACTTTATTTATAAAAATTCTATGGATATATAAAAAAGAAAAATGGTACCGAAACGCAATAATACGTACTCCCTCAAGAGCCGAAGCCACGGCAAACATTGTACTCGGACTTATCTCAGGATGATTTTCGTCGATAGCTTTTAATAAATTTTCCGCAGTATCATTGACGCCGGGAATAATATCAGTGAATCTCTCGGTGTTGGCAGTCCATAGAACAATAACATGATCCACATTCTTGGAGGCCTTCATGTCCGCTATGTCTTTTCTGATGACCTCTAATTGCTCCGATTTCGTACCGGGAATCACATTATTCGCTCGTTCTTCCTGAACAAAAGCAAAAAATTCGCATAAATGATGCATAGAATCAGTTTAAATTACTTAAATTTAAAAAACAGAACACTTCAACAAGTACAAAAAAAAAGACGTTACATCATTATATTATGTAATTCAATGTATTTGAAAAATATTTTGGCATTGAATCTCAGGAGAATATGGCATGGAATTTGCGAGAATGAACTGCACAGTCTCCGCAAATCAATATCAACGTTTGTCCAAGGGGAACAGTGTATTATATCCCAATTAATGCAAGAAACAAGTTAAAAAAATTCCCCAAGATGTGTGAGAAGTTATGAAAAATTCATTTTCAAAGTTTGAGAAACTTCCATTGTCTTTTTTGAATATTAAAAAAAATCGAAGAATCTTTCTACTCCCCTTAATGAATTGTGTATCGATTTTATGGTGCTTTAAAATTTTTAAAAACATCACAAACCTGATTTGCTGCAATAAAATCTGGGTAGTAGAGACTCTTTCTTGGTTTCATACTAGCCATGTATGGCTTTAGTTGATTCTGAAGGTTGATGTCTAAAACTTTGGCCCTTGCCATAGCATCGGCCAGATTCATATGTGAAATATCCCATCCATCCAACGCTATATTATCCGGTTCTACCATGGGAAGCATCGAGGACATGGGAACATATACATCTTGGCCATTGCAAGTCCCCAATTTTACAGTTGATGCTTGAGTCAATGATCCATACCTATAAAATCAATTCGAGCGTTAAGAAATAAACTTCCACAAAAATTATCATCATATATGGTCAAAAGAGAATGTCAAATGGAGAAATTTCAATTTGACACCCTCTCTCTCTTCTTTTTATCTATAAACAATAATGAATATCTCGTTGTTGTTGTAGCTGCAGCCGAAGGGATATTAAGTAGATAGGTGAGTAGTTGGCCGTTGACGTCCAACTATCGTCACCTATCTACCTAATGATGAATATCATATATAAAATTAACAAATTGTCAATACAAAGATAACATGATATCAAGATTATCATACCAGTTTGCGTTTTTCACTCCATCTTTGGTCTCCCAAGAAAGTTTCATTTTATTGGCAAGAAGCGCAGCGGTTATGGTTGTCCCATTATTTCCACCCCATCCAACGAGCATAACACCCAATTTTGGAACTTGGATCTTTGTTCGAATGTGCAATTTCTTTGACGACGGTGTTACCTTGGAAGAGATACATTTTTTACTTTGAAAACTGTCTATATGAATAAATATTCTTATTTTCAATGAAAAATAAAAGCTAAGCGAATTTTTTGTGTTCTCTCTTTGTTCCATTCTTACCCTGTACAAGCCGGGTTGTTGTTCGTCCATGTGAACTTCAGTCGTCTGGTAATCATATTCGGATTCTATGTGATTCTCGGTGTACTTGACCTTGGGCGAATCAACGTGAATTTTCAGAGCCATGCTCGGAATCGAATTCCGCTCGTTAGACGGATGAGCAAGAAAGAATGTAGCGCGAGAATATATAACGCACGACTCGAGACAATATCGTCTGTCACTCGCGTGGCGATTGCTGATATAATGATAACAATGAATCGATCGATCCAACGCGAAATTCTATCTCGCAATAATTCTCGAGGTTTGATATATAAATCTACTGAACAATTGGAGATGCAGCTGAAAACAGGTTCTCTTCTTTTTGACACTGAACTCGTCACTTGACCGCGCGTTTTTGTGTATTGTCCTCGGTCTATCGTTCGCTCTTACATTTATATGTCATTCGAGTAATTACTGCACACGATAGTATAACGATACTAACTGTCAATTGAAAACGCCGGTTACCTTATCGGAAAGACAACGTCACAACGCGTTTTGAAGAGACGACGGAACCACCAGCCCAATGCTTGTCTCGCTCCCCCTAAAACGCAAATAAGTTCTATCCTTGTCGCACTCGTCAATGTTTCACACGTTGAATTGAGTTTGAACCCCCTTCTTTATCGACCCCACCACCGCGATATCATTCGTGTGCGTGCGGACACACAGCCAAATTGAGCTGAGCATGCGCTTCAAAGTATCGTTATCACATTTCGCCAACAATTAGGGATGTCAATATAATCGATATACCGAAATACGATAAAATAATTATCAGCTTTTTGGTACGCCTATTCCGGAGGTCATTTTCACTATTTCCGGGAGTTTTTTCTGTGCAAAAAATAATATCCATCGAGCGTTATTATTACGGTCACTTTGACAGTCGTCGTGATTGCTAGGGTATTTTAAATACATTTAGATGTCCAAAATTATAGAAATGTGAGTTATCAAGTACAAAAATTTGATAACATATTGTTGAAAACGATAAATTTTCTCCCGTTTGAAAATATCAAATATCACGGTTTGCCACAGGATAATTTCCGTTTGCCGACTTTAAGGCGAAGTAAAACACCCTCCCCCCCACCCCATCGTCTTCCTGAACGTCGATTTCCTCAATCGCTTTGTGACTTCCAGTTTGGCACCACATGGCCCTCCCCTGAAGGATGCTTGGCATTTTCAAGTGTGCGTCTGGCTGCAAGACTCGACTTTTTACAATATACATTCATTTGTACTGACTATGCGTGTGGCAAACGCTCTTTTCAAGGACTTGATTTTTCGCGTATGCTTGCCACTTGAATGTACACGCCTCGACTTTGTACCTAGTACTGGTCGGAAATCGTCACTTTCTTTCTTTGTCAGCCCTCCAAAGCACGAGCCCCCCAAAACGTCAAGCCTGAAAATCGTCAGCCCCCCCAAAACTTCAGCTGACAGGAGTCAGCCCTCCAGACCGTTAGTATCTCGAAAACGTCAGCCCAGACAGGATACTTTTTTATAGTATATGTATAAGAATGTTATTGCAATTCGCGCGCTAGGCGCGCTCGCAGAACGAGCGACTTAAATTGAGGGACTTGGAAAAATTCGGGCATCGGGGCCCATTCAAGTACTTGGAATAAATCGGACCAAGTGGGTCAGCTTCACTCTGAAGCACTCTAAAGCCGGACAGTACAGTTTAGTGAAGCTGACCCCCTTCAGAAGCTCCCATGCCCTCTTCATAAGCCCCGTGTCTCCGGTGCGCGTGTCTAAATCTGAATCTTTGTATATTGGAAGAAAAAAAAAAAATTTCAATTGAAAAAATTAAAAACGTGTATACAATCGTTAGAAGTATGAAAAAAATTATGCTCAATAATCTAATTCGGCGACGTATGTGCCGACCGGTCTTTTGAATAAACCGCATTAGGACAATGATAGAGTGACGTATGCGGTACATTTCCTACTGGCTATCGCCATCTATAGACGGCATGTGGTACACTCTGAGCTTATCCGAGTAAAATTTCGAATGCTCCACTCCCTTCTAATGTTCACTGCACCCCGTGTGGTTTGCCGGATGCTCTCGATGCGCGGCGCGCGTGGCCCGCATGGTGTTTTTTTTTTAAAAGGGAGAATCGAATGGAGGGGTTACCGAAAGGCTCGGCATTCAGTTCGTCGTGCACAGGGTAAGATAACCGATCGGCTCTGTTTCATCGACGGCAGGCGCTCTCGAGAGGCAACTGTCGGGACTTTATTCGGTGCTCATGTAAGTATTTATATTTTTAACTTTTTACATTTGCGCTTTAAGAAATTCAAAAATCGAATAGTGATAATAACTTGGTTCCATTGTCGTAGAGATGCGCAATTATCTTACATTTAGCCATAAACTATTTACAGTGCCTGATTCTGTAAGTTGAATAGACGATTGAGTGATAAGTTTTAAAAAAAAAGTTAATTTTGGTCCTGGCTTTGGGTATATACTTGTTATTCATTTTTTTTTTAATACGGCAATTTGCGTATATTTTAAATAATATAGTATTAATTATTTCTTATTTATATTTCATTCAATTCGAAGGTAAATATGTGTTTTCCGATATGTTCAAGCATTATTAGTTATATGGTTGAGGGACTTGTTGAAAAAGAAAACTTGAAAGTGAGTTTGAATTCAAAACTAATCTTTTTCATTTGATGTTTATTGCGGTAAATACTTTTCGCTAAGCGTAACTTCTATGCATACACTATTGAGGTGCTATTAATCGTCGAGATTTGTATGAGGGATATTTTATTACAAAACGAAAAAAATTTCATTTCGTTTTGAGAAAATTGGATGTATGATCGAAAAATATGGATTGAATAGAATTAGATTTTTTTTAGGAATCATCACAGTGACCGCCTAGAAAAATGCAGATTCTCGCGATTTTTTGTTAGCTGGCGGTTAGAATAATCTAATCGGTTCGATTTTTTGTAGACAAATTAAAGCACTGATAGAAACTACGAAATGATTTTCCTAAAATTGACAATTGGAATATTAAAACAAAAAGCTTTTATAGTGACATAAATAATGATGTGACAAATGGTCTGTCAAAACTTCGAGAGGATAGCTTGAAAACTCTTCGTTCGAGAGTGGACACCGTTTCGAAAAACTCCATTCTGAGAAAGACGCGCTTAAAGTTTCGCCGCGCCAGGTCTCACGCTCTAATAACTTTCTCTAAGAAAGGCTGTAGCGATCGAAATAATCAGGATTGTGGCCTAAAAATTTGACAGAATGTTACAACCGTGAATTCGGGTGACAATAATTTAAGATTTTATTTTCTGAGTCTCACCCCAAAAATCTCCTTTTTATAATGAAAATGTAGTTCGTGCGAAAGTTTCCGCATGTCAAAAGATTAATAATTATTCAGAGAAATAAACGAATTTTCTTTCATTTTTTACAAACTTGTGCGAAATGAACACCAAACAACAAAACTACCTTAAGCATTCTCTGTTGATTTAGTCATTTTTTTTCGTCCTTTGTCGATCTGCCACATAATTGGTTATATGAAAGTACCTCTAAAAAGGGCTCTATACGAATTTTTTTAAATTCTTGAAAACAATATTACAGAAAATTCCGTTACATTTTTCAAGTGAAAAGATCTAGGAAATTCGAAGTTGCTGCAAAACACTAACCGCACATAAAAGTTCTGGTTTTTCACTAGTTTTTGAGCGGTATGTGTCAAGTAATTGTCACGTTCCAGTGCGTATAATTTTTCTGCTGAAAAAAAAAAATTTATTCAAAAACGGATATTCTGTTTCAACAGATAAAATTATCGCATATTCCCGCATGGCTGTCAATATCTCAAAGAAATCTCCATAGTGGCACTGATCATCGAATAAAAAATGCTTGAATGGACAGCGAATGCTTCGAAACGAGATATAGTTAAAAGGATATGGAATGCACTATATAATTAGTAGCACGTAAGCAGTCACGATTCATGCAGTTAGTTATGAATTGAGCTTTGTGAATCCGGATTCAATCCGACTACGCACTGTCTTGTCTGCTCACAAGTAAACTGTTGCTGAACGACATAAGCATCTTTATTCGACGAGTTCTATTTATAGTGAAGCTCATGCTATAATGCGCAGAGCAATCAATTCCATCAGACTGGAATTGCATTGCACGGTGGTCTTGCTGTAATTTGCTTGTACCCCACACTCTTCAACAAATGTAGTGGACTCTTTAATTAAAGGCTACAGGAAATATAGTATTGATTCTGATCCTCATCTTCATTAATTCACCCCTATCATCGAGTCGTATGTAGTTGCACGGCAATTCCGGTGTTTCCGCCGGATTTCCGGTTTATTCTTTGCAAAATACCACCCTGTTGTTGTTTGAAGGTGGTTTTTACGGTGAATCAGTTGGAAACTGGTTTCGTCAAGATTGCTAGGGATATGCTGTACAGAAAATTAGTTGATGCAACTAACGCGATCTGTGAACTGATGTATTCGCGAGTGGTTATGGATAAATAGTAAGTTGGACCAACGAGTTGGTTCCTGTGAGGAATCGCGGGGTTGTTGTCTTTACATTAGATTAGATTAGCTTTAGATAGCCCCTAGGACGACCGCCGTTTTTTACTGATTTACCGTAAAAACCACCGTCAAACCACCAGGTGGTTTTTTGCAAAACATCACTCGGTAGTTTTTACGCTAAAGCGGCGGTCGTCAAGATTGCTAGGAGCGCAACCAACCCGCGGTTCACATGACCAACGGTTAGTTTCGACAGCCAATGACTAGTTTCTATATCAACTCCTTGAAGTGGTTGTCAGAACCCATTTCTTTGTTTTTCCAACCACTTTTTTTTCTCAGTGTTGTACTCGGTTCGTTTTCAAAAAGATATTGTGACCAAACTATCCGATCAACGAGGTTAAAAAATGGGAAGAGCATGTGCTTTGAAAATCTCACATTATATACGAAAAATGTATACGTAATAAATAAAATGTGGTTTTTCCAAAATACTCCCAAGCAATTTTTTTTTGTTTCCTTCTCAAGATGTACGCAAGTCATCGTAGAAGTGAGCACTGAAAAAACCGAGAGGTGCAAGCTCCTTTGGTTGAAGTTCCACCCAAACTCAGCACCGTGGCTTTCTCTGTCTTTTGCCTTCTGGCATCTATACCCGTATTCAAGTGTCTACTAGTGCATTGCACCAAAACAGATGGCTTTAAATAGGCCACACGATGGATACCAAGAAGCCCTCACCAGTCATATGTAGTTACATATATTTCACACCGTACAAAATCATAGTATACTATGTGTTTAATGAATACTACTACTACTACTACTACCACCGCACAGTAACTTAGCGAGCCGCGCGGGTAATCAGATTTTAACTGCTTTGAACAGTCAGACGCATTTAGATGCACTCTCTCATTTCTTAGTTCTCTCGTCACGTTGAACTTGGGAACAGGGCAAAGACCTTGACACGTTACATTGTACTCGAAAATCATGTGTCAAGGAGGAATAATGAAAAGCAAAAAAGTTTTTACTACAAATTATATATGAGTGATTCCACCGAAATTCAGCGATCAACATTTTTTTATCCTATAAAAATTTCAAAAAGTCAAGTTTCATTATTGCAAAAACTTCAAATAAAATGTCAATGAATTTTTTGTTTATCCCCTTTCTCTTCTCTCTCCCTATACCACCGTATCTTAATCTAGTCCACGTCTCTTTCATCTGTCACCCAATCGCTTTGTCTTCCGAGTGCGGTTCCATCCCTGCATTCACTTTAAGGAAAGGTTATTCGGCTATTGGCGACCACAGAATTTAGGACATGTTCTTTCCTTTATACGTTTCGGTCCTAATCAGGGTTCTCTTCAGGAAATCCTCTTGCCGGGTTTTCTGACTAATACGAGAAAATCTAGTGCCAAACAAAAATTTAAAATCAACAAAAGTACATTATCCAGATCAAGGACATATCATAACAAATTACTGAAGAGCACCTTGATCAGTGTCCAAACGTATCTAAACAAGGAAAATGTATCTAAACGTATATAAACAAGGAAAGAGTATCTAAACGTATATAAACAAGGAAAGAACATGTCCTAAATTGTTTGGTAACTTCGGCCAATAGCCGAATAACCTCGACCACCTTTCACACTTGCGCCCACAGCATTAACAACAACCGTTCACTTTAAGAAATTTATAGTCTCTTCCAAATTCTATAACTAACTAAAAGTTATTCCGATTTTGTAGGGAATTTGAGTTCAAATAATTATAGTTCACTATTTACTTAATTCAAATTTCCGAAAATCCGAAAGGTTTTGTATATTTTTGCTTGCTCACATGGTAAAAAATAAAATGTACTGTCAGGACTTATGTGAATGGAGGGGTATTTCAACGAGAACTCGAGCATTAGCGAAAAATAGCAACGATAATAATTTATTGGCGATGCGGAGAACGCTCTCTTCTGTCTAACGGGTCATCATCAGCGACCCCTGTACTTGCTCTTATCTCAACATTCTGCCTTATTGAATACATTGCATGTACTACAAGAGTACGCATACGCGTGTATGGAATAAATACGCCGATAGGCATTCCACTCTCGGCGTCTCTCCGCAACGGCCGCGCGCATTTTTACTGTGATCATTTTTTTATTTTCACATATTTGACAGTTATTACAAAAAATATAGTGTTATCACTCAATTCTAATGGTGTTTTTCATTTGTTTCTCGTTTTTTAGATTTGTCTTACAGTGGAAAATTGTTGCTGAATTGCAAAGATGAGGCTGTGCATTTTAACGTTGTTCGTGCTGGCACTATTTTCCAGTCCCGGTTCCACGAGAGAAATCACGTAAGTTTTTGAAATGGGTGGGGTTCAAATTAGCGAAAGACCAAAATATCGAATGGCTAAAATAGCGAATTAAAAAAAAAAACGTTGGATTACCAAAAAGTTATCTTTTTGGTAATCTAACATTTCATCAAATCAAAATTGTTGACCGTTCGTCACCAAATTATATCTCTGGCATGGCTGCATATTATGTTTTTCACATGTCGAATTTTCGATTAATATCTGAATTTTTTACGCAGTTAATACTGTTAATTTTTTTATTTATTCAAAAATCCATAGAAGTAAGGCATTTCATATTTGCCACTACATTATATATTTATTATGGCTGTATATGAATTTCTGCACATAAGTCACGAAGACATTAAGGATGCTATGCTGAGTCTCGTCCACATGATGCGCGAAAACACTGAAAAACTGGAGAGACACGAGGTCCGTGAACGTCAGTTGGGTGACCAGATGAAAAAAGCTATTACCTTGCTGTCAAAGAGAATATCGGCTGTCGATGGATTGAAGACACATCTAAACAAAATCGAAGGGAGGGTCGCTAGCATTGAGCAATTGGTCTCGCAGGTCGGTAAAGAAATTCATCTGATAACAGGGCGTCTGTTAATTCCCTAGCAAATCGGATCACAACCGAAATCACGCTGAAAACCACGGTGAAAATCACGCGTGAATTTTGACACCGAAAATCACGGTCCTCAAGCGTAAAATCTTGTCGTGATTGAAATGACGTTAATGCAAAAATAACAAAGCTATTTTTCGAAATTCGTACATATCAAAAACACTAACTAATATAAATGTGGGGTGAATTTATAGAAAGATGAGCGCGAGAGAATCCAAATTCAGAAGACAGCCGATAGCCTCGAGAATTTGGAATCTCGTTTGGAAGGATGGTTCACGGATATCGAGAGTAAAGTATCGGAGCTCCAGAATCGTCCGCTTCCGGAACCGTCCAAGCCTCACCAAGATAAGACAGCAGATATAATAGCCAAGGTGAATGAAACCGAGACTGTGTTATCCGGACATGTGGCTCGGTTGGAACTCGACCTGGACTCATTGGGCGTCAAGTTGAGAGACGATGCTGTCAATCAGAACGACAAATTTCAAGTCGTCTCCACTGAAGTATGATTTTTGTGATTTAATACGAGAACTAATAGATAATCAATTCTATCTACATGATCGTTCATTTCATTAGAAGTGTTTTTAAGGCGACAATTTTTTCAATTCTAGATGCGCGATATCGGAGCGCGGATCGGGGAACTCGAAAATTCTATTAAAGTGTTAAGCGATGCTAGTCAACGAGTTAAGGAACCCTCACAAATATCGATTCCCGACCCGCGGCCAGCTATCGAGGAGCAAACACGTACGCTTAAAAATCTCAAAGAACTGTTCGAAGAGACTTCGGATCGTATTCAACAGTTACCTATGTACGTATATTTCAATTGATCCATCTATGGGTGATTCTCATGAAGAAGTCCGTTTGCATGTACCTACTAAGCTGTTTAGAAAATCACATTGAAACCTGTTGAAACTGATAAAGTCCTGTTGAAAGCGTATCGGTTATTATCGATATGAATTGGGCTTTTGTCCATCCTATTGGTGGACACAAGAATAGTCTAAGCAGCTTGATCGTAGAGTGATAATACTAAAGCTGATAAATCTGAAGGCCACCCAGAGGTTTTTAAGTAAAAATCTATAATTTTTATTTGTTTCGTTTATTCATATTTATATTCAAAAGGACAAGATAAGCCCTTATAAGAATAGCATAAATAATAAAAATGAAAATACCAGTTTAGAGATATGATATTACAAAATAACAAGATTATCGGCTTCTAAAAGAAACTATTTTAGGAGAATCATCCATATACGACGAAAATATCAAGTCTTTATTTTAAAACGTCCGTTGAACATCAATTGTTTTCAGCACCTCGGAATTGAAGATTTTGCACAATGAGACACAATCGGCAATTCAAGAGTCCAAGCACTCTATCAAGGACGCTGTAACTCGAGCAGTGGTCGGTATCGAAGATAGAGTCATTCAATCGAAAGATGAGATGAAGGACACAGTTAGCGAACTACGGTGATTATTCAATTAATTTAAGAACACAATTCGATTGATAGATTGAACACGAGCAGTTCTAAATTGTATGAAATGAAGAATCAATTTCGTTATTCGACATTTGGATTTATCGTCCTGAAAATATTTCAGATTGGACCTGGCTAATAACGCGGTGCATGTGAATAAAGAGTTGCATGGCCTGAGTAAAGGCCAATCGGTGATGGTATCAATGGCAGATCATGTTTTGGATACGAAAAAACGCGTCGAGTACGGAGTTCATCAGATTCTGCTGGAAGTTGGAGACCTGATAAAAGTACAAGGAATCAACATAAATGATACGCTTAATCTAAGATTCGATGGGATTTCCAATGATATTATGGACAATCAAAATGGAGCTGTAGCGAATTTGACAACTAAGATGGAGCAAGAAATGAATCAGGTGAATACGGCACGGTTGTTTCTGTTCTTCAAAAAAAGCAATGTCTAAATCATGTTTTTTCTATCATCTCTCAAGCTAACAAAGAGTACACCGTATATGAAGATGTTAACACGACCGTTTTATCATTTGTTGAACAGGTGTGGCGGCAGATCAATGTGATGTACCAACAGATGACTGAAAGTGCTAAGGCTCTCGACAAACTCCACAAGCAGAATGAAGCGTATGTAAACGGAACCACGTCAACGATGGGAGGAATGGAAAGCAAGGTAAGAAGATTCAAAAAGCAAGTGAATATGAAAATCTTGGCTTTGATTGTGTCCGACTCTACAAATCACCGACTCTCAACAAGCACGACGATCTCTCATAAGTCACGCGACCGTCCGCACGACTCGAAACACGACCGGTCATTCTTTCTCACGGGACGCGACTGTTATAATTGCACCGTACGTTAGCATTTACGACCCTTTTTTTAACTTCCGTATTGACCGAGAAATCTCGAGATTTCGTCGTGTTTACTGTCGTTTATCTCTGTACGACCCACATTGCAATCGAGCGACTCATCAACAATTTCGAGTAATCTTTGGAGCCCACTATTGTGAGTCGAAATTGCGAACCTTTGACTTGATGACGTTACCTCAGACTTTCCTTCGCAAACTGACGATTATTCGGAATAATCTCCAGGCTGACTTCTGAGATTTTACGAGTCACTTTTATCCCGAGATACCGATCTAAGTTAATTTGAAGAGAGGTTACTGGCGCCGTATTGTGGGGATTGTCCACGACCAGGTAGACTTGTCGCGACATAAAGACTATCCGATCTGTGGGAAGATCCACATTGACTCATAGTGAGATAAAGGAATTTTTAATTTTTTTTAATTTTAAAATTTTTCAATATTTTAGAATTCTGATTGTTTTTTATTTATTTTATTTTCAATTTTTTTTAATTCTGATTTTTTTTTTATTTAAAAAATTTTGAAAAAAACTTTGCATTTCTGAAAATTTGAATTTTCAAGTTTTGCATTTTCTTTTTCATTTTAAAAAAAAATTATGAATTTTTAAAAAATCCGAAGACTTCGGAGGGCTTAGGGTGAATATGCAGACACACATATATTCAGGGCCACTCCCTTTTATATATGTAGTTTAGATTAAATTAGATTAGATAATCGCGGACAATTCAAGCTATCTGTAGAATCGATTACGTGTAGAGTTGAATTCTATAAATCGAAGAACTGCCAGCGTTATGAATAATATACTTGTATTACTTGATTGCTTATTATATTCCATTTCTTTACGATAATGTAGGTCGGAGAAATAACGATACGCATGACAGAAGTCGATGACAATTTGAATTATCTCCTGGGAAGACTGTCCCTTGTGACCCAAGAATTCAATCAAATAAAGACTGGACTAGGCGCAGCATTGGACGACATAAAAGATTCTTTCAACGCGGTGCAAGAAAAGGCCAACGATCTGCGTTCTCCAGGTCCTCATCCGGTGCCTGAAAATTACAAACAACTGGAAGGAATAATTTCAACATCAGAGCAGAAGAACAGTGGTGAAGGTCAAACGCCTTCTTTAGGTGACATAAAGTCCTATTAGAGATCCAAACCAAAATTAAAAATCACCGAGATTAAAACGGATAGCTTACGATTCTGTAAAAAGCGACGTGTCTATTAAGACTGTTATTATAATAATAATTAATATTCACTCGATCCGAAATGCTTGTAATAATTGCGAAAATATAAGAAATGCGATCGTACAAGCATACAATTATTTTTTCAAGTCAAAGTAAGCTATTATAATTGACCTCAGAGCGGGTTAAAAAGAGTATTTGAATACTTTAAATGAAAACAATATTATTTGGGATCTACACTAGATGCTGTAATTTGTAATTAATAATCTTCTAGACTTTTTTTTAGTCACGTTAGCTTGAAAAATAACACGTCGACCTTAAAAAAATCTCTGGATTATGCTGTAATCGGTGAAATCATGAATATTATACCACGCCAGAATTCAAGACAGTTTCGCGGGAAAATTATTCGCAATTCTAATTACACTGAGACGATATACTTACTTTCACCTCTTGAGGATATTGTTAAAAATACATAGATTCTAGCTCAGAATACATGTACGGTGTGGAAGTTTTTACGACGGACGTTTTTCAAACGGCGCTCCTAAATTGGTGTTTCACATAATTGACACGGATCCGGGACGATAATTTACTTTAATTATTTGACGATGTGTGCTGGCCGAAGTATCCTCAGCTTAATTTTACATATGCAGGCAGATGCTTGGGTAAAGAACTACCCTCTTTCGAGTTCCCGTTTAGTGTTTTGTGTAAGTAAGCGGATTTTTGTCACAATTATCAAATGTCACTAATAATTATATAATCTAGACGTAAATACGGCATTGAAAAATGAAAATTTGACAATCTATAATATAATGATTCCGCATACTACATGATTATCGTTTGTAGTATTATCCGCAAAAAAAAAGTATACTCTCGGTTATCTTTTTTTAAACTTCTTGACGAAAAGAGTGGCGAGAATTTTACTGCAGTCAAACAAATTGAATCGCCAAGACATTAGCATGTATTTGTTATAATAATTATCTGTATCTTTATTGTCGACAATGTTTGAAGAAAAATAAAAGCCAAAACCTATGCGAAACTAATTTTTTTATATCGTTTTATTAATTTTTTCTATATTAGCAGCGAGCGGTTATTTCCATTTTCTTATGCCCGAAGAAAGAGAATTTTCAAATTTACGTAATACAACGGTAATATTTTTTCTCATAGCCGCTATGACGATTATCTCTCGCTTCTCGCTATCTCGCTTCAAGAGAGACAAGAAATATGTTAATCAATTTTGCATCCTCATAGTTACCATCGAGATTATAGTTTGCAATTTTGATTTGAATAAATAAATAAGTAAATGACAATATAAATAAGCTTTTGAAAATATAAGAATGCGAACACTTGTACAGCGTTTGAATATTGGGGCTTAGAGGTATTAGAAAAAAAATGTTACAAAGAAACAAACGAAGTCAGAGTAAAAGCGTTGATAAAAAAAAATCCGAACCACTCTCATAAGACAAACTTGGCCTTAAAAAAAAATGAACATAATGACGACAGCAAGTCATCATGAAGTTGTATACCTTTCTGGCGCTAAGCTGATTTCTGTGACCGCATTAATTGAATACTTATGGAATATTTTATCGTATAAATATTCACCGTAGCGTATGTATTGTGGTAGGGAATGATGCTAGAATTGTTCTAAAATGGTAGATCGCACGAATGTTAAATTGTCGTCAGATTTGTCGGACGCTGGATATCGGTTGGATATTTTCTAAAAACCGGCAAACGGCACTTGTATAATTCGATTTGATGTACAGTAGACTGCAAAAATAAGCTATCTCTCAAACACGAAGGGCACTAACCATGCTAAAAGAATGTGAAAAGGAAACGTAGTGATTTACTCTTGTAGTATAATCTGATAATGAATCTCCTTTTTTTTGTCGTCATAGCATTGAACGATATACATAAACATTGATTCATGCTTTTGTCTCAAATACACTTGCATTATACATTATACTAGTGTACGTATGTTTAATTACCTTATATTTAAAAAAATGCAAATAGTGTTTTGAATTGTGACAGCTTCAAATTTTTGGCAGGGGACCGACTCTACACCTCCCAAGTCTACACAAAGATAGGTCTACACAAAAAGTCGACACAGAAAGACTGTACACGCAGACAGCTCGACACCGAAAACTCGGCACGAAAAACTCGACACGAAAAACTCTGCACGAAAAACTCGACACCGAAAAGTCAACACGAAAAACTCGACACGCCGAAAAGTCGGCACAAAAAACTCGACACCGAAAACTCAGCACGAAAAACTCAACACCGAAAAGTCGACACTTCGATCGATTTTGGGGAATTTTAAGGCCCTATCCGATGTGAAATTTTCCGTTAATTACAATTTTTATTTCACTCTGTGGGCAAATCGCGATTGCGCAAGCGAAGCGTGCGTGAAACTTCGTTTACACACGTCGTGAAATAAAAATAGGTACGATACTCGCGCGAAATAGTATATTACACTACAAGAGCAGAAAGTTTGAGATTCCTGCACAAGTCCAAAAAAGTTTTGTCGCACTAGTATGATACTATCGTTCAAGGGGATATCTGAATAGATCATATTTTGTTTCAAATGAAAAAAGTAATGTATTTCTGGGTTTTCAGTGAAAAATATCACGATTTTTAAAAACATAACATATTCGTTGTCTGCTGGCAAAAATACATCGAAATAGTGGGTTAAAAATAAAATAAAACCACGTTTTACGCACCGAATAAAATAAAAATTGTAATTAACGGAAAATTTCACATCGGATAGGGCCTTAAAATTCCCCAAAATCGATCGAAGTGTCGACTTTTCGGTGTTGAGTTTTTCGTGCTGAGTTTTCGGTGTCGAGTTTTTTGTGCCGACTTTTCGGCGTGTCGAGTTTTTCGTGTTGACTTTTCGGTGTCGAGTTTTTCGTGCAGAGTTTTTGGTGTCGAGTTTTTCGTGCCGAGTTTTCGGTGTCGAGCTGTCTGCGTGTACAGTCTTTCTGTGTCGACTTTTTGTGTAGACCTATCTTTGTGTAGACTTGGGAGGTGTAGAGTCGGTCCCCTGCCCAAATTTTTTATCCGTGTATTGAAATAAATTTTTTGTTTTCTTTTTTTATTATTTACATCTATAATTTCGCAGCTCTTTATGTTAACAAGCTAATATCTCTAGAGAATAGTCTAGAACTTCGTGGACCGTGTGAAATGTGTACGGCGCGTTTGCGGAGCCAGCGGTCCACGAAATATTAGAACGCGCGCTCGGTTGGTCACCACAAGTTTCGGAAATACGTCGCAGCTATCGATTAATCAAGTTGGACGATCACCACTTCCACAGTATCCCGTACGTATTTTCGAAACAAATTAATGGCTATTTTCGTCGACTTCAACGCTTTATAAATAATCATGATTTTCGCTAACATTAGGCGTAATTACCATTTTGGTTGGTTTCTTTTTTTAATCATTCTTAATATAATAGCGTTATCATCTTACACCTCAAGTTTCATTTACGTCGATTGTGTCAATTAATATTATTATTTATTAAATAACAACGTGCCGTTCCGTTAACTATTCACATGTATAAGTTGAAGTTTGGATTTTCGACGCTTAATTTATAATCCTCTCGTTAAGCTTCATTTTTACTTTCTCATCACATACAAAGTATGTAAGAGAGAAAGTATTGCAATCCAAAAAAAATTCGACTTTGAGATTTTGATGGAAATACATGTTTTGAGTGTTCTAGATTCCAAAAAACACATTAACTCATTTCTGTCTGTCCGTCTGTCTGTCTGTCTGGCGTCTGTATGTGCTGTCCGGAAACACAATAACTTTTGAAAACAGCTGTGGACCGCAAAGAAAGTTGGTGTGGACTTTCTGCATCCGAATCCTAGTTTTGGTATTGAAATCCAATGCAAAATCTTTACTATTTCTGACACTTTACCTGAAATGTGAAAAATAATAAATACAATATTTTACACATCTTTGGTCTGCAGGCTGACATAAAGTTTATTCTCCTCCGGTCTCATACATACAGATAGACATACCAACAAATAAGCAGTAAACAACGAGTGATTTAATATAGTGAAGACTTATTGTCTTTTTAGTTACTCACATGACATTTCTGAAACCATCCTCAATCAGAAATTTCTATTGTGAAATATGGATTGCCTTACAGGTCTACTAAAAAAAGACTGCTATCAATGATCTTGATTATTTTTCAGTGAGAAATACACTATAAATATTCACATAAAATATTATATATAGAAAAGTGCATGGACAGAAAAGAAATAAAGAGAGATGTGGCGTGAAGGCGCGATCATAGCGCGCTCGTCCATGAGAGGGCGCGTCGTACCTTGAATTTGAATTAAAAGATGCGTTCTAAACAAATTAAAGCGCAAAATGTAGATTACAATTAACGAGCGAAGTTCTTACAGTTCTATTTATGTAGTTAGTCACTATGCCCCAATAAATTCACATTAAAAATTTCACGCCAGTAAGAAATGTTTCTAAATGGTATCTAAATGGTATTTATGAAGCAATCTAATAAGAACAATAAAAATACAAATAAAAAAAAAAATTGGAAAACAATTTAAAAAAAAAAAAAAATTGAAAAACAATTAAATAAAAATAAAAAAACAATTAAATAAAAATAAAAAAACAATTAAATAAAAATTAAAAAACAATTAAATAAAAATAAAAAAACGATTAAATAAAAATGAAAAAACAATTAAATAAAAATTGAAAAACAATTAAATAAAAATTGAAAAACAATTAAATTAAAAGTTAAAAAACATTTTTAGGTAAAAAAACAATCTATTGTCTCAAATTCATGCAATTACAAAAACAAACAAACGAACATTACAACCTAATTTCACAAACTATCTTCACGGCAGTAACATGACGCCAGCAGCAATCGGGATGAGAAAGTCACGTGTTGCGTCACGCCAGTAGCAATTTTTTTTGTGTACACTTGGGCGGTTCAGCAATTTTTTTTCAAATAACTAGTTTCTCTCATGTTGAATATGTTGTCAGAAAAAAAAATTCGTAATTCGACATAAATCCGACTCGACACAAATAATATTCAGAAAAGATATATATTAGTACATATCGATACGAGGGCGAAAGAACTTTTTCTAACGAGTTTTGCAATTACACGAGTTAGGGATGAGTGAGGCTTACCACTCGGGCGAAGCGATAGCCGCAATCACACGAGACCCAAACGCCAATTTTGGCCCGTGTTGCACACTATATTTTTTGCAACAAGTGCATGAATAGTGGTGCTTTCAATGGTAGTTTTGCGGGATAAATAGTGAAAAGTGAGGTTACAAACTTTCGACCCTAGGGTTGAAAGTGAAACACCAGCGACGAAGAAAATAGAAAACCAACACTATGAAACTAGTGCGAAAAGCAGGTTCTGCACTCGCAGAGCGTGTGAATAAACCGCGTGAAATAAAATTTATAAAAGTGACTCAGAGATGTGTGTTTTCTTCCAAATTATTCCAAATGATAGGTTGAAATATAGTTACAGTAAACTAAAACCACAAATGTTGATGTTGCAATATTGTCCAGAAAAATTTCATTTTTATAAGTGTTTAGTCGCTGTGTAACTGTTTGTCAACTACTAAAGAGCGCCGCGAACCTTGTAAGGGCCAGCCTTGTGTGCAAAACTCGGTGACTTTGACCCAAGCTGTTGATTTCTTTCGCGTTTCTGCAGTAAATTTTTTTGGACCAAAGACCGTTGCGAGCTATCCTTAATATTTGTTGTTCGATTTAATATTGTAGCCGTATGATAGTTTGAGCTCCTTTAATATGTAAGTTATAGTGGAATTGTATTTTTTTTAGCTTACTTAACGTTGAAGCTTGCGTTTCTGGCTTGTTTTTTTTTCTGTAATCCAGTAGTTGTAACGGACGACAATTGTATACAATACTATTATACACGAGAGGGATATACATAGCTAACATCGACTGCTTGCTTAATATTACATATGGTTTTGTATTTATTCTTTCTTTGAAAGCTCATGATAAGCTTCGAGATTAATTGAGTAACAACTCGGCCGTTGCAGTATGTTATCGTACACGCCTTGTATTTTATCTCATTTTAATCATTCATCGCTTTGCATTAAACCTTTGCAATATATTGCATGAACCCTCTGCAATATTCGTTCTCATTTATTCACAGAACACTAGCTCAAGCATTTTCGCTCGATTTTATAATTATGATTATCTTGAAACATACCAGATCGGTTGAAGAATATCATAAATGTCCATCAGGGACGAATTAAAAATTAATTGTTTCACTCAAATATCAAAAGAAAAAAAATGGATGCTGGCTAATAAAAGGAACTGAAAGCGTATCTGCAAACTACTCTTATATTTTTAATAATTATAATGACGAATATTATGTAACAAATTAATTTGAAGAAAACACAGCTTTACACACGCCTAGACGACTTAATTTTTTATGAGTTCTTTAGGAATGGAGTGGGCAATAAAAGGAGCCGACAAAGTTTGTGGGCATACAGAGTGATACAACAACAACGAAAAATTGTTGAACAAATACACCGATTTTTCTGAATACATTGAATTCGATTTTTTATTTTTTTTTGTTTACGCTAAAGATTTTTTTTATTCTGAGAAATTATCGAAGAAATGAGTGTTTCATGATTCTTCAGTACAAAGGTTCCATATTCGAGATAATGTTAAAAATTATTAAAGGCATAGTTTCATCAAAACGAAATTGTGAATCACTGTTAAAAATATATGAAGATTTAATATCCTTTAATAGGGTATACTTTCTCTGCAGAAACTACGTGTATTTTAATTGTTTTACGCATATAAAGTGATATTCAAGTACGTACTTTTATATTAAAATTCAATAAACGCGGTTTCAGAACAAAAAGCTTCCCATGAAAGTACGAATATTTATTTTCAGAAAGCAGTTGTCACCGTAAAATTTCAAGAACTGAAAGTCGAAATCATAAAAATCTCTCAATAAAATCGATTTTTCTGAAAATTTTTCAGACAATTGTCGAGTTTGGTATCCATATTATGAAAAATCAATGTTCCTGTCTGATTTTTTCCAAATTTTTTTCTTGTCGCGAAGAAAACTTGACTTTTAAGCAAATGAATTGCTTGGCAAGTATGTGCAATGCATCCTCAAGCGCATATATTGTGAATTCAACACAATTAAGGAACGGAAGAGAAATTGTCAACAGATGGCATTTTATATCATCGATTTTCAATTGAATTGTAAAAAAAATGAAATAGAAATTATGACGCCATCAACAAATAGGAAAACCCGAGGGGTTAACCACTCTTGAAATCTAGTGTACATGGTCTTAAGAAACCAGAAAAATCGTAGAAATCTTGCAGAATCCGAAAAAAATGTCATGTATCCTACTGAAATCTCGAAAAGTCCGATCAAACTGAGCATATTTTGAGAAATCGTTGAGCATCCTCACAGATTTAAAAAATCTCTGAGATTGCTAGTAATCTTCAAAATCTTATGTTATTCCGAGAAATCATAAGAAATTTTGTGTAAAACTTCCGACAACGCAAGAAATCTTAGAATCAATTGGAAAATTAAGCGTAAGAACAACATTTTCAAGAAATAATCCGAATATGTATAAATGCTTTTAGTTTTTTAAATCTTTCGGAATTCCCTGAAATCTGATGGGATTTCAAGAAATCCATTGAAATCTCTTGAAATTTCAAGAAATCTTTT
Organism: Tromatobia lineatoria; assembly: GCA_949699805.1. Classification (NCBI taxonomy): domain Eukaryota; kingdom Metazoa; phylum Arthropoda; class Insecta; order Hymenoptera; family Ichneumonidae; genus Tromatobia; species Tromatobia lineatoria. Next base: position 491,668 of record OX453045.1, read on the forward strand.
AAAATATGGTGTACGCCTGATATACTTAGTGATTGACCCTTCGGGAAAAACACATTTTACTAAAGAATTTTGTGGCATTTGTGAGACGACACGATTACGCGCATTGAGCGGAATGTTATGTTCTTAGCACAGCAAAAAAGTACCTCCTTTATCATTTTATTATAATATTTGTTGTTGTTTTTTTTTTTTTTTTTTTTTTTTTTTTTCAAATAGTACGTATGTATACTCTACATACAGCCCCGATGCAATGGAAACGTCATCGAAAACGACTAGCCTATAACAAGCAGTGATTCAGGATGCGCCGTGCGCATCCTGATCGACGAGAAAGTCGATCTCGTTGTATAATGTACAAGTAGGATACACGATTTTTAGCCGAGCACGCCCTATTCAATGCCTCATTCTTCTCTATTCTGTGTCCTCATTTTCGTCCTCTCCCTCTGCTTCTTCTAACTGGATTACTATGTATTTAAAAAAAGGCTTTCTCAAACGAAGCTATGATAATTAAATTCGGTGTATTGGGCGCGTTATACCAGAATGCGGTCGTTCATCAAATTCTTTTGATCTCTGTAACAGTGTAGAGAAAGAGTGCTGGAAATTTGCCGTTTTTCGTTATTTACTTTGTTGTTGTTGTTGTTACATTTCGTCAACATTTGGATCGGAAGTCCTACGGTAAATGTAGAATGCATTGGCAGCTTATTTATCATTTTTCAATTTTAGTTTATAAATGTTTTTACCTTTTCTTCTATTAATTCGTCTCTCAGTTATGCTGTGATCAGCGATCAACGTTTAAGAACTTTTTGTTAAACTACAAAAAATTTTATTAAAAATGATGAAATAGTGAAATATTGAAATATTCTAGATGCATATTTTTCACTCTGATTATCCTTTGCTACGCAATCATACTCGAAATTAATGCGTATAACGAATGTTCATCGGTCGCGCGGGTTGCTTTTTCTTTTCTCTCGATGATGATTAAAGGCAAGCAGAAAAAGTAAAAAATGGATATGTATATCAAAGAATCGCATGACCTCAACCGTTGCTCAATATTGTTTTTGATTTGTCGTTTAAATCCAATGCGATATTTCGACAAATATTCAAGGCAACGCCAAAAGGATCTGAGACTGAACTTAGGTACCGCTTTTCTTTTTCGATTTCATTGTTGGTTTGTTGTTGTTGTGGTTGTTTGTTCCATGGACACACAAAGCAGGGACTGCGCTCAGCCGCTCCTGATCTCGGTTGTATCTCGTGTTCCGCAAGATTATCGCAAGTATCCGGTCACTCTTTCGGTTGAATCGTTATATAAACTTTTAAGTTTTCATCTAATGTTTAGGCGGATTCTAGCTCGAATCGCTAGACGTCGAAATGCGCAGCTGACATTTGCCACGCCTTCGGGGATGAGATATTCCTAGCTGGTGGTCGAGGCTATAGGGCTTACAGGACTTAGGGGACTTTGCGCCGAATGGCTCAGGCAACCGGTCAACGTTATCACCAACTTTCGGCTACCTGCGTTGTTTCGGTGCTCGCAAAACCACACTCCTTGCCACGTGCCCAGCGTCAGTTTACCGTCGGTTATTGGAATGCTCAGGGAAGAACCGAGAAAGCACGCTTTTACGTGGGCCGGCTGAAAACAAAACACACAATTCCTTAGATTATTTCTCCTCAATTTCTCAATTTCTCTAATTCTTTTTATTTTAATTCCCCTCCAAGAAGTACTCGCATCTTTGAAGGCACATTGTACGTTTAACTTTCAAAAATCGTACCACTCACGATAAAGATTATTATAACGGCTAATGACCGAGAAAATGACAGTCGTTATTCTAGACCGAAGCGATATTGTTCATAATAAGAGAAAAATGATGGTCCGTAAAAAATTCCATCGTTTTTCTTTTATTATTATAATCACAATCGCATCGTTATTATGACGTAATTTTGTTACAGACAATAAATTGCAAAAAATACCATTTTATTACAGTACATGTATAGAAATTTCAGTTACTAACAAATGAATCGGAATTTCCTTGTCGGGATGTCCCAACTTTGTCGCATATTTCTTTTGATGGCTCAATCCAACATTGTCAGTCGGTAGACATATTGCCTGATTGTGTGTCGGGATGGGTTTGTGTACAGATGGATCTGTGTAAAGATGGGTCTGTGTCGAAGTTGGACGGTGTAAAACTTTTACATGTAGGAATTATGTCGAGTCGAACTAGTGTTTTGTAGAAATTTGTCGTTGCGAAATGAGGTTAGCCACGAGAGACACCGACTAAAACGATACTTAACCGTCAATCTGAGGTAAATCGCACACTAAAATAAGAGACTGTCGAAAGCAGACAGCAGACAGACACTGACTGGAACGAAAAGTAAATATTATGAAATCACGACACTCGAGCTTATCACATGTCACATATACACCAAGAAATTATGAACGAAGCACTGAGGTTATCATTAATAATCACTGTCACACAATTATCTCAATCACTGCCACACACTAATTTATATATTAAAAGCACTAATTAAACCACGCACGTGCACCTGGCCGCGCGACATGACTGATGAACAGCTGGCGACTATCTCACATGCCGTATACTTGTAAACAAAAAATTCGTTTAAAAAATATTACAAATCGAAAATGTTAGCCAAGTAAAACTCAATTTTACCAGCTTCATTTGACCATCTAGAGAATATAGTTTTCTATGTTTTTAGAATGTATTTAAGGGATAAAGTAAATTCATTGAGTATTTAATCAAAGAAAACGTTAGTATCTTCGGAAAGAATAAATGAACACGTTTACGACGGAAAATATATAGGTCAGAAAAAGGCCAAAACGCCAACCAACAGGTTGTTCAGATTCGAGTGCGCAACTCGGCCGGACTGGCAGCTCGATCTGATTTATAATACATCGATGAGAATAACCTTGTTATGTTATTTCTATATAAAATAGATGAAACAATTATTAGTATGCATGATTTCGGTAGAAAATTTTTTCGGACTGATAGGATTATCCGTAACTTGATAAATACCTGACAAAGTCGTGTTATTCAGTCTCCCGATGTAATATAGATGAAAGACCGCATGAGTCAGTGCTTAGGTCTTATAGGACATAAAATAGGCCATGTGAGAAAATCGTAGCACGCTAAACGGGTCTTTTGCATGACGGCGTATATCTAAATTATAAAAAAGTAGAAAAGTAACATTTGTTACATTTTTTTTTAAATCTCAGTTTCACTTTAATACCTTCAAACTCATTCAATGTGCTATTTCTATCCACTTTCTTCTCTCAACAACACCGTACTGAGCTTAGAAGCTTAGAAGGTCACTAATTGGATCATTTAGCTTATTGTACTTTTTTGTTCGAAATTCTTCAATTTATCTCAAACTTTGTACATGATATTTATAGAGTAAAAAAAAAAGATTTTTCCTTCTTTCCATGGTATGACTTCAATCACCTTTTACCACCCTTCCCACCCTTATTCCTATCACCCCCTACCCGCACTTCACTAAGCTAACCTAACCTCCAACGCGTCCGCAGCCGACTTAGCTACACTATAGCGCATTCGCCATTGGCACGGGGAAACTGCGGAAAACCCGTACCGGTACAAACGGTCGTATATTCTTCCGACTTGCCGGTGTATAAAAGAAAGTAACTTGCTTAAGTATATACACCGAGGCCTCAGAAAAAACTGACCCCCCGCTGACTGGATGATGAGCCACCCGGTGCAAGGCTAAGCGGTCACCGATCTAAGTTATGGCCGCAAACAATGCTGTTTACCTGGGGGGTTCGCCAGAACCGCACACCGACCGCGCAACCACTAGTGTCGGTTGCATGATATTTATACTTTGCGCAAGAAATGCAGAATCTTCTGTAGTATTCTTTACGAAGCGAGCGAGTCTACTTACACTGGAAAAAAATGTTACAGAGCCGAGATACACGACAATCAATGTATAAACCGATTTGGAAAAAAGTCTAAGAAATCACTATTTAGATACATCTAAATAGAGGATAACCCAGATCCCTAAAGGCTTACAATGTGTGGAAAATAACTATCTTACGCGCCGCTGTACGCTTGAATTTGTCAAAATTAAAACACAAGCCAGGCTTGCTTTTTCTGAGGGTCTGGAAATCTTGAATTTGTTTGTTTTACTTTTGAAAAAAATTGCAAGAAATTTTTTTCTTTCTGAATATATTAATTTTCTTGCAATCATTTGTGCTCTAGTTTGCTTACTTTAGTTCATAACATCTAGAAATCGAATTTCTCCATCTGGAGAATTTCAGAATCTTATAAGAAAAAGTTGGTAAAATATGAAAAAATATATATTTTTAAATTTTGAAAAATGTCATAATTGCCGAAAAATCAATTTGAACCATTGAGAGTCGTTTTTTTGCGCCACATAGAGAAAATCAAGTTACGATATATATTTTTTCGTAAAGTTCATTAAAATAACTGCAAAAAGATATTTGACCCGTTTGCGTATTGATTAGGCGTTTTCGGAATAATGAGGCTTAAAAACTAAGTAGTTAAAATCTTCGAGAGCTTGTAATTCCTCAACAATTGCCGCTATCATGCAACTGCGTAGGTAACAATATGTTTTTTTGACCGAGTAATAGAACATATCGAAATTACACATTAACTGAGTCATTGTTGTTGTTGGAGGTAGCTGGATTGATGTGGAATCCCTCATATGGGTTTTATTTATGCCCAAGAACTGAAGTTAAAGATTTTGTAAATGGCAACTTTTGAGGAATTTATTCTGCTGGGTTATGTGGCGAGAACTTGACGACTCTTCATTTCCCATTTAAGAACAATGTTAAACCTAAATTTCTTAGGTGCACAATTTTAGGTAGGTAATTATTATTGGATGGGTATTAAATTTTATATAGATTTTGTTTTCCCCCTAATTGAGTGATTTGAAGGGGGTACTACCATACAAATTCAAACTTCCACCGAAATAGGGACCACTTTATCCATTAGTGACAATATTTGGATTACAATTTTTTTTTCTTGGTCCCAACCCTGGGTTTCTTTCTTTGTATGCAAAAAATGATTCACGCTAAAACTGACACTTGTCAAGGAATATTTAGAGGTCGCTCAGAGCAATACAAAATGTCCATGTTTTCCAAAAATCGCTTTTTCCTTTTGCTTTCAACACTTTTGACCTAACAATTACTATTTTTGTTGAAAAAAAATAAGCCTGGCGAAAGCACTACCTAATTTGACAGATGCTTACATTTTTTTTTGAACCCACTCATGGTTTACAAAGATATTATTTCAAGCATTTGGCTCTGCTTTCTCAGTTGGGAAATCAAAAAACGAAATCAAAGTTTAAAATAACCCACAAAATTATTGGCATAACTTATGCCGCAGATACTTAACGGCTCTTAATTTCCTATTTAAAAACAATGTTAAGCTTCAAGTTCCCGGTGGGTATAGATAATTATTATCCGATCGGTCCAAAATTTTAAACCAATTTGTTTTCTTTTCCGAACTGAATGATTTAAAGGGATTGTGACTATAGGAAGTAGAACTTTCGTCCAAATAAGGATTGCCATACTAATGAACTAAGATGAAAATTTGAAAAATCTCACCATATCATCTGGTCCTTCGCAACTATGTCTGTATTGCATATCTTCTGGAATGATTTTGTTAAGCATCATTTCCATATCGTCTCTGACATCTGGATCCCAGCTCTCGTTAAGAGCAAGGCTGGCTGAGGTGTGGAGAACTGAAAAGTGATAAAATCCTCGATAAATGGTATTCGACCGATGAAAATTAGAGACGTAGAGATAGTGGCAAGAAACCGTTGATTGTTAACTAACGTTGTAGGTGACATAGACCAACGGAGAACTGACAGAGTTCTGGAACCTGTCGTAGTATTTCTTCGGTGACTAGATGTACTCCTCTGTGTTGAGGTCTTAAAATGATTTTTCTTTGTAGCCACGCGGAGCCAATTTGAATGCCCATATTCGAGAATGCCATTATATTGATCGTTGCCGCGTTAAATAATCAGCTGAGCGAGCCCGCGCCGGACGTAAATCGTGATGCAACGTTGACGTTGGTATTGAAAACAACGAAAACACACACACACACATACACACACACACAGAATAATAACAGTGCGTATGTGAAGAAAAAAAGGGAGATAAGGTTGAAGAAGAGTTTGTGGCACGAGGCACAAGCGATGTGAGAAAAAAGAACGACAACGACGACGACAACGGAGGAGAAAAAGATCCGCGCCGAGAATCACGAGAGCACGAGTGGCACCAGCTCTATTATTATTGGGCGGCACCGTGCACCCCTTAACGAACGATCGCTCCTTTATTTAAAACCTGGGCTACGATTTTTCACAAAGTTGCGACGTCGTGTTCCACGAAATAATGCGCGTATTGTCTTTCGCCGGCGGCAACACTTTTCTCAATCGAAATTGTTAGCCCCGAGTATCGCGAGTATCGCGCGAAAAGGTTGGGAGGGATAACGATCGATTTGACGTGCGGCAGCAGCAGCAGCAGCAGCGGCGGCGGCGGCGGCGGAGGCGGCAGCAGCAGCGGCAGCAGCAGCGGCAGCGGTAGCGACGGTGGAGGCAGCGGTGTCGGTAGCAATGTTACCATTAAGGGGATGCTGGAGTACATTTGCTTACCGACCTATTTTTACCGACCAACGGTTCGACGATTTCGTAGTATTAATCGAGAAAATACGCGGTGTCGGTAGATATACTACTGTTGGTCGGTAAAAATAGATAATTTCGCAGTATACACTATCATGGAAGATCTTCTGTGACAATATTCATCGAAAATACGCTTTACCTTTGATTCTGCATTCTCTTGTAAGATTTGTTAGTTTTCACGTAGAATTTTAATGATAGAGGTACATTTGTGAATAATAAGAAGACAAGAGGCTATGCAACGTTTCATTTTGTATATTTTTTTATTTCATTGCCCGTGATAAAATTGACCACATTTGGATAAAGATGGTCTATGTTTTTCATTTTGAGATGGCCCTGGAAAAGACCGTTTAAGTTCCGAAGAAACCGAGAAAGTCTTTGTTCTTCCTCTTTATCGTCGCCGGCTCGTGTTTCTCGGCATTTTGGGCCAATGCGGGAACTGCTGACGAATGCACATTGTCCGCTTTATCCCACCGTGCCGAGATAATAATTTGAGAAGCTGGAACTGTATGCAAAACATCTGTCAATAGAAACGCTTCCGTTTTTGTCCGAGGCAATTGCAAACAATTACTCACTGTTGACAGTCGTCACTAACGGTTCTGTCGAGTTTGAAAATTCTGCACTACCCACCTTCCTCATGTTTCGGTAATGGCGAGGAACACGCTTGCTTGAATGGCATTATTTATGTCTGCCATACTTAGTCTGACGATCATTCCTATTTTATTTAAGAATGGCACCAAAACACATAGACGGCGCCGAATCTCTCCGGGTTCAACGTTAGATCCTTGGAGTTCGAGGTGCTGATTTTTACTTCAATCTTGACCCGTGCTTAAGCGCACGATTGTAGGTAGGTTATTATTATCGGATGGGTCTTAAATTTTACGTTGATTTTGTTTTCCCCCCGATGGAGTGATTTAAGAGGAGTGCTACTATACAAATTCGAACTTCCGCACGAATAAAGTCTAATGTATATCCATTAGAGTGACAATATTTGGAGTACCATTTTTTTTTATCTGACCATTTTTTATTCTTTCTTTTGTACGCAAAAAAATGATTCACGCTAAAACTGACGCCTGTGAACAAGTATTTAGAGATCGCTGAGAGCAATACAAAATATCAATTTTTTTCAGAAATCGTTTTTTCTTCTTTTTTTTTTCAACACTTTTGACCTAACAATGATTATTTTTGCGAATTATATTTACGAAATATATGCAGGAATTTTTATGTTATGGCTTTTTGATTTAGACAAAGGACGTGCAAACTCTTGTTTTCGTGCGATAGTTTGCTAATTAATTCTTCACAATAAGTGCTGGCACTGTTAATGTTGTTTCGTATTGAATTAGACAGAAGTCGGAAGAGCGGTTCGAATTCCATAAAGTCACGACATTTGGAAAAATTCACGTCTATGATTCACTTTCGGCAAAAACATGAGACAACGAACTCAATTTTCGTACATGAGATCGGTACTATTTAGCGATGATTAATATCGTAATCATCTGCATATCAGTTCGATTTTATCAGAATTTTAACTTTAAGAAAAAATGTTGTTACTTCATTAACTTTAGCAAAATATGAAAGGTACTGAAGTGAAATTTTATACATGAGATTACTGATTAGTGGTATTCGGCAATAATAGGTACACATTTCCGCCATAATTTGTTATGTTGTTAAGATTCTTCAAAGTATCAACTTACATTTTAAAAAACGATTTTGCACCTTTTTCAACTACTTTGTACAACTCTGAGAGGCGGCTTTGTAAAAAAATTAAAAATAATAAGGATGCAATTTGCAAAGTTCTTTGCAGCTCGTTTTAAAATTAATAATCGTATTCAAAGAAGGAAAATTTGTTTGAACCTATTTCTGTGTTGTTGTCTACCTTCGAATTCGTCTTAATAGTGTACCGCTTTCGTATTTAACTTAATATCTTTCTTCAAAGTTACGGGATACCAACAATTTGAATGTAATTGCCTTAGAGTTTTTACACGCAGTGTTTTCCTGGGTTGAATTATAAAACTTAGGGTACAATCGTTTGGAAAAGTTTAATTATTCGCCCTTTTGTCGTCCCGAAGCGCTCTAAGCTCCAGAGGTGAGGTGTTTCGTTATTTCCCTTGATACCTCATTCACTCTTGATCGTTTTATTGCGGTCAACTCCGATTGTTTCTGCCTGCGAGGCGACGAGTCGTCGGCCCATAGTCTTTCGGCCAAGCCGGATTATCTGTACCACGCTATGGTAATTGGTTGAGTGAACCCAGATTTAACGGTATATTCCGGGCGCATTGTCAAGGTATAAAGTTTTTCAAAAATTATATAGTACCTGGAGGGAACTGTTGTATGCTCAATGTTTCTGTATGCTCAATAATTCGGGCAAGGCCGAGTGTCATTGCCATTCAAGATTGAATAATGGGTGCGATGTAATAATATACTGTAGAAGTATCTAGAAAAAGTATTAAAAAATGATAATAATATCGCATGAGAAAAAAAAATTTCTTGGAATGGAAAAAAATTCTTCGAATTCTTTTCCATTTTTCGTCTCTGCAACATCTAACATCTCTGCTTGGTTTTCGTGAAGAACATTTTTTCCAGGTTTTCATCTCAGGATTCGCAAAATGCTCTGAGACGTTGATAAAAATTATTTGTACGAAATGTCTGTATGTGTGAAGATATCGTTCTTAAATTTGGTACACATATATAGTGTAGGTAGACAAAGATTTAGTTGAAATTTGACACGAATCCGTCGAGTAGTTCCAAAATTATGACATTTTGAATTTTTTCCAAAATTACTCATGATGCTCCAACTTTTTATTTTTCCAGATATTCGGCAGAAATTTGGTCTACGAATAATTAATAATTAGTACCAAATTTTTCGAACATCGATTAAACCATTCAAGTTTTATGGGATTTTCATTTTTCTAAATTTCCTGAAGAATTTGTAATCCCGTTTTAGTATATCTGTACCGATAACCGATTCGGGAAATACTTTTATTTTTAATCTACCTACAGTACGGCTTATGATAGTTCTTTCGGTTAGTGTTTATTTCGCATGAGTCCAGGAAAAACGAGAGGAAATTCCATAACTTCTCGATATTATCCTGGACAAAATCATTTCGCATGATAATAATTTCAGAATGTATCACATAATTAATCAATTAGGAAATTCCCCGGAAACCCATATTTTCGTTTTTATGAAAATGATTCGCTCATATTTCGGACCACCTATGAATTTTTAAAATTTTTTCATTTGCTTTGAATTTTCTATTTCCTATAGAGTTAATTAATGTGAGAAATAAAAAACACAAACAGAGCAAGTTGAAAAATCTGGAAAAACATTCATAAGTATTCAGAAAAATAAAAAAATCGTTTTCGTAATAAAAAGACATTGGGTTGCCGAGAAATGTTTTTATTAATTTTTACGATTGAATTGTTAATAACATTTTGGAATTATCATTATGCAAAATGATTATTTCCAGTACAATGTCTAGAAGTATTTGCAATTTTCTCAGATTTTTCTCGAACTTATGCGAAATGACTACCAGGCACAAGGACTACCTCAAATCGCACTTGAGATGCTTTCTTATGAAGGAGGCAACGTGCGAGGTCGAAAATAACGGAAAATGTCATGCGGAAGGTCTTACTACGGGCATTTGTTTTTATGCGGGATAGTACCACTGAATATTTGAAGCAAACTGGATTTTATTGTCGTACACGACCTGAGGGTTGGCACCAATCAGTCAGGTAACAATTGCTGGACGAGCATCGAACTCTTGACCTGCCGTCCTCGAAAGGGTACAACGATTCAGCGAAACTTGCGCATCCCAACTTCTTCGTACGCTCTATAACCGTATCGCTCTCGTTTCCATATATTTCCTTCAATATCAATATCAATATCAATATCAATCCTTTTCAATATAATTTTTTTTTTTTCTGTAATTCCTCAAGTACGCCAGTGGCTCTTTACTCTATCCCTTCCTCTTTATTTCCTAATTTCATTCCTCGAGACTCTTCTAGAGTGTTGTCCGCAGCCACTCGTTTTAATGCACTACTTGTATCGCATTTGCATGAGGGCTCAAGGAAACTGCGGAAAACCTGACCGATACAGGCGGCGTTATTTTTACTGAGTTTCTACTGTATTAGAATACATTAGAAACTCAGAAAAACTGCCTCCTGCTCAACAATTTACGTGCAAATCGTTGCGTGGCTAAGCGGTCACCCATCTAAGTAATGACTGCAAACAATGCTGCTTAATTCTGGCGCCCGATAACACACAATTTTAAAAAAATGTTTATTGAATTGCAAAGTACACTCTTAAGCTCGTTGGTTACAATTGACATATACAAATATCCATCAAATCTAATTAAATAGCAAATTGTACGCTTGCATAAGGATCTTAGAGGTGATATATGCTTTGCTATAGAAATAATTTAGAGTTTAATGAATAAGCCTACATAACAGGATTTGTACAGCTACATGTTGCTCAGTACAGATTTCAACGCTTGACAATCGCCATTTTGAGGTGGAAAAAATTTGATGACATGAAAAAACCCTTCGTGACAATCTCTTTAGTCAAGACCGCCGATGCCACACATCGCGCGTCTACCGCTGTCGGTTGTTCCAATATAAGTTTTTTCTTCCGGTCGGAAGATAAAAATTTTGTAATTTCTCCGCATTCGGTCATATTGTTTGAATTGAAAACAAGTTAATGTATATTTTTTATTCATGCATCTTATAGCTTACTACAGAGCAAAGCAATTAGTATAATAATACTCTGGAAATAAGAAAATAGCAATAATAATTGCACTTACAATATTAACAATGTAACTAGTTCGTAAATTTTACAGCGTTCGATTGAAATAAATGGTAAGAAACTTATTTTGTATAGTAGTAAATTAAAAATGTCTACATTTAACCAGCAGAGAGATGTGGATCTTCATAGTTAAGTATAAAATGAGAAAAATAAAATCGTTGAATGCACTAAATTATTAATTTTAATTATATATAATTCACTCAAGTAGCTTCGGATTTAACCAATTATACGTGAGTTTTGAGCAATGACAGATATTTATTTTCAAATAAATGGATTATTTGAAAATTTGCAAATTAGTGGTTTTTCTTCAAACTTTAGTTGATCCTATAATATATATTTCTCTCGGTGTGCATTAGGCCTTTAAAAAAGGACAATTAAAAGAAAAAAAAAAAATTTCCTCGATGAGGTCCTTGAAATTTGATGCGAAAAAAAACTTTTTACCAGCAAGGACGATGTCTGTAAAAAATTATTTTGCACTGCCTCTCAACGCTCGAATTGCGTTCTCATTTGCATTGCAATTATGTGTTGTAATTTTCAATCACCGGATTATCGGAATACATTAATCTGTATTTAATTTATTATTCAATTATGTTTATTTTGATTTCTGATACCGCGAGTTTAACAAATTCATATAGGTTTGCACAGGAAAAATGCGAACATTTCGTACAGTGGATGCACGAGCGGGGGTAGACACCAATCACCAGGTCAGGTAATTGCGGTGCTTGCGCCCGAACGCTTGACCTGCCACCCTTGGAAGGGTACAAAAATCCAGAGACATTCGCACATCCCCACTTCTTATTGTAATTCCAATTCTGCGATTGGTTGCACCCCTGGGACTCATCGCTCCTATATATACACCCGACATGGTAATTTTATTCTTCAGTTGTGTTTCGGACGTTGACTGTGACATTGGGACCAAACGAGATCCTAAGGAAATTGTGTTACAGCAGAGTGCTTATAGTGTGGTATTCAAGTGGATAAGTCTTCTTAAATTGTTTCCGGGTCAAAGTGAATGAATGTTCGTATTCTAATTATAAGGCCTCGGTTTACCAAGTTACGTGTCGTGCCATCATTGTTATCAACACGATGAACACTGCAACGAGAATGAATAATTTTCTGCAACGCATGCTCAAGAAGAGCGACGTCGAGGTGAGTTAACATTTGTTTTCATTCAGTGAAGAGATATGCTCAATTTGAAAATAATATTTTTTTTTTTCGTGAGAAAACTAAATCCATAGACTTCACATTATTCAAATAAAGTGCTAAGCTTGTAAAATCATGTTTGCTTAATGCTAATTTCATCATCTTCTTTCCGAATTTCAAGTGATGTAGCTTATTTTAAACAAATGTATATGTGACGGCAGCTCAGTCGGAATCGAACGGACATTTTTCAACATTAATTTTTTTTATTTAAATACTTTGCGTCGAGCCGCTACCGCGCCTCTTGATGACGGATTCCACATTAAACCAGACACCCCCACACATCAATATTTCGGATCTTTTCGCATTTTGAGTGTATTCTCGGTCGAAAAGAATTTTTTATCTCTTTAGTTGTGTGATAGCGTCATTTGTCGCGGAGTTACAAGCTAAAGAAAATTTCGACTGATTTTTTTTAAGCCTCATTATCTCGAACTTGCTTAATTAAAACGCAAAAGTGGGCAGGATTTTTCTTATAGATATTTTCTCATGTACTTAACGGACCTGAGATATATTTTGAGGGAAAAAAAGACTTCCAATAGTTAAAATGGATTTTGCGGCATTTGACATTTGACATTAAATTTCTCAAAAATTGAAATTTTTTTTTAAGGATTTCATGGCCTTTTTTCTATATAAACCCTACAGTTCTTTTGATGGAGAAATTCGATCTTCGGATATTACACGATGAAGTGAAGGAAATAGAGTTTCCAAAAATGCATAAAATCAATGAATTAAAAAAAAAAAATCAATTTTGGTTTTCTTTTTCTTAGAATTTTTTTCGAAAGCAAGAGAATAAATGCGGTCGAGATTTTCAGACATTAAAAAAAATTACGTATTTCTACCAATTTCACGAGAAGTAGGTATGCATGCGTAATTTAAAACCAAACGAAAATAATGAGGAAGCAGTATGCAATGCTCAATTTTGCAGCTTTTTTCTCAACATTTAGGTGATTTTGAGTTCACTGACACGAAAAAAAAAAAAAATTTCACGTCATACAAGCTTCCTATATGAAGAAGCATAAAAGATCCTTAGCACTTTTGTGTTATAATGAGGCATTTTGCAGATAATGAGGCTTAAATAACAATCAGTAAAAATCTTCTTGACCCTGTAACTCCGCAACAAATAACTCTATCACGCTACTACATATATAAGAAATGTTGTTCAGTTGAATACTATATATATAATACTAGCACATATAATACTATATATATAATACTAGCACATACTCAAATTTTAAAAAGATCCGAGACATTGATCCGAAGAGCGCTGGATTTATGTGGAATCCCTCATGTCGATACATATTCGCGTAAATTCACCATAATATTTATAAAAGATATAATATTCATAATTTCAACGATAAGTACAAAAGAATTTTTTTCGCTTTTGTGCACAGATGTGTTTTAGTTGATTTATTACGGTACAAAAATTCCCTCTGTGAATTATGTATCATAATATTGGAAATTCGATATTTTTGCAGGATGATGGTGAAATCGTTAAGTTTGACAGCAAAAGTCAACATGTCGAAGGTTCGCCTCGAAGCAACAAACCCAATTGGATAAGAAAACTCGAAGCTTATTCGCCGCGCAAGCGTGATGTGTCAGCGAGCGTGAAAAGTCTTTCGATACCGATCACCCCGCTGAAAATCGGACGTCGCAACGACTACAAACGCAGAAGCGTGCCCGAGCCATTAACGGTGACTAACGATTCAATGACAAACGCTGAAATGCCGGATCTTGAAAAGATTATACACGAGTTCGAAAAAGGATTTCTGTCGCCGACCAAACAGGAGACCAAGGAAACCATGAAGTCTGGTCGTTTCGTCAGACAGATTGTCGCAGCGTTCGAAGAAAAATACAAAGTCTACAATGATTACAAGGTAAGTCTAATAATGAGTGTTTTGTCTAATGAGAATATACCGCATAGTTCGACAATATCCTTTTGGAGTATTTTCCAAAATAAACAATTCGTGAGGACCCGTTGCTCATTGAAATAAATAAACATTACATTATTTTCATAACAATCAATTTGTAGGAAGAAGATAGGAAAAAAATCGATTTTCGAGCTGTAATGAAAAACATAAAGACTCTTTAAGCAATATTTAAGTATTTTTTTGGTGCCAAAAGATATCGTGAGGCCAATTCATTACAACAAAAAATAGAAATCTGGAGTGAAACAAAGTATATAAAAACAACGATCGAATATCAACAAACAACGGTCAACAACGAATCAAGGTCATCCTGATCAACATTATCATTAGGAGTAGCTTATGAAGGAAACATATCATGCAGCTATACGGTTTCGATTAATATAATGTTATTTTGAAAAGCTAAGGAAGAAAAGTAATATAGATATATTAGCTTAGCATCTGCGTTGCACGATTTTCATTCGCGTTTGATAAATCGCTTTCGAAATTATCGGTATTAGGTGTTTACAAACAGGGCTGAAGTCTGTAATATTGAGAAAGGCAGATATATTCGAAATAGATATCATTTTGCCTTCTCATAGAGAAAGCTTTGTTTTCCTCGAAATTTTTTCTCGCGATTTTTATTTCAGGCTTCGCGAAAAGGTCCAAAGCGTTAAGAATAGGGGTTTATAAAAAAATGTGGGTATGTCTGTACATGTGCAGATATACATGCAGGCATACAACACGAGTATATATATAGGTCATTAAAATCTTGAAAATATTTTTTCTTCACGATTACAAAACTTTCTTGAACATTGAAGCTTAATTCACCGAATTCTTCATTAATCCCGTCTTCTATTGAAAACAATTCTCGGTAATACTCTCATAATGTTTGACCTGTTTGAGTCACGTATTTTTGCCATTAATCGACTAATACGCACGAGTAATTTACAAGTTATTTTTCCGATTAGTTACAGATGGAAGCCAAACAATTTTCGGACGAACGGGACAAGACAATGGGAAATGTACGAACGACACGGAATAGCAAACCGGAAGAAAGCGTATCTTCCATGGGCACGACATACATAATAAATAACCTGGAAAGCAAATTTTCTGACGATTTTGATTCCTGTGAGACAAAACCGGAACTGACGCCGTGTCGCAGCAACGAGAGCATTAACTTAGCAACGTGTTCCTTCGCAATGGACGAAGAATTAGCAGTTAGCACACCCGTAAAGAAAGTGCCCGATTCATCAAGTCGATTGGTAAAACCAAAATCAACCGTCTTAGACAAGACGATTACGCTAGAAGTTCCAAAAGCTTCAACATCGAAGAATCTGGTGCGTTCGAACTCGTCAATGAAACGCGAGAGGCAACCAAAAATAATTGGTGCATTTTTGAAGAAGCCAATCAAAGTGGAAGATACTTCAATCGATTGGATTCCTATAACCGGAAAAAAGCTACCGCGAAAAAAATCGTTCAAGCGTCTGTTGTCCGTTTTAACGGGTAAAAAGTCATCGGACAAGTCGTCAAAGGTCTACGGTTCACAGGGTAATCTTCCGGATAAAACTACTCGAGAGTTTCACGACTCCGGATACGATGAGAAATCTTGTTCTTCGTCCTCTCTCACTTCTCTCATTTCCATCACAGAGTTGCTTCTGCAGCAGGAATACAACGAGCCCGAAGTCGATCGCAAAACCGGGACGACTTTTCAGCGGGCCGAATCGAGCAGTAGCAAAAAGAGCATCGAGAACGTTAACTTGAAAACGTTTCAAAAAGCTCCCGTTGGCGAGAAGAAATGTTCAAAACCCGACGATGCAAATGATGATGTTCTATCGATCGAGGATGATGCTTGCAGCGACTTTTCCAAAAAATTATTACTCGAGGAGATTCCAAGGTCTGATGTGAGACTCTCTCTGGGCCCTTCTTTTCCTCAGGGCCCACGAGTCATCGATGAATCTTCGGATGATGACAGCGAGATTTATTCGATGATCAGCCAGGATTCCCTCGAAGAAGACTCCCTCGAATCGTTTCCACCGGTTTCGCCTCTGCCAAAGCATCCCTTTGTGTCTTCAAAGAGAAATCTTCAAAATAATCAAAGTGGTGGATTTGAGGCTGAAAAGGAATTCAACTCCAACGACTACGAGAAAGTTGAGTTACGCAGAGACTTTCAGTCGTGGAAGTTTCCTTCCTCGGAGATTGCTTATGACATACCGAGGAGATACATGTCTAAATCAGAACCCGCTCTCGTGACGATCGGCAGCGATCCACTTTTCAACAATGCGCAATGCGGCAAGATCGTCTATGATGTTCCGAAGCCTGAGATTCGTCCGAGACCGAGATCAAGCGTTTACGAGGACGCCTTGTCGCTGAAAAGAAGAAACGCTAATTTTGCTAGTTCATCCCACGTTTCTGGGTTCTACGCTTCCCCGGATCAAGAGGAACCTCACTATGCAACCGTGAAACCCAGAAACACGAGGATCTATCCCAGCAAAGAACTCATGAGATCCATGGGAGATCTTAGCGTTTCCAAAAATCACATTTATAATTGCGTAAGCTACTCCTTCGGTGATGTGAGAAACTTCTAAATTTTTAGATTCCCCGATGGAAAAGAAATATATACATCAAAGTATATCTGACATATAGACATATAGATGACTTTTTACGCGATAATATAACAAAAATATATCTTTCATTTACTTTAGATGTATGATATATTTTTTATCATTTACAAATCTTCAATTCAAAAGGATTCTTTTGAATATTCCATCACATTATCAATTTGAGACTTTATATAGTCCGTGGAATAATCAATCGATTCATTGATTGGGTACCAATTTCGTGAGTTTTGATATATTATTTAGAAGCAATCGTTATGTCGAAAAAAATCTTCTGTTCGACCATTTTTCCTCCATGTTTCGATAGACTCGAAACATGGAGTTCGAGAAATTTGAAACATTAATCGGGAATACGTATTTTTATTGTTATTCCGGTGAAACTTCAAGTCATGACGGGCTAGAATCGTGGACATTCTGTCACTCGGTGTTTCACGATTCATATCTAGTCTCTTATTTTTACAGTTATTTAAACGTTTTTAACAGTGCTCATAAATAGTCGAAATACCTCACGACCTGATAATGCGATGAAAAGAGTTTCCCAACATTTATTCTCCGAGAATTTGCAATTCAGGAGAGCAACTTTTTCATCTCATAACATCAAACTTATCGATAACACGATAGGTAGCGACTGTTAATTCAAAAGGTCGTGTTGCGCGCAAGAGTCTCGTCTATTTCCTTGAAAATATTGAAATCGAGATCTCGTATAATGCGCCAAGACTTTGAGCTGATCGAATTTATACTCACTTTCGATGAAAGCTATGTAATAAAATCGGCACTTGTGATAATTTTTATAATACTCCGCGCCGAGATAATATTAATATGTATAAATATTACTCGGAAGTCTTTTACTTTTCTTACTAAGAAAATGTTTATAAGAACTTAAGGCGGAAGCCCTTATTGACTTGATTTAATAATATCTAATTAAAAAATAATTACTCAATTATACATGCAGTTCGGGCGAGAGTTTCTTGTTGATTCCTGACGAAAATATTGTTAACAAAATGCTCTACCTGTTCTAAGGATTAGGCAACAAACGTTTGTTGTACAGATTAAGATCGCGATTTTTAATTCTATAATGTACATTCAAAACAAGATTTATGGAGAATTTATGTTAACTTCTGTTCTATGCAAACTACATAATAATTGAACGAAGATTTGGGCAGAAGTTCATTGACTGATTTTGATATCTTATCTAGAATTTTCCGATGAGATAACGGGTGATAATAATCCCATCAAGTGTTATTACTTTTGATTGTAAAAACGGATATTAAATAATCATTTGTCGCGGCAGGAATGTTACGTAGACTATGCGGAAACTTCATTACTTCCGTAGTTCTGTAATTATTGCGAGAGCTCGAAAAACCAGCTTTTCAAGCTGTACACACAATTATTATTCTATTTGGACAAACGAGTAAATAACGATGACCTCTCACCCGTATCAAGAAATCAAAACCGGTTTTGTTACTCGTTTATGATAAATATGCGTTTCAGCGTCTAACAATCGATTGCGAACATTTTCATTTCATCATGAAATAAATGACCAACCAATGTTTAATATTGCAAGTACTACATTGATAATTCGTTGAATGGGAGCTTCAATCATTGAATGCATACACATCATATGTAAAAGCGTTGAGAAATCGTTTATCGAGCATGTAATGAATAGATGTATGAATTGTATATTGTAAATCTGCATTGACAATAAATGTTTATTTAAAACAATAATCAAACCTTGTTCATGATTTCACCACACTTTTCAGGTTTATTTTTACAATTTTACGAGTTTCTCACACCCGTGCAGAAATCGTCCTCATGATGAAAAATCCCGATTTGGATTCATTGGGTAACCCACACGACGGGATTCTTCATACGATGCGATATAGATCCGAATTTTTAAAGTAAAATGAGTTTTTAGGGCGACTGGAAAAATGATGAAGAATCACGATTCGAGGTGTCCGTTTAATAATCCAGATGGATGCGAATTTATAAAGAAAAATCAATTATTGGCGCTACTGAGATAACTCCGAAGTAACATTTAGACTTTCCAATTTTTATCTGTAGTCGTTTTTGATTAAGAATTCTGAAATAATTGCTGATCATTAATAGTCAATTACTTTCTGAGTAACAATTGTTAACCAATTGTTCGTCCTGCAAGAACTTGTTGAATCAATTATAAATAATTGGAGAGCAATCGTTTCAAGACTTTTCGCACACATTGGATGTGACTGCCGTGAATGTACTACATTCATATTTTTCACGCATTATGATAGTTACTACGTCTATCGCATTTTACCGTATCGAGTACTTTTATATTTGAAGCCGGTGAGTAGCTTAGAGTGCTCGATGCAGAAGTCGCATGTTATCGATTGGAAGTTAACAAGATTACAATAATGGAGCATTTACGATTCCTGATATTATTGACACTAAATACCTGTCATGCTCAATAATGGTACGACGTAATCGAGGTTGCATTTAGATGAGTCAAACAGGTTTGACTGTAAGTTTAACGCAAAACCCAAGCGTGCGCTGTAAGGACGTAAATCAATGTCTGTCTAATAGTGTCACAGGAATAGTGACACGAGTATCATAAATAAAACACCGACAGTACACTCACGGCATGCATTCGTTGGTTGAAGGTGTTTTTCTCGTATGGACTATTTTGTACATTCAGATTAAGGCTGATGATTTAGTTTTTGACTATTTTCTTCATAAAGGTGTAACAAGAGTAACAGCGTTCTCATGCGACCAAAGAGAAGGTAATAAAGTATTCATTACTGTTCAAGGTAGGCATGTGTTAAAAAAAAAAAACTTTTATTGACAGATGATTTTCGTTTCATCAAGAAAATGAATGAATTAGGCATTTACGCAGCAGTGACTCGTCCAAATTCCGAATCTTATGACATAAAGTTTCAAAACATTATGCGTAAGGACTCTAGAGGGACTGGAATATTTTTGGATACTCGTTGTCAGACTCAGGAAGTCAACGAAAAAATCATTGCTCAAGTAATTTCAAAAGGAAACCTTATCAATCGTATGCGTAACGAACAGATCTTTCGCTTACCAAAATTCGATCGAATGAGAATATGAATTTGCAAGCTTTCATAGAAAATAGTTTTCATAGAAAATAGATTTTTCGAAACTTCTATGTCAGCACACGCAGGTCAAGAAATCAAGTCAAGTGTGCGTGTGTGCGTGAGACTGTTACAGGTGATTGAAATTTCGAACCCTTGCACAAACGCATACAGATACCCCGATACACAGACATCCGGACACAGACACGTACGTACATGCACTCGCACGCGCACACGCGCCCACGCACACTGATTTTTTTTTTCTAAGCCACTTTTTTTACCTGCTTTTTTTTGTGCCTAGACATAAAAGTCTGGGCACAATTCCGATGTCAAGATATAGGAACGAACAATATTAACTTAAAGCGCCTGAAGTCAGTTTGTCCTTACTCATTACTATTGATTTCATCATAATTCACTTTAAATTTAGACGACAAAAAGTCGGCTGTATGCAGGGATTCACATATGGCTGATCCTTGGTTCAAATTTAGACGAAATGATAGAACTTCTAAACGATGATGAATATAGCTTGCTTACCGACTTGGCAATCGGCGTGGAAACAAAAATTGGTTATGATCTCTACGACGTTTATAATCCCTGCAAAATACGCGGTGGAAGTTTAAATGTCACGGCCCTTGGTTATTGGGATGCTAATAAAGGTTTGAATATCACTCTAACACAACTTGTGTGTCGAAGAAGAGCCAATCTCCACGGGATGAAACTCAATGTTGTTACGGTCGTAAGTATCAATACAAGAAGTTTATATTAAAATAAGAAAGGGATATTCAAACCCATAATTAAATATCCTTGCTTAGAAGTCCCAACATGAACATCTTTGCGTCGAACAATGCCAACATAAAAATCTATCTAAAATAATGTTTTCTCAAGTCATATTCCGAAAGATTAACCGCTTTTTCTCTCTAAATGTATAGTTAGTATTTAAGCCTTGTTTTTTTATGTGGAATTATTTTGTCATGGGACGCAGTATGCTTAGAATTTTTCGTCTGAAGGATTATTTCTTGGGCTCAATTGTTATGCAATACAGGACATAATGACTAATGTCATTTTTATTTATGTTATTAGGTTAAATACTACACACCTGGTACGGATCTCAGAGAATATTTGGAAGATTATAAAACGAAGTCCTTAGACCCTATCAGCAAATACGGTTGGGGCATTGCTTCACTGATTGCCGATCTCTGGAATTACACGTAATCTATGTTTGTTTATTTACTCAATATGTTAATGTAGTTCTGTCGCAAGTCGTATCTGAACTGTCACGCCAGAATTACATTTATGTGGGTTATTCCACTACATGTCGAACGACAATATCTGCTTTTCAAGCTTTCGGTGCTCTTCTTTTCCATGATTCGATTCACTATACTGAAGTAAAGTCAGTCAGTAAACATGTCATGAGATAGTCGCGAATCGTGAATACGCCAATATCAACTATTTTTCGAATTTTTTATTTACTTTTTTTTGTGTATAAATTACACTTGGTCTTGTATGTGTAGAAAAATATTTAAAAAAAAGGGTGTTTTATAGGGAGACGACACATTGATTAACGTATTGTTATCTACTAACAGGATGCACATTGATCCAGTTGGCGAGTGGCTAACAGAAGTAAACGGTACAGAACAAGGGATGATGGCAAAGTTAGATCGCGCAGAATCAGATTTTGGTATAAGTCCTAGCTCGGGAATCTTGCGATACGCAGCGAAACCTTACGCTCGCATGTTGGCACCCGGTTATCCATTTCGGTAAGTGGCATTCGAAGTTCTCTTTTAATATTGAAATCGTCGGAATGTCATCCTCACCGATATAAACTAAATCCAACGACGCAATCTTGAGGTAGTCCTTGCGCCTACTTATGCTGCATAAGTTCGAAAAAAATGAGAGGGAATCCAAACCAATCCTCGACAGTATGAAAATCTGAAAAAAATCATGCAAATCAAGAGTAGCGAAAAATTTGTCTTGCGTAATAATTATTCTCAAATGTTATTAACAAATTGATAAAATAAAAAAATGTTCAACAAGTCTCTCGAAAAACTAACATTTTTTAAAATGAATATGAATCGTTCATTCTTCTAAATGGGTATGATTTTTTTTCAGATTTTTTGATTCCCTTTGAATTTTGGGGTGTCTTCACATTTTTTCCCCGACACCATTTATAAACGAGTACATTTTTTCGACAAATGATTTCATACTTGCAGTTCCTTTTTCATTTTTCGCTCAAACGAAGTTGAAACATTGAAATGGATGGAACTAATGACCCCATTCGCATTCGGTTCATGGTACGCGATCGTTCTCACGGCAATATTTTCGATAATGATCATCACCACAATCCAAGTGACCGAATATCAGGAGGGCTGGTTCGCCGAGACCGGACACGCGATCTTTGCTATCCTTGGTGTGCTATGTCAACAAGGTACAATTCTACATATTCTCATGGATATAAATAAATACATCTTTGAGAATACATTATTTCGCGCTTATTATCATTTCTGTAGTTATATTCCAGTCCAGTCACATTGATCACATCAAATGTAGCCCGGCTCAAGCAGCTGTTTTAATGCTTCAGGTTTGACCTTCGTGCCTAACAGAATTGCCGGTAGAATTGCTTTCCTCTTTCTTCTCTTCTTCGGTGTCTTACTCGCCAATTATTATGGTGCGAGCGTGGTGTCTGCACGGTTGAACGAGCCACAGGACAAAATGAACGACTCCTTGTATATGCTCGCAAAGAGTCATATGACTGTCACATCCGAGCCATTTCGATACATTGATTTCAATTTAGCAGTTAAGTATCTGATACGGTCTATGCTTCTGGATTCTTATTTTCCTATTCTAGACAGGGTGGTAACCAATTTATATATCTATGTTTATATATTTTAACGTTCCTATTTTAAACAGTGTTGTAATCAATTGATTTGATTTGCTTCCATAGAGGAAACTGAGTGCCTTAAAATGGCCTGAAGGGCCATTTTCCCGGAGGCTTGGGGGGGGAGCTCACCAACAAGAGACATGTTTTTTAGTTGCTTATTTTTTTGAGTTCTATTACATCCGTGCTATAAAAATATTGATTAGCCATGCGCAGCGCGACTTATAATTCGGATATGTAACGGTATGTTACAATATGATTATACTGTACGTAAAACATGATTGTGATCTATGTTACAATATGATCGTAACAACGGCTTGGTATCTGATTTACTGTATAAGTGTCCCGTCATAACAGTCAGACAGTCCGTCAACACCCTGACAAGGGCCTCAAGTGTCTTTGAAAAATAACAGGTCTATATATTATTACGAACTGGTTTCCTTGGTGAACATAGCATAAACGTTTATAAAATTGTCGATAATAGGCCAAGTATCAGTCTACTACGTGGGTTAATATTAACACGAACGTAAATTAACTTTCCAGACGATATTACTTGATTCTCGATGACAGCTTGTGTTTTTTGTCTACAGTACCGAGCTACATATGATTGGGAAGTGCGATATTTCCTCGAAAGGGTCTGGTCCAAGCAACCAGACTCAAAATGGGTTAAGCCGGAAGAAGGTCTCAAGAATGTTGCATTGGGCGGATACGCGTATCATACATCTCCCGAAGTGGCATATCCTTATGTTGAGGAAAATTGGGACGACAAAGCCATCTGCGATATGACGGAGGTTCACGTGGTCGATCCGAGAATACTCGTCTTCTGGGAAAGGGTCGATAGCCCTTTCACCGAACTCACGAGAATCGGGTACAATTTTTCGTCTATAACATGTAGATGATAACAACACATTTTTTTACATAGCTTTCGACATATCGTCATGTCCAACTTCGAGCCCCTGAAACTAAATTGTTATCGCAGAAAATTTAAAGGATAGTCGAGAATATTATGGTTT
Organism: Tromatobia lineatoria; assembly: GCA_949699805.1. Taxonomy (NCBI): domain Eukaryota; kingdom Metazoa; phylum Arthropoda; class Insecta; order Hymenoptera; family Ichneumonidae; genus Tromatobia; species Tromatobia lineatoria. The sequence goes on from OX453045.1 coordinate 515,804, forward strand.
TTTTTTTTCAGACTTATCCGAACCGCTAATACGGGACTACGACGAAGGACTATCAAGCGATGGAAACCCAAGACACCCTATTGTTCTCCGGATGCACGATCTTTGGAAAGTATAACAATCTTCGACGTTGCTCCAGCAGTGATGGTAGTGATGATTGGCACCGTTTTGTCGGGTACAATATGTTTTTTTGAATGTATCATGTACAGATTACATCCGAATGACACAGCCGAACAATCTCAAAAAAAGAAGCCGAGACTCGGTGGAAAACGAGCACTGATAAGGGTGAAGAAAAATAACGGAATGGCCTTACAATAATACGGAATTATAATGCACACGTTTTTGTGAATTTATGCGCTCTTACATAAGATAATTCTTTGATCCACAAGTCAAGCGGCATGGATACAAGAAGTAGTTTGGAACAAAATACGGAATTTTCTGCCAGTATCAATAGACACGGTAGCGTCGCGACGCCAAGTATTAAATACATATGTATTTCAGATATGAGTTTTAGATTCATGAAAAGTTAATGTTGTTATATGCTTTGAGTGATCGTGGATTTGTAGGTCAAGTAATTCTTTGAGACGTAATGTCCGATTTATCCAGATTAAATGATATGTTTTACTCTTCTATTTATCCAATATAATAAAGACTGGAGTTGCTATAAGTCTCACCCTCGATTTCTGTAGTTCTGATATTTTTGTTTCCCAACCTGTTATCTGTCAAATATACTGGTTTGAACAACATGTTAAAAAAAATTGCTTTTAGAATTAAAGAAGCGAGAGAAAAAATATAGATGATAACTCTCGATATATTATACGGAATACTTGCGTGTCGAGGCCGAGTCTTCTTTTATTACCAATTCCACAGCCCAATTTTCAATATTGCAACGACAATGAGTCGACATTTGTCAGGGCGAATGATAGCCACTATCGCATTTTCAGAATAGTGGCGTTTTAATCAAGTCATTAGGACAGTCGACGTCGGTCGGTACAACAGTTTTTGCAGAGTTTCGTTATTTTACTTATTGGTTGGTAGTAGCAGCGATGAGTTAGTGACCTCACACGTGTTATTTCTTTACTATCAGCTGCTAAGGTACAGCGGTCCAGCTATAACTCGAAAGTTGAACCAGATGGCGCAAGAACTAAAATCCCTGGGAATCAACAGATCCTGCAATTTGGTATAACTTTTGTAGTCGCTCGACAGTAAGAGACAACAAAGGGAGAATCGGTGACGAAAGTGTGAATGTTTCCGTTTTTTTTGTTCATTAGATTAGAGCGTCGAGTGTTACGTTTCCGATGAGAATAGTGAACATCGCGAGCACGATCAGGATGACGTCCGAGTGAACAGTCCCGCCAATACTTTTGCGTTTGGAAACAAGACGTCAAATTTTAACTTATCTCGAAGCCTGCATCAACTGAAAAATGAATATCTGTTGTGTTATATGCAGCGACCTTTTGCAACCCTCCGACGATACTTTTTATACCCCGTGCGGACATATATTCCACTTTGCCTGTCTCACGCAGTGGCTTGAGAGGTAACAAAACTTTGTTCCCCGCGCAATGATTATGCAACTTGTCACAAACGTAACAAAAAACCGTTTTCGCTCTGACACTAATTTTTTAACTTCATCCAACTGCTTTTGATATTCATGTTCGAAGATTAATCAGAGACTAACTAATCTTTTTTCAGTATCGTTTTTTACAAAGTTCAATGCATAATCGGACATAAAGGATATTTTTCAAAGAGCTCACATGTCTCCAATATTATGGAAATCAATGTTTGCATGAAAAAAATACTAATTTTTAAGATAAATCTTTTTATATGATATCAAGTCAATCCCATTTTCCCACAGTTGAGATTTTTTGGTTTCCTGTATCCTTTGTACATTGTCTATTCTCGAACAGTGATTTATATTACATTTTTTTTTGTATAAATGTGAGATATTGTCTATGAGGCTAATGAGTAGTAGGGCTGATAAAAAGACTTGAGATATTTTTGAAAATCTTTTCTTGTAAAAGAAAAAGCTTTATTTGTGAGTTAATTTTATCAGATTATTAAACTGCTGTTGATATTTATGTTTACAGGAACTCTCATGTCTATAAATTTATGAAAATCAATGTTTGCATTTTTTAAAAAGACTGAGTTTTAAGATAAATTTTTCTGCATCGTTTCAAACGGATGCCATTTTTTAACAGCCAGGATTTGTTATGTCATAGATCTCGAACGTGTCCACAATGCAGGGAAAAAGTAACACAGAGCAAAATCCATCGAATCTACTTCAACTTTTCAAACAACGATACAATAGTAGAAGATGCTACCTCGCTTCAAGCGATGGTGGACGGTTTGAAATTTCAAATTATGGTAAAAGACAGGGAGGTTAAACAGAGCATTGCAAGAAATGAGGCACTCAAGAAAGAGACCTCTGGTCTTAGAGGTGAAGTTCGTAAGCTAGAGTCGCAGCTGGAGGAGAGACAGTCAGCGTTATATGGGCTCAAAGAACAGCTCAAATACTTTAAAGATCTGAGTATGGATTCAGAGAATGCTAAAAAAGAGGTGGCACGCCTTAAGAAGAAATTGGATGAACTGAGAAGGTTTCTGTCTATTGTTAATTATACTTATAACTGTTGCATTATTTTTATATTCATAAAATTTGTTTTCTTGTTACATACATAAAGCATTCTCTGTGAAATATTCACCCAATTTTTTTCTGCCATGTCAGATCAGTCTTATAATCAGGGATGAGCACATTTATAAATGTATTTAAATACTAATTGGGATAGTTTTTACTACTTTTTTGAAACTCAATTTATCTAAGCTATTATCATAAGAACAATAAAAACTTTCCAGTGTTCAAATGTTGATGAACGCTCCTGGAGAGGAAGTCGATGAAATGATCCGGAACACACAAGATCCTAGCACCCTAATAACATACATTTCCGTGATGAAAAGGTAGTAGCCAAAATCATATGAGGGAATCAACATGAAACCAACCACCTCCATACATTAGTCTCTCTGATCTTTTTACAAATAGAGTATGTTCTAGTACTCAAGAAAAAAAAAAAATGAAAAATGATTTTTTTTCTTCTAAATATAATAATTTTCATGCATTTATTTGTACCCTGTTTTGTTTTCGTTAGTTTGTAGTATTGAAACATCGAATTTCTGCATCTCAAAAACAACAGGGTTTAAGGGAAAAATTGAAATTCTGAGAAATGCCCTAATTGCCGAAAAATTCATTTTAACATTTGAAAGCTGTTTTATTCCCAAAATATAGGGATCAAAGTTATGACTAGAGGTGGCTGAATTTATGTGATAACCTCCATATACAGTTGAAGGATAGATGATTATTGGAAAATAGCTGATGGAAATGAATGTCGCAATTTATAGAGAACTGATGACCAACGTGACAAGACGGAAGGAATTACGTGGAGCCGTAAAAAAATTGCAGCAAGATCTCACAGCAGTTTCGATGGAACGCAACTTTTTGGCGGAGGAACATGCGCTTAGAAAGTAATACATGTTTATGTACCTATAGCTTGATTATTGAATTTCTTCTAAGATATTCAAAAGACAATTTTTATTAATATTCCTGCAGCCGGTAATGATTTGAACGCTGAGTTCAGTACATAAATTTTTCTTTTATAGACAATTAGAGGAAGATTTAGCTGTAGCCGAGAGTCGAATAAAGGAGAAAAACGACAGAATAAAGGAACTGGAAGCAAGGATTCCGGCATCTGAAAGGTCGAATAACTTCGCAGGTCGAAAACCCGATACGGCCGAGGTTTCGAAAAAAAAGCAAAACACTTCCAAAGAAGTAGATGGATCTGTCGAGGATTCGTGGGATATCATAGATTTAAGTGAACCTTCGCCGACTGCACGAAGAAAGCGTCCAGAAGCGTCGTTTTCAACACAAGACGATGTTGTCGACCTTACGGTAGGAAAACTTAGGCTTAAAGCCCTTGCATCTACCCAGAGGCCTGTAAAAAAGTCAAACTTTGTTTTTTTTTTCTTACTTATAACGTCAATGAAAGATTATAGCTTTGACGTTAAAAAGATCTGCGGACTTGCAAAATTTAGATTACAAAAAGTCTATAATCGATTGTTCAAGAACAATAAGCTGAAGAGCTCCTACAAAATTTATTATCTCCTTATGGAATAAATTCAGAGACTTTTTCGAAAATATTTGGTTTTTTAACCTTTACTCCACAATTATGAAATTAACTTTATGGAGAATTCATTAAGACTGTCTTCACGAAATTTTATTATTGTCCTCAATGATCCTAAAACAACATTTATGTATTATGAAATTGTCATACTCAATTGAAGTATCAAAAATACGCGACTTATCGACTATTCTTGAAAAATAATCTAAAAATAAATTCTAGCCTATAAAATGTATATAGATATATATTGGGAGAATAGCGAAAATATTCGTTAAGAGATATTCCACCAAAAACACAGCTTTATGTTGACTGCTGAATATGAAAAATGTTTTTTGCACAGGCTGCAAATGAAAAAGCGCGCAGCAACGATGAAAACTTGCCGTATCTTCCATACAAATCTTCTCAAGGTTTCGGGTCAGATCTGATGAAGAAAAAAGTAAAAATTACTACTGGACCTCCTCCTTCCTCAATTCTCGCAAAAAAACCGAGACTCGCTCAATCGGATCCCTTGGTAAGTACTTATAGGGTATTTCACCAGTAGCGGGATAGGTTTTGTCTACCGAGGGTCAAAGGGTGTTACATCTTTGATAAAACGCACGCACGCACTAAGCCATTTTGCTCTGGACCATTTTGAGTCTGCTGGCATGATAATCTTTAAAATTGAAATCGAATCGTGTATTCTTTGTAGTTTTAACTTTTGTACACTCCATTAGATGCAAATGCAGACGCAGAAACGACGTAAAACAGATTTGGCGTACGACGGATTCGGTGGGCACTCGAAAACCGACAAATTTCCTAGTCCCAAAAAAATGAGCTTGGATGCAAGAAAATCGAGTCGTGGCCCTTCGAGAAGAGCCAAGCTCGACGATGGCAACAACAGGAAACTCGGTGATTTTGTCAATAATTCATAATGAAACACGAAGAATCAGTGATCTCACGTGATTTCAAAAAGTACCTGCGATAAAATAAGACAAAACTTCTACTCCAGTTCTAGACCCAGTCACAAACAATTTTCTTTTTTTTCGAATGTTGAATGATATTATTAGCTGAGCCAGAGTGTGTTTCAAAGCCGAAAAAAATTGTTTACTATGTAAAAATTAAAAATCGATTAATAAAATCATGTATAACAGTGAATAGAAGACGACCGCAAAAAAAATGTTGACAACCGTGCGGTCATTGATTGATGTTACACTCCATTGAGGAGTAAACGTCGTTGTTCATCCATTCACATTTTGACGCATGCATTTTTCACGTGTCTTAGCTTAAGTGTTTTTTAAACCTAAAACAAAATTTGGAAGCATCGAAATAGAATAGAATACCGAACCGAATAAATTATTTGATAACGATTTAGTTAGTTGACGACTTAAGCAATAAAATATAAGAGAAAACCAGAACTGATGAATTATTCGATAGCGATCCTCGATACTATAAATATTTCAATAAAAATTGCAATTTGCTTGAAAAACATGTTGTAAACAATTTCTTCAATAATTCCGTAAAGTAGAGTCTTATGACTCCGAATATTAGTGCGTGGCTCAGCACTGAATTTAACATGGTGGGGAGCCACGCAGGATCTTGAAAACCAAGAATCTTTTTTGAGAGATAATAATATAAAATTCGAGTGAACAAAATTCTATATTTCAGTCACTTCCGTAGGACAAGAGGGAGAGCAAGAGCTTCGAAACGTAGAATAGATAACAACTGAACAACCGAATCATTGGAAAATGATCTTCGTTTCTTTAAGGATTCTGATAAAAATTTCAAGTTGCTTGTCAAAAAATGGTGTACACAATAACTTAAATAACTCCGTAAAAATGGTTGCGGGCGATAGAATGCAATCGGTGAGCCAAGCGACGTATTATCCGCCGTCATTGATGCCAGAGTTCATGGGCGCACATCCACCCATTAAGTACAATAATTCGTCTTACGATTCTGGCGCTCAGCACGTGAGCTACTTTCAAAACTACAGAAACGAAGCACTCTCCAGATTTACGGTGAGCTACTCCTCGAGGCACCGGATGGTCGGCTTGCCTTCTTGCTTAGCATCTTAAGTTTTGCACATATTGCGCATACTTCTCGTTCAATATATATATAGCCTCAAAGTCTTAAACTTCAGTACAGCCTTGAGGCTATCATTTGTTACCACAGATGCCACCCTACGAATGGGGGGTGCAGAGTACTCCATACAGCCCGAGGCCTGATTTCGTGGCTGCTAACAGAGTTCGAAACCGCGATCGCGCTCTAACACTTCCGGATAATAATATAACAACTATGGATCCTCAACGTACGAACGAAATCGACGAATTTTACAAGGTACGTTTCATCCCTTTTAATACAAATCCCTTTTTTCCAATACAAACAAGTGCAAATTTTTGTAAATCGTGTATACACAGTTTCATACATCAATTGACTATATTGGCGAAGCCCCCCAACATACAAGATATTTACTAATGCACCGAATCTATTATGATTTGCTTGTGTTGTAAAAAATATATACTGAATAATGTGTGAGAGTAGGTTTTTTATTTATTTAGGTGGCTTTGTCCGGGAAAATTTTGTCGGGGTGACAACGTCCGGGAACCGTATAAATCCATTAACATTTGTGGAAATCGAGTGAAATTAATTTTTTCTCTAAGCAAAAGACATGCAGTTTCGGGAATTGTCATCCATTATAATCAATAAATGCATAAAAGTTTGTCTAAATTGAATAATAAATTCAGCCTTCTTTTGATTAGTGTGGAGCGCTCCAATCTCCACAACAAGCTGATTGAGTTACCAAAATGAAAAAAAGTGGCCCATGAGGGGATCGAACCCGCGACCTTCGCGTTATTAGCACGACGCTCTAACCAACTGAGCTAATGGGCCAGTTGTTCTGTTAGATAAAAACGTGTATCATAACGTGTGTACTTTCGATTGAAATTGAGGATACACTACCATTGTAGGAAGCAGAAATTCGAATTTGTACCATAACATCGACTGACACTACAATACGGATAAAATATTTTCATTCAAAAGCTTAACTCGCCGTTCGAACAGTGCTAAGGATATTGGTGCCAGAAAAAGTTTTAAAAAAAGTGTTTTCAAATAAGTTTGCAATTATAATATCGATAGAAAAATTCATGCGCTTTATCAATTAGATTGCAATAATGTCCTACTCACTCAATTTGTAATTGTCTGGTCAAACACGCTTACAAAGTAATCCATTACCAATGGAGAGTGCATAAATATCGTCAGTCGGCTTAAGTGGGCCCTGCAGTATCGATATACAGAAATTTGAAAATTTAGTGATATTTCGCAACTTAATCGATGAAAATCGGATTAGTTCAATTTTTGAACATATTGTTCACGGATTCGCTATATTCTTATTTTTTCCAGTTAAAAATGTGTTCGAGACATTATGAGTTACAATATTCTGGATTATCGCTATGTGCTCTGGCAATTCATTCGTTTCAGACAGTTCAACTTCATCGAGAACAATACAGGGATCATACAGGGAAGCTCCACCCTCTGAAATACTTCAGAACAGATGAATACAATTTCCAAAGCCCGCCGAGTCTCTTACCTTCGTATCTCTTCAAGTACCCAGAGACTTATACCGGCTATAAAGCACCGCCGGTACTTCCGCTCACGTACGAGAGGGCGACAAAGAGCCCGTACTTGCCACAGTTTGCTATGCCGGGAATTTACCTTGATGGTAACTGCATTGCGTACAAGCGCTAATCCGCAAGTCTTAGACTCTGGGTTCGGTTCTACTTGGGCAGCAGACTTCGAGCACCCTGAAAGAAGCTTAACCGAATAGTCGGTCCTTATGAAAGACTGTGCAAATGAGAAATGCTATATGGATCTCTTTTCCATTACTGGAGGGTGCGAAAAATATGAGTATTGTGAAACTTCATCGTTTCAAAATGTACAATTGCAATTTTTCAACTCGCAGTTTTTAAATTTTTTTTCATAAATTTATTTTTTTACCATTTTTTTTTATTAAACATAAATTTTTTATTATTGCATCATTCTTGAATTCATAAAGACAATTCAATAAATTCAAAACACCAAGTATCCTTAATTCGGTATTACACATTTTTTTAATTCACAGATTCGCATTTTATTAATAGTTGTGGAATTATAGTGAATGTATAGTACGAAAATATTGACCAGTTACACACTGTCTACTGAAACCAATTGATCATTCTAGTGGGTAATTAAGACTAACATTTGACTAAGAATTGACTCGTCAATGACTGGTTAGCCGATTAGGGGGCAATGACAAGGGGAGTCATCATCTCCGGTAATAGGGTTTTAGCTATTTTATATTCATTAAATTTGCCATAACCTTAGCGCTCAATGCTCAAGCGCTCTTATTCATCAATTTCATATATAAATGGATAAAAACTGCGTCACCTGAGAGATATCAATTATTTTATTATTATAATACAGCAGCAATGCAGGAACTGCAGTGTCACTCTTCATCTTCGAGCGCAACTAGCCCAATGAAAACTATTACAGTCCAAGGTTTTCTAACTTATAAGAATGCCGACTGTATATAACTTATTCCGTAGGTTGAGTTAAGGTCGTACAACGCTACTCACAAAAACGCTTAGCCCTAGTCGATGATCGTACGCATGAAGAATAAAACACTCGAGGCTTTAGCCCCCACCCGGTAGTATTAGAAGAGGGGGCAAGCGCTTAAAGGGAACCCCTGGCACTTAGGTCGTGTAAAAATGCAGAAATTTTGCACACTCTGGCAAAGCCAGCGGTGATTTTCCTTGCGACCCTTCGTAGCCTTTACTCCATGTAATGCATCCTGAAACTTTAAATATGCTTTGAGAACGAGATTGTACTATTCCCTATAGTGGAGTGGATATACATAAAACGAAAGCGTGAGTGTAAAAAGGGAAGGGCGAATATATGCTGACGCGTTTATGGCAATACTCTTGAATAGCCCGTATACCACTACATAACACAAAGGATTTACGATACTTCGTTTTTCAAGTGATCGATGCACTTTGCAGAATTAGTTTTTTACCTACAGTGTTTTATATTTCGCAATACAATTTCTATAATTGTCTATTTTGTTTTAATGTAAGTCCTGCATTTATCAATATCTGGACCTGGTTTTTTTATGATTCGTTCAAACGATCAAGCGCATGTCCTAGCAAATGAGCTCACGTTTGCTATATACCACATAGTTTGCATGTAAATTACACTAATCGACTGATGGAGCTAGTTACTATTTACTATCTTTACTATCTAGTACTTAATCCCTTTAATATTGCGATTTGCATTCTATTCGTCACGTTGCCGAGGTACATATTTGTTCTGCGCTTGATTTAAACTTAAATAGGATATGAGAATATAATTATGGCATCAGGCGAAATGTATGATCGAACTCAAACATTCTTATAACGGTATGAACGAACTCTTGGGCTCCTATGCTTCCCGTGTGATCCAGATCCATCTCCTGCAACACCTGAAACCGATAAATAATCCTTAAATGTATTGCATGGAAGTATACTCACAGCCGCACATTATACGCTATGGTAAACTCCCGTTTATCGAACAATATCCGCGAGGAATATTTACGGCACGCGAATGGCAACCAAGCGAAGAGACCAAACGGATTGCGAGGCTGCATAGGCTATGATATCCGAGTGTACGATGAAGACGCGCAAGCACCCGTACGCCATTATTATGCTCCAGGGAGACAAAAGCATTGTTATGTTCGCCAAACCATAATAGCTCGTATATCGCCGTATACTGCGCGTTCTATGCTTGCCGAGAAAAGTTTTCGCGGTTAGTTTATGCTTTGCAAGGGTGAATCGAGAGGACCGGGTATTTCCAATACGAATACCAATACTTTGAAATACCTACGATCGTCCCAGCAGCTTGGATCTTAAGGAGATATGATAGACTGTTACATGGGGGTAAATATTATAATAGTACCAACGATAAATTGAGACACACATTTCGGTCCTTCATATGGTTGATTTTTTTTCGTAACAAAAAAAATTAAATATGTTCATCCTAATGCATTAAAAATTGTTTAAAACGTTCGGGAATGTTGACTCTGTCTGTTGATGTTGATTATCCGCGATCATCTGGTCACAAATATAAACGTACCGGCCAATTTTCGTGAGATAGGTTCTTGTGGTTTGTTTAGGACTGCTATTATAGTCTTTTTTATGACCGAAGCGCGCGCCTCTGTGTAACTGGGATGCGAAGCTTTCGGTTTTTGAAGAGTTCTTGAAAAAAATGTATCGGAATAATGCAAATAACGAACGAGAAGAACGGTTGCAATTATTCCAAAGCTATGCTACGTTTATTTATTTTGTCTTATGTGTATATGAAATGTATGAAATAATATTCTTTGTTTTTCAGTACGTGAAAAATATTTCTCGCAATCCGATAAAATTCATCTGTTGGTTACACGCTGAAAAGTGGTTGGGGTACTAACGATTTGAGCCACGTGTTCAGCACTTTGTCGGTCGATTCTGATTTTACCATTCTCGTCGAAACCCGTCACTCGTTCCACTGCCTCGATTAGATCGTCCAGGGAAACTTGATTATCGCCATCAAAGTCTGGAAATGAAGGATTTAATAAAGCGAATATCTGTCACTGGATAGCCAGAGGATTTGACTCGAGTAAGAGCGCAAGTATCGATATCCTGTTTTTTTCATATTCACATATGAGCCATTTCACGAAAAATCTCACGATATCTATTTTTTTATTATCACGATAATTATTAGAAGCATAGAAATTTTCATTCATTATGATCAAAATGAATATCAATCGTTTCCGAACGAAAGTGTCGTTAATACTCTGAACCGAACACAATCGCACGAGCTAAAAAAACATTTTCTCACGAATGCCCAACAAAATTTTCCCGTGCGATGTCGCAGCGATCTCAGTTTCGCAAGTGACAGCTCACAAAGAATGCACTTTTCCAAACGAACTACCAAGGAAATTATTATGTAGGTATAATTAAGTAACTAAAAACTTTTTTTTTTACCAAATATCTTGAAAGCCCAGGCCGCTCGAACGCTTACAGGGCAATTGTCGGATAATGCAGAGCAAAGATCCAACACATCCTCGAAGCTCATGCAATTGTCTTCTTTCGATGAAAAAACTCGAATTATTGATTCGCGAAATGGGTTGTTCTGAAAAAAAAATTGCAAAGAAATTATAAAGGATGATTGTTGTACAGAGTTTCTCGTTGTTTTTCAATGTACCGCATCACCACACAATCCTAATCGAACAGTAAATGACTCATCGAACAACATCTATTATTGTATATAAGATTCTTGAGATATGAATATGTTGTGTTCCATTCAAGGTGAGTCAGACTTTTATCAGGTAAAATAAGGAGACATGATCATTTTCTGATAGCCGAAGATATAATTCCTGTTGATTCATACGTGGATCTGCAATATACTTGCAACGGCTAACAAATTTACATGTACTTAATGAGATTTTTATCCAGGTCATGTATCTGCAACCATTGCATCGTATAGTTACGTAAAACGTATAGTTTCCGCAATTAGAATATATGGTACTAGGAATAACAATATAAATAACTGTTATCAGTTTTTGTGAGAGCATTCAATTTATATCCAATTTTTATTGACATAATGAAAACCATTACTTATTTGATAAATTTGAAGGCGTTATTTAAAAGCGTATTTTAAAAGAGGCAGGCTTACGACCTCAAAGAGCTGTAAAGTAAACGGCTTTTCATCTTGAATGCGATTATATGCTTATCGTAACTTACACGAATTTGCGGCAGAATATCGAGTACTCTCTCAGCTGGAAACCTGTGATGAAAGTCTTCTTCCAATTCGCGGAGGCCGAGAGTTTGAAAGATCCGCAAAACGCTTTTAAAAACAGACAAACGTTGAAGTTAAATATTTGCAGAGGGTCAACAAAGGGTTTTCTATTAACAGTACTGCAGGGCGTTTAATATCTACTCCTGTTGCTTTACTCACTATAGTATCTCCGCTTTGTTCAAGTAAGTTAGCTGACTGTAGTCTTCCAGCATCTCCGGTGTGACGACCGGAACAGTTGAACTCGAGTTCCCCATCTTTTAGACACTACATTTGAATTTGCATCAGTTCTCCAGTAACCACTGCACGTTTTTTGTTTTTCATACACCGTGTTCTTGTCATATGCTTTAGTGATTTGCATAAAAAATTGTAATTCAATTTTAAATAGAGGTTTGGCAAAAATAGTTTTCATCCATTTGAAACTATAAAAAAAATTTTCCCCGATAAAACTTCTGACGTCCACCCGAAGTGACAGTCATCACACTAGCTGATGTTGCTCGGAATGGGAACCGAGCGTTGATGTTATCTTTTTAGCAAGAGATAAATGTCTATCTTATCAGCTTGGCGTTTGGATATCCGCATTTCGAGAAGTTCCCAAGATACGCTCACGATTGCCTTTACAATGCATGAGGGCCATTCCACGTCAACTCGACTAGGGTCGGAGCCTCGAACTCTCGCATTCCATTCCGATTTTTTTCATTTTTGTTTTATATCTAAGATGCAATCACAATTTTCATTAGATTTGTTTTTAACGACTCATATGCTCGTGATTATTTATAACGAACATATTTATTATTAATAAGTGTTTAATAGGCATTACAAATACCTATCAAACACTTATATGTTGATAGTGAATTTATATAGTTATTTAAATTGGAGGTTTTTTACGGCAATGTAAAGGTTTTTTGAACATGCTCGGAAGATTTCTCGGTAGGAACATCACTGCCGCAGGCTATTGTTTGAACATCTCGATATATGTCAGGATTTCGGAGAATTTTTTCCAGTTTTCTCAAAGCAATTTTTTAAAAATTTAATTATTTTTTATCGTTTCATTGATATTTCAATTTGAATGACGAAAAATGACTTTGAAAAATGAAGTTGATGAAAAAAATGAAAAAAAAATTGGTATTATCATTGCCGCAGTCAAAATGCCACACATATAATACATTTTTGCCACACATATAATACATTTTTGATGCCATATAGTTGGTGATGTTTATGACTCTGACGTACTGACATCCTATATTAAAATAAAGTTGGTTCAATAGTCGAATGAGTAATTCGAAGATTGTTAATTAGTAAAACTGAAATGTATAAAAATCAAATTTCATTTGAACATTCTATACAGTGGCTAAAGAGGGAATGTAGAGAAATATGCAATGTAAAGTTGAATTTCTTGTCATTTATATAGAAGTTTATGATAATGCGACGGTCAACTAGCATGACCCGTAGATGTCTCCTTAAAAGTGAATTACGTCATTGCAATGAGATCAGAGCAATAAATATCGTAATTTAATTATGCCCGCTTAATTTGGTGGCCGAACGAGGTTATCCGGCTTGGTATAGGTGAGTTGAGTAATATTCTACACGCACACGCGCAAAAGGGTCATTAACATTTCCAAATCGATGAATGGCTATTATCCTACGACCAGCAATTTGTGCTGGTTAACGGGTGGCTTGTCCCATAGACGAGTATACCCAACGGAAATAGCAACTGCAATACGTCGCTGATTTTATTTGCACCTCCAATTTGTCATAGAACCGAAACGCTTATAAGTATGCTATTATCATTAGAATTCCAGGAGCTTCTGTTTTTTCCCTAATACTGATAAACAAAGCGATTCAATCGACCATCCGTCCTCAAAAAAGACATGGCGCATCGAAAGCCGACATATAACAAACTGATACCAGTTTTAAAACATTTCGATCGGTCGTCAATGGCGATTGACGTAAAGCCAACTTCACAGTATTATGATCGTTGCAGAGTCACGTATTGCGCGCGTTTTGCATGGCTGTGTTCTTCTCTAATCGTGTAACAGAATTTTTTTTTGCGTATTGAAAAAAGACATGACATATCGAAAGTCGATTACATCGTGACACTGAACGAAATATAGAGCCCTGCGGAATCACGAATCGTATAATGCAATTATCATGTTGAGGCACAAGAGAAGGAAAGTGAAGAAATATAAATGGAGACAGTGAAGCGAGCGCGTTGTTGCTGGTAAGAAAAATCGTGGCCGCAGATCGACTATAGGCCGTGGTGGGAAGGCATGAAGTGTCACCCTACTGGACAGGCCCATCCACCACAAGGCCTGCAAATTAGCGACACTAGCGTCCGTAATTCAGGAATGGTGGCGCTCGGAAGTCGGCTGCAGCGCCGTGGCGTCGATCGAGTAACTGCGTTGAAGCTAAGCTCGAATGTTTCGCTTATTCGACTGAGTCTACCTCTCTTGTCCTTATAGCGACGCGAACACAGTGAAACTACTCTCCAGTGGCGTCGCGATTTTGTCGAGCATGTTCCGGTAAAAGGTTATTTTCGTCGTCGCGTCCTTCAGCAGTTGCTGAATTACTCAACCATGGATGATGCACGAAAGGAGTAAGCATATATTTTTAGCCGCTTTATACAAGGATCATTGATGTCTATTACTGCACTTTTCGATAAATTTACCGAATATGCGATATAAACTTTTAACATGTAAATCGAGACTTTGGTATTATAATATTTGTAATTTTCGGGTGCCTTTTAGCACAATTGTCGCTTTATTATGTACCACGTAATATTGTGACCAAATGATAACTGAACTAGCAGTGTAACACAATGAGAAGTTGTGTTATATCGCTAATCCGGATATTGCAATGTAATTAGGATATAACATCCTGGATTTATTACCTGTTACATTCGTTAATAGTGGTGCAATATAACTGTGTGTACGAGGGAATAATTTAAGAGCGAGTGACAATGAGCTATTGGCAGTAATATAATAGTGCATCCAATATAGTACGATACGATATGACGCAGAGTTGGAAGGCTTTAAAGGCATTGAGCGAGGACGACAAAATGCGGAGTCTAACAGGATACTAGCAATTGCGTCGCTCTCTACTCAGTATAGTATGTATAGGCAGTAATGATGTTGCATATGTATTCATGATTATAAATTCTTATAGGAATTAATCACATTAATAGCGTATAAACTGCAATAACGTTTTTCGTTCATAAATATCGGATTCATTATTTGACTTGATAATAACGTATAATTTTATATTCTTTACTATGAGCTGGCAATTCCATTATTCTACTACATATTTTTCATTTTGTAGCAAAACAGTAATCTTATAAAATTTATTTTATCGATTGTTTGTCAACTAGTATCGTTTAATAACTTGCACTACAGCATACATGTAGAGGTAATGTAATTTTCACAATCTTTCCGTTACTAACTCGATTCTTCTGATGTAGAGAAAATCCTGTAGCAATGTTAGTGCGAGTGTCACGTATTCTTGGGTGTCGCGGGGTTCTCAGTAAAAATCGGGTCACGATACCGGTCATTATAATAACATAGAGAGTGAAATAGGTGCGGGTAGGGTTGAGGGTGTGGCAGTTGCATGTGGATCGAGCGGTTATTGTCCCAAAGCTGGGCGTTTGCGGATAATGGGTTGGCTCGAGAGGTCATGCGAAGCTGACGTTCCGGCATGTCAACAGCAACTATGCATCATCAGATGTCTCGTGCACGGTAACGTATCCTCCCTGGGTGTAGTTTGGGGAGGATACTGGCACGCGGAGTGTGTTCATTACAATAAGCAGCCGACGGTCAAACGAAGCTGTGCTCATGGTCCTCCTTCTATGAGATATCGACTGATCGGACGATGCCGAGTGGCTGACTGGCTGTGCCTATGACTAGCGGTATTGCACTCTGTCCTTGCTCCACTGGCTGCCTGGCTCATCTGCTTCCTATGACCGCTGAAGCCTGTCTGGCTGCATCTCGAATATTGGGCACGCATCATACCCGTTTACGGAAGCAAACCGAGAACGCATATACCCGTCACGAATACTGTCAATCAATGACCGTATACACATGCGATGTCGAGTTCTATTCAGCAAAACTCCTACAACACACGGTGATTATCAACGATGAACGCAGCAACGTCTTTCATCATGCCATTCGATTCGATTTAGAGAGAACACCAATCTGTGTATGTCGGTGGTGTGGGAAAATCGAAGGGATTAAAACGTCATATCGTGCTAATAGTATTATCTGCATTACAGCAGATTGCATAGTTAATATCACGTGATTCTGCAAAGGGATGCTATATATAAGCACTATAGATCTATCCCGCATTGGGAATGCGAAACATACGTTATTAGGCGGATTCTGTCATGCAACTGCAAATAGAACATACATTAGCCCGTATCCTTTATTTCGCTATAGAATAATCCTTACATTCAGTTGCTACACTGGTAACGTATACCTGGGAAGCATCTCAACATAATGACGGTAATAAGAATTAATCAGTTTTGAGGATGTTATACACGTTACCCGCGAGGAGGACGGACAGGGTGACGCACAACGGGAGATGCAGGAACTGGATGAACAGCACGCACGTACACGCGCAAAAAAAAGAAAAACAAGTCTATGTTTATTTTTAACGTAATATATTTCCTAAAGGGCACACAAGTATTTCCCAACTTTTATGTAAAGCTAAGACTGCAATTTATACAAAAAAATATATATTTATCATATGCTCCTTTGCCGAATACAAGACAGTCATCATGCTTTATTGTTAACCGCTCATGTTAAATTACTGAATTTTGTTAATTTATATCTTAGCAACGATGTGGGTAAAAATTAAAATAATAACATAAAAAAATTGTCATGCTCTTTTCTCTACCATAAATAAAATCAGGACCAAAAACTTCAAAACTGTTAACGTGTATAACATCCTCAAGGATTTACGTATTGATACTAAGAAAACCGTCTGCTTGGGTCAAATAAGTACTTGCTTGCGATAATCAAATAACTTGATATGGTCTTATTGAGTATGTCTTTGCTTACCCAATGACTCGATTAGATCAATCTAGTATTGGTTTGTGTAACCAATTAACCTTCGCGTGCATGGATGTATTTAGTTGTCATCAAGTTTCAACAACTCATATTCAATCGTGTGGTCAATAAGTGGAAATGCTTAAATAATGCACGTTGATTGGATGTGGGCAATGTTGAATCGGGTGTGATTCATGTACTCTTTGTTTGCATAAATACAACAACATTCTGAATTCAGTGACAAGGAATAACGGAAATATGAAAATCTGTATTCCTGACCATCAATTAATTACATCTACTTATATAATATGGATATTGGGCTGTAACTGGTCTTTCAGGCCGACGTGACAGACTTATCACTAAGTATTGTTTTTTTGGAGTAGGTGAACCAAACTTACGCACGTTTCATGAAACGTATAGCAGAGAAATTGCCTGCATCGCCCCGAACCTGGCAAAACCTGCCGTGGCTGGAGGCTTTATTGTTACGGTTACCACTATAGCCACAGCATGCTTGATGTTCATTACCGAGGCGCGAGATCGATTGAATTTGCAGTTGATGGTTGTGGCTAATATTCATGTATATGGGAACCGAACTATGCGGCACAAATATCACGTCACTACTTTTGTTTCGAATGATCGAGAATCAGGAACGCTAATTCAATGTGAACTCTGAAGTCCAACAAGCTAACGCTTATTATTTTCCTAAAAATATTATGAGCAACTTCTTTTTTGGTTATTATACAGCATTTTTTCATGCTTATCATGATAAGAGAAAATTTTGAATAACTCGGGTTTTCACGATTCAGCCTTATATGAAACGTAAAACAGAAACCATTTCTCTGTAGTTACGTCGAAAGTTCGATTTTTCGTGCCTCAGATCACGGGCTAAAAAACATTTTTTCTCGTGAGTGTGTAACGAACTTTTTTGTTATGACGTCAGGAAACTGTAATTTTCGCAAGCATGTCCTTCCGTACCTTTTGTCATGATATACTACCCCTCCATCTCAGTGAGTAAAAAAGGTCGACTCATGGACTGGCGATTTTTTACGCAATCTGGTATAGGAACTATCTCTTCGAGGTTTAATCAAAGGCATCAAGAGAATCGATTTTTCGACTGCAGCTTATATAAAGTATAGGATGTATCACATGGGCGCAATACTTATATTGTGCAACAAGCGCCGAAAATTGGAAATAACAACCGACAGTTTTAGACCGTGTTGTTGTACATCATGTTTGTACCACGTGCAATTTTTGTATCGAACTAATGAGTAATAAAGCGCAGTGTCTTATATGCACGTTCCACACGATATTACTTTACGACACTAGTGTGATAAAAAGATTTTGAACAGGTGTGAGTTCGCAGTCTCGTGCGTGAAAATGAGTTTCTCGCACCAGGTAAAACAACGGATAATTTATTAATTCGTCTGAAGTTTGGTGCTGGGACTTGGCACATGACAATAATTTCCTTTTTACGTTCTTGCCACATAAATAACTATTCAATAACTACAGATGGAAACGTAAGCAACTAAGCCACTCTTCAAAATGTAGAGAGGGTTCGGCTTTAATTCAGTCAAATTATGCAAAGCAGTATATGCCTCCGGGTAGTTTGGAATTTGGAGTCCAATAAGATTTTAATTAAGAGTTTAATGAAATTTACCCAGCCCGTAGAAATATATCTGCCTCGGTCTGGACATGCCTTTATTGATTTGCGCTCTGTATCCAGACCGTTGTTGGGCATCACTATATATACTTTAGTGGCGGTTTGCAATAGTTATTTATTCAAAATTATTCACTGAAAATTCGCTCACGGGTTGGTAACACTGGATTCTATAAACAAAAATATTCACTTGGACTTACAATTGAGATAAGCTAATACGCTACTTTTCTCGGAGTTGCTTGAATTTCGAAGCTCTGTGCAACAATGGGACAAATATGATGGAAATAAATAGAGACAGAATTTCATTGAACGGACTGTACCGAAGCTGTATGCAGGAACGAGGTAAAAGAGTTAAAAACTACTATCGGTAAAACGGTGGTCCTTCATTCGTTAAATAATTGCGCGTTCGTCAATTAGATTTGTCAGCAACGATCCTTGTAATTGTATTAACAGAGGACGATAGGTAGAACAGAGCAGGTAGTCACGCTACCACCATCACCACCACCACCACTGCGGCTCGGATATATAGCTACGAGCCTCGTTCGGATCGTCCGATAGCATCAAATTTAAATTTCTCCGATAGCCGGTGTCTGTTCCCCTAGTGCAATTCGGTTGATCGGTCTAACGGCTCATAACGAAGCGCTTCTCGTTCTACCGGCCACAGCATACGTCTCCCATTGCTGAATCTAATGGTCGCCTGATAGCGGCAGATGAGACTAACCTCCGGCACATTGGCTAACTACTCCACTGTGTACAATGGGTAGTGCATCTTCATTCGCTGGAAATGCCTTTTTTTTCAACCAATTACCAATTGTTGAATAGAAAATCGTTGGTATTTATGGATTCCAATTCCGTATAACACGTTTCACCATAGCAATATAGCATGGAAGATACACCAGAGGTACGCGGTACCGGAAGTACTTGGCCCTCACATTTTGAAAAAACTCAAAGTTTCTATAATGAAATTAACTTTGTTGACTGACTCGTCCCCCCTCACACGTCCTTTCTTCGAACCGATAATTATCATTTTTCTACACGATGGAAGTTGTTGTTTTCGATTAGCTCTAATTCCGTATTAGAGCTAAGAAAAACCGTTCGAAACCTTTGTTTCACGTGGTTCAATATTAGATTTCGGATTCGGATTTTTAGTGTTGCAAGTCATCAAAAAAAAATTTATTTTTATTGCAGTATAATGGGCAATTTCTGTAACCGGTATATTTTTAGCGTTCCACTTATGTAACCAAAGTGTACACGTCATAAAATGACTGGACGTAATTAATATAGCTTTATCATTGAAAACAGACGTAGAGATTTTCCATTTTGTTTGTAACATATACAAATTCTAATTGAATAAGAATTGACATGGATAATATTGTCGAAAGGATTCTTCTACTTTCTGTAATGTTTCTTTCTCTACGATACTTAACGCGAAGATTGTTTTCACCTTTCGCTCCAGATTCATAGGTGCCATGGTAGAGGAGAGAATATGCAGCGATGAACCAGTTGATGTGATTCACGGCTGAAATAGCAACTGTGTCGCCGACCTTGACACCGAGATCCTCGAGGGCTACGGCCAGTTTGACGCTCCTCTCGAGGATGTCTCCATCCGTGAGGACCTGTCCTGTTCGTCGGTCCACCTGCGATAACGAAGTTACGAGGCCGTTACTGTGGTACAAGAGAAGTTATACGGGGGAATACAAGTGCTCGGACGTCTCCCTCCCGCGTCTCTGTGTCGACATTCGAAACTCCTGCACGTTCTATATCTTGGGACACAGTAGGGAATAGTCGAACAGATATTCAACATGAGTACAATACGCCAGGCAATCCCAGCTACTAAACAATTAACCCGCGACCATGGCGCGCGTTTGTAAAGCGCTCCTGGCTATGAGCTTGCAATGTTGGTCGAACCCTAGATCACCGAGCAAGCGACACGATCATCACTTGCGATTACGGAGGATTGTTTGGTGATCCCGGTCCGCATCAAAGGCAAAACTCAACGACAAATTATTGGATTAACAAACCGAAGGCAATAATGTACTGACGCTAACCACACTCCCCATAATCGATAATCATACCAACCAAGGAAATTTCGTGTCGAGTTATCGGTGGACATTGCGGCATACGTAAACAGATATTCGTTGCCGGCATTAATAATGTTGATGTAAACAAAAACATACGGGATTACTCGATCCCGCATATTAGCTCGGTATATGAGGCGTTCTCCATTAGCTCATCCTCTGGAATTTCTCAAAATTCTCATTTATTTTTCCAAAAATCTTTGTAGCTTTTCTGCATATTTGTTTTCCGGTTTTGCATATTCCACTGTAGGTTATGTAACAGTTAGTAATAGAATTTAAAGTGGTGCAAAACAAAACGATTTTCAGACGGGTTGATCGGTTTTTCCCCCTTGAAAACATCAGAGGGTGCAATATCATGCAATTTCGATGTAAGTATTGTTGCCGGCTGATTTGTTCTCCGAGTGGATTTTGGATTGCCTAAGTGCTAGCCAATGCGCAGCTTCAATTGTGTTATTGTATTTTGTAAGTTGTCGGGCACGCGAGGTTTGAAGATTCAAAATTAACCTTGTTGTGCGAAACGCTGACGGTTGATTTTTGTACACGTCTGATAGGATTTTTAATAAAAATTAAATTATTGACAAGAATTATGAAGTTGGTCGGTAATCAACGTTCGTTTAGAAGTATAAAATCAACATCTAAAAAATCTTTCAAGTAATTTTGCTGATCGTTCATTTAAAAACAATCAAGATCAAAAATATCCACACGGAGAGAAGAGTCTGCAAACAGCTACGAGGGTTTCCGTTCTTAGTTACTATAATTCTTGTACCGGGGTGACACATGGGGTTTATCGTCATTGCTTTTATGCACGTAGAAGCATTCAAAATGTGTATAGTAATCGTTCCGATTTGGCTTTTGTACCATTCATATTATTCGTATATAAATGTTTCCTACCGAGATTTTACTTATACATATACGTATGAAAGTATTCCCTTTTTATATAGGAATAATTAATGATTTTTTGGTACTGTTTTCAATATGATACTGGAATCAGTAATAGGAGGATTTTTTATGCTTTCGGTTAAATATATTAATACTTTGCAAGTAGCGTGTCAAAAATGTAGTAGTGAACCCTTTTATAGATTCCATCATAAATTCTTATTTTATTTCACTGACTATTGTGCTAACACTGCAAACACGCTAGCCAAAGTTGGTCGAATTGTCATAAAATTATAAATCAACTTATATGGTAATTCGACCAAAACTATTAATTCAGGCAGTATTTCCGCCATGTCTTCGATGTTCCACGAAAGACAATTTCAGCGAAAATTCTGCACCTTATATGCACCGCCGTAGATCTTTTCGGTTACGAGAAAAGTCGGGATCATTCGCCATCTAGCGGCAGAAAGCTCACGCAATTTCAGTACTTCATATTAATTGATATATTGGATGTTCTGTTCTACATTTAGTATTGTATTCCTTAATATGTACACAGAACCGCGTCATTTCGTATATGCTTACGAGCGACTTACATGTATACCACTATGTATATAGTGAGGCGGCACATGTGTACAACAAACACCACAAATAATATGGGTGTATTTAGAATTCACATTTGAGCGATCGCTATATATCGCGGCTTCTCATGCAGTATAGTAATCGAAACTGTACGCATAGATTTAGTTCGCATGAAGATAGCGCTAGTCGCCAATGTGATGCGACGTCGTCTTATGGTGTATAGTGATTGCACCTACATGTATAAGAACGTTCTGCACATGTAATCTCAACATTTCTTATAGATCCCAGATTCACAGTTTTACTTTCTTATGTCGTCGCCAGATGGCAATTTCGTATACCGATTCTCGTCAATGGAGGTGACTACGGAGGTGCATATAAGTCGGGAGGATTAATGCCGATTCGTCCTGTGGCATTATACCACAGGGCTATATATAGAATTTTTGTCGCTCTGTTCGGGTCGTTATGAAACAATAACGACCCAATGCTTTTTGATGAAAGAAAAGCTAACAAAAACCTCGAACAGCAATCGTATGTTGTAACCATATTCTATATCACTCGTGCACGCATACATTCTCCCATCATCATCATTAACTATGATGTCATTTGCGAATCTCAAGAAACCTTACATGTTAATAATCCCAAAACAGTATAGGAAATTAATACAGATAGACACTAATAAGAACCATATAAATAAAGATTACTACAATGTTGTCACATTTCAGACCGATACAGATGCAACGGATTACAATACTGTTAAGGAATAGGTCATTGCTGTGATAGAGCAAATTTGGGACGATTACAATACGTATCGTAGTCTGTGAATAGTTTATATGAGCTATGATAATAAAGCCCATGTGTCACCTCAGTACTATATTTTCTGAGAGTGGCATCTATATTCGAGGCTCCATTTCTCTCCGTGCAAGAATCAATCTCTAGGGAGCTTTTGTCAAGTAAATCGAGATCCGCGCTGGGATTAACTAAGAAAATTTTTTAACCTTCTCTAAATAAAAACCATTAACAAGAAATACCGCGGATTTGGTGGAACCTCGATGGCACTTCGAAATTGAGATAGAGGAAGAACATCGCAGACTGGGCAAAATGATTTACCAATTATTGGCGAATGTGGTACCAAAAAGCTGCGATCATTTTCTCTCGTCTTGCAGAGGTTTTAATGGACTTTCCTACAAGTACGCACAATGGGAAAATAATTGACATTACGGTCATTAGACTGCCTAAGCACAAAACGACTTTTTGTTCCTTGCCGCACGAAAAACCTATAGGTCGGTACCCTAACACTGACACTTGTGAAAGAAAAGCTTTGTACTACTCCTTTGTCCTATATACGTTTGAAAATCGAAGCATTAATGACGATCTAACATCCCTGTATAATTCAACGCAAATACGTAGCATATTAACAATGAATAGTGTAAACTACGAAACCGCGTATTTGCATCGAACAAATTTGGTATGACAAACATCTATTTCAGCAAATCGATTAATAATAAGAATTTAAGAACAGTTGTACAAATATCAGCTTAGGATATAACCAGACCTTTATTATAACTTAGTTGAACAATATAACTGGATGTTTTCGTGAACAATCGAACTTATGCTGATTATACGGAATGTTCGAATCTGCAATGATCCCTTTTTTGCGGCCTTGTTATTCTTATTTTTTCACATTTTCTGAAAATTAGAAACGAATATGAGCAATTAACCAATTGGGCAAAATCCAATACGTTCCTGGAACTAAGGGAGTAAATATAATGTTCTATTTCCATTCGACGAGGAAGTAGTGTATCATTCAGAAAAGCACGAAAATATATTTGAGTGATTCCAGAAGACCCGACATTTCCTGAGACATCTGTATGCATGTGTGTGGAAAACGATTCTACTGACGCTGGTAGCAGATTTACAGCTCCGCTTGAAACAACAAAAGCAGTAGGATCTATAAATACTGATGAGATTTTGTAATATAGTCCGTCGAAGAAAAAGTGTGTACGTATTTACATAAAGAATTTTTGGATGCTGTATCAGGTAGCGTGTGTCACTTGTCCAAATATCGAGAATTTCTATTTTTTGTTTTCATATATAAATTTGCATTCGAAAGAAAAATATTTGATTAGTTAATTACCCGGAAGCGAAACTTTTTATTTCCCTTGCGCCTTATTTACATTGCGTTCAATTAACACGTAAATACAATTGCAAAATGCAATTGAGCTTCAGGTAATCGAAACTACTGAATTTTAATTCAGTAATTGTGCAAACCCAACGAGGAGCGTTTTGTCGATGCGACGCACGTCAATAATTGCTATTTGTATTGTGGAATTATTACGAAAATAATTGAAAGTAGTGTAAAATAATTAGAAGATGGGATTATGAACTGGAAAAAGATAAATAGAGATGTATTTAGATAACATGAACTGGGCGTAATAAAATATTTTAAGGTGCTTAAGCAACCTGTGTCTTATAAATAATATTTTCATTAATTTAACAAAAATCTAATCATCTTTGTTGCGTTTATGACAAAAATAGTAAATCCATGACGTGACACTAAGTAATATTTCTTTGACTTGTCAAATGTTGTATTGAACTTCGTATAACAGATGATTGTGCACATTTATCACTAATTTGATGTATTAAATAGACAATTGAAGAGTGAAGCGCGCAACTCGATTGTATGTTCGGTGTCTGTAATTTCGGAGCGGCGGTAACTAGTAGAATAAAAGGGATGAGCATGGGTCTTGGCATCAAGAGCCTGAACGCGTCAATACCGTCAGTAGTATGTACTCAACGTTGAAAACGTGGAATTGATAGTAAAGAGATTCCATCAGTGTTCAGTCAAGCAGATTGATATGTTGATTCGTAGACTCTCCGATGTTTGTTTCAATAGATTGTTTGGAAATCCTCTGAACTTGCCTCGCATCCATCCTCTCCCTTGCATGTTATTTAAAAGTCTTCTAGTGTGTCCGCGGAAAATTCCTCTAAAACAGTTTGTCCAAAACAATTCATCTAAAGCATTTCGTCGAGAGCAATTCATCTAAAACACTTCGTCTAAAAACAATTTGTCATATTGAGTTACTGAATTTTCAACTTAGATTTATAATCTATGACCTCAAGAACAGCCGAAGTACAGTATTATCTTCAAATACATGTTTTTTAATAACATGGTCCACCATATAAGATGCGTCACATTAAATTTCCGAATTTTGGTTTCGGTATCGTAAACGGCGACCTCAAAAACATTTGACTAAAAAACCACCCGGTTAAGAAAATAAATTTGAAAAATTTAACAATTGCGGCATACTGTCTTTTATAAAATATGAAAATTGGACAAAAAGTGATTTTGGCCCAAATATCTTCAAGAACGTCACAGCACCGCGAAACTTGAGAGATTCCTGGTCGCATAAACCTCCGCAACCTCTTACCGACTCGCCCTATCTTGAAATCTCTTCATTCTCGAATATTTGCGGCGATCGGGAGACCGGATACAATTTATACATTGCGTCGCTGGTTCGTAGATGACTATAGCTAACTGCGTTAACCTTTAGCGGCATTTCGAGTCTGTGCCTAGAATTCACGGTGACGATGCCAAGGACGTACCGTGACGTGGGAATGCGAGTTCCCGCTGCCTCGAATCACTAGAGTTCCTATGATACGCTCTTCGCATAGGTCGAGTACGAGGCACCGGCAATATAATAGTAGAGAACGTAGTGAGATGGAGTTCCAAGTATAGCAGAGCTGACTACATGCTGCGACGACGTCGACGTTGTTTCTGGCTATGCGCGTGACACATTTGCTCCCTCTATCTCCCTTCTTCCTTCACATATAACGCTAGTCCTAAGAGGGAGATAGAAAATTCACTCCCCCATGTACAGCATTCAGCGTTGTGAGGCGCCATTACATTTTCATATAGAAATTTAACTTACAATTGTTTTCATAATTACTGTCTCACAATAATAACCTCCAGTCTTTTGAAAAGACTGTATATTATTGCGTTGAATAATCGCAAAAATATTATAATTATGATAATAATAATAATAATTATTTTCGTTATTATTATATTATATTATTATATGCTTAATTAGTTTTATTATACAAATTTATCCATGGCACTGTTATCCGCCCTGAGTTTCTCAGTTCTATCACCCGGTGCGTAACGTTCGTAACCATGTAATTATTTACACGCATTATTACCGTATGAATAATGGACTCAACGTGCATTTTTCGAAACGGTAATGCTGCCTCACCGTTTTTCGATTTTTATCTCGAAGCTGTTCTGTTTCGTTTTGATTGCAGCGCGCTGTTCGCGATGCAACACTAAATTCCGTGTTCGGACTTCGTTCCGCTTCGTTTGAGCCTTGAACCTTACCGCACACGGTTGGAGAGATATTAACTTTGTTTTAACGACCTTTGTTCCAGCCTTACCTAGTCTACTCTGTGGAGAATGTGGTAATCGAGAGACTGGCGACCGCAAGCATGGTGATATCGCGAGTGGTGATTGGGAGGATGACAGTCTCAAGTCTAGTGATCGGGAACGTGATGGTCGCAAGCTTTGCGATCCAGGGTAAGATGATCATGCTTTAGGAATATCTATCCGAGGGGGCACGGTGGAGCGCCCGAGTAATTAATTAGTCATAACTCCGTTGAATTGATAGTAACGCGTGAGGCTCAATTGCTGACAGGCACATGTTTACATCTACTATATTTAGGTATGGATCATTAATTATAACGAATTGCTTGCACTCGATTTACTTCATATTCCTAACTTCACACGGATATGGATGGATATTCCCCAAAGTCGAAGACGATTTGAGGTTACACACAGTTTCATTATATAAAGCTGCGTAATATATAATATTAGGGTGTGTCGAAATTTTTTTTTTGTTTTTCATTTTGCATTTTTTTAATCTACACTTTGTACCTTAAGCAACTCTAATCAAAATTTAAGCGCGATAAAAATTTTTTAGAGGTATCTCAAACGATGAATACATTTCCCATTTGAAAACAATTTACACATTGCAAAAGTTCAAAAACTTAAGCATTATTTTTTTTCGTAACTAAAAATTATTCCTGAGTGTTTGGTTCTGGTAGCTTCAATTTAGCGGTATATAAATTTTCTTCGGGTGAATTTTCATCGGCCCTGAGCTTTGACGCGCTCCTTTCTCCCTGTAAGGTGCTCAGTCGTCAACAGAGCCGGAACTTTACAGGGGGTGGTGTGGAGAGGAACCGGCGGTAGCACTAACCTCCGCAGAAACAGGGGCAGCAGCAGTAAAAGCAGCAGCAAGGGATGTGGGTGAGTCGTTGCCGGTTAAGAAGATGGAGCGATCAATCTGAACCGAACAAGGACCCACAGCACGCGAATTGTTTCGATAACCCGGGCGTACCGTGCGTCGAAGGGCGAGAGAGACTGATCGTGAATGGCGTGGGGTGGAAGCGGAGAAAGTTTCGGGCAAGAGAGAGAGCGAAGCTACCTCTACGCCCCTACACTCTTGTTCAGCCAGACGAAACTTAAAAGGAACTAAGACTCAAATTGATGATAGTGCTCTTCAATAAAAATAAAAAAATAAAACGGAGCACTGTTGTAAATAGAAAAATCCTAAGAGAAAACGGAATTGGATGAACCCTTAAAATTATCGAAAATGATAAATCGGACTCCCTTCGGTTATTGAC
This sequence comes from Tromatobia lineatoria, assembly GCA_949699805.1. NCBI lineage: Eukaryota > Metazoa > Arthropoda > Insecta > Hymenoptera > Ichneumonidae > Tromatobia > Tromatobia lineatoria. Next base: position 543,687 of record OX453045.1, read on the forward strand.
TCTTCCGTGTTAATAAAATAAAAAAAAAAAAGGAACGACAACTAAATGGTCTTGGTTCCGTTAACTATTCGGGAACAAAAAACAAAGAGAAAAACATTTACTGGACTAAAGAATACGGTATGAGACCGACAGATAGACACGCCGACTCTTCGGGATCACAGCCTCTCTTCCAGGGCCTAACTCGAAGCGTGTTAATCGAATCCGGCTCCGGAATCGAATCGAAAAGCAATCGAACCTCAACTCGATTGATTTTTAATAATTAATTATCGTTGACAATTTTCAGAATAATTCTACTCCTAGTTTCCAAAGCCGACACCAATTGAATATACATTAGCCTCGGATAATGTTTAACTTTTGTTAAAAAAGATGGACTACGATAGGGCCAACCATTTTTCTTTTTGCCTGATGCGCGAGTTATTACCGAACGAAAAATTAAGAGACACATTTTTCAGGCATTCAGGTTGCTCAGATCCCTTGGAGCTCATCCAAAAAAAAAAAACAATCTTCATATCAAGTTTCCACCAGGTGTTTGAATCAGTTTTCTTTTTCACGTCCAGTTTATTGTCATTTTCGACTCTGAAAAACTTGTTTCCTATACTACTTGTAGTCAATACATGTGTTAAAAAAATTTTGTAAACGAGAAATCAACAGAGAATAGATATATAAATAGGGTGAGAGACAGTCTCGAAAACGCGAGGTGGAAGACGATGCCGAGGAAGACTCTGCAGACTCGGTATACTCTCGCCCGGCGCTCCCTGTCTTAAAACGTACGACGTCGAGGTAACGCGCGGGTTGGAGAGGCTTCTCCATTAGAAACTCGATTTCCCCAGGCAAATTTCATTTCGATCGTGCAACACAGTGCCTTCACCTTCTACATTATCTGTATCTATCGGAATTTCTCTCGAAAGCTCTACGCAGAAGCGAAGTCTAAGTACGTCATCGTTTTTCTTCTCACCAGGCTTGCATGTACCTGAAGCCTCATTATTTAGCTTGCCGGATTTCCTGGCTATCATACCAAATATGTAGTGGTGATTATTAAATTAGAAAAAAAAAAAAAAAAAAAAAACTAAAAGACATCGTCCAGAAAAAGGACTTAAGCTAGAAAACATGACATCACATGGCCAGGAAATCCGGCAACCGAGATTATGATACGATGATCATTCATCTGCTCTACAATGAAATCACCGAAGAGAACTCTGATCAGGGCCGAAAGGTTTACGCAACCAGTAATTTTTTGTCCGGTACTAATTAGCAAGCCACCTTCAATTTCATTATTATAACATTGTGTATAAGTATTCACTTCGCAATCTTTAAATTCACTCATTACGTATGTTCACGCTGTTTATCATTTATAATAAATTGAATCTCATCAAATATGTTTTTCTTTGTTATAACAATATAACTGAAATTCTGGAAGTGGCTTTTTTGAAATTTTTTTTTGATTCAGATACGTGTCGAAAATTGGAGAAATATACATTTTCTTTGAACTAGGAAAGCGCTTGGACTTAAAATGGATAAATGAGATACGTGAATCGTTTCGTAACACACGTTTTCTGGTAAACACCGCATTAAATGGTGCACTGCGGTCTTTAGAAAATTTTGTCGGCATTACGAAGAGTTATAACGCAGCGGCAAAAGTTGCATTCCCAAAGGGAATAAGTTTTGGGTTTCCGAGTAGAAAGGTAGGAAAGCTCACTTCGTCATCGTGATATGTCCTGAATGGTTCAAGTCGACGTGCTTATATCCAGGGACTTAGGCGAATTAACGAACGGCTCTTTCCTTGCTGGCCTATAGTAGTGGATTTTGATAACATGTGACTTTATCTGGAATTCTCGAGACTGCACAGGTAGTCTGTTTACTTAAGATAATAGTGATGTCGGGGGTGAGAGAGAGCGGAGGCTTGGTGACGGCAGTGTTGCCACTAGGGGGACGAGATGGGGCGAGGAGGACGCGGGACGCGAGGCAATGCGCGAGGGAAGGTGGAACTTCAGCTCGGTGGTAAGGATATTTCAGTAGATAATGTTCAGTCGAAGGAGTTTGCTGTCAGTTGAAGGGGATGGAGTTGAAGGCTGCCTGGCACCAACAGGCTTGCAAAAGTTCGTTGCTTCGTGTCGACCAGAAAATTCGTTTATTTTCGGATTCTTTTCCCAGTGACAGATCGTTTACGAAACCATGCTCTCAACAATTCGTTTCAGGGAGTCGCATTTACCATCGAAAGCCCAACCGCATCAGATATCGCTACAATTTTTTTTATACATAAAAACCAAAGTGGAGCTAAACATAAGATAGACCCAAGGGTGGGGCTAGAGGGGAGGGAAAGGGGGTCGGAGAACCCTTTCTGCTGAACGCATTAGTCATGCTTTGAGAGAGAAATTCGTTCCAACTGCTTGAGCTACATAAAGCCGCCTAAGGACTTCCTTTAATTTGGCTACCCTCGGAAGGTAATGGACCATCATCAATTGTGAACATGACCTATCTTATATAACGTAACTATGTTATCGCTCAGTTATTTTATTTATTTAAGCGCAGCAAGATTGACCAAAAAAATCATATTAACGTATTGTTATCAATCGCTTTCCACACTCTTCTAAGTTACAGTATGAAATTTCAGGCACATGTGATTCAAATTATATTCCATAATATCCGTCTTGTGTTCCAATTTTGTTATAAATATATAACAAATTATGATGGTTACAGTTGTTAATAGTCACGTAAAAATCAGCACCTGTTACAAAAAATATAGTATGCAACACGGGCCAAAATCAGTTTTCGCAAGATTTGGTTCATGTTGCAAAATATGCTGATGAAAAACTTGCGGAACTTAATACAATCTGAAAGTTCCATTTATTCTTTGTATTTTCTTCGTGCATCACGAATCCCACCAGATTTGAGAAGGTTAGAGTTGGGAATGTGCGGGCGAATTCTTCTGTCGCACTCGTAGCAAGGAAAGGAGAAAACGACAGAATGAGTAAAAGGGAAGAACGTTAGGTGAAAGAGCAAGTGAAGAGGAGAGGGAAAGAAGGAGAGAGAGAAAAGGTGGGCGGTAGGGTGAGTGAGTGAAGGAGCGGGTAAGTGAGGCCAGGGGATGCTGCGTAGAGGTGGTTCCACGCTGATGGTGTGCTCGGTCGTTGGAAGGAGGAGGGAAGGAGGTGCATGGCAGAGATTCTTCGTGGGTGGCGTGGGTACGGAAGGCTACAAGAACTTCATTTTCCGAACCATTACGCCCCGTCCCACTGCACCGCCGTCTCGGGAAACCCCTTTGTCCCCTTAAATTAATTTATATCGAAATTTCAAATGACACTCATCGGACCATGCAATAAATAACGGCGTGGGTACGCGGGTTCGTCGTTTTTTCGACGCGCGCAAGCTGTTACACCCGGCTTCACCCTGGAAACCGACTATATCTACTTCTAGAGCAGCAGCTCTTCTCGAGACTCCAGATGAGAGAGAAAACGCCATCGAAAGAAAAATGTTTCTCCTACAATTTCCCGAGGCCTTCGAGGCAATTTAAACGCCCGCGCGCAATGGATTGTTGTTCTCACCCGATTGTTTCATCACTGGGAGTACGAAGATAATACCGACTAGATACCGACTAGACGCTATCTATTGATCGATAGTCCGTGGATTGTGCTGAGTTTTAAAAGTCGCTATCTATAGAATTCACTAATGGAATTGAAAAGAGTATTTCGCAACGTTAAAACATTTCGTTAGTACACAAATTTTATACTTTTCTGACTGTTGGCACTAATTTGAACAAAAAAAGTATATGTAAATGATTATCTTCTTAGAACTGTAAATACTAACGGAGAATTTTTTTGAATGAATTTGTCATTAAGAAAAAAATTCATTATTATTTTTTCTGCTAATTCGTGAACATATTATTTGTTTCAAAAATTTGTTTGACATCACTATTTAGGTGCACCTTCTCGATTTCAACGCTTTCTTGTGAAACTATACTTATGCCTTAAATAAACCAACTCTTGGAATGATTTTTCGCATAGGTCAAAATTATTCAAAAATAACCTACCTGCCTTCCTATATAACTGGACACTGTATAAGAATCTAAAAAAAAATAACATTGTAAATACTATAACGGAGAGGTAAGTTTCAGCAACAGATTTAGCGTCACGTAAGTTACCTTACTAACTGAAAGTCAACGCATCTTTGTCGTTTTTTCTTTGTTTTGAAATTGTCAAAGAAAAAAATTATTAAAAAATCCTTTAGTACCTGCTCGGTTCAAGGCTAATTAATCCAAAAAATACGTTCAACACCTACTTCGAGTAATACCATAGTATTCGTCTCGAAAACTTTGAAAAAAAACAGCAGCTCAAAGAGTTTTTGGTTGGCCTGAAATTTCGCCCATTTAGTATGATTAATAATATCCCGAAATCCGTAGGATTTACAACGTTGCGGGGTGACACAAAATGTCAAATGTGTGGCCGAGGTAACTACGCAGCGAATAGCATTATGCGGTATAAGAGAGGAGAGAAGCTAGAGGAGAGAGAGAGGGAGAGTGTTGTTCATGAAGTATGCAGAGAAATTGTTTTGCACGGTAAAGGAGAGAGCCACAGCCTACCACAGGCGAGGCACGTGCAGCAACCTCGCGACAGTAATACACAAACCCATTCACCTCCCCGAGAGCAGACACTAAGCCGCGCACATAGTACACGCGTGTAGCGAACGCACACGTAAACGTTGGGCCAACGTTAAAGTCGCTTACTTGGAGGAGTTGGCAGGGCTGGTCCTAGTGGCGATACTCGTTGAAGGTATATACCATGGATAGTGAGAGGGTGTATATAGGAAAATAGCTCCGACATGCTAACCACCCCTGCAAAAGCATAGCCCGACGCTATTTCGCCCTCGACTTCGTATCTGTACCGTTAGCTATGCAAGCTACACGGAAACTCTGCGCTTCGGCAAACTGTCAAGCCACCAGCAGCGACTGGCGGGAAGCCTCTCGGTTCGGTGGCACGCGAGCTGGCAAACAGTTAATTCGGTGATTTCCTATGGCCTTAACGATGTGGCCCGCACGACCGGTACCACTACCCATACACTATATTCCTTCGTACACCGCATCTACCCTTGTGAATACTGCACCACGACTTGCATCGTCTCAATCGGAACTGGCTATATCCCCGTCTCGGAATTATAGCTGGACTGCTTGGCTGCCTGCTTGGATCGTCAGGAATTCCGCCAGAGGTTATGCTCCTCGTGTATATAACCTACCCGGTATGCAGTTACTAATATTTCAACCTTTTCATGTGTCTCTTGCTCGTGATAGCTTCCTTCCGTGCACCCTCAAATGTTGCTTTAGGTAGTCGACCTGTTAAACGAATTCTTTCATTGATTTGCGCAGTTATCAACCCAACATAGCTTACCGAAATCAAGGTGTTCGAATTAAACGGAGAAAATTATCACAGATTTGTTTTATGTTATTTAATCTGGTTTTGTTTGTGACGAAGCAAGTGTAACAAGAGTTTTTCCGTGGAAAGCGTGATGGCTGTTTGGCAAATTAAGGATAGTGACTACAAGGATGCTCAATGAGAATAACGGCCCTTCTAGAAATCAATTGGTAAGCCCAACAGTTTTTTTTAAAGCGTATTGGCGCTTGTGTGAATAAAGTAAAATGGCCAAAGATGGTCATAAAGCGTAACAGGTCTACAGGGCGGTGCGGTTGAAAGTAGTCTATAAAGCAGCTGAAAGATCTTCTGGAAATTAAGCCGAGTTAACACTTTGAGCCCGTTAAACACTCTCCGTTGAATTACGATAGGTATAGTATGCCACTTCTGGAAGCCCGGAACAGTTTTCAATAAAATAATGATTCGGTAATTTGACTTAATCACGATATTTTCATTTTGTTTATTGAAGGTACTAAGATGCCCCAAGGTGATTGATTTGAACAATGAAAAACGATAGACGTTCTAGGAAACGTCATTATATTTAATTAAAGCTCGAAGTTTCTTTTCCATATTTTTTCAAGGTATTTTGAGAAATTAATTTAAGAAAAAAAAAAAAACTTTCATTCCTATTTAATTATCGTCGGTATCTCTAGAAGAACATTTTTTAGTAATGCAACTACAGAACTGTATAACAATAACATGAGTTATGTTTGGAATATATTTTTTATTGGGCCATTTTTCCGTATGGTTTTTTCAGGCTTTCACTTTACATATTCATAGACGCTCCTCGAATATTTTCATTTTTTTAAGTTATTGTTAGGGATGATATTTGATAACTGTTATGTTTGGCTAGAAAGTTGGTGGTGCATAACTTGACATAGTCAAGAATGAGCTTCACTGGTGTGGTGAATGTGCTCTGGTATTATCAAGCTGTCTTATTAGACAGAGCGCATTGCCTTTGTCAGGTACTTCATGGGCAACACACATAAGGGTGGGTAGCCACATTCAGAGCCCCAGGGCTGACTTTGTGAACGCATCACCGAGGTCCTGGTCCTCGTTGCACCAGGATCACAGCATCGTTCTGCTTCATCTTCGTGCCCGAAATACCAAACGTGCCGAACGTGAATGTTCGCTTACAGTGGAGCGCGCTTAGATGGTTCGTATGGTCTAAGAGTTGTGAAGTTGAAAGCATTGTTCCGGGGTCTAACCACGTTTCCCCAAAGATCTTTCCTCTCTGGGCTGTGGTTCCTGTATTTACCATGAGGAAAGAGAAAAGAGCACATTATCGCTTTTCTGTAACAGTGTCGAGCTCCTGAAATAGTGGCACGTCAAATCTCTTTTGAATGTTTAAGTACCTATTGTGAAGTGTGTGAATTAACCTGATTTTTAAATGCCACTAATTGAAGGACACGAACCATACACGGCCTGACATACATCATTGGTATGGCTGATGAAGGTAATATTTTGCAACATTTATATCGCACTGTAAACATTGTTGTAAAAACTGTTCCTCCAATTTACCAATTTTTTGTTCATTCGTCTATTTTTTAATTTTAGGGGGCTGACATCACAAAAATAAAAAGGCACGGAGACTGGAAGTCAACAACAGTAACCGAGAGATATATTGAAAACTCAGTAGGATACAAAAGAAAGACTATCTCATCTTCAAAATAACACCAGGGAGTGGAGAACGCGGACAAAGAAAACACAAAGGTATCGACTTCGACAATCGTCGTGCACGAGGTTACGGACAAGGAGAAAATCACTACACCGAAAGAAGAAACGAAGATGCACTTTCCAAATTGCTCGAACATAACGATCAACTTCTCGTGTTGATTTAAGTTCAACTTCTCTTTATCCAAACATTACTATTTACATACATACTATAAAAACTATTCATATCTACATAATGGATCTGAGAATGAAGTATCCATTATTTTTAAGAAAAATGTAAACCTTACTGTTTGTATATAATGTATAAATATTGATCCTCGGATGAGTCTTTTTTCACCCCATTTTAATTTCATTCCAACAAACTGGAAAAATCGCTACTTGGAAAAAAATTTAAGACAGTGTATTTGAAAATAAAAATATCGAATTTAGCTTTCGTTATGTTGTTTTTTAATTCTATTTCGTATGTCTACAGTAGGAGGCCCCCTTAACTCCCCACCAGGGATTGACCCCTCGAACCCGCCGCTGGACTCTGACCGCCTGGACTACAGGGAACACAGTTCGGGTGCCTGCGAGAGGTATGTGTCTCATTCCAGTTGCATCGAACATGGTTTTGGAAACATTTTGAGGGGACCACATGCACACATATACATGAGACACGACTATAAATACACCTACAGGTACTATACATACACCTGACGTCACTAACATTCGTAAAATTCACGACAACTCGGCTTTTTAAAAATTATATTTGTGCCGTTCGTTTAAAGAAGCTCCTGAATAAATTCTATCAAAGACGTACAGTTTTATCATGAAAAACGATAGCTTAATTTGGGTATTTTACAAAAGCCGTCAAAAACAGTTGGAGTCTCTAAATATTAAGGAATGTCGGTGGATAAAATGTATGTAGCTACGTACTAAAGAGAAAGATTGAGAAGGTTCTTTCAATATTGTCCCTACTTCTCTCGCCAAGTTATACGGTGAGAAGAGGCGTTGAGTAGTTACTCTGGGGAAAATCAATGCTAAATCGCAGGTGATACCCGGCCGGGAAAGCTTATCGAATAAGACTCTTACTTTGCATTTCAAACTCCGTCACGCCGTTGACGCTCCTGAAAATTCTATTCCATCGTCCTATTTACCTCTCTTTTTGTACGTTCCCTCTCATCGCTAATGTACACGAGCCGGCCCACTCAGACAACAATTGTTCGTACAACACTTATCCTTCAGCTCGAATAGAATTAAACCTAAGTCTATAATAGCATCAGCTCCGCGCTGTTGAATTATTAACACTAGAATCTGAATCACATCAATTGCTCTTGCTAGTTTAGTTCATTTATAACCCGTCTGTAAAATCCAAAACAGGTACTTCACTTGGTGTTTGTATACTATTTTGTTTCAAATGTCAAAATCTTCATGATATAAAAGTTCGCAACGTGATGGCACTAAAATTATTTGTGCTACTGAATGGGTTCCAGAAATAAGATTCAGAGAAAATCATTTGTCATATAAAGTGAGTGCAAGATCCGAAGGGTTTGGTTTTGATTAATTTCCTCAAGAGTTGGCATTTATAACATTTATAACCTCAGTTCTAGAGAAAAAAAACCCATATAGAAGTCGAACGAAAATTTTGATGCTGAGTTATTGTACTTTTTTTGTGGACGTAGGTTTGTTCCAAATGCGAAATTTCTTGATTTACCCCAAAACTTATACATGACATTCATTCTTCCCTCAACAAATACAGCATCTTTTGTGGTAGTATTTAAGAAGATATCGTCATACTTAAGATATTGAAGAGGTATTTTTTAACCATAGATTTATATCTGATAGTGTTTCCTTGAAATTATTTTTCAAATATCTTTTTGCGCTGATTTTCGTGTAACTCGGCTCTATATTACCTTTTTCCAGTGTCATTGGGCTGGTTCGCTTTGTAAAAATTACGACGGATGATTCTGTCTTTCTTATACAAAGAATAAATAGTCTTTCCGTTTTTTCTCAATGGAAAGATTTGAAGGGATGCCACTGGCCGAATTCGAACCTCCGCCCAAATAAAAACCACCCTAAGCCACAGTATATTGTGTTCATTTGCAAACAAGACAGAAATTATTCTCTAAATTAACAATACAACATTTTTATTCATCATTCTGATATTTTTTATGACAAACTAACAGAAATTTTCTACTACCAACATCTATAGACATGGAATTTTGTAAAAGTTCAGAGTACGGAAATTTCAGTTTTATTACTACAACGCATATTGTAGAATTAATGCATTCACATGTTGAATTTAATTTTGTTGAACGATTTGATCTGACGCGCGATTGAAAGCATTATTTATAGAAAGTAATCACTTTGAGCAATCATTTAGCTTTTCGAATTGTATGGATTAAGTACTCCATACAATTCGAAAAAGCGCAACTCATTCATTGGAATTTCGCATCAATTTCTGTTACTAGCATTTCGTACTCCTAATCCTAAATGAGCAAAGTTTACATTTCTTATTATGTCAAGAAACATTGCCAGGGTGAACTCTTAAGTCCTGAAAGTTAGCATGGAAAATGTATACAAAGTCAACAACGTATATAAAATGTGTTTCTCCAAATGCTTTCACCCACGCAACTCTATCTTCTATAGCCTTTTCATAGATCTTGAACGAGTACAAGTTCTCTCTTTACTTGTCTCTTATTCTTCGGCATCTTCATTCCCCCACTTGCATCTCCGTTAGCTTGCGTAAACTTTCGATCAAAGACTCTACAGAGTCGCGTAATTAGTTTCGTCGTCGATAGCGTTGATGGTAAATACGATTCCTTTCTCAAATTGTGTTTGTCGACAGATTTTTTTTTTCAAGTTATATTTTTTATTCTACCATTACCATGTTTAAATAAGTCACCGGATTATGGTTTTGTTACATCAGGAACGTCTTTGAAATCAATAAAATAATACTTGGCTTTAAAGGGCCTAAACATAAATGTTTAGGTTAAGAAAAAAATTATTGGTTCTCTTTTTTTTAATGTATATTAGAGGTTTAAATAGTATTTTTAGGCCGATAAGTGGAGCAATAGCCATAAAAAAAATGCTATAACCCTATTAAGAGTATCAGAAGTCTGTACCCATTATTACGTTACAAATTGCTGAAAATCACCATGGGAACGTTCCGTTAATCTTCGAGTGAACCATTTTTCGGTACAATTAAGGACAAAATAACTGGATTACGAAATTTTTTTTTGAAGTGACGACTGGGTTCGTGGAAAACGAACCATATGCTTGAGGACACGAGGTGAAGGCATCTCTTTATCGACGGCGTGACGGCCAATGAATATATTATAGTACGATTAGAAGAGCGAAAGAGAGTAAGGTATATAAATCAGGTGAAAGGAGGAGAGAGAAGGAAAGCTGTGTTCGAGGAGTTAGATAGCGTGAGATCTGGCAAAGTAGTTGCTGAGTTCCTGGTTGGAGGGGGGATGACCCGATCCCAAAACTCGGTGCTTGGGTGCTCATATACGCGAGCCAAACGTGTACGAGCTCAGGAGTTGGTGTTGGAGGGGTTGAAGAGGACGACGAGGGTGACTGCAGGGGTTTGGGCCACGTTGTCGTTGCCGGCTCGGATATATCTCTAATAATAACGAGACTTCTTTAAGGCCTCGCCCGAGGTCGCAGTTGTACTGTAAATCCCGAACTTTGGCGTAACGCTAATTTCAAGTTGGAACGCCGCCTGGTCTCATACACGGTTAAGCGAAAAGCGAGACACTAAGAGATTGAGGATGAAGTACGAGATGAAAGTATAAATGTAATGATATATAGAGCTTGGAGGACCTACGATATTACCAAACGTAACCTTGGGCAAGCCTAATTGAGCTTTTTCGCCGTCGTAATGATTAGCTCTTCATTCAGAAGTACTTAACTAACAAGACCAACATTCTTGAAAATCGTCGTCATAGATCAACTTTTATCGTTATTTCAAACTTCATTCCCACAGGGAATTATCCCTCATAATCGGGCGTGTATAATTTATCTGTGTTGTCGATGTAGGATTCTATACTGATGCTTTAAATAGGCCATCTAACTTCTCTGATAGACCGTTTATTATTGTTCATACATAGAATTTTTTAAAATTTTGCATGTCAAATTTAAAAAAATAGTTTGTTGTAAATAATAGTTCGTTGAGTTGTTGGAAATATACAAGCCCCGAAAAGTCCAAATTCTTACGAGAATTCTCCTGCCGAAAATATTAGTTGCAATATTTAAAAAAAAAAATACTTTACTGACAAAAAATATGTTGTATTTTTTCAGGTACCTTAATACATTTCGTTAAATAATACATTTTGCTATTAAAAGTTTATCTTAAATTTGAACTTTCCAATTTAACGTGAACTTTGTAAATATAAAAAAACGTTCCGAATATATAGGGTCGAAAAATAGAAAAATATTTTCTATTTTACGAAGTACCCAAAATACCTAAAAAGTATTTCAGTATTGAAAATATGTACTTTAAATACTTGAAGTACATGACGTATTTCAAATACTGCCCAGCTCTGATTCCCACCTAAGCTGTCATACTTATCGGCCCATTGTACTTATGACAAAAACTTTCTTTATCTTCACCGAATAAATCTTTTCATGCTCCAAAAATCTCGCCGACGAGTAAACTTCACTGTAATTAACTGAGAGTTGTTTTTTCTTGTTGACAAAGCAAGGCGAATCGTGCGTGAATACCCTAACGAACGAACGAACGAGGCAAGTGCAGAGACATTTTGGAGATGACGATGTACGGCATATGGTTGGCTAAGCGACTTGGTTGGTTCTGTTGTTGGAGAGTCATTTCTATCAAGACACTCGGTAGAGATGCCGCGAGAACTGCGAGGAGTGCCACGACGGAGTGAGGAGGGATAATTGAATACAACTTGATCGAGCCGCGCGTTTCCACCCCATTAAATCGGGCTTAAACTCCCACCCTGTGTTGGGGGAAGCGAGTTAGGAAGAGGAATATAACGCTTGCTCGAGGTTGAGGAGTGAGTAAAGGTATGTACAACCCCTCGACTTCAGAGTCTTCGGGGCGAGAGAATGTTTACTGCTGGCCCAGCTGGAGGCCAATCAGTACGGACCACGACTAGCACCACCCTCTTCGTCTCCGTTCTCTACTTTTACCCCATGGCTTCTCGGGTGTGAGCTCCCAACCTACTGCTATACAACGGTACAATAGGATCGGGCACGGTAATAGCCCGACCAATGTCGTTATATAGCCGGATTATTCTCCGCTTGGTCTCGTTCGGCTTCGAGTCACCGGAAATTTCCCATGCCTTATTTGCCCGTGACGCACGTTCCTTCGCTTTGGCTCACACTTCCGAGAGTCAAAGTCTCTCCTGCTGTTACTCCTCGTGTCGCTTATATAGCTACTATCAAATTAATTTACTTAGGGCTTTAAAGCCTTCACTCTTGCAAGCACATGGTTTGCCAGTCAACAGTTAGCGGAAGGTCTACTGTAGAAGTTCAGCACCAACTGGATCAGTAGCTAACTCGTACGACCTTGAAGTTTCTTCACCCAACACCTTTGACGGCGGCTAGAGTCGATGGAACTTATAACTCCTTTGTATCCGTGGTTTAATGTATATTTCGATAATTCCGGAATTATCCAAATCTTGATGAGTTATTTCGGGAAAGGGATAATTTATAGAACGCTGCACTGAAAATATCCTAGCAATCTCAATTAATAGTTAATCAAAATGGTTGCAAAAATAAGTATGGTCTTCTGTAAAGTATGAATCGATCACCATACTACTATTCCCGTTTAGTTTACCATTTATAATTAATTATTTTCACATACAACATTCCATACTCGACTAAACCCCAAAGAAAGATAAAAAAAAATAGGTGCTTGCGGGCACCATTTGCTCGCATTAGCGTTTTTGTTCGCACTGCTGTGCTCGCCAGTGCGAGTTTCATGTATAAATGCGAAACTGCCTCGTTATAACGAGACTCCAAAGAAATAAGCACGATTATTGCGCGCCGCTGTTACGATACGGCAGACATAGAGAATTTCATACGAGGGCTTGGGGTCTCATAACTTCGTAATCGTGGAGCTCCGAAATCGGGGGATTGCTTCATAGTACGGAAATCCATAGGAAGCATGGAGATTCGTTAGCGAGATAAAGAGTCACTGATAACACAATGTAAATATTATATTTTCATTATTTTTAATTATTCAGGTGACTTGTTACTCATAGAAAGAGCAGTGTTTTCGTAAAGTTGTTTTTTTTACTAGCTATTAATGACACATTCAAAATAATCTAGACCCGAGTTGAAATTTAGACGGGCAAAAATAGATGAGCAATATTTGAACAAAATGCGTTCAGAATACCATTTGCATGGCTGCGACTTTTCAATAATGAATGACTTTAATTTACCTTTTGGTATTTGAGAAAAAAAATAATACTCATAGAATTTTCTTACAATGATGTCTATAATTATGAAAACTAAAATGTATTTTCAAGACGATTTTATTCGCATGTTGGCAATGGCAGATATTCCTCAATTAGCGTGAACGAAGATTCCTGTCGACTGTTCGTTCTTATGTTTGGAAAACCCAAACTCATGAATCAATTGTCCATTGGGCCTACGATGATGTAATTTTCTACAAACACTTTTCTTTTATAGCATTGAAATTCTGCTCGAATTAATTTTTTTGCCGGGAATTCATTTATCATAAATACTATAATACATTTTTTCTTATTGTCATATCTTATTTGCCATATATTTGTTTTATCCGCATTTAAAAATTGTAGAGCATCAAGTTTACGGTGAATTGGTCCATTGCAATGATGAATATTCGCTGAGTAAATTTTTCTCAATTTACTCAGCGAATTAAAAAGATTTTTCAGCAGATTTAGCTGCGGCTCGGTAAAACACGAGTCCTCACTTCTTGCGTCATAAGACGTCGACATGCCGCCGAGAGTAGGATTTTCTGACCTCCCAGAGGAGGGCGGTGGCCGCATTTCCCGAAAGAGCGCTGGATGTGAGGACACATCTGTCGAGCCTCAAATCCTGAGTGGCTAGAAACCACAGCTTCTGGGTGACAGGTGCACAGTTTCTCACTATAACTAAAAATACTTAATGGTTCGCTTGATAGTGGAGTCTCCTTAAGAAAGTTAAGTAGTGAAGGAACCCGTAAAGAAAAGTTATCAGGGTTTTCCGAAGGCTTTCGATTAATGTTCCCGTATTCCCTTAAACCTTATGTGGAAGCCTCATAGGGCTTACTTAATGACGGTCACCCATTTTCTTTGAGGACCTTTAAAGCCTAAATGTAAGCGGCCTTTATGGTTTTGCACTGATAAAAATCCCCATTGTGAAAATCGGCTGGTGTAGACTTTTCGATGGTATTATCAAACTATAGATTTTTGTTGTGGCAAGGGAAAACACAACATTTTTCTTAGACACACCCTGATATATATATATGAACAGTTCAAATAATTTTGAAAAAGTACATTGTATTATTTCGAGGGCCGACCGTCGAGTTCGGCGCTCGGCCTAAAGCTGCACTGATAAGAAACTTATGAGACCCGAAGTGACCCAGGGTTCGAAAACACGACTATTTCGCGCGAACGCTGATGAAGGCAAGAGTAACAAGAAACCGTACTGTGTGTTACAAAATGAAAATAATATTTTTTATCGAACTAACAAAATGATGAAAAAAAAACAAAACGGTAAATTTACGTTCTTTGAATATTTGTTTTTTTTTGTAAACGATTTCTTAAGATAATTGATCTTTTAGGTATTTTTAATAATAACAAATATTTCCGGACGTAACAGTAGATTGTTGGTACTATTTTATGTGTCAAATAGCTTGTGATCAATAGCCTAAAAAAAGAGGATTTCCATTTGTGCTACTCAGAAACTAGACAAGGCCTTGGATGTTACAGTAGATGGAGAGGAATGCTCAGCGTTCATGCAGCAATGTGCCGCGATACAGGACCTCGCGATATCACGTTGCACTGTGTACCCACACTCGATATCGTCAATCGGTATCCCGATGCTACGGACCATCGTTTCGATTGGAATCCTAAATATTCGGGACTGTTGGATGGCGATGCGTCTGTGTGCAAGGACTGTACGAACTCCCTTCGATGTTCACGATTATAGCCAAAATCCGAATTCCCCAGTGTATTCGCATTTACACACCGACTCAATGAAATGTGAAACGAAGTATTTTTCCGAGAATTCAATTTATCCGATCGACTTTAGATTTCTTTTGCAGTTCTAATCAATAGAATACAAATATGGTTATTGCTCTTTACCTTGAATTTTCTTTTTTTTTTTCTTCAAGTTTCAATATCAGAGTAGATAAAAAGTCAAATTTTTATGTATATGAAGTTTTTCTTTATAGTTTCTTTAAATCTTTTATAGTTTTTTTTAAAACTCGAATACTTTTCAGCATTGCTTTGCAGAACAATTTTTGCCAGTAAGTCACATGGAAATAAAGTTTTCCCAATTTTCATACTTTTTATATTGATATACAGGACTTGAGGAATTTCATTCGCCTAGAAACCGGCTGGACGATGACTTTGAAATTGAAGGAATTGATGTTAGGACGTGAGAGTAAAATTTGGAGTTATTGAAATATAGTTTGCGCATACCCGATGTCTAGTATGCCAGAGCACCATCATGGGGTATTTAAACCTATTTCATATCGCCTGGACAACTGGAGGTAGTTATAATGCTGAGGAAAGTGCGAGGGATGGACCACGAAGAGAACGTTAAATTCACACGTACAATACTGAATACATAGCAAAAGTGAACGAGAACGGAAGCTGGAGGAAGTCTGTACTGGATTGAGTTCCTACGTTTACGCCCAGTCCAGTTCTCATTACGACCCATTCGCCTTCTCCCCAGCGCATGAAGAGAAACGAGAAGTTTCGCGAAATGTGGTTTGCGAAATACCGACGTGGCATCACGCTACCCACAGATGATGAGCAATCTCACGAGAATCTCAAAACTTTCTTTCCTCCCCGTCCATTTTATCCACCGAGAAAGGCTTTTTACAACAGCAAAACCTCATAAAATGTACTTATTTCGTCCTGGACCTTTCATGTGCTGGATCAACTTCCGATTAGTCCCAAGAAATTTATGTATTTATTTATATGATAGACTTCATGACTTTTTTCAGGCGTCGTTGGCGAAGCACCCGTTAAGGAAATATATAACGGAAAACCTTAAGTACGCCATTTCTATTCTAAGCGAAGACAGTACTCGAATACTCGTTGTTCTACATTGAAAAGCTTACTAATAAAGATGACACAAATGTATTCCGGTCTGTGTTCGATCCAAGATTTGACGTTATTTCGAAGTATCTAGAAAGGATCATTAGCCTTATTTTATTCCTGTTACAGACCGTTTCATTGCTCCAATAAGTGTTTGCTTTAGATGTGTCTATAAGATTTTTTAAAATAACATATATTTTTTTATTGGTTATTCCTCGAGTACGCCAATTGGCAAAAGTATTTCCTCCCATTTAGTCGCCACTTTATTTCTCGAGACCTCTCTACAATGTTGTCCGCAGCCACTCTTTCTAATGCACTACTGTATCGCATTCACACGGAAACTGCGGAAATCCCGGCCGATACAGGCGGCTTTATTTTCGCTGAGTTTTTACTGTATCAGAATGCATTAGAAACTCAGAAAAATTGCCTCCCGCTTAACAATTTACGTGCTAACCAGTGTGCAACTAAGCGGTCACCCATCCAAGTCATGGCCGCAAAAAATGCTGCTTAACTCTGGGGACCGCCGGAGTCGCACATCGACGACGCGTTCACTGTTGTCGGTTGAAGTTTAAAAAATTACATTATCAGTACTTGAAAATATGCAATAGAAATGTCATGTCAAGAGACAAACAGATAGCAATTATAAAGCTGGTAATAAGTCTCGAAATAAAAGCACGAGATAAAAATCCGTCCTCAATAAATAACGAACATAAATCGTTGACAAGGTGGGATATTTCCATTGTTTTCTCTTCTGAGATTCCAAGCTCTCAACTGTCTTCCAATTGCACAATCTTTCAGAACTTCAGCCACTCTGACACTGATATACACAGCATATTCACCAACGAAGATGTATAGAGTAGAGATGCCAATTTAAAGATAAATATCTAGAATCGCATCGAACAAGATATTCTCGAGTGTCAGCTGCTCTCTGTATTCATCTAATAGAGTAAGAACCGCATATTATTATTCCGATATTTCAAGGATATCTAGAACCGCTCATTAAAGTGAAGTGAAATATCCGCTCCTGCGAGAGGGATATAATCAAAATACGTGTTACGGAAAATGACAAAGAAACCCGTCGTTGAATGTTTGGCCTACGCTTACAAGCGGCAGACTTAAAGCTAAGAACTCTTTAAATGACAATTCTGATACGATTGAAAAGATTTATGTAACATACTCGAAGCGAAGGCACTTTTTTTAGAAAAATGTTTAATCCGAAGATTTAAGTTCCTGCACGAAGTCGACTGATTTTGCTTTCACCCTGAGACAAAAAAATTCAAAGAACGATATAATTTAATTGGATGCTGTACATTTGTACAGTGTAATCAAATTTCAGTGTGAATATCTCTGTTCAGAAAATTGACAACGTTTCAAAATTTCCCGAATGTTCAGAAAATTCTAAATAATCTTTGTACTACAACCTTTTTCCGAAATGTACATACATGAAGAATATTGTGGGAGTAAATTTCAGGGCCATCCATTTCATTAATTTCTAGTGAAATTGTCTAAGAGTTAACGACAAGGTGGAGGCCCTGAAAAGAGTGTCCCACACAGACGTTACTAGTGTATATCTGAGTTGGTTGAGTAATAAAACGGCTTCGCCGTTAACTGACCCAGAAGGATTGCGAGCTTTACTCGTAACCCGGCAACCTCCATCTCTGTTTAACCTTTAAGCATTTCCGTAGTGGCTGAGCAGGGAGTTGAGAGGAGCAAAAGTATAGTATGTATAGAGGATGGTTTGGAGGGAACGAGGCACCCTACAAGCTAGACGGTACCTACACATCGTATCCTACATAACTATATAACTAGATAGGGATTAGACGTAGCCAAGGGAGGCTTTAGCGCGGATCGGTGAAATCATGTAGTGGCTTCTCGTCCGCAGCTGCCTAGATCTTGTATATTCCTTGACTTCTTGGTGTCCCGTTACGCGCGACCCGAGATTACATTTCGTTATAGATAACGTCGTCTTAGATTCGCCCTGCTGGTCCCTTCCCAGCTCGCATGTTACGGCGATTTCGTGAAATCCAGATCATAGTACGATACGAGGGATGCCTGTCAGCCAGCATTAAAAGTTTGATTATGTTTCGGTTTACCAGAAATCCAAAATCGTAGACGTTGATGAAGGCAATGAGGACAAGCTTTTACGCAAGTTTCAAGCGACGCAAGTACTGCGGTAATATAACGGCAAGGCAACAAATATAACAGGTAATATTGCCTGGTCACGTAAGTTGCAATTTTCGACTCGGCAATATAACATTATTATATTATCGGTACAATTTATTTATATTAAAACCAAAATGTTATCATGACAGTTATATTATGAGAATAACAACTGTAACATTGAATGTTACCACCATGTTATATAATCACAACATATCAGAAGCATAACATCGCTACATTACATGTCACTTCGATTTTATGTTGCCGTAATGAATCGTGTTCGCCGGTGTGTTCCATAGCAGTGTTGAAACGATAGGTTGGCACAAGCGCTGTTCGTGATTCCTTCACTTTCGCCCCTTGGTTCTTTATTTTCGACCCTATGGATGATAGCTTGTAACCTCACTCTCTGTTGGTCTTGCAGACTTGCTATTCAACGCACTACTATCCATACACTTAATGCAATAAATATATTCTGCAATGCTGACAAAAATGAGCGTTTGCGCACTTACTTTTGGCCCTTGAGGCACAATATTATATTTTCTCCAGCGTCCGCAAATAAGTGAAAACCGGGGCCGCACATCTAATGACGTCAGAAACTCAGCCGTTTACCTTATTTCGAACTCTGATAATTTCACATCGGTCAAATGTGGAAAAGATTCCATGTGTCAAGCATTGCAAATCAAGTACACGAGGCGTTGGTTAAATTTTCTTTTCTATTTTCCCAGTTCCAGTGGCAAGACAGAACCGCAAGAGGCAGTTTGGAGTTATATCCGTGTACGCTTACATAGTTAAGCATAAAGCTGGTTCACGGCAGTAGAGCCTATGATGAGGCAGACCCGTACAGGCCTTGTGAGCGCTTGGAAGTGTCCCTGGGGCACTAGAGTAGTTGTAGTCGTCGAGGAGACTTGCTGCCGTTGCTTTGTTGTGTAATCGACGACATTACACGGCCACTGTAGAGAATAAGTAAACGAGGAACCGACAACGTGCGGCGGTCTGAAGGGTTAGGTGGGGTTAGAACGTGGACGGGACAGAGAAAGTGAGGACCCGGAGGATATATCGTATATACGCGTCTTCGTACTAAGAGAAGAGGATGCTGAAGCGGAGCAAGCTTGCACCGGCAATTGATGCCTGCAGTGGTAGTGAGAGGGAGATGAGAAATAGAAGCTGAGAGACGATGAAGAGGCACTGAGGAAGCAAAGCTGTGGTAGAGGAATAGAAACCACGCAGAGGCATCCAAACAGGATCCCTATCCTCACTCGGAGTTAATTGCCTGGCCAATGTAGGATTAGCAGGTTGGCTAGATGGCTGACTGGCCTGACTTACGGTTAGCCTCCGAGGCCGTCTAACCGACTACCTGAAATGCATGTTGTCTCTTTTGCTTGTAGCATTGATGCTGTTCTAACTTATTTGTGTCCTGATCGCCTAGTATCATGTATCATGAAACTGTAGTTATACCTCACTCGGTAAGCAGATGCATAGTAAATATACGCGTACTAAACGTGTCATGTTGAAGATTGTTTTCGTTCGGGTCGCCGTGTCCAATCCTAATAGTGATAATATTACAGGCAAAATCTCCTGGGAGCGAATAGCAATGTCAGGATGAAGATTGTAAAATTTGGAGAACCCGATAGTTGTCCTGACTTACAATCAAACTAGACATTTAACAGACTGCCTAAGATGCATGTTGTTTCGTTCGCCCGTAGTCTCGATTCTGATCTACCATAAGGATCTCCAGTTCATTAAGAATACCACAAGATAAAAATAGGGCGATCGCACTTAATCAGCAAGAGCATTTAAAATATGGCCATGGCAAAAAAATGTTGGGTCGAGTAATTCCCTAGTTCGCACATATGGTCGACAAAAGAATCTTCATTCACTTAACGTTGACACTTCTGTATCGGATTCTAATCTTGACGATATTTCAAGCAATCGCTTCTAAAAGCTGTAATACCATAGAGAGAATAGCAGCTTGAATGTAAGATTTGAAAAGTCTGCAGACTCTAATAGCGTGCTCATCTCTCTTCAGCTTCTGGCTTAAGTCTATGCAAATTTTTCTTAAAGTAAATGGAAACGAAATAGAATGAAGAAAATACAGACGAACACGTATCCAGCGACGAGGAGAAAGGGATCGTAGGTTAGCTTCTACGTTCCTACGAATTCTGATTCGCTTGAGTGGAAAGCTATCTTACGGATCGAAGTTTAACTGGAGCGATATAACTGGAAGAACGGGGCTGGTTTCGCGGAAGTTGCGAGAGTATTCTATACACTGTAGACGAGGCAGATATACGCTGTATACTCTTACAGCAGCGAGACCACGCTCCTGGTGCGAGTTAGACCACCGCACCAGGGAGGAAAACGATTTTACCGTTCAGCCACGCGGATCGAGGGAACCTGGGAGAAAACGTCGACTAAGAACTGGCTCATGGGATCTCTGTACCACTCTGGGAGTGTGTGTATAGGAGCGTGCACGCTAGAACGCTATTTATCAAGTTGAATCAACCTCCGCCTAATCAGTCGACGATAGACGATTGGAGTTGAGAGGCGTAAAAACTTGTATTAGCTGCCGAACGACTGCGCTCTCTCACTTTGTCTCAAAAAATGCTGTGAACCCAAATGGTACACCAGTATGAAATGAGTTTCAGACAGCTGACAGCGCTTTACATACATCCAGTGACTAGGCAATAACAATGGTCGAAAACCCAATGAGAAAACGATTTTTTCATGTGCTACATCTATATTCCGGATACTTGACATCGCAAAAGCCTTGAAAAATATTCTGATCATTATGATTCGTTAGATCAATTACCGTATTTTGTGCGTTGCTGCAATTTTGTTGATATTCTCCATTGCAATACAAACCGCTTTTCTAGAAGTGACGACAGCGGCCTCGCCATTTTGTTCGCTAACGCGATGGCCTCAGACCGAATTTCATTCAATTTCTTCCCGCTGTTCCTTCCGCAAATCTTCAATTTTTCACGCAATGCGATGGTATGTGAAATCTTGAAAAAAATAATTCCACGACTTCGAAGAATTTTGTATCGTGATGGGTATGTGTCGAAAGCGAATGGGGTAGAAATTGCTCGTATAGAACTTATCGTATCGTGTCGAACATGCGTCCTGTCCAACTTTATTGCATCATACTAGCGCTGTGTAGACATCTGTCGTTCCAAGCTGGCGATGCACCCAAATTTATCCGAGCATAAATTAGTTCAGATGTGATAAATTTTGAGGTTATTTATGTATTTTGCTGTTGAAAACTGGTTGGATTTGCATTTGCTATTTACACTATTGTCTTAACAATTTACTACCCATCACATTGTTACTACCACTACTACAACAAAGGAAACGTCCTACCTATTAAACCTATTAAACAACTGGTGATATAGAAATCGGATCGATCAGTTGATTACTGCTAAACGCATAATTTCCGTCGTTTGCCTGCCGAACGATCAGGATAGAATCAGGAGTAAAAGTTGCTATTGGATAAAATGGAATTTTGTTAATACATGATATGTTGACCCTTCTTAAAGTGTCAAATGGTGTAGCGATGGAATCCTGTAAGCCAAGATTGGTATGGAAAACATAGGAAGGGTGGGCCATTAGAGGTTGAGGGCGATCTCACGAGGGTCAGTGCAGCCTCCGCCCGTGCAGTGTCGGTGCTGGTGTTCGTGTTATGTTGTGTTGTACTCCTCGGTTGGCCTGACGTTGAAAGATGGTGGCCCTCCTTCTCGGGGCTGGCGGCTGCTTCCAGCATGACATAGCACCATCCGAACACGCTGATAGATCCAATTTACAGAACGGCTCCCGCTTCACCAAGCCACCCAGTCACCCAGCTCAACGGTACCAGCAACCTCACTGCATAGACCACCCGCCTAAAAGACAATTTTTAACTTCTCCAACCTCATCTTAAGTGTGCCCAGCAGCTTAGTGTAAGCACCACCAGCTGTACTAGAATTTTCGTTGGTCTCTTGCACAATTTATCAAGAAATTTAGGAGTATCAATTAAAATAATTCGGGTTCAGAATGTATCAATAAACGATACAGATTTGTATATACATAAAAATGTACACTGAGTTAGCTCGAGATTTTCTTGTATTAATTATAGTATTTGAATTGAATATTTCACACGAGAATAAATAATTCGTTGGCCTAACCGAAAGAAATACTTTTTTTTTAAATCTTAATAAACTTAAATATGCGTTTCTGAAGAAAAGCTGATATATTCGAGGCATTTATTCCAATTCGGCTACCATTTTTTGACCCTCTCGGATCTGCTTGATAATTGGCCATATGTTGGTACTCAAAAATACTCTCTGTGAAAACTCGAGACCAGATGATTTTGTCACTCGCTGAATTTTCCAATCACCTTGCATCGGGGGATTCTATACATTGCAAATACAAGTGCATTGTATATACCCACCAAGTGCATTAGTGCAGATGAGAGCTGTTTTTACACATTTCAATTGAGTTATAATTGAAATCGTTGTAATTCTTTAACACGTTTCGAATGCGCAAAAATACGCCATTCCGAACATTATTGTACTGATAGTGCGTGAATATAACGCACTTATCTGCAGTGCAATCACGATTCTTGACTAATTACCGGGGATCTATTAATATCCAATGCAGAATGGACATCGACCGGACATGATGTATGAATATGGCTTATAGTTTCTGGACCTCACGGACCCTTTAACTTTGGACGCTGCTGTTCATTACAAAAGCTATACATATTTTTTACATATCAATACATAGATATATATTTTTTTACCGCGGAAAAAGAGGAGTAAAGATGTTGCACTGCGTCAAAAAAAGAAAAGGAAAACATCATTTCTTCGATTCCCAAGGCATTCACATCCCCTCGTAAACTTTTAGAGTCCCCGAAGGATTACCAAAACCCATGAATATAAAATAGAAGTCGCACAAAGTGGTCCCGTAAATTGAATAGAATTGTATTTGATATCAATCATGACTGGACGTTTTGAAATATCTCGTGTTCGATTCACCAATAAAAAAACAAATAATAATAAAAAATAATAAAAATAATAATAGCATATGTAATGCCATAGATGCAAAGATGTAGAAAGATTGAAAGATTTTCTGTTAACAGTGTTAGAATTTGCAATTCCCCTAACTGTAATGACACATTTAGCATAAATGTTGGTTGGGGTTAACTGCAATTTGGTATCTGCTCATGCAACTGGCTGGATGATCCGAGTCCTACAGAATCGAAACAGTAGCGAGATCTCGACAAGCGAACATCCCTGCAACTCATTGCAGCCCTCATCTGCATCCCGGAAGGACGGGTAGCGAGGCGCATGTGAGACCAGCTGACCCCACAACGATTAATGGAAAACTTAATTATTGGCTCGCGGGTAGATCAGACAAATCTGTGGGGGAGGGAGGTCCGCGGCCGCTTGTATCTGTGTGACTAAGCGGCAGGCGTACGCAATACATTGATACAGCTTCAATTTTCGTTCGTAGTATATACGAGACATTCCATGTCAAACTAGCTACTCTCAGAAATTACATTTCGACATTATTGTGCATTTAGACGACATAATAGTACACGGATTAATTTTTTATGCATTCAGTGTATTACCTTAGCGTTTCAAAATTTCTACGACAGTAGAATTCAATATCGTTTATTTCATGTATCTACTGGTTGAAAATTGTTAAGTATGAATGATAAAT
This sequence comes from Tromatobia lineatoria, assembly GCA_949699805.1. NCBI lineage: Eukaryota > Metazoa > Arthropoda > Insecta > Hymenoptera > Ichneumonidae > Tromatobia > Tromatobia lineatoria. The sequence continues at coordinate 567,859 of OX453045.1, forward strand.
TTTTGAAAAATAATTTTCTCCGAATTTATCGGGGCCATATGGAAATAATCCATGTTTTCATATTTTATGCCCGTAAAAAAAACAACTAACATACATTTGAATCGGTTTTTTGTTAGTTATGGCATAAATTATCAATCTCATTAAGAATACCTGACATTTTGTAATGATTTTTTTTTCATTTATGGTCGAACGGTGTTGAATACAAAACTACAATTAGATGTATCATTTGAAATGCATATATAATGTCGAACCCTCACTAGGTTTTGATCCTTCTCACTTACTAGTCGATTTCTTATTATGAATCTACTGCCATAATTGACGAAAAAAATTCAATGTAATTTCTGACTTGTCTCAAGATATACTAAAATAGCAGTTTCGAAATAACTAAAACACAACGTGTAAGAAATGTGAATCGCCAGCGTTCCGCAAAGCATTCTACAATCGTGCAATACCAACACATAAACAATTACACGTTGTCCCGCAAATTCATATAATGTGAAAGTCGAGTGATAAAAAAAAAATCATTGGGACTGGATGTGTCCACTTCAATTTTTGTATGTCACATATAATGTCATAACTACAGTGTGAATGTGCATATAGGGTTTCCAAGATAAATATATTTACCGAGTTAATTTTTTCAGGTAATCTACGTTTAAGGGTGAAGCGAACGTTACTATGGAAAGTGCCTATTGGGGTCTCTTGGACGGATGGGGCGAATGAAACGTAAACGTGCTATTAAAGAGCGAATGAAGGCTATACCACGCTAATAGGGAGCGAGCTACTAGAGAGAGTGGACTGTAGATTGAATTTGGGCGTCGATTCCGGCTGTGCACGTGTTTGTGTACGCTTCGCAGGGTAGAATGGGGGCACTGAAGAGTCCACGGTCTCTCCACAGCCGATGGTGGTTACGAGTGGAGGACGACCGCGTGGGATGTACTTGACGTATTGCTAGAGTGATCGGATATCGATTAGGCCATTGGCCGCCGCTACTACCGCGAGCAAGCCCCACTCCCCTCGTTCTCTATTTCCATCTCACTCGATAGCTCGTAACTTGGGCTCGATGCTGTTTCACTAATTACCAAAGCGACGCCGTCAAAACTGCGATTGCCAGAACGCACACTGCCTTTAAACTGTCAGGGCTCTTCTCGATACACACCATTTATGCCCTATGAATATTGCGCACTAAATATAAGATTTTCATTGGATAATCTTGTGGAGTGAATGAGCTTTGACTTCAACGTTGAATGTTATTTATGTCGAACGACAGCTCAATTTATGCGAAAAAGGATCACAATTGTTATTTCGACGTTGAGTTTTCCCGGAGAAAATGGGATTGGTTGGTTCAGCGGAATCTATTAGTTATGGGGCAAGGAATAACATTACATGACAATACTCTAACAATAACGTTACAATACTCTTTAATATTATTTAGTCCAATAGACCATAATCAACACTTTCTATTTTGAAAATGATTTTCAATACGTTTGTAAAACTTTTTTTTTTGTCGGAATATTATTCAGCATGTCAAGTGTGTAGACGTAAGTTCAAATTTAAGATTGAACTCAAGATCGAGTTTCGACTGTAATTTTGTTTTCGAGATTGAAATGAAAATCGAACGTGTGTCCAAGAGTTGAACATTCAAACCAGAATTACCTTTATTTTGAATCATTTCTTTTTTCATCTTTGATATTCCTATCACAATGAATCAAGAACTACAACTAAATGTCATTTCTGTCACATAGAAGTAGAGAATACAGATTCATAGCGAGAAAATGACGTCCAATACCAGGAGATCTTATTATTTGGTAAACAAATAGAACAAAAGAATACACAAAACAGATTTCATAGCCTTTCATTAAGACAAACCTTTATCAGGAAGACGTGAGGCCTTGTAGCTGGATAAAATTCTTCAGGAAGCAGTAATTCGATAGAGCGTGAAGGAGAACAGCAGTCGTTACACAGTCTCTGTGTATCCTCGAGATTCCACTCAATTGTGTGTGGGTTTGTTGACAAACAATGTCGCCAAGGATAAACGTGAACGAGATTGAATTACCATTATGTGTACCTGACGCCCGGCAGAACGCATCTCTGCGACTGTATATACGTCTATGCCCCCACAAAGTAATCGATATGCCAGCATTGAACTTTCAATTAGTGTCACTTAGTTGAACAAACACAGCCGTTCCTATTCCTATGCTTTCACCATTTTCTCGCTATTCTCAGTATCATCCTTGTTATGCTTTTCGCTACATCGACGGTTAAAACGTCGACTTTGTATCCCTTCCCGGATTCGACTAACTCGCAACTCTTAGTGAGCAAGCAGAAAAAAATAGTAGAAGGGAGAGGTGTGCAAACAATATTATACGCGTGCTAAAAATAGCTTTTTCTACTATCGGCCAATGATTTTAAGGCTTCCTACCAATCTGCTATTTCTTCTAAACAGTCAAAAAGGTGCGAGAAAGTTGCTCCGCTTCTCGAACTTTCCTGAACTTTTGTACGCTTTTATCGAAACCTTAGTGTAATTTATTCACTTTTTTTTTCATAATGGCATTGTTCTCATTGAGACAGATCTTCTTCTACACCGAAAATAAAAGTAATAAGCTTATCAAAAAAACTGTCTCGACATGGTACAACTTAATGATAAATGGTTGTTACTTGATAATTACTTGAGTATTCTTCACTCTGAGTGAAGGTATTTTTCAAATATTGACCGTTTGCGAAGAGTTGGTTTCATGTGCGAGAATTGAGAAAATCTGAAGCCGTTAGGGATAAAATTTATTCGTTGAGCATATTGCCTTGAGCAGCAGCTGCAACTGTTTATTTCTTATCACCAGACTATATTTAGCATGTATTCCGACAGTCATGATGGAGTGTAATAAATTGTTATGGCCAGCAGGCAAATTTCCTGAAATGTATCGGGTAGAAGGAAGGAGCCTCACACTTGGAGTCGCTGCAGCTACTGTAGCCTAGATCAGACACGTCTCGCAATATGTGGGTATGAGGTTTAGGTGGTAGAGGGTGGCTCCATTCCCCTATGCGGTAAGGAGCTTTTGCAAGACTCCCAGCAGCGCAGTACATATAGCTATAGACTATACAGACAAGTGCATGCAGTTGTATAGGCCGTGAAGGGGTTAAGCGTGGAGTTCCTCAGCATCGCGGATATCTTAACCGGGCGATGAATAGTTCTCGCATAGTTAAGAAGCTTTCGAGCCGGAGAAGCTTCGGGAGTCTGACGAAAGTTGCGGATAGAAGTATCTACTATACCGAACTCCCGCTGTTCTGTAACACATCTTAATGTGCAGCTTAAGTGTCGACTATTTTACAAAAGAAATATTACTTTATAACTACCTTTTCCTCCTCTAGTTGAATATTCTCTAGTGGTCTTGTTAACGATTGAAATAATTTTTAAACCATAACGGCTTTGGAATTTTATCGTTGAAATTGATTCTGTTGAGACAGCATCACATTCCTTTTTTCGGCTGTAGTGATGATCGGAAATGAATCGTTCTAAATCGAATGTATTAATATTTAAAATGTTATCGAATATTACTTTATTATTATTAAATGTATTTCCTATTATAATAGTTTTTTGTCTGTCGCAAGTTTTGTAAATCAACATTTCTGTTTTTAATTTTTTTTAAGCAGTCGGGATTTTTTGAAAATTTTTAATTAATTTTTTGTGTACGATGCGAACAACTTTGTTTTTGTGTATTTATGTAAGATCTAGTTGTTCTTGTGTGTGATAAAAGGTCATCCGACGAGAATGGAGCCTTCGGAAATATTTAGCTATTGTGCCATTTTCAACAGTTTACAATCATCGATGTTTGTCTATTTTTCATGATGATTCATTTATCTTCCAAGCCGTTTTAAAACTTGTTTATGTGAAAATGAGTTTTTATGTTCATTGTATGTTAATAAACATTCTAACAAACGTGTCGGGATATTTTCAAGAATAAAATCACTCACAAAATGGAATGAATACAAAAAATAGAGTGATTTCAAAAGTAGTGGGATGTTTACTACTTTCAACTTAGCGCATAAATAAAGACTAAATTTTACTTTCCTTGAAGATGTTTCTTCCTTTGTAAGTGCGATTTGCCTTGGAATGCCTAGAATATAGAATATAGCAGAACTGCGAAAGTCTCGCATGATACAAAGTCAGCGAACATCGCCGCTGCAGAAACGCATGTCCTGTTGTTGCAGCTGGATCTTCTGCAATGGTGCATCACGAAGGTGAAACGAAGTGAGCGGGTCGACCACGCGCGCGTTGAGCCACGAGTTTTCCCGTTTGAGAAAAGTTGTTTAGCAGCTATATGTATATAGCCGCGCTTGCGTGACTCGGAGAACTCCCGAAGAATACTTCTGGCATAGTATACCCAAGAAAGGAAAGGGAAAGGGGAAGGAGAACCGTTGGGAACCCGTAGTTCGGATGTGGATCGCATTTTGCCGAGGGCAAACCCCACCGTTGCCGCGAATATATTCCGTCGCCAAGCTCTCGAATTTCACAAGTTTTACCTTATAATGGAAGTACGCACGAGCAAAACGAGAAAAATAAGAAGGGCGCTATAGAATATAAAGTACATGAAGCTTACGATAGCGTAAGCGAGTGGATATAACGATTCCCTTTCCTGGAAGTCGATGTGAAAATGAAACGTTACCGAGTGCAGGTGCCGCGTTTAAATAAATATGGCGGCTACTTGTGATGCACCTGAAAAAGGTATTCACGGTGTAGTTTTATCTGCATACGACGCATTTCACGATACTTGAGCCAGCCGAAGTTTCACCCTTTTGCAATCACTCCACAAACAAGTAAATTATAAGTACTAACACGATAAAAAAAATTTCAGAAATTCTCAACACGGTCCAGTTTCCGTTTTGAAAAAAAAATCGAAATTTTTATTTTTATTTATTTTGCGGATATTTTTTCGCGAGGATTGATCGTAAAAATTTGTTTAAGTAACAAAATGTCGTGTTCTTTTTTTAATATCTTTTAAACAAAATGACGTGATTTAATTGGGCGCGTTCACGTTATTACATAATATTACATGATACTGTTGCATATCGGTATGAAAAAATGTTGAAATGCAACATCATGATATTACGCCGCACAAGTTACGCCGACAAAGGTTAATTGCGCGTTACAGTTAACCTTTTTTTCGGTGTACAAATGCATATTTTCTTGTGTTACCAGTTGACACTATAACGTGTGGCAGTTATGGTACGAAATTCTGTGATATCCATTCACCGTTCACTGTTATTTACTTACCATGTGGCTGTGTTAAGTGGGTTACATTGTCCGGTGTAATCAATTTCATTGTCCATCAAAAACACTGTTTTCCTGACAACGCTATTTTACACCGTCGCTTACAAATGGGGTGAACCTATTGTGACCACGAAATGGTGTTTAAAATGGTTTTAATTCCAACTCCACTTTACAGTGTACGTCATCACCGATCAACGTTTACGAAATGTATGTCCGTTTCTGTGATTCTGTTAATTGCATGAACAATTTGCTTCCCCTGATCGGAGAAATTACGAATATTTTCATTTTTGACGAGGAAAAGTTTCTTACTTACGCGGCTCTGCACGTCAGAATGGGCAGAACGATGAACGTGTATATGGTAAAAAAAAAAAATTCCCCCATCATGCTCGATGTAATTAGAGTGAAAGACCTGACATCCCCTCATCCATTGTTGTAATTCCGTTTTATGAAAGAAAAGAATGCCTTTCTTCTATAGTAAAATATGTATAGGATATACGAAAACGTGCATAGCATGTGAAGCGTGTGGTAAGTATACACTTCATAAGCGTTGGTCGATATACACATGTAGAATGGTGTAAAAAGTGACCACATGCGTTAACACGGTTAAAGCGTGTTTTGAAACAACACACTTAGAAACGTGTAAGAAGTGACAACATGGTTAATACGCGTAAATCGTGTTGAAGAAATGTACTTGTTTTAAGAGTGATGCCACATTGAGAAAAAGTGTATTCTTATGAATTTAGTACAGCAAAAATTTAAAACCACTAATGTTTTTTTAGTGGTAGTAATGACATTAAAAGTCATATTAAGTTTGTTGAATTTTGTCCATGGCAATTGACCTATGAATCACCATGGAATGTCGTATATGTAATTGGACAATAGGAGAAAGGTGTAGGAAATAGATTTGTGGTTGTAACTATGGTTAACTATGGAGGGTCTAACCGAGAAACTGAGACACACGCTTGGGGCTTAAGTCACGTACTTCTGATGGTGCGCCGGATAGAAGAGACGGAGGGTTTCTTTTTCCCAGGGTCTGCCTCAACGAACTCTCGAAAACGTCCGTAAGAGACACAGCAACGAAGAACCAAGAGAATGGGACAAAAAGATCGGAGTTTGGGGCTGAAAACGGGCCGAGACAAGAGACCATGCCAGGATTACTGTCTCTTATCTGCACCTACTCAGGAAATTAAAAAGAAGACCGCACATCGGAGTCGATTCCGATACTTGGGATTTCGAGTTTCCAGAGGGAATAAAAGAAAGAGGAAAAGCGAACTTGATGACAGAAACTAAGAAATGCACAGACAGTCCGCAAAGACGTAGGTAAAAGAAAAAGGAAAAGAAATCGACTTCCTGTAAAACGATTTGATCACTTTGTGTGTAGTATCTCTACTTGGATAAGTTTACATTTAGTGGTTAAACTTTTATGACTTCTACAATTGTCGATTGCCAGGAAAAAAGTTCCTCATCCATAGGAAAAGGCGTTTTTCGACGTATTTATTTTACTTTCTCATCACGTACGAAGAGTGTAAAAAAACAAAATATTGCAAAATATGAAAAAAAAATATATATATACATTAAATTGCTATACATATAAATAAAAAAAATTGAAAAATCTCACAGTGTGTTGCATGTCTGAATGCAATCCGCATCCGAACTCATGAAACGTATTAATCAACGTCGCGCTTCCTGCACAAAAAATATCTGTGGGTAATATGAGATAAAAAAAATGCTTTCCGGAATCAGAGTGACTTGAATCGAAAAAAAAATCGATGTTGGATTTATATACGAGCTCTATCATCCTTATCTATGATTCGAACCACGTACTGACCACCCGCTTATTTGTACTTCTATTGTCAAAGATCGGTGCAAGGTATAGAGGAGCCGAACTGGCGAAAACGAAGTAGGGAGAAAACGAATAGTGCAGCAACGCCAGCGTGAAGAGGTTCCACAAATAGTTGCTGCGCGAATTGGCTTGATCCATTCTCGTTCTCTTTTGGTAAGTACAGAACCGAGCGTAGTTCAATACCGATGACCAGGCACAACGAAAGGATTGAATATCTATTATAAGAACAGAAAAAAATTTACCCCCAGGACACTTTCACCATCATGCCATGAATCAAAATATTTCTGTTGATAAAATAAGTAAGAAATGTGTCTGATCTCTAGCAATAATGAAACCAACCGATCAAATTCCCGCACTGCGAAGACTCCAACCGGGAAATCATCTGGGACTCCATCTTGGACGATCCACGAAATCTAACTGTCCGATGGCTAGAATCTAGGATGGAATCTATCCTAAATTCTCGCCTAGACTGTCTTACGATCCAGCCTGTACGATTCGCAAATCTTAGCTCTTGTCAACGACACCTGCGAATCACATGTATACAGCTGAAGTCTGTGTTAATATTCTTGACCAACATCGTGACGTATCTCCGGTGCCGTGAGGGGAACTTAAGACCGGTTATATCGGCATAGTTTTTTCAGCAATTTTTCCCCATACATTTAGGAGGATATAGAAAGCCAGGCCCTCAGAGGGACTGGGTACTGACCCGGGCTGACCCTGCAATAGGCGTGATGACTGCAAACGGGAAGAAATACGAAAAAAAAAATTCTGAGAATGATACCCTTTGTTTAATGTATTTATTCTTCATATTCCTACGTATATTCTGCCAAGCTTTTACGATTTTTCCTTTCTTCCAATTCTGATTTGCTATTAAAAAAAACACAGAAATTCACTTTCAGAATTTTATTTCATTTTTTGTATTCTTTTGACACAATTTATTTCTGAATCATCGTTTCAAGTACGAATTTTGTAAATATCATAAGCCTAAGTGCATTAAATTTGGAGACTTTTTTGACAGTGTAACTCGAGTACCATGCAGAGTTCTTTTAAGACTAACGTGCCAGTTAGGTGCTTTGGCTTTCATAGCGCTCATGCGGTCATAAAAAAGGCTTGGTTAGAAAATAGGGAGGCCGCCTCATATATGTGTCGTTATATCAGTAGCAATGTAAAGAGCTGAAGAGAGGCTTACGGAGGACGGCAAAAGGGAAACCAGAAGCTACTGGTAGACTGCTCGGTATCTTATCCCTGTCTTTTCGGCACTTTTCTCGCGGCAAAAGAACACGACGCACAAGATGACGAGGGTAGAATCGCGGAGAAACTGACTCTGAAAAGATTAGTCGCTTGTATTTTCTCCAACTTCTTCTACGCGCTACCACCTTTGTTGCTACTGCTTTTGCTTCACCAACCTGACAGTTATTGCTTTCCTATGCTTGTCTGCCTAACCCGCTTCCGTCTTCGCTTGATCCCACTGCTCTACCCATCTCGGCTTTGTTTTACCCATTTTGCTTTTTCATATAGAACATTTTTTTTTTTTTCGAGAACCAATTTTTATAATCATTGCGCTTATCAAATATTAGAAAACATCGAAACAAGACAATTCATCTGAATTATGCAGTAACAATATTGTGGAATATGCAAATGTGAACACTGTTGACAATTAAAGTAAAACGAGGATGCAATGCGAAACCCTGCATTCATTATTTTTCGTTCAGTGCAATATTACCTTTATGAGGAAGTATGCGAATGAATTTTGGCTTCCTCATAAAGGAAGCCCTATCAAATGCGAAAATCAAAGTGGGGAAAAAAAATGTGCGGCATTCAACTTTGCATCCTTGTTCCATGACATTTTACGTGAGTCAAAGTGTGTATCTTTGAAGATATTCAAGATGCTATAAAATCCAAATCGCTCTACCAATTATGAATGCTATTGTCAGTCTGCGGAAAATTTTAATTCATTGGGTGATATTGTAGGTGAGTTATAGCGCAAGACGAAAGTTTTCAAATATTCCGCAATACTATCAAAACCGAAGCAATTTATTGATTTATCCCAAATGCAATGAAGCCCAGTCTTTTGGTATAGTTATATTTGTTAAAAATTAACGTCAGGAGAACTCTCAAGTATATTTTGTTGGATTGTCAATTTATTCCATTTTTAACCCAAGAAATCAATTAACTATAATCCAAATTGCATGTATGGAAAAAAAAGTTTAAAAAATAAAAAATAGTTAAAATAACTTTTCTTTACAAACATTCAAAGTAAGAAAAAAATATTATAAAAGATGTCGCATTTCAGAAGATATATCAATGAGAAATTTTATTCTGTAGCAATCTTTAAAGTACATTTTTCGACACCGACATTTCTCTTCGGTTATCGTAAACTTCAGATCAAACTAAATGCCAGAAAAATAGTTCTGATCGATCATTTGAGATAGAAAAATATTATAAAACCTAATCGAAGTGATAATCGATGCTATCGTCAAAACCATAAAATCCAGTTGCATAAAGTCTTGACAAAATTTACATGGACATGTTTTGAGAGTCTTACCCAGTCGTTAAAGTGTCTGCATGTATTCCTGTTTCCATAAGATAAACGCGAATGCTGTAAGCGCTAGAGTAAAATAGAATTCGATATAGTATGACTGGAATAGTATCCTAATAGAAAGACAAAAGTTGAGGTTGAGAGAGAAGAAGGTTATAGCTACAGAAACGGCTTGACCAGGATAAGGCCTGACGCTCTAGAGATTACCCTGCTACAGAAATAGTGAAGTTCTACAGAAGCGGGAATAGCTAGTAACACGGTGTACGAGCGGCAAGTAGCAGTATAGGAGAGCAGTAGAAACGTCCAAAGTCCATTTATGGAAACTTAGTTAACCGCCACTCCATGAGGAAGTTTCAATAGCCGGCGTGCGCCCGTCGGTCTCGCGGGCGAGCGAGAAATAATCTCACCGGGGACTCGTTCTACGCGATTCCGGCTAATAAAGTTCGCACCCCAGTTTTGAATTAACTTGGCCAGTAGGACTACATTAAAAGTATTAGCAGTTGTAGAAGAAATCTTAGTTCTGTACCTTTTTACGGCGGAAGAAAAATAGCGCTAAGAAAAGTGGAGAAAATACGGGTAAAAGGAAATCGACCAATAAGTGGACACTTTAAATTTTTTTTATGGTGCAACTAAAGGTATAAGAACATTTATACATATTTTTCTTGCATAGAAGAATACAAATTATTTGAAAGAACTATTATTCTTTAATGAAAGTGTTGTTAAGCCTATTGAAATTTTTTTTTTCAGTGCAAGAATTTTTATTCAAATTGTCGTTCGTGACATTTTGTTGTGTTTTTAAACAATCAGCGTCAAAAGTGCTTAATAATTTTCACAGACATCGCGCTTGCGAAAATTATTTCGTATTTAAAGGATCTTGAAGAGTAACGGAATTAAAAAATATTAGTTTCATTTGAACAGGTTTATTGAATATTGTAGATGTCAGTAGTGCAGACTGACAGTGTACTAACATAAAAAAGTCGTATCTTCCTATCTATAACGTGCGCAAGGGGTTTAACCGTGGATCGGAGATTGTAAAAGTGAAGAAGCGAACCAGAGAAAGTTTCACCCCCGGAATCCCTAGCAAACCGATTCGCGTGTTCGCCCAGCTATCTTGAGCGAGTACGTCTTGTTGTTTTTTTTATGAATCGAAATTCGAATTCCATCGCAGCGTGTACGGTCGATCGTCATGTTTCCCAGAGTGGGAATCCCAGTCAACTCCGTCAGTAGTGTGGTGTTCCATACGATACCAGCAGTGCACTGTGGATTTTTCAATCGGTCTGTTCATTCGCAGTTCGCTCCAAAGATCACGTGTAAGAATGAAAAAGGCTCACAGAAAAATATCTGTCATATCTACTGGACACTTTGAATACATAATGAGTATATGATACATGTATGTTTTATATATTGGTGGTCAGCGATGAATATCGCTTACCATTGAATCATGAAATAAAAAAATGTGACGTCATGGTAATTAACTATCTGAATTATGAACAATTTTTTCAGGAATATCGAAATTTCAACTGTTCTCACAATTGAAGTAAAAAATAGAATCCTTACAATACTACAACTCACGGTTAAAAGTTCGAGATTATATTCATTTTGCCAAGTAATAAGCAATTATAGGATGTTAGTTTTACATATCTGACTATGACTAAATGACCCCAGGCCGATTTTTTCTTTGTTTTTTAATTATTTTTTCGTTCCTATGAAATTGATTCGAAAATTGATTCCCTATGATCGTGCATTTCCTGAGATGAATAAAACATCCAGATTCTCACCTACGACTTTTTTAAAAGGACTGCATCAACTTTCATGCGAAATTCTACTCGTCTATACCAATCGTTCTCTATCGTGCAATTAATATATTTTTATCTTTTGTCATACGAGACATTGAGGTTCCGCACGTAACCTGTAAGTTCCGAACTGTTCTTGGGTACATATTTTTCACCGGAAGTGATAACTTTATACGGTACAATTCACGATGGCGAAAATTCATTCCCGAGCACCCGATGGTACCAGCAAAAAAAAAAAAAAAAAATCGCCGAAACTCCGCATTGTCATAAAAACTCGTCACGGCGAGATCGAAACAAAATATCCTGCCGTATTTATACCAGTCGAAAATTTCCTTAAAAAAAAAACCAGACAAAATCCTTATTCTTTGACGGCAGCGACAGTAACGTTGACTCGTCATGCCTGGCCTCCCGGTGTCGAGCTGCTTCGCTGGGTCCATTCCTGACAAAAGCTAAACGTATTTTTCTCACTGATACGTTTGACGCTCTTTGAATCGCAAGAACGCTCGATTTTCCTTCGTTCGCTGATTCTTTTGAGCCAGAACGGGTGAGATAGTGATAGAAAAAAACGCGAGAAGCTTCGTCGCGGTCTCACACTTGTTTTTTTTTCTCTCACTTTGTCTCATTCGAGCTTTCCACATATTTCTCTCTTTTTTTTACGCTGTTGTTCCATGTAAATTCGGATTGTTTCGCGGTATATTGTTCTGAGGGGTCGTCTCTAATAAATTCGAAGCTGGAGCTTCGAAATCCGCGCTACCTTTACTCACACACTCTCGCGCTTCGGTTGGCGGCTGAGAAGAGTGGGGCAGGGGGGCAGGGGCGGGGGGCTATGAGTCAACGCAGCGCGGACTGTTGGGACAGGAGATTGATGTTTGAACTCGATGCGTTGCTCGGGGTTTCGAGCCGAGTTCGCGCGACGCACCGATTCTCTTCCTCCGCATCCCTGTCGCGTCGTTCCTCTGTGTTCTATAGTTTTTCTTCTGTGCACTGCAACCTCCTCACTTTCTCATTGACAGCTCTCGCACTAGTCATCAATAATTCTCCAGATAATTTATGAATGCGCTTTGAAAATTATAAACGAGGTTGGTTCAGCCGCACATGAAAATAAATAGGCGCAATATATATACAGTTTATATATATTTGCCATATATGCGTATATCTGCCATATATTTTCGCAAAAGTATATGAGAAATGTATGAAAAATATTGAATCTTCTGGTATACATATAACTTACATACATTTATTTGTATGTAGGATTTACCGAAGCTTTGGAAATATGTTTTTATGCTGTAGTAAATGACCGTTGGAGAATTGAAATAATTCAGTATGTACCGAAAGTAATGCATAAATAATTCGCTTCACTCGGGCAGCGAACCTTTCGGCCCTCGTTGTAAAGTGTACTATTGTCATTTCAGATATGTCAGTGCGGTCAACCAATTCATTTCGAACAAAGTGTTAGATTTTGTTGATTACGCGTTGGCTTTGTACCGGATAACATTTCGATAATATAACTAAATTTTGAATCAACGAAACGGATTTGTTGCGGTGAACTACCAAATTTCCGTCTCTAGGGACGAAAACGAAACAATCGCCAATGCATTTGCACCGATCTATCTTCTCAAAACTGTCATGAAAATAACCTAATTAAAAAGCTCAATTTTTCAAAGATCTTTCCAATAAAATAATTCCAATTGCTTTATGGATTCTTTTGTAATCAGAGCATCCATTTGAGAGTTATATTGAATCTACAATCTGCTGAGCGCAAGTTACTACGGAAGCTCTGCGGTCAAATGAGAGCCAGATGATAAACGGGAAGAGAGAAGGCTGAACCAGAACCGTGAATGAGGGAAACAGATGTGAGAATTCCTTTTCCAACACAGATTGGCGAGACTTGAGTCTGCGCGACAGTAGTTTGAGTGTCTCGGTGCAAGCCCCGTAACTCCGACCTCCAGTCGCTTTCTGTACTTCGCCGTTTTCACCTCCACTATGAAGTAAGCAAACCTAACCTCCTGTTATGCTCTCTAGCTTCTGCTGAGCTGCGGTATAAGCGGTTGCAGCACGACGGTATTCTGATAGTAATATTAAACTTGCCCAATACCACCGATGCTTCGGGCTATTGGCAAATGCGAAGTCTCCGCATCTGTTCCTCGAGCTTCTGCTTGTGGAGCCTAGTCTTAAATTGACCGAACATCAGCTGCTTAAAATTGCGATTGTGAATGAACGTAATCGGCAAAACAAACGATAAGTATTTGCGGGTCAAGTATTGTAGTGTAAATTAATAAAATAAAAGAGTTTCCCATGTCGGCGAGCGTTTAATTATCACGGTACTGGGCGAAACTGAAAAGCAGTTACACTGTTAAAAATGAAAAATTTGTTTTCTTTAACCAAATTTTTTTTTACACGGTGCGAAATTTTGTCCGTCAGTGCAACCTAAACTTTCGAAGACAAAATAAGCCAACGACGTCCTTACAAATAAAAATATTTTACAAATAAAAAATATTGATTATACATAAATGCATTACAAATAAAAATCATGACTTATAAGAATATGTAATCTCCGTGCTTGGTAGTAATTTTCATAAAGTTGTAACAATTTAGACTATGTGCAATCGCTACAAAATATGTTTTTCGTTTTTTCAAACGTCTCAGTAGTTTTCAGTTATACCCTGATTTCGGTTTGTGTTCTATTTAGAACCCGAGCTGCACATCCAGCATCAAACTACCCTCTCGGCAATGTATTTACTATATGTTGTGGAGTCGTAAGTCATAACCTTGTTGAGACTTCCATCGTCGAGCGTCCGTTCTTGAAATCGTGACTTTTTAGTGCTCGCTTTTGCTGCGTTATGGCTGTAGAATAGGATAGTCTGATTATTCCTATATTCACGACTGTGTACGCAGCTCATAATATAGTACATGTGCAGCAACGAGCGCCCCGTACCTGCATCAGTGGAACAACAGTAGAACTCAGTGCACACCTACTGAACTCGATACGAACGACCACAGCTCAGGCGTAACTCAATCTCTGAGTGCGGCACTCGAACCGAGGTTACAAGCGCAATTCAGAATATGAAACGTGCTTGGTGCTCTTTCTCAACTGTTACCATCCCACCACTTTCATATATACTACCACTAACACAACATTTAACTGTGACTTTTATACCAGTTCTTTCTGCTCTCGTCTGTGTGATAACGCAATAAAGATTGAAAGGCAATTAAGCCCTGAGTCCTGTTAACCACGACGCCGTCCACCTCTTCCTTCTCCTCTCCGTCCGAATTCGCCTTAAACTTTTCTCTCTTACTTTATTATCTTCCCTCACAGAATCTGCAGCAGACTTCCTCTTCACCATTACCTGTAATACAATAACGGTGTAGACTCTGCTGGTAGAAAATAACACAAAACTGCATTTTAACGTTTGTTCTCTATCAATTGTTGTGGGAGGATTTATGATTTCCACTGTTTATACAGTGATTTGTATGCTCAGTATCACGAACGGTATCGATAGGCTCTCGGTTTTGGATGTTTTTGTGAAATATATTTTATGAAGTATAATGTGTTTTAGAAAGAAATGATATCTTTTTTTTCGACGTCAAAAAGTTTTTCGAGCTAGAATGGAAAAATCTACGAATACTTTAACAAGCACCCCCGGAAAATGGTGGAACAAAAGACGAGAAAACGAGTTATTTATTCCAATTTCCGTTGCTTATAAAAATGCCTAAGTGATTCCAGTGAAGTAAGTAATCTATCTATATTATTTTCATGAAATAATCGTGAAGAATAGTTTGAGGTCCGCAATATTTTCACATTCGATATCTTTTTGATCCAGTGAACGATAAGGCTGCGGTGAAAGTGTTGAAACGTCATAATTGGCTGATAGATCATCGTTCCACATCAAAGGCTCGATGTCCAATGACCCGAAGAAACCAGAAAATGGAACGAGCTTCGCTTTCTCGTTCACGTAGACGACAATTGGTTATCCTCTTCAGCGAACCGTCGCCATCCAGACGACATTTCTCCGCCCCTTTCTGTTGTCGTCTTTCCTTTTTTTTTTTCTTCATTTTATTCTATCGTCGATGTTTTCACAACCTGTTATTCTCTCAATGTTCATCTTAGCACTGTCTTTGTCGCTTGCTGTATTTCGACCTTTTCGCAATTCGGCATCTCAATTGAACAAAGCAAACGGTTCGTCCTTTCCACTAACAGTACAGAGCGATTGATGGACGTTGGGCTGGTTTTCATTACAGCTGTGACTTTACAGTTGGTTGGTTTACCGGTCGGTTGACTGACTTGAGAAGGGGTTTCAAGATAGAGCGAGAAATCCGATTGTAAAGAACATCTAAAATCGGGAATTCTACCCTGGGAAAAGCGAGTCCGTTCAATGTGAATCTCTTCCTATCACTTTGCTGTCTATCTTGTATATGCTTTTCTTCTCTCCCGACCAAATTACATTTCACCTTTTTTATTATATGTGAGGGTGGTAAAGCATCGATACTCAATGGAGACATGTGAGACGTCGGAATACATATATGGGGCATTCTAAATTAAATTGACAGTCATTAGAATTTTTTTTTACTTTCTCATCACATACAATCTATGCCGAACGAAAAAGCATGGCAATCCAAAAAACCTGTTTCATATGTTTTGAAGCAATAAATTTTTTAATTATCCTGAATTTCGAGAAAGCGTTAAATCATTTCTGTCTGTCTGATTGAAAAACTTATTAGAGTACACGGTGGTCATGTAGCATGGAATGTCCCATATTCTTTGACATCATATACTATATGTGCAAATGTAGTGCAGAGATATTGTAGGGGGTTATACAGTACACTTTACACGACTTCAGATACAATACGCTATCTGGTATACTGAAGTATGTGCTTCTTCGCGTTCCGCCTATACTCACTGACTTTCCCAGTCCATATCCCTCTCCTTCAAAGAAATATAAGGTCTATTTCAATTTTCGCTGATATTGGCGAACGATACACGTTGGATGCCTTGAGGCAGCGCAGCTATCCTCGATTTTACCCTCCTGTGCGCTCGCTCAAACCTTCGTATTCTTAGAGTGTCCGCCTGCGCCGCTACCTGCTATTCAGAATGTACCGTTGAGCGAACTGTGCATTCTTGGCCATCGCCCATTAAGTATTTCAAATTCTCAAGCTTCGGGAATACCTCGTTTTCTATTCTCTCCATCTTCTATCCTAAGTCGTCACTTTTTTTTTCTCAGAGCTTGATTCCTTTGTCCAACTGGAAATTATGTGAATAAATAATTCTTCAGACTCTAATGGACCAATACACGCGCATGTGAATGAGCAGTATGACAATTATCAGGAGTCGCGGTAGCGACTCGACGCCAAATAACAACGTTCCAAAGTTGCAATTAAGGATGAATTTAACGCCATCCATATCGCCGGGATGTGGGAAACAGCTGCTTCCCGACTCGGACCCTGAAGATGTAGAACAAAAACCAGTACCCGGTACTCGCTCCAGTGGAACTAATCACTCAAGTTTTTGCAAATCCTTACAGGTTGCTTCGAGTATCCGTTAAATGCTCAGAGAATTATCGTGGGGTTGTCAAAAAGGTTATTCGGAAAGCCGAATACGCTTCTAAGTATTTTTTACACTCAATTGATCAACACCAAACATTGAATCTATACTAGCAGACCTGGAATGGTAATGACAAGATTGATAATAGAGAAAAAAGATTGAAGACTCTCCCAAGAGTGAAAACGGGTTAACGATTCGTCATGAAATCGATTCTCGTCCATACCTTATTGGAGATTAGAGATTTTCTCATTTTTCGATTGACTAGAATCGCGTCTCAAGCGAAGACATTAAGTACGGATCGCAGTAGTAAAGCGGATAGTAGGGGATGGAGAATCGCAGCATTAGTCAGATGTCAAGTGTCGTCAGTCGTGGTGTAAATCAAGTGTGACGTAGCCTACCTGAGGTCTCAACACGACGGGTGTTCCTTCGCAGCGGTGTCAGACTGAAAATAGGTACGGGTAAAAGGGGTGGTTATCGAGACTGTCCGAGGGTCCGTAGAGATAACGGAAATTGCTTGGTCGCTTAAGCGGAATAATCACTTTGACCATGATGATGCTTTTGATGTTTGTCACGCACACGCATGTTGTTACGAGTTCTTCGAAGGCAGTTGAATCCACTACATTGACTGTTGGCGACTGCTTTGTCGACAGTGACCGTAATGTCGTATGACGTTCATTGACGTTATAATGAACGGACAGGAAAAGCGCGGAAATGGGCTGCTGCAGTCTACAGAGCCACAGGATAACCGAGAGTGCTGCCTCTGATGCTGCACTAAAGTTTGACAGTGCAGTCCAAATAGAAATTTCGGTCGATTTCAAAAATTCCTAGGGCTTTCCCTAACTGTATAAAAAAAAACAGCCAGCAGTAAGTTCCTCATGGAGAAATTCCGGCAAGGATCCAGCTGGATCATGCGTGGTATTCCTATATTACGATTGGATTCCAGTCAGTCAGTGAATCGGATTCTATACATGGGATGCAGAGAATTAGATTCCGATCGAAATCTTAAACTGAGATCTGATCCGATGATTGACTGGATTCAAACGGTAGTATGGGAATATCACAATGGTTTCAGCTGACACCTGAAAAAAAAACGCTCTGATCACAAGGTCCTTAATGTTACATGCGCAGAGCATAAATCCCATAAATTTGTATTCGTTGGGACCAATTAACCCAACCCGTTGATCAAGTTGAAAACCATTTATTTGGGCTTATCCAAAAGGAGAGTGTTATTAAAAGTGTCCAATAGAATGAAGGAGTTTAATAATATTGAGAAGTCTTTATAATAAACAAAAACTTTCTGACTCGTGTGACGCTATAACCCATCTAGAGAAACCGGACCAGGATCGCGTCCGAAACTCGAACGCCCCTACTGATTTCAACATGGGCTGCGGAAAGTCATTCCATCATAGGTATATCGGATTATATCCTTTCAAAAACACATAAACACTTATGCCCTCACACCGATAGAGTCCTGTTCCATTGGTAGCATATGCGGCAGAGAATTGTTCCGCTATACCATAGCTATATAACTCCTTACCATGTTTCACTGAATCCACGAGCAGTGCAATTGCCGTTCGAGAAGACATTCAGCCGTGCACCCGAAACACAACCGTCGTGAATACGAGCGACAGCTTCTGTTCACCCGTGGGGTGTTGTAGCTGCTGGTGTGGTATGGTGTCGAGGGAGAGGGTACCAAAATTTCGGAGATACAGCAAGCCTAAGGAAAGCTGATGGGAGGGAGTGAGAAGGATTGTGCAAGTTGTGCGGGGTGGGAGTGGCCACGCGGTGCGGCCAGTTGTGGAGGGGAGCCTCAGGGGTGCTGTGCTGCTGTCGGTGATCCCGTGGGAAGGAGATACGATGAGTGAGAATCGAACAGAAGCGCGAGTGCGGCAGAGACAGCTCGGCTTGGACTACTCCTGCTGCTAGCGATGTGTCGGTTCTATAGCTACTGCGAGTGGCGGTGCTTCACTGGCTGACTCGGTGCTACCGTTACTACTGCCGCCGCTAGTACGACTGCTAGAGAGCGAGAGAAGCGCGCTAGGTACGTCGGGGAGCAGCGCGCGAGGGAGGGAAGAACCGCCGGCACCCCGCTGCGAAGGGTCGTAGCGGAGAGCAGCGAGAAGAGGACGAGGAGGACGCGCAAGTGGAGAAGGACGAGGCGGAGGAGGAGGAGGAGGCCAAGCAGCAGAGGAGAGTGAACCGCGAGAGCGTGAGAGGGTAGCGATTGTGCTACAGTCGCACCGCGACACCCCCACGAGCGGAACCACGCGCGCGAAAATACAACCCGACGAACATAGCTCGTGCTCACGCTTACTGACAAACCTGTGCAACCCTCTCTTCTTCTATCGCTTGAAAGAGGCCATAGTCGCGAATACACTTGACACGTTGTATGTTGCCGAAGGAACCGAAAACATAAGATAACCGGCCGGTGATCCCCTCTGCATTGTTGCTCCGACGAGCCTCGATCCACCGCGTTTACATTATATGGTGATATGGTTGTAACTTCGTGCCGGATGTTAATGTCCTGAGATCATCCTTAAACGGGTCACTCGTGTTTACCTTCGCTTTTACCGCCGAAACAACTCAAAACGATACAAGTGTCAAAACAAAAACACCCGCGGAGTTTTGGAATCAACGATCTTGAAACACGACAAATCGACACCTGCTAGCGAACTATCGCACTGCGGTTTTATCTCCACCATCCAATCGAGATAATTGAGCACTCATTGGGTAAGAGATTTTTTTAAACGTCCTGTGCATTCTGATTTACCATTTTCAGGATTTGAATTTGTCTGTCATGCGCTTTGATTTTACTATGGATTTATACGGTGTTCTCTTTTCATTGTATCTCAATGATACCCGCGAAAATTATTGCCCTATGTGGAGTATCCAGTGACTGCCAACTTTCGTCGAGTGATTTTTAGTGACTTTTCATCGGTGATAAACAGCTCTGCGCTTCGTTCACGGTTCTCCCATTTCATAGGCTATCAGGCGACATCACTTTCCATTCCTCTTATTTCCACGTCCTTCGAACTGACGATGCACACCGGAAGTCGATTTCACTCTGAAGTGGTCCTGGACGAATGCCAACGATTACCAGACCACTGCCTCTCGGCCAACCTCCCCACACCACACTCCCGGAACTCGTGTGCCCGGAAACCTGTTGAAGACGTACACCACCCTTCTGCGGTGCTTCGGTGCTTCGACAACTTCGCCCTGCCGTCTTCTTGATTCCTCCCAGTGTCAGTATTGTTACCGTCGAGATCGTTAGTCTTTCAAATCGTCATTTCTCGGTTGATCAAATCAAGAACTGTTTAATATGGTTCTGTATAAGTCCATTTGGTGACCGACGCTACAAAATCCTGGGCGCTTTTGGAAAACGAATTAGTCAAGCACCATTTGCTGAGCGTGTATTATGGTTCATTCTATTTCGTGGTAATGCGCGCGGTAAGTCCGTGATTTCTTCATGGTTGCATCATCTTCCCACAGTGTAAACATGATGTCTTCGACCTGCCTTGTATTCGTGGGTCGTTGTATTCATTCCGTGGCCAATCAACGAAAACAATTTGGTCACTAACGTTCATCCAAATCTCCATTCCTAGGATAATTATCGTAAGCACAATTTGCATGATTCTTCAAAAGACAATTCAGCCGCTATGGAAGAACTGAGTTTTCTTGGAAGCCGAATTTCTCGAGAATGGCTTTTTTACGGTACTCTGCAGTTTATTCCACGTCGAAGCACTGCGCGGGAGAAACTTGCAGCTGTTACTGCAAGGTCGCATCTTCGTTTCATAGTTCAGAGCCCAGTTCGAAGAAGTAATAACTTTAGAACGATCCGATATCGTTAGAATTATCATGCCAACATGTGACATGCCTCGCCATGTAGCAGCTTGCCTCCACCAATCATTGACATGGTTCCCTTGTAATTTACGCATTAACAAGGCAATTCCACATTCTTCCGTTCCCTCGGTATGTCATCAACTGACATCTATCCAAACGCCTTGCGGTAAGATCTGCAGAAGTTTTTACGAAGACGATGCATCAACATCACCTTGAGCAAACTTCTTTGTTCCGATGAAACCCGACTGGCGGTTATACATAGAAGGAAGTAGAGAAACCAAAATCATCTCTCCATGACACCGGAAGTTACCGTAACTTTCAAACTCCGTACGTTACACCTCATTTACGCCAGCAACAAGCGCAGCTTAGCACTTCCCTTCCATCTCCTGTAGTTCCTGCTGCGACTTATCTTTTAAGTTTCCATGGATATGAAGCTCGTAGAGTGTACACGAGTTCTTCACGACTCTTTTGTACTTAGTTGTTGCTCTTGTATAGCTCCACCTTGGTAGCTTGTGCAATAAAAGCGTGTAGGTTTGGTCGTTGAAGTTCTCTATTTATTTCCTGCGATTCAAAAAGGTCTACATGACATCCATCGTGGAGTCTATGACATAGTAGCTCAAGTGTTATAATGAAACGTAGAATTAGACGGATTAAGATCAGCACGCGTTCTGGTATCAAAAGTAACGTACCATTTCATTTATGGCTCAGGTGTCTTTTGATGACGCAATATGTTTGATCAGCGTTATTGTCTTGCGGTTAGGGGACGCCCTATCACTTCCTTCTACCTAAGCTTTCTTCTGCAGAGACTGGTATTATTCCTTAAAGCGGCTGCCATAGCATTGCCTGCTGCTTCTGACAGCCATTAACCTTCTGACACGTACACGAAGCAATAATCGTCTCTTGTCGTCGCCGCTGGCTATATATACCCCGATGGAAAAAGTTTCTCCGGGAGCACGCGAGCGTGGGCATTGTGAGCGTGCTACTCGGCCGCGGGTTCCTCTCTTTTGCTCCCCTCGTCCTCTTCCTCCACAAACCTCATCACCCACCTCCTGAACTGTGTAAATTCCACCGGCAAAGGGCCATTAATATTTTCCGCTTAAGCGCATTAAAGAGAATAGCTTTTTTCTATTCTCTGGACCTGTCATAGTAGCGAAACCGGGTCGACCCGCGTGGATCTTGGGAAATTTATGTTTTTCGATGTATTGGTATATATTTGAGGTAAATTAAGGTTTAACGCCGATCACAGAGTATTTGTCCAAAATATCAATCTGTAGAGTTCAGAATCCTCGGTAAATTAGTCGCATCAAATAGACAATTAGAAATTCCTTGAAACCAGTTGTGCCAATAACTATGGCTCTTACCTTACGTCATATATAAATCATTCGGCAGTTTGTATTGGAAATTCCTCGGCAATGAATAGAGGTCTTAGAATAGGTCAGGCCGCGCATCGACGTATCCATTCCGTTCTGCTGAATTGAAAAATAAATAAAACAATATTCATTGATTGATTACCAGCGAGTAGCGTCTAAAGTGCGTCAACCGATTCGCTACGGCTATGAACGCCGCCAGCGCCATCGTTTCTACTCTCTAACAGCACTACCATCGTAACCACCATTATACCATTGTTCTTTCCCTCACTCGATATCCGTTAACTCTCATTGCTTTATATTTCAATCGCTCTTCGCCTTGTGTACGAGTGACCAGGAGGCTTCAAGCCCCACTGAACTTTACTCGTTCCTTTAAATTGCTCAGTGATGGATTTCTGTATTGACCGCCCGATTTTTGACGCGGCTTCCACTATTCACTCATATCCCACATCTCACCTCAACATCGTTGGTACCTATCCACTCGCATCGATTGTTCTCCACCGGTAAATCGAGACTTTTTTTTTTATTGCTGATGCTGCTGCTACCGTTCAAGTGTCTACCAGTGTGTAGTCACAGCGCAGCCACTAGAAAAACCCTTTCTTTGATTCTTTTTGAGCCGTCATCAAATGCATGGCTGTTTGCATCCTGTGATCCGAATACCTGTGTAAAGTATTGTGCACATGAACGCTCTCATCGATTATTATACGAGTACCTTCATTAATATTGAATTAACGATGACCTCGTGAGGTGAATCGGAAAATTAATAATGAAATTCTTAATGTGCTTCTTGAAAATTCGGAATGAGTGATCATATTCATTCAATTTTGCGGTGCTGAGGCAGCGCAAAATCATTCAAACTGCGTATTAAAAGACCTATAACTTCATTGAAAAATTATGTGACACCGTGAAAAATGGATTATTTTCATAAATGATTTTTCACCTAACGCGCTTTACCGATGGAGATTTTTTTCCATATTTGACTCGACGCGGAGCGGACTATGTAGTGACGAGCCATATTGACTCTACAAAGTCTTATTTTATTTATACGAATACCGAGTTGCATTCAAGTATAGGAATTTCTATTTGAAGTCCCATCGCAAAAGATACATTCACTCGTGTAGAATATTTTGCTTCTCCCAGTAAGTTTCTTACCGAAATTCCTTGCACTTTCTGTGAAAGAGCTTCAAATGGAAATTCCTGCTCTCGGACCCGAACGATTCTTCTTACATTAGAATGAAACCTTGTAGAGCCAATTTCAGTGACCTATGCAGCCCGCATTCTACAAGTTGAAAATGTTTGTACTCAATCATATGGCCTACATGAAAATTCTTCTACGATTTAATTCGATGTATTTAAAATTTTTGTTGTCATTGTGAACTTGTGTTTAGATTAGGTGAGAAAATATTGTATCCGCAATCATGGAGCAATTATATTTCCATGGTTTTCAGTCGACTCAGTTACACTTCAACCAAATTGTATAATAGAAATAATACCCACACGGAAACAAAAACAATAATACCCACAATTAACATAATTTTCTTTTCTTTTCTCGGAGTTTACTTTTTTTTCGACGGCATGTTTATTTGCATTCCAACTCCTTCTTTCTGTTAAAATATTTTTAGGTTTTTCCAAATCTGAAATTTTTAAATTCCTATCAGATACTTAATCGAGAAGTTGAACTACAATAGAGTGTAATTTTAAGTTTAGTTTTCACACCAATAATTATATTTTGAACACATGGATCGAGAACCGAATCATTAATAATATTAAATAAATACATGATTGCATTTCGAGCACATTTATATATCGATCCATTTATAAATAAATAATTAAGAAAATAAATAATTCAATTTTAAGCATATGAAAGGAGAACCCATGGCTACTTCTTTTTCTTTGGCATATTGTATCATTAATCCGCTCTGGATTTTTGCCAATGAATATGCTCAAATAAGAAAAGCTTACAACCTGTTGATAATCGGGGTATAATAATTTTCTTATGCGCCTTAAGTACTCTCGCTGATCCTTGGCTCTCTTTCATCCCGGCACTAAAAAACTTCCCTCGCTTTGTACGTAGATCGCGTTCCACGCCATCCCACGGTTTTCTCTGCTTCGAGTAAGTCTTAAGCTTTATTTTAATCACAGATCATCGTCTAGATATTAACCTTGTTAGTGGCAGAAGCTTGTCGATGTTTGAAGCATCTCATCGCACTCAAGACGCTATTATGAATTACTTTTTTTAAATCAGAAGTCGCGGCAGTTACTCGATGCCAAGTTAAAATTCATTATTTTTCTTTATAGACGATATGTAAGATTTTGGCCGAAAGAGGAAGATACTGAAAGATTTGAAATACGTTTTATCAGCATCTGATATTGAAGATTTCATGAGAAATATTCCTCGCCTTTTCCACTATCAGGTGGAATCGATAATATCAACATACTTTTTTGAGCTTTCAGGCGAAAATAAAATTCACTGTAAAGTAGAATCTCGCTTTCTCACCATTATCCAGATTTTACCGAACAACCACCGTATTGGCGTTTGGAATAATTTTATTAGTTTTTAAACAATGCTTTATATCCTGGAAAAACTTAACACATACTAACTGTATTTTTTATTTCATGTATGTGCACATTCTTACTCCAACATATTAGAATTTGTATGATGTAGAGTTCTCTCGCAATTTTGCATTTTTGAGAGAAAATATATAAAATTTTTGTGAATGTACCTTAATTGTCAATGAGAAACTGGTCCACTTTCGTGCAAATTTTCTGATCAATACTTCGTTCACAAGTTATTAGAGATGAATATTCTTATTACATCCATAAACAATATTGAACATTTTTTTCTAGAGCGCTTTTCGTGATTTGTTGGACAATTGAAAGAATAGATATGGAATAATCGAAAAAATACGAGAACAGTACCGCTTCCTCTATAAAAAAGCAAATGTAAATACATTTACAGATAAAACACGGAATATGGAATGTTTGCACCTGAGTTCCGTAAGACCGTTTTATTTTTATGTGAATAGAGATCAAATTTTGCTTGAATATTGATTCGATGTACTATTGCGCAATCTTTTTTGTCTGTAAGCCGACAATAGGGTTCAAAGTTTTTTGCGTGAATTTCCGCGAGAGTGAAAAGCAGCGGAAAGGGTTACCACGAGCGTGTACTGCGAGATTACATATAGAGGTAGGCAATGCTTTATTGCAAAAAGTCTAAAGCGCAGCAGATGTTCCGAGTTCTTCTCATGTCGCAGCCGCCACCGTGGCCAGCGTGGTTATGCCTCGTCTGCAACCTGGGGCTCGGGTATCCGCTATGAATTTCATTTGAAATGGGAATACGATGATATTCTCGCTTCGGTCAACGCCACTGGTCGAAGATATGAATTAAACTGGATATGCAATTCGATATGCTTTAGCAGCTAGAAAGAGGACAATCCGGAAATTGCGGTGAGCTACACTCTTGGTAACAGTCAAATTTACAGGACAAAAAAACATGCATTTAAAAAAAATAATAGTCTTGCGTGTCCAGATCGAAATATCCTTAGCTCTCGGTGGGTCAATTTTTTCATCGTTTTTCCTGATGCGCTAGATGATTCTATAGTTTTTGATGTCTGGATATATTTAATTGCAGCTTCAATACGTCTGAGAAAGTCATTCATAGTCGATGTCTTGATATTCCCCCACTTGTTAATTAACTGTCTAGACCGAACCGTGTATCGAAAATTGAGGCGTAATTAACTTAGAAGCTCAAAAACTTTAAGCAAACATAACTCTACACTGAAAATCATGAGACGATTGGCCTGCACCGAGAAAAGGGTGTACTTGTAGGAACCACAAAATTAATACAATCAATAACGGACGAGAAGGGTTAGCAATAGCGAATGACCGAAATAGCGAATTGCTAGAATAGTGAAATCTAAGATAATGAACGTCTGAATCCGGAATGGCCATTATGAAATTCGCTATTTTAGCCATTCGCTGTCTTAATCGCATTTCTGATAGAATTGGGATTAAAACAGCGAATGATTAAAATAGCGAAGGGTTGCGAAATAAAGAATTGTAATAACTGTTGTATACATGATATGACAAGATCTACTCAATGGATTTTGTAAAAGTAAAAATTATGTATTCTTTGTCATATTATCCATCGTGTGACGTAGGGGTTTTTTGAAATTTTTTTTCGCCGTGTTCATAATTTATAAATGTTTTAAACGCAGAATTTCGATAACAATCTGGTTTTTCGTTTCAAATAACTGTAATTTTTACGAAATAATATTGAATAATTTTTCCCTACGTCATACGATAGCTATCACCTTTCTTAATATGCAAATTGTCTGAAAAAATTTTCAGACTTCAGAAACAGTAAAACCTTAGCCCAATGAAATCGAATTAACGGTTTCACTCGCTCAGCCGAAATAGTGACATAAATGACTTACTAAATCACAGATCGAAATTAGTTAGCCTGATTGTTTTAAGAAAACTAGCATATGAAAACTCATAAGAAGTTCAGTTGAAACATTTGTGGTATCTTTGATCTTTTTGAGTAAGTGGTTTCCTTTTAAAGTAAAAAATGTAATATTTGAGGTGTCAAAAACATTGGCATTTGCGTCTATCATAATTTTTTGGCGGCTAATGGAAGGACAGACGTCTGAATAGCCAAAAATTAAAATATGAATCGACAATTCGCAAAAAAAAAAGATGAAAAAGTAAATGTTTTCGACATGACAAAACAGTCCAGACTTGACCTACTTTTCGACACGGTCGTTAAATCTAGCTCACGCTTTTATGAAGACAAAGTAGATAGGACGCTGTGTTTATTGCCGACTCGTTTATTAGTTTTGTAGCGGAACATTAAATTACGTTTGATCGTGATCTTGAAATGTGGTAATAACAGAATTATGCTACATTGATCTTTCTTAATGCTGACCCAATTCACATCCAAGTGGCGGTCGAGGGAAGCCCGTAAGTCGTTTATAGCTCAAGATTGAGAGAGAACTACAGTATTTCATAGCTCCTCTACTCAATTTTCCATCCTGCAACACGGTGATTATAAATAATTAAATTTATCAGCAGATATAATTCGTAGATCCTCGATGCATTATCGCAGTAATAATTGAGAGCAAATATAGTTACTTGCAATCTAATGGAGGCAGCCAAAAGCGCTAAAAATAATTATCACGTTATTATGTTATGAACGTCATTCCATGTCTACTTACCATGAATAAATAACTGCGAACACAGTTACACCGACATTTATGTATTCCGAATTCGCGACTGAAAATTATGCTTGATGACCATGCAAATAGTAACAGCGAAGTTTCTAGCGTGTTATAAAATTCTTTCAGTGATGTAGGAAAAAAAAACAGAAAGCCCATATGACAGCAGTTTGTGAGGGAATAAAAACTCGGAGCGTGTTAAAACATTGCGAACGACCTTTCACGCATTCATATATATTTGAAGAAGATTTACGTAGCGAGAAAGAATTTTTTTATGACCACTTGACCCATCATCGACTTCGATCGTTGAATATACTTTTTTTTTAAATATATATTTTCCATTTTTATTCGTGCCCTATTTTCTTCGTGCGATCGGCTCATTTTTTTTTCCTTATTCGTTCTAATCCACAGGTATCCTCTCTTCGAGCGATGAGGCTTTGGACGAATGGAAAAAAAAATGTTTTACAGGCTGTGCTTGCTGCGCTCTATCGAGAAGCCCGCTTTCCTTTTTCCTTGTAGGAAGAGTTACCAGTAAGAACAATGATAAAGAAAGCTTTTACCTTTCGGAATATCGGCCGCGACCAAATACTTAACAGCGAAACGTCGCACTGCAATGGTGCTGAGTATTGTGCTGGCCCACGGACTCTTCTACTTGCCGTTGGTTTTTCACTCCATTGGGAAATCTCCGGAAATGGAGTATGTGTGAGTGTATGTATGTGTGTACTGTTACAGTTGTGCACTATCTCTTTCTCTCCTCTTCTCGCTCTAACTCTTGAACCAACTTTATTCTCCCAAGCTGATAAATCTTAACGAGACTTCTCTCGACTCGTTTCGAGAAAAGCAGCCTCAGACGAATGATTCGGTGATTAACAGTTAACTCACTGCAATCTGTTACAACTGCAGTAATATTACTTTTCCTATCAGCACTGTAATGAGATAAGTTGCACTGATAAACATCCATTTATCCTCCGTTATTTCGATCAGCTGATAGAGAATAAGTGCTGATTTTTAAAATGGTTTTACCCATTTAAGTGTTAACATCAACATTTTCTTGCGGTATGTAATTCACACGAACGTTCGTCGGATTTATTGTGTCAACTTGACTCATCGATACTGTTTCTTCATTCAAAGGTCTACTCACTGAAAATAGTATATTATTCCACGAGTGCGATAAAACTTTTTCTCACGAGTGTGAGTTTAAACGAGTTAAGAAAAAGTTCCTTGTGCGAGCTTCGCATACAATTTTATTTAACAGGTGCGAGAAGTGCAATTTCTCGCACGCGAAATCGCGTTATTTTTACAAAGCTTCCTCTGTGAGGAAGCGAAGTTCGATCGACATACTTCATCATAAAGGAAGGTTTGTAAACAGCAAAGGGAAAAGACAAAGCACTTTTCAAGGTTCTACCTTGCAGGCTTGTTTTAATAGATAACAAATCTATATTTGACTCAAGTACGGTTAGTTGAGTCGGGTACTGTTGTGTTTGCTTAGAACCGTCGGAGTTCAGAGGACCGATTTATCCCAGCGCGATGCTTGACGCAATCACGCCACATTCGTAGTTTGACTGTGCAAGCGAAAGAGTGAAAAAGATGGAGGTCAATGTCGACATACGATCGAAGAACTAACAGAAAACGTCGAGTTCGTTAATTTGTCTGTTATTGACTCTGCAAGTTCCGAAGTAACATGGCTCCAAGTAAACAGTATAACGTATAAACCCAAAAGTAGCCTTTACATAAGAAACAATTATAGACATGACCCTGTAATTATGAACGCCGTTAATATTGTTTGAAGTACATTTATAAAAAAAGAACATTATACATTCTTTTTTTATTATACTTCTTTCGTGTCTCAATTATAATAGTTTTTCGGACCTGAAAAAATACATGTAACGGATGTAACGATGTATCATCCATCATTGAAATTATTGTAATTTTGAGTTAATTCAATGTTCTGTGGACACTAAAAAAAGAGATATACATTCGAATACTAACTTGCTAACTGTTAACAAATCATTACTCGAGTCAATTTCAGTGTTGAAAAATTCGTTCAGGTGCTATTCTAGCAAATTACTTCATACTTCATATTATATTGTGAATATATGCTAAATACCTTGAGTATATTTTATTTATATATTCCAATATACCGGGAAATATATTCGATCATAAATAGAATTTTCCTATGGGGGCGATGTCCGTAATTTTTCTATGTTTAAAGACGACACCAAAACAACATTTTGGCGTCGATTTTAACACCGGATTTTCAACAGTGTATATCGCGTGGATTTCTGTGACCTAGACAAACGTTATTGAGTTTTTTATTGTAGCAACCCCATGAGAAAGCGAGGCAACGTACTGAATTTAGGGTTATGTATATAAAAAAGGCATGCGTGAAATCTACGTCGCCCCCGCGCTCACGCACTTCTGCTTCCTGGTTCTCTGCATAGGACGTGCTGCCTGCAGTGTGCAGCGTTGTATATTTATTGTCATAGATTTCAGTGGAAAATACCTCGTATCCGGTGAATTTATCGTTGCCCGCTGCACAAATATCCCCCTCGGCGTTTTTCGTTTGAATTTTTATTTCATACTCACCGGAACAATCACCTCACATTTTTATTAAACTCGATTTTTTTCGTCGGTCTCTTTTTTTTTCAAGCATTCCTTCATCCAGATAAACGTCAGTACCCATGAAGCGCTGTCAGCACATATAACAAATCAATTCAGACAAGGAATACCGCGATTTCTCGACTTTTGATTTGCACGTTTATTTTAACCGACACTTTTCTGTAGTTGATGGCTCAGTCGATGAGTGACATCATAAGACGATAGCCATCGTCTTATGAGGGTGGAAAGTCAATTCTTCTTAATAAAAAATAACATCTTTATAGAAATTCTCATCAATACATTAGGACATTAAGAGTCAAAAATTAATATCATATTGCGTGTTAAAAAAAAAAAAACGTAAAATGACGCCGAAAGTAATGGGCCTTCCAAAAATCTGGTTTTACCACCTCGACGAGTTATTATGAGAACTCGAAAAAAAAGTAAATATATCAAAATGATACTGAACGTGAAACCGTGCATAGCTGTGTTAGCAAAGCCATAAAGTCGTAACAAATATTTCCGTTCTTAGCACGGTGCTTCGTTTTTTTGCCCACTTGTCTCCATGCTGAGAGTATTACTCTTTCGTCAACTGGTGTTTGTGTCGCAGGCGTAAACTGCTTCAACGCCGGAAAGCGTAGCTTCACGAGAGCATACGGTGGATGGTGTACCAGGCCAGAAAGTTCAGAACAACGAAGCGATGGCTTTTAACGCGAGCGACCAGTCTCGACTAAAAATGCTTTCACGCTCGTACGACGCGCCACTTTCCACGGAGTTCGACACAGGTTTGTTTCGGACCGAACACACCCATCCCAACGCTCGGAGTGAGTGGACTTCCGACCCTCTCTCTCCGCTATTCTATTTTTTCCCATTCCATCTTCCTCTTTTTTTCTATTTCTTTTTTTCCTCGTTTGTTTTACCCGTAACTCGGCCCGTTTTCTCGCTTCAAGCTGCGTACCACCTACGACAGGGTTTTCAACCGCGAGGACACATTTTAAGCCGTGATTGAAAATACAAGACCACGGATTTCCGCGGAAATGACTACACGTCCCCGAAGATTGAACGCAGTTCATAGTTCATACTCGCTGCGTTTAATATTTCAATGAAAGCAATGAAAAAGGTGTATCGTAGATACATTTTCAAATAAAAATTCTATTCAATAAAAATGTCGATACCCTGCAACCGCCGGAAAGAATTCAAACTCATGTAAAATATGTGTTTAGATTACATACTCCAAATGGTTATGCTAGAAAGTTAGAAAGAAATGAGTTTGCTTACAAATTTTCGCACGGGTTCGTCAAATGGTGAGCGGCAGGCAGTTTTTCTAAGATTCTAATGTATTCTCATACATTAAAAATCGAGTGATATAGTGAGGAATAAGTAATAGTACCCACGACCAATGATGTTTCTTTTAATTATTTTATTTACTTATCGGTAGCGATAAGTCAGCATTCAAATGTATTTCTTTGTTTGAGTGCATATCGATCTTCAGATTTTCGTTCGCCGGCAGTCAGTGGCATATCATTTTGGATTTCATGTTTGATATATTCGTTCATCACCTTTCTCCAAAATGCTTCCATGACCTATAACGTCCGATATTAATAAATTATCCAGCGGTAGGCTAGCGGCGTATCAACGCGTTCATTAATCACCGTGAATATGATATGCACCGTATAACAGTGGATGCACTCTACTCTTCTCCGCGGGATGCTCTACCCTTAGCCGTATAGTATACTGCTACGCTATAGTTCTATAGTCTATATTTTCGGCGCGTAATCCGCTGCAGCGTTGTGCGCCGCCCAATGTACCAGGATGCGATCACGTCAGTGAATGCACTGGCAAGTTCTACCCGGTACATCGGTGCTGGTGCGGTGATGATGTTGCTGACGGTGGTGGTGGTGGTGGTGGTTGCTGCCAGTGACTCCCGTTTATACGTACATACCGAGGCTTGAATACCATCGTGCTCACAGAGTTAAATGCGATCGTCAAAATACGACGCGGATATAATCCGTTGCGCAAAACCTGCTCCGTTCGCCGCAGTGCCATCGCCAGGAGCTTAGCGACAACGAGACAGTGGCCAGAGAATGAATGGTGCTCTATTATCAGGATTTTACCATAATACTACTTGACACCCGTACCTCAAAATTTGAATACTATGAGTATTGAAATGTCTGCCCTGATTCAACAACAGAGTCTGAGTTTTACCATTAAACGTCATTCATGATATTTACCATTCGCTTCCATTGGATTAATACATATTATCCGAATAAGCTATTTGCCAGAAGAATGCTTGATTGGATGAAAGAAAAAAATGGTAGCCTATTCGTCTAGGTTGGATGTGACCTATAATTTTTGTGCAGATCGATTTTAGTTGTATTATACTACTTGACAGCCGTAGCTCGAAATTTGTATACTATGAGTATTGAAATGTCTGCCCTGATTGACCAACAGAGTCTGAGTTTTACCATCAAACGTCATTTATGATATTTACCATTTGCTTCCATTAAATTGATACATATTATTTGAATCAAATAATAGCCAAAAGACGATTCTATTGGGTGTAAGGAAAAATGCTAGCCTATCTGCATTGATTAGATTAGTCAGATCAATTTACGTTGGACAATTTTGTCGTGATTGTGTCAATCAACAAAACGCAACCACAACCCGGTCCAGTTCATTGAAGAGACAATTCAACATATTGAACCAGTTAATAGGTATTGTCAACCAACTAATTCGTAATATGTGCAGAGTAATTCAGCCTTCAATAGATTCATGACGTGTCCATCAGCGTGATCCATCTAAAAGTACAGAACACTAGATGATTTTGATTTGCTCCAATTACCGAGAGTGGTTAATAGAGAAGGGACAGTAAAATATATTTATATTGAGCTTCGACTTGATATTTTATGCTATTCATATAAAAAATTGATCATTTTGTCGCTTACCACTCAGCATAACATGGATTGGTGGCTCAAATTATAACTTATCTTTAGTGCAGTCTTATGAAGTGGGTTTTCGGATAGACTCATGATAAACACATTTAGTATCCATTTTTTTTTAACGTAGAGTCATCCAACTTATTGATCAGCTAAAAAAGCTACTTGCACCGCTCACTATTTAGACCATAGACTATACCGTGTGACTAGAAAGAATGCCAGTCACGTAATTATTTTATCGATAAGAATAAAACTTTTGTCAATCGTAGGTCGAATTTTTTCCGCTTTTCTGAGAAATAAAAGGAACAGAACAAAATAAAAAGGAACAGAAATGAGAGGAAAATGTGCAGAAGAAGAGTCGTTGAAAACGGATGAGGGTCCGGATGCAGGGAAAAGAGCGACGTCGATCCGCGATTCTAGACAAGTTTTGCGTCTATCGTTTGGCGTGCTCTCTATGCACCTCAGCTGATATGGAAATCTCCGGTTCGTGCGCGGACACCGCTGCGCGAGAGTCTGTCCACAGCGGCACCAACGATTGAAACGGCAAAAGGGCTCAGACAGCGTTTGCTGGGAAGGAGACACTTTAGTGCGTAATCAGGAGTAATTATGCGTTCAAGTATCTTGATACAAGAACAGTCGTCTTCAGGGAGGTCGATGAATCCCATATACGTATATTCGTATAGCGCATTCATCAGGTACCAGTACGCTCGGAAGTTCTACAAAGTCCTTCTCAAGCTTGAAGACTGGTGGGGCCCAACGAATAGTGTAAGTGGCGACTGAGCAACTCCTCGAAACAAAGACTCGCACCCCACCGCCGGGACCGCCCTCTGTGAGCAATGCCACTCGATTCTCCAACCCTTATTGTCATATTGGCGATGGTGCTCTGCATGCTCGAAATGGCCATTCAAGTGGCAGATTTCAACCAAGAGAGCAAGGCGGCTATGCAAAAAAAAAGTGAAATATTTATTACCTGTACTCTTTGATTTAATGTTGTAATAAGAGGAATAATTTTATTGCACTGTAGCAGTTTGTAGCACTGTTCTCCTTCGAACGCCTTATATATTCTTCCTGTTTGACGATCTTTTCAAGAACCTGATGGTACAACTTTGTATGAACTATGCAGAGTGCATACAAAGAGAATGATAAGATGCAAAACCAATTTTGTTTCCAAAACAAAAAAAATGTACTTACAAGTGGCTTGCATCAAGCAGTATTGTTAATTTACTTTTGCGGAGCTATTTTTAAAAAGTCTTGTGAAGAGAACCCGGTTTAGGGTCGAAGCGTCGAACAGATAAGATTCTTAATTGATCGCTTACTGGCGCTACCTCCCATCATATTCTACTTTTTCATACTTGGCAATTCTTTTGTTTGAAGACAGTTCCGAAATTGCACATGTGCGATCCACCAATTTTATTTTTATGATTTTCATGTAACTAGCTTACTGTAAATTTTCTTTTACAGCTGTCGATACACCGCATTACTTACGATATAAACAATCGTTATCGATCCATGAGTCGCTGCATACAGCGTATCTTTACGCATTACAGACAATGCCGAGTTTCGCGCCACCCGTATGTTAAAGTTCTATTTGCATTTGTCACATAGTGAGGGCTCACACGATAGGGTTTCCCCTTTGGAAGGGCGAAAAGTGGCAAGTACCACTGTACATTATAAAAGAAAAAAAAAGTAGAAGGAAAAAAAAAGAGATGGAAGACTGAAGAAGGAATCTGCATTGAGTGAGAGTTTGAGGGTCGAGGGTGCGAGAAAGTTTCCAAGGGTGGCAAGTTGAGAAGGACCATACTCACCACCGTGGGGTTGTCGAAGGGAAAGGGAAACTCCACGCTACAGGAAGGTCGTTTAAGCAGTTTGAGGACGCCCAACTCTGGCCCTATGTATATATCTATACATACCGAACTACTCGTGTGTATGCAACCTTCCATGGCCGCCCAAATACGAGAAGAACTTTCAGCGCAGCGTCTGCCGCTGCTCTTCTCTTCTCCCGTTCTCTTCTTCGACTCTTATCCTCCTCCCCTTGCGAAGCAGCCCGAGCTGTTCGGCCCTCTTGATCCCATCAGAAGTTTCCAGTATGTTTATAATCCACTAATCGCTCGCTTTCCTCGGGCACAATTAAAAACTTGGTTGGACCCGGTGAGGCACCGTTGTGCCGAAAGCAACGCGCAGCTTTACGGCTTCTGAGCACATGGGCCCCCGAAGAACGCCCTGAAATCAACCGACTTTTCGTAGTGGAACGGCACTCCTTATCCCCAACGGCACTTCATAGTTCGAACTTCATTTTGCGGCTCATGAACCATCGAATTTTCGCCCCACCTTTTCCCCGTTTTCTCTTACCTGATATCTCGCTAGTGTTAGAAGAAGAAGACGGTGATCTCACTCACCGCAATGCCTTTCCCTTGGCCAGGTAAGACTAAGATTTCTTGGCTCCACGCTCCATTTATCCGCCGAGGACTCGTCAAGTTATTGAGTACGTTCCAGAGTGATATAGAGCCAAGAGCGCTAATTTGAATAAGAAAAGTTTACCTTACCGATTTCTTGAGTCGAGGCAGCTGAAAAACATGAAGACTCAGAGAAGCGGAAGCGTTAATTTGTAGTTCGAATCAATGTTTTTTAGAGTTTATTTTTTCTTTCTTATTTTCTTGTAGAGTGCGTTTTATCGATCTCCTGTTTTCTATCGTACCGTTGCCATTCCTCCCCATTCGCATCTCCAATTTCGTGAGAGAACCGTGCTCCCATCTGCTTCAATGGTAGAAAACAGGATTCGAACCGTGGTAAACCCGCAACAGTGCCGCTGTGTTTCGTACGCTGTGCTGGAAAAAGTTTCCTCTTTACTTAATTTCATCAGGAACCACGTTCAATACGTTATTTCGTTAAACGAAAACTAATACTAGCGCGTGGATAACTAATGGTTGCGATGCAAGGAGTAACTTAGCAAGTAATTTTGCCAAAATGCGAAGAACGTTCTAAGGGTTGCCAGCCTGACAGTTTCTGAATTGTACCCCATTCCTTTAGTTGACATATTTTTTCCTAAATTATTTCACTGAATTATTTCAGCCGTCAATGAAGAAAAAAAAAAAAAAAACATGGTGAAAGGTCTAAATGCCACGAACTGCTTTTTAACGACTTTCCACCATTCTCATCATATCATGTATCTTCATGAAGTAATCAGCTGGAGGATTTCATACCCAACGAATTCATATTCTAAATGTAGCGCAAATGCTTAGGTTTCATAGATAATCTGTGCAGAATCCCACGACGGGATTCTTCATACGATCCTTTATGGATCTCAATTTAGATAGTAGAATAAATATTAATTTTTAGGACATATTCTAAATATGATAAGCTATCAATAAATGGAAAACAAATCGATTATTTTGTTCCGTCTTGACGAGAACCTCCTCTTAGTACCATTCAAACTTGGTAATGAGTAAACTTCAAATAAGCATTTCGGTTCGATAGCTTCAAATTTACTTAAGTGAATAGTTTTCGTTCGTACACAAGTCCCACATAAATTTATAGATATTATAATTTTTTTTTCAATTTAAATTGCCGTCAATGTTAAAGACAGAATCAAATTTGGCGAACCACGATGACAGGGTGTTTTTCAAAACACTGGATTTTAATCAACTAGTTAAATTGGCGCTGCAGTAAAGTGATTCATATTTCACCTCCAGCCCAAACACCAAAAATGAAAACAAAAGCAATTACCAGCGTGGAAACTCGTAAATTCCGATAATAATTAAGAGAAATGTCCAATTGTGTTAGTATTTGTGTACATCTTATACAGCATCCACTATATTGATATTGTTTTTGTTCGCGCTCCCGGTTTTCAAACGTTGACAAAACCCAATATCAGATTCTACCAGGGTAAAATCCACGCATTTGAACGTTCACTTTACGGTTCTTCAAGTTTCAACAGAGTAGACGTGACATCCGGTGACAAACAATTCAAGAGCCGCGACTTTCTCACACCGTGAAAATGCTTT
This sequence comes from Tromatobia lineatoria, assembly GCA_949699805.1. Classification (NCBI taxonomy): domain Eukaryota; kingdom Metazoa; phylum Arthropoda; class Insecta; order Hymenoptera; family Ichneumonidae; genus Tromatobia; species Tromatobia lineatoria. The sequence goes on from OX453045.1 coordinate 604,791, forward strand.
CGGGTATCGGGACATTGATCAGTGACGGAGGTCGTGCTTGGTATGATGCACGTGGTGTAGTGGCTGATGGAGTTTCCACTGCACAGGTCAGGATGCAAGCGTCGATGCGCCGGTGCAGAGGACAAACGCATATAGAATATCGATAGTGTAAGTAAAGTAAACATAGAACGTAACACATCCTCGGGGCTCTTCAATTAATGTCGTCTACGTGTACTATATGTATTGGGTCATAAATAGCACAGTAATATGTAATTGAATTAAAATTGAGTGATAGTGAAAACGGTTTTATTCCCTGCTGATTCAATAAATCTTCCTTGTAAAGAGTCGAGGGAGATCCAACATTATTGTGAAACTTTATCTAAAATGCTTCAACTTATCTGAAACAATTTACAAGCACATTGGAATGTGGATGATCGTTACAAGCATTTCAGAAATGGACCATTCAGGTATCAGGAATGCGTTTTCAAATTACGTATGCTATTCATACTTTTACACGAGTCTACGTCATGGAAGTATAACATATACATCGCTTCTTTACCTTGAAGCTATTTGGTCGCTGCGTCGTTGGAGCCACAAAATTCGTCTTTTTAGCTATGGCAAAAATATAGGTGGTTCGATTTTATTTTACGTCGTCGATCACAAGGCACGAAAGTTTTTTGAATCGTACATCCGTAATGAACTGGTTTATTTGATACGGCACACCATTTAAAAAGTGTCCGTATGTGTGTGTGTGTGTGTCCGGGGTTTTAGGGAGAAAAAAAATTATTCGTTCCCATCTTCAAATTACATTTTTCTATTATAATCATCAGTCGACTAGAAGAGTAAACATATATGAGTATATGAGTGATTGAAAATCTTTTTTTTATGCCGAATCCCGTTTAATCGATTCGCAACGGCGCCCTTCTACCTATTGTCGCTGCTTTCACTGGGTATGTAACGGAGTTTCATCCGTGGAAGCTTCACGGAATGAATCATTTTATTTCACGGAAGGACGAACACGTCGGTCACAGGAGTAGATCCAACTTCCACCGCGCTGATGGAACTACGGGTCAGTGGAAAAACAACTCCAATAGAAACGGAGAAATAAACGCACGGCGAATGGCATTATAACGGAAACCCTACTGAGACGCGAACATAATTTATACTCGACTAATAGCATTCAATCTGAGTATAAAAAAGCTCAAACGAAACTCAATATCACTTATTCAATTATAATCGTTACATAAAAAACAACAGAACTTTATGAGCTGCGTCATGCACGGAGAAAATAAATAAGTTGGATACATTCAAAAATACTTATAAGGACTTTTCGTTCGAACTTTTTGTTGGTCACTGGTAAGTTGGTCAAACTCACTGGTAAATTACTCGTGTCTTTGTAATACTCGCTACAACTATTATCGTCCTGAGTTTTCTCAATTGACAAATAAGTACTACAGACCAACAGATACTTTGACCTGACCCTGTCGTCCCTGTTAATAGCTATTAACACGTGCTTTGAGCCAATTGAACCATTGAGAAAATAGTTTTTCTAACTGATTTATAGCCAACACAAGCTGTCCCAAAATTCGACATCTTCGAATAAGTGAAGCTTTGTTGAAGCAAAGTTTTGTTCATAGCCTAAAATAGATAATTCTAATCTTGTCACCTCTACCTAATAAATCGAATATCGATAATATTCAGATTTGACAACTTTAGCCATCGATACCATAATATCCTTTAATTATCTATAATTCTGTAGAGATAGAAATTCCGGACGTTGATGTTGAGCCAAAATTAGGGAGTCACGGAATTCGATTGGATGTTTTCCGGACACACCGGGTGATTCTAGTCGGGTTGTATGAGAGTAAGTGCCATGGAATTGGAAATTGGGTTTAGCCGAGTCGTAGGCAAAGTGCAACAGGAACGGAGCAGGAATGCTTATTAAGAGAACTATCGGCAGAGTCGATGGGGCCAGCGGGTTTCGGTCGGGAATTGGAGGACGCAAGACGTTAACGTACAAAGCAATTTTATGAATGTTGGACCTGCCGGACGAGGGGTTTGGGTGGTTTGCGTGCCGAACGACCTTGCCTGATTCTGATAGTAGAGTTCCTCTGTTGCGTCAGTAAGGCCTCTTTGTGTATGCGCAACAGAAACTTTTGCGAACAAGCAGCACCGGAAATGCTGGGATACCTCGGTACGGCGCTTAGTTTCAAACACACACATACACACATATATACACATTTATAGGCATGCAATGAAAACACTTTTGTTGCTTCGTCCTCTGTTGTTCGCTCGCTTTGATGCGAGGCGTCCGGGGGATGCTGCTGGGAAATGTACGAGAGTGGCTCAGCGCTATCGGATCCGTTCATTTTGGGTAAACTTGGCAGGAAAGAGGAATATGGATCGCTTGTACCGGATGGGTGAATCTAGTGCCTCTTTCTATCCATCCTCTCCGCTGTAGTACAGGTAATACTGGCAATAGGAACTAGTTTCTAGGTAGCGTACGGAAAGGAGTTACGCTAGATGTAGTACCAGCGTTCACTGTTAACCTATTCCGATCCGCTCAGGAACCCATCCTCGTATCCTTTTTTTCAACGATACCTGCAACGTTCATCTACCCCACCTGCCCTCGGTTTCTATCAATGGTTACATATATATACACATGGATGCTGTTTTTTCTTTCTCATCCGAATGCAGAGCATGGTTTTATCGATGCTGTGAGGAGCGGTAAAAGTGCAAATAGAATGAACGTATCGTTCAACGGTCAATATCGGCTAGCAATATCCAGCGGCGAACAGGAATTCAAAGCCTCACTACCCCGGGGGATAATATCCTCTTCGTCGATCGATTAGATTACATTGCCAACTTCGCTACTTGATTACAATTCACGAAAGGCATCAGTAGCAGCATCGGCTACCGCCACGTCGACTTTCGCTAAGTTGCCTGAGGGTGCAATGAGTCGAGTCTCGAAGCAGGGGGAGAAAAACCAAGAAAAATAGAGATTCTTTATGCTCTTACAGCTGTGATTTCTCCAATCTAATCGAATACGTTGGGCTATCATGCCGAGTAGGGAGCTCACGAGATGTCACAAAAGCCTCGTAGATATACGGGTCGAGTCACTAGAGCTCAATGATTAAAAAGACTTTTAACGATCCATCTCTTTCTAACTAAATTAATGCATTTAAAAGCAGAAAGAGAGAGAAAAGCTTCGAGGATCTGGGAGATTATGAAGTAACGTGAGCTTCCCAGTTAATACTGACGGAGACAATGGAACTTCTCTACTGAGAATTCCACAGGTTTTTCACCTTTGATTTCTATGTCAATAGATTCCATTAGAGAATGTGAATGACATCATTTCTTATTTGTCGGTTATAAAAATTGACATGGTAATCCCCGCGGAGAGCTGATAATCGATAATCGATAAGAGCTGATAGCCGATAATCAAGAAGCTGTGTCAATCATTGCCTTGGGTTATTGTACGTTTATATGACGATCGAACTCCTCAATTGGTTTTAGTTTTTTCACTTTGAAACCTGATCTTCGCTAGATCATTTGGCGTTAATATCAACAACTATTAAGCACCTTATGAAAACAAACATCATGTTTGGTTCTTATCTGGTATACACATATCACACTCGTAATATCCATACTGAACAAACTAATTAGTAAGCATATTGGTCCTTGACACTCCGTAGTTATCATAGGTTCAATTGACCGTTTCCCTTTGAGAAATATTATGGTCAGAGCCATTGGCTTTCTGGTGGTAACATTGCTTGTTCCACCCTGAATCTCCCAGTAGCGACGGCACGTACAGCCATGTATATCCATGGAATATTCGTCGCGAACAGGACGCTATTGGTTCCCGCGCTGGCTGTAACAGTGTTGAACGTTCACGTGACAAGATATATCTCATCTTGATCACCATTGCTGTGGTCGCCGATGTTCTGGGTTGAGTGGATTTCCTCTGAGTTCCAATAATGCTATGGAAGGAAGACACCAGTCAATCGAGTAACGCAGAGAGACGTGGTCTTCGATAGCAAAACCATGGAGATCGACATTGCGGATCGACAAATCGATACATCGCATAACATATCCCCTATTTCCCGTTATGCAATCAAAATCGGTAAATCGTTTCTCCAAGGAAGGTCAGAACGAAGCAAGTGGAAAGGCCATCTGGATATCCTTGAAGATATCGATCAGGAAAAGGGCCTGGAGATCAGAATAGGTTACTACGGATTTCAGTGCGATCTGCGATGACAGTTCTAGGGGTAGTAAGCAGCGGGAGGAGGACACTGGAAATGGTGTTATGGTGGGTGGTGGTTAGTTCCTGGAGGGTTGGTGGAGGAAGTGACGAGCGGGTGGTCGCCGGCGACGTCGGAGTGAGCGCGCGGGGTAACAGGTCGGATGTCCGGCAGTCCGTCACCGACTATCCCCTCGTATCTCCGGGGTATGCCAGCACCCTCTTCCGCGAAGCGAAGCGACAGGGAAAGCAGAGCAGACCACGTCACGCTACAGAGCCATGGCTCGCCTCACTTTGCCATATCGCTGCTATAACAAGTCCTGAATATGCATATATTTGGCGGTATGGGTTAGTTGTCCCGTTGTCTGTCGTGCTTCGGGTTGTGTTACGTTGTAAAGGACGAAGACAGACATATAGATGGCAGAATTCAGCATCAGCTGAATCGTTGCGTACGCCTGCACTGGCGTATGGACATTTCGGCTTCACGATCAGCGAACGAGCAACGGAGCCCTACACACCCCAAATAGCCCTTGCCGATTCCTGTTCAAGCGATTTTAACTCCTTGGCATCCTGCATGTCACATCGTATCCATTATGACCACTCCTTTCAACGTTGTATCTGTGAGGATGTCCGTCTTTGTTAGTCCGTTTCGACGCTTCACAGTTCCACTTGATGTTTCGCATTTCATCTTCTTGGATATATTTATCAGTATGTATTATCTCTTATGCCAGCGTATGTAGTATATACATGTATATGTTTTGCTGGCTGTAGCGCAGCTACTATGCCACCTCATCCTTCTTCCCTGGTTGATGCTCTGCAACCGCGAACGTCCACGCTCTCTCGGTCATCGGCGAAGCACCATTGACGCCAGTTCACTGCCTGCTCACACAGATTTATGGGTGTGTACTATGCTAGCTGTGGCTCGTGGTGCCTCCGCTGTGGCTCATATATTCCCATTCCTCTTGCTCCGTCTCTTTACTCTCTGATATCCCACTTCAGCTTCGCCATCACCACCTCCGCCCACATTGCCCGCCGCTTCACTCACCCTTTGCTCGGTCTACGCAATTCGACGTATCGTGTACATTAGGGAAATTCTAATTACCTGTACCTATACCTCGAAACTCCTTTCCAAAAGAAAATGGACGTGTACAATTAAATGCATATGCGCGCTCTCGTAACGCACCTCATGAACATGGTATGTCCTTCATTTCCCGTGTATGTCAAATCCCTCCTCTGAATTTCCTCTAGTCCGCAGGACATGACATCATCGTCGCAACTATTTGTACGACACATACTAAATGAGGGTGCACAAAATGAAGGCAAATATGTGAATATGAAGGAAATATGTGACTAAAGAGTAGTCAAACAAGCAACTCTGTTTTAAAAACTTGCTCTCTTTCGTTCAATGTTTTCGGGGTAAATAATGGTGAATATAATTCTTCTCCAGGGCCTTTTGTATCTACTAGTAGTACTCGTTTCACGTGAGTTATCGCTAGAAGAGTTGGGTCATTAGCGTAACTCGACGCGGGTTGTTCGTTCGGTACTTGACCCAAACGAAGTTTTGTTTAACTCCTCTGCTATGGGCTTTGTTTGTTCTTATGCTGTGTCCCGTTGCTTCTGTTTTATTGTTTCGGCTTTCGCTCTGTTCCGCAGACGAACGACAGTTTTCGTAAACGAGAGATTCCATGAGTGGAAATGCTATATTAATATTCCGATTTTTTATTCTAATTATACACACGTGTCGGAGTTCCAAAAACTACAATACAACATAGTTGAAGCTAAATCGCAGGTCGATTCATGAAACATTTCATAAAAGTGTAAGAACTTTGAAGCGGTAATTCAGAATGAATTGTCGCAGTATGCAAATTTATCTGCGTTGAGCCGCAGTCGTTAGAATAGTCTGCTTTACCACTGCAGTGATCGAAACTAAGAGACGTCGAGTGAATATCTCTCGACAGTGTCTGAATCAAACTAATTGACCATTACAATTCTTTCGTGGAGTGGCTTGCAGCTGCGGGGTTGATCCGTTAATTTGATAATCCGATTGGGGTTTGTCAGGGGGGTGAGGTCCCGTTGCGGAACGTTAATTCCGCGTCCAGCTCCGCCCTGGCTCGTCCAGACCCAACATGACCTCCGCTTTACCCTTCTTTTTATTCTCGTTGTCCTTCATTCTCTGCTTTTGCGTTCTTATTCATCATTCAAACAACAGCAGTAACTGCTCCGGAAGATCAGTGGTCTGATTTGCAACGGAAAACCCAACTGGCCTTGGGATTGAATGAATGGATAAAAACGTGGTTTTGACAACCAGATTTACTTTTCATATGCAATTATCTAATGCTTGTTCGAAGGATTCAATAATATATGACTTTTTGAAAGAATAGACGCTCTTTAAAAGTGTCATAAAAATTTCGGTGAAAACCTTTTCGTTTTCGTTAATAAGGAAAATACCGTGCATAAGGAAATGTCTTTATCAAGCACTGTCTTTTAATATGTTAAAGGTACTTGTAAAGTTTGTAGTTGATCAGTGCCGTGATTTTGTGATATCGTGGTCACCGATATAAACAAATTTATTTTGCGAAAAATGGGTTTTCAGCCAGCCGAGTATATATATAAATTTTACCCAACGCAGGAAAACCCAGCTACAACCTGAAATTATTCTGTGTTTCTTTTTCTTTTTATTTGTTCAACAGCACTGGGTGCCAGGCGGTTTCGCGCCGGGAGAAAAACACTGTTTTACAAGTGACAATTATTAGCCCAGGCTTCGCCGCACTTCAATATGCAAAGTGGAGGGGGGAGGGGAGACCTTAAGGAGTTTGTGTCAATAAATTAGTAAGTAAATAAATTCAACAAAACAATTAATTACGGGACTCACAAGAATTTTATTTATTTAAAAGATCAATTATATTGATCGAGACGCACAATGACCGAACAATAAGCCGTGCTAAAGATAGGCACATTAACCTTAGACATCGACTCTGTGTGAAACCATGTAAATTGAGGCAAAGAGACGAACTTTTGTAAGTTTGAACAATGATTTTTTTAAGTTCTTATTTTGGCCAACCTATTGTACTCGTGCATATTTTTAATTTATTTTAAAACTTTTAGCGCACGGCGAGTGTAACGGAGATAAATCTAATGGTCTCAAGTTTTTCACGCGTTCTTTTTTCTGGGGGATTTCAAGAAAAAAAATCTAGTTATTCCTTAGGGCATAGTTTTAAACGACAGTCGTAGCAAGGATTTCAGAAGAAGTCTCGAAACGTGTCCTTGCGAGGTAGAACAATCATCAGGTAGAGGTTAAAAAATCCTTTACGATTTTAATTTCCTTCGATTTTTAATGTCTTCTGCACAATCGAACGCCACCACATCAGGAAGTATAATGTGTGAGCACAGACTTGTGTTTGAGTGGAGCCTCCCGCAAGCATAAGGGAAAACGTTACAGCTATACCAGCAGCGAGTAAGCAAGTGCTCGGCATATAGAGAAAGGGGCGTGCAATCTCCCTCCGAATTTATCCAACGGAAGTTCAAGGGTCGCGGCAGCAATGCAAGTCCGCCGGGCCAGTAGAAGGAGCTTTCAGTAGCATAGTTTCCCAAATAAGTGCCATTAGTGGTGTGGGAAAGCACTTGGAAACGTCAAAGGCACCAATATGTATCTGGAAACTTGGCTTCAGGGACCGGCAGCGACCGAACGAAAGTACCGTCTATTTCGCAATCGGAAGTAGCAACGACTAAGATCACGCTAGAAGGAAAGTTTCAATATAATCTGCTACATTATGTATTCAAGTGAGACAGGCAATTGCCATTTGAACAGTTTCTCGGAGTTCAAGCCCATTATCAAGCTTTGCAATGAAAACAATATTTTAAAGGAGTGGCTAGTCATCTCTCATTTGTTAAGTCCAGTTGATATTGGAAAGATCTTGTTTTTGTGAAATCTTTCCAAAATTCCGAATAAATCGTAAAAACTTTGTTTTTCTAACTTATTTATAATATTGCAAGCAGTATTTTTAATTTGATGTTTGTCTTGCGCAAGTCGTTTTCGTACGTATACGCGTAGATCCTTAGAATTTTCATGTCCAGGTGTTTGTGAAAGTGTTTTTCGTGCTGGCGGACGTTGCTGTAAAAAAAATTGTGCGTTTTATTTGGCATAGGATTACAATCTCCGAATTTTTATTAAGAAAAAGTTTTTTTCGCACTCGTATCGTCTCACTTTTTTCCATTCCTAAATACACATTCAGAGATGGTTGAAAATTTAAATATAAATTCAAGAGTACGTAATTTTAAAACATTCGCTACATTCAAAAACGAAAAATTCCTATGCTTATCCCATAATACACTCTTCGACAAATAAAATAAGACATTAAACACTAAAATTAACCCTTTCGGTCTGAAAGCTGCGACAATAAAAAATTTTACTTTTTACCTGGCCATTCTGATTCACTGTAAACCTATACAAAATCATACATAATATACCGGTATGTACTTAAATCGGTATAAATCTAAGATTTTTCAAAAGAAGCTATGTCCGCAGAATTTTTTTCTTACGTCTGTTTTTGGGCGACTCGATATCTGAAAAAACATTGTTCTTCGTGTAAAGATTGTCACGACACAAATTAAATAAAAATCTTTAAGCTTACTTGATTAGTAATTTCGTTTGAGTGAGCGTCTGTCGGAAATCCTTGATATACGGACATTTGCATAGCCGTATATGAGTAGGTATCTACTTACACGTTGAGCGCACATGTACTTTTTGCCGGAGCGTAAATCAAGCGGATGCGAATGTGCTAATGAAGGGATGATTCTCCGGAAGCTTTTGTTATGATGATGGCACAATGGTTAACGCACTATATGCCTGCTGGAGGCTCTAGCGTTAACCGATGTGTGGGTGTATGTGCGTTGTGGCTCAAGGGATGTCGTTTGGATGGTGCGGGAATGCGTGTGATTCCCGATGGCCCCACGTCGCCGCATCCCATCGCACTATCCCTCACCCAGGGGGTGAGTTCCAGTTCCAGTGCGTATTGGCACTCGATTCGAACTGCGGCATGCTGACGGTCCCGCGATTCATGACCGTTCGCTTTGCTCGCCCCTCCTGCTATATTCGTACTATCGAAGGACCACCCTCCCACTTTGCCTTTATGAACCGTGCTATACGTGCACAACCGTGCTAAATCATACAGAGTGAAATTACGAGAGACCTATAGGGGATGCTAGAGCTATAGCCATTGGAGCACGCGATAACCCGCAAGCTGACCAGGCCGTCAATGACCCACAAACTCTCCAACGGTTTATTCGATCGTCGCACCAGACGGGAAAAGCCTTTTTTCTCTTTGAATACAGCTTGAATTATATATTTTACCGCCCAAACGACTCGGACATCGGTGTTCAACGATTGCATACGTCAGTCAAAAAGTTCCAGCGTCAGCAAACATATATTTATGTTTATTTCCCACAGGTTTCGGACTTTAGAATTTTTTCGACATCCGGAAAATACCAATATTTTTCACGTCTATGACAAAACGAATTTTCATTAATTACGAAAATACTATGGACGATTTTTTATTTGAAAATATGTGGAGTTCCACATTTTCTTGCATATTCCTTTATTATTATCATTATTTTTCGCTCCTTGCAAACCTACACGTTTGTAAAGGTATTGTTATCAATTTTGTCTCCGGCATAGACGAAGCTTTATATGCAACGAAGAATACTGAGGTTATCATTTTTACGATTCAGCAGCCAGTGAGTATCGAAAATAGAATCGAAAAGACGATTTGAATATTGGTTTATTGCATTTTATTCCATACATCGACATCATATTTGTATTGGCTCAGAGTGAACTGAATTAATAACAGGAAGTAATATTTCACTGTATTATTTCTCTGCCTTTCAAAGCAAAATTATTCGTACACTTTGAATAAAGAAGAAAATGTACCCCAAGGTTTACTTGTCTAAGTTGATATTTTTCCTTCGTAATAGATAATGGTAATTAAGCTTATTTCTTGTCATCTAGAGCAGACTCCCTTAAGTACTTGATTCTTGTACTGCTCAGTCCTTTCGCGTTCTCAAAATATGTAGATTGTATAACGAACTACTCAAACTTGCTACCTAAGAATTCACTTTGAAACGAGTTAATAAATCTTACCAACGTCATAAGAATCTTTCTCTTCCATTTTTATGATTGCCCTCTTTCGGTGTCTTTGTTGATCCTAGTTCGAGCCTCGCACCTTAAAGGACCCATGGCCCTGTCTACGACGTCGGAGGCAATGAGAGCGGCAAAAGGGAGTCGACACTTCGTGCGTAAAACTTTAATTGGAAGATTAAAGCTCTCGCATTCATTTTTTACGGAAAGGGAGTGAAGAATTAGTGCAAGTAGACACGTTTTTGAAAGCAAGAGTTGTGATTTCACAAAAAGAGGACAAGCGAGTGTCTAGAAGTGCACGCCGTCACGTACTTTTTCTCTCAACGTACTAACGAAGAAAAATTAAATCGTCTTCTTCGCGATGTTTTACAAGAAAAAATTCTCTTCGCTTATGCTCAAACTCGTCCGTTTCCTGAACCACATTATTTTACCTTTGGTACTCCGTAACGCTTCTCTGCTATACAGGATGGAGTTCTGTGTACTCGGAGAATTAGTCGTAGTCAAAAAGTAAAGAGGAAAATTGTTGTTGCTTTCAGAAAGAAAGCTTTACATTCATGAAATAAATAAATTCTTATTTTTAAAAACATGAAATCGCAAATGGAAATATTTTGAACGAAATCAGTACTACTGAGCAATGATCGGTACACAGTTTCGTAATTATTTATTATGTGGTTCGGATTCTTCAGAATTTTACATTTCAGAACGAAAAACTGCGAGGTAAAACCTTGCAAAATGCATCCTCGTTATTTTTAGCTTTTTCACATAGCTTTATTTATGAGAGAGCCGCAAAATCCATTAATTTCTTCACAGAAGTAGCTTTGTGAAAAATCCAAAAACGATGAGCAACCAGTTTACAATGTTCTACTATAGAGTTTTTTCATTTATATTCTGCATAATTGATTTTATGATTAATCAAATAAGATTTTTGGCAGATTATTCTATATTATACGAGCATATATCCATAACAGTTTTCGGCGCTGTTCGTGGAGACACTTCAGGAAAAATTATAGACCGTGCATCGAAAAAATTCAAATTAAGTGGCCAATAAAGACAGCGTCACAAGATAGTTAAAACTCTTCTGAGCTACGAGCATGTAATGTAAGAAAATTGACATATATTTGTCAATGTAAATGAAATAAAATGTGCAGCCATGTGGTAGAATATTCATAGCATCTGTCGTAGATTGACGCTACATGAAATGCAGAACCTGTGAATGTATAGAATTGCAACTCGGGATTCAGAGTATTATGTACCGATAGCTTTGGTTGATTTAAAACAAAATCGAAAAGTAGAAATCACACAGAGAATATATAAAGCGATATAGGATATGGTATTGATAAGCGAATCACGTACATATTGGATTCAATTTTTTATAGTCAGAGTGCCAGGATCCAAGGTACACATTTTTCCATAACTGCAACAGTGATGCTAGGGCGTAGTTAATATGCGCTTACTGCGCTCTGTTCGTCTGCCTCGCTCACTGTGTATCCTCCTGCTATGAAAAGAGACGTAACCCCTAGCATATTGATGATTCTCTGGGTTTCCTGACCAACGCTCTCAAACCCCGCAACAATCGTTCATCGAAACTTGTATATCTATTTTCCTTTTCCCCTCATTCTCTCATCCATCCACATAATAGAAACTTTTCCCTTTCTGCGGTGTATGTTTGCAAACTAATTAATAAGCCAGCCACAATCAAACGTATATACCTGACTCTAAATATACGTGAGCACTTTTCTACATTGTTAAAATGTATTGTCCGTTTATATAGAACGGAATAATTTTTGTATTACATTATTTGTTATTCCTCACGGAAGGAGCTTTATTATTATGCATTTTTTAAATTTATTTAACGAGCAACTCACGAGAATTGCGAAATCTCGTATAACGCAACCTCTCAGCTACACTTTTAGTATGAACACTTTGGGTTCATGAAACAATATGCAATTAGTCCTACAGTAAAAAAACGAATTTCAAAACGTTTGATTGCCGATTTTGCTCCACGTCTCGCAGCGCCCTCCAGTGGTTGGTCGTGGAATTTCAAACGTGTTGTTCTCGAAAGGACTTTTTTAAAACGAGAAGGATGGATTACTGGAACACGGTTGCATGGATCGGTTTCAAATTTTAACAGGAGCTTTTCAATTACATTATCTACAGAAGTGTGTTGCCATTTTTACATTTTTTCAATGATCAATTGGGTGCTTATTTATGTGGCAAAAATCGATGTTATTTTTTTTTAAATGCACGATCCCTACAAAATGTATTGAAAACAAACCTTAGGTACTTCTATAGCCAATCGTATATAGACTATAACGATTTTTTGCGCTAGGCCCTATACTTTACGAAAAAATCGTCTTCCCCTTAAATAAGAAAATACGAATTTTAAGACGGCGTTCGTCGTCACAATTTTGTATTAAAATGATAAATAAAAATTTGATATTAATACTTCAGTATATGTTGAATAAGCGCTTAGAAACAAAATCCTATTCTTTTTTTTATACTTCCAAAATAAATCGTCAAAGTTAGATTTTTTATTTCTGTCTTACCCCTTAAGGAAAAATTGTATTTTTACATTGAATGGATGTATGCATTCTCGAGATTCGAGTATATCATGGGTTGAAGTCTGTGGCCTGCCAATTATGTAATCTGTCAATGCTGTATGAGAGTCTCGATATTTTAACAGTTTTGCGATCGTAAACGCACTACCATTGAAGCTATAACGACGCAGTGGAGTCGAAGCTATAATATTGAATTGTTATAGGCCAATCAAATTTACATCAAATGTTGATATTTCAAATTATTGTCAGGTTAATGACCATCGGTCGGCTGACCACTATATAATTTACCCTACACTGAGCAGTGTACACAATCCTTCTAGACGGAATATTTTTTTGCTCCAATGGAACGGCTACCGTCTTCCGATGGCGCTGACGAGGCTGTTCAAAACATTTTATTAAAAGAATTAAAAACCTAACTAAGAATTTTTCTAGGTCCGGTTTTATGTAATTCATCATAGTGATAACATTAGGGGACGACGTATAGTGATAAGCTTAGTCCTCGTGAATTTGATATCCAAGCGACCTATTGACCAAATTGGGTCAATTGAAAAAATCTTTTTTGAAGAATTGACACAATTGAAAAAATTCTTCGGTGTCATCCTGAAGGAAGAAAATTATTTTGAACTTTTTTTTGGCTAAGTGGGTAACATGTCCTCATCATAAACAAAGACCCTTTCAACTGACTCGCCCTATTTAATTGATACTCGCGTAGTTGCTTCGGTCAACCCGGATATGACTATCGACTGAATGACACTTAAATCGGATGCGCGAGAGGATGACACAGTGAGGAAAGGAGCTCCAGAGTTTGGCTTACCGAATTATCGTTTGATAAGCCATAATGTATAGAGTCTCTATAAATGGCTTTTCCTATTCCATTGCTGATTGTAGATCCAACATCCGTTCTCTATGCCGAGCGTCCAAAGCAAGCCAACCCAATCGAGGCTCCAACAATGCCGGAATGATTGGCTCGACTGTCTGCCCTCATAGACCACAGCATTCACTACTTACAATGCGAAATGTACTATCGCGGACCTACACTACCATTCTTGTACAGCGTCCCATTTCACTCTTGAGCCCTACGTTCAGATTTCAAAGCAACCACAGCGCCAATGTAGCTTCTCTCTAATAGTATCATCACTTTCCGCCGCTGCTTCTTCTGCTGCCTCAGTGAAACGAGCTTTTTGCTCTATTCTGTCCTGATGCTCTATTGGTCATCTCGTATAATTCACTCTGTACGATAAATTGATGAACCAACATTTCCTGAGTACTGAATATTCCAGTGTATGAGTTATTGGCATCGATCTGTGAATTCATCCCTGGAACAATGTCGCTTTTGTGTTGAAAGCAAACCGTCCCTGAATTGGCTTGTGAGTATCATTGACCACAGTGAAATGTATGTTAGCATAAAATAGTCCTATTCTCCCAAAAGACGAATAAAACGTTATCGGAACCCGAAGCATACTTTGTTTTACATACATTATTACTTACTTCAATGTATTATAGTTACAAAATTCGCTGCCTTCCCACATAGAAATGTACATATACATATACGTAAAATATAGGGGTAATATATACAGAAAATATATTCGATGTAGATATCACATATATGATGTATACTTTGAATCTATCATGAGGCTATGTTACATATATTCTACACGGAGAGAAGAGTCTGCTAACAGCTACGAATATATGTGAAATATAAACGGTTTCTATTGCACATATATGGAGAATATATGTTTTATACATTATTTGTAGGAGAAATATACAATATTCAGATCTGGTATATATCGACTGTGTACCAAAGTGTATATGTAATATGTAAAAATATTATATGTTATTTATACAAAAAATATACAAGACATATATGTAGAATATATGTACTATATGTAGAAGCAATATGTTCCAAATATGCAACATAAATTCAGTGCATATATTCATATTATGCATGAGATACAGAACTTCTTGGTTTATATGCTACCTCTATAGCATATATGTGAGATATATTTTTTTCACATATTATACATTTATATATTTCTATGTAGATTATCCTCTGCATTGCGGTCTTTTTTGTTCATCGTGCGACGTCGATATATTTGGGTATAATACCGTTAAAAGTTTCAAAGTGATCTAGGAACAACTGTTATTATTCTAAATACTTTTTTTGTTCATTTAGATGATATTGATCTAATAACTTATAGATCTAATGTTTACTTGGGATAACAAAAACATATTTCATTCACAATGTCATTCTTACTGAGTTCAACGAGGAATTCTCTAGTACACAGTGATTTTATTCCGCTAATGAGAATGAAAAAAAATTCCTAGCATGTAGTCAAATTAAAAACATCGCTTCAATGTAATTAAAGTTCAGCCTCCCAGCGAACTGCGCTGAACAACTTGACATATTATTTCACGTCAGAAGACAAATGGAAGAGCAGCTTCAATGATAAGCGAGAAATCATAGATTCCAATGACTTTACATTGTAGCACGATCAACAAAAAGCCTTCATTGCGTTGTTTGATGTGATATCGATCTACACACTGCACAACCACGGTTCTCTGCTCGTTTCCATAGAGCGCACACTACTTCCGTTCGCGTTTGACTTCGCGAATTTAATTTAACTTGGCTTTGATGCCGTGTCCACTCTGTATTAACCGGTCCCGTTCTCGCTTTGACCCTGTGGCTTCTTTCGGTCTCGCGGCACTCTCTAGTACTTCTCATTTGGACCACAGACAAGAGCTCATGCAGATCTCTCGGGCGTAAAGATCATGTTTCGAATAGCTTTTGAAGTGAGCTTTTTAAAATGAATATCCCGATAAAGAAGCTTAAGACTTTTACGACATCCACATTCATTTTTGGCGAGGATAAAATCGTTATCCAAAATTATAGACGCGATAAATTTGTTTTAAATGAATTTTTGCTTTTAATTTTTATAAGAATTTAAAAATTAAAAAAAAAGTACAATGAAAGCTGAAACTTCGCATAAAAATCGAAATCGAGGTGATGCGACCTCTTGTGTTAAATTTAGACAGAATCGGTGAAGCGGTTCGGCCTTTATGAGATTTCGAAACTTTCAAAATAGTTTCATTTTGTTCCAATTCAAGGAAAATTCCAACAAATCGACTAAAAATCTATAAAAAAAAACATTCAGGGCCTCATCGACCAAAGATGGTTGTGAACGGTGAAGCGGTTTGGATTTAACGTGATTTTGAATTTGTTGAAAAAATTTTTTCCTGCTGTAGTTCAGGTATAATTTTTAACAAAACGACTTCCTTCAAAAGCAGTGGCGTAATAGTGTTCGGTGATGCTCGGCCGTGCTCGGTTCGTTTCCCGACCAACGATTCGAATCCCACCAACACCAATGGAATTTTTCTATGTTTTTTTTCTGCGCTCTACCCGCGGCTCAGGAATCCAATGTAAAAAATAGTAGATCCAAATATTGGCATAGGCCGATTATGATTAAGCTTTTCGAGTTTGATTTCCTGCGCTGTGTAGCATAGCTGACGAAAAATTGATGGACAACGACGACACTCTAAACATAGAACGCGATCTACAACTGTACCTATGCGGCCTATGCGTTGTTTACAATCATCTAACGCGGATAATTCGCTCAAGCAGCGAGTGAGAAAACTCGAGACCGTGGTACTCGTAATTATAAAATGATGTACGTACGAAAAGATACATGAGCAATTCCAAAGCCACCAACATTTTTTTCCTTCCTAAAAAAATTTAAAAAAAATCGGTTTTAGTAATCCAAAAACTTAATGAAATTTCGAGTCGATAAGATCAAAATTAAATGAGATATTAGAACTCTAATTTTTATAGTTATACAGATTTATATGGTACATCTTAGTTCAAAATAACTCAAATTTTCCGAAACAATTATCGATAACATATTTTTATCATCGAAGGTACTACGAACTTGAGTTATTTCCACCTAATATGTCCGACATAAATCTGGTTAATAATTATGTTACAGGCCATAAGATTCCCCATATCTCAATTTTTCAGAAATTGATGTACGGGCAAAAATTATTCCCCGATATCAATGTTTACGCTGAAAAAATTCTTCGCTTTGAATTTTCGAAATGTGAACAATTCATTAGCACTATTATTATTCATTAAACAGCCGGTGCATACAGAATTTGACGATATATTAGAATTGAAATAATACCGAGAATTTGAAAAAATAACTAAATGTGACTATAAAGAAAAGGTAGCAGAACGTGATCTGCACCTACACGAACGAAACTTAACGGAAAATTAATAATTGAAAAACTCTGATCAAACCAACTCGTAAAACTCAGCATAGAAGACCATTTGATCTGTACGATTGTGTGTGTTTAATAATATTTTATTTGAATTCCACAAAAGGTTCAAGCGCAAGTTTTAACGTCCAACTCTTTTTTTTTAGTAGCTTTTTAATCTCCGATTCTCGAATTTCCCCTTCCATTCGTCTCTGTTTACCGCCAACATTTCACATTTGGTAGTATCTGCGACGCTGATGGCGTTTGTCGAGAGCGCTGGAATATCTCGTTGCGTCGACTAAGCCCGCGCTGCCATCGTGTTTCATAAGGATTAAGTGTATCCTTTCCCTGGATTCCGGTTTGTAATTCTCATAATCTGACTAAGTAAAATATTTTTCAGAGAGAAAAATATTATATTACGATGTGGAAGATTGGAAGAAAAGGGAAAGAGGGAAGAGTCGAGTACCGACGGGAAATAACGAAATGAGAAACACGCGCGCGTTTCCATTACTATGGGCATTACTCCACGGGCTCATAGTGTCCATACATAACATAACCCTTTTTGGATATCCTCCGGTATTCGAGGAGCCGGCATTTTAAAACTCGTCGACGGCTGACACACCAAACGTCATTCTTCCGCACGAGTTGAAAAAATGCAGTCTATCCGTAATACAGCTTGAATGTATAGGTTTTCTACAGATATATTTATATATAGTAAACGGTTCAATTTAAGTCACCTTTAAAGCCTGGGTCCGTATTTTCCGCTTTTCATAAACGGATTCTATTAAAATTTCGAAAATTAACTATTGTGATGTACGCAGTGAACCCTTTTGATCGAATATTACCTAATAATTATTTACGTTTCATGAAGAGAATATAATATTGCATGTATTGTTTCATACCACGGCTCGTGACATGAGACAAGAATTTCTCGGATCTCGTACGTTTGATCTCGCGTATGTCATTAATTTGATATCTCATCTCGTTCATTCGCCATGAAGTTTAACCATCAGGTCGGTCCGAAATATTTCGAATTTCAGACGAAATCAAGCGAAAATCTTGGAAACGATTTCTTCATTATGTGACAATTTTTCGACTGAAATAAGAATGAGGAATGTTGATATTTTCATTAAGTCCACCGATGATAATATAAAGAATTTAAAACAATTAGAATCTTTACAGTAGTTAGTTTGGTCATAGCTGGATTTTTCGATTAAAATTGTTCATTTTCATCGTATTTTATGTGCAATAGTGTAAGAGGCGAGAATGTGTATTCTAGAAGCACGATTAATTTCTATTTTGCCGAAACCATTACTTTCGTTTAGACGGTTCAAAACTGTTTTGCCATCGCAGAGAGAAGGTCGAGTGCTGTACAAATAAAAATGTATTGCAATAAGAATTTTTCAAAGTGGTTTCAGTTAATTTTTAGACAGACCTATTTTTTCTTCACTATTATCGGAACGTGTACGAAACGTGTAGAATATTTGTGCAAAAGCGAAACTATGACATTGTATATTCAATGGATGTCTGTATAAAATCATGACGAACGCTCATTCCGACTATAATTCCTAACTGTAATTATGTCTCGTACGTTCAAAATTCAGTTTTAGCGTGAATTTCACTTCCTCCGAGTATTATTTCCTTTCGAGTAGTGAGTTTCAGAATAGAAGCCGAAATCGATGTGGTTTGAAGCTATATGAGGGTCCTTAGAGCCGTGAATGAAAGGACTGATGGTACTTCTTAGTGCCCCGTTCTATTCTTCAAGACCTCCAACGCAGAAAGAGAGAATGATACTCTGAGCACTCGAAATATCTTGTTATATCTTTGTTCTTCTCTGAAGTTAATATCGCGATTTTAGTCATTTCACTTGCGGGCAATTTCGATCGCTGGAACTTTCCTGACAAGGATTATGAGTATCAGAAAGGAAGAAGGCACTTACGAATTTCTAGGAGTCGTCTTTACCTATTCTCCAACCGTTGGTAATTCCACTCCAACAAATAACATGCACTATAGTAAAATGAGTTCACGACACAGTCCAAGTTTAGCGCAGCCGTAATTGCTTTGATATAATGTAACGAATACGCAAAAATGGAGGATGCGTAATGAAGAATAAATGAGTCTCGTCTTGTGTAAATTTTTTTGTTTAAGCCGTTTCGACGATACATTTTAAAACAAAAATAAAAGTAGAATAGAAATAAAAGTAGCTTCATCAATTCACAAATAGATAAAGCAATCTAAATGGACTAAAAAATACAAAGATTTCAAATGTTTGATTTTCTCGTATAGAAAAATCGATAACAACGGAATCTTCGGCATCGATCGACTCAGACCCCCAGTTGCGATTTGCCAAACTTCCATCTAAGAAATGAAAATTATTCATTTAGTATAATTAATCAGCCAAAGTCAAAAGAATAATATGCTCAAAATGAAGTAATATTTGAGTTCAAACATGTCCAAAATGCAGACCCTTGCAAATTCCTTCCGCATTTTTGAACCTGATCTAATTTTTTTGTCAAATAGGATATTCTGCGCATTGAGTGACAGGACGGAAACAATATTAGCTCGTGTAAATGGTGTATTTAGGGGTGTCAAGGGAGATTAGGTGGAGCGTATCAACTGTTTGAGCTTCAAACTTATTCCGCCAACTATTTCTCTGCTCCGAGGAGTACGAAAACGTGACGAAGTTAGACCAGATAGTAGAAGACGGGGGAAACGATGAAGCAAGCAATAGCACAAGAAGGATGGAGAACCAAGCGTAAATTAGGTTGCCTGGCTCAGACACGATCGCATTATCCCGAGCATCCGTCGTTCTTCCATTCGACATAGTATATCTACCGGCATTGATCCTGGTGTAGTCTCCTGCAGTCTCAATTTTCCTTGGTTTTCTCAGCTGCGCGTTCATCTCCACCTCGCCTCAGTTCTGTCCTATACCGATCAGCCGATCAATCATTTTCGATTCGCGGAGTCAAGAAAAAAATGAAGTTGCAAGAGATGTGACGCTAGCGGATCAAGAAGCCGAAAATACGACATCTAAAGTATCCGTATTGGATATCGATGAGCTAATAAATTACCCGGAAATACGCCGATAGCAGTTTTCAGTAAGATTTCAATCCACAAAACATAGAATGAGGATCCAATGCAATCTGACCATGTGGTATGAACGTCTAACAAGTTATGCAATGCATTCACCAAAATGTTAATACGAGGACCAGAATTCCTTTCTCAAGGTCCCTGAATTGTCACGCAGACATTCAGGGTTCGACGCCCGATGCAATGCATCTCGTGCAAGTTGCACTAACTTCGCACGTGGTGAAAATCTGCCTCATCCCTCCCTTCTAACGTAATGTACTATTTCTAACAAATGTGGACTTGTTATACGAGCGGAAGGTTAGTGTTGCAATCATCCGAATTGAGAGAAAGTTTTTGGCGCGAGTATCGAACAAAATTTTTATTTTACAAGGTGCGAAAAGCGGGTTTCGCGCACGTGGAGCATGCGAATAAGGCGCTGATCTCGCACGGCGTGAAATAATATAACAATGAACCCTAGGATTTAGAATATCTTAAGAAGTTTTTCGCGAAGATTTGGAAACAATTTTCATTAATTTTTTTTAGGTACTCAAAGCCATCGGTTGAAACAAAGGAATAGTAGGAATAATTGGAAAACTCAAAATAAGCAGCTAGATAAAAAATACAATTAAAAGTGAACGAAATTATCTTCAACAGTGAACCTAATAGCTATGATAGTACCATCAACTAGAGTCTTTGTCGCTTTAAACTTGGAAATCAAAAACTCCGTCGGTCTTGCTGCAGTTTCTAAGAAGTGAGAATAGAAAATCTTGATTTATATCTGTATCGCAACGCTTGAAAATCGTGGCACAGGCGAACAATAACTAAAAGAGGCGTCTGCAGCGAAGATCGATCATTATCCGCCAGCTGGACTTGCCATCGGCATAGTTCAGGAATATAATACCTGCCCTTGCAGTCAGCAGGCTCTACTTCGTCCACCCACTACGATAATTGTCTCGTACAAAATACCGGAAGTTTCTCTCTTATCCGGTGACTTGTCATCATTCTCTTGGCAATTTCATGGATCTTTCTCTACCCGGATATTGCGAATAATTGGATGCCGGTATCGCGGTGTTTTTATTTTCCTTCTCATTCTGTTGTAATGTGCATCATTACAGTCAGACGCTGTTAGCAAGAGCAAATTATATGGTAAGTATCGTTCCAATTCAATATTACAGGAATATGGAATGATTTATGTCGTGTTCACCATAGCAGTTCTGCTGTAAGCATAAAGGAACTGAGGAAAACCTATGTCGATATCTATATCGAAGCTATGTCATGTTTCGTCGAAAACGCAAACATTGGCTACTGCCTACATACGACGCCTACATGTGAAGCTATGTGTATGCCTAATCCGGATGTATTATAGATCTAGAGCTCAATCGCGCCCGTATTTTAATTTTCGGAAAAACTACTGCTCTATCATTTGAACCTGCGATCTACCGATGATCTGGCCAAGCAGCCAGTGACCATTGAGGCACCACATCGATTCACGAATATGTCAATAGATATGATTAACTCTATATATCCAGTAAAGTTCTAACAGCACACATATGCCTAGACCAAATGGTATATCATTAGTGGAAACACGAAATACGTCACTTCAAAGTTGGTGTCGCTCGATACCTCGTTTGGGTATTCAACGGAGGTGCTATACAGGTTTATTGGAAGTCAGGTTGATTTCAAAACAAATGCCAGGTTCGTACGTTGACATTAGTTACAGCGGAGGTCAAAAGTACGTTTCGAAGAGTCATGTTAACTAAGCTTGCCACCGAACACTGGCTTAGGAGTCCTGCATAAAAAAGATGCGGCGTCCAAGGTGAAATCCAGGACAGAATCCAGGATGGAGTCTAGGCTGTGTAGGATTGATTCTGGACAATCCAGGCCGGAGTCTGGCCAGTCCAGGACTGAGTCCAAGATGAATAATGGGATCGGATTAAATCCCATTCTCCATTCTGGACACATCATTTTTACGCGGGAGGTCAAGCCGAGCGTGACCAGATGCTTTGATGGATTTAACGAGCTAGACCGCCACAGAAGAATGGGTTCCGAATTCATTCTGGAAAGGTTAAAAATGTCGACGCCCTTATAGTACGCACATCATATACATTTACGCAACTGTATTAACCTACCACCTCGTTTTGCCTTTTTGTGACATGGAGTTCCATGTTGATATGTGCACCTCGAAATTGGCCGTACCGAGGCCCACGAAGGCTCTTTGACTAACGCGGAGAATTGTTACAAATGAAACTACGGTTTGTGATTCTCACCTTCGCTGCATTCCTTTCTCACCCCGACATCGGGATGCTCAGGAGCAAACCCATGGAGTACAATTCCCGTCGGTTCAGACACTGGCGGAAGCTGCAACTCGCATGTCAACACAACCGTCTGTGTAATAAAGTCAGCGAGGTCCTCTAATCGTGCACGTTGTGTACGTGAACGTGAACAATCCACTGGTACGCTGTGCATGAGATATGCAGATGACGTTGCGTGCCATGAAATTGCATTGAATAAATTTTGCAATTAGACCCGGTTGTCGAGGTTCCCGAAGAAGACTTTCGCTTCAGTGGCACGCGTTTGCTCGTTTGACTGTCCTTAGCTGTGATGCTACGTCGAAACATTGGATTTGAAATTCCTGGGTGAGTTTCGACATGAATTTTGCATTTCCTAGCGGAAACTGATCGAACAGCAGTGCAAGATTTCTAGCTGTACTAAGCCGGCAACAAGTGCCACCTGCTGGGGGAGTTTCAATGGCTCTCAGCCGACTGTCATGGTACTATTAAGACAAAAGCGCCTCAACGGATACATCCGGAAACGATACCGCGAGCTGAAGTATACTGTATGGAATCAAAGAAAAAAAATATAACAAAGATACGGTACAGGGATAAAATATTGCGTGACAGAGAAAAAGACAATAACGTCGAATATGAATGAAATGTCTGGAAAACTGCACGAATTTCGGCTAAGTTAAAATCAATTTCCTAAGCGTCACAGTTTTAATAGTATGAACGTTGATGGGATAAAATATGATCGTAGAGTGCAAGATGCGCGTCCTAAACGACTTGCGAGCAGCGAAGCGATACTTCGCAAGCTCGAGAGAGGGTTGACAGGATTGGCTGACTGTGGGAAGATCTGTTGGTTACACACTCGCATCTCAGACCCTTTCAAAGCTGAAAAGATATCGACGTATCCCTATCGCACGTACCTCCAGACGCGTGATCTCGGCTTTTGGTGAGAATAACGATCCTGACGAAACGATCTACGCGTTTCACACCAAGGTTTTGGTCTGCCATAAAATTGAAGCGTACTGAGCTTCTACAAACATCAGCCTGGGTTCGCGCCCGAATCTAGTTCACCGCGACACTTTCAGCCTGTGCAAAGTAAACCAAGTTTGATACACACGCTAGTTTTGCGCTTTCACATTAATTCTGCTTTACCACTCTTTACTTTTGGATTATTTTAACATAGTTGCATACTTGCCTAAATTTAATGAACGAATAAATCGCTATATTATATCATAATCGAACACCGATAACGATCACCCGATTGGAAAATATAAATTGTGGACTATCTCCGAGGCATTGTTTCATCTAAACTGTGTCACCGGTAATATTCACTGCCATCTAGACTTTTTTATCCGTTTTATGTGCTTCTTTACGCGTATTTTTTGTTTTTTTTTCCAGAGTCCTGGAACGTTCGGCCTGCGTTCATTATTCCTCCAAGCGAAGGCTATATGTGCTCTAGGTAAGTCTTCAACACGTCACGGATAAAGTGCTAAGGACTATTGATTATTAATTACGAACTTAAAGCAATAAGTATCCCGAACAACGATTTTTAATATCCACCATTGGCTGATGGCGCATCCTGCGCCGGCCCATATTTCAAATCGTTAGCCCAACATCGAGGGGAACGTATATCAACTCTGGAGC
The DNA here is from genome assembly GCA_949699805.1 of Tromatobia lineatoria. Lineage (NCBI taxonomy): Eukaryota > Metazoa > Arthropoda > Insecta > Hymenoptera > Ichneumonidae > Tromatobia > Tromatobia lineatoria. The sequence goes on from OX453045.1 coordinate 628,944, forward strand.
GTCAAAAAATAGTTGAAGCGTAGTACAAAAACGACGAATTTTAATCCAGCTGTATTGTTGAACTTTAGGAATGGAAAGAAACGGCGGGTAAGAGGCGAAGAGATACTCTAGCTGGAACGTACAAGAGGATAGACGCTTCTGCTTTTGGCGCTGGAACTCTGGAAGCTGGAAAATGCTAAGCCACATTCCTGGAACGCCCGGTATGCCGCTGGTATTGCTCGAAATTGCCGCACTCCGTCCATGTCATTCCCCGGCTACTCGCTTCTCCGCGATGTCACTGTTTCTGTTGGAACCTTCAACCTTGGCAGGGGTTTGCCACCATTGCATCGCCCTTTCTCTCTCTACTCTTTCCTACTCGAAAAGCTCGCTGCCTCAAGCTTTCCCTGATGTGTACCACACACCGTACTCCCTCTTTCGTAGCCGGAGTCTGGTAGATATAACGGAGCGCCAGACCCAGCTGCCGCCCAGACTCCCTGACTTTCATGTCTGCTACCGCTACCCTTCACGGTACCCGGATATATTCGCTACCGTATACTCTCAAGGTTTATACGTTGGCACTATACACATTTGGAGAAACGAGAGGAACGTGAAGACCGCGGCCCTTCCTTCCTGTAGCTTCGAGATCGCCGTCAGGAGGAATTCTTCACTGAATATAATAGGATTTGGTATTCGACTTTTAAAAGCAATCCGAGTATGAGACGATAATTTTTTTCAAAATTAACAGTTTCCTTGCAGTTGTTGTTGACGACCAAGTAACCAGCAATAGTCACTTAACTGTTTTCTTCTTTTCTACAAATTTTTATAGAGCATTGTGTTGAAAAAACAAATCATTCTCGGTCGTGGGACTTTGTGATAAATAATAAATAGTTAAAAAAAAAATATTTCAACAGACGAGCGCTAGGGAAAATCTCGAAGTAATAAGAATAATTGAACATCTCATTTGCAAGATCCAAGACGTGAATTGTACGAAGGGCTTGTCACCATGGAATCACGTTTTTAATTCGAGGGCTCGCTTATTTATTTTTTTTTTTTAAAGAAAGAACCTTGTTTATTACCATAACGGTTACGTTGCTTTTTATTTTTATCCCGGGTGATGCAAACATTTGATCGCTACATATAATTAGTCATTCCGTATACGTTTAATTTCCCATATAATTTGAAAGTTCAACGAATATACAGTACGTGCCGTATTTTTTCAAGCGTTTGTACAACAGTATAAGCAAATGGTAAAATGTGAAGGCAGGGTCTTCTCCGTTTTCTAGGGACTAGAGATCGACTGACATTCAGGAGAGATCTACTTTCGCGAAAGTAGCCATCGCACCGAGAGATTGGCGCATGGGGTTAACCGAGAAGTTCGCGTAACCCCAGCACTAGCAGTAGAGTACCAAGTCCATTTTAGATTCGTACTGCACGAATCTCCTCGCCTTCTCTTTATCCCCACCCCCAACCCTCTAACTCCATTTGCCCCGCGCGCCAACTTTATAGATTCATTTCCTGTGTGGATCCTCTCGGTACCGACGGTGATGCTACCAGCTAGGCAATGAAACGGTAAAAGTTTACAGCCTCTGTGCTCTGAGCGACGCAGTTGCCGTCGCTGCTGTTGCCACAAATCCTGTAACGGCCTCAACAATTAGACTAAATACAAATACAATATACGCTCTCTGCTGTGCAGGATTTCTCTTGGAAAGTTTGTTATCCTTGCAACTGCAAAGTCATTTGTTTCGACATTCAAAGCTGAACTTGAGCAAGATATTTTTTAACAAGCGCAGTTACGCTTTGAATGAAAGTCGTTTGGACGAAAAACCGTATTTCATTAATATTTTCAGGCAAGATGGCAAATACCAGTTTTGTAAACGTTGACTGTTGAGATGTCCTGCCAGAACTTAATATTACCAAAAATTTAATAAGCCATTTGTCGTGATTCCCGAGAAAAGTAGTGACATAAGAAATTCTATTGCTGTTGACTCGTTTCTTTCGGAAGGCAGATTGTAGTAAAATAAGGTGCATTGTATATATCAGTTACTGGAGTACCGTACTCACAATGTAAAACAAAACAAATTAAAATCCTTTGGTGAATGGAATTCACCTAGTTCGATCACCACGCATCGTAGCATTTTCGACAAACCCAATGGCCAACCACGCACATATTGATATATAGCTAAAGTTCACTTTGCTGCGCTTGTCGGCATACTTCCCGCCTAGGAGCTTTGTACACCAGTGTTTTCGTACACGGTGAACAGTGATGGCTCTCGAATGCAAATCGATAGTGGCAGTTAAACGTACTGCAAATATTCCATCTCCCTCTGACTCCGATCGTGACGAGAGAGCTTTCCGTTACGATCGAATTTCATTTGGAATCTGCGTCGCTTTTCACTATAGTACTTTCAGCATTCGATATATACCAACAAAACGCAAGACCGGCACCTGCTCGTTTCTCTCATCGATAAAACTATCATATACCTACATAGCTATCTGTTGAAAAGGTTCTGCGTATGAGCCATTCGTCTCCGTTGATACAGCTTCTTGTTATTCAAACGTTTTCTTGCGCCCGAAACTATTCTCCTCTTATTTACACTATTTTCCTTAACTATTAAACAACAACAAACTTACACCATCGAACATTCAAAATCTATCCACTACACTGACGCAACAATTTTTTGCTTCCAAACGTCGGGTCTCACCGAGCTCAAAATTCGCGCCTAGGCACGAGAAGGTTCCCGTAGTACCAGTGCCGCCGACAGATGGCCAGCGCAACGAGAACTCTCTCGCAAGCAAAGTATGACGGAGATATGAGAGGCGTAGGATTCAGTATTCGTTCACGCCATAATATGCTGCTCTGCCAGTTCTCTTTTTCCAAATCAACCAACATCAGGAATCACGTTAACCCATAAGCGTAAACTGACCTACGGAAAATTCATATCCCCAATGTATCCTTAAATCTTTCGCTGGGCATAAGCGAAAGTAATGTCTCGTCAAATCGTTTGTTGAATACTCTGAACGTGAGCGAGAGTATCATCTTCTTATATCGCGCTTCTTTTATCACAAAGAGGGATAATCTCTAAAGAGTTGTTAACACTAGCAAATGATATTGAATTTTTAACAAGGTCGAAACAGAAAATATGTAATTTGACAGAATGCCTTTTATAAGTACACTAATGATGCTTGTACTTTGATAGCGACTTCACGTTGCGTGCACTCACGCGATTGAGAATATATGAGCGCAACAGCAGCAGTTCACAAAAATTCATAGCTTAACACGTGTGACATCACAGCGAAAAACGTGGAATCTCGTATTTTCGGTTTAGTGTCGTACTGCAGTTGACAAATCGATATCAGAGCTTTAATGGCACGCGAGACCATATGGCTGCGCTAAATCCACGTCAAGTTCCGAAAAGTAAACTATACTTGGTAAGGATGTGCTGGTATTTAATTTCGCTTATACATAGGGCCTCCAGCGTATATTTTGCACGGATGCGCGTGTCAGGTTAAGCGATAATTTCAACGATTCTATTACTTCGTAAATCGTGTGCGATAATTCTATGTAAATGCCATTATATGCCACTTCTTCGAGCTGAGCCTGGTCGAGGCTGGACTTCAGTGGCAGAAAATTGGCCTCTTTTTCGGTATGAACACGAAGAAAAAATCTCATCGCACTCGTATCGTAATATACTATTATTTTATAAGAGTGAAAAGTGCGACTTTGCCGACAAGAAGTTGGCACTTCTCGCACCGAGTGGCATAATAGTATATTACGATGTGAGTGCAATGAAACTTTTTCTGACGAGGGTGAGTTTGCAGGACGAGCCGAAGGCGAGTGTTGCAATCAAACGAGTTGAGAAAAAGTTTCTCGCACGAGTTTCGTATACAATGTTATTTCACCATTGCGAGAAATCCGATTTCTCGCACGCGAAGCGAAGTGAAGCGTGTGAGAAGTAAGCACTTATCGCACGGAGTTGCATCAAATATGATATCCATAAAACAAACCTGATAAATTGTTCTGTCAGATTGATATCAAATCGATCTCCAGGAACGATCGCTCCTAAGACAATCGAAGCAACTGCAAATAATACATGAGAAAAAAAAAGAATAATGTGTTTTTACTGCTTAATTGATACCAACGGAAAGTTAACCTTTTCTGTGCGAGTCGAAACCAACTCGAAGAACAAACAGCAGTCAAGACAATGGTAAATATTTCACTGAAGTTTATTCCAGAGAATAATATACGAGCGAGAGGGAGGAGAGGTGGAGACAGATTCCTTTTTCGTCAGGATCAACGGTGTATGCTCGCTCGATTCAACCCGTCACAGCTTATATCTACGTATACTTTTCCGCTGTTGAAATATCCGCCCGTGGAGAATACATATTTGAGCATACAGGATAAAAGTGGCAGTGGTGCGTGCGACGAGGATTGAGAGGACATCTATACTTGGCTCATCCTCGCATATGCCCCCCTTCCCTTCTCTCACTACTCGAAACGCCAAATCCACACAGACTTTCCGGTATATATTGAAAGGAACGTCTGTTTTAGATTTGTGATACACAAGGAAGCCGGTGTAGTGGGAGGGGAGCGAGAAAGAGTGGGAATGCTTGCGGATATCACTCCATCCAGCAAAATTCAATTTACTGTCATGTATACACGGACTTAGATACCGCGGAGTTTGAGCTGAAAGTTACCATTGTAGATAGTACGCAACTCCACCCGGCTGTGCATGTACTGCTGCCGCTACTCCTCCGCTTCACTTTACTCCCTCATATAACCCCCTTCGCCCCGGGAATTGCATAGCCAGTTCTCGACGAAATAGCCACAGGCAGCCAGATTTTTCGTCGTACCTACCAACGTAACTTCGCTACACGTTCTATTGCGAGAATTCTAGAGGTATACAAGCCAAAGCATGGTGAGTTGTATACGTATATACACATGGAGCAATGTTCACCATTGCACCAGACGACGATTCTATCGAGGTCGCACCTGCTTCTCGATATACTTGGCGTTTATGCACTTGTTCCCGGTCATCTCTACAAAACCCTCATCTAAAGAAATGGACTAGCGAAAATATCCTCTGGTAAATCTGTACACTGCTTTTTTGGAGTCCGGATATTTTGCTGCCCGACCGTTTTTCGTGGAATCTTATAGTACATTGCTAGACATCTACATTTTTTAAAAGGATGGAAAATCCAATGTTGCACATTACTTCATCACTTATTTCTGACTTCTTATAAATGCTCTTGGGTGAAAAAGTATGCTCATCGATTTCGGGTTTCTATTATTTTTACTTACTGTATTTTCCACTATTTTTTGCGACGGACGACTTTAAAATTTGAAGTTCTTGATATCTATATATCGAATCAAAAATATGACTATGAAAGGTAGTTCAGCGTCGCAAGAAATAAGGTTCTGAATTGTCCCGTAGCCATCCAATGTTCGATTATCCTTGGACGCAAACGAATTTTTCCAAGTGCTTTATCTGTGAGCTAGTCTTTGAGAACCCTTGTCAAATTGTAAGCACACTAAACTAGACTGAGCGAGGGTTCCCGAGCAAAAATCACTTACTTCATACCCTCATAAGATACTCACTTATTTATTATCAGGTCCTGATCAATAATATAACCCAAGTAACAACCGGTCAAACTGATGCGCCAAGTCAACCAATATTCCAACTTTCTAGGGATTGATTCAATGTTGATTTTTGTAAACCAATTGATTACAAGGTAAAAAAAAATAGGTGTCAAAACGCAATTGTCGTTAAATCACAGATTTCTCATAAAAAATATTGTCTTAGCTTCCGATCAAACAATCAAGTGTGGTTGAGAAAACTACCACATTTCAAATTTCTGTGTTATGAAAAGAAAACAAAGAAAAAACAAAAAAGTTTGTTTTTTCCGATCGAAAAATCAAATGCTTAGTTCGGCACGAATTCCTTTGCTGCGCTAACCAATCTTTTTGTTGGTATAACAAAAACGATTTCCATTGATGACTACAGTAGTGCTTAGAGGCACCTTCACAAGAATGCTGATAAACATTTAGCGCCAATTTAACGAGTGTGTATCGTTTTGAACCCCTGAAGGCATCTCTGTAAATCACATCCGGATCGAGAGCGAAATCTGGCGTTACAGTGAGCGTCTCGAGTGAGCACACGTGGTCCAGGGTCTTTGGAAAAACTTATGGCGGTTTAGCAGTCTGTAAATGATGAAAAATATCGGTATAGCTTAGTAGCGTGCAAGGTGAGGCAGTTGCGCAACAGAAAGGATGTAGGGAAGCTTTAAAACGCCTGGGAAATAAGTAACTGTCTAGGTTTCCTGCTGCTCCGGTTTTCCGGATTATCTGATCTCAAAGGGGGATACTGCTGTTCCCTCGTGGCATACCAGACCTGCCTTATTCGCCTAACAAATAATAAACCTTGCTTCTACTACTTGCACTGGCTTTGGCTTCTCTTATTTTTCTTCTCCTTCCGGTGGTTCCCCGCCGGTTTACGTCTCACGATACTCCTTCTTCAGCTATCCTCGTTGCTACTTTATACACTAGCCCTCCGGCGTGTCGCGGTACAGCCACTGGAAGAGTAAAACGAATGAAACAACTTCTCCTGTATATCTCGTGTTTCCCGAGTTACTTCGCCCACATCCTCGTGTATTTTTGCCGTAATAAATGTCACAGAGTTTCTTCAGTCAAGGTCGGCGAACCGAACCTTCTTCACATTCAATTCAATTTTTTTAGTGTTCGTGGAATCAACTTAGCACTTTTTACAAGGACATCACACTTTTATTAGCTTGGAGTATTCATCTTATACTGTCGTTGAGAATTTACTACGTCTCTAAATTTATTTATAATTTTCATTTTGTGTCGAAATATATTTTATACCGTATTATAAGAAAATCGTGAATTACGTGAGATTCAAAGAACCTCTGATACTCAAGATTTTGGTGTTTCCAAGTTTGTTTCCTCGTCAGAATAAGAATGATAATGATTCATGGTCTGGACTCGATAAAACTGGTTGTTAGGAAACGGAGTTAAACTCATTTATCCGTTTGACGTTATGGTTAGACCAGTTGTTAATTATCGGCGCAGGATATGGAATTGAATTTTGGAACATATAAAAATTCTCATCATGTTGTATCATGACAAAACTCAAAATTACTTTAACTTACATTTGTTCTTAATTTTCATTTAACTTCAAGTTTCATTCAGGAGAACACATTAAGTTAAGAAGGATCAAGTGAGTTTTGGGGAATTGACTTATTATTCTTTCTTATGTGAACCCAAATTGCTTAATGAACTCAATTACTTAACTTAAATTAACACTTGAAAAGCGTGTAAATTGTTTGTTTAGAAAACCGCCGCAATTTGGAGTAACATTACAAGCAGACAGAAATGAGTGAATGTATTTTTTTAGAACACAAAACACTTGAGACATGTAATTCTATAAAAACTCAAGTCTCGATCTATTTTGGATTACAATACTTTATCTGTTTACATACTTCGTGTGTATCGAAAAAGCAAAGGATAAGCAAAATGGAGAGAATTTTATAACGTGCGGAAACTATTTTCGAATTAATACCATCCAACCTCGAACGTTACTTCACTCATGTAAAAAAATTCAGCTCAATAACTTTTCCCTTGTCCAAACTTTGACGTGCTCCACTTTGAAAAAAGTTAACCTCACGTTAGACTTTAAAGAGTTTGCCAATTTTTCCTACTTACTGTAACTGTTCCATCGGCAGGGAGAACTTCAGTTTTTGATACATCAAGACACTTTCAACTTAAAAAAAGTGAATCGAATTGAGTCATCTATGAAAAAAATGATATAAGCTTTGAACAGACCGATCGAATTCCCTTCCAATTCGATTATATTCTGTTCCTTTATCGAAGCAACAGATGTGTAAATTTATATGTGTATGCTTTTATGTATTCGGTATATATACGTATGTATTTATGTATGTGTACGTTTATACAAACAAAAATGTCATACCTCTTGTATTAGTCTTATCATCCAATAATTAGCATAATCACTAAATCGTATGGACGATAAAATATAAAAGAAGATGGTAAACTTTTCAGTAAACCGTTATAGAACCGTGGTTTGAGTTTCTTCGGATCTCATTCAAGCATTTAATTATTTTTTGTGTTTCAACTCGTCGCTGTGATTTTTTTCTAGGCGCTTTTACACCTTCCATTCTTCCAATGCAAATGCGGTACACCACTAAAAAGTAGTCGAGGTGTTGCATCGGTCTATCCGCTCTGGAAACATTGTGAACGAGGCTGTGGCACTCGACAAACTGCGTTTCAGATATTACGCCTTAATGTTTAGTATTTTTGAAAAAAATAAATGCGGCACGTCTCGCGCTCGTCGTTCGCGAGTAGAGCGGAGTATCTGCCAGTCTGCCTAGGACAGTAATCCGTACGACGAAGCGCAACGCTATAGAAAGAAGAAGAAGAGAGAGAGAGAGAGAGAGAGCGAGAGAAGTCAGGACGTGACGATAATGGCTTTGGAGTGCCGCTCACGTCCCACGCGGTCTCTGGCTCTCGTCGTTTCTGAGCTCGTCTCTCGCTTATCGCTGAGGTTTCGAAGTGTTCGCACTCACACCGTATGCGTATATTATAGAAAGAGACGCGTCGAGAAACGCGACGCGATATATCGCGTCGAGAACGTGTTCGTAGATCACAGTGAGCAGTGCACTGCCAGTGATAGCAGCACTCCTCCGCAACAAGCTCTGCTCGATCGCGCGAACAACGAGCGGGGGGGACAGAGGGGGAGATAGGTATAGTTGTTAGCTAAACAATCGAGCGAGAGCTTTGCTAAATGCTTCCAAACATTATTATCCAGAAACTGTTATGCGTTTCCTGGTTAGGGGTTGGGGGTAGATGCATTTAACTGCGCAAATGTTCCCAAACGATTTAAAAAATTATGTTGACTGAAAAAAGATAAAGAGGTGAAAAAAAACTGCATGAAAACGCTAACCTTATGAATTGAAATGGCTTTTAGCTAAAAAATTGAGCGAGAGTCTTGCTAAATGGTTCGGAACATTATTATCTAGCGTTTGTTGGTTAGCGATTAAGGGTAGATGCATTGAACTATAAAAACGTTCAAAACGATTGAAAAATTACGTTGACCAAAAAAAAAATAGAAAAAAATGTACAAGAAACTGCTAGCAAACTCTAAGCTAATACATTGGAATGAGTTTCATGCAAGCGTCCCCCGTAAAAATGATGTGCTCAGGATGGAGTCTGGGCAGTCCAAGACGAATGGGATTTAATCCGATCCCATTGTCCATCTTGGATTCCGTCCTGGATTGCCCAGACTCCATCTTGGATTCTGTCCTGGATTCCATCCTGGACGCTACATCTTTTTTATGCGAGGTTGGTCTATTCTCTCTAAACAATAAAAAAAATCTCGTGACCACCTCTGCCACCGAGATAAGAACCAAGCTTATCAAGAATGACTGACCAAAGTCTGATACTGTTCCGATGGAAAATTTTTCAGAGTTGCCAAATGTTGTAACCATACATGATCCGGGCAGGACCAGGGCCTTATTTGGCTAGCCTCATCAAGCATGCATAACCATTGCCTGATCCGGGTCTGATAGTTCTTCAGGCGACCTGACCTAATTTTTCCTCGGGTCTTGGCAATATTTCCCTCTGACCTTTGGGAACCCGTTTCCTGCGGTATTTCCCAGGCACCGCGTATCTCCCGGAAATAATGCCCCGCGCTACCTCCTGAGAATTCTCCCTCTGTCCATCAGAATCACGAACCTAATCCTCGAGACTACCAACTCAAGCCCTCGGGAATTTACCCTATATTCCTCGGAAATCCTTGATTATTTATAGCATTTTTCACCATGTCATTTTTGTCATAAGATTAGCAACCTAAAAACCCCTCGCATACCGAGCTCCAATCCAATCAAGTCCGCGTTTACACGTAGAGCGTACAAACAACTACGGCTTGCTAGCGAATACGCGTGTTAATCCGCTATGCTATTATAATGTCATCACAGACCGCAGACTTTACCTTTTCTATAATGTAATAGTCGCCACAGTAAATTACAAGGGCTTGGAGCTTCAGCGACCTTGAAATCACTTAGTAAATAACGATAATCGTTATTTTATCGATTCAATCCACAAGAGGTACGATAAATAAATAAATGTTTTCGTCCTCTTTCAATATGATGAATCTAAAAAATATGTGGAATATAAGCGATGAGAGAAGAAGAATAAAACGGACGAGTGAAGTGAGAAAGACGAGAAAAGATGGACGAACGAGAAAATGCGAGATTGTAAAAGGGTGTTGAAAAGGGAGGAAAAAAAAAAAAGATTATACGGACGAATGCACGTTATTCGCGCACACTTGGCGCGGAGCGACTGCGACGGTCACTGGTAGCCGGTAGCACTCCTGGTGGCTGAACATTCCCGGTTCTTTCTACTGCAGAAGCGCACTTCCACACGCGTCAAGTGCGTATAGATATACCGCAGTCTATACCACGTATATATATCGTCAAAGTCTCGTCGAGTCTGCATTTCTGCCGGTCAGGCAGTCCCCGAACCTAAAGCTGGGTGATGCACGCCCAGTGGCCCGTGGATTACGGCCTCGACCACGCTGCAGTAGATAGGGGACGTTCATGAACTGATTTTGTTTTTTTTTTTAAACCTCACTCGTAAAGTACGTATTTTCCGCGTTAACGATATCGATGATTCACCCTGAATTATCTGATACTTACGACTCAATTTGTGTGATTTATTTTATGACGCTGCTCATCGACAACATTGCAGCTTTAAGTAGATGATACACTTTTTTGGAATAATTCTACATTCAAACCTCATTGAGTACGCACAAGGTACTATAATTCTGCAGTGAAAAAAGAATTGGTAATACCAACCGAATCTGCAGTTACATGTGGCGAAAGAAATATTTGGTTGATTGGAACAAATATTTCTTTCGCCACATGTAACCGCAGATTCGGTTGGAATTACCCTTTTTTTCGGTGTGTAATTTCTTAACAATATACAGTGTATCAAATGGTGTGAGATATGAAGAAAAAAAAAATTCAAATGTTACAATTTATTTTTCGGCAATTATGACATTTTTCAAAATTTTGAAATATCTTTTATTCGATTCTACGGACCTTTTTCTTTAAGACTCTGTAGTTCTACAGATGGAGAAATTCGATTTTGGATATTATGTGGAATTCCTCATAACTTATTTTCGACTGATCTAATTTTGATATCTGTACTGTATGATTTGCAAGTATGAAAAGCAGAATTTCGTGTATCGCGTCTGTAGTATTGCCCTTTCAGCTTACATCATGACAAGTATATGACGTCTAAGCATATTTTGCCGCGCTTCAGTAGTACCTTCAAGTTTCTGCGAACGCTAGCTGTGGCGGCGTCAACGTGCAACTGATTCTGGCGTCGGACTTCCGTTGGACATCGTATGAGTAATAGAGCCGGGATGAAGAAAGACACAGACAAAAGAGACGACGAGAAACGGCGACAAGCGTCTAGCATAGACCGAAGCGTTTCTGGTCACTTTGATTGACGCTAATTATCCGAAACTCTGATATGGTACGTTTTCATGATTCCACGTTAGTGCAGTGATTTCCGGTTAATTTGTGGCAAATATATCTTCGTTGTTTCCAGGGTTATTCATCTCTTTATATGATATTTCTTATAAGAAATTTTTCACAAAGCCATCGCGTGGAATTTCAATCTTGCTCATTTACTCGCTCCTTCACCTCAATTCTCGGGAGAAATAATAGCTCAAGCACTGCATGCCATTGCTCTTTTTTCTTTGCGGACTTTCACTCGCGTTATTTGTCTTTCATTCAATTGAAAAGAGCTCCTTTTCTTTCCTCTTTCTCGGTCTCCCTCATTCCGCCCCGTCACCGTTTGGCCTGAGCGAACACTCCACCGATACGAAAAGGCGATTATTGCTCTCCGGCTTCGCTCTGGCTATTACTCGGTTTCTTTCTTTCTTTTATGCTTATTGCAACACTACCTCGACCCTTCTCGCAACGCTTGGCGTGCCAGTCGTGCTGCTTCCGTCGAAGCTTGGATTAATCGCCACTTAAATTCTTAAGAAAGCAAAAGATTTCCGGGACTCACGTAGTACTTCTGAAAATCTCCGGAAGCTGCGGATGACAGACATTTTCTTGGCGTTGCTGGGATATGGGCTGAGAGATGTGGCTAATCGACTTAGAACTAGCAATGAACCAACGTTAATAATCTCGAAATTAGTAAATGAGCTGAAGAAAGGATTCTGAGTAGAACTGGGCATAGTACTTTTGGAATATTGTTTCTTTTTCGAAAAGTTCCATGATGATCTACGTTGATTTTGGCTTCGTGTGCTAATCGTGCGTTGTAAATCCAAAAAAAGCTGACATTTTAATTAGTCACGTTGCTACACCGTTAATTTTTAGCTTTCCTGAAAATTCCGGTTTTCTTACTCTTTATTATTATGTTTAGCAGGAAAAATAGCATTAGGTATCGGCCCACTCTGGTCTGTGGTTCGAACGCTTTTTTGCACATAGTAGTATTTTTGAGACAATTTTTTTTAATTGCATGAAACTTTCAGAAAATTAAAAAATTGCATTAAAAAAAATCAAAAAGTTACGAAATTAAAAGAAAATTAAAAATATTTACCACGTACGCTATCGTGGTGACAAGAATCCGAATACACATACACGCATACACACATACACACATTTTGTACAAATCATTTTACTCGACGTTTTAGAGCATTTTAAGCATTCTGAGATAAAAACCTTGAAAAAAAATTATTTTTACGCAAACAAAGCTTCCCCTGCGGATAAGCAAAAAGACCATTAAAACAATTTCTCTCGGTGCAGTGATTATTCATCCGATCGGATAAAAGAAAAACGAAGATTTAGGAAACAATAATTGTTGCACGGGAAATGAAACTATCTCTTAATTCCTATATTCCACGGTATTAGTGTCACACATCTACTCCTCTCTTATATTCAGTGGGGTTCGTTAAGCTTCAGAATTGATTTACGAAGAAAAAAATGTAAGACTTATAACTGTTGTGAAATTGGGAATTGTAAATCTCACAGAATGGAAACCGATAACCGATCTAGTCTTAATTCAGTATCGAATATCACCGATTGATGCTTTGCTTTCGTATTAAATATTTGTTCAGTGGATAAAATGTTCAAATGATTTTAACGTTGACATATTTCGGTTTCAAATATGTGAAGGTTCATTATATCAGATTGCGTTTTATGATTTGGGCGGAATTCAAGACCGAACGGTGCTCAAAGTACTTGCGTTTATGGAAACACGTTTCGGCCAATTACAAGGTTTTAGTGAAAATTAGATCGGTCACGACAGCTTGTAAACTATTTGTAATGCTATACACTGTTAATTACCTGCTGTATTCCAAGCATATTTTAATTATTACGACGAATATCACAGGCAAAAAAGAATGTCTGCTTCATCTATGCGCCAAATTCCACATCAATGACACAATTCGTTCTCAAGATATAAACATTTCCATTTGTGACAAACGTATCTGCACACGCATACGTATAATAATAAGTTTGTTCATTTTTTTTCATGGAGGTAACTTCATATAATGTTAAAAAATAATGAGGAAGCAGAGGATTCAACTTTGCAGGCTTTTTCATTGAATTTTATAGCATGACGTTCCGAGGTTAATCGCCACTTAATCCCCGAGAAGCGAAAGATTGGTCTCCTCCGAGATTGCGTAGTTTTCACTACCATCCACTTCCTGACTTTCCAAGCGATTTAGAACTCTCACTCACCAAATAAACGAAAACTCAACGGTTCACTTTATGCCTTTTAATTTCGACGAAAATCTCACAACCCTCTTTAAACGAATAACAACCAGTTTTTCTATGCAATACAGTCGTGAACGGGCAATAGATAAGGCAGTTATTTATGAATGAAGATGCTTTCTCAAAAATAACGAGTTAAGAAGATCCGTAAAGCAAAAGATCATAACAAATGTCATGGCTATTAATTGACCGCATAAGCAGTTGCTCCTTCCCCAAAACCCGAGTCCTTAATTGCATAAACAATTCTTACTTCGACTATTTAAACATCGATTACTATGCCATCCGATGGAAGCAATCTCAAAAAAAATTTCTGGTTTTATAAACCGTCGCTATAGCATCTAAAACAGTTGCTATAACGCATCTCTTTTACTAAAATTTTGCTCACTCGAGATATCTCGAAAATCTTGCAATCATTGTCATTGTTTTTTTTTCGTGCTGTGATTGGCCGGCGGGCATGGGTTGAAATTTTTTGTTCATGTCAAATGTCAAATCTCGCATAAGGGGACAAATGTCACGCTGCGGTTTACGTATCGGCTTAACCCTACTAATGTAAAAAAAATCTGCCGCTGTTAGGAGCATTCACATTACAGACCCACTTAACAAAAAGTGAATTATCGAAATAAAATACCATTGAATCCCAGTAATTAAAAAAAAAACTACTGAATAACCTTTCAGTAAGATTCTTCATTTCCGGTGAAGAGCTTTAACATTATACTAAAGTAATAACAACCGAAGCTTACGAAAGGTCCGCGACTATCCTTAAACCTATTAATTCAGGAAGAATAATAAACCGGGGATTCCCCGCGAACGTAATGATGGATAGAGTGCCGTAAAGCATTTCTCCGAACTTTATACCTTAATCTAGTGAGTCGGTGTACTCCATAGCTCTGTCATTCGTTCTCGCTCTTCCTACTCTATATCCCGGAGTATTAATTCCCGGTTGTCTAATCCGGCCGACCGAATCTGACGGGAAAGCCGAGCGCGTTACTTGCCAAGGGTTGGGGAGGTTTGGTTCTGTGCGCACCTGGGTAAATCGTCTCCCGCTTATCAAACTTCCAGAGCAACGGTGGCACAGGATTCAACGATACGACCAAGTTGCATCGTTGCATTAGCATTTGCAGCCACCCCCATACACCCACCCTAGCCTCACCTCCCATGAGTGAACTCACACGACCGGTAGCTCGTGCAAAAGTAGCAATAAGAGTAGAAACGCCCAACGACTCTGTCATAAACCGACGTAATTTTATGCACAAAGTGAGTACACGATGCGGATGTCCCGTATATAGCCTAGTTCTCCCCATAATCCAACTGATTTTGTGCGAGAATCAAGGCAGAGGAGAGAAGCAGTCGGGCATAATTTCATTTCACCGGAGGTCCTCAGTTTAGTTGGTAGTCACCCGCAAGGGAAAAGTTTTCTGTAACCGCGAGTTAAGTGAGTGAGCGCGCAACTAGAAAGCATGCCAGCCTCCGCGAGGAGATTCTCTCGAAATTTCTCCGACTATTCTCATACTTGCTCCAAGTATAAGGCGCTCCAATGAAACCCCCGCGGTACTTGTACGACTGGAAAATACATAATATACTTATATATTATTCTGGAATGCTGCTTCGTCCTGTGGACAGATCCTTCCGGAATCCCTAATTGCATTCCGGACGTAATATAACTCGATTTTCTACAAAACTGTGATGTTCTTTCATATTGAAATGTCGAGCAAGATTTAATCAGTTTGAGCTTGAATTATATTTTTGTGATTCCTATATGGATTTTTTTTCTTGCGGGGTGAAAATAATAATGAGTGCTCATTCTGTAATTGATGTGCAAAATTTTAACTCCTCACGTCATCGGCTTTTCATTTTACAAATTATAGCGATATTTAATAAAAATGTTGGACATTCGAGACCTCCGCCAATTTTTGATGATTTTTACATCATATATCCCATAAATTTATGACTCTTCTACTGATATTGTTTAAAACCAAAATCAAGCACTTCTGGATGATACTTTGTCTGTATATAAAATTTTCTATCACGAATTGATAAGATTCGACGAAAATTACGAAGACCTGAAATATCTAATCCGAAATTCAAGAGCTCGTAAAATCGACAACACTTTGACGATTCTGGCCAAATCGAATTACCAAAAACTCTAGAAATTATCTGCGATCAATAACTGTTTACAATAGAATAGAATAGAAAATTCCTTGAGGCCTGGGATTAAGCCCCTTGAATAATTATACAGTATTAGCGTATCAAGTGATATTCTGCCAATATAACGTGTTAAAAAATATACAACACAGAAACGACAAATACCAAATTTCATAGCTTCAGAGCAAGGCAACCTTTGCAGATACGAAGGCTTAAAAAAAGCACAAGACATGAACGCGCGAAAAAAAAAAAAAAAAAAAAAAAAACCATGGAAAAGAAAAAGCGAGTCGAGGTTAGCCACGAATTCTAATTGTCGATGAGAAATGGAGAACGTACCCGAAGAAAGGTAGATGGTGGCGGAGCGTGGGAGAGAGAAAGAGAAGAAGAGGGAGAGAGAGAGAGTGAGAGAGAGTGTAGGAAGAAACGTCGGTGAGAGCCCAGTGACAGCAGTGATATAGCTGAAAAGACGAGGAAGAGGAGGAAGACGAAGAGGCGAGGATGAGAGCGGGCGAAAAGGCGCAAGGCCCAGAAACACCTCGGGCCATGCCTAATGAGCTTCCTGGAGCACGCGACGCGCGCCAGCACCATAATCACAGTGTTATCCAGTATTCTGGATTGAAGCCACGCGAAACGCTCGGGCAGACAGACGGGAACGAGCTGGGAAGCCGCTCTCAGGGAGTTGCACCTCCTAACCGAAGAAGAACTCTGAAACTCACAATCGGCACTGTGACCATTGTCTTCTGAGGGGTAGAGTACGTCGGGCGAATGGCGCGAATGACTGTTTTAATAACGCACCAGTACGGATGACAATTCAACTTAAAAAAGGAAGAAAAAAAGAGTAAAGATGCGGAACGAGCAGCTGCAATGGTGGAAAAACAGTGGTGAAAGAGGATAGCTGAGCGCGAAATGGGAGGAAAGCATATCCTGGGCGCATAATGCAGATTTACCATCAAACGCACCCGAGTATTCGCTGGAGAGCAACAAAATAGAAAGGGAACAACAAAGGGAATGCGAGAGTCAGACCTTCATCTCTATATTTATTTATGCAGGTAGAAAAAGAGACACAGAGAGCGAGAGAGAGAGAGGGAAAATGATAATTATAAAAATCTCCCTCGGTGCATTAATTGTTCATCCGATCGGGCGACAGAGAGAAAGCGCGATCGAAGTAATAATTATTGCACGAGGGAGGTGCTATCATTTTATCCCTATATTCCCGACGTTATCTCGGTCATATTTTCTCTTCCCTCTTATATTTAAATGGAAACGTTGTAGGGTTGGTGGAAAATATGTCAAGAGAAGGGGAGAGCTTCCGGCATGTCTCAGGTGTGCTGCAATTGTGTGGCCTTAGTCTTGAGTTTCTTTGATAGACCCTAGTCGTTGATGAACTTTTAAAGAGTCTTCGCTTCTTACAAATTCTTGGCAATGTATCACTTTTTTATAAACTTGAAATTGTCCGGAGAGGGGAGAAAAATAAACGATGAAATTAATGTCCATTTACTTTTATCCGAAAGTCTTATGCGTTACCTAGTATATTTACTTTTATGCAAGGATTATCGAAAAATTTATAAAAGGTATATTAGTAACGTTGATAAATTCACATTTAATTTGGGAGCACCTTAAGAGTTCCCAAATAAAACAAACAAAAATCGTATTGAAAATCGTAGAGTTTCTTACGGAGAAGACTCTGGGGAAAAATGTTGCAACATTTCTTAAATATTTTCAACACCTTTCACAACATTTCAGTTGAATTATCATCCGTACATTTTTTAAGTTTAATTGACATCCGTAATAGTGCGTTATTAAAACAATATTGAATCATGCAAAGGAGGAATTTGAGAATGTCTTAGAAGTCTTTCGATGTTATGTGGACGATGCATTTAGCGATATTTTTATTCAATATGAATAATTCGACTTACATACATGTCAACACTTCCGGTTTGGTTTCGTACTACAACCTCTTGTATTAAAATTACCACGTTTACTCCGAAAGCGAACGGTTCGACCGAGTATCAATCGATAACGAATAATATATACTGCGGTTTTTCAAAAATCAAAAAAGAATGCCAAGTTTTTGGTTACACCGAATGATTGGAACACTGGAACGACACGATTGAAGAGTATGAAACTCAATGAAATTTTTTGTAAGTTCAATGCAGAGATACGATGCAAAAGACACGTAAATATTGTAATCTAGGCTCATATAGAGACATAGGTGTATAGAATCGAGGGAACGGTGCAGGGAGATGAATGGTTCGCTCAGTAACGAGAAGTGGAAGGGGTTGTGATAAAATTTCAATGATACTCGGTGGAGCTCGTCGAGGCAGTTCCACTGCTGGCAGTCAAAGCAATGGATAGAAGAGCGAACGGTGGACATGGGCGCATTTCAATTCAGGCAAACCAATTATTCGAAAAAACACGGCAAAGTACACACAAAACACTGCTCTTTTTATTTTATTTCTCGGATTCCCTTTTTTTTTTCTTCCTTTTCCCTGCCCTCACGAGATTGCTGATGGAAACCACGCTGGATAACTCGGTATTCTGCTGCTGTTCGTGAAAGAGAATACGTTCATCAAAGGACGAATCTAATATCGCAATACTCACTTTTAACTGTTTTATATTTTGAGCCTTTTGAAATCCTTAACGTATCATCCAATTTTATATTGCTCGCTTTTTCAAGGACGCGGTTACAGGTGCACAAAGGTATTTCCTTTTTAAAACGCTCTAGAAATGTAATGCGTCATGCAAGGTGTAACGGAAACCACGCGGTAAAAGGTAACCAAGGCAAGTACATGGAAAAAGGAAGATTGGATGGAACAACCAAGGCACGCTAACTTATTGGTTAGACTAAACGGATTATTGATTGGTCTAGGGGATCAACCAAGTTGTTTGTTGATCAACCAAGTTATTCGTTGACGAATCAAGTTATTTGTTGACGAATCAAGTTATTCGTTGACGAATCAAGTTATTCGTTGAGAAGATAAATTCGGATTCTTAGGCATCGCGAGGCGCGACGGTTCTCGTCTCGTCCGTAAAGTATCTCTCGAGGCCCGTTCGGGTCCACAATTAGGATATACTCAACAACTAAATATACACGACTGTGATACTGACAAGATTATTTCGAACATAATATTGAATTAACAACCAACCTTAGAAAAAGGCAAGCTGCATATTTTATACAATGCTTATAACTTCTTGAACAATACTCCGTAAATTTCTCGCTAAAAAAGTAGACCCTGAGCAAACTGAAAAATTTATGTCTCTCTCCATATTATCGAAAGAACTTTTAAAAAATGAACAAATCTGGCGTTAAGCGCGAGCGCGTGAACCACAATAACCTCCCAGTGTGTGTGTGTGTGTGTATATGTATGAGTCGTGCAAAATGTGCCCATAATTCAAGCCGTAAGAGTTTTCGATAAGTCAGCGGTTTTCCTCGCCCACTTGCATCGCCACCGGTCGAGCACATCTCTAGTAACATCAGCACCTTTCCTACACCAGTCACTGCGCGACCTTTCAACGCTATGTTCAACCAGTGTTGAAAACAATTTTCATTGCTGCCTTCCGTGAAAAATCGTAGTTTTAAACAATTCAGTACTCTAAAAAGTATCCTTATTTTTCACCTGTCCGGCTTGCAATAATCTATTTCGATGTTAAGAATATTTTCCCCAAAATCACTTTTCATCCGATCGCCTTACAATTTTTATACCAAAATCTGTTTGAATTGAAACAAAAATCTCTATAAAATAATAATGAGTTGACGATCCAGACTAAAAAAAATATTTGCACTCATTTAGACCAATGTCGTCGAAAAAATATTCGCGGAGTGAGTGTGTGGCAACGCTGTATGAAGCCGATACGTCACGTGGGTTACCGCCAAGACGAAGCACCACATTTCATGGCTAATATGATCAACTTCAACAGGCCTGACGCCAGATCCACACTTTCCGAGCTCAAAAATATCATTCCTCTTTTTCCGTTTCAATTCTCAAACGATTTCCATGACCCCTTTTCTTTTCTGTGCCGTATTTTTTTTATCTTTCTCTTTTTTGGAACTCCGGGTCAAATATCTTCAATTCGAAGAAAACTTTCCCCGGGTACTTTGCTATTTTATACGCTAACATGAAAATTCAATAATTATTCATTCCAATTCAACGAAAAATTCAAGGACCACAGTGACCATCGCCTTCTGGACAGAACGACCTTATGCCGAAATCTTCGATAATTCATACATGACTTTATTTCCGAAGTGGCTTATTTTACTCATCCAAAACTGTGCGCGGCCCAAGCGTGCATACTAAATTCAGGGTTTTATCCCTGCGGTGAAAATCAGCGGAAGCAGCAGTAGTACGATACCTTAATACAGGTTTCTAATCCCGTGCAATTAACCCGACAAAATCCTACATGCGATAAGAATGAAACGAGGTCTCACTCTCTGTTCCCTTTTGCTTTGCTCATCGTCTTTGCTTCGCTCCTATGCCACGTCCATCGCACGGTAATCGCCAGCTGGCACACGTTTTCAACCTTACAAGTACTACAGTCAGACGGCGCGGACGAGAATCGGCGTTGGGTAAGCCCAGCGAGCTTCAACAGCGCGAACTCTACCAGTAATAGTATCGTGTAGTGGCATAGATATGCAAGCATTGGCTTTGAACATCACACGAGTGCAGAGAACTCTGCCAAATACTCATAGGCAGAGAGTACGAGATCGGCCATTGCGGAAGTTAAAAGTCGCAGATTTAACGCTAAAAGACATGAACCATCTTCTTCAATGATTGAAAGAATACTATAAGTGAACTCCATGAAAAATCCTTGGAGTGGTACGCAATGAGGAAAAAAATTGATAATGTTAACTATATATTTGTTACCTAGGGCCTTAACTATATTATTCTATTTACAAAAATGTATATTCAGTGAAACTATTTTACTATTGCTATCGTGTCGAAAATTATTGATACGCAAGCAATTTCTAACTAAAGATCATTCGTATATTTCACAAAAGCAAGATTTATTATTATGGTAATTATTTCTCGTGACCATGAGCAACTTTACATAATATCAAGCCCGAAAACATTAATCAATCCCTTATGCATCTCAAGTCATTTATATTTATAGAGATACGACGTAGATCAATTTCATTGTAAAAATCTCTGTAAATTTTATGAATTTTTAAAAATACCCTGATTGTCTTAATTATTTGCACCTGGAATCGACCCGACGACCTGCCGATGCTCTGGTCCAGAGTCCAGTACTCTAACCACTAGACCATCACACAAGGTCTCATATTCTATTCTTCTAAGTAAAAATTAATCAGCATTATTTTGGCTTTAATCAGATGTTTCATTTTTGACGCCACTCACCGTCTCGGATTTGTAAATAGTGCGGAATTGGAGTGTCAATGAACCAGAAGACCTGGTAAAGAGGAAATGAAAGAGAGTGAGAGAAGAGCAAGTATAGAGTAGGAGTTTTGCAGTGGCATTAAATCTCTGTCCCCTCGACGGACCTCCTCCGAAACTCCAGGATCACCGGTAAAGAATGAGCGCGGGAAAAGTGGAATGACGAAGATAACCGAGGAAAAAAGAAGATTTGGGAAAAAGGCAAAGGCAGTGTGATGAAGAGTGAGGCACGAGAACAAGAGGGATATACAGCTCCTGTTGTACGTTGTCTGCTTACGTAGCTTGTGCCTCGGAATCATTAGGCGATGCCGGCACTCTATCCCTCGTAACATAAAGCGGATTTCGCTCCTAAGCAGATGGAAATGCAAGCGATGTGAATGCAGTAATGCACCTCCGAATGCTCGGTAAGCGCGAAGGTACCAGTGCAGTGTGTACCGCGGAGCTTCAACCCTCTTGTTCATTCGCCACCGACTCCTCCTCGTACAGTATAACCTGTGACTGTGAATACACTTATGTGTGTGCCGACATATCGCGGCCACATACGCGAAGGTAAACGTCGAAATTCATGTACGTGTGTACGATGGTGTTATGTGAGCGCCGTTACCGGAATAAAACATGTATGTGTACACGGGCCGTTTCCACACGTGTACAATACGCGTACGAGGACTTTTAAGGATGTAAGAGAAAATTGCTAGGACACATCGCGTAATATTGCTGTGTGGGAGAGCAGACCCTCCCCCTTGTTCCGTGTAACAAAGTTGTACTTATTCGGATTAAGGTCATTATGCGATTATCCCGGCTGAAATGTTCGGCGAGATATAGAAGTACATTATTCTCATTACTCGCCGTTTGTTAGTACTGGTGCAGGCAACCAGCAGACTACACTCACACCCGTCCAATGAGCTTGTGCCGCTAACGTTTATGCAAATGAAATTTTCCCGGAAAATGTTTTCCTACTAAATGGAAAACGCTAATATGCCCGGTCACTCCGAAACGTCGTCATTTTTCGAGCGTATGAAACTCGAGACTCCTTGTGATTTTTTGTAAACTTGAATTTATGATAAATAGCTGAGGAATGTTAGTGACAATGTTTAAGGATAATCAAAGTTTTTATAGTAACAACTGTTTATGATTCTTCAAGACACAATATATTTTCCGGTTTCTTGCGTAATTCTGGTTGAATGACGATTACAAACATCACCTTAAAATACTGGAAACTATTCACTAAGGCAGTCAAAATGTAATATAGACTACTGCTTGAAATTTTGACAAGATTTGGAATATTTCCTTAGTACTCCGTTCAGAAAAGTGTACTTTTCGAGAGAAATGCACTTTTCTCCCCAGTCTCAAAATATCTTGTACCTTCATGAAAAGTGGTGTCTTACATGCCAGTTTTGCGGGACGAATTTAATTAAGCCCTTCAATGGTGGAATTTCATCTGAGTTCCTTATGTTTTAAGGCCTCGAGGCATCAATGCCGCTCAAGGCGTTCATTCCAGACAACACAAATAGTTAACTGCTCCCGGTATTTGTGTCCAAAACGGTTCATGGCATCAATGATTAATAGAATGTTTACGATGTATTGTGTTCGTGAGGGAATCGATAATTATCGATTGGAAATAGTATAGGAAATAGTCTGGACGAAAGTGACCTCAGGCAATTGCAATATCGTTAAGGGATCCTATCCTCAACGTGATATTTG
The DNA here is from genome assembly GCA_949699805.1 of Tromatobia lineatoria. Lineage (NCBI taxonomy): Eukaryota > Metazoa > Arthropoda > Insecta > Hymenoptera > Ichneumonidae > Tromatobia > Tromatobia lineatoria. The sequence goes on from OX453045.1 coordinate 651,980, forward strand.
TAACGGCCAGAGAAATTGCTTGGGTTGGAATGAAACGTGTGTGGCTTAGCGCATGAACCGGAGTCGAAGCTCTTTCACCGATACTCTTTAGTTTTTTATTTTTGTTGCGCGTAACAGCACACCCAACGGCGTTCTTTTTCCACTGAGACTGTCAGAAGCCCGTTGCAATACCCGTCGCCGCGAGCTACACTCCTCTTCATTCTCGGAAATCCCATTTCGTCCGATTGACAATCACTTCCGTAGCATTGAAACACGGCAAATAAGAGAAACATTACTTTTGTTTGGGATAATGATCCTTAAGTCACGTGGAATTACAGTGGATTCAAAAAGTTCTCGACATTGAGAACAAAAGTTAGTACACGAAGACAAGGATCTGGTAAAGACTGCGATATATTCACTTATATGTCATTGAATGGGACAAGCCCTTGACAAAAGTATGATGACGACGGCCGAGCGGGCGAACAAAACTGAGAATACTTACAATATAAACAATATCAACTATGTACAGACCAAAATGACAAAACCATGCAGCGTGGATATGACAAGATAGTTAAACATCCTGCATATTAATATAGTTTATAAGGTCCCGCAAAAATGAAGAAGAAGGCGTACAAAGAAAATCGATGAATCCAGTTGCAGCATTACCAGATCTAAGCAATCTCGACAGAGGTTCATTACCTGCAGAGTTAGTCCTGTGTCAACAGATGTGAAAGGCAAGTGGTTCCACAAATTTCTCAATGGAGCAGAAATTGTCACAAGCTCAAGTAGACTAGCACAGACAACGCGACTATGAATCATCTTGTATAGCAGCAACAAATCCAACCTAAGACGCCGTGATGAGAGCGAATTGAGCGCTTTTAACGACCACGGACTTTAGAAATTAGTGTTATTACACTTAATGATCCCGAGCATACGCATCGTGTTACTGCAGACTGCCGAGAAGTGCTCATTAAAACTTCAATTTGAGACAAAACGGACACCAAGGTCGCACGTCATATCCTCCCGCGATAGCGAACAATAATCGACATAGTAATTGTGCAGTTGCAACTGCTGCGACCGCAAACAATTAATAACAAAACATTTTTAAATATTAAGTTTGAGCCGATTACGTACATTCGGTAGGAACAACAGGAAACTTCTATCATCTTCAATGTAAAGCTCGATAAGTTCTACTAGGCTTATAAAGTTTACTTTATGAAGTACATGCATCGCTTTTTAAATTTTTATCTGAAACTGAAGTAAGGTCGTTGTTGTTGGTTGTTTATAATACTTTAGAGAGCGAAAAACAATGAAGTAATATATACTTGACAGGTCCGCGTTGTTGAATCTTTAACTGTGATCGTTGCAGTAAGAAAACCGGTACACATCAAAATGATTGAGTGCTAACATAGGATAAACAAGCCAGCGGCTGAACGCAGACTAGTGAATAGACACTGTCCATAAGAGCACGTGCGTAAAAAGCATCCATTGCCTGGGTTTTTCGTTTGCTCAACTGTCCATTCACTGTTCGGTTCACCCTATGCGAATATCAAGATTCATCTCTGAAAATTACAAACTCTCATTAAATTGGAAAGTCGCTATAAAAATAAGAATTAACAGGAGTTCGAATACTTGATGTTCAATGTCAAAAAGGTTTTTGTTCTTTTTTGGAAAATAAGGGAAAGCCAGCCTCTCCTTAATCTTTGCTCGGGGGATGTTGGATGCTGAGAAAGAGAAAAGTATTACATTGTGGTGGTTCATTTTGCGGCCGAGTGTCGGGGAAAAGCTCTGGTCGGTGTAACCTTCCTGTAGACGAGACGATCTTCCGTCTCTCGTAGTATAGTGTATTTATAGGGGCAGACTAGGGCGAATAGGTCCAGGGGATATAGGCTAGGACGTAATTCAGCATCAGTCCGGAGCAGCCGGCAGTCGGTAGCCACGACACCGGAGAGAGGTCCAGTGTGAAGCCAGCAGCGCACCAAGAGCAGAAGCGACGGGACGAGCTCTAACCCTCGTATTTCCGTAATCCCGCCAACACGCTTGCCGGACTCCCATACATCCTCCACCTATGTATGTCGCACACGGGTCCTACTTGCCAGTTACTTTGAGGTTGATCCTGTTCCGCTGTCCATCCAACCGAGATGCCATCTTAATCGTACTAATTCCGTACCGAGACCTCTGACACTATGTCTGTTTAATTTCTCCACTGATAACACCCTTTCCTCTAAAATGGTGCATTTTTTTCCTTGTTTTATATTGGGACGACGTCATGGTACTAAAATCATAAACCATTATTACTTTGCGTAAAAAAACATTATGCTGTGATTTCTTTCCTATAAAATGGTGCATTTTTTGCGATGTTTTGTATAAGGGCGATATCATGGAAATAATATCATAAGCCATTATTACTTTGCGATTGAAAAAACATTATGCTATGATTTCTTTCCTGAGGAATGCTTTCTTTAGGATTTTTCTCACGAATTCAAGAAAATGCCTGAGATTAAATTAATAGTCCGTAACGTTTCTTGCGATTTTATGGTTTTTTAGGCCTTTTACAGTGTACTTATTTCTATGTTGAAAACAAGATTTTTTGCATTTTTGGCTTGTTGAATATTTTGAAATATTGGAGCTTTAAATAAGTAAAAAAAAAACGAAACGACCGACTTCGAAAATAATTCGAAATACTAATATTTCGAACGAGTTTGCTTCCGAATAGAATGTTCAGCCATAGATATTTTATTATTCAATATTGCAATACAAGATATTGTCACAGGGATCCAAATTTCAAGTATGTTACTGCAATTAAAAAAACAGCGTCACTTTTATGAAGTAGGAAAAAGAATAAAGCGAGCGGGTAAATAAGAAAGAGTTGGAAAGGTACGAGACTCGTTAGTAACAGCAGAACCGCGCGGTACGGGTACAGCGGAAAAAAAGAAAAAGAGAAAAAGAGAGTCTCACGTAGTCTTGTAATTTTCAATTAGATTTTCTTCCTTCCTGCACAACAACGGCGGCAGGAGCATCGCCAGCGGGAAACTCACAATGTTTCCTCAACCAATTTACGTAGACTAATTTATGTACTCCTGGAGAAAAGATTGCACTTCATTCTTCGAGATATTGGCTCTCTCCGCCGTTACGGTCGAGAGGGTATTATTATACGAAAGCGCGGTTTATTACGAGTTCGCAGGCTTCATCATCAGACTTTTTCATCATTTTTATTGCAGTTGATAACACGTCAGTTTCACAAACTTGTATATTAAATCTTACTATCGATTTTACACTGAGAGAAAAGATTTTTTTTCAATTCAATATCCACCTTTACAAGGGGCCGCAGCTCCCCTCCCCCTGTTTAAATTGAAAATAGTGATTTTTGGATTTTTTAAATGTAATCCATTGATTATTGACATTTACTTTTGTCGTCATATCTTCTATATTAATTTGAGTTTATTATGCGAAAAAAAAGGTCGAACATATACAGTTATCAGACGAGCGAGAAAGCAACTTTTTCGAATTTTTAAAAGTAAATGTGATAAATGGAACGAATAATTTAAAAGATCTGATTGAATTATTATTTCTAAAATATGTGTCTATCAATTAAATGCCGGTTGCTGTAGCTCGCGATGTAAACTTCATCTCGAAGACAACGACTAACTTTTCGACCCTGGAATTTCCTAATATTCCTCAGTGTTGGGTAGAAACCTTTCCTCCAGAAGTATGCACCGGCAATATTAAATTGGAAATGATTAAAAACGGCATTCTTCTTCCAGTCGAATATATTATCTTGCTTATATCATTGTGATGAGTTGCATTACATTTTTCATGATATCTCTTACTGTTTCACAATATTCGTGGCATGCAAATTTCCGTTGGATAAGTGTACCGTCAAGAGTAAGTCGACCGAAGTCTACCGTTATTGACCCTCTTAAACGTAATATAAGATGAAGGAACTTTGAACAAGTTTGACCCGTTTTCGAGCCATAAAACTTTTTACATTTGGTCCATTATCGTCGAGGAAAAGAAAACCATGACGAAGTGGAGAAGAGAAAAATTGTACGCGTGAAAACTTATTTTTTTGCTCTAAAGTGCATATTAAACAGATAACGCTCTAATAGCCCACATATGGCGGAAATCTTGCAAAGATATTTTCAACATTATTGCGAAATATTTAATAGCAAAATAACCTTTTCTTTGGTCAACTGATGTTAAAAACGGAAAACAATTAATTAATTCAGAAATATTCTGAATTTGTTCTGTTTAAACATTGAATTTCACATTTTGTGAATAACATTGACAAAAAGGTGACAATTCGAATTGTCACGTTGCTTCCCTGTTAATTTCTTCATTATTATGTTTCACACAATTATACATATTATATATTATATATATTATATTATTAATCACACAACACAATAATATATATTAATGACACAACAAAGTTTCCCCGTAAGGGAGTATATCAAATCAAAGCATCTCCATAAGGGAAGCTTCGTTGTGTGATTAATTACGTTTACTACTTATTTCTAACCAACTTTAACTCTATACCAAGCTATATCTTCAATCTTCATTTATTATGAGTGTGGTTAGTCAGTTTTTCATTGAATGTTTCATACCATTCACCGCTGCACATAACTCGAATCATTTTAATAATTCGTCGATCCTTCAACATTTATTCTTAATATCTTGGTAAATTGTATTATTTCATATTTATAGACAGATATAACGTACTAGAACGGGATCACAAATTTTTCAGGAGATTAAAAAAAATCCCATAAAACTTGAATGGTTAAATCGATGTTCAAAAAATGTAGCGCTGATTATTAATGTACAATAGTCCATTCGTAGACCAAATTTCCCTGCTTTCACCGTTACAATATTGGAATATTATAATTTTAGAGAATATTCACTTTAGAGAGATCATTAATATAAATTTTTATAATCCAATGAAAATCGTAATAAATTCTGGCCGTATTGATATAAAGTTGAACTTTTGACACCACAAATGTGGATTTTTAGATATTTCTGTAAATACAAAAGATTGCCATCATATGAAAATGGTCCTCGAGCTTTAAAGGCTCATTTCCACGACTATTTACCTTGAAGAAAAAAATATCTCATAAACAACACAGAAAAAAGTGCTCAATTGATATAAAAAATGACATATTCATCGACTCTCGTCCAAACCTTCATAATATCGTGCCTTGTTCATTATGCCTACCGGAACCTCCAGTGGTTGTTTGGATCCTAACAAAATATTTTCTCAACGCACGCACGCGAGATATGAATTCCGTGCACTCTGGTATCACATATATTAAATCAAAGCTCAGCGTCAGATAGTCGAGCCCGCAGATAAATTTCTGTACTTCCTCCCTCGCATGCAAGAGAAGGCGCTTTTGCCTCGGGGTCGCATGTTCGCTAACTCTGTCCCTTATTCTCTTTCTGGAAGAGACACGAAGAACAGAAGCGGCACACTGATACCTTCCAGACCTGAAGAATGCAAATCTACTTACTATGCTGGTGCGTTACGCCGACTTCGCGATATCCCTTGCATAATTATCGGTGTACTTTTCATGCAAACTTCTTACTAGCTCCAGACGAGATGTCGAGCGAATCTCCTGACTCGAATAGTACAGCAATGTTCCTCGCTCGACGGTACATGGATAGAATTTCAATTTTTGCACTTTTACGTGAATTGATACTGTTATGATTTCGATCACTCCCAAAGTCACGCAATTTAATTGTCAGTTCTGAAAATATTCACAATTCTTTCAGAGAATTTTGGATATCGAGTAGAAAGTGTCTAAGCTTTTTTTTTCAAAACCAAATAAAAGAATTTTACGCCCAAATTAATTATTAAATGCCGAGGTCATCAGAGTAATGAAAACTCTTCATGGTATTCATAATCATTCAACATTTGAAAAAAAATGTATATTTTGAATGTAATGTCATATATGATTTAGAGCATATTGTAATTATAGTCAAATAAATCCAATTTATCGTTACCAGGTGACTTACGATTCTTACATAATTTACTCGTGAATGTGTTCCAAGATAACCGAAACTAAAATTTCACCCCTCGACATCTGATAAAATTTACATTCAGATGACATTAAGATACCTTTTTAATATGATTATGAGAGCCGATTCCCTAAGAAGACCAGCGAGATATTATTTTTATCAATACATTCTTTATTCATATGATTTCTTGATGGAAGGGAAGAATTCTTTCATGACAAAATGATCCTTTTTTTGGAAAATCTTAAATTTGAACCTCATTAAATACATAACGAGCATCATAATTTTGCAATAGATAATATATCGGGGTCAATGGTCACCGGGCAATGCCTTTATTTTGCATAAGCCAGTCGTTACACCGAAACCACCTCATTGATCTTACGTCCACTATGTTTCCATAACCAATCGCGAATACGTCAGTTCACACATCGAATTATAACTGATTAGTGGTACAGCATACACTGGAAATGGTTCCCCCAACTACTTATTATTTTTCCCGCCGGCATTCGTAATTTTGTTTTGTTTGATTACAGTTGTTGATTTGAAATTCACTTGGCTTATTTCAAGCACGATATAAATTTTCATGATAACTTTTTGGCTTACTTCCTCGGCGTGGAACGATCTATATAATGGATATACGCGATGTATATATGTACATACTTGCAGAAGGCACTCTCGGTGCACCGCGAAGACGACAGTGGCAGCAGTAGCAGACATTGCCTCGAATTAAGTTTTGGCCAAGCCACAGCGGCGTGCCAGCACTACTTCTTTGCAGGGCCATCGCCTCGCATATACCAGACACTGCTGGTACATTCATGGGTACACGCATATCTGCGGTAACAATGGTAACTCGCGGGAAACTTAACTCGGAGCTTTTACGAGTCTGACGGAAAATAATTAAAACGCCGTGCGCATCGTAAAGGCGAACGCTTGCACGCTTAGACCGCGCTGTTACTCGCAACTAGCTGCTGGTACTAGTCCTGGACGGATCCCCGCCAGTTCCCGGCTTGACTCGCGAACGGAGCGACAATTTTATTGTCCGTTCAATCTCCCTTTAGCGGCCGAGAAAATCCTCATTGCTACGACTTTTCCACTGTTTTTTCTTTCCTTCGTCGACCTATCTTTTTTTTTTTTTCTTCCTGTTCGCTTTTTCTTACTTTCACGCTGTTCTACGCTGGCGGGCATGCTTTCCTACAGAGCTCCCGACGACATCCCTCAGGGTGTGTTCGGGTGATTCGCGCAATATCGTCCCTGCTTTTATATACTATTGCAACATTCAAAGATAGTCTTGGTCCCTCAACGACCGTCACGTTGAGATATATCAGGCTGTGAAATACGTGAAATATATTCGCGGATTTATTATGTATTTGATCTTTAAATCTTGATTGCGGATGTTCAAGGGCAATTTGGCATTGATACGAAGATGGAATATAGAAACGATCACAAATTTGTTTCCTCATTATTGTACCCTTTGTATAGAGGAAATTATGTAATAAATGTCAAATATCGCGTGAAAACGATGTACGATACGTAACTTGCCAAGCTTCTATGTAAAACGAAAATATTACAGGCTGTCAAAACGAAATATCATCACCATAAAATCAATACCGATTTTACGATGACGACGATATTCGATACCAAGTAGGGGAGAGTCTGGCAAAATGACACGGATCAAAACCGGTATAATAAAAAACTTGGATACGGAATTATTATCGATGAAAATGCGATTAATTTGCGTGAATGAAAAATGGTACCTATCTTGAAAAGTATCAATGTAGCATATCTGCTATATTACAGAATTCTGAAAAATATCTCGATCAATTTTTATCCAAAATTCTATCAGAAGACAATCTATATTTGTATTCCATTTTAAAAAGTGCCGTGAAACAATTTCAAAAGTAAAACCTGCATCTTTTTATTCTCACAAGTATTGGGAAAAAAACCGTGTGACAATAAAATTTAAAAAAAATAAAAAATAAAAATCAGTAAGCAAAGTGCTTGTTTCTTGCAAAAATGAATTAGCGTGACAATAATTATTTCCATAAGAATAAAACTTCATTCATGAGGAATCGAAATAAAAAATTTTTACCTATTATGTGGAAAGAACGCGTAAAGATTTTCAAATTTTAGAATCCTTAAAACTTGGAAAAATAACAGAACCGAAAACTCATGTAAACTGGTTTCCATGAAATCCGAAAATCACCCGCATGAAAAAGGTTAAATTGTTAATTGCGAATGACAGGTATTTTCAATTGCAACATAACATATTCCAACGCATAAGCGGTGATAATTTAAAGGTATCTTCGTGAATTCAATGTAGCATAAATCCGCGCATACTCATTCTACAAACTCCTTTCACGGTTAGCTTTTCTCCAGAGAATATACATGTAGCATAGCAGTCGTCCTCTTATCCTCCGCTATGAATAGGGAATTCTGGACTGAGAAACACGTCCGGTAAATATCCGCCGCTGGTTAGGTCACTGGATTTCATTGTCGGCCGTATTCAGCTTCTTCTCGCGCTGTTACAAAATGTGCATCCAGGATCTCTTGTTCTGACAGAGGCCAGCGTTTTTACACCGATGCGTTGAAAAGTTTTTGATACAACTCAAAGATTCGAATGAATCTGTGGGGAATTCGAATGAATTCACTGCACAACATAAAAATTTGTAATCATAAAAAATACAACAAGAAACAAACAAACAAAAAATACAAAACAATTCACCAACATACAAAAAACAACAGAGAATTTAAAAAAAACACTAAAAAAAAATAGCCAAAAAAACGACATTAAATACAGAAAGAATTTTCGTGGCGCCTGAGGTGGTCAGAATTTTATTTCTCCCTCTGATAACGTCATCTTTCCTCTCCGATTTAGCCATCACTTTTAGAATATATACCATCACTTAAACTTTTCCAGATTTTTCCGCAACTACATAACTGGTTCCTGAAGGTATCGAATTATTGCAATTTTAAGTACACCATTTAAACACAGAATTAATAGTTCCCGAGAAATGTAAGATTACGACGTATCCCTATATAAAGAAATCTCTCTTTTCGCTTCATTCGGCAAAAAAACCTCGCGCCCGTCGCAATCTCTAAACTTTCGAGCCTCGATGCACGATACAACTATTTATATTCTGACATCTTGATGGTAAGAATAAATAAAATTAGACGACTTCCATATAGTGCAGTATATGTGGTTTTGATACGCAAGCACTAACCCACATCGTATAGACGATACAAGGGCTCGACCTCGGAGATTTCAAGCGCCGTCAGATTACACGCTTGGAGTTTGTATTCCGCGATTGGTTTGCGAAGGAGAAATCCTTCGTGCGGTATTAGAGACAATGCGAGGAGGCGGCGAGACGATAGAGACCTGCACATATACAGAGCGCTTCGATCAAACGTAAATCCTGCAGGGAGGTAACGCTCTGCCAGTTATAGCAACGTCGGTGGATCATTTCTCATTACATCTGCTGAGCACACGTACCAGCCTCAGAAGCACGTACGCCGTGGTACGCGTGCAAACATATTATCGAGATTGGCTAAGCCAAGACATAATACGTGGGCAGTCGGATTGAAGGTACTTTAGTATACGCTGTGAAATATAATAAATATAAAACACGTAAGAACCATTGTAATAAATGTTCGCTATTACGTATCTACTCAGTTTAAATAAAGCGATATTGATATACATCCTACATTTTATTTTTTACATCCCGTGCAGAAAAAAAAACGGCCCGGGATGGAGACCAGCATAGAATCCGGGATAATGTCCGGGATGGAGTCCCGAATGGAACCTTTACAGTCCGGGCGGGAGTTTACCGGATGGATTCTAAGATCACTTAGGCTTTAATCCGATTCCGGAGCCCGTAATTCCAGTCGGGACTCCCACGAGGACTGCGGAGATTCTAACGTGGACACCATCTGGAACTGCATCCTGGACAATCCGCGAATGCATCCTGGATTCTCACCTGGACCGTTTTATAAACCGTCCTAGACGGTCTGTAAATAGGAGTAGTCCAATGAGACAGAATCCATCCTGGTGTCGGGATTCTTGCATGAACTGCCTTACAATCTATTTTGTTCGCCATCCTGGACTGTCTTACAATCAATCAAAAAGTGAAAAATAGCGGAGATATATAACCAGTCGCCGTAAAGCAGTCCGAAATGGAGGTTGAGTGCGGTGTACGCTACAGTGCCTCGTAGAATTATCTAAAATAGTCTGCGCAAAAAAATTTATCAGCTACGTTTCATTGATTTTAAGATCAATCTAAGGAAAAATACAATTAACTCAAACATATAATTTTATTGACGCCAAGTGAATTCCATAGGCCTAGATTTCACAGAGATTCCTTCGGAAGTCCTTCGCTTAGTGTACAACATTTTTCGATCAAAGAAACCGTGATGAGGTTGAAGTGGTTGTCTCAACGTCACACAGAGACTGTCGTCGAAATATACATTTTCTTTTATCCATTAACCTCAAGTTGAGTAAGAAAAATTGGTATTGCTTTCAACATGTTTTTTTTTCAGTTTGACATATTATCCAATGTAAAATGTGGCTTTCATTAATTCTGTTGTCGTCAATAAAATATTATTGTCACTATCAGTTTACCGGTAACAAGAGCGATTGGTATTGCCAAGCGAAGCGCGTCATTTCCATCTTGTTGGAAATACTTATTTGGCATCTGTACCTCTTCGTATCCTAGTGAGCGGCTATGTTCGACAAGGCGAACAGAGCCAATATAACGAAGATATAAGTGCGCGTAAAGCCAATCCCTGTATCGGGTGACTGAATAACTGCGAACCACCTGTCACAGCCAGGCTACTTTAACCAGCAGCCGGAGCTATCGAACTATGAGCACGTATACGTACGTACCGTCGTACAACAGTTTGTACAGTAGTTGGCACAATACAGAGAAAACGGCTCGTGAGCACATCTACGCGCAGTTGAGCGAAAATATTGTTTCCTTTGCTTCCATAAAATTTATCAAACGACTGCTCCCCACTCTGTGTCTCGCTGTCCGTGGAAACAGCGGAGCTTCTGGTTGTGAACTTGCGCGCACTGTATATAGTCCTATAGCTGCTACGTTGCTGGAACGACTAGCAGCGAGGAACAGAATGGAAAAAAAGTAAAAGAAAGCTCAGAACGAAAACGTTGCGGCACACGAGAACACGTAACACACTTCCTGCAATACCTGCAAGTAACCCACCAACGATAACGCCTCGCTTAATCCAATTTTTCTCTTTCCCTGTGTCCCTCCTCTACTTTTCCTCCCATTCCTCACCTCGCTATTCTGAAAGTATCGGAAATTTTTACTGCTAAAATACCATCTCGTTATACACGAATCACGAGTCCTAGAATTGAGTAATAGACACCACAGGAAAACTCACTTTATTATATCCTTCCCCGTAAAAAGCGAAGTTTGAATTTGGCACGAATACGTTGAGTGTTTCCAAAATTATGACATTTTTCATTTTTCCTAAAATTATTCTCCAACTGTTTTATTTTTCAAGGTATTGGGCTGAAATTTGGTCCACGAATGGACTATTGTAAATTAATTATTATGAGCAAATTTTTTTCAAATCGATAAAATCATTCAAATTTTATAAGATTTTGATTTTTTTTAAATTTCCTAAAAAAATTGTATTCCCGTTTCAGTATGATCATACATTATGATGGAATTTGTAATGGTTTTTATTGCTCTCGAATCACAGTTTCGAGTACAAAATATGTAAATTCCACGTAATAAAGCTTCCTTTATTACGGGAAAGCCAAACATTATAATAAGAATATGAAAACAACAGAATTTTCATTAAGGCCAGAAATTAACGGGGAAGCAACGTAACAATTCGAATAGTCAGCGTCTCCATTATTATTATTCACATTTTTATCTTTTATGCGTGAACCTGATTTTCATCACGGTTTCATTAGATCTGTGAAGAGGAGTTGTTATGCAACGAGTGTTTTATGTGGATGAGTGGGAAATTGCGCAATTAAAAAAATTAATTTACAGCATACTGAAACCCTCGAGTGGTTTTCACGCATAGCTTATCAATAAGCTATAAGCGCAGAATAAAGCGTGCTTCTGAAAGAGGTTATTATAGCTTTTGAAAGTCCCGCAAATAATTTACGATGAATGTAGTCACTGAACTCATGCATAATAGTGCACTGTATAGATATATAGTCTACATTCAAAGAGCACAAACATCTATGAAAGGAATTGCAAGAGTTGAACAATTTTCAAATAAAGGGAGGCCCATTAAATGATCAATTCAACTAATCAAAGCTACTTCCATGAGGAAATATGTCGATCGATGTCGACTTCCTCATAAAAGTGACAAATGACAAAATAGAAAGTCTCGACGCCAATACATAAATCTAGATAATTTTTATAAACCACTTTTCTCGTCGTTTCAGATCATTTCGAATTGAAAAACTCCATTTTTTTTTCATAAAAACAAAGTTTTCTATGAGAAAGTAAAAGCATTACAAAATATTTCCTTGGTAATACTACAGCTTTTAAGAAACTTGCGATTAAATCTTACAAAATACATACCAAGCATTATAAATCTCACATATCGTAGAACCATACAAAACTTTTCAAAAACCAAATGCAAACGTCTTTCCACATTCTCACAAATTTCACAGCAAACTATCGAACTAATTTCATTTTGCAGTCTCTCGCTTTTTGTTCAGAACAACGTTCTTCAAGATTAATTTTTTATCTTGACATTTTTCAGCTGACTTGGTCCCCTTAAAGAAATGGTATCATGAATAAGTAATATTCACTCATCTCCTCGTTCAGGTGACACGACCCACTGAATCTATATCGGATCGTGACCTAAGTCAATCCTATACCAGGAATATCGAAGTTGCTGCCAAAAACACATTTAATTTGTATATTAAGCCGTAAGACCAATGGATAAAGGGAGAAAGGCTTCTGGCTGAGGGGATCGAGAGCCACCACCCAAAATGGTATTTACTTGGGGATAGCCTTCTATGACAGAATAATCTCTCTCCCTCAGCGAGGTGCTCCTTTAAAAAGCTTCCCAGTAGGAGAGTGGCAGGAGCTCCAGCAACAGCAGGAGGTACTGGCATCCATTAACGGTGGTAAATGTTGTGGAAATTCGGTTATAAAAGTGAGGCAGGAGGATACTGGGAGAATGAGAAGGAAGCGGACCAACAAGCCGGCATTTATCTTCGGCTACAGTGTAAGTCTGCTATGGCAGGTTTGGTGGGCTCAATACCTTCCTGTTTCCGCCCTCCGTAATATTACCAATTCTCTGGTCTCCTGTATCCGAAAGCCACTCTCGGACGAATTCTATCTTCTTCCATCGACTAGGCTTAGGATTTACCACGCTCTTCGATAAATGATAAATAATAACCATTAGTGTTGCATTATGACACGAGCATAAATCTGTCTCTCTCGGTTTGGCCATGACGATTGATAACTCCACACAAGTGACATTCTCTGTCTTTTGTTTGTTTTAATCGTCTCTTCTCAATTTTACGATCACGAATTTAAAATAAATCTTAAAAAATCAGTGAAAATGAGCTTCCTAACGTGGGTTCCCTCCTTAAAAAACGAAGATTATTATTTGTTGGTATTTCCTTGCGATGAATGTTTTGTCATATATAACTTGATCTCGCATCTTGATCGGGTTACTAGAATCTCGGTTTGACAGCACGATACGAGAACTCGATCGGTTGACGTATCGAGATGAGTTCTGGTATTTATTTATTCCTCGGATCGTCTCGCTCAAATGCAGCACTAATGAAAATTATTAGGACGAAAGAATTACTCAGTGAAACCACACGACTCCACATTGATGCATAGCACAGAAGCTCCGTTCAGTTTGCTCGTGGTTAGAACTTCCGTACTGGCAAAATCCGCCGGTTCGCTGGAATAACGTGAAGTACGATAAATTTATTAATCGTCAATAATCGTTATCTGGGATTTCTGTACCACCAATCATCGCCCGTTCTCGTAGCACGCCAACCGATTCGGTGAAAACGTTGTTTGCGGTTGTAGGCCCAGCTTGACAAATCATTCGCTCCGTCGAATAACTGATCGAATCTACCCTCCAACCAATTTCCTGAAAATGATATTTCCAATGCTCTGCACGTGTACCAAATATATTTATGTTTTTACGAGTTATGTGTAGCTTTTATACCATTTACAAGGATACCGGTAAAGTGCAGACCGCCGTGTACCTATTTTAGTACCCACACCCGACCCACCGACCACTTCGGCCACATCAGGTCGAATTTTGTGTGTCATGTATGCTGGATTACAGGCTCGCTTTCACGGTAATTTCATCAAGAATTCAAGCGGTGGCGGTAAAGAATGTCGCTGAGAGTATCAAAGAAGGCTTTAAAGCTGCTGCTTTAATATATGTATATTAACAGTGCTCGAAAATTCCCACTGAAAATGGTTGAAAATAAAAAAATTAACGCCAAAAACCCGACTACGGTGCTTTAGGTTTCTCTGGTCCATCGTATTCTGTGAAACTTTAAAAGCATGAATCACTTGTAGATTATCTCTTACAGCTGGCAAAGTAGAATCTAACATGATCCTATAGCAGAATTTGACAGTCTCGGTTCAGTCTTTGTCTATAGTTTTGCATCACAATATAGGCCGCCAGTGAACTATAATAAATGAAAAGTTATTGAGAAAAATGCGTTTAATATTGTTACCAATACGAATATTGGGAATTACGAATAGACACGCTATGACATTTTTCGAACGAACAGATGACACTGTTGACTACAACTACTGTCCGTCTGAGTCGGACAGTAGTTGTAATTAGTTATTTGCGAAATAGAAAAGCAGATCATATGAGCCAAGTATAATAGGAACCGTAAATATGTTAATATTTAGCTTACAAAATTGTATTGAATATGGGGTTCCTTTCAAATTTCTGCAGTCGTAGAGCAGAACCGCATAAATCACATACAAAATTTGCATTTTGTTATTATGTGGATAGGTCATTACTTTTATTATTTTGAATGATCAATTATGAATGACAGATCGAGACGATTTCTGGTCATTGAAGAAAATTATTTTACAGTACCTGGAATCGATTCCCGCTGTTCCTCTTTAATGTCTAGAGTTCTCGAAGCGCAGTTCACTTAAGGCTCAACTGTAAAGGACAACGGAGGTCATCGCGGTAGACCATCAAGCGTCTTATCACCGACGCCAATCGTGCTACGCTACGCTTCCCAAGTGGACACTCAATTTAATTTTCTTGCACTAGTACGACAACTATTCAATTGCGGATCGTAGTTACGAAGATCAAAGTTGATCACGTGACTTTCCGCTAAGATATAAGAGAGCTTGTGCTTCTGCAATCAACAGTTCGCGTGAGGCCTGTTGAAGCCATTGGGAAGATTTTCGGAAAATAGAAGGATCATCAACCGACTCATCGAAGGACGGTAAGACTCTGCCATTCGGTGATTACGATTTTCACTTATTATCAGCGTGCATATGAATTGCTACTAACAAAATTAGCATCATTCTTGTAACGCGATTATTTCGGATAGATACACTAAAGAAATTTGTGAATGGTGAATTCACATGAATTGTGAAAGGTGAATGGTGCCTCGCGCAAGCGAGTGGAATCCAGGCGGGATTTCAAGACAGCTTAGAGTGACGTTCAGGATGAATTGTAAAACAGTCCAGGCGAGAATCCAGAATGGACACCAGGATGGATCCCGTTATTGGACCGCTGAGATTCATAGATTGTCTAGAATAGATTGTAAGAGATTGCAGCTGAGTACCCAAGATGATTTCTGCCACCGGACAGCAAACATCCGCAACTGGTCCAGAATGGAATCCAGGATTGAGCCGTGGATGGTGTCCTGAATGTCAACTTGACTAAATATCCCACGACAAAATATCCCATGGCTACCCGGAGCGATTTAAGAATATTGATGTAGTTGTGTAGTTGCGCGGAGTCGCAGATAATTTAAAAATGTCATTTAAATATATAATAAAATTGAGGAAGGTAAAATTTGTGCTTAAGGACATTTTGTGTTGGCGATATTTAGAAGTGGATTTTTCGGGAGGGACAAAAAATGTTCAGTTATTCCATATTATAGTTGCGTTGTGCTGGAAAAACCACATAGTTTTGCTGTATCGAGATGAATCAAGTCCAATATGGCTTCACTGTATTTGTACAGTTTCTCAATGTTTCGTTGTGTCATCGTACAATTTTGCTGTATCGACATGCGTCCACGTTTCCTCGTGGAACAGAAAAGCTTTGCCCTGATGACTTTGAACCATGGTCAGATTGTGCAATGTCGAGTTTTGCCGTGGCGAACTGGTTATCTGTCCAACTATTCCATGTGCATTTATCTGTATCGAGCAAGGTCTGTGTTCAGTTAGAATCTGCAGAAACTCGGTACTGCTGACAAAGCGATAGCCATGATCACGATTAAATAATCGACCATTGAAATGCTGCTACGATTGGCTGCATCAGAGCGAACTGAAGAGGGAGGCAATGCCACGAAGAGGACACTGCCATGGAGAGGAACTTCATGGCAATAGCATTAGGTATGATCATGAGGAGACTAGTACTATAAACGATCGGTGAAGGTACTGCTTTTCTGTAAAACCACGCGGGACCAAGCTATCTCCTTATCAGACCTTTCTCCTTCCTAACCCCTTCAATGCATAAAGCATAAAGTTCCTATCTCATGCATACATTCATGTGGCCGCGGGAAAGTCATGACTTATGGTGTTCCACGAGTGAGTATCGAATGCCCTTCCAAGCCACTATACAGTACACTATACATAACCACTATTCTCTATACTATACCCTATACGACAAGCACCGACTACACCGACTTCCAACGGCACTGCAACGCAGAATCGGCCAAGAGTGACTGAAGCACGTATGACGCCCGTGCCCGACTGTTTCAGTATGTATGTACCGAGGTAGACTACTTCTGCCGCTAGCCGTACTGCCCACGAGCGAGAAGTGGTAGCACACCTCATCATACACCCACCACTCCCACCCCACACCGGAAAATTCCATTTTCTACTGCTCGGAATTCATTGCCGCTAGCTGTTCATTGAAATATATCACCGTTGTCGGTGACCTCACATAAGTTACTTGTCGATTTAGCTTTGCGGTTGGAATTCAAAAGTTGTACTTTATAACCACCGTGAATCCTCGGAATTTTCGACGAGTTCATAAGCTCTTCGAGCTGATCATACACGTAGAATTTACTTTTTAGAATGTATTTAGTTTTGTATGATTATTGTATTGTAGGAATTTAATATTCCGTTCATCAAACATACCGTTGCAGCTGTCGAAATCGTAGATCCATGTGAAACTACATCTGTTACCAAAAAAAATGCAGTCAAGGATGTTGTAATTTGCTTCTTTTTACAAAACGTGAGTTTCGAAATCGAATTTCGATTCCAATTGCTTCAATTCGGCGAAGAAAGTCGCAGAGATTTTGATCAAATATCAGAGAAATGAAAAAAAATTGAAAATCTCTGAAAATCTCTGAAAATCACTGAAACAATCTGGTAGAGTTTTCTGTGAAAAATTGTCAGAGAAAAATGTCCACCAGTGAACATTGTCATCGATGGTTACTTCGAGAAATGGAAGTAATTTCGATCCTAAGCTTCACCCGGTTTTCTATGTTTTTTATCTACGTTCTTACAATCGCGTGAAATGGGTTAAGAAACATCTAAAAAAACGATTTAAAAAAAAAATGTATCTTCTATGTTAAGCCGTCCGTATCCTTCGTACAACGAGGTGAATAGATTCGTTAACGAGAACCTTTAAAGCCGCGATGCCGTGATTTCACGACGACTGATTTACTCCCGGGTACAACGGATGTCAGACCGATTATTTGCTTCATGAACCCCGGTCACGGCTTCCCGACCAAGTGCCTAGCAATTTAAATAGGGAAAGGAGGCCGGGTCTTAGTGGGGTGCATCCCCAAACCGAAAAGCCCGAGACAGACGTTACCCTTACCCGTCATTGGCATGAGAGCCTCGGCAAGAGTGGTCGTTGATGTTTAATTGCGTTTAACGCTCGACCGTCTAGTGAGGCAGACCTGTAAAGTCAGGAGGTCCATTGCCGGCTGGAAAAAGGTAGTGTCGAAGGAAGTGCTTTGCATTCTCGTTGAAATAACGAGCAAGGACTCTCGGCAGCTCTACTACTCCATCTAATGAAATTAAATTCAACTGCAGCACACCGTTATGCATACTTACTGAACATTCAATGCGATCATTCACACACAAATTCAAGAATTTATAATAAAAGTATTTCCTCGAATTGCGTTATTTATCGTGAGTTTCAAATTGATCTTTAATCCCACATAAATAATATGGCCTAAATATTGCGAGACAATTTCGAATATCTCATTGCACAGGAATATTTCTATAAGCTTCCAGTCGAATATTCGAAAATATTTAATTGCAATATTGTCAATTGAATGTTCGGAAATGTTATCGGAGTTTAAAAAATTGCCATTATTTTTTAACATATTTCTGAGCGTTAGCTGTGAAACAATCTATCTATTCTTCAACAATATTTCACATAGTTTCGAATAAAAGTTTCGAAACTATGTGAAAAGATATTTTTTATAAAAAATTGATTTCTTATAAATAAATAAAAAATGGACATGCGATGATAACTTTAAAGTTACATGGCAAGTAGAAAATCGTTTGTTCATTCGCAAGGACAATGATTAGAATACCCCTCGTTATTTGAGCTACATAAAAAATTCCTGTGGACAATAACGTCTTCTTTTACGTCATTCTTCGATACGAAAAACACTAAAATTCTTTTTAATCTTTTTCTTTTTACAGACATAGCGAAGCCATAAGCCGATCGGGTTGCCCGAATGTAAAACGACCGTCGCTCTGAAAAAAAAAAAAAAAAACCAATCAGTTCAGTCTCATGGCAGCACGTGCCGCTATAGGTGGGATTCTCATTGCGCTGCTCCAAACCTGTTCATGTAAGTACTGATTGTATAATAAGAGCTAAAGAAGAATATGCAGTAAAAATGAAACTGGAAATATAATCTGTGATCTCATATGAATTGATTTGAATTCTCATTCGAAAGTACAGTCGATATCATAGACTTGTGGATGAATATAAATTTTTATGATTTATGCTAAGAGAAAATGATATCGTCAAGGATCCATGGTAGATATATAGATACTCTTGTCAAACCGGAAAATTGTGAGCTGCCTATCGCAATTTTTAAGCCACTTCCTCTCCGTTTCTGGTCTTTCTACCACTACAATCAACTTATCGGCTGGGAGGGAAAAATCGTAGGCGAAGTAGCGCTCCTTCCATAAGCCGATCGCTGGCGGATGTCGCAAATTGAAAATCCGTGTCCCTCCGTCGTTCGGTGCTGGTGAAGCCCTTCCAACGGCACACGGATGCCTGAGCTTGGAAGCTTGCGCTCTTGGTTGCCTCTCTCGTCTTGTAGAGCTGAGACACTGGCGGGCGCGCACGCTCGCACGGCTAGCCAACTTCCGAGGGAGAATTTCATGAGATTTCCACCGCTGCTCAGCGTGGAATGCCCTGTCACCCTCTATATACCGTTACGCGAGGGGTTCGAAGAAGTTGGTATGGTGGTTCGGTGGAGTGCCTGCTGGCCACCGAGGTAAAAGCTTGCGATATGTGCAAAGCTGAGAAGTCAGCTTGTTGCCCGTCCTACACTGATTTCTCGCACGACGCAATGAATGGCTTTTGAAACTAGAACCACCTCAAATTCTCGAACGTTACAAATAAATCAAAGTTTAACAATTAGTGACCTGGAAACTTTTTCATTTTGTTCCTGGGCGAAAATTGATGACGAAATTGCAATCAATGCGCTAAAAAATATGTGGCAAATACATATCTTGTAATGTTGTTCGTTGGTTATTCGGCTATTGGCGACCAAAGAATTTAGGATATGTTCTTTCCTTTATCCGTTTGGCTTTGATCGGGGTTCTTTTCGGTAATTTATTCTGTGTAATATGACATTGCTTAATTAATGATATCCTATATTTATTCTGTTGGGAAAAAGGATTTTTTTTCGGCTTAAGCAATACTTTAGATTCATCAGGACAATATGCACTCGGACCTACACTAAAAAAAGAATGTCGAAACGGTTCGTTTATCGGTCTTGCTCCATCGGCTTTAAACGCTTTTTTTCGGAACCATTTTTTCCAAGCTGGAAGGACGGGTTACTGAAACACCGTTGCATGGGTTTTTTTTCTGTTTTCAAGCTTTTTTTTTTTGTGAACAATTTACTTTTTTTTTCAGCGCCGCGCCAGTTCTGTAATATTTGATTATAAAAGAATCCCCGACGTATTTCTATAGGTAATCGTATATGAATTATAAATTTTTTGGTCTTTTGTTTACTGCATCACTCATCACTCACTGTCCATTTGCAGAAAATTAGGTCTGTCTGTGTCTAACCGCATTTTAGTAACTCTTAAATCGACCTGCTTTCAAATAAGATTTTTTTTTTTTAATACATGCACTAAAAAGTCCCTCTGTTCGTGCTTGGAAATTTCATTAATTACAATAACACACTTTTTTCACCCACATACTTTTGAACACACTTTTTTGTTATATTGAAACACTCTGCTTACATTTTGGAACGATTTCGCTACATTGCAGGTATGAATAAGGGGAGTTGTTGTGCATTCGTTACAAAAAATATTGCATGATAGTCGCATGAAAAACGATGGCTGGAAAGTAGGCAGCACTAACCTCATCTCGAGCTACAAAAAGCCTCATCTCGTGTCGCTGTAACTTTCAAACCGGCTCGTGCGCAGCCACCCTCCGAAATCTGAACCTTCGTCGATAAGACCGCTTTGTTGAACTACTACCACGAAATACTACATATTTACATTTTTTTTTTTTCTTCATATTTCAGGTAAAGTGTCAGAGGGCGTGAATATTTTAGAATGGATTTCAATATCAAAAAGGAATTTCATATGCAGAAAACAGGCACTAAATTTCTCTTTGATGCGCAGCCTTAGAAACAAGTTATTTTCAAGTTATACACTTTTGAGTTTTGAAGGGAACCGTACTGAAATACAAACAGTAACAAATTGTGTAGATAATAAAATGCGCGAATTCCTTCTTCATAAAAATAAACCTGAGCCGATTTTTATTTTTCAATATTATCAATCTAATATTGCTTATGATTGAGTGATTGGAAAGGAAAAGAAATTATTTTATGAAATATAAGGTCTCGACGGGAAAAGTAGCTTAATAAAATTATCGTAAAAATAATAAAAATTTCAAATAATTATTACTTACAGATCACAGTCAGAAGATTTTTTTGTCACTGAAAGTGGAAATAGCCTCACTGTAATACGCTAATGATTATTATTTCACTTTCATTAATTTCTACAATTCGGGTATCAAACTATTTCTTCAGTCGGGTATTCCAAATTTATATTTTTTATCAAATATCTTTTACCAAAACTAGTATTTAATACACGAGAAGAGATTGAAAATATCATAAAACAAAAATCCCTAAATGCTTATATTCATGGAAACAAAGTTTGCGCTTTGTGGAAGCAACACATTGTATAGAGGTAAATAAATACAAAATTCCCATTTCAGCTCACAAAAGGCCAATCACTGGGCCGTTTACGCTGTACGGGTGGTGAAGGCGAAAGAGGGGAGAGTGAGAGAAGCCAAAGTGTGAGCGAGCGAGTGCGTGTAAAAGAAGGAAAAAAAGACCCATGAAATTCTATCCCGACGTGTTCCGTCGCCGGTTCCTTTCGACGAAGGCACGCGACTTTCGCCACGCGAGAAGAAACGTATCGTTCGCTGGGCGTGAAATTATGTGACGTGAAATTATTTACGTGCCATTCGACATCGCCGCACCACTTTCAAGCCCCTTTCCCATGAACAGGACGATATAGGAAGGCTATAGGAAAAGGGGAAAGTAAAGCGAAGAGTCTTGCTGAGTGTCGCTCGTGAGCAGCGTGTCCGGAAAATCCTAACGTCGACGGGGCGTGCAACGCCCCTCAAATATCCTCGTCGCGTTTCAACTTTCCGCCACTACTCCTCACGGTATGCCTCTTTGCACGGAGCTTTCTCCTCTACACTTGGCTCTCAGAGATCCCATAAAAGCGTGTCTGATAAAAAGAATTAATTTTACGATAGGGAGTAGAGGGCCATCCCTATACTGAAACTCCCTTTCACCACTGTCGCTGATGGCACTCTACGTTTTACTGTGCCTACTTCACTAGAAAGAAAACTTGTTTGAATCCAAATGGGATCTAGTAAGCAGGAAAAAAAAACTCCTATTATATGAACCTTCCATCGAGAACATTTGATTTCTTATCGTCAATGTCACTAAGAATAACAATAAAATTACAATTTCATAGCTGATCAACATAATTATGCAAATATATTTCTGATTCTTCAATTGTAGAAATGTATGAAATATCGACACGTTGAGAGTAATAGCGTAAAAAACGTGACTCATTTCAATAGCGAACTTGAATTGTACTAGAGCGCAGGGGATTATTCCTCAAGGAGCCTCGTTGACACTTCGTCAATCGTAGGACGAAAAAAAATTCTACCTCGCACCAGTTTGGTTCACTGCATGTATTAACAAAATTGCAAAATGATGATGCTTTTGACGTACTCAGTGAGGTCCAAGATTCAATAAAAGGAGCGTATCATTCTCAGAAATTTTTTTCTCGTGACTTTTTTCAATTGACAAGACCCCTTTTGATCCCATCAATATTATACATGCCAAATAAAATCCTTGACCCCCTCCAGTCAATGGCAATGGATATTGGATGATAACCACTGAGTGCTTATGAATTTTAGCCCAATCAAAACAAGCCTGCACCAAAAATCTAAGGAAACCCGAAAAGTGAGGAAAAAAGTTCTAAAATACAGCCCCATTATGGCGGAACATTGCTGCAGTTGAACCGGCGTAGTTGCGTACGCAGAGCTTGCAAGGAACTAATACCTAAACATGGAAAACCATGGTACGACCATTTACACAGAAGCTATGGCTCGACCATATACACGAAAACGCTGGCAAAACGATTCGTTACACAGTTACGGCTTCGCTATAACTATAAGCAAACTGGGCAGACCTCTGGCAAAAAGAGAGGAGGCCGAAAGGCTATGCAGAAGGACAGAATATGTGGCATGTGTATAGCATACAGTATAACGATATACATTCGTCCGTGCCGGAGCATAATTAAGTGGCGGCTGCGTCGGTGTAGTGAATAGCTTTTTAACGGTTCCTATCACTCTAAAAAGCTGCGCCGTAATTCGTGAGCACGAAACCCGCGCACCTCCTGGCCGCACCTAACTAAATCATGGCGGATTTAAGTGGATTCTACAAACCCCTTGGGTCCGACGATGTATTACCCCTGTACGGCCATTGCGGAGCAATCCACTGCGACGCTACCCCCCTCCCCCCTCCCCTCCCCCATCCTCCGCCTTGCACCCCCTTTTCCGCCCCATTCCCCTTGCAACCTATACCGTCCACTTTGCCTAAGAAATCTGCAGTGTACTTTGCTATCCTCTTTTCAAAGCGTACAATCCTCATGCTGGCCTTTTCCCACTCCGCTTGATGGTGATGGCGGTTGCTCCTCCGCTTTTCCTTTCAATGCATTGCCAAACGGTGGTGGCAAAATTCCGCATGCGGAAATCCTAGACAGTTCTCAGTGTGGAACATTCTACCGCAGTTATACATGCTGGCATTGTGTATACTGGCATCACAACCGCTGCACCGCCGTAGTTAAGTATCGATGGAAGATCTTCTTCGTGACTTCCTTCTTCATGAAAAAAATCTGACCGGATATTTATTTTTCAATACTGTCAATCTTATATTGCTTATGATTAAGTGATTGGGAAGAAAAAGAAATTATTTTACGAAAAGGAAGGATTCGACTGGAAAAGTAGCTTAATAAAAATTCCAAATAATTATTACTCACATTGCGGAGCAACCCATTGCGATCCTACACCCCCCCCCTCCACCCTCGACCTTGCACCCCCTTTTTCGCCCCTTTCCCCTCCACCCTGTACCGTCCACTTTGCCTAAGAAATCTGCAGTGTACTTTGCTATCCTCTTTTCAAAGCGTACAATCCTCATGCTGGCCTCTTCCCACTCCAGTTGATGGTGATGGCGGTTGCTCCTCCGCTTTTCCTTTCAATGCATTGCCAAACGGTGGTGGTGAAATTCCGCATGCGGAAATCCTAGACAGTTCTCAGTGTGGAACATTCTACCGCAGTTATACATGCTGGCATTGTATATATACTAGCGTCACAACCGCTGCACCGCCGTAGTTGAGTATCGCCGGAAGAACTTCTTCGCGGCTCGGGCACACACTACTGGAAAAGGACCCAACGCGCAGCTGAAAAATGTTTCCGACCAAACACCGTCCTTGCTAACTATGGTGTACGTAAACACGAATTCGGCTTAACGTGTATAGAGACTTTCTGCGTTGGTGTACACGATATATATAAATGAAAAGAGAGATATGAAAAAAGCGGAAGATGAGGAATGCTGCCTGAACAAACAAGCGAACCCACACTGGAAAGCTCTCCTCTTTTTTTTTCTTTTCTTGTCTTTCTCGTACTCGTCTCCGCTCGTACTACGATTTTTCAAAAGAACGAGAGACAAACAAAAATACGGAAACTCTGTACTACGAGGGAGAACCACGGTTTAGAGAAAGAAAGCGAAAACAAACCGTTGTACCTATATTGTGGTGTACAGTACTTGTCTTGACAACAAAAAATGACGCGCTATTCGAAAACAGTATATTCAATCAAACGACTAGGAAAGTTCAGTAACTGGATTTCTTTGGAGATCTGGACAGATGACACATTAAGAACGTGTGAAAAGTGTCGTCATGATCAAGATGCGTAAAGTGGGTTGAAGCCACACACTTGTTTTTAAAGTGCGCTTAAGCGCGCTCTGGTTTGCGCGCCAACTGCTCAGTGCGAGGCAGTTTTCCTGAGTTTCTAATGTATTTTCAACGGTGAAAACACAGTAAAACTAAAGCCGCATATAGCGTTTAGGTTTTCCGCAGATTCGCTGTGCCCTCCTGCAAATGCGATAGCAGTGCATTAAGAAGATTGGCTGCAGAAAACACCAAGAGGGCGGGGGGGTCTCTAACGAGGAAATAGGAAAAGGGAAAAAAGGTAACGTAATAATCTGCATAAGGAATAGAAAGAAATAACCCATTAAATAGATGTATCCAACTTACAATATGTGCCGTCCCCACTCTTTCCGAATATAAATGTGCAAAGTAGGTAAGTAGTGTAAAGCAACAAAGATAACACTACACTTCAATAAATTTAATAGCGAAGCAATGATTTTATTCATTATATGGATACAATTGAAATTCAATAAAAACATTTGATCTTAAGTGGACAAAAGGAATAAAAAGCCATCACCTTTATAGAAAATTCAATAAAGAATCATAATGTTTCTATTGAATCCCTAAAAGAAGCCAAAACGAATGGTCTGTTTTGGAACTTTGCAGGAGATGATTTTAGATTAATTTTAAAAAAAATTATTTTGAATTTGGGAAACCTTTTGAATAATAGTAGTATGATACTTTATGTAAAGACCTGGATTAATCCGAGTTTTAAAAGTTGTACTCGAGCAAAATTTTGAGCCGGCTGTCATCAGGGCCACATCAGAATTCCGTTTCTACATAATACAACCCGGATAAGGCCACGATATGAAGTCGTGATTAGTTCTGTAACGGCGTTTCGAATCAGGTCGTAATTAGCCAATTAATCTGAATCGCCCGCTCACACACTTAATAGCATTTCCCTTTGAAAATACTTCAGGCCAAATAAAAAACATTCGCAGAGGCAACTAAAACAAGTATGTCGAATAATGAAAAATTAGAATCACAGAATTTACAGAAAAGCTTAAAATGTACAGGGAAGGAAGGCAACAATTTCACTTTTTTTTTACTTTCTCATCACATACAAAGTATGAAAAAGAAGCAGTGTTATAAGTTTTTTTTCTTTTGTTCTTGCAGCAAGTGTTATCAGAGTAATTCTCATGACTGAACGATTTCAGTTGCGTCTCTTCGTAAGCGGCGTTATAGTAAACAGTACGTAAATGATGAGCGAAGGGCACTCCGTTGCTAAGAGGAAGTCAAGCGCGAGTAAAACCCTCGTGTAGTGAACATAGTAGTAGTACAAGAAGCGGATGTTCGTCGAAAGTGTCTTGTTTAAGTTGGCGGCGGATCGTTTCAGTTTCGGGTGAGCTGGGTTTTGTTTGTCCAGGAGCGAAGAGGTTGGGGTATACAGGAAAATGGTAGGAAGGGGAGTGTCATCAGGTGCTCCGACATCGTCCGAGCTGGAGACGAACGGTGTGTCAAGAGTCGTCGAGCGAAATTCAATCTCTGTGTTTCAAGCCGAGAGATCAGAAGGTCGTGGAAAGCTGGAACAAGAATGAGATGGCGATGCTTGGACGAAGACGAAGCTGAAGTCAGACGTTCGAGTCTAGCGAACTCGGTCACACACTCGTTGTTGTTATATAAAGAACTCGAGTGAAACAATTTTAATGCGGCTGTTACGCCCTTAGATAAATCACAATAGGACTGTCTTCCTACCGTTACTTCAGGAAAAGAGCCGAGAGGGATTCTTTCAACGGTTTCTCGGTAGCACGAGGCGACACAACGAGAAGAGATAGAAAGAAAGTGAGGGAAAGAAAGAAAGAAAGGGAGGTATTGGAAAAATACCAAGCCTGGAAGCTCGATACGGGAGAACCATAGTATAGGTATATCTTCTGTAATACGTCTCTTCTCTATCTTCTGGTAGTAACGATATATACAGGAATTGGATCGGCGCGAGAGTGCGAGAAGGGAATGGAATGAATCGAGGTGGAGACGGGACGAACCCATCCGATTTGCAGTCTCTCCAGATTATGCTAACGAGACGATCCCGGTGGTACACTAAAGTACAACTGAAATCGTCTTGCTCGTTTATTTTCCATTGCAGTCTCCACTTCTGCCATCCAACCACTCGGCAAGAGTTCTCTAGATCCTGCGCATTTCACTAGCGACTCTGTCTCCGTTATAGCAACTTCAGAAAATAACAGAGAACGCTACAGTGTGTGCTACTTTTCACGGCATTACAGCTTTTTGTCAATGGGACCATATCATTCGTTTAAAAAAGAAGAACAAACCATCTGCTGGAATACTGTGATGTATTTATGCACAACGAGTCGTTGAAAGCAGGCGTACAACTGAGAAATAAAGTTCCTTCTCTGTGGGTTATGATGTAGTTCACGTGGAGGTAGTACAATGAGAACTCCCTTATTATGCTGCATGGAATGTCCGCAGCTCTGCATGGATTCAACCCTTGCATTCAGTTAGCAACTGAATCATGTGATGTACAGAGAAAACGTTTGGATTAGTCAAATTGCAAAATAATCTCTACTAGATCCAACATCAATTTGGGTGGAACATGAAAAGGTCTGATAAGTCTGTGAAGAAAAGAAGGGTCACCAACTTTCAAGCGGCTCAACGGCAGATCAGGCAACTTTGAAAGAGTCGTTTCCCTGACAAAAATATCAGTTTTTCTAATTCTTATCGCGAAGAATTTAAGTACAATTTTTACCTTGACTGTGGAATCAGTTTTATCATAATCGCTCGGCAATCAGACATGGAGGTCTTCTCAGACTCGCTCTACTATCGGATGAATGAAATATAACACAATCATCCGACAATTACAACCACGATTTGAAAAACGATTTATCCGACGATACCTTAAGTGATTTCCACCTTAAGAACTTCTTTATACTAAGTATTTGAGAATGAGAATCCATTGTACAATACATTTTAGTAGATTCTTAGAGGTATTGTATATATATACACATATAAATATTCCAATAAGACCACCAAAACGAATTGAAATAAGCGATCTTAACAAATTATAGCAAGGAACGTAAATTATAAATAAGTTACGAAATTCTCAAATTTCTATTCGTGTAGTTCATCACTAAACTTTAGTACATTCACGAAAATTTTCAATATCGCTCTGATTCGACCGAGAACTGCTGGTCAGCTCTCATGAGGCATATCTGACCAATCAGAATTAACTCGATTTAGTCGAATGGCTAAATTTTTCTTTTGCAATCAACGTATTTCTTATTTTCATGGCAGGTATGAATTGTTTTAATAATTGCCGGAGTTTATAATAAGCAGCTTATGAAACTAATAATATATTGGAATTGTAAAATATGAGGCGGAGTTGAATGAAAACATTTAGTGTCCGACTACATTTCTGAACAGCATCGCAG
Organism: Tromatobia lineatoria; assembly: GCA_949699805.1. Taxonomy (NCBI): domain Eukaryota; kingdom Metazoa; phylum Arthropoda; class Insecta; order Hymenoptera; family Ichneumonidae; genus Tromatobia; species Tromatobia lineatoria. The sequence goes on from OX453045.1 coordinate 680,253, forward strand.
ACCTTAGCTTTTCTGTCGGTATTGTTGCTGCTGTAACTTGCAGCAACCCAGAACATATTTCTGAGGTATCGGACCGTTTCGAAGGATGTGAAGGAATATCCGACTTCAGCTTCTGTCACAATCGTAAACTCGGTTGCTTTCCTTCCTAGTGTTGAATACATATGTATACGTACCATAGATACAGCATTATGTACATATGTACTACTTCATGTATATCTGCCGAGAAGACTAGCGTTTGCCGGTGAAAGACATGACCCCCGAAGGAGAGTGTCTTTGAATCTGACGATTTCTATCCTTTACTTTCTTTCACTCACTCGTTTCCGCGACACTTGGCCACTGCAGCCTCTGCTTCGCTACTTTTAAGCCAAAATCAATAGGTGCGCGTGCGCCGATCTGATTAGTATCTCGAGAGCTACGCTCAGTCTTACTCTATTTTGCCAAGGAGTGAAGGAAAAGGCAGCTTAAGAGAAATAGAGATTTAAAAAACGAATGAAGTGTCAAGCAAAGGAGGTTGATAAAGGTTGCGCATCTGCAAGAATATCCATTCCGAATTTTGTTCGCGTCTTATCACGATTCGAAAATTCCGAACACCTTGACAATTTTCAATTTGTGCACCGAAGACACTTCTCGACATTCGAAGCAATTTCTACTCACCAATTCGCTTCCTTTCAAAAGTTCCGACACAGTTATCCTGTCCACCAGGTCTTCAATATGGAAAACAATAAACGGTTGTACATTGCACTTTTCTTCCTCATTATTTTTATTCCATATTACAGAGAATCACCACATTTAATAAGTACCTTGGCAAACTTCGATCTAAGAAGCTCTCCGAGATACAGAAAATATTAATGACGAAGAAATATCCAAAGTTTATCTCTGCACTTCATTTGTGGAAGTAACAATTAGTAAGAACTTCAGCTTCATTAGCATGCGATATTTCAGTCTCATATCTATTTGTGGAAATTCTAAAAATATAAAAGCTTCAAGAAAACGTCAGTTTATATACAAGATTGAAATAATTATTTTCACAATATCATTGATACTTTGCAACGAAGATTTTTGATCAAAATTGTGGTTCAAAATCAGAATAATATCGTTTGCACGTTTTTATCTCGTTTGATCATAATATACTATCATCAAACTGAGTTAACAGTCTATCAAACTGAAATATATGCTAAACTCAGCGATCATACATCTAAAATCTATGTGGCGAATTTGGTTGAATCGTTTTTTGTCTTCGAGAAGGATTCGCAGCATGGAAAATTGCATTGGCCAGCTGATCACCACTAAGATGCGTAACTCTCGACTTGTTGTCCAGCGAGCAGTCAGGAGTAAAAACGGAATGTCACGTGTCAAGTAATGGAGGTAGAAAAAGGTTGTCCGAATCCCATAAAAAATCCACTTCAAATTTTACCTGCGTCTTATCACGCTCCGAGAATTCGAAACACCTTGGTGGTTTGTAATTTGTGAAACGATGCGACCGCACGCTACACCCCGGTAGTTTCAACGCAATTTTCCATCCACCAGCTTGCCAATGGAGAAAAGCATATAAAGAAGAAGAAAAAAAAATCAGAGAAAGAAATTCTGCATCCGGGCATTAGAATAGTTTTCTAGCAGCAGTGAAACTGAGTGGTGTGGGTCATCGGATGAGGAAGGTAAAAGGTGGAAGAGCCAGGGGAACGTTACTTTTGGCTTGAGTTCGTCTTCTTCGTGGGCGAACGGTCCAATCTCCGGAGAATTTCTGGAATTCCAACTCGACTATCTCATCGCTGTACCTTCTCGTCTGGTACCTTCACGATTCTAAATCCGACGGGACATTTAACTCGGCACTTTCGCAAAACGACGTAACCTCGGGGCAGGTAGCAGAAGCAAGAGATGTTCCTCGCTCGCATCGCGGAGGTTTTTCTCCTTTCTTTGCTGAAAAGTGATTCCACGAAAGAATATAGTGGTCGTAATGGTCATGGTGGTAGTAGTAAGAGATCGTATATCGAGCGCAAGCTGGAAGGAAATATATTGTCGAATCCAATGATTGAATTTACTCGATTTCTAACGCTTGTCAACGAGACCCTGCACCGGCTTACCAACGACAAACGTAGCAAATTATGGAGACACCAATTTCCAACGTCCCCGTGGGGCCTGCCGCCTCTTCTGTGTACCGATTCGACCATAGCTATAGGCTAACCCTGCCCGAATTCGATCAAAGCTGTACCTGAGGTATATGAGCCCGTGACCAATTCCGCTTGAATTCAAGGGCTAACTCCGAACGGCACCTATGCACGATCTATATGTTTGTGTTACTGTCGTACTTGCAGCTTCCAAAGGATTATACACAGTACCTCCCCATGCTATAGCCTATAATCGATATCACCCGTAGCATGCGATCTTCAAGGGATTTCCATAAATACCTTTAATTACCGGTGATATTATCGCTATTGAACCTCAAAGTTCTAGAGTCTCATAATTTGTGACGTTTGATTGTACATTGAGTTTTGGTGGTAAATTTTTTATAGGCTACGTGTTAACCAATTTCCGGAACGTGAATTTAAAGAAACTTATTTTGTTCCCCAAATTTCTGGGAAATAAGTTTATGAATACTTCGAATGACCAAATGTCCATTCGACCAAATGTCCATTCGACCAAATATCAATTCGACCAAATATCAATTCGACCAAATATCAATTCGACCAAATATCAATTCAACCAAATATCAATTCGACCAAATATCAATTCGACCAAATATCAATTCAACCAAATATCAATTCGACCAAATATCAATTCGACCAAATATCAATTCGACCAACTATCAATTCGACCAACTATCAATTCGACCAAATATCAATTCGACCAAATATCAATTCTACCAAATATCAATTCTACCAAATATCAATTCGACCAAATATCAATTCGACCAAATATCAATTCGACCAAATATCAATTCAACCAAATATCAATTCGACCAAATAACCATTCTTATTTATAACCATTCGACCTCATGGCTATTCGAGCTTCTGACAGCACCGCACCATGGCTCAGTTCGACACGGCAGAGTTGGCCCATGGCTCAACTTGACACGTCCCAGTTCGACACAGGCTGAGCGATTGGTAAACAAGGTTCGGCGCAATGGAACACAGGCCAGAAGCGATACATACCATAATTCTGTTTTATCATATGTATCGCGTTGAGCCCGTGTTCAATTGCGCCAAGCCTCGTTTACAAATCGCTCAACCTGTGTCGAACTGAACGTGCCGAATTGAGCAATGGGTCAACTCTGCCGTGTCGAACTAAGCCACGGTACAATCCCACCTTGTCGAACTGAGCCAAGATACAGAATCGCCGGGTCGAGTTGATCCATGGAGAGAGTAGCTGTCTCCGATTCAACATCATCATTTATCATGTAATATATCAAACAGTTTTAATACATTGGAAGTGTTTCCGAAACTTTAATACGTCCCCTATCAAATCCTGATAACCCTATTTTAATCTAGCTGGCTGCATAGCAGAAACGTGGAGAGGCGAACTGTTATGGACGTCTATTGTTCTGTACGCTCGACGTGAATGAATGAATCTGAGACGGCTCTTATGCAAATAGTGGCGCTATACGGGAAAATAAGCAGCGCGCTAGCGAACGTTTAACTGCGCTGTGGACTCAAACGGCCAATCCGGTCAATCAATCCGGCTCGTCATTGGGTTTTCACCAAGTAATTTCTATTAGTGCTTCTATATGAATAATTGTTAACTTGTTGACTTAAAAGTGTTTTCCAAAAAAAAAACATGAAAATATTGATATTTTCGGCATTATTAATCCCTCGAAAATCCATTGTCTGCCGTGTATTAATTACCTATTTTGCTACTTTTCCAAAACCACAACAAATGATTCGACAGAATTTGTCACATCGCATCGGAAAGAGAATGAGGTAATTATTAGATATTATAATTTGTAGTATCGTTTGTGATATCAAACGAAGTAATGCAGGAGTAATAAGAGTAATAATAGCAATCAGTTATTTATTAAGTAGCGAGTTGCTGATATAGCCATGTCGGCTATTACCCTGACGATCGCACTAACGAGCTTGGTCGGCACTGACGTGTATATGTGGCGCCCTCATTATCGAGCGCGCCCATATCCGCGCCATTTGATACAATAAATTACAAACTCGCCGAGAAAATAGTATATTACGCTACGAGAGAGGGATGTCCGTGATTTTTTCCGTTGGTGAATTTTGTTGCCCGAGCAACGAAAGTGAGATTTTGTTCCCAATTTTGCAAAAAGATTAATACATTCCGTGCTTGCAACAAGAATGCAAATGTTACTCGTTTTCAACCATCAACAAATACGCATGTGCAGTACAGTTTTCAATAATCCCGCCAGAAAAAAAAAACAAACGTTTTCTCCCTAGGGTGTAATGAAACTGGATTGCATATACGTATGAATCGAAGGTAAAAAATGAGTGGCTTCGCGCCTAGGTACGAAATGAGGTTGTTTTAAGGATTCGAGAAAAAATTAATTTTTCACAAATACAAACAAGCGACTGAAAAAAGTAATTTAAGTAATAAACAAATTGGATGAACGACAAATAGGGAAATAATATCAATCGCATATTACAGTCGCTAAATCTCCACATTTCTTCCCGTGAGGAAGTCTTGATCCAATCCATTTTTCCAGAATCGCGTCGGAGATTTCTTTTCTATCAGCCAGTTATGTTTTGCGAGGGTTCGATAGGGCGCAATTCTCAATTCTTACAGGCTGATGAAACTCTCAATTTCCAACATTCCTGGAGTTGTGAGGGAAGCTTTCCACTCGTGTTAGTCTAGCTGAGCGGCTAATGCTTCCTCTCGTTCGATCCCTTGATACACGGGCCCTCGTTTGGGACATACAGCAATATTTGAAATCAAAGGATGGTTATCGAATAAATAAGCCGCTACGATTGGACGTAGAATCAGCGCATTGTAAGTAACCCCAGCGAGTTACGAGAGCTTTGAAGGGTAGATCCCCTCGAGTTGAAATTTAAACCCTTCAAACAACCTTGGTCGAATGAAAATAGGTCACTCTATTGGTTATATTGGATAAAAATGGGTCACACTATCGGGCTGACTCTAATGGTCAAAGTCGGACAGATGACCACTGGGCTGACCTTAACGGTCAGGAGTCAGATAAATGACCACCGGGTTGACTCTTTATTTTTCTTAACTTTATTTTTCTTAACTTTATTTTTCTTAACTTTATTTTTCTTAACTTTATTTTTCTTAACTTTATTTTTCATGGCAGGATTCTTCAAATAGTTTAAAGAGTCGAAAAAGTTCATTACAATTAGGCTATCACCAGACAAGGTTTGGGATTTAATTAAGCGTTTATCCGTTCAGGCATTAAAAAATTTATGGTCTTTTTTGTTTCATTTTTTAAATATTTGTTCACTCTCTAATTTTCACTTTCACAGCTCATATTTTTCGCATTCAACTACTACGTACCGTAAAACAAAAATGAGCTTTTACAGTGATATCCAGAATCCCTAAACTAATATAATGCAAAAAAATGCAAAGATATACATGACAATTTTTTATAAAAACATAGGAAATTGAAAAATACTCATGAAGTATTCTGTCGCGAACGCTAAATATTCTTTGATTTGGTAATATTTAACGAGGATTTCTTTTTATCCATAATAACAACCAGTTTGACAAAATGAATATCAAACCTGCATTACATTTCTCGTAACTCTTTTTTTTCTATATCAAAACAAGCATTGAAAAAAAAGATCTTACAATTACCGGTTATTGTGATGTCGTTGATAGAAAAATAAACTTGAAAAGGCAAGTTTAGCGAGAGCTTGGTCAATTTTTATTATCAACACATTACTACTTGAAAAACACTTATTTTTCGAGTAGCTGCACAACTTAAAACATTCGCGTTGCTAAAGTACCATAAAGTGTCTCATATATGAGAAAGAAAAGAAACGAATAAGAGAAAGATCTGAACTTCTATACACATATATATTTTGATGACTTTTCAGGAGTTCAAGCCTTTTATGTCTGATCGTTCTTATACTTAATCTACTGCGATGGTACAATCGTTGGTGTAGTCACTTATTTCTTTGCCACTGCAAAGCCGATAAACTCCGTGCTATAATATTTTTTACAGACGAACACGAGTGTCGATACTACTGAACCCGGTATAAAACTTTATTTTAAAAGTATCCAATGGATAGGATAGTGGGGTATTCTAGGTTGAAGGAGCCCAGAAAGGTTCATAAATATTTCTGTTACCAGTTGAAAGTCAGACGCGATAAGGGAAAGTGGATGAAACCTGCCAAATTAGAATTCCTAGCGTGCCTTTGGCCGAAGCTATAAAAGCCCCCATGAAAACGACATTTCGAGTCGGTCTCGCCGGTTCGCGCGAGCGCGCAAGTCCTCCCGTTGACGGCCGTCCCCGGATTACGATTGCGAGCGCACAGAGTCAAGAATTTTTCCATTTATCGCCTCCTCTTGGATGAACGCATAGAAGAATTTCGATGCGAGAAGAATATGGGTTTTACACTTGGCGATGCGCGCGCATACGAAGTTCCGCGATTCTCAAACCTCTGTTCCTATCAGTTTCTCATCCACACCGTTGAATATCTAATCGACTGCTGCTCCCTCGTGCATCAACGACTACTGCAAAGGTCGTACGAGCCGCTCGTAGAAATTTTGTGCGAGCTCGCCTCCAACTACGAGCACTTGAACAAGGTTGCGAGTCATGACTCGCAACCTTCTGAGTGACGTATATTCGAAATTTAATAACTCGAATGGAAATAGAAATTTGTTGTCTCTTGCGTTGCAATCTTCACGATACCTTCTTCCTTAAACGACGCAAACCCTTCGTAGCAGATCGGATGACGACCGAAATCACGCTGGAAAACACGGTGAAAATCACGCGTGAGCTTTGACGTGATTTCGGTCATGATCCGATCTGCTAAGACTGGTAGAATTGTCTGCCCGAAAGTTGACCGAAAATCGACGGTCGTTTTGTGTAAAACCTCGACCGAAAATCTCACTGTAGTTGACCAATTTTTTTCGCATGTCTCGGTCAACATTCAGTAACGCCTCTTAAGCTGTAAAAGTTTTTGGATCGACATGCGGTTTTCTTGTACCGTGACCGTAACTTGAGAGGCGATTTTTATGACTTTCCGTTGTATTTCTCATACAGTAGATAATCACTGTAATAATCCAAGTGTTATTTCAGGTCAGATAACCACAGAAGTTCAGCCCCAATTTCCTTATCCCCTGGAGAACCACACGGTCATTCAAGGTCGCGAGGTCGCGTTCACGTGCACCGTCAACTATCTTCAATCTTACAAGGTATGTTCAATTTTGTTAGTTTCTAAACTATATTTCTCTTCTACGTAACTACTCTTCTGAATCCAAATGGTGAAAAAATTGGAGTTCTAAAAAATGTACTTTCCGGGGATTACATGTAAATACTTTTTTAAGTTTGAAGAATTTTTAGATGATAGATTTAAAAAAATGCATTTAGAAATACACCGACAGCTTTAAAGAGACAATTCAATCTCTTTGTATTGTGGATAAAAATTGTAGTTTGTGTTTAGGTAGCTTGGATAAAGGCGGACACCAGAGCTATCCTCGCGATTCACACTCACATGGTCGCACACAATCCAAGACTATCTGTGACGCACAATGGGCACAATACGTGGATGCTGCACGTGTCAAACGTTCAGCAAAATGACTCTGGCACTTACATGTGCCAGGTGAACACCGATCCGATGCTGAGCCAGGTGAGTTGACTTGAAAGTGTTGGGAAACATCGTAGTCAATCGAACTTTGAGCCAACTATACTATTCTCTGTGAGGCAAAAAATGTAGTTGCCTGAAAGCTAATTGGCCACATCCCACAAAATTACTCCCAGTCGTCGAGAGAAAATCTCCATGTAGCATCCAACATATGAGGACATTTTCATCGTGGCTAAGTCACTCGAAATTTTTTTTCCTAAATAGAAACCTATCCAAAAGAGTTACCTCCAAAAGTTCTTATCTTAAAAAAATTAAAGTTTTGGGTTTACATATTACACAGTCAAAAATGTGGTGTTGAAATTGACATCAGCACGGTGTTTATGAGTACACCAATGAGGGATGTGAAATATGTCAGTTTTTAAGCACTAAAATTGGTGTTAAGTTTTGTATCTCTAGTTTAGTGCTGAGTATTTGCACATTTTCCTTTGAAACTGCGGTTCGAATGACTTTCACGACAACGAATGTGTTAGAATTGGCTTTCATTCGTACTAATACATGCTTGAGGTCAATACCCATGTCACGACTAAAATGTTAACCTCGACATTTTAGTTTCTCCATAATCAAATCGAGAACGGTTAATATGTACACGGGTATGTTGAGAAATATCTCGAGAAACGACCGTATTTCGTTTTCAAGCTATTTATAAATAATCCACTGAATCCGCACACGTACGATGAAATAGAACCGAGACGGTCACCGTGAACCAGCAATCTTCCAGATTTACGGTCATCTGACATCCTACGTCTCGAGCACGTGTTAAGGTAACACTGTAGGTCGTAGGATGAAGAGGAAATCCTAATGTCAGTGTTGATAGATGAAGTTGACTCTAAAATAAATTGAACGAAATTGTGCGTGTGAATTTCACATCTCCGAAAGTGTCAATAGGGTGAACGAGCTAGTGGATGAATGGGGTCCAGTGAATGGACACCGTCCACAAGAGCACGTGCATAAAAATCGTCCATTCACTGCGTTTTTTCGTCTGCTCAACCATCTATTCACTAGTCGTTTTACCACATTAACCCGTTACTGAATACCCTAACAACTGAAGACAACTAAAACATCATTTTATTTGTAAAATGATTATAAAACGTTGTGAAAAATCACACAATGTGGACCAGAATAAAACCTCCATTATTTCTGCCATCATTCCAATCATGTTTACGATGACAGAAAGTGTTTGTCATCTTTGTAGAATTTTTACTATCATAAAGCCGTGATTAATACGTCGCCATTTCCGCTAGCGATAACACCATTAAAATGCTTACACCAGTGCGAGATTTGCACCGTGATTTCCCAACAGTGTATTCGTTGCATTGAAAAAAAACGTTCTGCTAATGATTGAAAATAGTTTCGAAAAGCAGCTTGTCCATAATTGACCAAAAAACAATAGTAAAACAACATTGATTATCGATAAATCAAAGGCTAAGCCGATGGTTTTCCACCCCTGCTAATATTGCCAGAAGCGTAATGCTATTTTTATAAGAGAAAAGTTCAAGCGAAATACGTTCAATCATGCCGGATTAGTCGCACTATCTTTATCCTAGTTGATTGCGCGATACACCGGATTGCGGCCTCACCCTTCACTGCACTGCTAGCTTCCACCGACACACGACGGCACATACACACAGACATATGTGTACATATATACGTACAGACAGTGTTTTCTCCCCTATTCGCGCAATGTATACCGAATTTCGCGAAGTGTAGAAGCAAACAGTCAGCCAACGCCGTCCACACACCTACATAGCGAATCGTCTGGGTTTATGGTCATCTGGGTTTATCTGACCGTGCCACGAGAATGGTTATTTGGCATAGCCTTGGTCCCCGTCGTTTCCACGAGTTCTTTTACGTTACCGTAAAAACTTTTCTGCGTTACCAAAACCCTCTTTCAATGTCGGTTCTTTCCCCAAAGTGCACTACAAAATAGAACTTGGCGATACTTTCGTACACTTCCATGCCATTCATACATAATATTTAGTAATCCGGTAACGTTACGTACCCTTTATCACATATATGCAATAGTTACGTACTAATACACGTGTCTATATGCAGAGTATCTTGAGGTGATTTATTTTCAAGTCCATTTTTAATCCATATTGTATCTGAAAAACGGTTTTCAAAACAGAAAAGAATTTGATACAACATCACTGCGGAAAAGAAGTATAAAACGCTTCAAGGGAGGGAAGTGCAAGATTTTTGCCGTCAGTGGAGTTTGATCGTCCTTGATAAAAATCACACTCCTTTGCGCGTTCATGGAAAGAAGAGTCTTCGAATAGCGGGTATAAGGGTCAAAATGGTGAATGACCAAAATAGCGAAAGGCTGAAATTTCTATACATATCGTGAGATGTAAAATTTTCATACGAGCCATTACAGTAATAAAGCCCTTGTGTCACCTGGTCACCTCCGTACAATATTTTCTGACAGTACCACTTGTGTACGCGGATCCCTTTCTTTCTATGTAGCATGTCGGGAAAGTGCAGTTTTTTGCCGTCACAGCCGATATCTTGCGTAAACGGCACTTTACCGACGTCGTACTGAAAAGTTTTGATCAAAGCTCAAGATTTATACACTGCATTTACATCACAGGAAATTGTTTTTATCCCAAAGAGCTATCTCTTAAATTGCTTGCCCACAGCGTTACCTTTCTTAGGAAAGACTTTCTTAGTAATTTATTTCGTTCTCTCTACCTATTACGTTGAATTAAATTTTATCCAATTTTCAAAAATTGGTCAAATAAATTAATATGTGCAATTGTTTGCATTTTGGCGAACGATTGCATATATTAACTGCTACTTTACTTTACGTGTCTGTTAACAAACAATTAATGCATATTACTCGAATTTTTACTTTTCAAAGATGGGAACCATGAAAGTGGTCGTTCCACCGGATATAATGGACGACGATTCTTCGGATGGTTTGGTGACCCGTGAAGGTGGCAACATCACCCTCCGATGTATCGCCACTGGAACTCCAAATCCAACAGTCACCTGGAAACGGGAAGACGGCCGAAATATCATTCTACGTGACGATGGTCAGAAACAATGTAAGTATTAACGTAATACCTGCATAAAATTCGGTTTCTCCTTATATAGCCCTGGCAATCTCAACGTCCGTCAGTGTACCGTAAAAACCATCAGGTAGTTTTTTGCAAAAAAAAAAATTAATCTAAAAATCGGTCATAACAACTGTAAAAACCACGGCTCAAAAAATCAAATTAAGAATTCAGTCATTCTTTCGGTAGTCTTGCATCTAAGACTGGAAAAGCAACCGTTTATAATATTTATATCTGATCATTTTTTGGTAAGCGGTATGATCAATTTTAGATTTTATTCTTGCAAAAAAACCACCCAATGGTTTGGCGGTGGTTTTTACCGTAAATCAGTAAAAAAAAACAAGGGTTGTCAAGATTGCCAGGGAGGTGAATAACTCTGTACTCGTAGAGCCGGAAAAAGCCGTGGAGACATTTTGCGTGGCACTCGGATAAATATTCCATCCTTTGGTAAACACTTTTTTAATTATTCTCCTGAAACGCGAATGCTTTTCATTCCAGAGTTTTAGCAAAGCCTTTGGGTCAAGCAAGATGACAGTTCTCAAACGTAGAATTTCCTTCATTATCTGGCGGTTGGTCGAATGTTATGTGTGTGATGTTGGCTGGGATGAAAGCGGGAGACATGACGCTAGCACCCTTGGAATTACCTACGTTTGAACATCCGGTTGGAGCTAGACCTATGGTCCCGCTCCCATTTTCACTGTGCCCCCATCCTCTTACCTACCCTTTCGTTCTGCGGGCCTCTCGCATTTACTACAATCTGTTTTAGCCACTGACTCACGACAGACTATGTATAAGCTTCTCCACCCATAAAGTGTCTAAGGTGTCCAGCTCGATTTAACAAAATTTATACGGCAGACATTGAACGTCCGGCGAAAACTGTGAAATCTATTGACTGACCAGGGTGATCATCCTTGACACTTTGAAACGGCTTGAACCGTAAAAAACTGAGACTTGTCCACATAAAATTGAATATTACTGTCAATTTTTTTAACCTGATGAAATGATTTTTCAAACATCAAATTGAGAGAGTAATATCTACTTTATCATTGCTGTGTAGAAAAAAAGAATAGTAAGAAAATTGAGTTTGGATAGTGAGAAAAAAAAATTTAGTTTAAAAATTATCTTCCGTCTACCGAATGACATCATTTCTTGAATTTATTTCCAAAGAATCTCTTCTCACTCTCGTATTCAAATCTTCGTATACATTTTTCCATCAGAACTAGAAAAGAATGAAAACAGCTTCAAATTCGAGGAAATTCTCTCCCATACACAAGTACACAATAAGCAATGTGAAAAATAATTGCGTGTTCGAGCTGTTTTGCGCTTTGATTATATGAAAAAAAAATGTTTGGTTGTTGACAGCGCGGAAGGTATGGGAGGGTGAAACGTTAAGTTTGACTGGCGTGATACGGCACGAGATGGGAACTTACCTCTGCATCGCAAGCAACGGGATTCCACCATCGGTCAGCAAACGTTACTCCGTTCAAGTTCAATGTACGTAACAATTATATAACATTTGGTACTGCATTATACGCTGTGCATTATTATTCCATAGTTAGTAGAAGTACGTAATATAACCAAGAAGGGTGAAATACAGATTATCACTCGGGCGGATAGGTACGAGCTAGTTCAAACTCAAACTACACCCAAATCACTTATTCATATGCGACGATGCAGACTAACGCGACTTTGCCTCGCTTCACGTGGGAAACAATTTCACTCCTGGAAACGTTGGTACACAATGATATATTAGCATGGAAACGCCCAAGTTCATTAATTCAAAGCTGGGATTGAAACTCCGATATGTAACAGTAACAGTATTGAGTTCTCTGTTACAGATACTTGGTTATATTACTCGACTATTTATTACAAAAAGATTCTCTCAAGCCCCATTTTTTATATTCTGTTTCAGTCCAACCACTAATCAAAGTGACGAATCAACTCGTCGCCGCGCCCGTTAACAGCGATGTGACTATTCAATGTTACGTCGAGGCGTCGCCCTCCTCCATGAACACTTGGTACAGAGACAAAGGTACATTGAACTTTACTTCAGATTTTTTCAACTCCATCTTTACCAGGCTGGATGGAATTTTTCAATTTCGAATTTAAATAATTCCTCCAAGCATCACAACAACTAAATTTTCCTCTGTACTTGATGTACTTTTCAAAAACGGGTACTTCAAGTACTTAAACTTTAAGGACTTTCGAAAAACGTGTACTTCAAGTACTTGTACTTTGAGTAATTTGCCCAGTTCTCTGTGCTATAGATTCAATATTCCAGTTTACATATAAAAACTAACAGCAAGATGACAATTGAAGTGAAATTTAAATTTAAATATTTAATTAGTTGAATTTTACAGAAATTATTTCATACCTTTGAGAATTGTTTCTATAAATAATTGTATTAATTTTCATTGTCATAGTTGTCTTTAGTCGGGTGTTTGAATATTTGTCGGATGAAAGGTTGACTTTTCTACTGTCTGTTGCAGATCGATTATTGCCAAGCGATAAATACACGATGACAGAATTCGCTGTGAGCGAATACTCCTGGCAGATGAATCTGACAATTCATGACCTGAAGAAGGACAGGGATTTCGGGCCTTACGCATGTTCAGCCGTCAATGCCCTCGGAAAGGCCGAGAACGTAGTTCGTTTACAAGGTGAGAATAAATTAACTTGTACGGCCTCTGTTACCGCGAAGGCCTCCGGCGCCACTGCCACTCTACCCCACCAATTAGTGCGTCGCGACTGGTACGGCAGAAAGCAGGTGCAACAGGTGCAGGGGAGCCAGAGGCCGGAATACCCTAGTAAGGGTTCGTGGGTACCACACGCTAGTCACCAAGTGCTCCATTAGAAGGCTGCCGGGACTTTTTTATACGGAGATTAAACCCAGCTTTACGCTCCTAACAGCCCTCGGACCACTTTGACGAATCAATCACTTTGCAAATCGAGATCCTTTTATGATTTTCTACCATGTCGTATGAAATATTTCTCCTATTTCAAACTCCAGGCTTAGTGAGATTAACCCTCCAAACACTCAGTAGTATATTTGTTACTTTGGAGGAATATCTATTTTTCACCATATATTTGAATTTTATTTTGGCATTTGACAAAGAGAAGTAAGATAATGAGATTTTGTTGTGAATGCTTTGATACAACAAAGAAATTTGCATAGCGTATTTATTGAAATTATTATTTTTCTAGTATTTTGAACCGGAAAATGCCCAGCACTTGGAATTTTTTGTTCTTCGGGAAAGAGACTAGATATTTAAAACATGAAAGATGATCCACTTAATGCTTGTGTATTTATAGTAACTCCGTATTTTTTTTTTTTTTTTGCGCAAATCGAAAAAGGAACTTTTTTTCCATAATAATTATTAACTGTGTTTTATTTTACTGAACGGCTCCAATTAGAAATTTTTATTTCATTTCCAAAAGTTGCGTACATATTCGATCGCACATAGCAACTAAGGTATTCCTATTTCGGCCCACGTCACACGTTTGAAAGGAGCAGATATCAGTTTTCTTCCGTGCAGGACGGTCAATCAATGTTTGTCGGTCCATTTTCCTGTTTTTTTTTTTCGTCTTTTCTAAAAGCAATGGTTGCACAACTCGCCAAAGGTTATGACGAGCGTGGATAAATATTTAACGTTCAAATATTTATTCAAGTTCTGGACGAAAACTATGCCGTCACATCCGAGTTCCCCCTTTATATTGCATTCGCCATAACATTTCTGCTATAAACGTAGGAAAATTTCGGGAAGCCTACGCCGATATAGCTGGTCTCGAATTCACCTCATGGCACTGGAGCTGCGTCACGTTTTGTTGAGAATATAAACACAGAGTACGGCTGTACTTACACGGGGCGTTCCACACGAGCAGGAGAAGAACAGTCCAGGATGGAAACCCAGATGATGTCCAGGATGTAGTTCTGAATGGAATTTTCACAGTCCGGGCGGGGATCTCGAATGATTCTCAGATCACTTCGGCTTTTAATCCGATCCCGAATCTCATAATTCCATCCAGGAACTCCCACCCGGACTGCGAAAATTCCATCCTGGACACTGCCCCGAACTCCATTCTGGACAATCTGCGAATCTCAAGTGCCCGATGGCCGTTTCTATTCTGGATTCTCGCCTGGACTGTCTTACAATCCATTCTGGACTTTGTCCAGGGCGACCCGCAAATTTCAGCGATCCAACGGCAGAATACGTCCTGGCGTCCACTTTGATTATCTTATATACCTTGAGGCTTCGAGCCACTTGCGAGAAACGCTTCGACCACTTGCCATCTAACAGAGTATAATAAAATTATTACAATAGGCCGAAAGTTCATGAACATCAGCTTGATTTGCCTTTCTGACATAGCCTTAAAGAGTCACAAGTAGGGCCGTCTACCTTAGATATAAATTCCTGTGGATATCTCATGAAACTTTATCGCGACCGTATTTTTATTTTCGATCAAACTACTTCATTGGCATTCGAACCCACGACCTACCACCGATGTTCTGGACTAGAGGTCAGTTCACTCACCTAGCGACCACGGCGGCTGATTTCTTATTTATTTATGTTACGTCTCAGAGGTCTATTCGTAATGTCGACGTGGGTCCGGCGAAGGTGGCTTGCAAAATTCGAACGGCTGTATCTCAAGAACGGCTCTGATAATCAAGCTGAAATTTGGTACACTGGTAGAGCAGCAATGTCCCTTCTTATGTATATATTCACACAAAAAAAAAAGGACACTTTATTCGGATCTTATAAGACTAAATTTTTCGAAAGATAGTGGTAATATTATGAAAAACAGAAAAAAAATGAGAAAGCCATTTGCAAGGTTCTTTTTTAAATGTTGGAATTTCTATAGTGGAAGCTTTGTGAATAACTCGCCAGAAAAATACGAAAGTAATATGCAAAATTCTACATTGCAAATTTTTTTATTTTCCCATAATTCATAAATTGGAAATAAAATCGTAATAGTCAAAAAGAAGTTGAAACTTCACTTTGGTATCGAACTTTTTACAACGTTTGCGCTTCATACATTCTTCGTTCCAAATCTTCTTTATATTTATGACTGGATTAATATCTTGATGTTGAAAAGACAACAAAATAAAAAACGGACAACAAATTTTTCTCTACGAGAACACAATGAATGTTTATTGTAACTTCCAGATTGTAAAACGTCTGTTCAAGATACGAATCCAGAGAGATTAATAAATTCTTGTAATTTGCAGAATTGGAACTACCTACAAAAACGACCCCGGGTACGCTATACAAAAACACAGACACGAGATTGAGAAAAAAGTATCCAAACGGGAGAAAAAAGTTGAATCGACGACCTTACGATGGCGGTGATGAAGTGCCCGACGGGAATTACCTTGGCAACAATGACTTTGGAACCACCCAGGTCATGGGTGGAAGTACGCAGGAGGGTCAACGCACCGAGAGGCCATTGACTGTCCCATCGCTCTCGCCACCCTGGGTCATACATAATGGGGCGAATCCCAGACGACCCTTGCTCTTCGACATCACATTTCTACCCTTCATACTACTATCTACTAGCCTCACGCTATGAAGGAAAAACAGAGTGTTGATTTTCAAATGCATATTACAATATCATCGAGAAGAGCCAAGTGATAAGAGTCGCTGGGAATGATGGCAATCGCTCGGGACAATCCACCCAAAATGCGATCATTTGCTTTATTTCTGAATACTCGTTTTATATGAAATAATATTTGGCAATGTTGCTGCAACAATAACATTCGGGTCACTAGGAGATTCTCATTTAGATAATTGGAGAGTCATATTTTCAGACCGTACTAAGATATAATTTATAATTAGTGAAATCCTTCAAATTATTCAAGAGTACTTTTCATGGATTTTTTACAAATCTTTTTTTCTTGGAAATATAGTCTTTTTTTATTACAGTATTAACTTTTAAATCCACATTCTTAAATTAAATTAACTTAACTTAAATTGAGATTCTTATGAAAAATATAAAATTATCATCTCACCTTCACTTGTGCGATTGTTTACGTATTACTTCATAAAAACTTATGTAAAAATGAAATTATCAGGAACAATGATCACAACAAAAAAACCACAAACAGTACTCTAAAGGAGTTTTCGAATCTAACTAATTATAAATGATTTCTGAGTGGATCTAAATGAGTGACTAACTTTACGGAGAATATGTTACACTTGCTGTATCGTTGTCGGCGATCTCGAAAATTTAAAAAAAAACGGCTCTCGAGGCCCTTTCGTTTCTTCTCAGAGATAATCCCTGATAGACACATGTCGGCACCGCGCCGTAAAGGTGCCGTTACAACATGTCATTGGGTCGTCATGTACGTCCGCATTTGGTGCATGTCGTGCCGTCACCATCTCAGTGGCATGCATGCACGCGTGTGGCACGCTGCGAGCAGACCTCATATGAAATGTTTACAGAATTACGTTTAAACGCTATACTGTTGCTGCGTGTTGAACAGTTAAATCATAAAATTTATGGTCGTGAGTACTCACAATTAAAAGAGCCGAAGGAATCCTAAAAAGAGTTATCGAATGATGCGGTATTTTATTGAAAGTTGTGTTGATTTTAACTGATTCCTTCATGGCAAACTGGGTGCGGATGTCCTCAAGATGCTAACATCGTTGACTCGATGGCACTGTGTAAATAGAACAAGTGATATAGAGCAGAATAGCCGACGGATTGTTAGTTCAGATATATTAGAAGAGTAGATTATTTACAAATGTAACAAGATATTAGTATATACGGTAGGAAGAATGGGTGACGATGCGCGAGTGGCCGCTCCGCAGAGTTCTCCTTCCTGTGTGATTAATGCATCTGGCTACTGATAGGAAATCTTATAAAATTTGGTATACAAATCACCCAAATTCTGATCTTGATTCATTCAAATAAAAAACTTAAGAATTTGATCGTCCCAGAATCTTCCAGAGAATTGCTGCATTGTGTTGGGAGATGCTTTAACCCTTGTTACATATTGGATCGGTGTCTATAGCAGATGAACCAACCACGAAACCAAAATTCAACCCAAGACCAACCGGGTCGATTTCGAACACGAAACTAACGACACATAAAATACACATAAAATACACATAACGTGATATAATACAAAACAATATCACGGCGACGAAATTCCGAATCATCGCGTTTAATTCAAACTTATTTGGGTGTAATTCATCGATTTGATGTCCTATCACGCTTGTATACTGGATATTATAACACTTTCTAACAGTCTGCAAAAGAACGTTCGATTCCTCAACAGGAACGTCCGATTCCTTACAAGGATTTAATTAAATACTTGAACTAATTTTTTAAATGAATACGATTTTATAAATTATCAAGGGATGTACAAGACCTTAAAACAAATTGTTGATCTAAATCTCAAATACTTATTGTATCTGTTTTTTTATTGGAGATTTATAAATCTTGGTTCAGTGAATACTCAATGAGTAGTCAAGTGGGGAACTCTAACCGGACGCTCGCTAATCTAGCGCAATATATTTCCAATGATATCCCGTGTATCATTTATCAAATAGATGGCGGATACCAACGCCGAAGTAAAGTTTTCCAAACTCGTGCGGAGTGGAGGTGATATTATAAAGATATTCTAACAATGGCATGACAGAATCGGTCTTCCTTCATTTTTTGGCAATGTCGATTTTGGTTTGGCTACGTGACGACGACCGATAAAATTTATCTCGTAGAAAGAAATTGACAAAAAGGGCCTGAGATCAAGAAAAAACATTCTAAGAGACGCATAATTTTTTAATAATTTCTTCAAAGATATTCTATGTAACAGATTATCATTTTTACTTTTTTTATGTATTCTACAAAAAATAACATTTTTTTTCATTCCATAAATATGCGAGCAAAATGTGCTCTGGTCCATTATCCATAATCAAAGCTTTCGCTTATTTAAAACTGCATCCAATTTTGTATACGTCGCCTTTGGTAAGGCATCAGTTCAGATTATCTATTATACATCGTATAATTTAAACGACATTTTTTATCAATACACTTCCAATCACTAAAAATTCCACAAAAACACATTAGTGTGTACACTAATTTCAATATCCATCTCCAATACGGAAATCAAGCTTAAATTTTTTTTCATATTTTTGTTATTCTATTATTATTATCGTATTTTGTTTAAAAAAAATAAGCGTCTAGAAAAATATGTTCTTTTTCAGGCCGTATCAGGAAAAGTGCCCATGTATCATATAACGGGCATAGTTTGTAAATAATGGTGTCGGAATAGCTTAAAATCGACAGTGCGATCTTGGGGAACTTTAGTATCAAATGGAATAAATTAATTGATTTCGCAAGAAAAAATTATATGCGATAAAACTGATTCGTCAGTCGCAAAAAAGATGATCAATAGTCAAAAATAAAACCCGTGTAAATTAACGATTTTACCGATATTCGCCTATTCTTGGCAAAAAATAAGACTGGGCTCGTTGCTTCCTCAATCCAGACACACTTTTGGGCCGACTATTGCTAACACATATTCGCAGCGTGTTATATTTAAATATGCCATTGACATGCCAATTTAATTTGGGAAAAAGTCCAAATGACTAATGACAACATTTTTAACACAGAATGGCTACGAGCACACGAACATTCTACACATGTTATCCGAATCTATAGCCGATAATTGTAATGCGTGGACAAAGCAGGAGTTACGACAATAAATAATTAATAGTGTACCGCAGTGTCGCCGGATAATTTTTAAATTTAAGTTAGTTTAATATCTCCTTGACTGAATGGTCCAAATTTTTTTAACAAAAATACAAAAATAAACTAAATTTTTTTCTTGTCAATTTTCAAAAAACCCTACGTAATACTGACTAAAATTTAAAAAATTGAATCTATGTTTCAGCGAGTGTTTTGGATGAATTGGAATTAAAGGTGCTATATCAGATATTTAAAAAAAAAAAGGTGAAATCCTTAAATTAGATATTGTTGAGAAAAATGTGTGAGGCGACATAAAGATACATATAACATGGCAACGACACATATGAATCACATAGGACCACGTTTTACGTATGTAAATACACGAGTATGATAATATTATGATTATATACGATCATTAATAACATAACTATGTAAATATAATACAAAACGTTGGAGGCGATTAACAGGCGCTATTGAAAAATCGACTGCGCCGGACGAAACTAGATTTTATATGTGGCATTAAACAATTTGCGATGTAACATACTAAACGAGGAAACGGCAAAGGCAAAATGTATAGGTATATATATTATACTTGAATAAATGTATTACTTGCTCGTCAGGCCTCTTCATAACGCAACGAAAAATTCAAGAATAAGTATGTACGAAGCTTGTGCAAAGAAAAAAAAACGCTCCTCGATCTCACCGTATTTTGCATCTACCAAAAATATTACACTCCAGCAGTCTCATTTCTCGATGAATACTCGAGTGATGTACTTTTTACTTGTTTTTTAATTTTAATGTGCCGTCTGAAAATGTTATGCATATAGGTTTTGGAAAATAGTTATCATATTGTTGAATCGTTTATTTATTCATTTCCAAATTATGAAATGTTTCTGTTATTTTAAAATGGTTGAAAAAAAAAACATAGGCCCGATAGGACATTACCTAGAGATAGCTGACAAATAAAATAGTGGAAAGTTTTAGACCCTTGAAACATGATTTGCAGATTTAGAGCATAATTTCATTAACATGCGGTCAACGTTAAGAATAAATAATCTTTGTACTGGAGAACGACATGAATAACTAGAATTATTCGTATCGAAGTTTCGAAAAAAATGGGGGAATTATTTTTATGAACTTAAACGTCGACCTTTGCAACTCTGATGATTTTCTTGTGATATTGACGGTCATACCGGGTTCTCCTCAATTTTATTAGCTATACAAACTATTTTTTAATTTTTTAAATAACTGTCTTCCCGTTTATTGGAACTTTCACACAATTACATTTTTTTCTACCAAGATACCAATCAGTGTCACTGGCGATTTTGTTGAGATATCAACAGCCGTGCAAGAATTTTTTCAATGCAAATAAAATATCCGTTAATCGGTAGAAAAAAATCAATCTCACCGGAATGTGATTATTACTTCCAACATTTCCCCCGAAATTTAACAAAAAACGAAAACTTCTATGTTGAGACATTTTTTTATCAGTAACTTCCTGCTTTCGAGATATTTGCACTTGAAAAAAAAATCCATTTTATACAATATAGTTTTCAAAAATCTGAAAAAAATCCCATAAAGTGACGTTTAGTGATATTTCGATAAATCCAATTATGGGGCAGATCGGAGAGGATCGAAAAAAAAGTGGCTGAATCGACAGAGAACGCTTCAAATATTTGATTTGAGGAAATATTTAACTCGATCATGGAATAAAATATCGTTCATTTACAGAATTATAACAGCTGTTTAAGTTAAAACCAATAAATCATTTCCCTGGATGCATCACAATCTTTTGGAATACGCTTTGAAAATGTAAGTTTGGGTTCGTAAAAGGATTACATATTTTTTTAATTCACAATTTAGTTCATAGATAAATCAAAAACCGATCATGTTGTGAGAAAAGATTTTATCAATTGACCTTAAAATTGGTACTTCTACTCTTTCGCGAGTGTTATTTTCAATGCTATCTTCGAAAGACTAATAAGCACAGTTACTATTTTTTTCAGGCCCATTATTTAATTACACACTGTTCAAAAAAATAAGCATAATATTTCCAAGTGACTCATTAAAAATTCAAAACATAAAAAAGTTCCATCCTAATCGATACTGCAAAAATCTTCTAAGGAATCTCGTATCTTACCTTCTCTTACCTTATAAAGGCAAGTGGTGGAGCGATCTGCGTGTCCATATTGGAGCAAAAAAAGGGAAAGAAATGTGCTTTACAAATATGATTGGCCCTTGTACACAGCTTAATTGTCTCCGCATTACGTAAGATATGATAAATTCCACCATATTAAGGAGTATCATTCGCTAAGAAACACGTGTTGTAATAATTTACCAAAGAAATTCCGCTTTTCGTAGGCAATCCATAAAAATTGAGCGTACAATACGTACGAAAAACATATTAATTCGGTATTTATCCGGTGCCACGACGAACATAGCACGTGTCTCAAGCATTCGATGCAACAGACGGCAATAATAGTAATAAAGTTCAAAAAAATGAACTGTCTCTATCGTTATCGAATAAAAACAATGTCGTTTATCTTTTGTATAAATAAAAATTGTGAATATTCGCGCCTTCGTCAAGATATAAAGAAATAATATTGAATTAATGATTGAAATGAAAAAATCAATTGAATAAAATGCTATTAATGACACGAATTGATGCATTTAACCGATAGGAGTTCGATGAGGACGTATGACGTATAATATTATTACTCCAGACAATAAAATGTTATTATCGATGTTAAAAACGTTTTTTTATTTCTTTAACTCTTTGCATTTTTTTACAACCGAGTCATCAGTTCTTAGCCCCATGTCGTCGCTTTCCTTTCGCCTTTTCCGATATTTCGGCCTGCTCTTTCTGCAAAGTTTCCTTCAGCTTATCGATATGTTCCGGATAATTTATTTTTTCCGCGACGACATCGAGTCCATCCAAATTTTCAATCGTAGGCACGGTTTTTTGGGCGGAAGTCAACATTCGTGTAAATGCCGCTATTTGGTTCGGAATTAAAAGCGATATCGCCGTACCGTGCGTTCCTGCTCTTCCGGTTCTTCCGGCTCTGTGTATGTAACCCTCAATATGCTTCGGAAGGTCGTAAGCAACTACCAATTTTACTCCGGGAATGTCCAAGCCTCGGGCTAACGCGTCTGAACTAACAAGGCTGCAAAGAAAAAAATTATTCATCATATTCAAGTAATTCAATGGTAATCGAAGATCAAAATAGTTAAAACTGTTCGAATAGCATTAATCGAAAACTATGATTATTTATGTTATTATTTTATATTTTACGAAAAAAAAAATTCATTCACGCAAACTTTTTTCTGCAAGGAAGCAGAATAAGTCAATATCGCGATTATTGGTTCACATAATGTTTTTACAATCTTTGATAGAATATTTCGTAAGATGAATTCCAAAAAATAGTCTAGATAAATTTAAACTTACACATGAACGCTGCCAGTCGCGAATCTATTGAGTACATCGGTTCGTTGTTTAGGTGCCAAGTGCGCAGACAATTCATCGACGGTAACATTACTCTCGCTCAAGAGTGATCGGAGAAGATGTGTCAAGCGATGGGCGGTATTGCCGGAATTCGTGAACACTAGTGCTTTCTCGATGGGCTCATTTGCCGTGAGTAATTGTCTAAGCGCTAGTGGTTTGTATTCAGCGTTACATTGTACAGCGCGTTCCTCCAATTCATCGGGGCTCGTATACCGACCCATGAAATCACCGAGTTCTCGGTCCAGATCGACGTCATCGTCTCGGTCCGAAACCGTGACCGAAGTGAACAGTTTTGGTTGGAATAGACCGAGTCTGCTCAGCTTCTCGGGATCCTGAGAGAGCGTTGCACTGAACAAGAGCTTTTGTGCTGGCGGGTAAAGACTGTATGGTTTAAAAAAAAGAAAATTATTATCTGACATTTCCTTACGCGATGAAAACACCGTGAATGATTGACCTTATGATCCGTTTTTATTCATCGAACTTGTTAGTAGATCAGTGCAAGAAAAATGTCAACTGCTCCTTCGTGGTAATGACACGAATTGATATTTCCCTATGAATAAAACTCGATGCTTCACTTTCTTAAGTAATTTTTACATAAGAGGTAACTTACATAAGTTGCAACTAGGAATCAGCAAAAATATAATTCGAATTTAATACTATTTTATTACGCAATCAAATATGATTCGAAGCGAGAAATTTTCTACTCAATTGACTATTCAATATTGTAAATAATCGATTACTGATTACTTGACTGATTAGAGGTTCGAATTTCTTACAAATGAATTTCTCAGGCAATGATTAATCATTAGTATATCCTCATTAATTACTCTTTTAATATTTTATGATATCGCAAAATTTTTCATTTTCTCCACCAAGGATTCGTTGAATTTTCAAATAATTTTTAGTTCTGATTGAAAATTATCCAGTAAACAAACCCTTTCCAGCAATTATTAACCGTTTGTTCGAAAGTCAAGTAATTCCTCGGTATAATTCATGATTTATCGATTAAGCGAATAATGTCGAATTTTAAACAATTGAGTGATTAATTAATTTCAAGTACGAATTACCAATTATTCGATCAATGAAATATGTTCCAATTTTGATTAACAGTTAATCGACTATTAGACAATTCTCAATTTTTGATTATCGGTTAATTAAGTAATTGAGAAATGATCAATGATAATTGACGGTTTCCAAAAGTAATCGCCAACTTGAGCGTAAAATATTAATAAACTGATGATTAATGCCGAATCCTAGTTGCAACGAACTTCCGGGGCCGCCGTTAGGAATTTGACTTTATTTCCTAATTATCTGAAAGGTTTTTCTCCGCTAGTGGGAGTGAATCCATACAGGACAAAAACGGTAGGCGTTTTTCCTTTTTATTGTGGGAAGCAAAACGACTGTTTCATAAATTCTTGGCAATATACAGAACTGGTCAGCATTCAACGGTGCCCACACTCCGTAATAAATGCGTTATCGATATTGCAACGGTTGCGAACCTCGTAAATGTATTTCCCAGCGTGAGGGGTGGTGCACGGGAATGAGGGAGTGGTATATATTGCAACCAGTCGGTTGCTCGGTCAGCTTCGTCAATAACGAGAAACCTTAGAGCCTCTAGACAGAAACCTTCGGTTTTCTCGATATGATCGACCAGACGACCGGGCGTAGCTATGACTATGTCGACTCTGCTGATGTATTCTCCTCTCTGAGCTTCAATTCGAAAAAGAAAAATATTCAATAAATTTTTCCCAAGTTGTAAAGAAGCTGAGATAAGTTTTTTTGCCGACGTTGGTTCATAAATATAGGCTATTTATTCATTATTACGCTACATATATGTTTTATATTTATATATATTTAAGGGATGTAATATGAACATGAACGCTTCGGCATCCGGTCGAATTGTGCTCAAAAACTTAGAAAAAACGAGAAAAATCGCATATTACCGGACCTCTCAGTACTTCTCGACTTCTGTTAAAAAAATCACTAATGGCAAAGAATAATTCTTCGGAAAGATTTAGCTATCTCACTCGCACTTAGGGCGATTTGGCGAAGCCAGAAATCCCCTGCAATTAATACAAAAATATTTGGCAACGATTTAAAAGTGAAACTTACTTTTTTTCACGAGATTTGCTTGTTCAGCTTCGAAGGATGTCGCTCCTGAGATCAGACCAACTTTTAGATTTGTGTGAGCGCTGTATGTGAGGAAGACTTTGTGAACTTGTGCGGCCAATTCTTGCACAGGTAACACAACCAGACATCGGATTTTCGGCACAAACCGCGACTGTAGCTGCTGAATAACTGGCAATACATATGCCAACGTTTTTCCTGAAATAAACAAATATGATAATGGTGATAACAGTACAGTTACTGCCAATGGGGCATGGACCATTGTCCTTCTCATAGTCCTAAGAAGGTGTGGAAATTATAGTATGATAAAACTTTATATTTTTTTAAATTGTATTATGTTATATTTGGAATTATTTCATTTTCTTATAATTATTTTTTTCTGGAATTTAATAAAAATTACCCTGTATGTACATCTACAGGCGCACTATGGCCTCTTGTAAACACAAATGATTATTTATTTTACTTGAATACAAATTGAAAATTGATATTGAAATTAAGTCCTTTTTTTTATTTTTTATTTTTTTTTTGAAACTTATCTTCATAGGACTTTCCGTCATGAGTTTGAAGGCAAAAATTGAATTATGAAGCATAAAGTTAAATATAAAAATAATAAAACGTAAGTAACATACTTTACCAAAAATACTGAAAATGTTAATGAAAGTACCAACAACTTACCACTGCCTGTAGGTGCAGATACACAAGTATCCCTCGGCCACCAACCCATTTGCCTGTCCTTGTTGCATTTAAAGAGCCAAGTAATAATATTAGATTGCACTGGAAAGAGTTTGGAAATGCCATTGGCTTTGAGAATTTCAACAAGTTTTGTATCCAACTCTTCGCCCAGATCTTCCAGAGACGGTCCACTATTAAGTTCAGCAGAAATAATTTCCGGATGTGCCAACCATCTAGGTAGAACCCTTTTAACTATTTTCTTTCGCTTCTGTGCTCCAAAGCCAAGAACCATGAAATCCTGATTCGGCGTCTTGGCTTCAGTGTTTTCACTTTTTGATTTTTCACTTTCATTCGGTAATTCAACAGTCTCAGTACCATTTTGCGGTACATCTTTGACTTCCGATTGTTTGTGCAATTTCCTTTTTCTATTTTTTTTACGAGAACTATGCTCTGATTTTTCTACTCCCGTTGAATCATCGATCGGCTTAGTCACAGCGGCTGCTTCTGTTTTTTGTTTCTTTCTTTCCTCAATTCTCTTCAACAACTCTGCGAGATGATTTGTCGAACTTTCTGACTGAATAGGCTCTTCACCTTCGTATCTACAGTAAAATATGAGCATTAAATAATGACCTTGCTGAAAAATGAAAGCAGATTATGGAAAATTAAACAATTTACCTGTTGACAACAAATAGATCCATTTCGTTTTTTTTTTTTGCACAATAGCAGATTAAAACACTCTCACGGATATTCACGGTATTTAAGGTTTTGGAATAATTTCTATATGTATTTACATTTTAAAAACTTTGATTTGGTTATTTCATACACGATACGGCATAACATCGAAACTAACCATGAATTATAACTAAACACGTGCGCGGTTAGATTATTTGACTCGAGCCTCGTGCGTTATGGTGGTAACTTGACCATCAGAAGGTGTCAAGTTTTCTACACCGCAGTCGGCAACGTCGGCAACGAAAACGGAAACGTACATTAGAGTGTCAATATTTTGAGCTCCATTTTTTTGCATAGTCGCAACCCAAAAATAATTAAGGGTTCAATAATAAGGTTCTTATTATTAAAAAATCTATATATATATATGTAATATACATATTCGATAATTGGAATTTTTGAATAGAATAAGCGACCCTTAAATATTGGAGCGAGAGAGAACGACAAAACCGTGTAACACATCACGTTAACACAAAAAGCAAAATTATGACGTACCTTTAAATATTTTAAGATAAATTGTACAAGCATCGATTCGAAATACACATTTGAATTACATACGAACAAGAATCACGTAGTATATGAATTTGACCAATCATGATGCAGTGTTCTGAAAATCAACCAATTGCACCGAGGAGTGAGTCTACTGTATTTATATAATGCAGATAATCATCATAAACAATACCAATTAAAAAAGAACCAAAGACATAATGAGTGAAAAAAAACTCTTATATATAACGAACATATCGAATCGAACATATTTCAACGATTATTATAAGCAATGGTGTGTCTGAACTCGTGGACAGTTTATACGGTGTTTTGACTAGCATTTCCGGTTTCGGCGACAACAACCCACCGCAGAGAGTTCACTTCCTTTTCACGACGTGCTCGCCAAAATGCAGAAGGTGAGACTTTATCATTTGCCCGTTTAAACACAATTTTTTCACATTTAATTATAACAAATATCGTTGTTTTATCGATTAGGTAACGAAGCAGAAGGAGCCCAACCACTCCGTGCAAGTCTTCGGACGCAAGGTGAGCTAATTCCATCAATAATGACTTCATTGCGATCGTGCGTGGCTACATAACCTATGTGACAAGACATTCGCGTAGCTGCTATTACTTTATCATTGTTATCTTAGACATTCGCAATGTTTGTGATATTTACACATAAGTATTTATTTTCCGTTCAAATTCTGGTTCACCATCGTGCTTTTATAATTTTTGTCATACCTCGCGATTTTACGACCGCATCACCTGTTAATCATTTTTTTGCAATGTGCGCCAATTGTACATCCAAAACACTTTTTAAAAGATACCATTGCCCAAAACGAAAAATTGAACTATCAAAGAAGTGATGCTTCTGTCATTAAATTTACTGCGGTTAAACTCGAGTCATCGGACAGAAGTTTTATATAGTTTTCAGTTCAGCGACAAATGCTGAAAAAACGGTAGCGGATCAAAAAATTTCTGGCAAATGTGAATGCTCGACAATAATTACTACAAAAATTAATTTCTTGCAAATCGATAAAGTTTTTTGCAAAAAGCAAGCTTAGCTTGTCTTTGTGACTTGAAATTAGTAGAAATTAGGCATGTTGTAAATATATATAACATTTGCAGTGATGAACGAATCTACAAAATTTTCTTTCGTCAACCTCACTTAAGCATCTGAACAAAACAAAATCAAAAGTGTATATAGGTTACAGAAAAAAATTTCAAAATTTCTTATCTGAATGAAATTTTTAAAAACTTGTCAAGCATCATCATCTATCAATTGCAATATTTCATTTGGATAATTTAATACAATTTGATTTTCATAATTTCAATGCAGTTTATTTAATGTTTTTGTTTCTTATAGTTTAATACAAAGACTATGGGTGTTTAAGTAAATTGTATTAATGAATTTAATAATTTTAATTCAGAAAAGCGCAACTGCAGTTGCTTACTGCAAGCGCGGCCGTGGAATCCTCCGTGTCAATGGTCGTCCTCTGGAGCTGGTTGAGCCCCGTGTGCTCCAATACAAATTGCAGGAACCCATCCTTCTCCTTGGAAAGGTACAGAAAAATATGCAATACTACATGTCACTGTGCGACTGATTGTGATGTTACTAATAGTTTATCACCTGGTCACCGAATATTAATTCTCCTATCTACTTTACAGGAAAAGTTCTCTGGTGTTGACATCAGGGTAAGAGTCAATGGAGGTGGTCACGTAGCCCAAATTTATGCCATCAGACAGGCCATTTCCAAAGCTCTTGTCGCTTACTACCAAAAGTGTATGTACCCACTTAAATTTACTTTCTTCATAGATGATTAACCATTCTCAGCATCTTTTTTGCAAATATCAATATAGTTTATGTAATCAAAAAACAGTCTTAAAAAAATCACAAATAAGAGTAACTAACAATTATTAGTACAATAGACGTAAAATCAGCATCATAAATTTTGTATTTCAAGTATGCAATGAGTAACAGAATAGCTGCAAAGTAATATATGCAATATTTTTTTTCTTGTGTTAGTAATTTTAATGACGTATCCCTATGTCTTCGTACGCCTAATTTTTATCACTGGCTTATTCTATTCATTGCAGATGTCGATGAAGCCAGCAAGAAGGAAGTCAAGGACATCCTGATCCAGTACGATCGCACCCTCCTCGTCGCCGATCCAAGGCGCTGCGAGCCAAAGAAGTTCGGTGGTCCGGGTGCCAGGGCACGCTACCAGAAATCGTACCGTTAATCTTGTGTACATTTTATGTACTATTCGCATCATTCAATAATAAAAATTGAAAAAACCTAATTACAGTGTCTTGCTTTTTATTTCGTGATGATCGAAGCTTCGTTTAAATTTTTTTTTATCCCACGAATGGTGACTGAAATGTCAACTAGCCTTTGTCTTGAAGGAATCCTCGAATATCTTTAAATTTTAGTCAGTGTTCTTGATATTTTTCATATCCTCACAAAGTAAATGTTATATCAAGATATTAGAAAAATATGTACCTCAGTTTTACTAAAAATAACACGTAAATGTTATTAACGTTACTTTAATATTAGTATTAACAGTACGTTTCTCGCACTGAGTGAAATAAAAACGACCAGCATAATTTTAACTGCAGTGCTGATTACTATAGAGAAATAATAATATTCTGAAACTTATTATATTGTTTTATACCGTATATATGTTATATCGACATGAATTTTTTTTTCTTTTTAATACTTGGCGTCGCGACGCTACCGCGTTTCTTAGTCCTAAATTATTTAAAACTCTATCAGAGAGGCCCGCGTGTCAGATGGAAAATCATAACAAAGCAATGTTCGTCATAACAAAAAGTGCAAGGTTCTATTTCGCAGGTTTCTATCGACGTTGTTATCAAAAGTTTCTCAACATCCCACTTAATGCCTCGTGACACCAATACATGGACAGGTAGCCATTCATGAATCATGAGCGGTGTATCTATATAACCTCATTCATTATAAATGGACGAAATCAGACACGACTTCTGTCACAACGGTAGAGCATAAGATTGTATCAGAAATTTATATATCTTATTCCATGCGACAAAAGGCTAAAAGATGAAGACAAGATTCGACACCTTCGATCTGGTGTGCTCCATCGCTGAATTGCAGAGGTACACGGCCTTAGAAATAATCTTTGCGTGTTTTTTTCATTCAATAATTCAAGGTTAAACATTGGATTCCCCTGTGAAACATTGGTTTTCAATACTTCGAACGGTTTTTCGACATTGCTTAGATTTTATTATTGACTAATTTCTTAGGCTTATTGGCATGCGAGTCAATCAAATATACGACATTGATCATCGCACGTACCTCATTCGTCTTCAGCGTAGCGAAGAAAAATGTGTTCTCCTGCTGGAATCGGGTAACAGAATTCACACAACAGCTTTTGAATGGCCAAAGAATGTTGCTCCTTCAGGATTTTCCATGAAGGTTTGTTAATCTACAATTACAGTCCATATGGATGATTCCGTCGATATTGACAAACATTTGTAACTTATGTTACTATTTTTGAATAAATCCTCAAAGATAGTTGCTTGGATTTTTGAAGCGTTCATTGGGGGTACCTTTGAGTTGATTCACCAATCGGTGGAATCAACCGTATCTTCCTCGATACGTAGATTATTGTTTATTTATTAATTTTCTGCAGATGAGGAAACACTTGAAGAACAAACGACTCGAGAGTCTCAAACAGATTGGAACAGACAGAATGATAGACCTACAGTTTGGCAGCGGCGGGGCTGCTTACCACATCATTTTGGAAGTCTATGACAGAGGCAATATCGTTCTCACTGATCATGAAATGACCATTCTCAATATTCTGAGACCTCACACCGAAGGCGACAAGATAAGGTTAAATTTTATTCCTCATGCTAATAATCAGTACAATTAACGGTACTAAACTTTTATTAGTACAATTATAGTACTAAACTTTTAGTAGTACAATAAGTCGGTATTGCAAAAAAAAACCTTGCCAAACAACGTGTTGCATTCGGATTTGTGGATTTCTGCAAAAAATCGATTGCATGGTATTGCTTATATTTTTTGAATTCCAACAAACAAAACATTTTCTGCCTGGAGTCAATCTGCTCCTTTAAGTTTAAAAAACATGTTTAGGAAGCTCATACGAAAATTTGCATTTTTACGTTTTTCGGCTTGCTTAAATTTCCCCGTTTTCCATAAACAAAATGCAAAACTCATTCCAGATTCGCAGTCAAAGAAAAATATCCTCTGGATCGTGCACATACAAGAACAATGCCTCCAAAAGAGGAGCTAATCGAGTGCATAAAAAACGCGAAAACGGGTGAAAGTGTGAAGAAAGTATTGAACCCATTGTTAGAATTCGGAGCCGCGTTGATCGATCACGCGTTGTTAAAAGGTGGTTTCACTCTCGGTTGCAAAATCGATAAAGGCTTCAACGTTGAAAACGATACGGACAAACTGATAAAGGCTCTCGAAGACGCCAATGGAATATTAGAAAATGCGAAAAATAACACAGCGCCAGGTTACATAATACAAAAGAAGGAAGTGAAGCCTCTTCAGGACGGTAGCGAAGAATTTATGCTGACGAATGTTGATTTTCATCCGATGCTGCTGGAACAGTACAAAGGTCAGCCCTACAAGGAATTTGAGTCCTTTGATTTAGCTGTGGACGAGTATTTTTCAACTATGGAGGGACAGAAATTGGATATGAAAGCTCTGCAACAGGAAAGAGAAGCTGTGAAAAAGCTGGAAAACGTGCGAAAGGATCACGATCACAGGCTGATAAGTCTCGAGAAAACGCAGGAAGTCGATAAACTTAAGGCGGAATTAATAACGAGAAATCAAACGCTCGTGGACAACGCGATTTTAGCGATACAGAGCGCATTGGCTAATCAAATGTCGTGGCCGGATATTCAGGCGCTTTTGAAAGAAGCACAAGCTCGCGGCGATCCCGTAGCTTCGGCTATAAAGCAGCTAAAACTCGAGACCAATCACGCTTCGCTCTATTTAACCGATCCTTACGTAGACAGCGATGAGGACGAGAATGAGGAGAGCATAAAACCGATGGTCATCGACATTGATCTTGCTCACTCAGCATATGCGAATGCCACGCGATACTACAGCCAAAAAAGGTCGGCAGCTAAGAAGCAACAAAAAACCATCGAATCGCAGGGAAAAGCTCTGAAATCTGCAGAGAGGAAGACAAAGCAGACTTTAAAAGAAGTTCAAGCGATACACAGCATCAATAAGGCGAGGAAGGTCTATTGGTTCGAAAAATTCTACTGGTTCATAACTTCGGAAAATTATCTTGGTATGTTATGTATGTAAGGCATTTCAACTCGACTAACGGTCGACCCTCAACTTCCCAAATACGGTTCGCGATTTTTTTTGTTATTTTTTTACGGAAGAACAGCAAGTAGAGTTTTTTAAAGATCTATTTACCGTTTTTTTTTTTTTTTTTTTTTCCTCATTATAAATGTTTGAAACTCAACAAAAAAAAACCCCATCTTCTCGAAATCTCATTTATTTTCAAATACCGCGGTGGACAAAAAAAATGTTGGCCCACTAGCTATAGTAGAGACAACATTTTTCGAACTTTTATTTGGCGTCATATTATGCTAATCTATAATTAACGGAATCCATTAAAAATGACAATCTCCTTATAGTAATTGGTGGCCGAGATCAGCAGCAAAACGAGCTCATCGTCAAACGTTATCTACGTCCGGGCGATTTATATGTTCACGCGGATTTAACCGGTGCAAGTTCCGTAGTGATTAAAAATCCTAGCGGTGAGTCGGTGCCCCCCAAAAGTTTGGCCGAAGCGGGGACCATGGCTGTTGCCTACAGGTACAACCAATATTTTTGAAAACTCAGAAATGCTCGAAGCAGAAAATAGTAAAATGTTAAATTGTTAATTGCAACAGCGTTGCTTGGGAGGCGAAGGTAATCGCCGGTGCATGGTGGGTCAACAGCGATCAAGTTTCGAAAACTGCTCCTACTGGAGAATACCTCACAACCGGATCATTTATGATCCGAGGAAAGAAGAATTACCTTCCACCTTGTCAGCTGGTTATGGGTTTGGCTTTTCTATTCCGTCTTGAAGAAAGTTCTATCGAGAGGCACAAAGATGAACGACGTGTCAAGACTCACGAAGAAGATGGTCTTATTACGGAAACTGCTGTGGAATCTGACAAGGAAATTGAGTTGGAAGGCGATTCCGATGAAGAAGGCGAAGAGGCGGAACCAAAAGACACACTGAATCCTATCAAAGAAGAAAATACAGAGAAACCCCCAGAACAGGAAAGTAGCGATAGTGAAGGAGACGAAAAATCGCTGTTTCCTGATACGCAGATCAAGATTGATCTTTCAGGCCCGAGGTATGATTATCTTCCTTATCTGATTCTGAAAACATTTCTTGATGGAATGCATGTATACATCTCGTATTATTCCTTCTCTGGTTGTTAAGGGGTTAAGATCGATTTTATTAATTCAACAGCATGAAACTTGTAATCAACAACACACAACCACTGGCGAGTGTTCAATCTGATAAAGAAGAAAATGTTGTCTTTTTGGGCGACGACAAACCCGTCGCTCTAAAATCTTCTAAAAAATCAGTCACGATAGCGGAGCAACAGACGAAAAAGAATCTAAAACAGGAAGAATCGAAATCCGAGAAGGAATCGAAACAGAACGAACCGAACGTTTTGAAGAGAGGTCAGAAAGGGCGATTGAAGAAAATGAAAGAAAAGTACAAGGATCAGGATGAGGAGGACCGGAGGATTTTGATGGAAGTGTTAAAGGTATTTGAAACAAAACATTTATTCTTGCATGTCGTGAAAATGAGCTTACCAAATGGGTAATTTTCAGCCTGGAGGCGCAGCGAAGGAGGACAAACGCAAAAGCAAGAACAAGGATCCGTCGGGTCCAAAACAGGGGAAAAAACGAGGAAATCAGGGTAAACCCAATGTGGCTGTTCAACAGTACATTCGAAATATGGAAAACGCTGATGATGAAGATACCGGGCCGGCGCCGGAAATAGATATGCTGGATCAATTGACAGGAAAACCCGTCGCCGAGGATGAATTACTCTTCGCTGTACCTGTGATAGCACCGTACAATACGGTTCTCAATTACAAGTACGTTTATTTACGTAAAATTTTTTTATACAGCTTTTCAACTTTTCAATGTGGTGCAGCGTATTTTCGTATTATTAACTACGAAATTTCAATCGTTGAAAACAAAAATTTTTCTTAACTGCACTGATTGTTTCAGATTCAAGGTAAAATTGATGCCGGGAACAGGTAAAAGGGGCAAAGCAGCAAAAACAGCGGTTGCTGTATTTTTGCGGGACAAGGCAATAACGCCTCGCGAAAAGGATCTTCTAAAAGCCGTGAAGGATGAAACCATCGCGAGAAACATTCCCGGAAAAGTGAAGATCAGCGTTCCGCAACTCCAAAAGCTCAAGAAATAGTGGAAAATTTCCACACTTTCTCCACTGTATGCCTAAGCGTCACTGATAACTTTAAATAAAATGTACATATCTCTGTATAAATGCTGTCGAATATGCCTCTCAACTTCGTGGTATGTGGATTAACAAGAAGAAACAGATATTACAAAAATGGATTCTTTATTAGAAAATGCGTTGATACATCTTGCTGCGAGGTTTCGTGTTTCCATTTTGTCGTCGAACGCACGGTCATATCAAAACTTGTGAGAATTTTACAATATTAAAGTAGTAATAATAATAATAATAACATGAAAAATATACCGATACTGCTCAACAGTCAGCACTAGAATCGTAAACGAGCGTTACGAACGCTAAACAGTCTCATCAAACGCGTATTTCTTATACAATCTTAGAGTCTGATTTGCCGTGCACACGTGGTAAATTTTTGGCAACGCGCAACTTACAGTGCTTTAAATTTTCTTCAATTTTAATACAAGAACATTCGATTCAATCATCTTTACATAGGCACAAAATTTAACTCCTATATTGACTTGTTTGCAACATCTACATGTCGTCGTCGGCGAACATATCTTCTTCGGAGTTCGGTTCCTCGGTCACTTTTCGCGCACCGTTGCGACTTGTCTTTTTGGATACTGCTTTCGGCCTCGATCTCGTACCCTTTGATGCGATCTGTAAGAGAGGCTAAATATTACTTACAGATTTGGTGATTCCACCTGATAAATTTTCCTGTATTTGTAGTAAATATTTTATTGTGGAATTAATTAATGTTCGAGAAATCCAGAATTTACGGAAATTGCTCTTTGAATTACGCAAAAACGAAGCTTCCTCTCCGAGGAAGCATATGGTACAATCACACGAGTTGAGGAAACGTTCTTACGTCTCTGTGGCAGAGAAAGTGAGATTTCGCGCACGAAAAACGCACTGCCTTTTGCATCCTCGAAATAGAGCTTATTTCAACGCACTTGGAAAAAAAAGTGTCGTACGCTACACGGTAGCGAGGCGATTTTCACCTCGAGCAAGTGCTGCCCTCGGTCCGCTCGGAAAATCTGGCTTTTCACTTGTACTATTTTTTTCCAATGCTATTCAGCAAAATTAAATGAAAAAGAAATATGCCTAAAAGTACATCTAAATGAGATCGTCTATACGAATTATGACAATTCTCCATAACGGAATAGTAATTCTCACCTCAGGCTCGGAACCAGCACTGGAATCCAAGATTTCCATGGGAATGGCTTTCCTCCGACCTCTTTTGGGTGTCGCGGCCTTTGCGACAGGTTTCTCTTCGACTTTCTTGACTTTTCGCTTCTTCGTGATGCAAATATCGTATTCCGCGTCCGAATCATCTTCCATCGTTTCTATTATTTGTCTCAATCCTCGAACGCCCTCGCGCTTTTTATCGACAACTATTCCGAGTGTACTTTCATCGAGCGAAGCAGGATACGATCGACAGGGACTTGGACTCTTTGACGCTTTGACTCTTGGGCTTTTTCTTCGCGCTGCCGCCGTTTCAGTAGTCTTTTTGGTTTTTCTGGGCGTCGATGCGGGCTTCGCCGTTACTTTTGCACCTCCAGAAAACTCCAATTTTCCATCTGCGCTACTTCCCAAATCTTCCAAACCCTTTATTAAGATTTTTCGGAATTTCGCGTAATCCGGAGTATCGTTGAATTTTAAATCGGCGAGCAATTTCATGTACTCGCTGACTGGGCCTGGAATGCTACCCGTGAAACACTGTTTCAGGAATGCGGGAATATTTTCGAAGGCTTTTTCCTTTTGTCTTTGGACAGCCGTTGAATCTTTCAGATCCTTTTCCCAAGGCAGCAAACTGCATAGCCATTGAATTATGTTGTAACCGAGGATTTCGAAGTCGCTTCTCATTGTAGGTACTATAAGAGAATGAAATCGTTATCTCTATTCTTGTCGAATACAAATTAGGATGATTCCATTCGCTATGTGCAAAATGTTCACACAACCGAAGGTGTTGACAACGTCTTGTATACGGTTATTCCATGCCGAGTTGGCAAACGCAATTTTTTGATTGCCCGAAAATCATTTAAAATTTACAAAAATTTAGTAGTACGTAGTTTCAAGTGTCCAGAATACCGAGAATTTTTTAAAGATTTTTTTCAAACCTATGACTCCCTTCATTTTCGTGTTCCCGTATAAGTAAAATATGACATTGCACAAAAAAGTTGTCCAGACAAAAAGTTTGAATCTTTGAATGTACTTTCCAGTATTAACTTTTTCGTAGCTTTGCGAAAGACAATTTACATTTAATAATGCATTTTTCCACTATGCGGAAAAATAAAATTCAATAAAATAATGGACAATTTCGTTAATTTATCTTAAATATATAACTGACCACCCATGTGTGCGTCCCTGCTGGTATACTCCATTGTGCCATTATGAGCCTTCTTTGGATCCAACTTGTACTCTGGTTTTGTAGTGTAATGAGACGCTAAACCGAAATCCACCAAATAAACTAAATTTTTGGATTTGAAGTCAAGGAGCAAATTAGCGCCTTTGATATCCGCGTGAATGTAAGTTCTGTTATGGATATACTCCAATACGTCTATCTAGAAATAATAATTATGATACGTAGATTAAAATTAAATTAACTTATTTTCCGAGGTTTCACCTTATATTACGAGAGCTATCGCGTTTTACACTAGTCAAATCACTGCACAATTGATGTGAACCGTGTTCACAATTTCCGATACTTTATTTAGAAATTTCGAGGAGTTAGTCCCTCAACTGCAGTAGTTCTTCAAATTAAAGCACAGCAGTGTAATCACTGCTCTGTCATAATTGCCATGTCTTTAAAATAATAAAAAACTAAGAACATACTATTTGCAGTGCGATCTTGTACACTGTAGGCTCTGGAAATCTTCGTCCGTTTTCCAAAAACAATTTCCATAAGTCGGTGCCATATCGATCCATCACCACAAAACGATATTTCGTATTGTGACAGTCGTGACTACCGGAACCGACGAATTTCGGCATTCCAAGATGCGACAGCTTCTTCTTCTTCCTCCAGGCTTCGACTGACGAATTATTGATGTATTATTAACTTTATAACTGGCTGAACGAAAATTTGGTACGCAAACAAAAGAGCAGCCAGTCTTTGGCTTTCCCATTTTTTTTATTTATTTTTTTGTCAAAATTAAGATACAAAATTTTTTATTTTATGACTTTTTTAATTTAAAAAAAAATACGTTCACACTGTTTGTTACATTAGCGATATTTTGCTAAATAATTGTTCATAAGTACAGGTACTCTCAATAAGGTACAAGGAAGCCAAAATAGATTAACATACTTCGTCATAGAAGTAGCTTTGTAAAAAAAAAAAAAAAACCAATAAGGAGGAAATAATTTGTAAAGTTCTACGTCACATCTTTTTCTTTGAACACTTCTGATTTGACAATTATTATTTTTGTTGAGAAAGGAATCCTGAGGAGAGCACTAACTAGGTAAAAAATATTGTCTGGTTGTTCGCTGCATAAAAAAACATTGATCTATTTGAAAGAAAACCAAAAAAAAAAAGAAATTCAACATCTATATTGTATCGAAATTTTCACTATACCTCAACAAATGTTCAAAATTTTATGAGAGTTAATATTCTTGAATATTGAACTTACTGTCATCTGGTTTGGCATTTCGCATGTAAAAGTGCATTTCGACAAAGAGCGGACCATTGCCATGAGGTTCCTGAAAAGTAGATGCATTGAAGTCGTGCTACATTATATCAATACAGTTTGACAACTTTTTCTTACGATTTTTATGACGGCTGTGTAATCCTTTGGTGTTTTTCCCGAATACTGTGCGGCTGCAAAATAAATACCGGTTGAGCCGTTAAAAGATCACGTGAAAGGAGAGAAATGCAAAAGAAAGTATGTTTACCCGAATAGATTTCGCCAAAGCCACCGACGCCGATAGATTCACCAATAATCCACTGTTTTTTCGAGAGATCTGTAAGAATCTCGCCGCGAGGTATTGGATCGGGCATTTTATATCCATTTTTCTTCGGCGCCTTTTTGGCTCCTCTTCCAGCCATAACAATTAGGTTAATTTACTCCGACCTTGTGAATCGGCTCGTTTTTCTGATAAGAAATTACAACAAGTTTTCCGGAAACAACGTTTATCTTGTCTATTCAGTGCGTAACAATATAACTAACTGCATAACGGAATTACAAAAGAAAACTTAGAGAATTACAAGAAAACAGCAAACACAACAATTCGGTCGGTTTTTTCGCGCTTTCTCGGGAGCGCGCGGCGACTCTGAAATTTTGAACTTCTATTCGTGTTTCGTGGTAAATATTTCTGACGCTGACGACCGGTGGCGGCGCTGCGAGCTGCTCGATCGCGAAAGATGACGATATGCAAGGCACGTCACAAAGTCAGACTTACATAGAAACACAGTTCTTATGGAGCTCATAGGCCCAAACTTTTACGACCGAAAACGGCCGCTTCGATCGAAAGATTGGCTAAGGTATTATTTGCATGTACAGTATGAGAGCGACGACCATATGCATCAGGGGCGGAGACGAAGAAGTGTAGTTATAGCCTGCG
This sequence comes from Tromatobia lineatoria, assembly GCA_949699805.1. Taxonomy (NCBI): domain Eukaryota; kingdom Metazoa; phylum Arthropoda; class Insecta; order Hymenoptera; family Ichneumonidae; genus Tromatobia; species Tromatobia lineatoria. The sequence goes on from OX453045.1 coordinate 719,332, forward strand.
AGTCACACATTCACACGACGCCGCGAGCGCCACTGCACCGCTGGGGTCGATACTAACTGCCTGACTCCAGTTTCGTCGAGGCCATGGAAAGTACAAGAACTGTGCTTCTACGTAAGTCAGACTTCGTTGGCAATGTTCGTCCGGTGTAAACGCAGCTTCTAGAGCAACATACATATAATAAAACTTGCCTCAAGCGGCTTGGTAAATATACTTTAGAATTTCGAGTCACTTGGAAAAAAATGATAATCCTCGAAAGCTAACTTCACCATTGTCTTCAAATCATCTTATGATAAAAAATAACCCTTTTCGGGAAATATACTTAAGAGACAGGTTATGTACTTGAATGCAAATAAAAAAAATCGCCGATCATAAGATACAATTATTCACCAACATTGCGGAAAAATAAAAATAGTTCACCGAATGCCATTAAGTGTTCATCGAATGCCCGAAAAGCGATTTAAACGCAACACCGGAAACCGCTCTACGACCGGAAGTTCAGCAGACAGTTTCATTTGGACTCGATTCCAGAAACTTTGATTTTTTTCGTTTAGCTCTAATGTACTGTTAAACAATAAAGGGAGTGAATATTAAAGAAGGTAGAAGGAAAACTTGAATAATGTCCACAAAATCCTCGGTGGATTTAAGAGCGGAGCTGGCGGAACTCGTCAAGCGTAAAGCAGAAATCGCTGTGAGTAACCAAATGCCAAAAATTTCCAATAACAAAAACTCCAAAGTTTGACGTTAGCGAAACAATTGTCGTTGATATTTTTTGTAAAAGTTGTGTTTTCCGAGTCTAAACGTGTCATATTTCGAAAAAATATGCACTTTGCGCGCAAAACGGCGCAAATAAACATGTAAACACTACTTTGTGAATGTTGTTTTTTTAGGTTATGTTCTCTAACCCAAATGTCATGTCAGTTAGCCACTCTGATTATGAATAGTATTTACAGTGAAATATGTTGTTTTTTATATATTTTTTAGGATACGCTTGCGGGCTTAGAACGTCAAATATATGCATTCGAAGGAAGTTACCTCGAAGACACACAGCTCTATGGAAATATTATACGTGGATGGGACAGATACCTAGCAAGCAATAAAAATACAAATAGCAAAGCAGACAAAAGAAATAGAAAATTCAAGGAAGCAGAGAGACTTTTCTCAAAATCGTCAATCACATCTATGGCTGTAAGTAATGGCAATTTTTTTGTGATTGAAAATCGTTACGATTATAAGGAAACAGATTATAACTCCATTTTACATGTTGTTTTATAGGCTGTTAGCGGCTTGGTGGAAAGTACACAAGAAAAAAGTAAGGACATGAACGGATATTAATGATTGTCTATTTAGCAATGATATTTCTTAAGCTGTATTCTATTCTGTTGTATCTCCTATTATGAATTCTTTTCGACAATATAATTATTGTTATTTTATGCCTGTATACCTAAGCACCCTATTTGGTTTTTCATTTTTTAATCACTTGTGCAATTGTAGTTTTTGTGTATTTTTGCTGCATATGTAGGCAAAATCTATCGAGTGATATTTGAGGCTGAAGAAATTTGATTTAGCACCTTTAAGGCATGTGTCTTAAATGCTGGATATATTTTTTTTCTATTATAATATCTCTAAAAGGAGTACTAATAGTTTGAAAGCTTAGAGAATTGTTCAAAATCAATTATACGATTATTTACCTCATTTAAGGCCAATCAATATCTATTTTAAATGTATTTGTCTTTTAAAAATAACAACAATTCAGATCATTTTATAAAGTTAAAAAGAAAAAAATTAGTTTGTAAATAGCGTAATTGGTTCGTGAAAAAAGTGCGCTGAAATATTCATACTTCTACTAAATCGAAAATCTGTGTCTCTTGCTTGATTTACCTCAATCCTTAATTGATTTAGTCGGAATCTGGTGGCAGTTCTTTTCGCGATATGATTTTTTGCAGTTGTCGGTGGAATAACTAAAATTGCCTCTTGGAATGAAAGAGATGAAACCGGTCTTTTATTTTCATGCAATTTGGTGGTTTTTAATTATAGTTGCTGGCGCTCTGGAATTTCTTATGTTTATTTATATACATTTTTATGCCTGTTTCTGTCAGCACTGGTATTCTTATCTATATTTTAAACTGCTACTTAAGAAGTATTCGTTTTTTTAAGTCACTCAAAAAGACTGATTTCCCAGTCATTGAAAAACATTTGACGTTGGACAATCAAAAATATGTTTGTCAATTATCAATTGCAAACTTTGTTACTGTAATTGTTGTTAGACTTTGACTGGGAGATAAATCTTAGCTTTCTTTGTTATAAAAATGTGTGAAAAAGTTATCCATACTTATGATATTTTCACAAGCAAACCACAAAATACAATCGAATGAGGATTTCAGCGTTTGTTTATTAACATTTCGGAATAAAAATTGAGTCCTTCCAAATTCAAATGTGATCCATACAAGTATAAGACTTGGAATAAAAATCTCAACAAATTTATAATATGTATACGATTAGCTATACAAGTACGTATGGTTTTTTTCAATCAAATTTTGTAGAAATTATGCACTTCTGGAAAACTAAGAAGACAAAAAACAATAACTAGTTTATAAAAAAATAGCTTCACTTTTAAGAGTGAAACGACAACGACGAGAAGAACGCATTTGAAATTTTAGGATCACGCTCTGGACGCGCGCTCCGAGATTTGTAGCAAAATCGATAAATGAACGTTTTGAAATTTTTTTCCACTATAGCACAATTTTTTTTTTCCTTGAACTTATTGTTTTATTAAATCCCAAATATTGCTTAAGTCAATTGAAAATCGACCTTCTCAGAATTCTAGAGTGGTATTAACCTTTAAGAGTTTAATACTAATGTTCATAATTTGCCAGAAAAAGCACTTTTTACTTATATAAGCCTGAGTAAAATGAATGAAACCATGTTACAGGTTTTTTTGGTGATAGCTATTTTTCAAATTCGTACAGCTTTGGGCTATTTTGGTATGGAATTGCGAATGAGAAACGAAAATGACAATTAGTCCCTTTACGAATACTGAAGTTAAATGTATTTATTTATTGTATTATTGTATGTATTTATTGTTCGCGTAACTTATTAGTCAATTCTCGACTCTGTATCTTCAGTAGTTGGTCGAGTCTAGAAATTACCGTCTCCTCGGAATGCAAGAATCAAGTTGAATTTCGTAATTTATTTTCCGCCAATTTTGCTGATAATCGGCGGTCCCTGATTCTAGTTGAGCGATACAGTGAGTCGGAGTCGCAACTTGGGAACAGCGGCAGCGAGGACAATTGCAACTTCAGTAATTCGAACGTAGTATCATCGGGTAATAGTAAAGAGTCTACTGGCAAGAATCACACTTCGATTCAAACTGGTTACTCGCAGAACAACGGTACACTTAGTAATTCCGAAGGTAATGTACAATTCACGAACGGTCCTATGTCGAACGGCAATTTGGAGCACGTCGTCACACCGGCCAAGGATGGTCACACCAATAGCAAAGAATCAAATAAAAACCGTTCGACGACTAGCGCTAAGAAGAACAGTAGTAATAAAAGATCGCGGAACAGGTAGAAATAAATTACATCACCGATACCATCCACTACTTCCTCCGATGTTCCGTAAAGAGGCGCTTTTCGAATCACGTACAAAACTTGAAATAACTTACACGTTTTTTTTCTCCTCTTTTATACGTACGGTGCGCTCAAACGCTACTGTACTTCATCACCTCATTAAAGTGGTATAATTTTTTTCTCACAATATTTTATAAACACTCATTGAACGACGTAACTTTTCTGTCCAAAGTCGACCGATTTCCGCAAAACTCAAGTATTATTAACGATATGACGAAGGAAAAATAAGAAAAAAATTCCGTATCAATTTACGATTTTTATGCAAAATATCAAAGGCGACTTAAAGTTTTTCATGTTGTTCTTGTAATTGAAATGTTAATAGGGATACGTTAATTAAAACCCCTAGGGGTGTTATTTGTATTAAATAGGATATGAAAGTTTTTATTATAAGCGTCCAGTTTCATAAGTTTTTGTATTAAATCGTAATCTGAATTTTCATTTGTTATTTTTCGTAAAAAAAAAAACCAGATAAACAAAATCCCATTCCTACAGAAGTCTTTCCGTAAATATATATGTAAGAATTAACGAATAATTGAATCGATTCATAAAATAACAGACTCATTTACATATTAACATATTCTCCCTGTATAATAATTAAAAAGAAAAAGAGAACGGGATTTATACATGATTTTTGCCACGCTCATGAATCTGGTATATCCAATTTCAATTATTCAGACAAATAAATAATTAAAATAGCATAGCATAATGTAAACTCGAGATCCCAACTCAAAATACATCATTCGACGTTTAATCATGTGACCAGAATGCATTTGAAATGTTGCATAACTCACGATAATGTATGATTTATAAAATGCAAATTTGTATAAAATAAAAAAACTTCATTGCATCTTTCGTCTATTAAATATGTTATCAACGTGAAATCAATTTCAAGCTGTTATCATATTCAAAATATTTGCTTGAATAAAATAAATTATTCAACCAATTGTCACTACTTTCTTCCTCCGCGCCCTCAAATTTGTAGGGACGAGAAGATATTGTGTGATTCAGTTCACTTGCTTTGGATGCTGGCAACGAGAAATATGAAAAATAAAAATCCCATTGCAAAGATTTGGAAGCTTTACGTTATGCCTAAAAATGATTAATTTAGGGGTCCAATATAGGTCTCATGACGTAATATCACGGATAAATGATCGCAAAACAAATTATCACGCGGATAAAATATCGCACCGACAAAATATTAACCAAAAAAATCTAATCTAAAGAATCTGGAGAACGGAATAAAAAAAAGGGAATGAGATTAAAGGAATGAAAGGAAAGTACAAAAAATGGAAGAAAACGTTGATTGAATTGAAAAAAGCTAACAATTCGAATTGTCACGTTGCGTCCCCGTTAATTTCTAGCATTTATGAAAATTCTTTGTTTTTTTATTTTTTATTTTAAACTTTGGCTTCCCCGTAAGAAAAGCTTGTTGTGTGATTAATGACGTTTATCACTTATCTCTAACCAACTTCAATTATATACTAAGCTATATCTTTAATCTCAATTTATTATGAGTTTGTTTAGTCACTCGTGAAATAAAATTGTATACGAAACTCGTGCGTGAAACTTTTTCTAAACTCGTGTGATTGCAAACTCTCTCTCGTCAGAAAAAGTTTTATTACACTGGTATCGTAATATACTATTATGCACCGAGGTACGCTTATAATATATATAACGGCTCACGCGTCTAATTACACTTCAGTTTCTGCTAATCGAAGACGATTTCCTACAGTGTATTTCTTCATTTCCATTGTTTTTACTATTTTTCAGATAAATTATGAGGAACCGTACAAGAAATTATTACTTAAAAGTTAATACTTTAGTTGGACAGAGTTTTGAGTAAGAGTTTTCTTATGTTCTAAATGATCCTAGTGCCGTAAACGATGTCTTCTGCCTTTGTAAAAGGACGAAGGAATGAACGTTTTAATTGCAGCTTCAGTCGGTGGTTGTTTCGGTGGGCCAACCCGAGTTACTACGGCATTAAACCCATGAAGTTCGTCTGCTGTGTAGGTCACTGTTCGCACCCATCCATCAGCTTCAACGACAGAATATTCACCTTTCACACTGTCACCGTCGCGTTCCTCCCACGCTGATTTTGAGTCTCCTGTGTATCCATCGATAACGCCATAATTGAAGGAGTACTTCGGATACGCCTGGAATTCGTGATTAAAACTTTTTTTTTTAATTCAGAATTTTTAATTTAAAAAATAATCTGAGTTTAGGTAATGTTAATGATGTTGTGTATTAAATTTGACCAAAACCGGAAACGCGATTCGGATTTTATAGAGTGCTAAAATTATCAAAAAATTTAAATTTTATTAATTTGTCAATTTGATTAAAAGAATCACTTCATTTGGTTGAAAGTCGATAGTTGGCGCTTGTTAAGGGTGTTGATTACGAAACCGAGTTCAAAATTAGAAATTTCAAATGACGGATCCGAATTGAATTTTGTGTTCGGGTGCACAGAAGAAAAAACACTATAAATAATTAATCGTCAAGTTAATTCTACATGTCATGTAACATCGTGACGTCATAATCGGCTTGGGCTTCGGGTGTTTTCGGCGCATCGTCGACCCAGTTTAAATCATGATTTTTGTAATGTTCATATCTTCGATAGTGTAGAAAAAAATTTACATTTTTATTTAAAACATGCATATAAGCTTTAAAAATAACAAAAAAAATTCCGTTCAAAAGCCCAATTATACAAATTACCATAGAATTCATATCCTCGTCTGTAGGTGGCTTCACGGTTGCAATAACTGATCCTGATGTCTTTATGATGGGTGGTGCAACGAAAACCAATGACGCTGTTCTGGGCAATGGTACATACGACGCCGGTGCTGCAACTTTGACGTATATAGGTGGTTGTTGAGGCTGTTGATCGTCAATAACATCAGTCCTTGGAATACCGAATTTTAATGCACAAGCTACAGGTTGTTCAAAGTTTTCCGGCGATGAAGAGCCTATTTCAGCACAAGGCAAGCTGTGTATCGCTCCTTGAGGCGTTGATTCATATCTATAATCAATTAATAACATATCTATAATCAATTATTAAATCTTACGAAAAATACCTCATATTTCGCGTAAACAGTTCATAATTAAACTTACGGCTGATGAAGAGCTTCAATAATATTCAGTAGACATAATAGAGAAGAAATCTGGAATCATGCAGACAAGTCATAAATTTCAATATACTAAAATTCAATATACTTAAAAACAAGAGCCATGCATTGTGAGATTCATCGTCTATAATTGAATCGTCTATATTACATACGAATAGATTATTGCTACATTTTTTTCAAGTAAGTAATTCATTAACAAAAGCGCCTCAAGGACTATTAAAAAATGTTTGATTTAAAATAAAATCAAAGTGATACGATAAGTAACAAAAGAAATTAAATTATTGATGTACCTTCTCAAACTTCACATGAAAAGATCTCAAGAAGAGAAAAAGGAGATTTCACAATGAACCCAAAGTAATATTAGAAATGCCAGAAAATCTTCATTACGTTACAATTACATTGCTTAGTAGAAACTTGCAATATAACAACACGTCGTTTATACTCACTGAGTTATTGCGATATTTCCCCACAAAAATCACAGGAAAAAGTCTCAATAGAATTGCTCCCGGTGGGAATAAAAAAAAATTGTTTCAAGGATTACAAAAGAGGTACGGAAAACAACGTGGCGTGAAAACTTATGGGAGTAATTGATTGATCACACCTGCAATCTCCCCACTACTTAGCGTTTGTGCGTCTGCAGCTGCTTGGCTCTTATATATTATCACGTTGTAAAACGGAGCGAGGTTTGCGAATCTCTCGCTGTCAGTAAAACCTAATTGCAACATACTTGCAATCAGCTTGTACATTTAAGGAGTGGCCATCCCGTGTCTCCACTAGAGCACTTGACGATTATCGCATTATACGACTTGGTACATGTAACTCATCACGGGCAAAGTGCCTAAGGCTTGCAGCTTAAGAACCGGTAATTAGTACGTTGAAAGACGTTCAAATAACCATCAAGGGCCAATATTCCCAGAGAATGTGTAATTGCATATTTGTTGAGCTGAGTTACTAGGATGAAAATTATCTTCATTTGTATTTTATTGCTATATTTTAGTGTACCTATTTATTACTCATGCGTACTTTCATCTCCTTAATAATAGGGAAAAGTAGTAATAATGTACTATCTCATCCTCATAGAGGAAGCTTTGCTTTTAAGCAAATATGATTTTTGTCAGATTTTAATGTCTTGTTTTATTAGGATATTTTCTTCCCTATGCCTTACTCAGGTTTTTCTGCCCCGCCCTTTTGCCCTTTTCTACATAGAGACCCCCTAGAATGTTGTCAGCAGCCACTCATTCTAATGCACTACTGTATCGCACTTGCACTAGGGCTAAGGGAAACTGCGGGAGTGAGGTAAAAATTAAAATGTTTAACCTGTCGTAGCTTTCCTATCCAACCGGAAAACTAATTTGAGTGTTCGATGTCTTATTTAATCTGTCAAACAGTGGATTCTAGGATGAGTTTGAGAATTTATATTTAAGGGCTTTTCGACAAAGCTTTTAAGTGTGTAAATTTAAAAAAAACTTTAATGATTTCTGAAAAATCTCAAAATTGTGTTGGGATTCTTAGCAAAATCATGAATTTCAATTTTTAATGTACATTTACTTTGAAAACAGATAGAATTTTGTACGTAAACTTACGCGTTTCGTGGTGCTAGGCAAAAATATTTTCAATGGTCCGTAATCACCAAATTTCGTTGAATAAATTTTTTTTTTCGGTTTTTGTGTTTCTATGTTTCCAATTATGTTTTTATGCATGTTGGGATTACTGAGGTTAGAGATCAATGACCTTATGAAATTATTACACACGATAACCAATTTTGAGTGAATGGTTGAATTTTTTTTTTTTAATGCAAGATTTTGTAGTATGTCATATCACTTCACAATCACTATTAAATACCGAAACATAAAAAAACAAAGAATTTTATGTACAAGGCTGGTCCATGAATATAAATTTTGAAAAATATAAAGGCAATATAATATGTACATTTGTTATTTCAAGAGTTTTTGTTAATTCAATAGGTGATTATGAATATTACTATTTACCTGTAACACTTCCATTAGAATAATAGAGAGGCCTAGAGCGTCTAGATCTTTTCACAATTTCACCGACCTCGGTCTCGAGATTTCTCGCAGAGTGTTGCAGCATCCTCGATGCAGCTCCTCTTTATATGTACCGTGAACATTCACTTACATTTTTGCTGCCCTCTTCATCGCATCCCGAGTAAAGGCTTGCTTTATTTCGAGCCTATGTGCAATACTTATAATATCGTATACACTACCTGTACTTATGCTTCAGGTTTATGGCGCATCGTCCCATCTTGCTGCATTTACCTCGTACAATACGAATCCAATGAAATAAATTAATGCTTCGGCGTGCAGAATTATATCTTACTCAATGCTTTAAATATTCTCAATTATAACTGCAGAGTGTTAATATGAATTCCTAAAGAAAAATTAATATGGAATGGAACCTTGCGCTTTGTTCCCTCAATATTTCATATTTTTCACAACCTTTTTTTCGTGAGCATGCTGAAAATAATAAAGACGTTATGTGCAAGCTTCTATATTTTGCATTCCATCCCTGAAAAGTGATAAAATCCCAATAGCAAAGATATTCGCGCTGTCGGGAGTCTCAAAGTTCCAAGTACTCTAAAATATTTATGCTTCAATGTATTCTAATGAATTCTGGAGCAGTTTTGTAATACAGTAATTACCACGAAAATTGTCAAATTGTTGTATTTACAACGTAAAATAAATGTAGTCCACATATTATAAAATCCAAATAATGAATAAAAAATAAACAATATTTTATAATTTTTTAAGTGACTTGGTTCCCTGAATTGTCAAAACTTGCACGAGCGGAAAAATGTCCTGAGCGCTGCAGCGCCGGCTTAACTCCAGTGTACCAAAAAACGTAACTTTTCGATAAGAAAATTTGCAAAATAAAGGAGTCCGGAAAATTTGAAAAATCGAGGAAGTGCTTATAAAAACACGAGGTTTGAGGCTATTAACACGTAGTTAACTGATAGAATTTTTATTTAAAAAATCGTAACTAATAAAGTTGAAGAAAATATTACTGCAGTGGGTCACGTGACAATGATGCTATAACTGGATGATTAATCGTAAGTGCTAGAACGCTATCATCAAATCAATGCACAATCTGACAGTGAATTATTTTTCAAATCAAATAATTCGATGAGGCAAGAGTTTGACCGGTCAAATGATTGACCTTAGAAATAGACCGAAAACAGGCTTAATGTATGATATAGAACATGATATAGACATGAGTGACGGCACTTTATGGACGCCGCGCTAATATAGTGCTCAGTATATGCTCAACAGCATGTGTAACTCAGCATTTAGTTGTCTAGGATTTGTTATTGCAACTCTCACAGCTGTATAACATATATTTGCCAGCACGATCGCATCTTTGCTATTTTATCAAAACTTATCGAGATGAATTCTTTGCTACTACGACCTACATCAAATTTAATATATGTATGTATATATAATACATAGAAATATGCTATTATCGCATTTTTGGTTCCGATCGTTCAAGGTTATCGGAAGCTCGCTAACGAGTCGCGATGCTCCCGGATTTCTATTATAATTAACAAGAGGTACAGAGCTCTGTTAATGTCTGTACTTGTTTGCCCGATATTACACATATTCGTGCACTAAGCTCTGCAAGTATCTGGTAAACAAGTTGCAGCATAATTTCAATTATCTCGTTTCGGATTAGTCATATTTGCCATTTTTCAATACGAATTGAACGCGTGGAATAACAATACTGTATTGATTCGAGGGCATTCTTATTGAATCAAGGGTTCTACTTTATTCAGAATAAAATAAAATGGAGTTTTTCGTGACAGGAAAAAAAATCTTGAAGAACGAATCTTAAAAAAGTCATAAGAAGAACGTTTTTTAAAATTGATATACTATTCGTTTTTGATGTTGCACATATACGTCGTTGAGAACGTAACAAACATTGCAATACTACAACTTTGTAAAAACCCTTATGCACAAGAAAGTTGTAAGATCAAACGTAAGATGTTTCGCTTGTTGTAGCTTTCCGATGAAACCGGTGAACGAATTTTATTTTAATCAACCTCGCTAACCGTTGATAACTCAGATATTTTAAGCTTCAAACCAATAAAAAAAAACAGAATTGAGACATTTCGATTGAGTAATTTTCAATAAATTCAAACAGTGTAGAAACAAAATTGTGAAATTTATTAATGATAGATGAGTTCATATATCACTAATAAATTTGAATATTATAAAATAGCAAACCTGTGTATAACTTAAAAAATATGTGAAACTTCGCCTCGTCTCGTAATTTTCAATGAATTTTATTTTTTATTGTTAAAAAAAGGGCATCAGAGTTAAAAAATTATTTATTTATCATAAAATTAAATCACCGGACACGAGCTTCGGTCCCTGGGCCTAAAGGAGGCAAATCAATCTACCTTCGTTGTGCTAATGACAAAAATATGAAATCCATGACGTAACAGACCTACATAACTGCAAACATTATTACCTTCCCTCAAATCGCCAAGGCTATCGTTGGGTTAACGATAATGGCCATTCTTGGTGCGATACTCGCATTAAAACTGGCAACTTGGACCTAATCGATGGCTTTTCGCAAATGAACGAGCCGAATAGTCTTTCGCTCCATAAAAATAGTTCTTAAAATAGAGTAATAGATTAAAAATAGTTTTCGCATGTTGCATCAAAATAATAATTAAAAGGTTCGATTCAATGTTAATAAACTTCTATGTATTTGGAGTTTATACAGATTTGTCTGATGTAGATACATAAAAATATGTACAGTTAATCAATGGCAGGATATTTCCTAATGTTGATTCATTCCATTGGTATATCTAAAAAAAAGGCTTCTAGAATAGCAGCTTACGGTCGTGGAACCGATTGTTACTACCGAAAATGTAAGTGTATTGAGAGTTTTGGAATAAAGATTTTGGTTAAACCAACCAAGTTATTGATTAGACCACTTAAGCCTTCTTTTTACATACTTTGTACATATCGTGAGAAAGTAAATAAAAAATAAATATACATGCTAAAATTTCATGTGCATTGAGAAAACCAATCGAAATATCGAACAATTACAAACAAAAAAAAACTTGCTTAAGCAATGTATCCAAGTTTGGTACCCGAGTTATCTCCGATATTGTCAGAATTACAAGGACATATGTAATTGCAGTGGTGTACGTCAGGTACCAAACAAGAACTACGTCCTCGGACTTTCAGCAAATTCTGCAATTATACGATAAATGTTTGTCAAAAAAAATAATGCGAAGGTACAAAATTGATTTTCAAAAAATGTGATAAAATGCACAGGTTCGAGTTTCGGTGGGAAAAATAGATAAATAAAATATCTCAGTTTCCCGCGCACCGTAAAATTTCATACACGCAGCACGTGTTTGCGAGCATTAATACGCCGAGTGTCGAACTACGTGCAGCTATCAGTGGCCGTTTGACACTTGACCCGCGATGTCTAAGTGTTCGCCGGCGTTTAATGGACCGTCTAAGGCGCAAGTGAACGCAGTGAGTAAACCGCGCCAGCCGGTTGAACCGATCTGGCCCGGTCAGCCTCTATTTGTACGGTTTGATTCGTCATTTACAGGTCGAACTGCAGAGTGCAAAGTGAAGACGGATGATAAAATCGACGGTGTATCGATCTCACGTGGTACAGTATTTTCCATAGTGTATATGCGCGACCGGTCGAATACATCGCTTACGAATCTCACGCGCTTAAGCAAACAAATCTCAATGTCGTGGAGCTATACTCGAGGATCTCATTGATGCTGTGTGACGCGTGTGTTACGGGCGATTTCTCGAAGGCAACAGGAGAGCAGAAGAAACAAACAGTATCCACCGATCGATCGCACCGTCTGTGACGGATTCAAGTAGCTTCGTAGTTGTCGTATTATATTCGCAACATCCTCACTACTTGGAGCGACAAAACAAAACCACAAGGCAGAGCAGCTTTGTTCTTCTTTATTTCCTTTGCTATCACGTTCTGTCATTCTGCGCGTTCGCAACTCGTACTTGGTACTCGAAAACAACGTTCAAGCTGGATCGGACTAGTTACAAGTTGTTTGCAAGTGACACTACTGAAATTTAAAAACTTGACAGTCGAAAGTTCAATAGTGCAATAGTCATAACGCACGTGAAATACACTACGTTAACAGGAAGAATTTCGGTAGGTTGATATTACATTAGTTTCTTGAAGATGCGATTTACCAACTTGTTCTAATACGTTCGGAGTGGATTAGACTTGAAGGAGAAACGAGTTTGTAGTGCCGGATTTTGAACGTTTTGGAAAGTCATTTTTCCAGCATTATTTTAAGAAAACGTGTCCCTGTTAAGGAGGTAATTGTGTCTACACGGTCGCAATTCGTACTCGACACGCGGAAACAATGTTTTCGCCGCATCGGACTAGTTACAAGTTGTTTGCAAGTGACATTACTGATTTTTAAAAACTTGACAGTCGAAAGTTCGGTTTCAGTGCAATAGTCATAACGCACGTGAAGTTACAGGAAGAATTTCGGTAGGTTGATATTAAATTAGTTTCTTGAAGATGCAATTTACCAACTTGTTCTAATATGTTTGGAGTGGATTAGACTTGAAAGAGAAGCGAGTTTGTAGTGCCGGATTTTGAAAGTTTTGGAAAGTCATTTTTCCAGCATCATCTTTAGAAAACGTGTCCCTGTTGAGGAGGTAATTGTGTCTACACGGTCGCAATTCGTACTCGACGGGCGAAAACAATGTTTTCGCCGGATCGGACTAGTTACAAGTTGTTTGCAAGTGACATTACTGATTTTTAAAAACTTGACAGTCGAAAGTTCGGTTTCAGTGCGATAGTCATAACGCACGTGAAGTTACAGGAAGAATTTCGGTAGGTTGATATTAAATTAGTTTCTTGAAGATGCGATTTACCAACTTGTTCTAATATGTTTGGAGTGGATTAGACTTGAAGGAGAAGCGAGTTTGTAGTGCCGGATTTTGAACGTTTTGGAAAGTCATTTTTCCAGCATCATTTTTAGAAAACGTGTCCCTGTTAAGGAGGTAATTGTGTCTACACGGTCGCAATTCGTACTCGACGGGCGAAAACAATGTTTTCGCCGGATCGGACTAGTTACAAGTTGTTTGCAAGTGACATTACTGATTTTTAAAAACTTGACAGTCGAAAGTTCGGTTTCAGTGCAATAGTCATAACGCACGTGAAGTTACAGGAAGAATTTCGGTAGGTTGATATTAAATTAGTTTCTTGAAGATGCAATTTACCAACTTGTTCTAATATGTTTGGAGTGGATTAGACTTGAAGGAGAAGCGAGTTTGTAGTGCCGGATTTTGAGTGTTTTGGGAAGTAATTTTATCGACAGGATTTTTGGAAAACGTGTTTCTGCTGAGGAGGTAACTGTGTTGAAGCCGGTGCATAACAATCTTGTAACTATCAGTCAGAAAAACGCGTAAGTAGAACCAGCGGGTTGAGGTCAGACAATTACCCACAGAGCGATGACAAGCTTTTTTTCTCCTTTTTTGCTGAGTTTCGACGACAGTGGCTTATTGTTGTTCTTGAGAGTTGAAGCTGGCCACGTGCGCTTTAGAATTCTTGACATCTTGAGTATGAGGTATTCCATCTAAACCAAAACCACTTCCCGGCCAATTTTTTTTCTGTTTCTCTTGCAACTTTACTTCCTCTTAAAACGTCATAACCGATTTTCAGATTTTTTTTGTTATTTTTACCACTAAGCTTCACGGAATTGAACTTTTTTCCAAATTTGACGTTTTAATTTTTTTATCCATTTTTTTTCACAATTTGCAAATTTTGCTAATTTTTTTTCCCCGACAGAAGTTTTGAAACGTTCGTCTGACTTACGACTGTAGGTCAAAATTAAAAAATGTTTACGCAATTCGTAATCGTGCTTTTTTCACTCATGGATATCAATATGTGAGCTCAAAAAAATTATCAGTGAACAAACACAGCCAGAAGAAGGAAGTAATAGTAAGCATTCCATTTTCGAATAATAATAGTAGTAGTAGTAATTCTTTTTATTGCGTCAGATTATGAATTTGATTTGTTTTAATTTTTTATCTTCTCTGTATCTTCGATGTATTAAATTTTGAGAAGGTCTGGCAAAGAAGCTTTTTTTTGAGGATCAAACGTTTGCATTATAGATTCTATACTGCCCTTGACATTTGTGCATATCGATTCGAGTCAAATTTCACTTGTGTCTATATTTTGATATCCCAAATAAAGTCCGGCTCACCTCACCTTTATCTATCATCACAGGATTGAGAATCTGAAGTAGAAAATATTGAAAGAAAATCTGAGTGTGAACACAAACCTTCTTCTGAAGCATTCTATCGATGCAGCTACTTTTTTTTTATTCAAATATACCTCGGGTCATTAAAAAAAAAGTTTCCTTCGACCTCAACGCCGAGGTTCATTTTATTGAACGTTTTTCTTGTTATATTGAAAAATTTTCAATTAATATAGATGCACCAACAATTTCAAAGACAGTACAATTTGTTCTTTGCGAATAATATAAATTGCGTCGATGATGAAAAATCTTCAATACTGACAGATGAGTTACAGAATGGAAATTTATGTTAACGATAAAATTTTACCCCTCAAAGACATGTGCCATTTTTCATCAATGCCACGAAGCTTTTATCAATCTGTCATATCGAAAAAAGCAGAGACGCTTAGGTAAATATTTCACCAATTGCGTCACAGAAACCAGCATGTTTTCTTTGTCTCATTTGCACCCTATGCTGTCTGTTTATGTTCGGAGGGGTGAAGCATTCACGAGGGTGAGATTAAGGTGGACTCGATTGTAATTCGACAAGGGGTGGCGACGTATTCTCTGTCTTGTAGACAGCTATCACGATACATGATGCACAATAGTAAAGTTATACGCGAAAGAAAAACGATAAGATACAATAATGTGATTCTGATGAAAAGACTTGGAAGAAATCGCAAGGCCACTACTTTAACGAGAATCAAGATTAGAAATCGATCGCGTAGCTCAGACAGCTGCTCTCTGACATTCGAAAAATTCAGCATGGTTTGCTGATCGTATCTGGCATCACACTTCTATGTCCCTTTATCTAACTTCCCCATAAGGGAAGTGATGTTTTCGTAAAGATTTTTTTTTAAATCATATTTTCATCTCAGGATGCTCAAAATGTTCTGAAACGTTGAGATAAATAATTTGTGCATGTCTTCATGAGTGAGTATGTTCCGATTCTTTTATTCTTAAATTTCGTACATATATATAGTGTAGGTAGACAGAGGCTGAGTTCAAATTTAGCTCGAATCCGTTGAATGGTTCCAAAATTATGACATTTTGAATTTTTCCCAAAATTACTCATCACGCTCCAACTCATTTTCCAAGATATTGGGCTGAAATTTGGTCCACGAATGGACTATTGTATATTAATAATTAGTACAAATTGTTCGAACATCGATTGGGTGGGGGTAAGAAAAGCGAATGACCAAAATGGTGATTGATAAAAATAGCGAATTTCGAAATTAGGAACGTCTGAATCTAGAATGGTCATCATTATGAAATTCGTTATTTCAGCAAATCGCTATTTTAACCATTCCCTATTTTTACCTCCATCTTATTAAAATGCATCCAAAATAGCGAATGATAAAAATGACGAATAGCTGAAAAATTAAATTCCATAATTATAGACATTCTACATTGAGACGTGCCTTATTTTTAAATTCGCTATTTTAGCCATTCGATTTTTCGACCTCCACTCAAATTGTCGAAAAAAATGCATACAAATGCTTAAGTACGGATTGAAAAATTTATTGTTGCGAAAGCTGCAATAAGAATAGTGTTAACACCCCAGTTATGAACAACATTTTTGAGAACCCTTCAAATGTCACTGAAAGGAAAAAGTTTTTGTATTCATAAATGATCAGCAGCAAAGACATACATTATTTTTCGACCTAGTTCGCAATTCGAAAAAGTCTCGTGTATTAATTAAATAACCAACTTCGTAATAATCGAGGAATATCTCGGACTATAAATAAATATTAACTTCCTTCTGAGTATCGTCTTCGATCGAGAACACATACAAGGTGGATATTTATTGGACTTATTGGAACCCCTGTGTGACCCAAAGAGAATATACGCATCAGTTTCTGAGGCATGCGATATGTAGACCGAGGATTCAGTACGAGACGTGTCTCCGAGGTGCACAGTTGTCATCAGCAAGTGTCTATTATATTGCAATTTATATACAGTGCAAGGTCAAAATTTCCATAATGGAATTGGAGTATTTTTCACTCGCGTCCATCACCGAGAATATAATGAATCGTCTTCACACGTGAGAGATTGCAGTAATAATAAAATAATTGATCGAAGGAAAATTTAATTTATCTTCCACGAAAGTTTGAGAATATGACATATGCATGATCGCAAAACGACTTTCACATGGACTTTTGGTCCATAAGTTGATACGTTGGCCTCTTCACCCTCCGACTGCTGATTAATTTACAGAGACTCTAGTCAATAGCGAAATTATTTTCGCAACCGGAACACATCGGATTATAGCAATTTTTCCACTCGATAAACAAGGAACTTCTGGGGTTTGATATATTTATCCCAAATTCCAAATATTATCAATTCCCTGACGTCACATGTAGAAAAAAATATCGTACGTGTCAGTTACATACACGATCGTCTGTATATTTGTTTTGATAAACGATTTTTTTTAGTCATATACAATTATAACATCCGGTTGTAAAATCTATGGTGAGTTGTGATAAGTTTTGTGCTTTCTTATATTTGCTGCAATAGAAAGAATTTTATATCACGCGTGAATGATCCTGGCTATTATTAAATAAAAACTATTATACAATAGTAGCATATGTGACTGATATTATAGTTGCCTTCAATAGTGTATTGTTATTGTGACTAAGGGTCAAATTTATAGTCCCAAGTTTGAACTTAAGTTCAATCTTTTTGAAAAATTAAAGTTAGTTTTTCCATAAATTCGCGGAGCCAATAAGAGTGCGTCACCCAATTCAGATAATGTTGTAGTTTCTGACACTGAATGTATATATATATATATATCAAAATGTCAGAAACTGGCAATTCTTTAGTGTCTCAAACAGCGAGATACATAGAAAAAAAAAACTTGACACGTATGACTCAACAGTAACTAAATTATTATTACTTCAAATTAAATGATCATTTCTTAAGGATTTGGCTTCCCAGCCGAGTTAATCTTATTCAAACGGCTTCAATGTATACGTCAAAGCAGTTTTTTCCAGTTTTATATTATGACATGTTCGTAAACAGTAAAAAAATCGGGACGACGCTTCCAAAGATGTCAGACACTGGGCCGTTTACCTCAACATATCGCACGGTGCGATAATGATTGTCACGAACAAGTTCAGCGCTCTGTCATTATCTGCCTCAACTCCAGGGATCAAAGTTTGCCGCTATCAAAATATATATTTCAAGACATTCTCAACGCACGTGCTCAGTCTCGTGCTTCGATAATACCGATCAAATGTGAATCAGCCAAGAAAATTTGATAACATAGTAATGATCGACTGCATTACCGGGGTGACAGGTTTAGGATCAAGCGAAAGACTACTGCGGTCACAGAAGTGTAACCTCCTGATATTGCATCACATTGCAATTAAACGCGGTCACGATAGTCATAATAATGGAATAATCCAAGATCCAGAAAATGAAACGGAATGAAACATTAATAATACACGGAAATAGAACATTTTTATTATAACGTGTCCCACAAAAAAATATTGGAGGCATCGGGACTAATTTTTATCATGACGATCTTATATATATTTGATTATTTCTTAAATTATTCACCCCAATAGAAAGTGGATGGCCCTTTAAAAAAAATTTTACTGCACTTTTCGCGCTCTTGTGATTTTTTTTATTTCAACAACTTTTCTCTGTGTTTACATTCTCGAAAAAAATCGTGAAGTAGCTCCATTTCCGTGAGGTGTACTTGAGACCGTCTATATCGGCATAGGTTTTTCCGCAATTTTTCCCTATGCCCTCAGCAGAAATGCTATGAAATGCTATGGCAAATGCGATATAGAGTAGGAAGTCGAATGCGGCCGCATGGGGGCCTGGTTATTGATCCGGACCAGGTCCTCAGAGGGGACTGGCTATTGATCCGGACCAGGCCCTCAGGGGGGCCTGGTTACTGATCCGGGCCCACCCTGTAATAGAAATAATGTCTGCAGACGGACGGAAATGCGGATGAAAAAAAATAATGATATAAAGGAACACGAGCGCTGAAGCACCTGTATCTGCTAACCCTGGTTAAACTATAACATCGGTTATAAAGTGGTTTCTTTGATGAAGTAATCCGGAAAATCAAAAAGAAAAATTGAAAAACGGGTCATCACGTCAAAATAGTGAGAAATTAAAAAAATCAGTTGCAAAACAGTCACCACGACGGAAATATAGGAAGATTAATGAAATATTGCAAAACAGTCACCACGACGAAAATATAGGAAAATTAACGAAATATTGCAAAAAATTCAGAAATATAGGAACAGTCAGGAAATATAGGAAAATTAACGAAAAATTGCAAAACAGTCACCTCGCCGAAATAATTGAAAAACGGAAAACCAGTTACCACGCCGAGAAAACGGTAGAACATGGTAATGTCAAATAAAAGTTGCGAATCCGAAGGAACGATTGCTATTTGTCAAAAACGATAAAATCGTCTCGACACTGTGTTAGAACGCAGATAAATAACGTCGCTTGACCAAATAATCGAATGGCCTAAAACGACGTCGTTTAAAGAGTCGGCTGACCGTCTTCAGGAACGACAGGGATACGAAAGTAACTTAGTTAAGTATAGACACCAAGGTCTCAGCAAAACTGACCTCCGAATCACCGAATGATGCGCCAGCTGGTGCAGGTCTAAGCGGTCACCCATTTAAGTAATGGCCGTAAATAATGCTACTTAACTACTAACTAAGGAAACCTTGTGAAATAACATTTCATACAAACCGTGGATAAGCACGTTTGTTTAGCGATTTATTCACTGGTGAGTTTGCCCTACAGTACACCAAAATAATGGGAGGTCAAAAGTTAAATTTTCAGAATGGATCGGTGATCAAATTTTAGTGTTTGATGTCTTACTTTATCTGTCGAAAAGTGGATTCTGGATAAACCGACACTGGTGCTTGTGCGACCAGTTTACAGAACGCGTATAAAAAAATATAGTTTACACACGGAGGGTTAAGTGTATTCCGTAAACAGGATTAAAAATGGTCCAGTGAAAATCTTGATCCAGGCAAGTGTCTTTACATAGCTGTCGAGGATCTCGAATCAACGTAGTAGCGGTTTGATCTCCGAATACTTACATGCGCCTATCGTAACTTGGAGTCTGTTGGTTACCGGTGACCTGCGCGGTCAGCGAGAGCTCCACTCGACAAGTTCACGTTAAAGCAACTCTTCAGTGTCGACGCGCACCCCAATCCGCGAAGGTTTGCCACTGATATCTCGCTTCAAGTTTTTTCGGCATTCCAAAAGGATCAATGACATTTTCTTTGATTTCGTTTGTTCACTATCGACAGACGAATTATTTTGTGATTAGCAGTATCGCGATATTCAATCATAAATAACCATTAATAGTATTTTTTTCAAACTGTCATACTATTGTGAGTGAATGTGCTGATGAGATTTTAAATGTGACCAGTTTCAAAGTTGAGTGTCTTTTTTTTTGTATTTGGACGTAATATATGGCTAAAAATATATTTCAAATTATGTCAACACGGCTGAAGATCAAAGGTAATTGGAAAATGAATTAAAAGTCAGACAAATTTGTTGTTAACTCTGGAATGGAATTGAGCTTGGAGACATTTAATCTGTAGACAGTACTGCAATTATGGGATGACCACGTGGGGCCGATACTTTATCACTAAAGCCGGGTACCCATCCAATTTATGGAACAGCTTCAGCCTTTATCAGCCGCAGGGACAGAAGCTAGATAAAAAAAAAAGTTGATTGCTTCATTGTCCTTTTGTGTCTACGTTGTGGAATAACTCATCAGCGATGCGATCAACTGTCTGTGAAGAAAAATCAAAACTAACGTTTTGTTTAATGGCATCGTGTATATGTAAATGGACTCGGTTGTTTTTTTCCTCTTCGTGGAGACGACTTTTCGTGTTCGCTTCACAAATTATGCTAAATGACACTCATCACGGCGTTTTATTGTCCCCATGCTAAAGAGAGCACTGTAACTTTCTTCTACCTACAGGAGACATTGTACTTCTGGCTTCAACTGCTATTAAGCAATTGTAAAACTCATCGTGTCAACTTAACTTGCTATTGGATAAAATAATAATGACGACCAGCATCCAAATGTCTTCATGTTTTTAACATTACGTCACTGATGTTGAAATAAAGCTGCAAAGTCGATCTTTGGAAATTGTTTCCTCATTATTTTCGGTTTTTTTTATGGTAGTTACCTCCATGAGGAAGTATGTTAATTGGTTTTGGATTTCTCATAGAGAAGCTTTGTAAAAAAAAACCAAAAATAATGAGAAAGCCATTCGCAAAGTTCTACTTTGCAACTTTTTTCAAACGGGGATCAGCGAATGAGGGAAATCCATAGATTTTTTTTCGATATACCACATCTCAAGAGTATCATCCTGAATTTTCAGCCAAAAAACTCATCAAGGTCGCGAAATAGGAGCTAATACATAAATTATTCATTATATTATATTTTTACGGCCTTATGAAGAAGTGATCAATTCTGGTCCTTCGACAGTTTTTTTAAAAATAAGCACGTTTCTTTCTGTCATCTTGTTCACATTGATGGTGATTCAATGGACGATTTTTTTCGGAGGATTGTCCGTACGAATCTTGAACGTCGCTCTATCCGTTCTTAAGATTTTATTTTGCTGGTCCTTACGGTTTACTTTATGGATTTCGCTTATGATGCACAGAATAGAAAATACTGCTTACCAAGCCATTCGCAAAGTTCTACTTTGCAACTTTTTCCAAACGGGGATCAGCGAATGAGGGAAATCCATTTTTTTTTTCGATATACCACATCTCAAGAGCATCATCCTGAATTTTCAGCCGAAAAAACTCATCAAGGTCGTAAATAGGTGCTAATACATAAATTATTCATTATATTATATTTTTACGGCCTTATGAAGAGGTGATCAATTCTGGTCCTTCGACAGTTTTTTTTTTTAATAAGCACGCTTCTTTCTGTCATCTTGTTCACATTGATGGTGATTCAATGGACGATTTTTTTCGGAGGATTGTCCGTACGGATCTTGAACGTCGCTCTATCCGTTCTTGAGATTTTATTTTCCTGGTCCCTACGGTTCACTTTATGGATTTCGCTAGTGATGCACAGAATAGAAAATTCTGCTTACCCCTGTAGAATAAACGATAGACTGACGCTTCGATACAACTTCAAGCCTCCGGATTTATTCCACCCTTGTATCGCTGTAACAGAAGGCAGCGCGACCGCCGTGGAATAACTCACAACTTCTTCAATATTGCAAATTTTCACATTAAATTAACACACAATATTCTTTGAACTACAAGCTACAAGAAATGTGAATTGGATCACTTTATTTTTCTAATTGAAGATTAAACAAAAGCTTACAATATATTGTCATCAGGCGCTGTTGCAAATGATCGAAACCAATCACCAGGACAAATTTGAAGAGCCTCTCCAAACATTTGCTCATCCACGCTTTTTTTTCAATGACACAAAATGATTAAAAAATCAATGTTGACATGAATACCTAAAAAAGAGTTATTTTCATAAACACAAGCTGTATTCATGAGAGATAAAAATTAAACACTTACGTTTTGGGCTAACACGTTGAGCTGCACATTTTTTGCCTCAAAGCAATTCGTGCTGAAAATATTACATCGCATAAATTTTCAGCAAAAAAATTCTTGCCGTCCATTTGTTTGAATATTATTGATAATAACTTCTGGGAGGATAAATCACCGGGAAATATTCCACGAGGGTAGTAATACGAATGATGAGTTACAGAATAACGTAAACAAAAATTACAATGTGTAGATGGATCGTGTAGGTGGCGAACGTCGAGGCAGTTCAATCAAGGGCCCCCATTTTATTCGAAATGATATTTCTGGATTTTCGTACGATGAGAGACACGAGTGTTTCCGACAGAACGTACACTAAATGCATCACGCATATGGGCCTCGGGGGTCCTTAAATAAACCCGCGGGAACATGTAAATATTTATCATCGGAATGGCAGTCACGTATCACTATTCAATTTCACTGTTTGTCCGTTGATTCGCTTTTGTCGGTTCGGTTAGCATCGAAACTCTCGCGAACCCCGACAGACACTCGTAATCGTGTTCTGCGTCGGATTGTTGGCTAACGTCAGTCACATTCAGGTGAAATCCCGAGTAAAGTATAGCAAGTGGCCAAATTATCCCGGAATGTATCGTGGACGTTGATCTCCCTCTAACCCAACAAATGATATTGCCTCAAATAATAGTCGGATTGAAGCAGACACCTGTTAAACGCACAAGCGTTATGCTAGTTATGGAAGCTATTTAGCGACAAGTTTCTGTTTTTAGAGTCGTCTTTACAGTCCCATTTTTGACAACAAAGAAACTTTGTTCGTGAAGAATCTATTTTTTTACATTTTTATCTGAAATTTTTCTGAACTCTGTTGAAAAGGTCTGAAAGAAGCCAATATAAATGGGCACAAACCATTTAGATTCATATGGAATATTTTGTACAATTCTGTTTAACAAAAAAAAAAATAATCAAATATATCGTCGATGGTTATGGTAAAAGAAGTATATATGGTAATATAAGCAATAAATAATTAATCAATTTTTTGAGATATTGTTTTCTTCGTAATAAAATATTTTTCTCAATTCGTTCCATTTGTTTAAATTTTCCCCAGTTTATAAACTGCCACATCGAATAGAAAAATCTTGTTGAATTTATATCGAAGCTTCCTTAAACGTCCTGGCTGCTATTTTATTGATTGTTATCTGTACACCCAGTCACATTCCGAGGCTTCCGAGGGATTTATTATCAATTTAATTGATTTCCCATGAAGCATTATTATGGAATGGCTCACCCCCGATGGGATTTCGTAAAGAGCCCTTACTTCTTGGAGAATCTCATCGTTGAGCCGGATATCCGAGCTTTTCCGCTAACTGCACAGAGAAAAGTAAATAAGTGGGCACCCTCAAAAAAAGGTTGCACGAACGCCCTTCTCGTTAGTCCATACCGGGCATTCCATCTCGATTCGACCTGACCTTCAACCTCCTTAATTTCCCTCGCAATTTTTAGTAGGATTGGTTAGCCCCTCAAATTTACCAGGTTTTTAAAATTTTTTCTATGCAAAATTTTTTTTAAAGTGACCTATCGAATGCCATACCTTAAAAATCAGAAGAAAGTTCTGGAAAATACCATATTGAATATCAATCTTTTCTAGCTTATAACCAAAGTGGGCAAAATTTTTTTATCTTTAGTTTATAAGCTTTTTTAAAGAATAAAATTAGTTGAATAGAAGGAAAAAATAAATTTTACTATAAACCACTTGTAAAACGTTTCTATGCATATATATATACAGAAATGTTTGTCAGACATTTGGTGCTAGAATGTGAGTTGAATGGTGTTGGAATAAAGTCATAATGCGGAAAACCCTGAAAAACTTCTGAAAATTGTAAAAAATCCGGTTTTTTTTAAATAATTTTTTTCATAAAGAAAAGCTCAAAAACCTTAAGAAAAAAAAATCTGTCCGACTTTGGCTATAAGCTAGAAAATTAGGATTTCAACAAAGTATTTTTCGGAAGTTTTTCATATTACAAAATTATGGCATTCGACATGTTACTTTAATAAAATGTAAGCAAACTAATTTTTATAAAAAAAACCAAACATAAAAAAGTGGTGTATTTGAGGGTCTAAACAATCCTATACAAAATTAGTCAAGCCTAGTCAGGGAGCTCGAGGGTCAGTTAGAATTAGGGTGACATGCCCCTTGCAATCACTCGTTTATGGATGTGGCTACGACTTATTTGTTGTCCCAACTCTTATAACCTTTATCTTAGGTGCTAAGTGAATAGTTCTAGCAAGTTACTTATAGCCAACTCATAAAATGGTGGATGCCCCAACAAAACTTTCCTCTTAAAACGCAGTGATCACCGCCAGAAATTTCGTCGCCCAATCCTATATTCGCAAACGCCTATAGGTCTGTCTCTTTCTAACATAGTGTCTTTGTGTCTTTGTGTCTTTGTGTCAAAAAAGAAATGGCCATATCGAATGAGAAGCCAGTAGCTTAGTCCAATTTTACGGTACTCGAGATACGGGAGAAAGCAGCTCCCGAAATTTCTGGGAGGGTTGAGGGAGGCGTGTATCACTGCCTCTTTTCTTTGAATTCCTTAAAAAAAAACGGCCATATCGAATGAGGAGCCAGTAGCTTAGTCCAATTCTACGATACTCGAGATACGGGAGAAAACAGCTTCCGAAATTTCTGGGAGGGTTGAGGGAGGCGTGTATCACTGCCTCTTTTCTTTTAATTCCTTAAAAAAAAACGGCCATATCGAATGAGAAGCCAGTAGCTTAGTCCAATTCTACGATACTCGAGATACGGGAGAAAACAGCTTCCGAAATTTCTGGGAGGGTTGAGGGAAACGTGTATCACTGCCTCTTTTCTTTTAATTCCTTAAAAAAAACGGCCATATCGAATGAGGAGCCAGTAGCTTAGTCCAATTCTACGATACTCGAGATACGGGAGAAAACAGCTTCCGAAATTTCTGGGAGGGTTGAGGGAAACGTGTATCACTGCCTCTTTTCTTTTAATTCCTTAAAAAAAAACGGCCATATCGAATGAGGAGCCAGTAGCTTAGTCCAATTCTACGATACTCGAGATACGGGAGAAAACAGCTTCCGAAATTTCTGGGAGGGTTGAGAGAGGCGTGTATCACTGCCTCTTTTCTTTTAATTCCTTTAAAAAAAACGGCCATATCGAATGAGGAGCCAGTAGCTTAGTCCAATTCTACGATACTCGAGATACGGGAGAAAACAGCTTCCGAAATTTCTGGGAGGGTTGAGGGAGGCGTGTATCACTGCCTCTTTTCTTTTAATTCCTTAAAAAAAAACGGCCATATCGAATGAGGAGCCAGTAGCTTAGTCCAATTCTACGATACTCGAGATACGGGAGAAAATTTACGGGAGTAAATTTAAAATTTCCTATTTTTACCCTGTGAGATCGCCCTTGAGATGAAGGGCGAGGAGGACAATACTATTTATTGTAACGCGCTATTTCGCGGCGTTACACTATTGATATTATTACTGCAAAACGTGTATAGATCTCAACTGTTCTACGGGAAATTGATGAATCCAGAATCCAGATAGACATTTATGAGTAAAGGAGCAGTAAATTCATGCCGACAGGTGCTATGTATATGCTATAGGTCGATTTCCTCCCTGTCTCATGCATAGAGAAAAAGAGCCGCTGATACTTTAGTAAATTTTGCGGGTGTTTGGATGAGTTATGACCATCAAAATCCGACGGCACTTTCGGAGTTTTCATATCCCCTAAAAGATGGTTGGCAATATTCGGATAAAATGCCATTTACAATAACTTTAGCTCTAACTAACCACCCTTATTCATTGGGTTGATCGAGGAGGGCCCTTTTGTCGATTGATCTATTTATCCGTCACCTTTGTTTAAGGGTCACATTTCAGTTTGACGGCCCGAAAATTAGCCTATTTTCACGATTCTATTTCATGTTCATAATGTCGATAATGTTTTTTGATAACAGGATGAATACTATCGCCACGATGTCGAACGCGACTGTGACCCTAAATGACACCGATTTAGAACTGCCCATCGATATGCGCTTCAACGAAGGCAACTTGGTCAGTATCGTGACGTACAGCGTTCTTATGGCGATCTCCATCGCCGGAAACACCACTGTTTTAGTCCTCATACTGAAAAAACGGAGTTTGAACAGATCGCGGATCAACACGATGCTCATTCATCTTGCAATAGCGGATTTAATGGTAAAATTATATTTCTCTCTTATAAAAATTAGATTCATACTTCGAACTGGAGAATTTTGGTGATCAATATCGAACGCTTTTTGGGCTATCGAAATTGTTCGCTTTCGTAAAAAAATTCTTATTAGTTAAGAGGACCCAGTTTCCTAAAATAAACATAAAAAAATTCTTGAAATTATATTCTTGTAAAAAAATGTTAAGTTTTAACTTAACTTAACTTTAATGGTGCAGTCCAGTAGTTAAAAAATGATGACACTTAGAAATTGTTCCAAAACCACTCATCACCCTCTAATTGTCGCATTTTTCAAGATATTGTGCTTGAATTTGGCCCATGCATGGACCAAATTGGATATAACAATAGACTGATAATTGTCGTTGAATTTTGTAAAAATCGATTAAAGCATTCAAATTCCACAGGTACAAAATTAGGTGTAAAATCTCAAGAAATTGTATATTACACAAAAATATGTTTGAGTTATAATTCGTGATAAAATTATGAGGTCCATGAAGTTCGAATTTTACAAAAATGTACATATGTATCTGCCAAATCAACAGGTCACTCTTCTAATGATGCCACTGGAAATAGGCTGGAATGCAACAGTTTCGTGGAAAGCTGGCGATGCTATGTGTCGAATAATGGCCTTTTTCAGGATATTTGGAATATATCTATCTTCCTTCATTCTAGTTTGCATAAGCGTCGATAGGTAAGGACCTAATCAGAGGAGACAAATTTACAATACGTGATAACGAATGATTCGTTACTCAGCCTCATCTAAATTATCGGTATTTTTATTTTATTGAGATATTACGCTGTTCTTCGTCCGTTGCATTTGATGGATGTGGATCGACGAGGCAAGGTGATGCTGATTGGGGCTTGGTCTGCTGCTGTATTTTGTTCCGCACCTCAGGTAAGCTTTTTTTAATGATAGGATTATACGTTACTCCATGTTGGGATTAAACATCAGTTAAAAAAAAATTCTCATAACTCTCACCTCACGGAAATGTACATAATGCCTGTGGAGAGAATCTCTCGAAGATGCTGTTCTCGCAAAAAAATTCTAAGAGGAGCTGACTAATTAAAGCTAAATTAATCGAGACACCTCGTAGTTTTATCCAGTGCTGACCTTTTGCGTTTAATTACAGAATTATAACGTACTTAATGGGGTTGAAATGTAAAAATTTTTTAAAGCTGAGTTGGAAGGAAAAACCGTAATAACCCAACAGAGTATAACAAAGAAAGCCCCAAAAATGGAAAAAATAATAATAATAATATATGAATAAATCTAAAATTCCAGATGGTCGCTTTCCACGTCCAGATCCACCCTAACTACACGTGGTACGAACAATGTATCACCTACAACGCATTTCCCAGTGACGGGCATCACCAACTCATTTATTTTCTGTTTGGAATGGTGATGATGTATTGCCTACCTCTTGCAGTTATCATATACACATATTCCAGTATTCTCTTGGAAATATACAGACGGTCTAGGGAATCGGTTAGCGGTAAGTCAAACTCCGTCTTAATCCATAACCCGAAAACTTACAAGGTACCATAATTGATACGTTAAGAGAATTTCTGTATTCGAAAGTATTGTTAAAAGTAGTAATTCCTAAGTTTCGAAAAAAATGACCAAAAAGTGGACAATTCCAGAGTAATTCTAAGATCAATTCAATATCACATTTACCGACGAATTTGAAAGAAGTTTGGGACTTGATTTCAGTAACTTTTTAAAACAATTTTATGGTGGATAAAAAATTATACGGTTTTACTAATTTGAACATTATTTAAGATAAAAAGTTGTTGAAAGTAAGTTACTAATCGCGCTGGAATTAGTGAGAAAAAAACTTGACATCAGATCGACATTAAAATCGCTTCGAACTTCCCTAAGATTTTTTGTCTTGACGCATGTCGAAAGTGGCACTTTCGAGATATGTCATCTTATGATCTCAATTGGACATAATTATTTTTTCGAGTGAGAGCTGAAAGGGAATATCTGCGTTTTTAATTAATGTTGTGTAATTATAGACAGGATTCGTCGCTCCTCGCTTGGATTTCTCGGTCGAGCCAAAATACGTACACTGAAAATGACGATAATAATCGTTGTGGTGTTTTTCGTCTGCTGGACTCCGTATTACATCATGAGTGTTTGGTGAGTCGACGGCTTTCCTCGTTGTCATCAACAAGCGATACATCAATCATGTAGTACAGTTTCATGTGATCCAAGGGTGAAATAAAAATAATCTCCAATGCTGAAAAGGGTAGCTCAGGATTGCTTGAAATCATACAAAATCCCATAAGTTATTTTTTTCTGTTCCCAGACGACCATCAATTTTGGAAGTTACATTATTTTCTCTTTATTGGCAACATACATTATTCGGGCACGACATTTTTTTGGGATTTTCACCGTCATGGAAAATTCATGACCGTGCAATAAAATGACACACATGGGTAGTGGGGAAATTTGGGGAAAGGGTGGGAGGTTTGCCAATAGAATAAAAGGACTCTCTCTAAGCGTTTCTCACACAATTTTCTCACAACATGTATTAGGTATTGGATCGATCGGGAAAGCGCTAAGAAGGTCGACCAACGTATCCAAAAAGCTCTGTTTTTATTCGCTTGTACGAATTCCTGCATGAATCCCATCGTCTACGGTGCTTTCAACATTCGGCGCAATACTCAGGTGAGTAAATCGATTATTCTCAAGCTCAATCGCAAATATGGACATAACAAAATGAATGTGAAAAGCGTGCAAAGTAGAACCTTGCAAATTGCTTCCTCATTATTTTTTGCTTTCTACAAAGTTACGTCTATGAGGAAGTATATTGATGAATTTTGATTTCCTCATAGAGGAAGCTGTAATTTGTATGTAATGTAACTTGATGAAAATGTATTTTCATCAAATTGTGAAAAGTGATTTATTTTCGGATTGCACATCATTTTTTACATACTTGGTATGTAATGAGAAAAAAAACATCGTAATATTGTTGAATAACGGTGGTTAGTTTTGATCGTCGGTGTAATTCTTTAACTACTGAGCCTCTCACTAATGAAAAAAAAAAAATTGCATTAAAAAAGTGTCATTTTACTGAATCAAAATAGGTGAACATTCAATTTTTTATTATTTTTTTATGTAAAATCACTAAACACTTTTCTGAAAATATGAATCATGTCGTTAATTTTAAAATATCGATGTAATTCTAAAGTACACAAATACCGATTACATGTGTTTAATGTATTCTTTTGTCCATACAGAAAATGGGATCATCGGAGAGACCAGCGTCACTTGCGAAAAAGAAAAAAGGCACAGTGAAGGATGTGGTTTGTCGAGTGTCCTGGCGTCGTTCACGAGACGAATTCGATTGCCGTCAGACGGGCCGTTCTATGCAAAGTGCAACCGAAACTGCTATCACGACGTTTAACATACCCGAACGCATTGCTCGAGACGGCAAAGAAAAAGAGGGTGAGTTATAACTCATATAACACATATTTAGAGTGTAGTCTATAGACTACACTCTAAAAATCAAAGCGTGGTACGAGTGTGCCATTTTCTACCTTTTACATTGTGACGTCTTTTTACACACTTCCAAACGTGTTGCTTATCCAAGGCAACAATAAGTAAACGGAAAACGCTTATAAGTGTTATAAGGGAAGCCAGTCATAATATTCTAGCGCAAAATATCTTTCGACAAAATCTCCACAGCAATACATCCTTTTCGAAAATATCGTGAAAAATCGGAAAATCGGCAAAAAATTATCCCTTGTATACGACAATACATCCTTTACATAAATATCCTGTTTATAAATGTCCTGAGAAATCTGAAAAATCGAGATAAAATATCCAATGAACTACGTACAATCCAATGTACTCGCATTAAATTTTAAAAAAAACCCTGAATTAATACCGTGTGTTGATTGAATAATTTAGTGATTTTACTGGGTTGTTGATTGGTCATAGATAATTAATATTTATTATTAGCCTTTTCCCCGCGCGACTAAATAGATTTTTTGGGGTAGCGAGTCGAAGCTCGCACTTCATTCATTGGAGTGAAATTGCAGTTCGAAATTTCCACTGTTTCTTAAAAGCCCGGTTTACACACGAAGGGTTAAATTGTACACAATATCATAAATCGTATAGAGTTTTAAATAGTACACAATATCATAAATCGTATAGACTTTTAAATAGTACACAATATCATAAATCGTATAAAGAGTTTTAAATAGTACGCAATATCGTAAATCGTATACAGAGTAAAAATTCGTACACATTATGATGAATCGATTGCAGAGCACGATTCCAGTATGATTATTCCGATTCGTCAACACAAAAATTTCTTTTCTAATGGTAAAGTGTTCCAACTAGTCCCAGTCTTTCCTCCTGATTCTTCTCCATTTTCTCGTTACGTGAAAAATCAGTGCAAGTTTCTCGTTACAGTTGGCATGCGATACGACACGAACGAGGTATGAGTCAAGCTCAACGGGGAAAAAGCTCGATCCTCGCCTACGGAAAATCACGTAGCTGGTGCAGCGACATTCGAGAGCAATATAGTAAGGTGCGAATACGAGGTAGCGCTAAGGGTGAGAGTTCTCGGCTGACCATAAACCCAGACCGTTAATCAAGCTCAGATTCTTAAGCTCTCGAACAAGATATTCTCCAAGGATTTCTGCGTGTCGACGCTGACCGATTTCATATTAAAACATTGTCTGTGTGACGTGAAAATATTAAAAGTTTACCAGTTCAACGAGTGTAGAGTCAATCAAAGTGTTATTAACGTTAGTCTTCGCATTCGCAGCTTAAAGCTCAAAAGTATTTAGTATAATTGTGAAAAATGTCTCGTAGTGATATATATACGTTCGGTGATCGAAGAATCGGAATCAAGATCGTTTTTTTTTTTCTACAAATCAAGTGCGATGGACCAAATTTTATTGTTTTAAATTGAGGATCAGACGACGAAGCGGATTTACTGCCGAAGAAGTCAGAAGATTTCAAGGACATCGGTTGAAGAATTGAGAAGGAATTGCGGTTAAGTTGATTTTCAATGGACGTACTGTCTAGGTGAGTTTTTCTTTCTTCGATATATCTTCGGAAATTCATTTAGACGTTTAAGCTGTTCTCTAGAAAAGGTTGTAAAAGTGAACGTTATACTAAATATGATCACTTTATAACCTCTGTCGTTTATTCGTTCATGTATAGAGCATTCCATATTTGGTAAAAAATTATGCCAATCTAGCGTCTGAAGATATTTCTTTTAAATTACATGGTCGAATGAAGATCTATCCTATAATAATCAAAAATAAAAACACTCTGACAATAATGAGCCAATTAAATGCAACGGATAAACGATACTTTTTAACAAGAAACTTAAGTGGTAATTTTTCAAAAATTAAAATTTTCGTTTTCTTTAAACAATGCTTGATCATCAGAAAAACGAGTTACTATTCGATGTATAGCGAAAAAAAATTAATTTCCCGACTTTGACGAAAAGTTACATATTTTTTATGCTTGAAAATGTATTTTGTATATATTTGGTATATACATCGTAATATATCGTTAAAATATTCTATATACTTCCGAGTAGATTTTACATACACTTTTCAATATACCGGAAAGTATATTTTTTATTACGAGGTTTTTCCATGTGGGAATATATGACGTTTAACATTAGACGACGAAGTTACATTCTTTTCGAACAGCAATATTAGAGTTTTTTAAAGATGGTATGATTGGTTCTTACCGCTCAAAACGATAGCCTTTTAGTTTTTTGCTGAATTCTGGTTTTAAATGGAGTTTTCTTCGACAGTTTTTGCTTTTCCATGGCCCAAACAAAATCAAATCCCTAACTTCATCGAATGTGGGAAGATGTTGAACTAAGTTCGTAAACGATTGAAGCGCGATCGAAGCGATTGTGCTGCGAGCGGATGTTTCGTAGGTGGAACTACTTCCCACACGTTCTTTCTAACCGGTACACAAATACTGTTATAGTCGATGCGTTTAGATCCAAGGTCTCATTAAAGGTATTCATAACTCGATCGTTACTCGGCGCCTCGTCTCCGTACCAGATAAGATGACAATGAAGGAGTCTGTGTACCAATGAATGAAGCTTATCGGATAATTAGAAAAAATCGCATAAGCTTTGCCGTGTTC
Organism: Tromatobia lineatoria; assembly: GCA_949699805.1. Classification (NCBI taxonomy): domain Eukaryota; kingdom Metazoa; phylum Arthropoda; class Insecta; order Hymenoptera; family Ichneumonidae; genus Tromatobia; species Tromatobia lineatoria. Next base: position 752,246 of record OX453045.1, read on the forward strand.
CTTGCAAATATATTTATGCCAAAATCTATTCTCCTCGAGTGAATATTGTGGTACGCTTCAAGCAATAATCGTGCTTCCTAAATAATAAATTATCCAAGTACAACGTAACTCTCCGTAATTGTCAAAATACAATATTTAACTCAGTATTTGAGATATCTATGGGGCATTCCGTGGCATTTCGATCACGATCTGACGATGACATTGCAGATCAGCTTCGTGGTTCTTCATACAAAATTACTTGTCAACAAACACGTGCAAAATTTTTTTTAGATTTTTTTAACACATTTTATCTAAGATATAGTGTTTAAAAATTTTTTATAAACCACTATTTCTACAACTCTAAAAAAAATCTGAAAATTTTTATAGAATATAACAAAATTTTTAGCCATATGCAAAAATGGAAATTTCATAACTGCGGAAGACGCCCCCTCCCACCGCTATCTGTGGGACCTTAAACCCAAATTTTGCTAAGTCTCTCAATTTGAGCCACAATAACATTCTAGTATTTAATATATTCTTTTCTCTATAGCTCTGAATATACATGTAATATATATACAGAATTTAAAAAATGTAATTATATCTTGGATCAAAAGTGTTTAAGAAATCAGAACGAAATTTGTTACGTGTTTTTCGACAAGTACTTTTGCATAAAGAATTTTGGAGCCGATCAGAAATATAATCGCCACATCTTAATCGAGATGTCATGCCATCTCGATTAATATATATAGGGGTCATTGCATGCAATGATTAATATATATCGATTAAAATTGCATGCAATGACCCCTATATACGTTAGCTTGCATGTGGAATACTCATCCATTCACAGGTAAGGTAATTGGCCGTCCATTCACTCGCAATTTCGTTAATTTACTCATCGGTATATATTTTTGGCACTTTTCTCCACTTCTCAAATGTCGTATTCCGAAACCACTGTCAATAATGTATAGTATGAATCAAAGAAATGTTAGAAACGACTTTAATAATAATTCAATTGCTTACGTCCTTAGTGAATACTGCGATAGAGTCGGTTATTCGTTCATTCACTGGTCGATTAGCCGTATAACGTCGATCCTCTCATGTCCAAATCTTATTTGGTCTTCTCTTCCATTACGGTACATGTGGTGCGCGATGCTGCGGCCAGTGCACGGCAAGTCTCTCGTGTGTGAACGTATCGTTAAAAAGTAGAAGTCCGTGGGCGCCGTATAAAACTGGTGCCAGTGCGTTTCCGCGGGCCAGTGTGGACGCCGATCGTCACCGTGCGCGAGACGATTCCCCGGTTGTGAATCGAGTGCCTACTACGGATATCATCTTCGACCTCTCGTCTTCTTCGAGATTTGCGGCTGTTCGTGCACGTGTATCAAACAATATTCGAGCTTCGGTATATTCGAGTAAATAGCTGTGCAGGCTGTGTTGAATACCGATTAAAAATCGGTTTGGGACATCGCGATGATTAGCTTTAAGGGTATTGCGACGCTCGCGTTTCTCGCGGCGTTCGCCACAATCACTACCCTATCCCTTACCCTCGACGAAGGTACGATATCAACAAACATTTATTACATTGTCTTTATTACAGCCGTTAAAAATGTGTATGGAATTAAAAAATGATTGAATTCAGAGAAATCGCGATAATTCTGGCAACTATAATAAGTTACAACTGTTAAATGTCTATGCTACTATTTTTCTATTCATATATTAACTATTTTCTCCTCCACTAATCGCTAATCACAAAGTATATTTGAGTTTTTTTTTTAATAACACTTTCGGTTATTAATCAGTGAAACCAGCGTTTTTTTCACCGTGTAATGAATATGATTTTTTTAAATACTTTGCGTCGAGACGCTACCGCGTCTCATGATCTGCACGAGGGCTTTATTATTAGGTGAAAAAAATACCGGTGCTTGAATTTTTGTTTTTAGATGGAGTCTATATACTAAGTTCAAAAGCTTTTACAACTTTTTGAAAAAAGCACTTGTTTATTGTTTTTGGAAGTAATAATATGTCTGTTTTCCAAAAGCAGCGGAATGAATTTAAATTCCGTGTGAAGTTGAAAATTTTATATATATACAGCTTTAATATATACAGCTATATAATATAACTAAATAGTAGGTTAGACCAATCAACATTTTGTCATATTAAAAGAGAGATAATCATACTTACCAGAAACAGCTAAAATAAAATGTTACTTATCTTACAGTTAAAATAATTCAATGTAAAAATGATTAAAACCGAAAAAAACAATTTTCGTTAATTTTATAAACGCCCTTTTTAACACATGCACACAGATACTTACACACACACACACACACATACACATACATTTTTTCTAATCGACTTTTCTCGAGGTTTTAGGTAATTCTATCTATCCTGACATGCAAATCGCGAGATAAAATTTTTTTACAAAAACAAAGCTTCCTCTATGAGGAAGCAAAAACGATAAGAATTGCTGGGTGAAACGATTTCTCAACAAACATCATAAGCTATCGCTAATCAAGATCGATCCATATTACAAATCTGACTTATAAAAATCCGCGAACGTCCCATTGATAATTAGCGAAAGCTTAATTAGATTTGTGTAGATTCATACTTTTTTACTAGTTTTCCTCAGAAATGTGTACAAGCAATTTTTGACATTGCATAAATATACTGTCGATGCCTCAGGATCAATACTTGAAGCAGACACGTGGTTAAAATAATTACAAATATGACAATCACTTGGACCAATTGTAAAATAATCTTTCGAACCTCGAACCAAGCAGTCGTTGATGTCCATTGAAAAATATCGTCCAGTTTATACGCCAAAGTACCGTTTTTCTTAAGCACAACCAAAGACTCGTGATAACTTACTACCCGCGGGTCAAACCGGGGGATAAGATATCCACTAGAACGTAATGAATCAGACACATGTGTTTTTTGAGGCCGTATTTATTCTGTGACGGATCTGAATCTCTTCGTATTCTTTCGTAAAAACTAATCACCCAAAATAAATTATGTAACACTATATAAAAAAAACTGTAAGTTTCTCTTGTGCGATAGGATATCAGTCTCGCTATATGAAGAAATCCACTTCCATGGATGTGTTTCCATGGCGTTTTTTCAAACGATCTAAATCTCTGTCCGTATTCTTTGACACTGGTCGCAATCTTTTTTAGTGGAATTATAAATAACAATTTCTTATCAGTGTCATAAATTTAATTGTAAATATTCTAGTGATTTTTTTCTCAAGTGGATTTTCCATCCCACGATTTTCAAATTCAACCTGTTGTCCATTCATTATAGGAAAAATGTTGATTATTCAAATCTGAGCCTCTTGATCTTCTAACAGCCAAGCGACTGAAAAGAACGACCAAAAGAAAAAGGCAAGATGATAATTTTGTAGAATATTTGTAACATGTTGAACTATAATTAGTAAGATATTTGCTAAAAAAATTAGAACCTCAGGACAGGAAAATAAGAACGATTATTTTTTTAATTCTTGGACTATATTTTTTTTCCGCCCATTGTATTTCTATTCTGAATATTTGATTAAAAAGAGCTTTTCGTTTCAGTTGAAAAGCACCGGGTCAATTTAATATCTGCTCTATTCATGGCGAAGATATACATAATTAATAATATAAAAAAATTTTTTTAGTGTCTTCTTATAGTATACAAGAAAATTATATCCGTGACTAGTAAAAAAATGCGGGTCCCTCAGCCAAAACCTGTCCCGCTATCAGTAGAATTCCCCTCATAAATTTTCGATCATTATTGGATGACAAACAGAAAAAAATATTCAATTATTTATTACATAAGAAATAAGGCAAATACAAATCTAATGGACTGATTCCGACTCTGGTTCGCAAAACCGATTTATCGAAAGAAATTAATATTGACATACTTCCACGTTTAGTGTTTGTCGAGTTTATTGGATTCCTCGTTTCGCTTGACCACTGTGTCCGTTTGCGACACAGTCAAATCAATTTGGCTCTAGCCAAAAAATCGATTCGATTCGATTATAGCATTTTTAATCGACTAAAATTTTTTTACGTGTTATTTAAATGGAAAATTTCAAATGCCCACCGACACCTTTTAAAATTGAATTTTTTCCTCGATAAAAAGGTCCATTTTAAGCCATAAATTGGATGGGTTAGCTTTTTTTACTCACCCTAATGTCAGCAGTTACCTCTTTAGTCATTAATGACGACCAGCACAGTTTACCGCAGAAACACACACATACATGTACATAAAAAGGAAGTTGCATTACACTACACTGAAACCCGTCCAGCTGAAGTTACGGGCACAACAAAAAACCCGGTACTGAAGGGAAACCGGTGGTATTCCAGCAGGGTCAGTAAACTGTCACATGCTTTTGTTTCGTTTGAAATTCCAGATTAAAAGTACACAAACCTCTAGAGTTTCTGTTGTCATACAATTTTCCACGTCTACAAACGTGCGCTCCGTAAAATAATACTGAAGGTCAGCTTGTCATTTGAGTTCTCGAAAAAACAATGAATTTGAGAACGTTGAAATAAATAAATAAAACCGTGACTAAAATGTTACGATACAAAAAAAAAGCATGATCGGCTTAAACGGTATTTTATTTAAAGTTTATAAGATCCCAGAATTGCAAGCTTCGGTGCCGTTTTTTCTTCCATCTCGTTTACTGTAATGATGAAATAGCGGAAGTTCGTGGCCTTCACTCACAACAAGCGTATAAATTCGCATGATTCGATTGCTGCATAGTGATACCTTGGTTATATCATATTTAGGTACTCATCCCAATTCGTTGTACTTATCTTACTACAATTACTTACTTACTACAATTTGGCTGACTTTAAACGTTCATAACGTCTCCCCGCAAATATAACACATACAAGTAATTTTTTCCGTTCTTGATGAATCGATTAGCCCTTTCGTATCAATAACGATTTCACAAAGATTCGTATTATACTTGTACTAACGATTAATTGGATTAATCCGCCCACGCTCACCACTTCCATGATTCTACTGTAATTGAGGTTAACCGGAAGCGTTTCGGCGCTTATTGCGGCGTTAATAATGGGATTAATACCATCAAACCATTATATGTGGTTCTTATTTCATTGCAATTTTAGTTTATTTTTCAACACCTGCAAATACTTCAACTCCTGTAAATTCTTGAATATCCGACAGCAATTTTCGAAATGATTTCACGATTATTGATTATCAATGATAAATTCAGTTAAGTGAACTTTTGCTACGTTCGTAAATTTCGATTTTGGTAAATATTTTAAAAAATACCGTCGAAAAAAAAAATTAAAATTTTTCGTAGATTTATCGTACATCTTGTACACATATAGACTATCATCGAAAAAAATTAAGATCAACTTTGGCGCAGACATTAAAAAACAGTGGTCTATAAACATGTGAAACTATTTAAACATTCGATATTTCGTTCTCGTAATTTTGTTTCCACATCGATAGAATATATTTCATTAACGCCAAAGAAATAAGTGAGATGATTTTGTTTTCATTGATTCCAACGAAATATTTTTTTTACTTCAATTAAAAAGTGCACTTAAACTGAAGAATTTGTTTTCATTGGCGAAGATTGCAGTGAATCAATGAAATGTTTTCTCTCGGTGGATTGGAATTTTTTTTCGGATTTTTCTTCCATCGTATATTTCCACCTCAGTTATTTTTACGTTCTTTTCCGCGAGTTTTTAGACTGGGATATTTTTTTTAAATGCCGACTAAGTCCCAAGCTTCTGCGGTTGTCACGAAAACAAACGACTCTCATAATTTAAAAGGAATTTAGAGTAATGGTTCTGACTAGTAAAAAGCGTTCCGGTCTACAGAACCGCTTCGAAAAGGTGCGACCCTTCGGAAGAACTTCCGCTATATAGGATCCGAACGTGCATTCTCCGCTGCTTCACCTCTTGAATAACAAAACTCCCTTTTTTGTCTTAAGTCCTGACTGACAACCTCGAGGAAGCGTTGCACGATGATGAATTCGCAATCGTCGTGACACATATTAGACCGAAGAAGACGAGCTCCGCCGAAACACTACTTGCAACGCAGTTCACAAAACCGAAGACGAAGTTCGTTGTGATGCTCGATCGGCATACTAAACGAAGTAAGTAATACCAACATTAATCGTAATACCATTAGAAAAGCTGACAATTCCAATTGTCACGTTGCTTCGCCATTAATTATGTGTGTATATGTGTGTATTCAAGTTCGAAAATTGAAACACTGATAACTCAAAAAGTATTTTAGTTATCGAGCTCAAATGTGGCATACAACTTTAAGAGCAGCTCCTCTTTAATTGCTACCCTTTTTGACGGATTAAATACAAAAATCCAGATTTCGTAGCATTTCAAAAGTTTGGAAAAAAGAGCTTTTATTTTATTAGTCTACAGTGCTGAATAGTTTTTCATAAGAGCATTCGCACTTGATGTCGTCTGGTATTGATTTTGGCGCGAATCCGTCAAGAGGTTCAAATTTTGTGGAATATTGGATTTTTCGAAAAATTGACATGATATTATTAACTTTTCGAATTTTGAAAAATTAAAAAAATTCACGGTATCGGATTAAGTGCGGAAAATCTTGAGATATGAAGCCCAAATTTAGTATGTAGACAAAATCATATGTAGTCATTATGGATGTATAATTTAGTTACAAAAAATTGATAATTTTAATCTTATGAAATTTTGAGTCTTTCAAAAAATTTACTTTATTCCATTCATTTCTGCAAAAACTTGAGATTTCAAGCCCAAATCTAAATGGATTTTGTTAGAAAAATCTTCTTTTTTATTTTTAATAAAATTCGAATACATTTTTAATATAACTAAATATTCTTCAAGAAAAGTAGTATCATTTATTCATCGCATAACTAAACGAAAATATTAAAATCTCCACAGCTCCAATTATAAGTATATTGCCGGATCAAAAAATCACTGACATAACACATTTTAATAGAATAAGGAAATGATTTCTCTACGTGCATTTGCAGTCATGATGGAAACAGTGGAACGTGACAATCAACGCATGGAACACCTCGTGGTCGACACGATGAATGTTTCCATTCCGATCAAGAACATCATCTTCTATGTTCGTCAGCAGCAGCCATCGCCTCAAATAGACGTTTACGTGGATTGTATTCTTGAAGGTTCGATTCCATTGAAACAGACGTTCCGAGATGTTGCGGGTTGGGATCTAGAGGACTCACCGGTTGAAGTGGTAATTTTTTTTTCAATTATTCAATAATATAGTACACCGACTGAATAAATCAATCGATCTATTTATCTATCGTCAGAATATCGTAGCCACGATAACCCGTCATGAAATATTACTACCGGATCGGTACAAGATTTGAATTATTTCATTTACTTTTCCTCATGATAATGCGTATAATATCAGTTAATTTTAGGTTTTATATTCGGTTGAAATGTCAGTTTTGAAATAATAATAATAATTGTCATGAACAATTCGTGATCTCAATTAAAAAAATATTTTAATGCAAAATGAAGCCAATATTAGTTATACGTCAAGTTGCAACTTGATAATTTTTTGCTTTCCAACCATTAAGGATAATATTCTTAATTATAAAGTAATGCCATCGAATGATTGTAAGTTATTTTATTATTCCAAGTAAATGCTCTATGATGGCTCGGAATTATTATTTCTTTTTAAAGATATTTTGGGACGATTAAATTACCATCATTTGAATAACATTTGAGAAAGTGAGCGCTGAAAGTACGTGGGAGTTCCATCATTTATTATACATATATTTTCCATGTTAAAATGACTATGATGAAGAAAAAAAAAATAAGTCCCATCTTTAAATAAATTTTTATCTTTTACTCGAGTGTAGGCGAAGCTAGTTTCACGACAGCAGCGTCAGAGATGAAAAAAAAAAATATGCAACGCATGCAACGCGTGGAGAATGATATGAGATGCTCAATGGATATTTGAGCAGCGTCACGTCTTCCCACGTAATTGATAACTTACCTAGAAATCTAGATTTCATCATGGCACCCGCCCAGCTCATGCCGATCAACTGTGTCATTGTGCCTACACACTGCTAGATCCATATGGGGTATTCCATATCAATTTTTTTATTCATCTTTTAATATGTTTTCATACATGCAAAATAAAGTCTTCAGCTAAATTTGACTATAATTATGATCACTGTATAGGAGGTCATTCTTTTCAACGCTCTTCTTAAAAAATATTAAGGAATTGGAATCTTTTTATTCAATGGGACACTTTTGATTTTTTTCAAAAAAATTCACTAAATTCTACGGTAAGAAACAAATTTTTGAGCCATAGCCCAAAATGGGCTTCGAATAACTTCTGGTAGAAAAAATTCAAAAAACATTTTTTTTTTTGTAATTTCGATTTATTTCCCTCCTAAGATCACATAATTTATTCAAATAGTCTCAATTACAATATAAAGATATACAATTTTCAAGCAAAAATCAATGACTCCGGAATGAGCGGAGATGAAGAGCTGAAAATTTAGCTGAAGACTTCTTTTTACATGTATGAAAACATATAAAAAAAAATTTTATCGAAGAAGATCACCGTCTCAACGTCGTTGAATTGATATGGAATAACCCATACATATACTACGCTTAACAAACAATCCTCAGATCGGAGATTCATTAGATTTCTCTCCAGACTCGATCTACTCCGCATGTCGATCTCGGTTGCACTACCTATACCGCTCTCCACGTAAGCGTACAGATACCAACACCGGACGCATTACGATTTTATTTATACGTATACTATGTCGTCGTGCACTGTGGGTTGCTGAAGCCTCTCCCAATATGGCCAGCAAGACATATACCTCTTGCATTGAAAGCGGGACTAAGAACTAACAGCTTGTCCGACCAGTCAACAAGCTCGAGAGTTTACCAGTTAGGAGATCCGTTCAGTGATCATTAAGCCATGGACCAGGAAGATTTTATCTAAAGAGGGGGGATCACCGATGATGAAAGCATCTACCAAAAATAAATATCGAAGGAAGATGCCGATTTTTAACGAAGGACTGTTTTGACGTTGGCAATATACAAAACATTCTCTATGGATGCAGCCACTTTTTTTTTACCTGCTCCATACTTGAATATATCAAACTACCCCTAAAAGAAACGCCATGTAAATTTTTTCAAATGGATGAAAAGTACAGATGAAAAGACAGTTGAATTTACTCCTTTCCTAAATGTGCTTTATTTCAGTTCAAAGAGAGAAAGTATCGCACGAAGATATACAAAACGAAGGGAGTCGGAGAAGTCCTGAGACGCGAGCACTGCCCTACTAATCTTATGGATCTCGAAGATGCAATCGTCAGTCAAACCACACCATCCTACAGCACCAGAATTAGGAGGCGGGGAGACATGAGCCCCGTAGATCTGCCGCCAGGTGCGTTTCTGATAAACGGATTTATTTCGATAGCAAAGTAAACACGATGGAAAATCCAGTGGCCGATAATCTTGACTTAAAGGGGATGAGTCAGGGAAAAAGTATTTTTTTATGATACGATACGATGATAACTGTCCTTCTCACCGAAGGGAAAATAAAAAACAAATCCTTTCCTTCAGAATCAACCAAAGGATTTTTTAATCTTTTTATTATTATTTTTAAATTTTTTAAATTTTTTAAATTTTTAAATTTTTTAAATTTTTTAAATTTTTTAAATTTTTTAAATTTTTTAAATTTTTTAAATTTTTTAAATTTTTTAAATTTTTTAAATTTTTTAAATTTTTTAAATTTTTTAAATTTTTTAAATTTTTTAAATTTTTTAAATTTTTTAAATTTTTTAAATTTTTTAAATTTTTTAAATTTTTTAAATTTTTTAAATTTTTTAAATTTTTTAAATTTTTTAAATTTTTTAAATTTTTTAAATTTTTTAAATTTTTTATGTAATGGACCAACCGATTAGTTCGAAACTAAATTCATGAGGCTTACACTCTGCGCGTCATCCAGAGGATACTGTTCCAAAAATTGGCCGACGCTAAGTCTTAAGCTCTTCGCAGTTACACTCGAAATCACATGAGTGAAACAATTGGTTTTAAATTTATACATTATATATGACCATCAAAATTTTTGCACCTGCAAAAATGAACTTTGTCAAAGTGTAGCGCCGCCACATTAGTTAAAAAAAATGTCTGGGGATTTTTTTGTTTCGTTTTTGATTCCTCAATGGCGGATATTTTTGAAAAAAAAATTGTGTGAAGTTAAGACGATCTCTGCAGAGTTAGCCTAGCCAAAGACGAATTCACATTTAGTTCATTGTCATCAGAAGTAGTGTAATAATCTTCTTCCTGGTTTACAGATTGCGCCGAAGAACTCAAAATCTCGAAGCTCCTGAAAGAATTGATGAATATGACCATCGAAATCCGCCAAGAGAACCGCGACAACGTAAGTTGCTATATACTAATGGTCTAAGCTAATGCTACACCGAGACAAAACATTCCATTGAAGCCGAAGAAATAAGTGAATTAATTTTTTTTCATTGATTCCAATAAAATAGTGTATTCAAATTTCAACGAGAACATTTCGTTGCCTCTAAAGAACCATGCACTTAATGAGCATACGATTTTAAAAAACCAGTCTAATTATTTTAAAAAAAAGTTTTCATTGCTTCAAAGAAACAGCTCTTTTGATTTATTGAGAAAGTATACTAGTTTTGTTAACGGTTGGTTTACAACAATCAACCCAAAATCAACCTTCGAAAAGTTGGAACCTTGGTTGGTTTGGTGCACCAATTGACCGGTTGGTTTGAGGTCAGTTATAAGAACAAAAAAAAAGACCATATCCCAACCATAAGTTACGGTTGGAAAAACCGCGAAAGTAGACAGTATTGAAACTCAAGTATTTCTTTTCATTGGCGAAGATTGTCGTGATTCAATAAAGCCTTTTCTCTTGGTGTAATCTGTCCGAAATGGTTCCGAGTGGTTATACTTTCTGTCACTTACAAAGTTAAAGCTTTCAGGAAACTCTTTTTTATTATTACAGAGACGGGAGCTTCAGTACATTCGTAACCTGTTGGAGCAATGCACAGCCTGCCGAGCGGAGTGCGCACCGAGTAAGTTGAAACCCAATCGAACAAGCTGGGAAGGCGAGGGATGCATCCGCGTCCCGAGCTTATGAGCTTAAGTACAATCTTTTTCCTCGACTTTCGAGCACGTTTGGATATAGTAAAGACAACAAAAATTGGGATTCTCTGCAGACATTCCAACCCCGCCACCGGTTCCCACGTGCAGAACTAGCTCACCCTGTCATCCGGATGCTGAATGTCGAGATACTTCCGTTGGCATACGCTGCTACTGTCGCCCTGGTTACACCGGTGATGGACACAATTGCGCGAGGATTAATCCCTGCGATAGCAGACCATGCCAACATGGGGCAATATGTCATCCCCTGCCAAACGGACGGCACACGTGAGCATATTTTCCTGTATTGATGACTATTAGGGTGACAATATTTGGAGCACCATTTTTTTTCTTAGTTTTATCAGCGAATTCTTTTCTTTGTACCTGGAAAATGATTCTCGCGAAAAAATGTCCCCTGTTAATAATTATTTAGAGGCTCAGAGCAATGAAATATGTCCATATTTTGGAAAAATATATATATATTTTTTTCAACATTTCTGACCTACAAATTTTTACTTCTGTTGAAAAAAAGAAGTATGATGAAGTCACTAACTAGTCAGACAATATTCAGAGGTTTTTCAGTGCACTTAAAAATTTTATCGATTAAGATAAAGACAAAATGAATTTTTTTTTATCGGTGGAAGCGTTTACTAGGTTTATTTTATGGAAACGAAAAGTATATTTCACTGGTGAGAGACATTCAGAATATATATGGGGCAATCCGTTTTAACCAGCATTTGACCTCGACCTCTCCGATCTGGCTCGTAATTTTTTGTAGGCTTAATTGAACCCTCAAACGCATCAGATTTTTTAAATCTATGATAATTTTTTTTAAATATATTTTTTAAGTGACACTTAAAACGCCATAATTAAAAATTCTGAAAAAATTCTCAAAATACTTAGTTCAATATATAAACTTTCTAGCTTATAGCCAAAGTGGGCAAAATTTTTCTCTTGATAGTTTTTGAGCTTTTTTGATTTGAAAAATTATTTTTCTAATAAAAAACCTTAAGAACTCTAAGAAGAACCATCGCTCAAAGCCATAAAAAATTCCAAGTCGAAATTGCAGTTGAGTTTCTGTATGGAAAAACAGTATTTTTTTCCAATATGTTTATATTGAGAAAGAATAATCGAAAACTTATAATTTACAGATGCGAGTGTTCACCTGGCTATCGTAAAAAAGATGAAATGTGTATAAAAATCTGCGATCCATCCAACAGCCCGTGTTTCGGAAATGTACCGTGTTATCCAGTGCGAGATCGTCCGTACTTCAGATGTGGAAAGTGTCCTGCTGGTTACACAGGTAACGGACAGCGCTGCACACAGCTCAGAATTGACATATGCGATCTGCAGAATCCCTGTTCTCCTACTGAGCAGTGTATGCACCAGGACGAGGCCCCAGGATACAGGTGCGCACCCGTTGACGAAATCCTGTATAGATAATGCAAACAATACTCCGCCGGATTGTTCGATTGAATGATCGTTTTTTTTTTTCGTAATAATAATAAAAATAAATAAACAAAAATTAATATTACAATAGTAATTAGAGCAGCTTTGCAAGAAAAGCCCAGCGTGTGGGTCCATTTGTGCCTTTCGCATCAATGTATCTATATCAAGTTATCGTCATTAACACTCAAACGTTTCGCTGCAAAAAAAAAAACATCCTTTCTGTAGCACGAACTCACCGTTTATTTAAAGCCCACATTTCTTTCTATAAATACACATGGCATGTAAAAAAGAGAAAGATAGAAATACATACCAAAATCACAATTTTCTACTGAAAAGTGCAAAAGTATTGGCAAATCATTTTACCACTAACCGTTAAGGGAAAATGTTTTAACCGACTGATAGAGATTCTCCCAAAATCTTTCATCACTATTTCCGAATTGAACGCTGCTCGGTAAAATATTTAAACGCCCAGCAACTTGTAACAATACATTTTGCATCGTTTCAAAAAATTTTGTTGAGCAGATTTTGTATTTTAAAAAAGGGTGAATATCTTAATCTATTCCGTCGATTAATTACTCATCATCTTCACTCTTCAATTTCGTGCGGAACATCCCACGCATGAAGAGTTAAGATGGTAACACATTTCCCGACAATCTATCTTTACACTTAATCCTTGTCCGCCATTGAGGCATTGTTCCTTCACTCCATCCTCCCTGAACAAGTATCACACATATATTCTCTGTTTCTTCGCATCAAGAGTGCTTTAAGATATATTTTCATAACAAATCGGAATTTTTATTGCGAACAATCGACGACAATACAAGGTACAAAAAAAAGAAGAATGTCCATGTAAAAAAAAAAGAATTAATCGAATCACTTTCTCAAATCCAGCATGTTCTTTCTATGTATGCCTTTTCATTTGAATGACATGCGAGCGTAGGTGAGATACCTCGTTACAGGGACAAAAGATTTTTACTGTAACGAGGGGAAGGCGGATCGAGAGAGAATAATGTTGGACGATCCAATACTTTTTTTGGGTAAATTCCCGATGTTTACCCGCCGTTCCGGTAATGTCCATCATCAGATGCAAACAATGCCCATTGGGATATGCCGTTCCAATCACCGGTAGAGACAAGGGAAGGTGCGTCGACGTCAATGAATGCGAGGACGGTCGAAATGGTGGATGCGTTCCAAATTCCATCTGTACCAATACCGATGTGAGTTTTTCATCGATTTTACTATTATTAAAAAAAAATTTATCGTCGGTTCGATCAGTAAAAATCGTAACGAATATTATATTGAAGACGACCCAAACTGTACTAAGAGGAAAAATCACCCTTTACACACCCAAAAAAATTAGCTATTTTTAGAGATTTTTCATTCTACTCTTATGATAGAAATTCACATGATTATTCTTGGGTTTGATAAAAGCACTCTTAGAGTATATGAAAAAAAAAAAAAATTATTTTACCTAAATTTGCAACCCCGTAACTTTTCTTGACGTTTTGGACCATTCTCTGTGTCTTGACAAGAAAATCTCGAATTTTTTTTTATGTAAACAAGAGTTCTTCTATGATAAAGGACCAGTTGAAATTTGAACCGATTTATATCACATCCTTTCTCCAGTTCGACCGACATTTCGAAGCAGTAGCATAATAGTATCAAGCATAATAACTGTGGAAAAAGTAGAGAATATCAAAGAAGTACGAGTGGACCCTCTGTAATTTAATTAGTATGTTATGCACACTTTTAAAGAAATTACGAAACCATAAATTTACTTCCAGGGATCCTACATTTGTGGTCCGTGTAAAATTGGATATTCCGGCAACCAAACCGTCGGATGTAGTCAAACTCACTTGATATGTCCTGACCATAAAACAGCTTGCAGTAAGCACGGTTTTTGCTATTACGTCGGAGCCAGTGAATACATTTGTCGGGTAAATATCAAAAGTAAAACAGCGAATAACTCTCAAATGTGGACTTATTTATGGACGTAGTGTGATTTTTCAAAATCGTTTTTAGTGCAACGTGGGCTACGCTGGTAACGGTCATATTTGCGATACCGATTCCGACTTAGATGGTCATCCTGACCGACCAGTCATTGATAATGAAAACCAACAACGAATCCCCGGAGACAATTGTCCATCTACGCCGAACAGCGGTCAAGAAGATGCCGATGGCGATGGAATTGGTGACGCTTGTGATCCCGACGCCGACAATGATAAAGTCCTTAATCTCTCGGACAATTGTCCTCTGGTGTATAACCCTGGACAAGAGGACTCGGATGCTGATGGTCCTGATGGATTCGGTGACGTTTGTGACAATTGCCCAACTGTGTATAATCCGTCGCAAAAAGATACCGATATGGATGGAAGAGGAGACGCGTGCGATAGAGACAGCGATGACGACGGTATTTATGTTTGATTACGTCATCGTAAAAGTACTTGCAATAAATACTTTAGCAAACTATTTGATTTCGCCAAATGACCACAAAACGGTCATGGACACAACCGATCGCTTAGTTTCAAGAGTGAATAGAAGAAATGACTATTTATCCCTGATGAAGACTTTCAGAATGTCCTATGTCGCTCACTTTGCGCACCTTTCAGAGAAATTTGATTGGGAGATGCTTTAGCCGTTGATGAATATTGTTTGTTTTTTTGTGTGCTTCGGCAATGACGGCTTAATGATTTTTTATTCCAATGAACCTTCACGTTTCGCACCTAAAAAAAAGAAGTCATGAACACACTCACATATAAGAAAACACGCATCAATATTATTCTTATATTTTGTAAACACAATGATGTTTTATAACTTTTTATATACACTACATCGAAATATACATTCCAAAGAGGACATAATCAGGGTGAAACGTAAAAGTTCATTGGAATAAAACATCACTAAGCCGTCATCGCCGAAACACACAGAAAAACAACTTTTCAGGGAAAGTCAAAAACTTTTCTCAATCTAAATTATCAGAGTCGTTCTAACAATCTCTGCCTCTTTCTCAAAACGTGTTCGAAAAAACTATGAATTTTGTTTATAAATTTGACTAAGTCTATTTCGCTTATATATGCAGAAACAATTTTCTATAAAACTCAGATTTTTACGAAAATTCTACTACAAATATGGCTCACGACGCTGTAAGTTTGAATTCAGTGCTAATTATTAAACCAAACAGGTATCGTTGACATTGAGGACAATTGTCCAACCGTTAAAAACGAGGATCAAGAGGATAGCGATGGTGACGGAGTTGGTGACGCGTGTGACAATTGTCCTGACACTCCGAACTCGAATCAAAATGACACGGACCGAGACAGGGTCGGCGATGCTTGCGACAATAATCGTGACAGAGACAGAGACGGTATCCAAGATGATGTGGACAACTGTCCTGACCATCCGAATGCTGCTCAGCTGGATACGGATGGTGACGGTATAGGAGACGTTTGTGACAACGATATTGACGGAGACGGCGTTGTCAATCATTGTGACAATTGTCCATATGTGCCGAATAGAGATCAAGAACTCAAAAAAGGTAATCTTCATAAGTACAGCTATCACTATAGATCAGATGAAAATATGTGTAAACACGGTGTTTTATCACCATTGCAGATGGGCAATACGGCCACACTTGCTTCGAAGACTTCGACAACGATACGATAATCAATCGTTATGACAATTGCCCGAACAACAGTCATGTTTGGACAACCGATTTCCGTAGTTATGAGATGATTCCCTTGGATCCAAAAGGCGATGCACAAAAAGATCCTAACTGGCAGATTCATCACAACGGTTCGGAAATGTTGCAGACAGAGAATTGCGATCCCGGTATTGCTGTCGGTTAGTACTGTCATCACTTTTAATTGCTTCGAAGTTCGAAATACTGTTGGTATCTAATCACCGTCAACAGTGAATGTTCGTTTTCGGAAAATGTCCATCATTTTAGAAATAAATGGAAATATGTAGATTTGTTAATGTATTTTTCAAAAAAATAGGCCTCATATTTTTTGATGAACTATTTATATCTCGAGAATGAAGAATAATGTTACCAAGGAGTAAGGTATAAACTAGTCGAAGGACTTTTACGAAATTAGAAGAGATTACAATGTATGTAAAAGTGCATTGCTAAGTGGCACTAAATGTGTAGATTTGTTAACTTGTATCCCCAAGAAATAGCCCCATAAGGCAAACGTGCCGTTTAAAAACAGATATGAACATAATAGCATCAGCAAGACATCAAGAAATGGTAGATCATTCTGCAACTTAACTATTTTCTGCGACCACTTTAATTGATTAACTACTGCATACTCATTGTTCGAATTCCCGTAAAAACCAATACTAAAAGTAAATAGTAATAAAAGTAAAAGTATACGGCAATAATTATGTGAACCGGCATAATTTTCAGTATTCCTGGCATGTTAATGTCTATTCGGCTAATAAATCGAGTTATTCTCTTTGAATACAGGTTGGGTTTCCTTCAATGGTGTCGATTTTGAGGGAACTGTCTTCGTCAACACGAACTTCGACGATGATTACGTCGGTTTTGTCTTCGGCTACCAAAATACCCATAAATTCTATGCCGTCATGTGGAAGAAGGTCATGCAAACATATTGGGTTCCTAGTCCATTCCGGGCGACGGCTGATCCTGGAATCCAGCTGAAGGTCGTGGACTCATTAACTGGACCTGGTGAAATATTGAGGAACAGTCTCTGGAATACCGAAGGCAGACAACATGAGGTCAAGCTATTGTGGAAGGATCCGAGAAACGTTGGCTGGGTCTCGATGACTTCCTACCGCTGGAAACTTCTTCACAGACCGGCAGTCGGTCTTATCAGGCTTTCTATTTACGAAGGGCCCCGGTTGGTCGCTGATTCTGGTAACATCTTTGACTCAACTCACAAAGGTGGCAGACTTGGTCTATTTGTCTTCTCCCAAGAGCAAGTTATTTGGTCAGATTTGCTCTACAAGTGCACAGGTTCGTAACAAATAATCCTGCAGATATGGACAAGATATATGTTTGAAAAATTCTGTCTCAAATGTAAAATAGAATGAACGAACCAGTGGATAGACGGGGTCCAATGAATGGGGTCCATAAGAGCACGTTCATAAAAAGCGTTCATGCACTGGGTTTTTTCGTCTGCTTAACTGTCCATTCACCGATCGGTTCACCCTACTGACACTTTTAAATCATGTTTTTGAAATACTGACAATATGATACTTTCGGTATACTTTTTAAAATATTGTACCGTAAGTATCTAGCAAAAAAATTCACAAAAAAAAAAATTGAAACGAAAAATTGAAAAAATAGAACCACATTCGGAAATCTTAATTTTCTTCCTTCGAGAATTTTTTTTTACAGATTTACAATAATGTTTAGAAAAGAATGAAGTTTGGGTATTTCGATCCGTTCACGAATTGAAATTTGTTTAAATTACCATTTTGTTTAAAAAAAAAATAGTACACTATTGTTTTTTCGAATAACAGCGAAAAATAGCTCTTGGTAACACAGTGGTAAAAAAAAGGACTCCTTGAGATCATGAAAAAATGAATTCGTTTAATTGTTACCAATTGTTAATACGTTTTTAAAATTTTGTTTTCAGAAAACGTTCCCGAGTCAGTTTATCGCGAATTGCCAGCGGACGTACAGAGAAAGGTTGAAGTCGAAACAGGCGAACATCACCGATACACGCCGACCAAACTTCCGCCAGAATGTTACACCGTCTGAGAAACGATTAGCTCCAAGTTATCCATGAGTGTAGTTGATTCCAATAAGCAAGCCTTTCTTTATTACTTGTTGTGATGTTTCCAAAAAACATCAAAACAACGGTCATTGCTTAGTAGACCAGTAATAAAAGTAACGGCTATTACTACTTGCTGATCATATCTTTCTCTCTAGTCACCCCGATATTTTTCGAGTGTTAGGGACATCCGAAGATAAAACGGAGCTGGGCAAAATACATGAAGATACTCAAACAGCTGCACAAACCCGACAAGTGAAATTTAAAAAATTTGGTTTCCAATGTTTAAATACGCTTCATTACTTCGAACCAAATGCAAAAAAGTAGTCCAGTATATAAGTTTCATGAGCGTGAAAAACTTTTTGAATTCAGATAAATAATCCCACTGAAAAAAAAATATATATCGAATTTTTTCAAGTGCCTCAATAATTTTCGTTAAATAATACATTTCACTTGTTAAATTTCATATTTCCAATTTAACGTGAAGTTTGTAAAAATAAACAAAATCTTCCGTATATATAAAATCGAAAAAAAGAAAAGTATTTTGTGTTTTATGAAGTACTTAAAATACCTGAGATGTATTTCAGTATTTAAAATATGTATTTTAAATACTGCTCAGCTCTGGGATAAAATAACTCTTGAATAAGACTAGAAATACTTGAATCGCAGCAGCGATTTCTAAAATGTGCAGCTAAAACAATATTAATTCTACATTAAGTAACTACAGTAAAGAAAATAATAATAACAACAAGAGGTTCGTGGTTTGGTATGTATAGTAATAAACTTGAATTTTATTTATGCCATTAAATTGATGAATTATCGTGATTTATATCTTTCTCTCTGTTTCGCTCGCTCAGTCGTTTCTAACTTAATAAACCTTATTGAAATTGACGTAAGCAGTCTTCTCACAACGCTTGCTCCCGCGCAGCTTCGCAATATTTCAATGAAATACAGAAATCAGTCGCCCTACCACATTAGGTATAATAATAATAATAATAATCTGGAGTTCGGACAATTCGCTAACAACTGTAGTCCATTATTTATTCACGGGCTATTTCTTCTTTTATTTTATTTTATTAATCCTCGTCTTTTTCATAAATTATCATCTACTCAATCTCGTTTATCTTCGTTTGAATCATACAACATATAAATATCTCCTACCTACAATAAATTAATAGTTTGTTTTTTTAACCTGCTTAACTATGTACACTATATTCATTTTGAGTAGTTCGAATAAAGATCAACATCGATGAATTTTTTTCATCACTCTCTCTCTCTCTTTCTCTCTCTTTCTTCCTATCATTTCTCCTACAAGAACAAGTTTTTTGAGTATAGCTAGATGTCGCGCGTTTGTGGCAGTGGTTGCTCAGAACTCTTGTACATATTTGTGTGTTTGTTGTTTCTTCGTCTTAAATTTCTTCTTTTTTTTTTCTTATTAAGGCAGTTGGGCACCCTTAGACGAGGGATTATAAGTCGTTTGCATAAGGACAGAAAGATTTTTCTTCTTTATATTTTGTTCCCCATTTCACAACTTCTTCATTGATAATTATTTCTTCAGTGCGTCCCTCATTCTCACGGCGCGAGCCTCTTTGAGGATCCAACGTGTTGATCTTTTTTTGCTTGTTTTTATTTCAAGTCGACAGTGTTATTTATTATTTTTTTTGTCTTTGCGGAAGACGAATCAAGTTGTGGTAACGCGAAGTAGTGCAGGACCGTCCACTAAGTCCCACCCGCGATTTAGCGATTCGATTGACAGTTCGACATACGGCTGATGTATTTTTTTCAAATATGTATGTACATGAACTACTTCCCACTCGTAGAATCGTAAGTGAACTCCGGGAGATAGAGATAAAACTCTTTCTCGATTGGAGCTACTTTTTCGGTTGCCACATGCTGAGTATCCAACCACCTTACTGCTGTCTCTTCGCTCTTGCGCTACAGTTCGACGTCTCAGTACCGTTCAGCTGATGATTATCGCTTGATGATACCTTAGGCGGAGGATCGGGTCACCAGGCCTCTGTGTATCGAACATCGAACTCCTGAAGAGCCGGCAGTCGTTTCTTCAAGGACTCGAAGGTCTGGGCCGAAAGTTTCGTACTGTTTAAATTCAATTTCCTTAGGCTTGTTAGAGCTGCAACAATAATAATTGTTAGATGGAATTTCCTTCGAACGTCATTCCACAAAATGTTGACAAAAGTTTGTACGTTCCCTCTCCGATTTAACTGCAAATTTTTTAATGTTAAGTATGTCAAGTATGTCAGCGGAAGTCACTTAAATTTTTTCAGAACGAAACAGTTTTTTTGGGGGCCTTTTGTCACTTGAATTCAATGCTACTTTTATTTTTTTTTAATTGACCATTTTTTTGTATATCAAAATTTTACAGTGGGACCCGAACAGCTTTTGAATTATTTTCTAGGTTCATAGAAAATTATATTCGATTCAAGTATGCATTATTTATTCAATTTACCCGTAAGAAACATCCAAATTTTTAAGAAATAAAGCTGAATAGCTCAATTACAATAGGCCAAAAGTTTATGAAAATCAATTTGATTGCACTTTTCAACATAACTACCTTAAGATTTAAAAAAGTTCCAAATCGGAGAAGAAAGGTACAAGCTCTTGTCAATAATTGTCGGAATGACTCATAATAAGTTGTGCAAAATGATGGTAACTTACAGGCCAAAGTCGAGATTCCCTTGTCCGAAACGGGAGTCTCGCACAAATTCAAAACCTGCAGTTTCTGCAGATGCTCGCTGATCATTTGTAGGCCCGCGTCACCAAACTGTGTCGCCCAGAGATTGAGATATCGCAGCGCAGGCAGTTTAATGAGTTGTTCGGCGCATGCGGATGTAACAGAGGTGAACGCTAAAGTGAGACACTCGAGATTACCGAGAGCTCCACCGCCGAGTATCACCGCGACATCGGCGTCCGTGGCACGAGCTGGCAGCGTCAGCTTTCTTGGTCCACCTTTCTGTTGCTATTTTGTATTTAAAATATTATAGTCGAACCATGAAGAATCTTAGTCCTAACGACTAAGTGTATACAGGAAAGTGGACTTTGGGTATAAAATTACAAATTATACACATAAATGGTTTTAAAAAACAGATGTGCGCCAATCGCGTGCCGTTTCTCGTGACAAATTCCAATGTTTACGATTATAAAATTAATAATGCACAGGCTTGCATATCAAAGTATCTATTAGTACTTTCGCGTTTTGGTGACATTAATGAACTATTTGAATTAAAAAAAACATTAATTTTTTTTAACAATGCAATTTCCAACGGGATATCACTGCTTGTTAAATTCTGGGAACGGCGCCGGTACGAACGACATTTAAATTGTTAGTGCTTGAACAGTAAAAGTGAAAAGTAGTAATGATGTGCGATTGAGAATAATTAAGAGTGAATAGATGTACAAAAGTCACAAATATTTCTTACCAACTCTTGTAAATTCCTTTGACGCTGACAAAGCGTGGCGTAACGATCTTTGCCCGATTGCGTCGACTGAAGAGCCGATACAACTTGGAGCCTGTGTTCCTCGTTCGGCAGTAGTCGCCACTCCAGCATAAGACAAAGAGCCTCTTGGGCAGCTTCGCAACCCCTAACACCGAGTAGCATGCATGCACGCCACGTTTGTTTAACCAGAGAGGCGATAAATCTCTTTCTGCGACAGCAGCAGCCCAGAAGCGTCGTCAGCTATAAAAGTGGATGAGACGTTCATTATTTGTGCATCCAACAGAAAAGTCGAACAACAACTTTAAACACATAGGTAACAAAGTTACAGGATGTTATATATGAAGATTGACACAAATGTATGAGGGTGCTTGAATATTATGTAACATTCAATATTTGTATTCATTGACTTCATTCATTTGTATGCATGACTTTTCATTATTTGCTGCGTATTTTATCAAAATATATTTAAGCATTGTATTCTCAGAATACTTAGATTTCTTGAAGTGGCTACTTTAGTTACATTACACTACTTGAAGGGCCTACTTTAGTGTTACTAAAGTAGGCCCTTTAGTGTTACTAAAGTAGGCCCTTTAGTTACTGTTACTGTTACTTTAGTTACATTACACTACTTGAAGGGCCTACTTTAGTAACAACTCCGCTTCACGTGCGAGAAATCGCACTTCTCACACTCGTCGAATAAAATTGTATACGAAACTCATGCGAGAAATAAGAATGGACGTCACTTCTATTATCAATCATCCCGTCATCATTTCTTTACCATTTCCCCAAAGAGCACACCCTCGTCAGGACAGGCATCATTTGAGGAAGGCGCCGCGAGATGAATCCATCCGGGTCTCGGCTCTCTAACAGGCAGAAGAACTTGGTGAACGGAACATCTGGAATCTGCAGCCAGACGTCGCATCACGTGCAGCATAACTGCTTCCTGAACTTCTTTGTCGGCCAGTGCTCGTTCCGGAAAAGGTACAGGCTGTAAAAGAGACCCCAGGCCTGGTCTCCAATCTGCGTATTCCGACCTGAAATCCAATGGTTTTGTTAGTTTTTTATTACTGAATTGTGTACTCAGAAAAATGTGTGCCACCGATAACCATAAAGTGATAGCAATTTGTTTCCAGTCCATGTGACAATTTTTTTAGTTTTTTTTTTTAGCAATAAACATAAAATACTTGTCAGAACTAGAAAAAAAAGTGTCAGAAATTTTTTGTAAAGAGTAAAAAGGGCATGGATTAAAAATGTAGAGCTATCACCTTGTAATTGCCAGGATTTTAGGAAAATTCTATACGTACGCCACTTTCAAAACCAGTAAATAACACCGCAATGGCGGAGGAAATTCGGCATCACCAGCGTTCGATGGTTTGCGAGTCGCTACCTCGAACCTAAAAGCAATGAGAAGTGTTTTAATGATTCCTATTCGATTCGAACCGCTGTATCTCGAAAACGGTCTTAACAATCAAACCATGAAACAATTTTTCAGATTTTGTAAGACTCAAAATTTTTTGAGAAATGTCTGTATGTTTTCCAGCTGCGAAACAAGTTCAGGCAAAAATTTGGCACAAATCGATCGAGCAGTTCAAATTTTATAACACTTTGACTTTCTAGAAAAGCGTTTCTCGAGTCGAAACGATCCTGCCTGAGGAAGCCAAAATCGATCACTATACTTCCTCATAGAGTTAGCTTTGTGAAAAGCGAAAAATAACGATAAAGTAATTTGCAAGGCCCTACTTTACAGGCTTGTTTAGTGATGATGGAACTCGCCGATTTCGATTCAAAATTTCGAAGAAATAAATGTTACCTATGAAATATTGCAGCAACGCAAATCGAAACCAAATTCGGTAGGACCCGAGGATGCGGACAATCACTACCAGGGCCATGGACCGAACCAATGTAGTCTCTGATCGCTTGTTCCCCATCATTGTTCTCATAGAGGGCAGCGACAAAAACTTGAAGTAATTTTCTCATGTCCGGCGATTTGCCAAAGTCCACGGTGTGCTTTAAGCATCGCGTGATTGCAGGACTGAGAGCCATAACAAGAGGAGATCGAGGATGTCGTTGGGCTAGTCTCGCGAGGGCACGTGCGAGAGCCGGAGGAGGTGCAGCCTTTTCCAGAAGTGGCGCAGCCGCACTCAGCACAGCTTCGGCCCAACTTCTTCGGTCGCTTCGCCCCCGAGCTTCTTCTATCTCAATTGCTTTTTTTTCGTCCTTCACATTCGTCTCAACGACGATTGGATCTTCCAAAAGCTTGGCTACAGCCTCCAATGGAGCTCCGTTGACCCTTTCATCCTGAAGGGGCGTCCACACCGCGAAATCAACCATAGCCTTCAGTTCCCTCAAAATTATTTCTTCCCTCGTATTAACCGAAACGAGATGTTGGTACTTGAAGATACTTTTCTGAAAAAAAAATATTATGTACATTTCAGAAGCTGCGGTTGTTTAAGAATTTTTTTTTATCACTTTCGCCATATTATATGGACAAACGTAGTTCACCTTCCACAGAATGGAATGATACCACTGGTCCCTAGTGTACGCGTTGCTGGCCTGCAGGAGTAACGATCCGTCCGGCAGAACAATTCTCAAACAATACTTATACGTAGGATCCCATCTCGCCACAGCGTAGACTTCTGACATGCTGCTATATGGCACTGGTTGTTGCAGAAATCCTGTAAGCTGAAATTAGAAAAATTACATATTTTTATTAATCGCAAATTTGGAGAAAAATGTTTGCATCATAAAGTCCATCGTGTGCCACATTCACGCAATGAGCGCCGTTCATTGGACGTCCCGAAAAAAATGTAGGTCTAAAAAGAATGCGTTAAAAATTTCGCGGTAGAATGTAGATATTGAGCTTAAGCGTAAAAGCTCAACATTTTTCTTGAATCCACATCAAAAGAAAAATGTTTGCATCTTAAAGTTCATTGTGGGCCACAATCACGCAATGTGCTCCACTCTTCCAACGTCTGGAAAAAAATCTAGGTCCAAGTAAAATGCAGTGAAAGTTTCGAGATGGAGTGTCAATATTGAGCCTAACCCTAATAGCTCAACATTTTTCTTGAATCCACATTAAAAGAAAAATGTTTGCATCTCAAAGTTCATTGTGTGCCACAATCACGCAATGTGCTCCACTCTTCCAACGTCTGGGAAAAAATCTAGGTCCAAGTAAAATGCAGTGAAAGTTTCGAGATGGAGTGTCAATATTGAGCCTAACCCTAATAGCTCAACATTTTTCTTAAGCCTACATTTGAAGAAAAATGTTTGCATCATAAAGTTAACTGTGTGTCATATTGACGCTCCACTCTTCCGCAGTCTCGACAAAAATCTAGGTCCGAGAAAAATGTGTTGAAAGTTTCGAGGTGGAGTGTCGATATTGAGCCTAACCTTAATAGCTCGACATCCCACTTGCTTTCCCCACCCTTCTCACTTTCTTATATGCTTTTAGCTCTTGCACGAAAGCCAAAGCGAAATGTGACCGCAATGAGAGAAGAAAGTGGGTTTGCCATCAGTCCACCAACCCTGCTATCAGGATTAGCAGCCCCTTTTGGCCACACAAACAGAAGAAGAAGAAGAAGAAGTAGAAGAAGAAAAAGCCTTTCCCTCATTTCCGCGCATTGTACACACTCGCGTAGTTATAATGGAGCTGCACTAACACCTGAAAGAAGGTTGGCCATCAAAGCGAAGGTATAGTGCAGAGCCGCACATCGTGTAGCCCTAGTTCGGAGAAGGTAGGGCGCGCTTGTGTGTGATGAGGAGACTGTGAATGACGTCAGAGGTAAATCTAGGCCGTGGGTTGAACGACTCTTCGAGCGGGCTCGTGACCTAATCTAGGTAGCTCCACTCTGCTGGTAACTGCTGCGAGCTTCTACTGCTGCGGTGCATCCCTCTCAATGAATGCGGGCGAATACCCGAGCCAAAAGCCACAGCATCGCTTTTAGCATATCTTCCGCTACGCCAGCAATTTACACCCTACATTTTCGACACTATTAATGCTGTTAACATAATTATTTGGCATTACGGGGTAATACCACTCTAGAATTTTAGGAAGTTCGATTTTTTTTTTTTTGTAAACAATATTTTAGGTTCACTAAAAAAAAGTGCGCTTGATCTAACAATGCAGAATAATTTTTTAAAACGTTTAACTTTCGATTTTGCTCTACTTCTTTTCGACACTATCAATGTTGTTGACATAATTATTTGGCATTAAGGGGTAACAGCTCCCTAGAATTTTGGGAAAATCGATTTTTTTTTGTTCAGGGGGACAAAGTCACCTACAAGATATGAAAAAAAAATTTGTCAAACATATTCTTGTTTAGATTCTGTATATACTCACCAACATTCAGACCAAAATTAAACCAAAACAAAATGATGTATCAAAACCAATTTTCCGTCATTCGGTTTGATCTGAAGTTTACGAAAAAAAAAAAAAAAAGTTAAATTTTTTCCCGTAATCTTATGGTGCACCATATGACTGCACAAAATTGCACAATTATAGTGCTTGAGATATACCGGAAGTGGTAGAAATTAATTTTGTTTGTGAACAGTATGGGTATTTTTAAATAAATATCTTATATTTACATTTTATAGCTGACTTGGTCCCCTTAAGTAGGTCAGTAAGTAGGACACGAAAAAATTGTTTTGTTAAGTGACGAACTCGTTATACATAAGTATCGGTGACCTGACGTCGGCTCTGCTCGATATTTCCTCACAATGCATATGTATATACCGTATATTTTATAAAATGATTTACCGAACCACAGTGCGTCAAATCTGTCAACGTATGGATCTGACGTTAATCGAGTATGTAAACAGCTCAAGAACGAGATTGGTCCCGAGCAGAGTGAAGACGGATTATGAACTCTCGCCCATAGCGAATACCTGTCGGCACGCTGTTTTTTCAAGCGTACGCTCAAGCGCTCATGTTTTCACAGCACACACTAAATATCTGAAGAAACGATGAAGGTATATGAGTGCCTACTACGAGCATCCTATAATATTGAATGCACGAGATATTATGTTAGCCTCGAGACAAAACGAACGCCCTGGTTCTAGACAAGTGTCCAATTTATTATTTAACATTTGTTTAAACCGTATAGTTAGAAAAACAAAGAACAAACTTTACGGGATAACATTTTGTACCTTGCTTAACGCCTCATGAAGGAGTTTTTGGTCTCATGAAATTGTTCTTTCTTCAGACTTTTATTTCACAAAAATTTAAACTAGTGTGGAACATCAAGAAACGTTAGTTGAAAAAAAATTCGTATGTGTGTGTCCGCAGGGATTCAAACGGTCAGTAAAGTGAGTCGAAAAAGGTAATCGAATTTATAGGCTAAAATGGACCTATGTATCCAGAAAAATGTTCCCCCGTTTGGCAGAATTTTTAGCTCGATTTCAAAAGGTGTCGGTGGGCATTTAAATAAAATGAAATTTTTTTTTCATAAAAAATTCTATTACATTTGAACCGCTTGAGATGAAAAATGTTATTACGTAGATTCTTGTAGGGCATTAAATTCTCAAAAAAATCGTTCCTCAATCAATTTTGTTTGCAGGCTATGAAAATTTAGAAAAATCACAATAACCAGTTGGAGAATCGTGCTAGTGGTTTGATTTTATGTTTTGATAATCGGTGATTGAACGTAGACATTTTGTTATATCCAGATCGCAAATACGAATTAGTACTTTGTCCAACAAACCGAGAAATACCATTAATGTGTAGCGTGGTAACAACCCACCGAAACAGCTCTGAATTTCAATCTAACCTACGCATTACTGATCAATATACGTCCGTATTTCAGATATTCAGCAAACACTGTGCTTTCGACGGCAATTCTATTTGAACTCTAGCACGAGATAATACCATCCGGTTCAGGGATATAGAAATACATCCTCTCTCACTTGAACGCAGGCGTATTTCATGATGCTGGCTCCGACTGGCTGATTCGATTTCCGGCGTTGTTGAGCCTCGCCTTCGGCGAACTGCGAATACTACTCTAAAATCAATGATAACCGAACTTTCAACGGCAACAATCAACGGAGTTACGTATCGGGGCTTGCAACAAAGCTATAAGTTACGCTATGTTTGGCGAACTAACGCGTGGTTGCGGCTGCGAGTGATTGTCATGCGGCAATGATTCTGACATTGGAGTTTTGTAAATATCGCTGCTACAATTTACGTAATGAAGCATCGAGCGAAAATGATCGTGTCAGTGAGAAATACAATAATAATACACGAAAAAAAAAAGTAATTGGGAGAAACATCTCCAGCATATGCTGAAAACCTTCCTCCAGAGCTCAAAGATTTTTCGAAAACTATATTTGGAGCGGTAGAATATTAATATAGCTTATTTATTTTTTTTATTGTTACTACTATTATTATTACGGTCACTACAATACTTTATTGCTGTTATTATTAATATTCTTATTATTATTTCTCTGTATTATTTTATTTTATTTTATTTCTTCATGTTTAAGTTTATTGCGTCATGGTAGAGATGCCGAGATGTGGCGCCGAACCACCAACTGTATTTTTCTTTCCCTGGTAACGAGGTTGCCTACAAGACCCGAAGGTCCTAGTGGAATAAATTCAATTACAATTACAATTACGGCAAATAAGTTGCAGCAACTAACTCGATCTGTGAACTGATGTATTCGCAAGTAGTTATGGACAAATATTACGTAGGACTAACGAGTTGGTTCCTGTAACCAATCGCAGGGTTGTTGTTACTAACGGCCTTTAGATAGCGCAACCAACCAGCGGTTCGCATGACAGAACCCATTTATTGGTTTTTCCAACTACTTTTTTTCTCAGTGTAAAACATCGATAAAAGTGGTCCAGAAAAAATGTCTGCATTGATGTATATGTGTATGTGTGTGTGTATATGTAGCAGGCTTGCAAAATTCTAGCCTGTATCTTGAAAATGGCTTTTCTGACATGTTTTTTCTCACTAGTTGATCTTCATTGTAATTAGTGCACCTTTACGGACAAAACGATATGAGAATTTAAGCAAACTATTTTTTTCTTCCCTATAAATATTAATCCAATAAAATTCTCTCACGAACTTATGATGTATTTCTGATATGATTTATTATATTTATAATTCGGAATTAAATTTAAACAAAAAAATATGTCCTGAAGATATTTAAGATCTTATTCTTATTTAGTATGGAATTGTGAATATTCGAAATAATTGTAATGGATATCCGGTACAGGTGTAATAATTAGTTGCGGTAGCATTCCGTGACATAATTATCAAATCAATTACATTGTCTTCATTAGAACCAGAAATACGATTATACGATCATGAAGACGATAAAGATGATTAGGAGGTTATTATAAAAACAAAAACATGTTAGATAACAGCCTAGTCAGTAATAACCACCCAATTAGGCCCAATTACTTATTGCTGAACTAACAAGCTGTTAATCAAGCTTATTCAATGGTGACGTACAAAAAAATTCCTATCAATCATTATGCCTAGTTTGAATTTTCTTACATGTGTTGTTAACAGCTATAATAGCCTAGAAGACATTCCAGAAATGCTGTCGTTGATTTTAATCACTAATCAGAACTTGATTACTAACAATCACAGCTACCTTTAATTCACCTAATCCAAAGGAATGTAAAAGAGTGAAAACTACGAGCGACGCGCGTGTCGTAAGTCACGTAGCCACGTACTTACTATTACATCGTGTCCACGTCAACGACCTCTTACACACTATTGTGAAAACTAGACAACTATACAATATTTTGTGTACTAATTATTTATCATTTCTCACAAAACTAAACCCACATGTGGCAATCGGCAATTTCTGACCATGTTGCACATTATAGGGCAAAACAACCAGTGAATGGACAGTTAAAAATTACAAAAAAAAATTTCCTTCCATGGCGCAAAAATACTTTTTCACACAAGAAAAAATCTCTTCGACTTCTGGATTTGGCTACACAATGTACTGAAAAAAAAAAGTCAAAATCGATGACCAAAAATTTTGCAGCAAAACCGGGAGAAGTGTTCGAAAAAAAATAACGTGGATCTGTAATCAATTAAATAGCGAGGTGAAGATACGATCTGAATGGATTGAGGTGATACGGCGGATAGACTGGCCATCGTGTGGTTAATGTGAGCCAAAGTTAATCAAGCTTATTCAATGGTGACGTACAAAAAAATTCCTATCAATCATTATGCCTAGTTTGAATTTTCTTACATGTGTTGTTAACAGCTATAATAGCCTAGAAGACATTCCAGAAATGCTGTCGTTGATTTTAATCACTAATCAGAACTTGATTACTAACAATCACAGCTACCTTTAATTCACCTAATCCAAAGGAATGTAAAAGAGTGAAAACTACGAGCGACGCGCGTGTCGTAAGTCACGTAGCCACGTACTTACTATTACATCGTGTCCACGTCAACGACCTCTTACACACTATTGTGAAAACTAGACAACTATACAATATTTTGTGTACTAATTATATATCATTTCTCACAAAACTAAACACATATGTGGCAATCGGCGATTTCTGACCATGTTGCACATTATAGGGCAAAGCAACCAGTGAATGGACAGTTAAAAATTACAAAAAAAAATTTCCTTCCATGGCGCAAAAATACATTTTCTCACAAGGAAAAATCTCTTCGACTTCTACACAATGCTACACAATGTACTAAAAAAAGAAAAAGTCAAAATCGATGACCAAAAATTTTGCAGCAAAACCGGGAGAAGTGTTCGAAAAAAAATAACGTGGATCTGTAATCAATTAAATAGCGAGGTGAAGATACGATCTGAATGGATTGAGGTGATACGGCGGATCGACTGGCCATCGTGTGGTTAATGTGAGCCAAAGTTGCGGCGATTCCGATCATCTCCGCAACGAGCGCTTGTACCTAAGGCGAACGAACGTGCCCAACGGGAAAACGTACGAGAACGAGAGCGAACGCTTGTGCGCGTATATCGGAAGCAAGCATCGATGACAGGTACGGAAACGCGTATCCAGGGTCAGCGTTGACGTCAATAGGAACACGCAAGGCCCCGTAGCAGAGCACTCACGGCGCGTATAATATACGGCAGTGCCAGCTGCATTTCCATGATACTGAGTGAGCTGTACCGCTCCAATCGCTTTCATATCGCATCTGGCTTTATCATTGATCGCATATGTACCGACGCGCTTTTTCCCAACTCGCGGGCTTAGCACCTGTTTTATAGAAGGACCTTGTTATTTTTTCACGAAAAGAAACACGTTGCTTCTCCATTCATTTCTAGCATTTGTGAAAATTCTATTTTTCCGAATTTTTTTATTATTATGTTTTTTAATTTAAATTCTATTTTTCCGAATTTTTTTATTATTATGTTTTTTAATTTTAATTCTATTTTTCCGAATTTTTTTATTATTATGTTTTTTAATTTTAATTCTATTTTTCCGAATTTTTTTATTATTATGTTTTTTGATTTAAATTCTATTTTTCCGAATTTTTTTATTATTATGTTTTTTTATTATTCCCCTTAAGAAAAGCTTTTTTGTGTGATTAATTATGTTTACTACTGATATTCAACCAACTTTAATTCTATACTAAGCTATATGAGCTGTACTCCAATCGTTTTTATATCGCATCTGGCTTTATCATTGATCGCATATGTACCGACGCGCTTTTTCCCAACTCGCGGGCTTGGCACCTGTTTTATAAAAGGACCTTGTTATTTTTTCACGAAAAAAAACACGTTGTTTCCCCATCAATTTTTAGCATTTGTGAAAATTCTATTTTTCCGAATTTTTTTATTATCATGTTTGGTTTCCCCTTAAGTTGCATAGACCACCTGCAACGTTTATGTACAGCTCACCGGATAGTTGGCAGGGTTAACATTGGCACGACCTTCGGTATAAGCTGTTCGTATCAAAAACGCGATCTAACTTAGTTTAAACGCAAGTAAAGACTATAAGCGTTCAATTGCTAACCAATGAATTAATATATAGTTGATAAAATTAATGCGGCTTCAGGTTATGTCGAACGTCATGAACTTCTGCTTCCTCCAGCCAAATACAGCAAATTAACATATAGTTGAAATTATTGCGGCTTCACGTAACTTCAACTTCTAATTCCTCGCGGCTCCACGTGACGTCATGAACTCCTGATTTCGAGTAGAGGCTAACCGGCGAGCTCATTGATCAATTGGACGAATTTACTGGTGAGTTGGATCAACTCATTGGTAATTTGGACAAGCGCACTAGTAAGTTGGTCAAACACACTAAATTGATGATCAATTTAGGTTAGGATAATCAACGTGAAACGTCAAATTACACGTGATGCGCCAAAGTCTGCAAAACGTCACCAACCAACAACGCCAAAACTCTGTCAGCCAGCATTAGATCGACTCCGAATCCCAATGTCGGCACAGTTATCAATTTAAGGTGTGGTCGATACTGGGTCATAGTCAAGCTCCGATTGTAGATTTGCCGTCGACGTATAGTAATATCCAATAATTAACGAGACCAGATCTGCAAAGTGTCAGCGTTAGTAAATGCGTTAATTAAATTAATAGAAAATTTAGCCAATTTCATTTAGTGATGAGAATAATTCTTGGTTGAGAGTGCAAGCCCCAAATTACTTGAGGCTCCATGGTTCCAACGACAAACCAAATTAATGACTGCAACGTCTTACATCGATCCTGTAAAGTATTCTTTCTAGCTTACGTTATGAAGCGGGAATCCGAAATGCAAATCAAATCGTGGTTTAATTACACCCACTAAATAGGGTGATGTATTGGTTTAGATTAATTGGTTTGCACAGCTGCGAAATCAATAATCGAAAATTGGTTCTCATATATAACCACTTTCTTACGTCATATGCGACCATAGAACGTTGAATATTTCATGCTGTAAGAAATATAGCCAGTCATAGTGTCAGCCACAGTGTCCATTCACTGGTCCCCGTCCGTCCACTGGCTCGTTTACCCAATACCATGGTCACCATGAACTTGGTTACACGGCAGACATCGGCATCAATTTTAGTGTTTGATTTCTGCGAACGATGTCGGTTGCAAG
The DNA here is from genome assembly GCA_949699805.1 of Tromatobia lineatoria. Lineage (NCBI taxonomy): Eukaryota > Metazoa > Arthropoda > Insecta > Hymenoptera > Ichneumonidae > Tromatobia > Tromatobia lineatoria. The sequence continues at coordinate 785,046 of OX453045.1, forward strand.
ATTCCCACAATAAACTCAATGGTTGCCACGACGAATATGGACTTAACCAATTAAAGAGTAGTAGTTTAAACCAAGCCTTTTTTTCATGACTGGGATCGCGGGTGGATTGTGGCCGCATCTGACTTATCTGATTGGGGTTGCCTGACGAATGCCTGATTTCAGCCCGATATAGAAAACCACAGTCCAATCACATTAAAAATATCGTACCGATGCCTGATTCAGGTGAGGGCCAAAAAAGCGAATGACTGAAATACCGAATTCAAAAATAAGGAACGTCTAAATGTAGAATGTCCATAATTATGGAATTCGCTTTTTCAGCCATTCGCCATTTTTATCATGCGCTATTTCGAATGAATTTTAATAAGATGGAGGTGAAATTAGCGACTGGTTGAAATAGCGAATTTCATAATTATGACCATTCTCGATTCAGACGTTCCTAATTTCGAAATTCGCCATTTCGACCATTCACTATTTTGGTCATTCGCTATTTCGACCTCTACCCGCCTGATTCGCGCAGGATCGATGCAACCTGAACTAATTTCTCTTCAGGGTGATTTATTGTCTATGAATGGTGCAGACAATTGCGTTGGATATAGAACATCAAACTGACGCTATTATTTATTTAATAAAAAATCTGCATTGCAGTATTAGCTACGTTACTCAGGTTCCCAACAAAGTTTCAAGTTCTGGACTGCAGAAGCAGTTGTAACCGGAGCCTGCGATGGAGTAGACCAGGTCAACGAGGCCCTGAAAGCATTTGTACTTGTACTGTTCTTGCATAATAAATGTATGGAGCTGCCTCCACGACGTAAACCAACGAGTTTGAAAGTGAAGAAAAGGAGGATGGTAAAAATGGGTTTTGAAAGAAAACATGTGTACAAACCAGAAAGACAAAAACAGTGTTACGAAATCGGGATGGAAGGCTTGAGTTTCCCTGAAGATTTCGAGTTCGGTGTTTCTGCACCTCGTTTTGCTAGGTCGGCAAACCTCGTTCTGAATGAACCCATATTGACGCGTGGAAAATAAATGTCAAGATGTCCGCATCGTTAACCTGTCAAGCTGGTGAAGTCAGATGATCAAACGAGATCTGATTACGTTACTCTTATCGCGAATTACGTCAAGGAATATCTGCGCGATGTTTCATCCACAAACTATTTTTTTCTGGATCGAAGTGTATTCAGTTGTCAGATTCGAAAATGGCAGATTCATAGATTTGCATAATATATTGAAACTATAATTGTTCCTAAATTATCCAAATTATATTTTTGGTCAGTAAAGTCTACATGGCAAAAATAAAACGACATTCACTTATTTATCACGGCTATTAATAATATTGGATAGTATCAATTATATCGAGCGTTGTATCGACATTGCTGTCTATAAATATTTCCAATAAAGGTGCTTGTTTCATTGGGTGCGAGAATTAATTCATTAGTATTCGAGTAGATGAGCACGTGTCGGACCAGAGGGTCAAACCTTGGGTCATGGATAACCGCTGACTCTGTCAGTACTTGGTTAACTGATCGCTTATCTAACCCTAACGATAAATACTCAGATGGGTGACCGTTTTTTAGACAACACTGAGAAAAATTAGTAGTTGTGATTACCAATAATTGGTTGGAGCTACCAATATGTTCGTAAGCGTTACCAATACTATGATTGCTTTAAGCAATTATTGGTAATCACAACTACTCATTCTTCTCAGTGAACTTTTTACCGGTTCTAGTGAGACCCTTGCTTGACATTGCAATTGTAGCATCCCTAAAAAAATATAAACGGGCCCTTTGAGGCTCTTTTGCAAGGACCCTGTCTGAATGGCCCGATTTCAGTCCGGAATAAAATTTTGGAAGCCCTTATAGATTGTAACGTGACCCTAGCATGTTACCCCTATTGTGGAAGCCCTTATAGATTGTAACGTGACCGTAGCATGTTATCCCTATTGTGGAAGCCCTTATAGATTGTAACGTGACCCTAGCATGTTATCCCTATTGTAAAAGCCCTGACGAAACCTAACAAGGCTTTATATTTTTTTCACGACCGCTCGTTTAAATTTCTACACGGATACTGACTTGCTAACTATCGTAACCCTTCTAACGCTACTTGAATCGTACAATACATACCGAAATACATTTTCCGTTTTAATATAGATTCCTATACGTCTGTGAACTTGATTTCTGATCGGGACCCCAAACTCGCGCACACCGGAATGTCTTTCTTCAGAACTCTGTACACAAAACGATTGCACACTTCTCGTATTATTCGATATCCACAAATTTAGCCCAAGCGATTGTTCATTGACGCACGAGCTTAACCGAGAATACCACAGGCATCGATGACGTGCGGTTAGCCCTCTGTGTGCGCGTACCTTCTCCCCCTTCCCCATCGATTTCGTCGACATTCGACATCGCCGAAACGCTCAACCCCGGTACTTATTTTTCACCTCTGTTTTCAGCCTTTTTACAATAGTGAATTATTAACAAGAGATAATTAAATAAGACATCGAACACTAAAATTTGTTCACCAGTTTGCTATTTAATTATTCATTTAATATCTTATTTTTATTTGTCGATTAAATATGGGAATTTTTCTTTCAAGTCTTCATGATAAGACCATGATTTTAAATGAGTAAATAAATTTTTCTCTATTGAAAAGTCATCAAAACATTTAGCATAGTGAATCTAATATTTACGAAATCCTAAATCGCTATATTCAATCCAGAATTCACTCTTTGACAGATGAAATATGACATCGAACACTTAAATTGGTTCACCAGTTTTGTCTGAAAGTCAGTCACGACTTTCAGTCTTTGTCTTTTGTCAATTTTCAGGAGTGAAAAATTTTACTTTTGACCTATCGACACTGGAGGTTGTGCGGGCTTGTGTACGGCTCTGGCGATTGCCTGAATTAAGCAACATTGGTTACGGTCATAACTTGGATGGGTGAACGCTTAGCCGTGATTCGGTTGGCTCATTAACCTGTTAGCGAAGGGTCAATTTTTCTGAGGCCTCGGTGTATATATTAGGTTAGCTCAGTGAAGTATAGACAGGGAATGATAGGAGTAAGGGTGGGAAGGGCGGTTAAAGGCTATTGAAGCCATACCATGGAAAGAATGAAAAAAAAAATTTACTTAATAAGTGCAACATTTTTTAAAGAAAAATATTATATGAAAAAAAAATTGTTGTAATTTTTTTTAGATCCTTTAGTCCCATTAAATTGTAGTGTGACATTTATTATTATTGCACTCAGGTTGAACACATTTACTCCGCGCAATTTTATTTATGAAGAAATTACATACTCCGTATGTCATGACAAAGTAATAAAGTACTCCTAGTATTATCAATCATACAATAATGCTTTGCATAGAATTGCAAATTTCGCAAAACATAAACGCTTACGAAGAGCTATTGGAAAGATAAGAAACGAAGGAAACGCACTGTTATAAACGGGAGAAAAAATTTGTTATACCGATGCGTCTGATGCATCATCAGAACGACGATAACACGATACGAAAAAATAATAAATAGTATCAATTATTATCAAGTACGTAATGGCAAGCATATCGATGGATGACTAGCACTGATGACGTTATACGCGTGGCAATTCACATACCTTATTATTACATTTTTTTAGTCCAACTGAATCGATAATTCTAAAAAAAAAAAAGACTGCAAATCAAATTTGCACATTCCTGTCTCATTAGTTTCCATCTGTGTTGAATTGTACGAATAAAGGAATGCTTTTGATTACACTCGGTTTATCCAACGTTTATATCTTAATGTAGATCGTTTCTGATTTCATTACGTCAATTAATGAGCTCATGCGAATATTTATAATAAGTCAAACACATTGGAAATTGTTTTGATGATACTAAACGCATGAAAAATCCATTTGAATATTTCCACGACCAAATTATTGTTATTCATTATTGTGCTGGATTAAAAAATAAAAACATTGCAAAAACTGCTTATAACTTGGAGTAATTTTTTTTTTACAGTGAATCTCAATATTCCGTCAATTCAAAATTTAACTTTGTGCATTTGGTACAAGTAATGCATTCAAAAACTTTGAAAACTCCATCATAATTGTGAACAATAGTATATTGTACAAGGGTCGAAAGTTAGCGATTCTGAGGAGTGTGAATGGAAAGTCATGAAAAAAGGAACGAGGTGAAATAGCGATGATTAGATCGCACTTCGAAAACAGGAAACGTGTTGGAAATTCGAGGTCAATTTTTTCAGGACCATGTTTAGCTGAGGGTCAATCTTAAGACATGATTGTTGTTGTTGTCACTCTTCCAAAAATTATTTTCAGTCATTCCCATTCTGGATATTGATAAAGATATAAACGGTTGTAATTACTTCAGAAATAGCAGGAACAATAGTAGTTAGAAATTGGAATGAGAATCAGCGAGATATTTAGACTGCGGTTTTCTGTACCTTGGACAGTCACGCATAAAGAATTGCGGTGCATTGAACGCGATTGCCACAGCAGTGGTTGACTGTCCCCACGAAGAAGCCAACGAACTCTTTGCGGTATATGTGTAATCCATGAATATCCTGCTGAAGAGCAATCTGCTCGAAACGCTGAGAATTTAATCTGTTTTCTTATTTACTCATGTCATAACATCAGATAGATTAATCTCTGAAAATCTCATAATGTTTAACGAGATTCTCTACATGGAAAAGTCGTTCAGAAATGAAAATAACTAGATCGAAATTTTGATTCTAAACGGTAGTTTAAATTTTACAGTTAACTGTAAAGTTATTCAAGGTAGAATTAGTACACTGCTAAAAATACAAGTAAGGTTAATATACAAAACGATATGAAGTTTACGAATCCGGTAAAATTTCCACGGTGTAAGTAAAAAATTTTACGTACCACTATAAATCCAAAAATCTGATGCAATTAAAAAAAATATTATGTTTTTACCGCAAAGTATACAAAAATTAGGCTTTCCGACAAAATAATCGAAGTAGATAGTTAGAAAATACTCAAACTAAAAATCGAATATTGAGTTTAGTCGTCAATATTTACGATGGACTCGAAAAAGCTGTTGTTCATTGACTGGTGACTGTTTAAATACTGGTGCATTCACCCTACTGCTAAAATTTTGAAATAATTTATGGAGATAATCGATTCCTACAACTTCGAGTACTACAACTTTTTAATTTAACGGTTCCTTGTATGTCTAATAGTATTCGGGATACGCGAATTATAAGTATCGGTATACCTATAACTTCCCTCTTGTAAACCGTGACCGATAGAGATCTTTAAAAAAACATACACGCTCTGGTTATGTAAGACAGTATGAGAAACTTTAAACATGATTCGGGAGGGTCATGGTTTCGGGTCGTTTCAACTGACGTGAAATACCTCAATACGGAAAAAATGATTTGAAAGTAGAATCATTAATATTTTTATAATTATTCAACTTTTTCAAAAAATTAAAGTCTTGAGCTGAAGCGCTTATCGGACAAGGAGCTTCATTAATCCCTCATCATTAATTCCTAAATTACTTTTTTTTTTTCACGGTCTGTAAATATACGAATTTCAGCCTATAAAAAATCGACCTACGGATATTTTTTTCAGGGAATTTAGTGCCCTACAAGAATTTGCTAATGACATTTTTTTATCTGGAGTGGTTCAAAAGTTATAGCATTTTTAATGCAAAAAAAAATATTTCATGTTACTTAAATGGGAAATTTTGAATGCCCACCGACACCTTTTAAAATTGAGCTAAAAATTCTGCCAAACGAGGGATTTTTTTTCTCGGTATATAGGTTCATTTTAAGCCATAAATTCGATGGGATATCTTCTTTGGCTCACCCTAGTGGTGGTGTTACATTTCAGAGTTCGTCGTTATTCCAGAAATGTTGTAGCGGTTGAAGTATTGTTTCTGTTGAGTGTTTGCAGTGCCTTCTTTTTTTCTGCTATTGGTAGGCTGAGTTGCGAAACAGTTTCGGTTTTTGCGTGAGAGAATCTTGTGTTTAGTTCCATAAGTCTTCTGCCGAGTTTGTTGATTTTGTTTGCTGCGTAGAGTGTTTCGATCCGGAGATTGTGTAATGGGTTGTTTGGATGACGAATTCTTGTTATTTTTCTCAGATTCTTGTGAGGCTCTCAGGAGGCTCTGCTACCTTCAGGGTTGTTATTGTTGATGTTTTGGCGTTGGCCTATTATACCGGATGTCCATATTCGAGCAGTTGTCGAATGATCATTGTGTAAATTTTTCATTCGTATTTTTAAGTTTATCCCAAGATTTTTGTACGTTAGACTGGAGAAGTGTTTTGGCTTTCGTGACGGCTTTTTTTTTAGTGAGGTTTGTGTATTGCTTAAATGACAATTTGGGGTCTATATAAAATTACTGTAATATTACTACATAATTTCCTATCAAATTTAATACATGAAAACCTCTGATAAACGTACATCGATTCCTGTACTGTTTTCCCCTCTCTTTGTTTTTTCTCATGGCTAAGCATGATGTTCGTATGTTTATACGATTTGTGACTCTGCATCACGCTATTTTTGCTTCAGTATTGGATACAATCGACTTTCGATGTGTCATGTCGTTTTTTTTTTACGGGAAAAAATGTATTTCTATACCGCTGCAGCGATTACAACAGTATGAAGTTGACTTTACGTCAACGCCATCGACTACCAATCAGAGTATTTGAAAACTGGCTTTAGTTTTCAATATGTCGACTTTCGATGTGCCATGCACAGACGTTCATTGTTTGTTACTTTCAAAAAGAAACTTTTTCTTCATTTTACCTATAATTTGTTTATTATTAAACTTCAGTACGCGTGGCCTAAACCTCATATAACTCAATGTTTCAACTTTTATATAAAATTCGTAAAACACATTTTCAGCAATGAATTTCATGAAAAAATGATGAAAAGTAAATTTGTCCAACAAAAGTAACGATCGCTACTTTCATCTTTACGCGTTGCTCGTTATATTTTCTTCTCACAATTTTCCTATGAATTTCATTGTTAAAAATGTGTTGTAAGGATATTATATAAAGTTGAAAGATCAAGTTATGTAACGTATACGTCACGTTTGCTAAACGCTTAGAAATAAAAAAATGATAATATAAATAAATTCAAAAAGTGTCGTTTCAGAAGGAACGAACTATTTACATCTCTGGTGCCATTTATTTAAAAGGACGAAATCTATGGAAAAAAATGTCCAACACATTTTCAAGTTATAATTCGTTCTAATGACATGAGGTCCACAAATGCGTCGAGTTTTAAAACAGCCCCCATGGAAATGTATATATGGGTAATATATGTAAAAAAATATATTTGATGTATATGTCACATGTATGCTGTATGCTTTGAGTATATTATGAGTATATGATATAAATATGCTACATATAGAACATTTCGTCGTTTTTTTTTTTCATGAAGAACATATACTAACATATATATGTGCTATATAAAAATATTATACGTTATTTATACAAAAAGTAAACAAGATATATATTCAGAATATACGTCCTATATGTGAAAGCCATATGTTCTATATATGCAACATAAATTCAGTGCATATATTCATAATATACATGACATATAGAACTTTTCGGTGCTTTATATCCTACCTATATAGCATATATGTGAGATATATTTTCTGCATATATCTTACATATATGTAGTTCTATGTAGGAGTAACCCTTATGTAATGTTCATTGCTCTATATCTACTCGAAGAGACAATGCTACTTGAAGAAGTTGTATCACGCTGTGAACACACTTGCTTAACAACTTCGCTTGCGTTCACAGAGTATTGTAACTCTTTCTTCTCGAGCGATAAAGCGGATGTCTACGTAATATACATACGCAACATAATAGTACGTATGTACGTGGTACGCGCAACTATAGGTTCAGTGATGGCTCGTTGTCCTTGTCATTAGCATCGACGGCATCGGTAAGTATCCTAGACACGCGAAACAATGAATTACGGGCATTCCGAATGAATCGGCGGACGAATAAACGGTTCAATTGCCCCCAGCACCTTAATACCGTCTCGGCCATAGTCCAAAATACATTGGCAGGAAGACATTAGCTTCTCGGCCAGTACAAAGCAGGTGTGAAGTAATCAAGCAAAAGGCCAAGACACTATTCATCCTACGAAATACATCCTTGAATCCTACGTCACAAAACAGTTTTTCATTCGTCCCTGTCATCCTCAGTCAACGGAATATACACCTCGCAAATAAAAATGTATTCAAAATATAATCGGTTCAAAATAAGTTAAAAATACATTTCAAAGGTATTATTAATTTTTCGGGATCGAGAAGTAATTTTTTTTTTGAAAAATCAGGGATTAATTCATTTTTGAGAAAAATAGTCATTGACAGTTGTTCGAACCAGTCCATATAGGAACATATCTTCAGTATGTCCATTTTTTATCCAGAATGTAAAAAAAACATTCAGTACATTTTATGGATATTTGTTCTGTATACACCCAAAGGAAATATTTATTATATTTTAATGAAATTTTAATGAAATAAGTAAATTATTTTATTAGAGCCTATTAGTAATTTATGTGAAATTAATGTATATTTTGATTTAAATGCGTATTGCTTTTGCGCTTTGCACATCTAGTGGCTGATTTGTATACACTAACAGTATCTTTGATTCGAGTTTAATGAATATTTGATCTGGAGCAATATTTTAATCGAATATATATAAGTCCACACTGCAATTGATGTGGACTTATATAGACACTGTGCTGATATCAATTTGAACACCACATTCTCAACAGTGCCAGGAGCTTCCATTGAGAAAAAAAATTTCGAAATGCTGCCAACCGAACTTACTTCGAGGCAACAAAATTTATTCTAAGGCGCGCAATATTTGAGTTAATTTTCCCGAGGCACTGCTAAATTCAACCACGTAGTATGATTGAATCAAATACATCGTTAGTTTTCCCATATCTAAACTCGACGTAAACTTGGACTGTGCTCCATCACGTTGGCTCAATGAAATTTTTATTGAGCCGACAATATCGCCATGTCTAAAAATAAATTTGCTTGCCCCGAAGTAAGTTCGTTTGGCAACGTTTAAAAAAAATTCTCTCAGCTTACAATCATACGGTATATTCGTATACGAAATAAAAGAAGACAATGAAGTCCTCACTGGTCTTACCGTTTTCGATGAAAGACAGGCATCGTTGAGATACAGATGATGAGTCTCCCATCTCCGCAGAAATTTGCTGGAAAGTATCTTGCTGACAAGTGTCCTGGTGTGATTCAGGTAGCACACTTGAATGTCTCCTTCTTCCAGTGGTTTAAACCTCGGGCCAGCAGGTCCTGGACTTGGGCTAGGACTGGATGATCCACTAGCGGATGAGCAGCCAGCGCTTTGTTGCTCAAGATTGGGACAGGACCTTGCCGCAGGAAGACAGCTCGTGGTATCGAGGGAATCGGGCTTGAGGCTCATTCCCACAACGACGGGGCACTCGCCAATGAGCATTCCAGTATCGTTCGCCAGGGGAGAAGCTACCCCCGAGCTGACAGACCCTGACGACAATTGTGGCGAGCTGGTGCTGGTAGTTTCCTGACGCATAGCGCCTCCGTTAACGGACAGAAATCCGTAATAGGTGGTGACCGATGGTGTGACAGTAGCAAGTGCCGCGGACGAAGCAACAGCGGCTGGACTGGACGGTAACGACGATCCCTCTTCAGTCTCAGTCTCCCCGCAACGATCCAAATCGTCCTCGTCCTCGAGTTCGCTAAATCCGTTCTCAAAAGACGGTATATCGTTTACCGAGCAGGTCAAAATGCACGGTGACTTCGGGGCGCAATTATCCAGGCCACAAGAGCCTTCCTTCTCGTCTTCGTCCTCTTCAGCTTGGGCTATGAGCGTCGGGGGTATTTCCCTCCGTCGCGTGGACGACGTTACCTCAGTCGAACTTCTTTCGTCACCAATCTTTCCCAATCTTTCCTTATTCTGTACTTGATTATTATAGTTATTATTATGAGTATAATTGTTTCTAGAGGATGAGGACCTCGTGCTAGTTGAGTTATCGCTGCTGCTAACAGGGGAGGGTGAGGGCGAGGTCGAGCACGCCTCGCCGTTGCTCGAGTTCGACGAGTCCGATGAACGAAGGCGCAGCAGCAGCTTTCTGCGCCACCTGCCACCACCTACACTGGCTCCACCCCCACCTGTGCCACTGCCACTTCCACCGCTGTTGGTCGTACACTTTGTCGACGATCCCGTTGTATGTTGCTGCGTTAAAACCGGCAGTGAAACGTCATCGACTCGAATATTGGTCGTTGCGGGTGATACTGATGGCGGACCATTTGTCTGATGAGGTGGGAGATTGATGACCGGGTCATTAGTCAGTTCGGAGGTTCTTGATGAGGGGCTCAGTTTTGTCTTGGGTGATTTGGTACCCGGACCAGGAGACAGAGGATCGGCATCTAAATAATCAGCACGGATGCCTGGCAAGGTGTCCGTGCTGCTGCCCTCAGAAATCGATACCTGATCGATGAATCTGATGGATGATGAACCGGACCCCTCGCTTATTGCTTCGGATCCTCGCCGCTTAGCGTCCGACAATCTAATGGCCGTTGCCACTGCGGCTGTTGTCGCCGTTGCTGCTAATGCGGATGCAGCGGGACTTTTGGCGGCCTGACTAGCCAAAAGCCCGCCGGGGGATGAAGGATCTCCGGTTGGCGCTGTCGCCTCCACCGGCACCCTTGCCGTTCGCGTGAATGGACTCTGGAAACAAAACATGACGACCCTTTCTCGGATGGCTAACGTATTTGCTATGTACGACTGGTCTTTGTCTTTTTCTTTTCTAATTCTCTTTGAGGAATCGTTTGCTTAAGGTAAACGCACGTTTCTTCTCTTTAGTCTGAGATGTCCTCGCGACAATTTGTCGGGAAAACAAAAATACCGGTTTTGATTTCGTGCGGTAGTGCGATGGTCACTAACGTTGACAACTGTACCAGTCAAACTTCACGACTCTGGTCTTCGTATACTTTGTGTACTTTGGAGATGAGAAAGATGTGATCCACTATAATGTCAATTGTCTTTTTAGTAGTTTCGGTGGTACTGCTGATGTGGAAGAGCTTTCCTTGCAATAGTTTGTCGAACAAACACACAATAACGATTTTATCGGGTTAAGGAACAACTGATGATTGCAATTTGGTCGGTGGTAATCAGTTATATCCAGAACTTCTAATTAAGATGTGTCGGTCAACGTTCGCGTCTCCTCTTCTAACGTTTACAGGTTTAGGGTCTACAAATATTTTATCAATTCAAAATAAACACACGCAGCAGAGTATTTTTTTTAAAATTGTCTTTGCTATATCAGTGGTAGTTCTTCCTTTTGCGTGAGTTTCTTCCTTGTAACACCAGGCCGAACCAAAAAAAAAACAAAATAACTATCAAATGACGTGGGTGTAAACGAGCTTCACAGTTTGGTCCGAAGGTGATCAGTTACACCCAGAAACGTTGATTACGATGTGTCAGTCAACCTGCAGACTTCCTCCTTCTCGTTTTTATGGACTTAGGGCGTACAAATATTTCGTCAGTGGAAAAACACTGCTTCTGAAGTATAATGAATAGTCTTCTAGGTATTTTCGGTGGTTTTTCCGTTCACGTGCGTCTTTCCTTCACACTTATTTGTCGACAAAACACAAATGGAGATTTAAATGACGCGAAGTGAAAATGACGTTGCTTATTACGCGCAAAAGAAGCGCTAGTTGCCTCCGAGATAATGAGTTGTATCCAGAAACGTTGATTACGTTGATGTGTCAGTCAACCACCTTGTATTTATTTGTTGGGGCTTGAATAATATTTTTCCAGGGGAAGAATACTTTTCTTCAATGTGGTGTAAATCGTCTTTTCTGTTTGTCACTCACGATAGCAACACGCTGTGGATTAATGGACGCATAATCAAGTCCACTGATACACCTACAAGCTTTTATATGCCTCGTTGTGATCTCATGCTGTAACGACCGTATCTCGAGACTCTTTAATCGAGGTTAGGAGAATATATGTCGTCGGAGTCGTTGATGGAACGTAGCACTATTGTACCAGCGGAAAGAGACGTCCCGGCCAGATCTTCCCCATCAAGGGGTTGCACTTAGCCTCGACGAACCCTCTTATCATCGTCAATGCTTCAACCAACCCTCATTCTCGTTACTATCTAACGACAATCATATTTTTTTCGAGCTCGCCGGAAAGAGTCGCGAAACATTTTCTCGGTTCCTTCTTTTTTTCCTCTTCCGTTGGTTCTTTTACAACCACTAACAGAAAATATTCCAATAAAGATTGAGGAATATTTTTCACTTTTATTGAATACTATTTTAATGTCTTTTAAGTGTCTTGGGGAACAGAGCACGACTTTTCGATCGGAAAAAATGCCATTGCCCTTCCCTAATTAACTTCAGTCCCGAATAGTATGAATATTTAACATTTTCGTTACATCATCCTCATAGTCTTGAGGTTAGATATTCTTCAGCTTTCGAACTTCACAACGTGCACTTATATTCTTCAATTATAGCTTCTAGAATGAATATTGGGGTAAAAATTAGTTCTTCATAGTAGCATTTTTAAGAGAAAATTCTTTTTACACTTTTTCAATTATTTTATTCCCCTCCTCCTTGTGACTTGGCCAATAAAAATTGTGTCTTGTAGTGGTTAACCGCCCGATCGTTGTCTCTGACAGAAACGCCACTGCCCTACCCTAAGCACTTTAAGTCATGAATACGAATATTTTCACTTTTCTTCAAATTTCCATGCTGCACCATATCATTTTTATCAACGTCACACACTTTTCTTCCGTAACATTTGAATAAAATATTGGAATGTAAAAGCTAATTTATACATGTGGTTAAAAAAAATTGAGTTATGCTTGATAACTTAAAAAAATCGTCGCACGCACTTTTAGTTAAACTTCTTAAGCATCAACGTTTTTTTTTTCGTAAATTGAAAGTGGAGATTTTCACAGGTTTGCTTTGGGAATTGAAGAACTCGGCTCGAAATGTCGTGAACTCTCGCGGTGACCTCCTGGGGGTGATGGACGTTAATTTCCGAGCTGTTGAACGTGACGAAGCTATCGAAGGTGACGATAAAAGGGCACAGAGTGTGCGTTGTAATGTCGTTGCACGTTTATGAGATTCGTGTGTTCGGACACGAGGCGTAATAGAGTCTCTCTCGGGCAGAGCCAAGGAATACGGGCGTCAGGTATTATGGGCAGCGGCAACGTCGACGGCAGAGCGCGTACGGGGATGGTGAAGAAACGTCGCGCCGCGCACAGCGTCTGTCCGCAGCCCAGCGATCGATCCGCGGCATTCCTCGGTTCTATGTGGTGTGTATATCCTCACGTGTAGTTGGTTAGCCCGCTGCTCGTAGTCTCTGCTGGCGTTCCTTCGTTTTGTCGTAGCTTTTCGTCCCTCTCTGCGCCACAATATTGGTTCGAAGCTTGGCTAATGACCGCGCACTTGTTGCCTAACAAAAAAAAAAAATTTCTCCTTACGACTGAATTGTCCTTAGCACGAAGACTTTAGTCCAATAATCGTGGGAAGATCGCGGGAGAGCTTCTCTTGCAATAATTCTCGGAACAAACCCAAAATAACGAATTCGTCGAGCTACGCAACAACCGAAGGTCGGAATTTAATCCGGTGACGGTCAGAATCATCGGAAACTCTCGATTACGATGTGTCGGTCAACGTTAGCGTCTCCTCTTCTTACATCTATGTTCTTAGAGTCGGCAAATATTTCGTCAGCTCGAAATAAACACGGGGATAAGTGTATTAATAAAATTGTCTGCGCTGTCTTCAGTAGCTCGTCCTTTTGCGTTAGTTTTTTTTTTTCTTGTAACAACAGAACGGAAAAAAGTCTACGCCGGAATATTGAAAAAGTTTGGATAAGGACCGTGCACTTGTTGCCGTACGAAAAAATGTAGACTTTTGACGAAATTGTCCTTAGCAGTGAGATTTTTGTCCAATAATTCTGAGAAGAGCGCGGGAGAGCTTCTCTTGCAATAATTCGTGGAACAAACACAAAATAACAAATTTGTCGAGCTACGCTACAATCGAAGGTCGGAATTTAATCCGGTGACGGTCACAATCATCGGAAACTCTCGATTACGATGTGTCGGTCAACGTTCGCGTCTCCTCTTCTTACATTTATGGTCTTGGTGTAAGCAAATATTTCATCGACTCAAAATAAACACGAGTATAAGTGTATTAATAAAATTGTCTGCGCTGTCTTCGGCGGCTCGTCCTTTGAGTAAGTTTTTTTTCTTGTAACAACAGCCAAAAAAAAGTCTACAATATCGTTAGCCACAATATCGGCTAAAAGCTTGGGTAATGTGAACGTGCACTTGTTGCCTCCCAAAAATCGGCCTTTCGAGTGAATTATCCTGAGCAGTGAAATTTCTTTTCGAAGATCCTGAGGAGGATAATCCTCGCTTTTATGATCTTTAGTAAAATTCTACTGAAGCTTAAATACATTCCTCTGAGGACTTCTGTACTTTACATCGACTTCATTATCAATTTGGCTAATTTAAAAAAATACAATTGATTTCTTCGTAAAATCCACCTCAACAATTTTTATAAAATCGTTTGTTTCTTCGTCCTCAACACGTGACTTCGAGCGTTAGGGAAATTATAGATAAACTGATGTACGTCTGTTAATGGACACGTTTAGTCGACGAAGACGCAGATTGCACTGATAATAGGTCACTTTGTTACACACTGCACGAAATCGTCACGTGAATGGCGAAAATTGACGAATTAAGCACACGACGCTATACCGCACTTTTCTGGTGGTTCTACCGGAGCTTTTGACGACAATAATGATGATGGTGGAGCTGAAAACAAAAGAAAAATTGGACATCAACAATTTTTGTATTTTTAAAATAATTTTTTTTTATTATGTAAAATATATATGTACAATCTTAAGGAAGAAAGTTCGTTTTATTTTTTGATTGCAGTTTATTTTTTAACTTCTATTAAATTTTTTTCCGAATTATATTAATTTTCTTGCAACGATCTACTAAGATAATATTAATAACAATTCTCAAGTGGCTGAAGTTTCTCTAGCTTTGCGTGTACTCTAAATTCAGCCGAATATTTATTACATTCGTGATAATTGGCTCGGCACATTATTAATTATCGCTACTATGCCATCGCACTATCAGCACAAAGATACAAGCGGATATACAAAGCACTCGATCGAGTGCAGCAGGATCCGACATATGCCGGGGATGAACTATATTACCTGAGTGTACATTGCAATAATATAGCGAGTTTATAGCGAGGACAATTCGCGATACTGTGTCTACTGATAGCGAAGTATATATAATAACGCGCAGTAGCAGAAGTACCAAAGCAGCCGGTTAAGCGCAACCCGTGCGCAATTACGACAGTATATCAACCTACTGCTGTGCACCGTTAATAATATTTGGAAAATTGATAATGAAACGCGATTGTCGACACGCATTTTGCAAAACTCAAGAAATACATTGAATCAAACATTTTATGTGCGGTGTTTATAATTGTTTTTTATTCGCCAAGATGCTTTTCATGTAAAAAATATTCATAAAAGGATGTTTATTATCATTAAAAAAATGTGCACAATGTAGTGTCCAGAATATTTGGTTAAAAATGTATGTAGACATTTTTTTGTGAAACAACATATATATTGAATTTCATCTCTAGACAGCGTTGCGTCGATTACTTTTGTATTAATCATTTTCGAGAATATCTCATCATGTTGATAAAGAAGATGATGTTTCCATATAAATTAGCCAAGAAAAGTCAGAGTAATGGATCAAATCGTAATGACATTTTCTGTGAATCATTATCAATAATTTGTCTCATCACGACTATTTCGAACGTATTTATCAGTTAACTCGTACATTTTATTATAAATGTCATTCAATATTATGAAGAAAAAAAACATTCCATATAAATTGATTCCATATAGTCTAACTCTGATTTCACACCATAATTCTATGTTAAATTCAATAGACCCGATTTCAGCACACAAAATTTCCATACAAAATCTATTGAAGTCATTTTATAGAGCGTGAGGTCTATATTATTGCAACAAAGTAAAGGGGGCAGAGGGGGGTCGAGTCAGAGAGCTATTGAACTTGTATTGAGCTCATCTATTCACCTTTTTTTTTTTTGCACTGCGACTGTCTATTCTGCGAGCTTTAAATTCCCGCGAGAACGTCGAAAGTATTTTTGCGCTTGTCAGGGTAGATACACTTTATTAACAGAGCACTATTGCAGAATATATTAATTGTGCAATTTATTAGCGTTTGAATTTGAGGTCGCGTGTCGCGATGAATTAATATATTTTTATCGCGATTAATATTAACGACGCACACACTTTGGCGGTGTTCACAAAGTAGCTCACGGTTTACACACCTTCGTGCACATAACGCGCCGAGCACACTGATGATCGTAACGATCTGAGAAGCGAGCGAACCGCGCGGGGCCTCGAGCTACTCACGACGGCGGTATAAGTACTATCCCGCGGCACGCGCGCCAGAACAAGCAGAGCAGTTTCGGAATGATATACGCCTTGTACATATCGTCATTTCTCTTTCATCTTTTCCATACATTATCAATATTACAAATTTCACGATATATTCAAAAAAACTTCTTCGTCATATTACAAATTGTCATGATACCGGTTTTTTTATGTACGGGAGTATTTTCGGTTTTTATTAATAATATTTTTTTAACATTATTTAAATGTTAATTCATTGGTCATCTCTTCCATACATAATAATGTCACAAATTTGAATAACTTCGTCGCCACATTACAAGTTTCCATGATAGAATTTTTTTTTGTCTGTACCGAAGTATTGTTCAGTATTCTTAATTAATCATTTTTTAATCGCTATTGCTTTCTCGTGAAAGTGAAAAAGAGTCCTAATATGTGTGTGAGTGTGCGTGCCTTTTTCCAAAAAAAACACTGTAATTTCTCTCGATGTGCAATTTTTTAGATATCCAGCTGAAACTTGGGATTAGAATTAAACGGAGGGCTGCAATTTTCGACCTCAAATTTGGGCTCAATTGGTGCGGTAGTTCGGTTTTTATGAGTTTTTGAATTTTTCGAAAAATCTTCGTTTTGCTCTGATTCAGGTACAATTTGAAAAAAATCTACTTAAATTTCCTACACAGGAAAAATTGCATTCAGACGTGCTACATACCATGTTTTGTTTCGAAAAGCTTTATCTATGAAAAAAACCATAATACGATAAAAATTAATGAGAAAGAAATGTGCAAATTTCTATCGTGTATCTTTTTTTACGGGTGATTTAGCACTGAACTCTTTCTTTGACAAAGCCCAATCAGATTTACATACTTGCCCATAGAAATAGCTTTGTAAAAAGTGAAATATAATCGGAGAAAAATTGTTAAGTTACGATAAATTACAACGAGTAGCTGCAGCACATTTATCTGTATTTAATTGAACAACGAACGTTTGCTGCACCACGAAAATATTTCTCACCATTTGATTTGTTGATAAGGCAGATGGCATTTGCTAAAGTAACTTTTAGTGGTTTGTTACCGTAACTAAAAACAAAATATGTTACAGAAGAAAATTGGAGCTCCGATATTAAAGCTCTCTATATCGAAGTCGTCCTTAAGTAAAATCCTTTTGTCATGGTCTGTTGATCCTGTCATGGACCAGTGCACCAACCAATCAGAGCCTTTTTAAATCGACCGGCCGATCAATTAAAAACGCTCTGATTGGCCAGTGCAGTGGTCCATGACAAAGATGATTACACGCTAGACTGTTGATAATATTTAAGGTAAAATTACTACACAGTGCAGGAAACTCTTTTACATAAACAGGTGTAAAAAATTTACCATTTACGCGTATAAGATAAAATTGATGTACAATTCTGCTGAAATCGTTACGAAAATTGTGCTAATTGTTTCATTTTTCAAATTTAATTTGTTTTGAGTAGCATCTGCATCAAGGTCATCAGCGACGATATAGAGAAAAAAATATTAAGATAAAATATTAATGTGTATATATAAAAATGATACAAAAAAAATAAAATAAAAACTATAGATAAATCTGCACATTTTCTTAAAGATATCGATTTCACAACAATATTGAAACATTTAGTTTATTTCTTTTTCACTGGAGAGAAATTCTCTAAGAGTTTGTGGTAGATTTAGCGTTGTACGAATATCTTGGAAAGCGGGACAGAAGATCAGTCGACGTTCAACCGACTCAAGTACTTTGCATGTAGGGCACTTCAGTTTTGGTGATTTGTCAAAAAGATAACAATGAGAACGGTTCCAGTGGCCTATTTTTAGTTGCGTCAGGCCGCTTTTATCTTTTTCGTTTTTTACTTTGGGACGCTTTTCAAAAATACTGTTCCTGACGTTGTGTCGTATTAATTGATGCACGGTATATACTCTTTGACAGATGTACCGACAGCAGTAGACGCGCGGTCGGCGCGTGACTTCGGTGATCCCCAGAGTTAAGCAGCATTGTTTGCGGCCATAACTTGGATGGGTGACCGCTTATCCGCGCACTGGTTTGCGCGTAAATTGTTGAGTGGGAAATAGTTTTTCTGAGTTTCTAATGTAATTTTAATACAGTAGAAACTCAGTAAAGATAAAGCCGCCTGAATTGGCCAGGTTTTTCCGCAGTTTCCCTGAGTCCTCGTGCAAATGCGATACAGTTGTGCATTAGAAAAAGTGGAATTAGAAATAAAATTCTAATTCTAGAAAGCGTGGCTACGGTCAACACTCTAGAAGGGTCGTGTCTTAAAAGACCTCTAGATAAATAATGTTTATTTATCTAATTAAACCAAAGATGCAAAGTAAAATCTTTCACATTGCTTTCTCATTATTTCCCGCTTTTCACAAAGCTCCCACTATGAGAAAGCCAAGATTGATTAACGCACTTTCTCATAGAGATATCTTTGTAAACAGCGGAAAATAATGATAAAGCAATGTGCGAAGTTCTACTTTGCATTTTTTTTCCATAGGGAAATGACAACTCGAGGACATAAGTTATGACATAAGTTTTCAGTATTGACTACCAGTTTTGTTGTGATATCTTGAGAATATAAGATTTTATAGCACTTTAAACATTTAGATTTGTTGACAATCCTAACTTACATTACCTTCCATTTATAGATTTTTTCTAATAAAGAATACAAAGTAAAATCTTGTATATTGCTGTATCCTCAGCGAGAAATCTAGAATTGATTACCAAAATTCCTCCTAGAGTGGACTTTATGAGAAATGGAATGTAATGAAGAAGGAATATGCAAGGTTTTATTTCGTATCCTTCTTTTTGACGTTATTAACATTTTCACTTCGTACTTATACGTCAGCAACTAACAGCTAGCGTGCTTTGACGTTTATGCAGATTTGTAGTAACGGTGAACTCAAAATATGATGCGAATAGCTCAATAGATGCGAAATGCCAAGGCAGTTTCGCGGTCTCTTCTAAAGAGGGACTGACGTCGGTAGCCGTCACTTTTTGGATTATATAACTATTTAAAACACGTATAACAAGGTGGGCTCAATATATGACGGTTCTGT
The DNA here is from genome assembly GCA_949699805.1 of Tromatobia lineatoria. Lineage (NCBI taxonomy): Eukaryota > Metazoa > Arthropoda > Insecta > Hymenoptera > Ichneumonidae > Tromatobia > Tromatobia lineatoria. The sequence continues at coordinate 804,598 of OX453045.1, forward strand.
AACATATAATGCGGATGGTGATTTAGTAAAAAAAAAAAAAAAAAACAGGCAGACTCGAAGGACGAACCAATCTATCGCACCATGCCTCCATGAAAATGAAGTATATGGAAAAATATATTTTTCGACATATTCAGAAATTTATGGAGACTATATTCAAAATATATAATGTATATTCATAATTTATGTGGACAATATGTGGATGATACGAGGTGTATATTCGAAATATATGTGCAAAAACTACTTTTTAGTAAAAAAATATATTCTTGAAATACAAGTTATACACATGTGAAATATACATCACATATACTATCCACATATAGCGAATAACTTGGTTCCAGGTGGTCGAAGAGGTTCTATAACTGGCCGATTGAACGAACACCGAATAAGTGTCGAATCATTCCCAAGGAAAGTCGCATTCATCCCAAATAAATTTTTCTGTCTTCATTCAAACCGCACAAATCGATGCCTTACGTGTTAATCAAATGGTAAATACAAAAGTGCATTGCGGCATCATTAAAAAAAATTGCACAGGATTCTCCTTTAACGAGATTTAATCTCAATGATACTATGATTTCGTGAGGTGGGAAGTCGAAAATTTTAAAAAGTTTTTTTTTTTAAACAGTCTATTATACATGATTTCCATATATAATGAATATATCGTGAAGTGCAAAAGCGATGTATTCATTATACATATTTTTTTATACATATCTTGGAGACATAGATCAAGTATAATTATAATATATCGATAATTAATTTTGTCTTGGACTTATTCCAATTGGACATTTAAAGTTACTCAGTAAATTACTACATATTATCGTTGTAAAATGGAATGTAAATTTTTTGCGGCTTCCACGATGCCGTTGACATTACAGCGATTGTCAAATTCACAGCGATCGAGAACTTGTAGCGTACGTACAACATACACGCACCGAGCGCGAGAGCCGGACAATAGACGGGACCGTGATCGGCAGAAAAACCGTCAACACGGGAGCGCATTTACAACCCGAAGCACGTCGCGATGGTGTCCCGATCGAGACTGATTATTTCGAGTAATCATTGAGAACAATTCATTATTATTATTCTGAACCCCTTGAAAATCTCTTAGCCGAGCCCTTTTAATTCCAGTTATTTCGTAACTATAACGGGAACAGAAATAATACCGGTAACATTTTCGAAATCTATACAATCGCCTCCCTTAGTACTTCGCGTGAAAACAAGCCTATACATCACATCTATAACGCATCAGAATGCTCCATCTTATGCCAAACCTCAACAACGAACGTCAGCCGTTCTCCACCCTAACAGATTGGATCACGACCGAAATTACGCTGAAGACCACGGTGAAAATCACGCGTGAGTTTTAACAGGAATCACGATCCGCATCTGCTAAGGCAGCGCGATGCATTTTCACCTTAGGCCAGATTTGCACCGGTCCACATCTACTAATTGCAAGAACTCGTATCGGTGACTGTCATCCGTCGGGCTGCTCGATTCATTGAGCTCTCTTCCTCGGAACAGATTTGAGTGTCCGATCTTCATAATCTCTCAAAAACCAAAAATCTTAAACATGAAAAATTCTCAACAAAATCGAAACATTACTTCCAAGGAGAGAAGCCTCGAAATCGCTAAAACACAACTAATCGGTAGCATAAAACTTGTAACCATAATTTTTTTAAATTAACGATCAATCGATTATTGACTAATTCTCAAATATGGCTATCGATCGATGAAGTAATAGAGAAATGGTCAATCTCAAATGACAATTTACAAAAGTAATCGGTATTTCGAGTTAAAAACATCGATAAAGTAATTATTAATGCCGAACCCTGCGCTCATGAGTTCGTTTAACTTATCCCGTCGAGGAAAAGCCGGTTTGCAAGTGCGTATGGCTCTCTTTCTTCTGTCTTGGTGCACAGCCGCGTTGGAGTGACCGATCCTATGAATACATGTCGGGGTGTCGATGTATACATGGTATATTTTTAAATACAAGTCTTAAAACGTTCTCGTTGATCCGACTGGGTCATGCGTCGTCTTCTTCCCTCTTGTTTGATTTTATATTGCGTCGTTGCACACGCACCGAAAAGTTCCTCCAGTTCAGCTGTACGCGAAAGCGCTCTTCATCGTTTACGATGCGAACGCAGGTTGCTTACCGTAGATCCTATATATAAACTGAATCGTCAACGCGGTCTCTGTTAATGACGACTTCTCCAAATCGCGAAGCAGGAAGCAGCAAAGATTTCGCCAAACCGCGTTTCAACCGCAATAATTCAAAGAAAACTCCGTTTCTTCAGTTTTGTTGTGAGAAATAGTTCATTCAAGTTTTTCCGGATTTAGATTAAACTTACATATTGATCTTTCCCTATTGTTCGGAGAATTTACCGTCTGTTCCGTTTTCCTGAAGCGACGAAATTATCTATGCCTCAAGACGCGGTCTTATAACTATTAACAGTTTAACGAGGAAGTATGAGGTCCCTGACCATTGGGGAATTTCCGGAACTTAGAACCGCAATCGCACCCACGCAATACGATAGCAAAACTTATCACGGTGCTGTAAACGTCGTATAAGGTGAACAGCCCAGTTTCTGACACTATCGCACTTTCTGACACCGGCGGTACATTTATATTTGTAGCAAACAATGTTGTCGTCAAATATGTAAAAAATTTAGGCATACTAAAGAGCATTTTCTACCGTGACATATTGCAGAACAACGAATATTTTTATAAAGTATTTTATATCGAAATTTATAAGTGAGCTTTGCGACTGACGTTTCAGTTGAGATCGAGCGACATTCATAGTCGGAAGACACTACCTCAAGCACATGCGAAATTTCGGATTTATACCCTCAAGGTTGTTATTATTCAAGGTAAAGTGATATGAATACAAGCTCAGATAGACATTTGGCAGCATAAAGACGGCATAGTAGCGGAACTAGTTGCACGACGTGCCTTCAGAAAACTGTTATCTGCTTCCGCATTAACCAGTGTTCGTGACACGCACTAACCAGTGCCGAAACGAGCACAGTGTCGAAAAGGAATGATGTATTGGAAAAGTGAAAATGTAAATACAGATGTAAGGGATTGATGTAATGAGACGAGGCGAATGTAAAAATCCGCAAGGGAAATAAAACGAAATAAAACTATCACTACTACTACTTTCTAGATTTGTAGCATAGTTGTAAAAAAATTGGAAAGTAATAGAAGTAGTAACTGCAACTTATTACGAAAGTTTACAACCATTTAGGCCCTTATCTTCTCTAAATTTTCGTAATGCGCTGTAATTGGTTGTAGAAAGTTGCGGAATAACTTATTATTTCTTAATGAATTAACTTCAAAACCGAGTGAATCTCTCTCCGAGTGAAAAGAGTTTTGCGGAAATATTTTCATGCAGAGAAATATTTTAATGGTAGAAAACCATTATTATAACAATAACTTAATTATTATTTCTTGATGACTTGACTCCAAAACCGAGTGAATATCATTCACCTCCTGTACACGTTGAAGGATTTTCTTTCACTTTTAATATAACGCGTTCCTAAAAAATAAAAAACCCGGGCCGCGGTTGTGAAGATGTCAGAAACTGAGCAGTTTAATTACGGAGTCTGAATGAACGGTTATAAAAAATATATTCCGACATTTTAATATTACAGCGTTTTATATTACAATGCATTATAATCTCATTATATAATATTGAATAAAAAAATATTTGTATCACGTTCATGACCGCCGGAAGATCTTGGATTAGGAATGTTCGAAGGACGACAGAGACTTGGCTGCTCGATCCTGAGGCAAAGGTTCACCGCTTCTACCGGCAGCCATCCATTTTTCGATCTCTTCAACCCTTTTAAACAGATTTAAAAAATATATTAACCAATCGTGCATATCTGTTTTTCTTCTTCTAAGGACACAGCACACTTCGGATGTAACTAAAAGTTTAACACGATTTAAGAAACCAAAATCGAAGTTTGCGATTAATTACTCTAGTAAATAGGCATTCAAAACAATTTTTAATCTTAGGAAAAACGTAATCGGTCTTCAAATTAGTGCAAAACTTAAAATACAAAACAAAAACATTGAAAAATGTCCAAGCTAATTGTAGAAATGTCTCTTATCGCCGGATGTGGCGTTGTTGTACCGCGTAACCTTTTCAGTTGTGACCATATGATTTGGCAATATTTACCAAATCTCTTCTCTAATAACGGAATACATTTATCGATTGCGTAGTCGATGATAAATGCCAATTAAAATGTGGTTTCACTCACGTTCGAGGAACGAAAGTAAAATTTTCAACACCGTTCTCGGTTATCAAAACATCATCTTCTATCCTCACGCCTCCGAAACCTCGGAACGAAGCCAATCTCTCTGCTACGATGAACTTTCTCTGAGCCGGGTTAGCAAGAGCCTCATCCAATAGCTGAAATATTGGAATGTCGATTAATTGACGCTGCTAGGAAAGTGATGAGTGAAAAGAGATGTGGATACTCACGTAATCAATGAAATAACAGCCAGGTTCTATCGTGAGAACCATTCCAGCTTCTAAAGTTCTGGCAGTTCTCAATCTTCTGATTCCTGGCTGATCGGAACGTTCAGGATTTCCCGCCAAATATCCTCCGACATCATGGACATCCAGACCCAGCAGATGACCCAGACCGTGAGGCTGAAATATCTCATTCAATCCCGATTTCATCATATCTTCAACCTCGCCTTGTAAAAGTCCCCCGTCCTTGAGAGATTTCAACAAACTTTTGTTTGCCAACAGGTGCATATCAGTCCATTTGACTCCGGGTTTTGCAGCGTTTATCACGGCATCGCGAGATTCCAATACCGCGTTGTAAATAAGTTTTTGATCTTCCGTGAACTTGCCGTTCGCTGGAAAACTGCAGGTAATGTCGGCAGCGTATCCGCAGTAATTTCCACCCATATCGAATAGACTGAGTCGGAAAATGAAGAAAGGATCATAAGTATTTTCCAGTAACGATACACACTCCGAAAAATAAAAATATATCTATTATGGTGACTGTTTTTTTCCAAGAAAAAAATTTCCCTGACTTTTCGCGGAATTTCCCTGACTAATTTATCAGTTTTTCCAGCCTAAAGTTTAACCGGTGTCTATCGGATAATAACCCGGATTCTACCTTTCACTACAATAAAAATTAATTTATTCATTTTCTTTTTAACAATATTCTGTTAGACAATCTAACAACGCCGATAATAACATATTTAAAACAAGTATTAATATGATTGTTTTTCAATAATATGTCAGAATTTTATTTGTTCATTACATATTTTTCTATCCCTAGGCACATATTAATAGATCACTCGATCAACGACATACACCGCGATTTTTTTTTTAATATGAGCGATTCCACCGAAATTCAGACATTTGACATGAACAAAAAAATTTTACGTATGAACTGGTCCAAGGGCCAATCACAGCACGAATAAAACGATGATAATCCTTTCCGTTGCTCATGAACTTTGAAAAGGAAGATCTCTGAAGTATTTTTATGTTTTTACCGTACTAATTTTTACTTCCTATATAATAAATAAATTAAATTTCTGCTTACCACATGTCACCGTTCCTTATAATTTTGTTGTTTGGAGCACCAGCGTGGCCATAATGTAAGTACGAACCATTGTGGCCAGTACCGCAAATGCAGGTATATGAGACATGTCTGCATCCACCGATTGAATAAACGTAATGTTTAAATAAAGCCTCGGCTTGGAATTCCGTGAAACCATCACGCACGGCTTGCATGACAACTTTATGGGCATCGGAGCTGACCTTAGCGACGTATCGAAGTACCTCTAGTTCCTCCGGTGTTTTGATAACACGGCTGTGACATAAATTGCACGTACACGTAATCAATACATAGCATTATTTATTTTGTAAATTTTACACATGTTATTACTGTAACGGACCCTTTATTTATTTGCGTATGGTATTTATCAACCATCATGCTGAGACAGAACAATTGTTTCATCTCGTCGGCTTCACTCTTCATTTTCCAAAATTATTCACTATTCAATCCCATTCGTTTCTTTGCGATCGCTACGACCACACTTTTTGCTACGACTACTGAAAAACTATTCTTTTAAATTTTTTTTATAAGATCTGCGATAACAACGAGTCGAAACATATCTAAATTTCTATAAAAATTATGTATGAAAACTTAGGTGTCTCCGAAATGTTATGAAATGTAAATATCCGATATTATTTAAATTCTTTAAAGATTATTTTTATTTCAAGGACCGAATGAGTCTTCGTGAATTTTCAAGTTTCGATAAAATCGCAACATTTTCTACAATTCAAGTTGAATACTATACTAAACGTCGAAAATTTCTGCACTTTCAAAAACGATTTGCCCCAATAACTAACATCTTGCAGAAGCTTACCTATTACGCACTTTTTTCAGAAAAAAAAATACCAAATACTAATTTCAAATTTATTTATTTTCACGAAAACGTCGAAATCGAACTATTTACGTAAGTGCGATATTTTAATTGCGTTGCTATATTGGTCGTCGAGATCTAAACAATAACATTGTTATATCCTAGCATTATGGAATAGTTTGTCAACCTCATTTTCCTTGTAAACAATGTACAGTACACAAACATTAAAATCTTGAAAAAAAGTGGATTATAAAAATAAAGCTTACAGTACAAAAAAGCAGCAGGTATACATATTAATTTACAAATAAATATCTTGAGTAATTTTAAGTCTCTTAAAGACGTGAACACTAATTTCAGAAGAAATAGGTCGCAGTGGGAATAGGTTTTAGTAGCATTTTCGAATTCAACGCATCTGCGTAAAATCCTAATTGTCTGAGTATAAAGAACATAAAAAGGTTCGAGTATTCATGTCCAAAAGTGACTAGCTACAATAATTTGGGAGGTTATTGACACGCTAGCAATCTTGAGCATGTCGAAGTCTCTTGAGGAGATAATCTCTCATTTCGTCAGGAATTTGCCTTAGTCTCAGTAGCATCTTGTAATTGAGCGTCATTACGTTAAAGCCTAATTTTTTAAGATGCCGTATACGCATCATTTGTGGTCCAGTTAAATTCATTGTATTTCTACAATAATGCTCCGGCAAATGAATAAGAACAGCAGTTTTAACTTCAGCATTCTTCTCTTTGCGGAGTGAAAAAATGGGGGAATTTATTGGCGTCGAATGAATGAGAAGATCCATCGTATACAATTCTGTGGACGATAGCTGTCCTAATATCACACTTTTACTCAGTTTATCCTCTCCACCGACAGCAGAAGCTAAATCTCGATAAATAAGATTGACAACTCTCTTTATTCTGGCTTTCAACATGACATTATTCGCAAAATCGGTCCCCGGAGCCATTCGGCAAATGTATCGATCGCATTCCAACGCCATTGCAGAATCGAAGAGACGCAACTTGTCTCTCAGATATCTGACACTAACCGGATCTGCTTTCGAATGCAATTTGTCGATGAAATTGTACGTAAACAATTGATCGATAAAATTAAGGGGTAAACGTCGTAGATAAACGAAAGAGAGGAGAATATTCAATGCATCGTTTGTATCCAAATACAAAAACTTCGCTGCTAGTGCTTGTTCGATTTTTTTCCAAAATTCTTCACCGTTCGATGGTATATAATTCAAAAATCCAAATGGAACAAATAATGGAGCCAGCAAAGACGATGGCAAATTCATTGCATGTTTTGTCAAATATTCTCCGCAAGTTTCTAGTATCAGTGGATTTCTTATACGACGTTTGCCGCAATAATTCATTATCTGCGCTATTAAAGCTGGATCTTTCGTCTGGAGGCCCTTTTTTTCCATATACTTTGCCAATGCCTTCTCTATCAACTCATCTGTGCTTTTAACTTTGCTCAAACTGTTAATAAAGTCATACAATTCGCTTTCGTCCGCTGTATTCACATGCAGCGTCGCCCATTTCCTTGCACAATTCAGAGCAGTCGTTTTTCCAATATTTTGCTGCGTAACGTTGAGAATTTCTGCCATTTGCGAGCCTGATAATCTCCACCATTGGGACGATAATTTTTTGTCTAATATCATCTTCACGATCTCTCTACTCTTGTGAAAACGCGGCAGTATTTTGAAAAGTGAAGCTAGGTTATCCTCGCAAATATCGTGTTCTCGTATTTTTATTCCAATCCACAGGGCATCAACGATTTCTCGATATTTTGGGTCTTCGTATTTCGAAACTGTTTTGACGAATTCGATTAATTGCATCAGAGTAAGTTGACCTTGTGTCGCACGATATAAAGCCTCATCGCATAAACGATTTTTGTATAGATTATTCGGTAAGCTTAATCGATCTCTATCTAACAGTATAAGACCCTGAAGTATCATTTCGCTGTCTCGAGTTTTTGAAATCATTTCTGTTAATTGATTCAAGACTCTATCTCTGCCGGTCGTATTCCGTGTCAATGAAAGTTCTGAATGGGTTCCTTTGAATCTTGCGCCTCTTCTGGACACTTCGCTGCCCTCTAATGTCATAATTTCCTTAACAGCCTCGAGAGCTACTCGACAATTAATTTCTTCGGTAATCATGTTTTCGATAATTGGGCCAACTGATGTTGATTGAGAATTAAGATTGTCGAAATTTTCATCGTCTTCTGAGCTTCTCAAAACATTTGAATCTGGGCTGAAGAGGATTGCCGTTCCCTCTGAAGTCTCGATGTGGATTTGCTTCGATTTTATACTTTGCGTTGATATTTTTATTATATGTTCATCGTTGCTGCGGGTTCTTTCTTTTATTGGGAGAAGGGCATCGATCTCACTAGTTTTTTTAACGACGAACGGTACTTCGTATATATGGGAACCTTCCTGCATTAAAATACTCGTACAGAGCAATGGTTCTGATGTTTTGGTCCTTCGGCGATGAGTATTGAGGGTTCTTCCCATATATTTTGGGAATAAAGGAGCGAGAAGCGACGAGCGCGGAAAAATTCTTCCGAACATTATGAGCTCCAAGATTTTGCGACGAAGTTATTGACATATTAATTTGTGTACGATATCTTCACGAGTTACTCAGTATTTTGTGCGCCACGGTCGATAGAATTTCGGTATCTGTCTGTTTAGCACGCGTGCGGTGCAGAAATCTGAAGTTTGCAGATACTGAAATGTTGTATCTTTTGTTATGAGAGTTTTTATTTAAATATGGATTATCAGGTCGAAGGCGGGAGATCGAAATGTCTTGTATTCATTTAAGGGGATGTTGGAGTAGATTTTTTTACCGACTTTGAACGGTAAAAATAGGCGATTTCGTGGTATGCAGTATTCATCGAAAATACGCTACAAATATACGTCGAACTCTGCAGGGATGTAATAAAAACATTCGTGCTTTATTGTCCGGTCGAATTACTGCACAAGACATCAATTTTTAAAAGTTTCTTGTGTATTTTGAGCAGTAGTTTGAAATATTTCACGACTTTTTACTTAAACATCTATTTATTTTTTCAGATCTTTTGTTCTTCTGGTTCTTTTGTGAAGTTGCAATGAAGTTCCATTGAAGTCGATAACTGTATGGGTAGGCCATGCGCGCATTTACGGGCCAGCGACTAAACAAAAAGGCGTTTTTCTTTTTCTAGGTAGATTTTTATACAACAAAAGCTCGGTAAAAATGAAACTGTTTTTATCGACCGCGGTGTCCGCAGTTTGCATAAGATTATATTTTTAAACATCGAAAACGCTTAACAAATATTATATTTTTAAACGAGTATCAGCAATTTTTGCTTTGTGAAAATATTCAATTTCATGATTAGTCACAAATACATGCAAGATGCGAAAACTTACCATTCGCAGATCACCGGAAACAGTATTTCGTTGTTCACTTTGAATCTGAAAATAAAAAATTGCGTTGTTATCGTAACAGGATTCAGCGAAATTCGATTACATCAGATAACGCGAAAACAGTAGATTTTGTGAGTGTGTTTTATCCGTTTGATAATCAGGCAATATCATGATGACAACAACTACACTACAAAATTTACGCTGTTTCTTGGTTAAAAAAAAATCAACTGTGACCAACTTACCAACATGACACAATTATTTATCTGCCTAAAGAATATTGAAATCTATTGAACATTATATCAGCAACAGGTATCAATTAATAGTTATCCTTAATAAGTACTCATTATGTAGTTATTCTTATAGAAAAAAAAACCTTAATCACTGTTAAGGTGGAATTTACTAGAGAATCGACTCAATGAATAAATACATTTTTTTTACATTCCTCCGATTGGCAGGTAATTTCTTAAACGAAAACTTTTTTTTTCCATCATCGCGTAATTTAATACTCCAATTAAATAAATTGGCAAAATTAAGCATACATACTGACTGATTCCATCAAACGTCGCTTCACGGCTGATAAGCTTGCTGTCGCTGTTTTGACCACGCTGTGCACCGGAAAAAGATTGACAAAAACATTTCATGTAATCTCAGACAAATAAAAATTATTATTCTTTTTTTTTAACCTTTCGATTGTACTCACCAACGTCAGCAGTAAGTTCGCCTCCAGTTTCTTCAAAACCGCTGATATTTCATTGGTGTAATAAACTTCATCCACACCGTATATCTTTTTGAACTCTTCGGTTCTTTTCAGCCTTCCGCACCAAATCTCGTACTCCTTTGGCAATTGTGGAACAAAGAGAATCGAGGATCCCGTGGTAATGTCCAAAGCTCCCATGCAATCTGGCTCTTCCACACCAAAGCACCATTGAAAAAATGATTCCTGTAAAAAATTCAACGACATTAATCATCATAAAACACCCAAAATTTAAATAAAAATCATATTTGCTTTTATTTTTCAATTCATCATTGAAAGAGAAGCATTTTGCTTTCTCGTATGCTCTCTTTTTTTATCCGACCCACTGCAGTAACTTTTTTGCCACCGCGACATACGTGCCCCAAAGTGCTGTAATTTTTGGAACAAAAAAAACCACCGTTCTTTAAGAGAAAAAAAAAATTTCCGATTTCCAGCGAAAATTCACAATTACTATGATAATGAAATTATTTAAAATATTTTGTTCCAAAGCTAAAATGGAACCAAAACTTTTCTGTAGCGAAATTTTTTTGGCAACTTGAAATTTCCGATATGTGAACATGGAAACAAGACCTTGTCTTTTGGCCCACTTGACGTGTTTTGCCTTTTATATATTAGACAAATTCACAGTTTTCGATAGCGAATAAAATTTCGAAACTTATGCCGCATCACCTTCAAATTATCCGATTTCAAACGGTATATGTTTTAGTATTCCAATTATTTTCTCACCTGCCTGAAATCATAATTTATATCGGTGTCATTGAATGGAATTTCCTCGCCACCTTGCAAAAGTACCACAGCACCGGAAGTCGGAACACCTGATGTTTTTCTCAAATTCTCTACGAGTCTATCACGACTTTTACGAAACAGTGACATTGGCACCTTCAGTGTGTGGTCTCCTCTCACATAATGCGACTCCATGCTGCTTCTGTAACAATTAGAAAGGTAAGATTACAGACTTTAAGTAATCTTACTAATATTTGAATATGCTATTCTGGAACAATGTAGGTTCTCAGTACTACAATAAAATGAATAATTTATTGAATAGTCGGCCTAATAGAATGTTATTTAACCGAAATAGACTGTATTACGATATTGCATAGAACATTTTTTTATTCATTCAGTATTTATTTGTATATTCATAGCGTAATTGAAAAAAAAAGAAAAATATTTATCGCGAATTCCGTGAGCCCCGCTTTCTCCGTGTGATGCGTCATTTTTTCCGGGACTTATGAGAAAGGTAAACGGTCCGATGACCGGAAGCACCTTGCATTCAAGAACGAAGTGATGACGTAATCGTAGGATCCAGGCATTTGTACCTTAGCGAAAATTGTAATTCGAAGTACTTAAAAAATATTCATTTGATCTTCGCAAACACGCCCGGATCATCATTTATTGAAATACATTTTTTTTTAATTGCTAGAATATTTTGGATATGGGGAAAAAAGTCGCGAAATAAACTTTTTCGTGATGGTGCTTAACAAACAATGAAACACGAAGAATCCCCAAAATATTTTCACCCTAGGAAACGGAAAGTCATGCAGCTACTAACATTATCAGGAAAAGAGATGAAACACACGTACGTATGTGTAGAAAGATGTCGAACATCCATGAACCAAGTTTTTTGGGTCCTAGCAATCAATGTGTTCGCCTTTTCGCTAATAATATTTGGTAAATAATATCGATGTAATTTCGAAGGGGGCCATTTCCAAGCTTTTCCAGTGTATTTCGAAAGACCTCTACAAATGATACGGGGATTCATCGTGCCTGGTCGGAAACGAATCAATATCAGAAGAGCAACGCTGAATCGCAGCTAATACTTCAATTACAGTTTCAAAATAGTGTTATCATCGGTTCGCTCACGAGCAGATCTCGTCTAGGCGAGCAATCGAGTAAGTAAGATTGTAATATAGTTGGTTTCCGGAACTAATGTGTTATCTGACGATGAATCTTGGTTAGTGGAACTAATTCTTCTTGCTCTCATAAACAAGCTGAGTTATAGAAGATTGAGGATGATTGTTTTCTTCTGTCAACTAATATCTTGCTTGTGCAAATTAAGCATTTTCCTGTATGTATTCGATTATTATAACGATCGGGATTAAAATAAAACGGAGACAAAAAAGTTGTATATTAATTCTGCATTATTTCGCCCCACTTTCCAAAAAGCACCGTTTACGCCCGGAAAACCATTTATGAAAAATATGTGCATAACTTTTAAACAGGTTTCCAGAAGTATACTTCGAATAGGCAGCCTCATTTTCATAAGCCAATAATTAATATTATGATTTTGAAATGAATGTTTTTTTGAGAATCATCAGCTTCAAAATCGAAGTCTGACTAAAGCGCTAGTTGCACTCTAATGGATCCTTTGCTGCCGTCTGGGATGAAAAAGCTCAAATTGAGAATAGCACTTCATCATTGGAGAAGCTTTGTGGATGACGGCAAAAAAATATGACGGAGCAATGTGCAAGCTTCTGCTTTGTACCTTTTTTGCATACATTTTTTTTTCTCATGAACGAAGCTTTGTTTTTAATTACTCTTTATCGTGATTTTTATGTCAACATAGTCAAAGTGGTTTAAAACATCAAGAAAAGTAGGTTGAAAAAATTCTCTGGATACATGTAGACGTAAACCTGTATATTTTAAGGATGGCTTTGTCAGATGAGCTGAAGTTTATCACACAACTAGAAGGGTATCTATACGACTTTGATTGTACACTCATATACGCATTAATTGAACCAACTGTCCAGATTTTATAAGACTTTGGATTTTTTAAAATATAGTACATTACGATACAAGTGCGATGAAACTTTTTCTGACGAGGGTGCGTTTACAATAGGAGTCGAAGTTAAGTGTTGCAATCACAAGATTTGAGAAAAAGTTTCTCGCACGAGTTTCGTATACAATTTTATTTTACGAAAAGTTGCGTCTCACACGCTTCGCGTGCGAGAAATCGCACTTCTCGCACGGAGCTGCATAAAAGTCTATACGGTATTTAGCTGTCGCAATAATTTAGCAAATAGATGATTGATAACGATTTTCATTGAATTTAACATTTTTTTCATGACAATAACAAAATCGAAACACACGAAGTCACGTACTAATGTGCACGGTTAATTTAATACCGGATTTTGTGAAAATCGACAGGTTGCAAAGTTGAGCCTTAGATGTTTCCTCCTGATTTTCGACGCTTTCAAATTTTCCTCTCAGAGAAAGCGATGAGTTTAGGAATATATCATCAAATCGGAAAAACTGCCTCAACAGTTCACGCGTAAACTACTGCGCAGCGCAGCGGTCACCCATCCAAGTACTGCTGAGAGCAATACTGCTTAAATCAGGGAAGTTACCTACCGAAAGAATAATTTTTTCTATTATAGAGGTTTGACTCAACATTATATTTCTTGAAAATATATTACGCAACTCAATGAGTGTAAACATCTTTTACACTTTATCTTAAGAATGTGCTGTCTAAATGCTGACACCGATTAAGCATAAGATATTATTTTTATGTAATGCTCGCGTTAACGCAGTCGATGTATCGCGATAACCCAGTACGATACCTTAGCTTCTTTTGATTGAAACTGAATACGAAAAAAAAACACTATCGTGGCCATCATATTTTAAATGTAGAATATTTACTTAAAAGAAATTGAAAAAAATTATCAAGACCTTATATCAATAACGTTTTCTTACATTTTCGTAACACGTAGTCAAAAAGGAAAATTTTCGAAAAATTCAAAATTACGTAAAATCTGAACCGCTTCACCGATAATCACTTAATTTCGCACATGACAAGGCTTCATGTTATTTTTCCGGTGTGAAAAAGTTCAATCGATTTGATTCAATTTTACCGGAGTTAGAGCAAAACGAAAATTTTTCAAAAATTCCCAAATCTCATAAAAACTAAATCGCTTCACCGATTGCACCTAAATTGAAGGGTTACGTACTTTTTTGAAAATTTAAAAATTCTTATAAAACTGAATTGCGTTAAGCAATTTTTGTCAAACTTTTACCAATTCAAGATTAGTCACTAGCGTAAATGTTGTTCAAATATAAGCTGATTCGGTCGAATAGTTTACAAGTTACAGTGATATAAGTTTTTGGCCTTTCATCACACATCTCAACACACACAAATACACACGCACGCACACACGCATACATACAGCCGGATAATTTTTCTAAATTACTTTTCTCGAAGTTTCAGTCGATTCTGAGTGTTCTGACATAAAAATCTCGAAAACTAAAAAAAATGAACACAAAGCTTCCTGTATAATTAAATAAAAGAAAAAAAAAATTTGCAAAATTTGTCATTGATAACGCAGAATTCAGTCGGAGTTGTCGTATACAATGGAATTTCGTCGGAAGTCCCAATTGCTCAGTTTTCTTGAACCTCTCGACACGCCAATAAATGTTCTTTTTCTTCGAAACCATGTGTACACATTGTACCGAGTACATGATTTACGACCATGTGAATGACACTACTAGGAGAGTCTAATATTTCGAGGGCAACGACATGGAAAAAACGTAAATACGTACGTGTTCGGTGCTTGAGTGGCGGCCATGTTAGTTGAACTCCGCGTTCGCTGCCAGATGTCAGCTGCGACTGCGTGAAAATCTTGGCGTTTGTTCGAGGATATGCTTAGCGCCTATGAAAGTATCAACACTGAGCCGGTTTAGAGAACAGTAAAACGCGCAGGCAACTGAGTCTGTTACTGTCTTTTGTTTCTCCGTTTCGCATTGTGATTGTTTTCGACCAATCCCCTCTCGATATGGACCGTCGAATCGGCTACCGCACAGCAACTATAATCTATTTCTTATCAATTGGCACTCCTGATAAAATAAGAAAACTGGCAAACTCGGCTTTTACTTTGTACCAGTAATAATAGCGACAATATGGCAGTGAAGTAGCAAATATTTGTAGGTTATATAAGCGCCTATTCGATTGTTATCGTTCCTTTTGTCTGATTTAGATTGAAAGCGTGCATTCTGTTGTTATGTATGAGTAGCGAATGCATTGAAAAAACGTCCTCTCAGGTTAACCTCGATTAATATGGATTCACACAGATGGAGCATGTTATCGCTGTTTTCACAACTGTTTATACGATCAGAGAAAAAATGACGATAAAAAAAGGTATGCAGTGCTGAAGATTGTTTTCATGAAGTCGTCTGAACAGAAGTTTATTTCATCGGAGGTTTAGTTCTTTGCGACGGAGAAAAAAAAGCCGTAATAGCCTGCGGTAGAATCTTGCGAATTGCTGGACTATTTTGAGTGTGCTGACCTGAAAATATTGGAAACTTTTTTTTTCGCGAAAACACATCCTCTATGAGAATGCAAAATCAATGCCATTGGCCTACTATCGGCCATTGCGACCGTCTTTCGTGGTCGAAAGGTCTTTTGTGACCGATGAATTAACGCAAGTTTTCGCAAAAAGAGCGTCACGCAAAAGTATTGTCGAAAAAATATCTAATTCATTACATGACCTTATCACATTTTCACATAAAAAAATGTATAAATGCAACAACATAATATTATCCCGATGAGGGTCAATTGCGCCCTATTATAGGTGTTACATTTCCCGCTCACCAGATGACGCGCAAACTAGTGCGCCGCTAAACGGTCACTCCCCCAAGTTATGGCCGCAAACAATGCTGCATAACTCAAGGGATCACCAAAACCGTGAACCGACCGCACGACCATCAGTATTGGTGATTGACACAAATATTACATTCGCAGATGCAGATATCTTCAAGGTCTCGTACCTTAAGTGGACGTGAAACACGTACCTCATGATATATCAGTGTAAGATAGATAGCTGAAATTTTCCAAGCTCCACCAGCGCGCAACTATTGTTTATTTAAAAAAAAAGAATGTCACCCCGCGGAGAATTGAATTTCGTTTACGATGACACATTTCTGTGTCCCCAAACGTCAATATTTTCTCTATATACTATTGTTTACTTTTTTTGTTACCAACTGAGTAGGTTTCACCTTGCCTCTAACTAGATTTCCTTTTGCGAAGCTGTATATAGACTCACTGAAGGTGACGTTAGTCTTCGTCACCTCGTGATTAGTGTGCACGAGTACAATATAACATAATACGTACTTGTTCCAAACAAAAAGAAAGCAGACGATTCACGTAACGCCGATGCTTGCCGACCTGAATAGAAAGCTCTTTGAACCGGTTGTATACTGGTTACATTTTTAGCGAGCAATACATCATGTACAAAAGAGAATACTTGAGCCGACGAATCATCGATTCCTACCTCTAATAGTGGTGGGAACGTGTTTCCTTAAGGTCTGACGCAACTCAATAGCCGGCCCTCAAATTTTCGGTTACGTTTGCAATGATTATCTACACATGGTAGTGACTTAGAAAAATTATTTAATGCTAAATAATTACGTAATAATATTTGCTGCCTGATAGATCGTTTCTAATAATTTGCGCACAACTTACGTTCCTTGCTTCGATTCCCATTTGTCCTACATTCATTGTATTGGTTAGGCCCGAATACCACATGAAGCTGTGGAGACATTTCGCCTACGGCGATACAACGTTAAGTATAATGAGGGACGAGGTCAACATCAGTTCTCGTTTTCGCAGTCACGGGAGCCGTGGGCGATGGCCTCAGCCGATATCCCGCACAATGCTGCCAATAATTGTATTGGACCTTTTCTCTTCGCTGTTACTTATATTATCGTAAGATATAGATATAGATTTTTGGAAATTTAAGACACTTAACCAGTAGGGAAAAATGGGGGAATCCCATTCACTAGGGATTATTTCATATTTCTTAACGATAAATCGATTTCCAAGCTACAATGGAAAGATCTACTAATTAATATGGTTTGATGAAAAAGTTAATCATAACATTTTCATTAAATTATGTGAACCCTTATTTTTTCCTTTTCAGTTAGAGTCCGAAAAATGAGGCATCTGCGATTCACTTACTTCTCACACGTTTCGCTTCGCGTGCGAGAAATTGCACTTCTCGCACTCGTTGAATAAAATTGTATAAGAAAAAAAAACTTCGAATAAAATAGAACTCCTGGGTTTCTTAATAAAAATTACCAGAAAATCGTAAACATGAAATACTTTTACGTGTTCGCAAAATCTGTCAAATTATGGAGAACATTTCCTCATGAATGAACATCAAATCGCTTTTGACTCGATAACGTTGAAGATATCTTCGCAATAATTTCAAAATAGCAAGATTGGCAACCGCAAAGTTCATTCACCTCTGGCGTAATACGAACCCATGGAATTCCTAAAACATTTGAAGATATCGAGACCTTGAAGTAGCTGACGATGCAGTTCTTCTATCGTACGGCGTTATATGCCTGAGTGGCGAAACATTTCAACACCTGAAGTTGTTTTCGCAGGCAGAAACGATGAAAATGGGTATCGGTTGTTCATAATACGAAGAAAAATGTTTAATTCTGCATGATTGCTTGTTATATATCTTGGGATAATAATTTCCCCTACTTAAGGTTATAAATAGGTTTTAAATAAAAACAAAAAGAGTGTGGCCGAAGAGAATACATTTTCACGTGATCAGAGTAGATGCGCGTGACCCCGCGGACAAAACTTACGTATTCCGTCGTAAGGTATATTTAACCGACTGTCATTGAAGAAAAGACGCGTCTGTGACTGACATAATTTTCTAGTATTCTTAAAATAAAGTTTTCTGTCGGGGCCGCAAAGATCTGACTACTCCATGTGCCGAGATGAAATTTTCGCTTTTAAATATTTTTTATTCCACTTCCATAAAAAAAAAAAGAAAAACATTTTTCGAAGAAAGATTGTTAAACGATTCGATTAACTGCAAATTGATACTCTGAATTTACTTTCGAAAATTGTGTTTTTGAAAGCAATCTCATACTTTGATCCTTAAGGTTGTCGCGAAGGCAATCCAAACGAATCGAGTCCAATTTGAATGAATAATTAGAACTTGAAACCGGAGTTCGCAAATCATTCAGGAATTGATGGATTATAAAAGAAGGTGATGTCACGGGCTTAATGTTTAATTGAACCAAGGTCAAAGTGAACGATACCGAACTAAATGATGTTTCCTAAACTGATCATCGTAAGCATGAAGTCAAATCCACACTGAATATATATAGGGTGAAGGAGCCAGTGGATGGACGGGCCCAGTAAATGGACACTGTCCGTAAGAGCACGTTCATAAAAAAACGCCCATTCACTGGGTTTTTTCGTCTGCTTGACTGTCTATTCAGTGGTCGGTTCACCCTACTATTTGCAAATAATCGTTTCAATCTGATTGCGACAATTTTTAAAGATACTCGGTTATTTTTTTATAATTTTATTATAGAGGCTGTCAAAGTGATGCATATGGTTATTCTTTTATGGCGTATAAACGCTGACATTTATGACTCCGGAGTACAGACATAGCTACCTTAAGAGGCAGTCATACACCGCCTGAAATTTTTTTTGTCCAATGTCAAATGCCTATAGGTCTGTCTCTTTCTAATTCGTTCAGCTTCAGATTTTTCAGAATTCTAACTTTTACCCGTAAAAGCTGCAAAGTACAACTTTGCAAATTGCTTCCTCATTATTTTTTTGCTTTTTTTTCTGTGAGAGATGCCAAGTGGAGCCATAACGAATTCATAACATGCTTCGCTATTCAGCCGAGCATCAAAGCAATTATGAGGTCTTCGTTCCGTCGCGGATCAGCGTCATATTTACAAGACGTTCAAAACATTTCCACAGTTTGGTAACTCTGAACATTTTTAATGCAAATGCACGATAACGAAAGTGAGCCTACAAAAATATAACCATATTATTTTCGCAGATAAAACATAAAATCCTATACAAAGTGTAACAGTGAGCTTCAGCTTTACTTACAAACCACTTAAAAATTATACCAACAGCCTCTCCGAAAACCGATAAAGACCAGGATAAAAACCTGTTTCCATAAGATTTCAAGTTTTTTCATACACCCTTGTGTGTATGTTGTGAAAATGCCATGCTGCGTATATTTATAGGTGGTTGAGAGCTTCTAGACATTACGGAGATGGATGCTATTCTGGTGTAGCGTGAACCGACGACGACGACGACGAACTCGAGACGAGCCGTCACACTGGCACATCCATATGTCTATCTATATTTGTACGTATAGCGTATTGCCGTACGTCACGGACATTTCGTACACCAACACTATATTTACTTTAGAAGTGGAAATTACCGGCCCCACCAACAGCGACACATCGCGGAAAGCTGGTGCGTCAAGAATCGAATGTCCTCTAACTTCAAAGCGTCGCACGATACATCAATCAAATGATCGAACAATGTGCGTCGCTGAAGAATCCTGGTGCGGTGTATATTTATATTTATATTTATATTTATGTTTATATTTATGTTTATATTTATGTTTATATTTATATATATATAAGAGAACTGATGCCAGCGTGATTATCTCGTGGCAGGTATTTCAACATTGCTCTGGGTAGTATATTCATATTAGTGAGTTACCTTCTGGCAAAAAAAAATCTGGCACTGCTATTGCCTGAATCGAATAAGAAGCAATTACTTTTGTACAGAGAGAACATTTTGGTTTCATTTGTTGTAAGCTGTAAGTTCTGATATACGTTTTGAAAAGAAGTTTCAGATTTCATAACGTCCTGACTTGAAAGAAAACTATGATAATAAAAATAATTGAGTGTGGAAAAAAAATAATGCATAATGAGCCTGCAGAAATTTTTAAAAATGTCTATTAAAGTAATTATCACAATCGCAATAATCAATTTTTAAGCCACTATTCCAATTGGAAAACGTCTTTTGCGCATTTTAACAAGCTTCAATGTAGATTTGTTGAAACTATTGAACCATTTGTAAAGCTCCACAGAGTAGATAGTGAAATGTAGGTTGAACGAGCCAGTGAATGGACACTATCCATAAGAGCACGTGTATAAAAACCGTTCATTCGCTAGGTTATGCTTCGTCTACTTAAGTGACGACAAACAAAATTGCTCATCATAATCAGACTAATGTTATAGTTTTTTAAAATATAAAACTGGATGACAACGATGTCTTCCGACATTTGTATGTATCAGGATATATTCATTTCAAACCGTATTTGTAGATGGATTCATATATTAAGAACTAATGCCGATCAGCAAGCGACTTTTCAGAACAGTCAGCATGACTATAGAAATGTGTAGAAACGCGATTGATATTTTAGCACTGATTTGACTAGCGAATGCGAAAGGACTACCTTAATATATCCCGAGTATGATAATTATATTCCTAACATGAGAACGCCGCAAGGTATTTGATTCAAGGTTCCTTGCCAGTAAAACAGATGTTGTTCTAACTGTCATGATGAGCGAAGTTAAAAAAGATTGCCAGATAAGGTCTCAAGATTTAAGCGTCTGGCAGTTTTTTTCTTCTTCTAATATCGCTCTATTTCCAGTATTAAAGCGTTGCTGGTGTAGATTTTTTTCGCCGATTTTTGTCGGTTAGAATAGACGATTTCGTAGTATGAAAATACGCTACGTCAAATTCTGCAGGAATGTGATAAAAACATTCGTGCTTTTATCGCCCGGTCGCATTACTGCTCAAAACATACAATAAAAGTAAAAAATAGTATATTACTGAACCTCTGAAAAACCAATATGGCCGCTCGAAATGTCAACAAGTCGTTTGAGGTAAGATATAAGCGTTTCTGGATCCCAGATGTGTTAAATCAGACCGGACGAGAATTCTGTGATTATTCATGAACCTTTCAAAACTGTCGGAATGGCGATTACACAAACGAAATTCACGAATACGTTCCCGTAGAAAATGCTCTGAGCCTTGGCCAAAAGCACATAAAACTACGCGAATAGTATACACTATTCGTGAATTTGGTTTGTGTAATCGACGTCCCGACGATTTTTAAAGATTTAGGAATAATCAAAGAATTCGCGTCTGGTCTGATTCAACAGATTTTAAGTCCAGAACCGTTTATATCTTACAATTTTTTACATTTCTTGTATGTTTCAAGCAGTAATTCGACCGAACAATCAAACACAAATTTCTTTATTACATCCCTGCAAGAATTTGACAGACCAAAGTCGGTATAAAAATCTACTCTAGCATCTCCTTAATCTACGTTGCAAAAATCTTCTACTGCAGTGACTATTTAAGTTATTTCAAACTCGGTTCGATAAAAATACACAAGCGATTTATGGTCGCACGAAATTTTGAAATTTTAAAATACTTATTTTGCATTTCGTAGTTTAAAAAAGGCGCTTGGATTAAACAATGCATAGCTGCTCGATAATCAAGACTACCTGACAACAGAAATTCGCTGAGTATGCTTAAGTTGTTGCAAAGAAAATTTGTAGTCTAGATACGAGGGTAAGAATTTGCTCGTAGTTCGTTTGAGAGGCCGTTAAACTTTCGTAAAAAGTATGTTACAACGGCGAGAGCTGGAAAAAAGAATTTTTATTTGAGTCTCTCAGCGCTCGCTGAGAACACGTGCGCCAGCGTCGTCTCTGCTTTATGACTATTACATAAGATCGAAGTAGGAGATAAAAATCTTTCCAGTGCAGATAATATTTTTATGTCACGAGTCAATGTTTCCAAACAAAATTATCGAATAAATAACGCATACTCTGCTCTTAGAGCGTATGTTTCCGGGGATCTATAAAGGGCTCAGGTTTATAGAAGGTTTTTATGGATCGCGAGATATAAGCTTTAAAAAAATACAATGGTTTACTCACATCGGTTAGCTGTACGATGCTGACGCAGCATCGATGCCCGATACTTTCTCTCCAACGTAAGCATCAGCATCACAGCAACATGGGTTTATACACGTACGCCTTTCTGTACTGCGAATAACTGACTCACTTTTACAGTATTCGCAGAGTTAAGAATAGTGAGAACTCGAGAGAAGCTACGAATTTAAGGTTTTATCACATACATACCAGCAATAGGCTATAATAAAATAAAATTCTTTTCAGTCTGCATAATCTCGAAGAGTTCTTACCACATGTCAACAATGATGATTTTACTGATTACTGACTTTTAATATTCAATAATTTTTGCTCCTTCATAGAAGAAGCTTCTTTTCGGGCAAATTTTTTTTTGTCGATTTTTACATGTCAGGACATCGAAAACGGTTTAAAATGTCGAAAAAAGGGGTTCAGAAAAAGCAACTCACTCAGATGATTTTTTCGTAATTACACAAAAATTATTAGTTGGGCCGGCGATACGACGGTAATTTAAATACATAATTTTATCATTTTCTATTTTAATAGCTGTTCTCTGAAAAGGGGTGAATGTTATTCAGAAAGCCTCAATGTAAACGTTAAAAAGGATTTATTTCGAGTTTGATAATATAATGCATTCGTAAATAATAGAAAAACCGAGGCCGCGGTTCTGAAGATGTCAGAAACCGGATCGTTTATCTTGGTATCGATTGTGTTTGGGATGCGACGTTTATCAGGAGTATATTTACGTAAGCGCTCAAAGGATGCATTCATGTCGGTATCGACTCTAAAGAGTCACGCGACGCGACTGTACGTGAACAGATGTATGGAAGTACCCAATAATTTGTCGGAAATAAACAAAGCGGAGATGTGCATATATGTTATATCGGAGAATTAAGACATAGTTTTTTTTCTTCCCTGTAAAAAAATCTTTGTTTTCGTGAAAATTTTTTTTTTAGGTTTTCATCTCAAGATGCTCAAAATGCTCCAAAATATCGAGAAAACTCATTTGTACAAAATGTCTGCATGTGTTTGTGTGTGTATGTTCGGATTCTTACCACGATAGTGTGCGCAATTTCAAAGATATCGCTCTGGAATTTGGTACACATATATAGTATAAGTAGACAAAAGCTGACTTCAAATTTGGCACGAATCCGTTGAGTAATTCCAAAGTTATGACATTTCGAATTTTTCCCAAAATTACTCATGCTTTAACTTTTTCATTTTTCAAGATTTTCGGCTGAAATTTCGTCCACGAATGAACTCTTATGGATTAATAATCAGTACCGCGCTTCTAAACATCGATTTAACTTCGCGCGCGGGTTGTTGTGTGGGTTCAGCGGACCCCAGAGTCAAGCAGCATTGTTTGCGGCCATAGCTTGGATGAATGACCGCTTAGCGGCGCACTGGTTCGCGCGTCAACCGCTGAGCTGGCGGCAGTTTTTCTGAATTTCTAATGAACTCCAATACCCTAGAAACTCGGTATAAACAAAGCCGCCTGTACCAGCCAAATTTTCCGCAATTTCCCTCGTACAATTGCGATACAGTAATGCATTAGAAAGCGTGGCTGTGGACAACACTCTAAAGGGGTCTCGACCCTAGCGACCTCGACAACCTTCGTGTCCAGCTGATTCGTGTCAAACAATCGGGTGGTTTTTTGCAAAAAATAAACCGGAAATCGGTCGTAACGACCGCGAAAACAATCACCCTAAAAAAATGGTATTCGGTTGTTTTTTCATTTTTCCATGGTACATCGAAAAAAAAGATCGCATAACATTTTTTAAGACATTTGACTAGTGTAGAGCGCTCGAACCTCCTTAACGTGCGCTGTTGTGTGTACCTTCGATTTTTCAGACCAATATATACTGCTACGTGAGCTGGCAGTAAAGGGCGTAGTACAAGGGGATCATCATGCCGCAGCAGTGCAACTGCGAAGAGGTCCCTAGCAAGAAAACCGGTATTGGGGGAGTTCGACCGTAGTACTATATACAAGGACGGTGTATACAGCTCAGAAATCCCACGCGCAATTTCAATTCGAGAATGGAGAAGAAATAAAGAACTCGAGGACTGGTCTGACGAACAAACTCGGGAATTGTACCCGGATAGAACCAGCGAAGGTCTCTCTTTTATTTCTCTCTCTTGCTCTCCCAATAATATTTCGCACATCGACTCTGTCCCGTCAGAATTTATTATCCTCTTTCTTGTCTTATGACACTCGAGGCAGAGCGGGTATATGGGTGTCCAGTTTCCGCTCCTCGTTTTAAGGTTATTCACCGATTTCTTTTTTAAAATTGACCTTCAAATAGTGATACATTTATTGGTGAATTTATAAATTTACAGGGATACTCATCACTCAATTATAAATTATTTGAAATTTTTTTCTTCATACAGGAAGCTCGTTTTCATGAATTTTTTTTTTCAGGTCTTTATGTCAGGATATTCAGAGTGGTTCGAAACAACGAAAATAGTTGCGAAAAAATGTCCATATGTTTATGTGTGTGGCTTTGAAATATCAATCATCGATAACTTACGAATCGTTTGATCGATTGAGATGAAATTTCGCACGCAAGTTAAGCAGACCGTCTTTGATTGTTGCACTTTTTTCGAGATGTATAGTATTGAATATATATCTAATGCGGAGAAGAAAAAATGAATAGATCCGAAAGGGTATAAACGTAAAAAAATTACTATTATCATTATTTTTAGAATCGATTTGTGGTCCTTTCGTAAACTTTGCAAAATTGGCTGCCTTAGAATGACAAGTCTTTTCGCTTTTCGCCACCATGTAGTTGCAAGTCTTCATCAGACTGTTGACGACGAAGATCGAGGTCCATGATAACAGGCAATTCGATATAAACGACTGGTCGTTAGCACATTTGTTCCAACACTCAAACAAACATAATCGGACGAAGTTGTATTATTATACAAGTTACGAAGCGTGTTTGACGACTTTTCGAGTCATCAATGATAAAAGGGATTGGTTCCAGGTTGTAAAAGAAATAAAACACATGACGATGGAAGCTACTTTGAACTTTGAATAGTTTTTAATCTATAATTAGACATGTCGAACGGGCTTTCGCAGTAGCACGTCCGACGATCACAACGAGATATAGTTTTCCTTAACTCTTCTATAACGATGAACTAATAAAAAAAAAAAGTAAACACTTGCCTCATAGAAAAAAAGGTTTCGGTACGATAGTCGCAAACATTCTCGTATAGTCGCGAATAAAAATAGAAGTTCGTTAAACATCCTTACATCACGTATTCTTGTCGAAGTACAATGATAGATTTTGAGGAGAAAAAAAATGTCACTATTTTACAAAGTTTAGATTTTCGAGAAGGGCGAAAAAATGTAAAAACGGTCTTTATAGTATGGACGAAAGGTGCGTAATCGCACAATTTTGCTTATTTTCGTGTCTAATTTTTTTCCTTCTAATTCGTTTGGACTCATGATTTATTAAGAATATCAAGTATTGCGCCAGCAGCGATTAGTTGGATATCGTGTGAGCCATATCACCCCCAATTTTCTCTTATCATCCGGTTTGTGAATCATTCGGATGAGATTCCATAAACATGATGAAATTGAGATTCTCTCATATCGCTAATCGCTTTTATAGATATTCACACATTCACTCAACCACACGCATATGCAAACATTCATACAGATCCTAGCCATACATTCATTTCACAGGTGTATAATAACGTCATTAACGCAACGCATTGAAGGTATTGATGCAAAGGTGGTACACATAAACTATGCACTAAAACATGCACAGCGTAATATGATGCTACAATGTTTAACGCCTGTAAAAAAAATTTCAAAGTGTATTTCCCTAAACCACGTGAAGTCTTCATTTTCCAGGTTTGACGGAGAGTTTTCGCCAGAGTCATACAAAAAAAATGCGCTTCATTTCGTTTGTCGGTAAAAATGCATTTCATAAAAAGTCTAATGCGATTAATTATTCGTAAAAATGTTTTTATTAGAAAGACTTTCGTTTTGAAAGTGAAAAATTGTGAAAATGATTCCAATCTTTCAAATTAAAAAAATAAGTAAAATTATGATAGAGAAAAATGAGCACCTTTCCACAATTATTTATCTCCGGATCCAACATTTTTTCAAGATCATCTGGACTTATCGTTACGAATAATCAATCGCTTTACGTTTTTCATAAAAACTTTTTACTGATAAAAAAGCTCCCCTCAAACGATCTCCGTATTCTTCGAAAAAGAGAAAATCATCAGATTCCAATGGTTTTGGAAAAGATTTACAATTAATTTTCAAGCCGTTAAACATCATAGATTTACAATGATATAATTAGCGAAATTAAGTGAACTAAAGCGACGAAAATAAAAGGTAAATTACATAGGAGCATAAAGTCCGCGTACTTAAGCGCTGAAACGAAATTTGACCAAGCGCTGCAAAGTTCAGCAGCTGCGGGCAGATACTCCCGAAATAAAAAAAAAAAACCTAAATGAGATCACCGTCTTTCTCGCGTTTTAATTTTTATACATACAGCGTGTACATAAATCACTCAGCTGATATCAAGAGGTCGTATCCACAAGCGTGAGCTTCAGTGCCAAAAGGGCATAATCCTGTAGTTCCATGCAATTAATGGAAAAAATATTGAACGAATAATTGCCTGATTTGTTTTACGGAAATACCCTTTTTGTTTCCGGCGATTTGAAAGACTTACAGGGAAAAGTGGATATAACGGCATTTTGGCATCAGTGACGCGATATATGTATAAATTAATAGTTGAATTGTCCCGCTTTCGGAGATTTTTGTTGATTAATCAATGATCTTTCAGCGGGAAAGTTTTGAGCGTTAAACAACTTCGAGATGATATATTCGGAGACTTGTTATTGAAATACTTTTAATACAGAATAGAATGCATGTTTTCTATAGATTGGTGGACACGGAACTGGCATCTCGAAAGTTGAAATAACGCTTAGGTACTATTTAACGATACTCGTGCTTCTTCTATCTGTTAAATTAAATTAATTAAACTGGAGGCTGGAAAGGCTTTTAACTAAAACGCTCGCGCTTATTACTCATTCGCCGAGCTCGAGATTACGCGACGACGCGACGGGTTACACGACCGCATTCGTTTCCTTCTCAAACGAGTTTTTTGACTTGTCACTCGCACACCTCCCATTTATGAGTGGAGAACCTAAGTCCACGTCTCCACCGACGTCATAGGACTCGAAAACAGAAATAATTGCTCGCTTAATCGATCTAAGATTCGTCAAATGGAAACTTGATAAACGTCGAAATTTTGCGATCAGGAAGCGAATTATAAATCAAGAGACAAATGCTTATATTGACTTCGAACACATTATTTTTTAAAATTTATTATCCATCTGATATTAGATGTTTTTTACAAAACGAAAAATAATGTTTTTTCATGAAAATTCATAAAAAATGCCAAACAAAATTGAACTAATGCATCATTTAGATTCTGTTCTATGGCATTTTTAACGAATCTATGAAAGAAATATTTTGTTTAAAAAAAATGTTTATGCAATTTGTTATTTATGCGATAGGTTATTGTAAATAAATAATAATAAAGTTATCGATAAATGAGCAGTGTCTAAAGGGCTTAAAAAGTAATGTGTTTGATTACATGTCGAAACGCAATATTTGTTGTTTTTTTTGCAACGTTTAAGAACAGGAATATTCAAACATAGACTTTTGGAATTTATTTCTGAAAAGTATAGATATGAAAACAATCGTTGTCAGAAAAGACTGGAAGTTTTTTTCTTTATAAACTGAGCGATTAAATTCAATGTACAATTGTGGTAAAATTAATATGTGAAATATTGGAAGTTTTTTTTGCGATACGCGTATGTAATGTAATATACAAATATTAATTCATATACAAAAAAAATTGTAAAATTAATATACAGTATACTCTAAAACTTCATAAAAGTTGTGATTATACTATAATTATTGGAATTTTTCTAACATATCTTTGTATCGAATAATATTGAATATACCGAATCTGCAAAAGAACTTCCAACACATATATTAATTTTCAAATTATTTCCAACAGTGTAAGAACAGATCGCATTTTCCCAAAAACCATAAATTTCAAAAACAAAACGTAAAAGACGAAATTTCGATAACTTGAGTGACTAAACATTAAATTCGCGCAGTCTCGTGTTTACCTCTTTATTCTCATTCCTTAATAGTTGCTCAACGGTTCTATGTACAACAATATAACGGTAAACACGAAAGCGGTGTGCCGCGGTATTATTGTGTGCGAGTGAGTGGCTTGAATCGGCGTTGGGTAGCAAAACTCTGCACGAGTAGCCTTGCACGATTACCGATTTGTCATTGACGTGTGCGAGTATGTGTGTGAGCTCACGCGGTTCGAAAGGTGGCGTGTAATCGGGTTGGGCACCGAAGTCCGCAGTCTCAAACTCTCGATGAGCACAGTTTCGAGCGCGTTGCGTCTCCTTAAGGAGGTTGGCGCGCTCCAAATTATTCAAAAGAGTCCTAAATTTATTATTCAATTTAGACAAACTTTTATCCATCTATTAATTATACTGGACGATTATTCTCATAGTTGCATCTATTAATTATACTGGACGATTATTCTCATAGTTGCCCATATCTTTTACTCCAAAAAAATTTATTTGCACTCGATTACTGCAAATATTAACGAGTCTATGCTAAATTCCGAAAAGGCCTTTCATTCAGCCTTTTCAAAGAATAATCCATATTTTTTGCTCGATTTTCACATATTACGGCTCATTCTCTTCGTTGAGAGATGCTTTACACATTTACCGTCTGGACATTTGATAGTATTCCAGATTTTTAAATGACAGCTGTTTGTTTACGAAGAAATTTTATCGACGGGTTAACAAATTGTAATTTTCAAAAAGATTCTATGAAACTACTATCAAATATTTAGATGGTAAATTCGCAGAGAATCTTTCAAGGAAGAGAATGAGCCGTGATACATAACAATCGAGCAAAAAATACGGGTTATCCTTTTCAAAAACTGAGCGAATCTGTACATTTTTGTTAATTAGCATAAACCAGTTAATATTTTTGTAAATCCCTCGAAAATAATGTTTTTCCAAGTCAAAGATATCTATATTAATACAAAGCCTCATTAACTATAATTAATTGATGCATAAAACATTGCATACACAATTTACAAAAATTAGCATTCATTTGACTAGTGTGGAGCGCTCCAATCTCCTTAACGTAGCGACACTCCTCCCCGTGTTCCTCCGCTCGTTTGTTGTAATCGTTCGCTAGAATGACGAGGAGGACAACGACGATCGTTGCCGAAGCCGCACGAAGAACCCGAGGAGCTAGCTGTCGAGTTGTGTCTGATACAGTCAAGTCGCGCTTCAAATAACAACACTCCATATTTACAAACAGCGCCGTGTAAGGCGAGTTCCCGCCTAATTACGATGCGAATGCATACACGCGCTCCGCCCGCTCGCTCGTCTCGCGTTGCTCCGCCCGCCGCGCCGCTATACCATTCTTTTCTTTTCGTCTTCACGAACGTACACGTGGCATATGTGGACACCAACACAGCCGAGCCTCCATACAGTTTGTTCTCGCCGATCGTTCTTACTATGTTGCCTTACCCCTTCACCGTCTCGCTTCCCCACGCTATACAGATATACAAGTAGCTAACAGCGTGTCGTAAACTCGAACGAGAATACTTTCCAGTGAATTCTCCGAGACTCCGTTAGTCTGTCTCATTATTTCCTACTGGCTCTGGCAACGAAGCAAAAAAAAAAAACGATCTAGCGACAAAAAACTAAAATTATTATTTTAAGGCACGGTACTTCCCGAAACCGATTTCCCAATCGAATTCGTTAGATCGTAACATTGTAGAAACAATCACAAAATATTTGTGAATTTGACAAAATTTAAGTCAATTTATTGATAAGAAAAAATCCCGAAAATTGAGCTCAAAAGTTCAGAATAGAATACTAACGTCGTGG
This sequence comes from Tromatobia lineatoria, assembly GCA_949699805.1. Lineage (NCBI taxonomy): Eukaryota > Metazoa > Arthropoda > Insecta > Hymenoptera > Ichneumonidae > Tromatobia > Tromatobia lineatoria. The sequence continues at coordinate 834,822 of OX453045.1, forward strand.
AGAATTTTCGTTGAAAAGTTTCTGGTATAACGAGCGGAGTTAGCAAGTTTTTAGAAAACGCTCGCTCGTGTTTACTCAGAAGGAAAAAACGCGCGAGGCTTCGTCGATTTGATAAACACGGTAAACTTGAGCCGTGCGGTATCGTTACTTATCCGGTAAGCGTGTGTTTTTTTTGCACACTACCGCAGTTCATCGACGAACTTTAGCCAGACGAGCGTTCTGACTCAGAGTGTCGACCGGACAATCGTTTATATTGTAGAGGAAATGAAAACGAAAGAAAGAAAAAAAAACTGCGTGCGGCTCTCGAGAGACGAGCGGGATATTTCGTCAGCTTTATTTCTCGAGGACCCGCGCAGTAAGCAAGAGAGTTTCGCGAGCGGACTTTTGCCAACCGGATGTACACGGTGGCGTGGGATATATACTATCGAGTCTAGAGTTTATATTTCGTATAGTATACACGCACGCGCGTAACCTCATTCGGTTCAGTGTGTACAATCGTCACACGAGCGAGCGTTTTCGCCAGCGATTCCATCCTCCGTTGCTAACGAGACTGACTAGCTAGCGAGCAACGAACTTATATCACTATTTCCTTGAGGAAATTTCTCTTCGTTGTTTTCATAAGTCATCTCGGACCTGGTGCGGGACAATCTTATGCTTGTTGCTCGCCGGCTTCGGTCTATTCCGATGCAATAGCTTCCTATACATGCATATTTCGTATGTATAACAATATATCTACTCATATACATAGCTTGTTGTATACTTATAATAATGAATTCCAGTTCTTTGGGAGGGGAAAAAGGGGGGACAACGGAAGAGGCATTATTAGCACCACAATCCGCTTCACAATTCAAGCGGTTCGTAAGCCGGAGGCAAAGGTTCGTCCTCGGAATCGTAGTAATAAGGTTTTCTTCTGTAGAATCTCTTCGAGTCCCGCAGCTGTTGTTGTTGCTGGCGTCTTCGTTGTCGTTCCTCGGTGGTCTCGTCATCGTCCTCATCGTCTTCCAACTCATCTTCCGAGGTGTCGAAATCTTCAGGATCGGTCTGAAGTCTCTTGACCGCTTCCTTGATGAGTCCCCCTTCGCGAAGAAGTTCTTGCAGCAACACGTAAGGATCATCTTCCCGTGCGGTTTGATTTCTCTTGTGATGATGATGATGATGAAGTCGATGATCGTGAGTTCCGTTGTTGTTTCTCGTGCCGCATATTTCGCAGTTGCCGGGTTCTGCCCACGATCGAGAAGGTACGCGATACGGCGATGGTCGATTCTTGTGACTAACGCTAGATTTCGCTTTGAATCCCGAGAGTCTCAAATTCTCCTTTATCTGCGAGACGAGCAAATCAACGTCCCGCGTTATAAATTCCTGCGTCGTTTCCGGCATCACTTTGAATAAATACGTTGTCTCTTCGGCGCTCGGCATTTTCTCCACGATAAACAGGTTTTCTTTAAATCTCTTTCTCGTTTAGTCTAACGTATATACGCTTAAGAAAGCGTGATTCAAATTTCACGATAAACAACGTTGCCCTGGTTAGATTTCGATCGCCGGCTTCTATTCGTCACTCATCGATTCCAGCGAAAAATAACCCAGACAGGTGTTTTTATCGTTTTACCTGTCGCCGCGTATACGCGGAAATATCGCTGTCGATAATCGTCAACACAACAACGAGACTCGTAGGCCACAAAAGTCTGCGGCTTTCGCTACCTTTGCTCCTCTCTTTCTCTCTGTTATTGTAACGAACGTCTCGGGCTTTCGAACGTTTATCAAACAGCGAGAACACTTTCTTTGCGCAGATGTGTATATATATATATCTATATACAACTGGAAAATCTCCGGTAATATTACTCCGCAATGTTGTTATATACACACAACTCGTATACACTGTGTTTTCTCCTCTCACAGACACAATCACACACGCACGAGTTAAATCCACCAGCGCACAGTCAGTAAACACAGTCACGAACCACAAATACACACAAACACACACACGCACACAGACGGATAAGCTCTTGCGTGTGGGTTGTGATACCGAGTAGAAATGCGTAATCGGTAATCAACGAAGAGCGTGATTCACCCGGCGAACAATCCGTAATACATATATATCTATATATGTATATGGACACACTTGTCGTTTAGCGATTCGAGGCTCCGCAATATTGTGTTTTTCCACAATGCCGGGAGGACGTGCGCTCTCGTCTGAGACGACGGTCTCTTGTCTCGTGCTTCTTGTGGTACGTTGAAGTAACGGACGATGCTTCTTCTCTGCTGCTGAGTATGATGCTAAGCGAAGATGAAGCGAAGAGAGAAAAAGGGAGACAGAGAGATTGAGCGAAACGGACAGAGTATACACTCGGTAGGTTTTCAACACACCGTGAATGAGCGCTGCTTGGCTAACTATCACAGTGTTGCCGTTTCACTCGATTGGCACGCACTCCGTGGCATTGTTATTGTTTTGATGCCGATCTCACTGCCACTCTCCTTCCTCTTAGTTGCACTTAATTGTTATTGTCAATCCGTCGATATCACAGCACTGATTTTCTCTGTTCGATCAGATTACGGTATACGTTGTGTAGTTATATATACGTATATATATATATATATATATATATATATATATATTCTATGTAAGCACTCGGTTCAATCTCGCATAAATATTCCAACTCGTAAAGCAGTCGCACATGTATAATACACAACAACGAGAGTCATATGTTTATTATCACTGGTAAACTGTGCGGAAATGAAGTTTTTTGTTGAATGAATAACAAAGACTCGTTGGAAATAAGTGATTCGCTAGGCTGTGGCAAGCGCGAGGGCTCGAGCTTGTTGGAATGTCGAGACGACGGCGGTCACTGTGAGCAGTGAGTAAACAGCGGATACAACAGACTGTTACTAGCGCGCCTCGTTTCGTGGTGAGGAAACGCTGGTGCTGCCTGAGTGTGAATCTCGAGAGAGAGAGAGAGAAAGAACGAAGCGAGTTTTGCACGAGCGTGAACGACGGATGTTTAGAAAGAGCGTTCGGTTGGTTGCTTTAACACGGTTAGGAATCTTAGTCTCTCGGCAACTCGCCACAGGTCAGAAGACTGAGAGAATCGAACAAACGCAAGTCTGCCTGCTGCTGCTGGCAGCCATGAACCTTCTTTCCCTTACTCTGTTATTATTGTTTTGGCTGTGCGGCGCATGCGCACTTATGCCTCGCTCTCATCGTGTAAACAAACCGTTAACGTTAAGCCTCCGGACGAATCGATAATACACAACCCCGCGAGGCACATTGAGCGCGAGTTTAGAGCCCGCGTGACACCTTTTTTTACCGGGGAAGGGGGAAGGGTAATTTCAATTGGTAATGAAGCAGACAAATCGCTGCTTCTGATGATTATATACGTTTTGCTCAGTCAATTGAATCGGTTAGCAGAGATGCGATTTAAAGAAGGACGATGCAAATAAGTTGAGCATATAGAGAAGATACTCGACAATAACATTGCTTTCCTTCTTTTATTGACTTGACCTTCTTACGACATAGCGAGATATCTTGAAATGTGTTCTCGTTTTTTGTTTTGTTTTTTTTTCTTTTCTTCTCCGAACACCTGGTTATTATGTTGTTGACGAATGTAAACGTTTTGGGGAGCGGAGAAGGGGTAGGGCCGGCTTCGGCAAGTTTCGATGGCTCGAGGGTGGGGGGAGGGAACGAAACGAGCGTTAAAGAGGAAACTGGAGGGGAGCTCGGATGTACGGATCAAGGTTACGCTCGCGCTCGTGATTCTCGTGCCTCTAGGCTCTTCCAGTACGTCATCCTTCTCTGCAGGAAGAGTTTTCGTCATGCGCGGTGTAGATCACCGCACGCCGTATTTCTTATGTTTGTTGGTATCATCGGCTCTTGTCAGTCATAAGCTTATCACGATATACGCGTGATGAGCTTATGATTTGATGGCCTATATTAGCTCTGTTGAAGTACAAAGGCAGGATGGTGACACTGTTCATATTTACCGTCTTACCGGTTCGCCAAATACATCTTGATCGTTGTAGATCATTCCTCGAATTTCAGTATTGAATTTAATCGCTATCGTAAAAGAGATTTTTGGAAACTGATATTCGGAATTTAGGCTTAAAAGCACAATCTCTTCAGTAAACTTAACAAATTTTTTTTTTTTTTTTTCAAAATCAAAGAATTATTCTAAGAAGTTATATTGAGAAATGAAGAGTTCTGTTATTATTACTGAATCTTTCAAATCTTTCGGCCAAGTCTTAAACTATTTTCTATGCGAACGGAGTATACAACCTATAATCATAATTTTAAAAAACCAGCCCTCTCTTCAATGTCTGAACTAAAAGTTTCACCACCATAGGAATATTTCCATGGCGCGACATTTGATCCAAGATATATTACAAAAATAAAAGTAAATTGTAATACGCCTATAAAAAAAATAACGCTTATTGTATATTCACCGAAAAGAATCATCCACAATGTTGAGTATTATGCGTTGTTGTACCGTCTGTTTTCTTATTAATCTACATATGGCATCACTGGGTGATATAAAAAAATACAAAACTATTCGTATTATTTACGCGTCTAAAGAATCGACGAAATGCGAACTTTCGATTTTCGCCTTAGCTTCGTCGTATTTCGACTGCAATTCGTCGGGATTCGCGAGGAAGAGTTGCCAGAGAATAGCGACGTGCCTTTCGAAAGAGTTGTCAACAGTCCGTCTCTGTGAATAAAAAATTACGTAAGATGCGCAGTTTACAGAAAAATCGAGTAAACGGACCAGTGACTGGACAGCTGAGCAGACGAAAAAACTCAGTGAATGACCGCTTTTTATGCATGTGCTCTTAAGGTCAGTGTCCATTCACTGGCTTGTTCACCCTGTATTTTTTTTTTATTTGGCTTGATTCATTTGCTCACTTTCATGTCTTTGATTCTTGAACGGGTTTGTTGAATGCTATCTTGCATATCGCGCACGCTTCTCTTGCTTTCGTCGAGACGCGATATTAGTCGATAAGGCGTGGATTTAAAGCTATTTGTTGGTCCTTCTTCGACTTCAGAATTGAACAAAGACATAACTTCGTGGTGTCTGGAAAAAATTAACACAATAATTAACCGTACTCATACTGCTACGTGACAGTTTATTAACTTTTGTACCGGATTTTAGGAAAATATGGGCCTAAGGTTATTCCAAAATATACAGTGTAGAGTTATTCGTGACTAAATATGCGTTTTTACGACTCACTTGTTAGTTAATTAAACGCTTTGTGCGTCACGCGTACTTACAGTATTTCTGTCACTTAATGTTAATTTCGCATAAATTCGAAAAAAATTACAAATACCCTCAATAGCATAAGAATTTCTAAAATAGTACATACTCAAGGTTTTTTGGTGTTTTTAAAAAAATGACACGATAGTTCTTTTCAATAAAACAATATCTGAAGGTTGCTCATTTCATTAAAAAATCATTTTTTGGGTGCGAAGAAATGAATTTAGGGATGAGACTAAGGGAAAAAAGTAGTGCTCTAAATACTCTTATCCCAACGTACTTTCGAGCTCCTAAACGTATATAAAAAAACTGGGGAAAAACTAGACTGATTGAGCGTACAGCATCGCAATACGAAAAAATTTTTTGCTCAGTAATTAAACAAATTCATTAGGGTTACATTTAGCACGGAAACTGAAATAATGACTTACAGTTTCTCGATATTAGCAATTCTCGTATCAAGCTGGTCTCCCAAAAGCGTGTTCATTCGACTTTTATTTTCCGAAACCAAATCGTCGTACTGTCGCATCGCGACAGTCAATTCATCGTTGTGGGCTTCCGTACCGAGCATGGAAAAAAAGATTTTGTTGAAAACGTTTTGTTCCCTTGGTAAAGCTTTTATGATCTCATCGAACTTCGCCTGCTGCAGCCGCATGTTCTCCTATAAACGAAAAATAAAGCGTTTTAATTACTCTGTAAGAAAAATCTGCTTGGCATTTAATCTATACGTACTGAGGGTTTTTATGCATAAACTAGTATATTAAATTTACTTTTCGTACAGTAATTTTATCAATTTGCTTGAATTTAATTATAGAATAACTTCAGTTTCTAAATTTGCTCTAAAACCATTCGAAAAGTACCTTCATTTTGTATTACGATTAAATGACATTACATTGACGAGTTTATGCATAAATACTTCCAGTCTTTTTTGACAGTGTAGATATCCGTTAATTCTTCGGTCTTTATGTTACGTTTTCAGCAAACTTACGGATCGAACAGAAGAGAGATTGTATTCAGTAGAGAGGTAATAGCGACCGTAAGTTATAAATTCGATGATTTCTTTGAGTCGTTGAAGTTGTAGTTGCATCAACATGCAAAGTAAATCTGAATGACCGTGTCCTTTTTCGTGGGCAAAGTGGCGAAGATTTTCCAACTTTTCCAAACGACATTTTCTTCTATCAGCCCGCGAATGACCGTCATCGACGAGAATTTTCGTTATCACCAAACGAGCGTACTGTCGTACAACTTCGTCCAATTGTGTGTCTCGTATGAGTGCCGTGTTATCTTCCAAAAAATCTCGCTTGCCCATCAAAGCAACGATTTCGGCCCTGAATGAACCACCGTCGTAAACATTTTATTAAGCCCTAACAGATCCGAGAACACTGATAAATAACTGATAAATTCATCCATTTTGTTCGATGCCCTACGAAATGTCTGAATTATAACCGATGTTTTTCGGGGTCAACGGCAAGTGATTTTAAAGTAATTCTTTGATTATTTTACTGGAAAAATTACGTAAATTATACCTACAATTGACTTGAAATTAACCCAGTATATGGCTGAACCTAAAATTACTCATAGGTCCGACTTCCGTTACGTAACCAAAGAAATTCTCACGGAATAGCAAAAACTAACTTCAAATACGACAATTTAAAAAAAATTTACATTGTGACCTGTTATCAGTTACTATCAGTTACTACATAATGTTTAAAAAAAAGTATACCTAAGTTGCGTATCTGATTGAGGCGTTCTCAGTTTTCCATTATTGTAAATTTCAGCTGCATGCGCAGCCATAGCCGCACACACAGCTTCCTCGACTTTCACATTGATTTCATCGGTCTTCCAGGTTATTACACTGTAAAATTTGTTCACTTACATTATTTATATACATATTTACAGAAGTCATTTGTTTGTTTCAAAATAAAAATTGAAAATTACTATTTCCTACAATCTAAAGAAATTAGAGGAATCTTTTTATTGTGTAACACACATTTTTTGAATTTTTTTCGCGTTTTCATAAAACAGTGGTTTCCAAGCTTCCCAAAATAAATTATGATTTTTTTTTGAAAAATACTACGATATACACCAAAAATTTCGGTCCACAAGCTAAAGTGGAGAAATCATTTTTTCTATTTTCTATTTGCAATTTAAGGTTTAAAAAACAAATACATCTACACAAAATCTTCGAAAATATTTAAACTTTGATAGAAAGATTGTTATGAAAATGACCAATGGACGTGATTAAAATTCGGGCTCTATTGCTATCTATTACGAATTGATGATGTATTCGGCGCATTTGATCCGAACTTAGGTGGAAAAAATCGGGATTCATCTTTCGGGAGTTGAGATTCGGCCGTTGATCGAGTTGGTATGGAATACCCCATATAGATGTGTGAAAACTTACTTTGTTTGGCAGTTCAATAATTCGTAACCCTTTTCATCGCTGCATCGCTCTTTACTTTCGTCGATGAGTTTCCCGTAATCTAAATCGTCCTGTTCTACTTGACCACCAAAATGTCGTTTAACATAAACACCCAGATATTCGTTGTGTATTTCCATTTGTTTGATGAAAAGATCTAGAGGAACTTGTGTCCATGCAACGGTTGGTCCTTTCTACGAAAATTTCATAATTACTTATTGTCGATAACACTTTTGAATCCGTAGCAATTTCTTTAGTATTTAGGATTATTACTTTCTCAGCGGCGTCTGAATAAACTTTAACGAGAGTCTCGATATCCTTATGGAATTGACGATGGCACATGTCGGATTCTTCAACTACGTTGAAGCAATCCATGTACATTTGGTCCACTTTTATACGATCCGTTTGTAATTGAGATTGCTCTGTCTCTATATCTTCATCGAGCTTAATTTCAAGGTCCCTATAATCAGTAAATAAAGAATTAATATTAGAACTGTAACAAGAGGGAAAAATTTATTTTTTTAAATTCAAATGGCGCATTAATTGGCGGTTTTGTATTCAAATTTAATTTTTACTCCGGACTCAAATCTGTTGACTCATTTTAACTCGACTTTCAACCTAAAAAAATCTTTCAGTAATTTTTTTTAACCTTCAGTTGAAAAATAAAGGAGAATGTGAATTTAACCGTAAGTTTTTTTACAGTTTGAGTTTCAAGTTAAGGTGAAGTTTACAGTCTCAACTTGAGATGAAAAAATAACATGAATTGAAGGGTAACACAAAGAAAAAAATTCAAGCGGGGCGATATCCTCATCTGAAAGTTTAAACAATTTTAAGGTCACGTGGAAAATATGAAGCCTTTAAAACATCTTTCGATTCGGGCAAAAAAATATTTTTACTTTAGACTCCTTAAGCTCTCTTCCAGTGTTTGCAGGGAATCCATATCTTTCCGATATGCATCTTTCTCAGCATCAAGCTCATCAGATAATTTTGTACCATCCAATGCATCTATTCTTAATATTTCCATCAGTTCTGGACAATCTTTGGTTGCATCCGCAAGTGCTGCATCCAATTCTTTGCCTTCTAACCATTCTCCTTTTTTCTGTATATGCTTCTTCCTGAAAAATTTAAATAAAAATCCCACAATAGCAGTTTAATTACTATACAAAAAAAAATCAAACTTCTTATGTTTCTGAAAATAGAAAAAATTCAATTAACGAAACTCGCAACAGTTTTTTTTTTGTAACTTTTGAATTTTATTTTCATAGTGATCTTTTTCTTACAAGCAAAAACAGACAATCTTTAATTATACTTCATGAAGGGAAACAGAATTGTATTTGTTTCTTCACTATAACGTAATTTTTTCATTAATTTTTGTGAGTATTGTCATTCACACCTCACGCAAACATAAGTTCAATAAATGAAGAAGCAAAAAAATTGATGTACCTTCACAAAATTTCAGAATTGTAATGCTTGTTTTGTACTTAACAAGGCCTAAATGTGAACAATTTTAAGAGAAGGGTATTATTTACAGAATTTTTATTTGTTACATCTTTTTTTTTTGAGCCTCAGTCCCCTAAAAGAATAATTGAACCTTTTGTGTAAATATTAATAGAAAAGAAGTAGAAACAAACGGAAACAATGAAATGTGGTTTCGATTTTGCTATATCTTACAATCGGATGTCTTCAGGAGCAAGAACGTTGTCTCGACTAAGATTCGAGCAGAACCACTTCAAAAACGCTTGAACTGTTGGATCGTCGCAAGTCTTGTTTAATACTTCCGGTGTTAAGCTGGCTGAAAGCTCGGGTTTCAATTCTCGAACTTTTTTGTAAAGAATCGTACCAGTAATATCCATTTCTGAGTGGATAACCTCAATAAATTGACTGAGCGGTTATCATTCAAATTCTGAGGTTGAACATAAACAAAACTCTTTCCACTTGCTGTTCTGTTGAGCCCAACGTGACGTAAACGCCGGCATGTTTAACGTGCATTGCAAGTGCGAGCATTCGTTCATAGGTGGCGTGCGCGTGCTCGATATATTTAAAAATATTCCAACTTGAGTAAACAATTATTTTCACCGGTGCCGAATGTTTCTGGATAAAATAAAAGTCTTACAGCAAGCAGAATTGGTAGAGGAATGCTTAAAAAATTTTCTTTGATCCAGAAACATTCGTCACCCGCAAAAAAATTTTTTACAGTTTTTATTACCGATTGAGTATATTTCACCTCGCCATAAGCCACGAAACAGATATTTATGATTATTGCAGTTAAATAAACTACAGGGACCATTGTTACATTAAACTACAAATAATAAATAAGTTTTCTTGTTTTTATTCGCACGAAATTATATACATGAATTAAGGTTGCTTAACTAGAAATTTGATAAACATTTTATTTACATAACACATCAGAATTTCTTTTCTTGTATCTGAGAAAATGAGGATGAAGGTGTGACTATCGGATAAAAAGGGAAAAATTACATTTCAATGCTCATGGTCTGGGAATTCCAGTTTCGATACGGATTCCATGCATATCTTTAATTTCATCTTTTAGAGTCTGCAAATATAAAAAAAATGCTTATAAACAGAAATCTTTTATGTTACATGAAGGAACCCAGTCACCTGATAAAATTCAGAAGAAAAAAAATTATGTAGATGACAGTTTTTTTGTTTTAATCTTACTTTTAAACCTTTGCAAAGAAAATTTGCAAAACTCTTTGCAAATTTCTTAAATAGAGAAACATTTATTATCACATTTAAAATTATAGCATGAATAAAAAATCCTACATTCAGTCTAGAATACACCCATCTATGGATAAAATAAAACATTGAACACAAAATTTCAGGATTACAATGCTTGTTATGTAATTAATAAAGTTTTAATGTAAGATTCTTTAAAAGAAGTTTATCATCCACATTTTTTTTCTGCCGACTATTTTCAGTAGATTCAGTTCCCTTAAGCTATAAAAAGATGCTCACATCATTTATTAATCTGTGTTGTTTAACTGTATTCAAGCCCTGAAATTCTGGCGCAATCACGCTGACATGAAACATCGCTCCACAGCCTCCTGCAATTAGAATTGCATTTGTATTACGCAGACTCACAATAAAAACAAACCGACCGATCGTTGAAAATTTACCCGAGACGTCGGTAACTTCGATGACCTGCGCTTTTGGAAATTTGTTTCTGAGTATATCAGTCATTTTCTGTTCAGCTTGCTTGCCAGCAAGCACACCATTAGGTCCGCTCCAAACCCGTGAAAGAAGCTGTAAAACTTTAGCTTTACCTATCCTGCCCATTTTTGGTAGTCGCAAGGTACGGAGAACATTCATCAGGTGGCATAAGTTTCAGGTGATAAAAGATCCTTTGATTTTCCGTGATTTCGCAATAATGGACCAGAGAAGCCTAGCAATCCGCTTCTCTGGTTGTGCGAATTCCATACATTCAATGATCAGCCATTCATTCATCACAAAACCCGGGTATATTTTACCTACCGATATATTACGAAAATTTGACTTGAAGACACGACCGAACATAGCTGTTTGACGCAACATTTTTCGGATCAACTGTCAGAAACAAAAAGATGGACGATATTCCGTCGTTGAGGACGATTGTCGTCCCTCGAAAAAAGGTTCCGCACTAAGGGCTTTAATATGCACGTGCGATGTGCTTTTAAGGTTATGTCACACTGTTTTCGTTATCAAGTGCACGAAAAAATGTATCAATGACAACACAAGAATACTGGCTGATTGCGTAGCTCCATCTGCAGCTCGCATATGAGTTAGAATAATGTATTTAGTACATAAATATTCGATTGAATGCACCAGTAGCAATTGCAATAGCGGCGCACACCGAAATGGAGAGTAATGCCGGTTATGTGACGGTCACGTGAGTGACGACGCACTAGAAATGCTTTGATTAAAAAACGACGAAACTAGAGGTGCACATGGATAAGATAGGTACCATTAGAATAATATTCTAACATTAAAACCCTCGCGGATCTTCTCCAATCCGCCATAACTTATGATTAGAATTTGGTATTTCTTTCAATATTCGACCTAAAACTACCAAGAAAATTGGTGCATCAACCTTGGAAAAATATTTTTCCTGGATTTTCTAAAACTTTTAACATTTCGAAAAATGTCTGTACGTTCTCTAGCTTTCGAAATTTTTTAGCTAATGAGCTGAATAGTTATTGACAGCTTTACTTTCTTAGAATAAAAAAGATACCTTTTGAGAATACTTAAAGGAGAAATAAAATATCATAAAACGATTAAAACGTAGATACGACTCCACTCGGAACGACTCAGCCCTTTGAACGTCATCAAGGCGACACCGGAAGAGAAAAATAGTCATTCATTTTAACATTGTGATATCACTTCGCAGGATAAACACGCATAATGCACAGACTTTCCTGTGAGTCACAATATATCGCACAGTTAGAACGTATAAGATGGAGCGCATTCAATAAACAATGATAATATAGTTATTAATAGTTGCCGATAGCCGTGCTTTGGTGTGTGGCTTCGATGGCTCTAAAGTTAAGGACGTTGGACTCTTACTAACTAACTGTTACTTGTTAGAAACAGTTACTAACAAGTAACAGTTCTGGGTATCAACTTTAATTCGAATGAATGCACAATATTCTTTATCCAAACGAGACACTCTTAAAGTTACTCAGAGTTCTTTCATTTCATCTTAAAAACCAGCGGTAACGTATTTGCAATAATACTTAAGGATGTGATACAAAAATATACTTTTAATTTGTTTTTCCGATACTTCCTGTTAAATTGTCATAAATATCATAAATTAATGAAATACCCTATGCATATATTTCTCTAGGGTCGTAGCATAAAGTTAGACGTGATTTCCTTTCACGAATAATTACAATCAAATTTCTCTTCGTTATATAATGCGCTAACGCTACAGCATCGTACTCTTGAGAAGCAAAAAAAAAAATTCAGTATCAACGTCCAAATTGCGCGATGCAACGTTGAAATTGCCGGTCATTTTGCATCTGTAATCGCGATCGCAAATTCAGCGTGAAGGGTACGCCCAGAAATGTTCTGACAGTCCGTCAGGGAGAGGGAGAGGGGAAAGCGCCGCCGACGTTACGACGGCACGTCAGAGATAGCGACGTACATAACCATATGACGTCGGTCTACCTCGCGTTTGTACCGTCGGTGAAAAACGGCGTTACTATCGCCTGGGCTGCCACGTAATGTTGCGTGCCGTTTACAAATTACTTTCGCGAGATAATTCCTCAAATTTAACCCTTTCGCGAGTGCAATGCTCAAAACTGTGACGATTAAAACGTAACGTTGGAGAATTCGCTTTGCGAGAAACTCATTAGAAGGTGAGTTTACGGGTTGTGTCTGTGCTAACGTGAATTATTTCTACATCTGCGCGGCGACGTTTCCAGACTCGTAGGTACACTGTCGCTTTGCGATGACGTTTTAACCTTTCGAACGCGTGTACGGCTGCCACTTGTACTGCGCTTTTCCTAATAACCAATGTTCAACCTTGTCAGAATTCCTGAATGCTTTTTCTACTCGGTTATTTCGTTAACCACGTATTCAATGAGGTTACGATCTTCTGCCTCTTTAAATGGCCTTGTCTCATATCTGTACCTTATCACTTTGCAATTGGTTAAAAATCAGGAATATCATGATTGTGTTTTTCCATTTTGGTGTCATTAAAATATATTTCTGAAATTTTGAGGTATTTGTGTTATCTTGTTTATGTCTTGAATCTCTTCAGCTCCATTTGATATTGATAAGACATTGCGTTGAAAACTTGTCTCTCTTCTGCTTTTTATTTGGTCTAATTTTTAGTTCTGTAATTGTTTTTTTTCCATTTTGTTGTAATAAAAACATATTTCTGAAGTTTTGAGGAATTTGTGTTGTCTCGTTTATGTTTTGAATCTCTTTAGCTGCATTTAATATTGATAAGATATTGCGTTAGAAACTTGCCCCTTTTGTGATTTTTATTTGGTCTAATTCTCAGTTCTATAATTGTATTATTTCCATTTTGTGGTAATTAAAACATATTTCTGAAGTTTTGAGATCTTTGTGTTTACTTGTTTATGCTTAAAACCTCTTTAGCTCAATTTGCTATTGATAAGACATTGTGATAGAAACTTGTCCCTTTAGTGCTTTTCATTTGGTCCAATTCTCAGTTCCATAGTTGTATTCTTTCCATTTTGTGGTAATTAAAACATATTTCTGAAGTTTTGAGATCTTTGTGTTATCTTGTTTATGCTTCGAACTTCTTCATCGCCATTTAATATTGATAAGGCCTTGCATTACAAACTTGTACTCCCTGTGCTTTTTATTTGGCTCCATTCTTAGTTCCATTGAACTTTAGAGAATTCAAAGGTCTGGTTTAAATTATTAAATGGTCCATGACCTAATTTGTGCGCTGTACATAGACTGTAGACTAAATTCAAATATAGAAGAGATGCTTTACAGTGTTGAAAATCATCTATCTCTAATACTATTTATTGAATGTCTTTTATTCACTACATAGATACTTTTACGCTTATCTGAACTTATTGAGAGATGTACATTTGATTAAGACAATGTGGACTTACATGTAGTTATAGTATAGTCAGAAAATATTTCTTTATAGAATATTACTAATATTGGATGATTGAGCAGTGGAATTTTTGTGTAAGTTAATTTTTAAACCGCTACATAAAAGAGAATGAATTTAAAATAGTAAAAAGAGTAAAAAAGTTTTCACGATTTTCAATATAATTATTGGAGAATAATACGATAAATTTGGTTATCCTCTATATAAAAGCTTGGTTCTATACTATATTACAATAAACAAGAGCTTCTTTGCTAGTTTGGAAATTGAAAGTTCTTTGTCTTATTCAATAGTTACAGTTGTTAAAAATGATTGAAGTTTAATACTGTGAATTTGTTCATGACAAGAATGTAATGATGAGGTTGACAAAAATGTTTGGATTGGTATGTATTGTTTTATAAAATAAATTTGGCAGTATCACTTACATCATATCATAAACTCCTGTTCTTAGTTGCAGACATGTAGCAAAGCTTTCTCTGTAAACAAATATGCTAATTATGCTATCCAAGCATCTAATCTTTCATAAATGACATTCAGTACCAAGTTAATTCATCACTGCACTGTATTCTCTGCAAATCCTGAAGTCACTGACTCTTGCTAACTGCTATGTAAATTGCTTTAAACATTCAGTATAATATACAGATAAATAAATGAATAAATTCCAAAATGTATTATAATTGCAACTCGCTAGCTAATAATTTATTTTTCTCTCCCTTATCCAAAGCAGACAACACAATGTCTCAGTCGGGTAATTATCAATACCAATCGTACGTCGATTCGACGGCTCCTTTGAAGGGTGCACCACCGCCGATGGTAAATGGCCAGCCCAGTGCCGTACAGCACACGCAAAATGGTGTGCTACAAAGTTTTAACTCTGCCGGTAAGCGTGTTACCCTACTCACCTAATAGCACTTACTAATAAAAACTGAAATTCCAATTTCTCTTCCACGGTTGATTGTTTGGATGCCCAAGAAATCTGTAGGTTGACGTTCTCGTCTTCCATTTTTTTAAAAATCAACCATTGCAAAGAAATTTGTGATTGCAAAGCTAGTTCTGTCTCTCTCGCACCCATACAAATTTCACATTACCATGAGGTTATGTAAAACTACTCGGTTGGTACAAAAACTGTAATCCAAATCTCTCTGCCACAGTTGAGGGAATGACGGAGTAGATTTTCTTACCGACTTTGGTTGGTAAAAATAGGCCATTTCGTAGTTTTAGTCATTTAAAAAAAAAATCTCTGTTTTTCGGTTAAAAATGATTCTTACTGGAACGTGACAATTATTCTGAACATTTCGTTCAAAAGCTAATAAGAAACGACAACCTTCGTGTGAAGACATTTTTTTTTTAGTAACTTGAAATTTTCGAGAGATTTTCACGAGTGCGAGAAGTGCGATTTCTCGCACGCGAGTTGCATAAAACAATTAATGCAAATAATTCAATCACAATTTGTATATTGCATATTGAACCTAAACATCAGCACAAATTAAGGAAAGATCTAAAATTGATTTCTCAAACAAAAAAATAGTATAAATTAAAAAAAAAAAGTTATCCACAATAGATCCTCGAACGAAGATTCTTCATAACTGCTATGTCAACTATGCATTAATTTCAGGAACGCCATCATCCCAATCATCGCGAGATCCCTCACGCGAAGCGTCGAGAGATCCATCGCCAACGCAATATCTTCATAATCAATACAGACCACAATTGCCACGGCCGCCAATGCCACCGATAAATGGTTCACAGGCACCACTTTCTCACGTCCCGATGTCGCAGCCGCCGCGAGCATTGCCACCTCGTCAATCGGCACCAGTCGTCAATCCACCACAAAATACGAGCAATCAATTCGCTCACGTGCAGCCAACAAACGCGTCTGCATACCCTCCGCAAACGGGTCAAGCACCACCACCTTCAAGTACGGCTCAAAGTTTATCCTCCGATTCGCAAATGGCAGCCGGTAATTTATCTCAAAGGTCGATAACACCAACAAAATACGGTTTTCCGAGTCCTCATCGAAGTATCCCCGGAAACGGTTCTCAAACGAGCAGCGATAACCGACCAAGTCCGATTCCACAATCCAGTCATTTGACCGCAGGACAAAATTTGCCAAACCCTCCAACCGCTCAGAGTTCCCTTCAATCTCAACCCCAATCGAATTGGCGAAAAGAAACTTCATTTCCTCCGTCGACATCGACCGCCTCAACTCAACCGCCATCAGGGATAAATCGTAATCAAACATGGAGACCATCAACCACGGATCCCAACTCCAACAATCCTCAATCGATTTCGCAGTCCTATTCCGCTATACAATCGCAAGCCAATCCGGCGACGTCGAATTCAGGAGGAGAGAGTTCGTTTTTGCCTAATGCTCCAGCAGCCACAAGAACGATTCCCAATCCAACTTGGAGAAACCCGATCGCCGATCCAAACTCGAATGCTCGAACGATTTCTCAGCCGTATACTGAAATGCATCAAAACGTCGGGTCTGTGCCAATGAGCCAAGGTCCACCGCCGCAAAATTCGAATATTCCACCTCCCCCAACGAGTGGAGCGACGACGCAACATATGCCGGCTTATCTTCAACAACCGCAACAACAGTTGCAGGGAAACAAAGGGAATCTCATGAATCCTGTTAGCAACGTACGCGGGCCTCCTGCTATTGGTACTCAAGCCTCTAATGTAATGGGAGCCGTGAATTCGAGTTCGCAAAATTTGTTCGCTAGTGCGCCGATTAATCAACCTCCTCCTTTGGCAAATCAAGGCTTGAATCAAACACTTCCTGGCGCGCAAATACCGCATCCTTCACTGCCTAATCCTCAAGCTCAGTATCCTTCGACGCAACAAAATAGCTTTGTCAATCGGCCGGGATTGTCTGCTCCTGGAACAACTGGAGCCAATCAACCGAATCAAAGTACTTACGGTAGTCAACAGAATCTAACTAGTCAACGGAAATATCCTCAGGCTGCTTATGGCACGCAGCCACCGCAGGGTGCCCCTAATCTCACGGGGCCTCCTCTGGGACCTCCGAAAACTTCTGCTGTTCCTCCGTCGGTACCTGGACAGATTCCAGTGAGGCCATCCGGACCCGGAGCGCCGCCACTACCTGGACAATTACCGGTTCGTTATATCATAATATTGTAAGATCCAATGCAGCTTGTAATTCCTTGCTTCTGATACGCTATCGGAAATTTACTGTGGTCCTTCGTTGAAGGAAAAATACAGAGCAATATGCATGACGAATTTAAATTTTTTTTGTAATTTATATGGAAATTTCTAATGGTGCTTCGGTTGACTAGCATGACCCGTAGATGACTCCTTGAAGAGCTAAACGTAAACGCTCTAAAAATGAGTGGTTTTCAAAATCCGGTTTTGAAGAAATTATTACATCAAATACTTTTTAACTTGAGGGATTTATTTTTTTTTATTTGTAAATGAAGTATATGGTTGGCAACTGCTCAACCTCAATTTTTTTTTAGCGGAATTTTTTAAATCAGTTAATCTAGTTAATAATTAAGGTCACAAGCTGAGAAATTAAAACTTTAGAAAAATAGTCTACAAGTAACAATTTTGTTTGTTTGTTGGCAATCTATCCCTACATCTTCATTTCTTTCAGCAAGGTCAATATGACAATCGTTCTCCATACTTTGGACAAATGTCCAACGTTCCACTAGACAATATGGCCAAGAGATATCCAACTGCATCATATCCAGACCAAATGAACCAGATGAATACTCAAATGGGAAATCTAAATGTTACTCAATCGGGATTTAACGAGTTGTGGGTAAGGAGTGCAAAGAAAGCTACACTTTTACCTTACAAAATCTCTAGCATACAGCCTAGGGTGACAATATTCTGAGCTCTATTTTTTTTAGTCTTACCCCAAAATCCTATTATTAGTAACTAAAAAATAATTCGTTAGATAGCTGTGGCCTGTCAAAAGGTCTTTAGAGGTCGCTCAGGTCAATAAAAAATATCAATATTTTCAAAAAATCTATTTTTCAATCTTTTCTTAAAAAATTATTGTCAAGAATTATTGATTTCATTGAAAAAAAAAATCAGCAAAAGTTCTACCCAGTGAAAAAATAATCCAATTTTTTTACTAGACTAGAAAGCTGTAGCAATTTTCTAAAAAAATTGAAATTTTTGATCACTACATCTCTTACTTCAAAAATATCTTCTGTGATATCTCCCAAAAATATGTCACAAAAGTTTTTCCAGATCAAAAAATATTTAGGGCATTTTATAAGGCAGTTCATTGCAGTGAAAAATGTCAGTTATCAAAGAAAAAAAAAAAAAAATTCTATGTATATTTTCAATGTCTTTCATATAAGAAATATACTTTTTATTTTCATAAAATGAATTTTGTAAACGCTTTTCGCCAGGTTCAATTTTTTTGAACAAGAATAATAATTGTTTAACTAAGAGTGTCGTGACGATGAGAAAAATTAGATTTTTGGAAAATATAAACATATTGTGTTGCTCTGAGCCACATCTGGATATTTGTTAACAGGTGGCAGTTTTCGCGAGAATGATTTTTTGGGTACAAAAAAAGTAATTTAGTAGTGAGACTAAGAAAAAAAATGGTGCTCCAAATATTGTCACCCTAATACAGCCCGATGTTTAAATATAATAACTTTTTCGCCATTAGGGACAACAATCAGTCGATCTACTGCAATGCCGAAATGTATTGCCTCCGGAAAAAGTCGAACCGCCAAAAATCAAATTGCACCAAGAATTTTTGGACAGCGTAAATTGCAGCTCCGAGTAAGTTCTGCAATATATTGATCATTCAAAACTTTTTGAAAATAAAAACCTCCGTTAATTGTACTTTGTTTTTTTTTTCCGCAGTATTTTCAGGTGTACGCTAACAAAGATACCGGAATCGAATTCCCTGTTGCAAAAATGCAGACTTCCATTGGGAGTTTTGATACATCCTTTTAAAGACTTGAATGTGAGTAGTCGCTGCCACAAATATATTTATGCATGTTATTGCAGTGTTATTATTTGACCAAGGATTTCTTTTCTTTTTTTTTTAGCATTTGCCAGTGATACAATGCAGCACAATCGTGCGATGTCGAGCATGCAGAACGTACATAAACCCATTCGTTTATTTCGTCGATTCCAAGAGATGGAAGTGTAACTTGTGCTATCGAGTGAACGAGTGTAAGTCTCCCTCTAAATGTTACGCTCCGTTTGCCCATAAACCGAGGTCGGTTTCACTTCACGGATCATGACACGTCAATTTTTATTACAGTACCCGAGGAGTTTCAGTTTGACCCGGTGACTAAATCTTATGGCGATCCATCAAGACGACCGGAAGTTAAAACTAGTACCATCGAGTTTATTGCCCCCAGCGAATACATGGTAAGCTTTTTATTCAGAACACACATTGTTAAAAATGCAAGTAACTATATTATACAAATTATGTGCGATTTACGAAACCGGTAAATGAAGTCCATATTAACATACTTTCATTGCAAATTAGAGAACAGTATGAGACTCTTAATATACACGTATACAAAAAACGTCTTAAGCTTATATTATACATACCATTTTTTTGTTCATCTCCAGCTCCGTCCTCCTCAACCAGCTGTTTATCTTTTTCTTCTGGATGTATCGAGACTCGCGGTGGAAACCGGTTATCTCAGCGTGGTTTGTGAAATAATCGCCGAGGAATTGACAAAATTACCTGGCGACGGTAGAACACAAGTTGGTTTTATCGCAATCGACTCAACAGTGCACTACTTTAGTATGCCTGAGAACGTATCACAGCCACACGAGTTAATAATGCTGGATGTTGATGGTATTTGTAAAAACATTACAATAACCATACAATAATTTACGAATGCTCTGTGACGAAAATGGGATTTTCTCGTTTCAGATGTTTTTCTACCGTGTCCCGACAATTTGATTGTTAATCTCAAGGAAAGAGAGGAACTGATAAGAGACCTTCTAGCTCAACTGCCGACCAAATTTGACGGTACTCACGACACCAATAGTGCACTTGGAGCGGGTTTACAAGCCGCATTCAAGCTCATGGTAATACACCGTTTTTTAAATTCTTATTTTCCATAGGAAAGAGTAAAATTGTTGAAAATGTTATTGCTTAAACTCCAACTATGATGAAATACGGAAAAATTTCGCTTCTTCATCACGAGGAAGATTTGTGGAAAAACAAAAATAGTAATAATAATTTTATACTCAAGACTTTCGCGGTTAGAATTTTTCAGAGTTTAAGGCTTCCGGATACTGAAGCTCCGTATCTCGAAGTCGTTCTTAAGTGTAACGTCCTGGCTATTTTTCTCGTCCTATTTCCAATTATCATAATCGACTCGTGTGAGAAGTAGGCACTTCTCGCACGAAGTTGCATAAAATCAATTATGGCACATTCATGAAATGCTTTTCCGATTATTGCAAAATTTCCAGTCTCCAACGGGAGGTCGAGTGACTGTATTCCAAACATGTTTACCGAATTTGGGACCTGGAGCTCTACAGCCACGAGAAGATCCTAATTCGCGAGCTAGCAAAGACGTGCCACATCTGAATCCCGCGACTGATTTCTACAAAAGACTCGCTCTCGATTGCAGCGGGCAGCAAATCGCAGTTGATCTGTTTCTGTTGAATAGTCAGTACAGCGATTTGGCAACATTATGTAAGTGTAAAAATATCGACTTTTAAATGTTTCTCCGTCGAATACTTTATTGAAAAATTGCTATAGCAATAAATATTCCTATTCGTATTCCTATAGAATCCAGTAGGGATTCTATGATAACGTTTGTGAGTTTTTTTTTTGGTAAAATTCGATGACAACTGGAGCGTTTCTATGATTACAGCTGGAATGTGTAAATTTTCTGGCGGATGCATGTATCATATGCCTCTGTTCCGAACGAACAAACCGCAACACAGCGAAACTTTAGAAAAAATGCTGCGTCGCTACCTCACACGAAAAATCGGTTTCGAAGCTGTAATGAGGATACGTTGTACGCGGGGATTAAGCATTCACACTTTCCACGGTAACTTCTTCGTAAGGTCGACCGATTTGTTGAGCCTGCCAAACGTAAATCCGGATGCGGGTTTCGGCATGCAAGTTTCGATAGAGGAAAATCTGTCGGACGTTCAGAGTGTATGTTTCCAGGCCGCTTTGCTGTACACATCAAGTAAAGGTACGATATCTTTCATTTATCATAGCATAACACAGAAATGGCATCATTAAGTTGACTTATAGTCATCTTTTAAATATATTTGAAAGGCAACTTATAAAGGATATCTTAACGTTGTTATTCTGACAGTAGTGCTACTTGACCCTTTGACCTAATTTTTTGCAGACCATAATTCTCAGGTCAATGGAAAATTTACTTTTTCAGTGAAATATTCCTTTTATCTTCAAGCGCTGGAACAATTTACAAGACTTGGAGTTATGCCAAAAAGGACCAAAAGGTCCATTTTTAATTTTCCTGAAATACATTCATTTGCAATGAAGTGGTGTCCATTCTTTTGTATTTTGTGATAAGATTGATAAAGTCATTTGAAAAAATTTATTCTGTGTTAAAAAAGGATCGGAAATGTCATGTAAATTTGTTGTTCGAAGCTTGACGTGATACAATTCTGCAAAATTTTGATACATTTTATTATTCTAGGAGAACGTCGTATCAGGGTACACACGTTGTGTTTGCCAGTGTCTTCAAGCATGAGCGATATTCTGTATTCCGCAGATCAGCAGGGCATTGTCGGACTTTTGTCCAAGATGGGTATGCCATAGTTTGCTATTCTCTTAACTTATTTCCGATAAAATCTTTCATTATTCATGAAAATCGATTCGTTGGAATTTCAGCCGTGGACAGATCACAACAGTCCTCGTTATCGGACGCGAGGGACGCACTGATAAACGTCGCGATCGATGTGTTGTCAGCGTACAAATTGACGCAATCAGCAGCTACTGGCGGGCTTTTGGCACCTGGAAACTTGAAACTTTTGCCACTTTACATAATAGCTCTGATTAAATGCGTAAGTGTGCTTCTCAATAATCGGCCGCCACTGATAAGAAATACACATTGGCTATCCTACGTCTAGCAAGACAGGTTTTGTCTACGGTTATATTATGAACCCCAATTAATTCTCAATTTTTGTTGAGTCTTAATCGAAAATAAAAAATTCTCCGTATCTTCAATCATGTATATTTTGGGTATCGATAGATCAAACAAAAATATAACCAACGTTTCTAACCGGAAAAAAGCGCTTTTCAATAAATCACAAAGCGTGCTAATTTGTTTTGTTGAAAAATATCTACAGCTTCAAAATTGAAAAAACGAAGAAAAAAAAAATAGTTTTTATTCATTCTCTGCTCTCAAGTCTACTTAATTGTTATAACATTTTTTATCGAATATAACTATCAATATTCGGTTAAATTATCAATTCGATTTCTTTGATTTAAAAACAAATGTTTTGATACATGTAAAAAGAAGTCTTCAGCTAAATTTTTAGGTCTTGATCTTGACCCATTCCGAAGTTATCGACTTTTGTTAAGAAAAAAAAGTATATTAAATATTGAATGCAGTGGACAAGTAATATTCATTGAGATTTTACAGAAAAGAGAAGTGATTGTTAATTTTTAATTGCAGATTGCATTTAGGTCTGGCACGAGTACGCGGCTCGACGACAGAGTGTACGCGATGTGTCAGATGAAGTCAGTGCCGCTCTCCCAACTTATCCAAATGGTCTATCCTGATCTTTATCCCGTGCATGCCCTGGATGACAATAATTCCAAAGACATTGACGGCAAGGTCTGCCCTCAACCACCCAGGCTGCATCTTTCAGCCGAAAAACTTGACTTCCGGGGCGTTTTTCTCATGGATGCCGGTGATCAGATATTAATTTACGTCGGAAAGAGCGTTGATCCTATGTTCTGCAATAACGTGCTCGGAGTACAGGCTTTCACATCAATACCCGAAGAATTCGTGAGTTTTCCATGAGTTATGTACTCAATATAAATCCGTTTTTTATATATTACACGAATGATTACTTTAAAACCTTTTGGTGTTCTGCAGTATGGTCTGCCGGAGCTGGATACCGTAGAAAGCGAAAGACTTCGAAATTTCGTATTCAGTCTACAAGAGGAAAAACCGTACTATGCGCCTGTCCAAGTTATACGGTGAGTTTTGTCAGTTCATTGAAAAATCGAATTTTTTATCAAGTGAACATTCTTTATTTCGTAAAACTCAATTTACAAAATTTTTTACAAAACCGAAGAGACTGCAGAGAGTTTTTCTCTGTATATGGAATTCTTTGTCCCTTTGTTCATTGAGTATTAACATTTGTTCGGTTAGGTTTTTTTAGTTTTAGTTTTTAGATAAGTCAACGAAATATCTAAAGTTTTGGTGCCAAAGGATATCTCGTGAAATATATTTTATCGAAATTATATTTTAGTTGAATAGAATTAAAAATCTGCATTATTGAACATAATTCGTACAGGGTTTACTAAATACGCCATACGAGTTGTGTTTTAGATATGGTTAACCTTAATTTTGCGACGCCGTTGTCGACGGTCGAATATATTTAGGGTAAATTACCACACATGCGCAGGAAGCGCTTTTACAGAAACGGGTATAGAAATATCACTCCCAGTGTAACGCAAAATTAATATACAATTCTTTGTTTGATTTTCAATTTAATTTTACTCCACATTGAATTTTCTTTTTTTTTTTCGAATATTAAATTGAATTTTCTACACGAGTTTAGTATAAATTTCGATAGAGTATATGAATTTTCCCAATATTTTGTACAGTGTTTCCACTTAACTTTGACAAAAATAATTTTATTTGTTACAGGGACGACAGTCACTTTAGGAATCTTTTCACCGACCGTCTTATCGAGGATCGTTTCGAAAATGCATTAAGTTACTACGAATTTTTGCAGCACTTGAAGACCCAAGTGAAATAAGATTTTTTAACAGAGAATAAATTAGGCAATGGGCGCTGGTTATACAGGTCAACGAAAGTGAAGTGATGTGTACCCTAATTGCAACGATTTTTCTCAAAGAAAAAGAGTCACCGCCAATCGCAAAGTGACACTAAAAAAAGTTGCAGAAAAACGAACAAAGAATAATTAATTGACCGTGACGTTGGTGGCGACGTGTGAAATAATTGTTAATGGAATCGAGAAGCTCAGTTACGAATCATTACCTCTCAAATATCGCGATCCCATAGAAAACACCAAGAAATATTGTGACGCACGAGGTAAATAAGATTAAAACATTGCGTCGAATAAACGATATATGCCATATAAACACATACAACACACATTCACTAACACACATACATACACTCATATACGAAATTACAGAATAGCCTTTCCTCCGAAAAGTCACGATGCAGCATTTAAGGTAATAGAGTCGAATTACTGTTATCATAAAAAACAAAACAAAAAAACGAACGAAAAACCATGTTTAGCACGCGATAAATTCTAAACGCTACGGTTAACGAGGTGGGATCCTTTGTACATAAAAATTATAAATAAACATTAACTTTCAATTCATCTTTTTTGTTTATTAAACGAAACTAACGAATTTGAAAATTGGATTGACTGCGTTTTCATCATGATCCTGAAGATATTTGCATCGGACAAAATTCCAACTTTAGCACACTGTAGCTTCCATTTTCATGATTCGACAGACTTCATTTAGGGCTCATTCGATTCATTATGAAATTATCTAGGTGAGCATTTTTTTTCGATTCCTTAAGATGGATTGAAGAGCAATGTTTGACACGCCGCAGCTGATATCCCCTTAATTCTATAGACTTCCCTCAGTGTTCATTTAATTTGTTGTGAAATTATCTAGGTGAACTATTTTTTTCGTTTCCTTAAGGTGGTACATTCAAAGCTTTAAGAAAAACGGAAAAAGTGAAATTGCTCGCTTTCAGAATTTTATAATGACCAGTATAAGTATGAAAAAAAATAGTTATAATAACAATCACGGCCGTTATGACGTGCGATACTCTTTTCGAAATGCTACCTTAACAAAGAAGAAAAAAAAGGAAAATAATAACACACCTAGATATTTTTATAACGAATCAAATGAGTTGGAAATCTATCGTATTTCGCGGATGGCGCTTGCGGCGTGTCAAGCATTTCTTTTTAACGTGCCACAAAAAAATGCTCACCTACATAGGTTCATAACAAATCGAATAAACCCTGAACAAAGTTAACAAATCATAAAGACTAAAGCTACAGTGTTGCTAAAGTTAGGATTTTATCTGATGCAGATATCTTCAGGGTCGTGTTTTCATCGAGTACTGGGAATCCCATCTCCGAACGGTTTCGCGATTGTAAAATTAAGTAGTCTTGTATCATTTGTCTTGTTCCCTGTCTGACCTTCAATCAAATATCGTTCCTTTTCCTCCCTCATCACCCTAATCGTTTTGTGCGTACCGATAACGTAATACTTATAGTCTTGTTATACTGTGAAGGATAACCGCTGAAAAAAGATCTTCCCGCGATGCAAATGGAGGCTGCCTTAAAGATACATCCAGATGCCTTGATCCTCCATACGAAATTGGTGTTATTATTTTTCATCCATCCGAAATATCGTGATTCAACCGACTGCAATAATCATACGGGCATGATTAGTTGTTCATCTCTGAACGTTATTTTTTCTTTACTTCTACCATAGAAATCGGCAAGTTTGTTAAATCGTTTTGGAACGACAGTCGCGATTTCGTTTGAGGATGCATCGTTGTCGGGAACTGCGACCTCTTCCTCATATTATATTCCTTTTAGAGTATCATGAATCATTCACGTTTGCAAATTGTAAAGTATAATGAATTTCGCGGTTGGGAATAGAAAATAAAGAGAAAGAGAAACGTGAAGACGTGACGAATATGAATGTTTTGCGTATAAATATTTGAATAAATCTGCAAGGGTAGAGATCGATTGATTGGCTATCTGATTATTCATTGAATGAGAGGATGTCCCGCAAAATAACATTTCGCGGGAGAGATTAATTGGCAAATGTTTTAATGCGGTTATTGTAAGATTTGAGGTGTGTGCCGAGTGAAACGGAATGAAACCGCGATGTAATGCAAATATAAGGATATTCATAGATTGTACGTGTTATAAGCTCGTTTGTTACGTGGTTTAACGACAGTCGTATATTTGTACTACGACTGCTCAGTTACAATATTTTTTTTTTTCTTTTTTTTTCTTATGTTATTTAATTATTTATCGATTTATTGTTAGGTATCGGTTATCATTAATTTGTCAGGCAATTATGTATGTACATTATACACAATATATGGGACGAACGAAAATTCACACTATCTGAGTTTTACTCAACGTAATACTTCCGAATGTCATGCTAAATTTCGCGCAAGGATGATTTCGTGAATTTCACATTGAATTTCTTATTATTATATTGAAGTTTTTATTATTTTAATGGAATTAAAAAAAAATACTTTGTACTTTGTTCAAATTATTGAATGAAGATTCCGGTGAAAATGATCGTATGTGGATACATTTTTTTTTGCAAAAACGTTGGAATCCTTCAATAGAACCGTTTGTAGTTTCAGTGCGAGAGAATAACAATGAGTTTTAAACAACAGTAGCTAACAGTGTACAGAGGTTCATAAATAGAACGCGGTCATATTACAAATACAAGAAGGAAATTTATAATTTGCGACATCATTCATGCTTTTGCGGAGTACTTGTTGAATCCGGATCTTAACAACGCCGTCTGGAGTTGATGTCGCTGATCACCACGCAACTTGTACACGAAGTGTTAAGGGTCTTAAGGTAAGTACGTTGTGTCTAGTTCGTTAAGTATGTTAAGCTGGACTTAGAAACTTGATGTCGAAACATCTCCTCGACGAGGCTGAGTGGACCTCGTGGGCAGACTACGTACCAGAAACCTGTAGACTTGGGTCACGAGAGACAACACGCCAGGTCAATAAATGTCACGTTTCGTGTTTATAACTTGTCTCCGTGTTGTTTCTACAAAAGTCGATTTTTTTGCGGTTAACCTTTGCCCAGATATATCGTTTTTTGATCTCGTAAAAAAGTCGACGTACGGGTTACGTCCCCACTATTCGCAACTTTAGTACATTACGACACGAGTGCGGTAATAGTCTATTACGATACAAGTGCGATGAAACGAAGTCAAATGTTGCAATCAAACGAGTTAAGATAAAGTTTCTCGCACGAGTTTCGTATACAATTTTATTTCACTAGTGCGAGAAGTGCGATTTCTCGTACGCGAAGCGCAGTTGAGCGTGTGAGAAGTAGGCACTTCTCGCACGGAATATAGTACTGTTTTGACGATTGTTGCAATCATGCGAGTTAAGAATGAAAATTATCAACGAGTATTGGAAAAAATTTTACTTTACAGAGTCTTAGAATAGGATTTTTTGGCCCGTGTGACTTTTCACACTCGTCCAAAATTTCCTTATTTCAGGTCTCTGCACTACAAGTTATCATAGCGAAAATCATTTCGATCTATCCGAATTAACAATGATTATTTAACAGAATAAAAAAAACAGATTTGAAGCATTTTAGGTTCCTCATATCGAACTAATAAAACATATTTCGTATGCTGATTTAAAATTTTTTATTTTATATTTTGTATTTCATACACATTTATTATCTGTATCTTGTTAAAGGCGAAGCACTGTGAAATAATTGGACCACGAGAGATAATAGCCGATCAATAAATTCAACGTGGTGTACTAATAAACTGCATTATTCTTTATACAATCACTTCGACCTTTATATGCGTGATGTCACTAATTATTGACCAGAGTTCGTACTTTCCCTCACCAATTTAGCAATGAATTAATTTCATTGAATCTTATCCGATTTTTTTGTGTGTACTCTACAGATTTCCTGAAGGTGTCGTACTTTTTCAGAAGCAAGCTTCTGCTTTTTCGGAAGCAAGCTTCTGCTTTTTCGGAAGCAAGCGATAGTTTTTTTTTTTGGAAGTTGAGACTCTTTTACACAGGAATACGTTATGACCTTACATTTTTCGGGAACCATTAATTCGGTATTGTAATTATGTTTTTAAAACTGCTTCGCTTCGCTTCGCTTCCGTGCGAGAAATCGCACTTCTCGCACTTGTGAAATAAAATTGCATACGAAACTTGTGCGAGAAACTGTTTTTCAACACGTTCGATTGCAACACTCGCCTTCGGCTCGTGCTCAAAACTTACTCTCGTCAGAAAAAGTTTCATCGCACTCGTATCGTAATATACTATTATGCAACGCCGTGCGAGAAGTGCCCAAGTGTAAAAATTATATCAAGATTATATGAAAATATCATATCGTAAAATACATAAAGTTTGTACAAGAAAGTGGACATATACAATACAACACATTATTTTTAAATTAACTACTTTAACCATTCGTTATTTCGACCCCCATCCGTTGGTTTTCTTTATTGTGCACTAGGTTCAAAATGAATACCGTTTTTCGTAATTCCTAACATAAAATTGAACTATTTAAAAACATATTAAAGATATTTCAAGCCCCCTAAAGTTTGTATATATATACAGTTGTTATTTAAAATGACTTTATATTGAAGATAAATTTTTGATCTGCATTTCCCTCCGGCTTGGAAGCATTTTATTCTTGAAAAAAACAGAGAGAATTTTAAAAAATTCCATTCCACGTGATATTACGCTTCGAAAGTGTTTCTCGTAATTTCCGCAAAATTCTTAAACTCTACACGTTTTTTATCAAACAAAAATGAGCCATTAGTACGTAGTTATTGATATTGATATTGACGCCACTCCCTAAGTGGATTTTCATGTAAAACCAGGCACTCGGTGTAACAGCTGAAAACGCTATCGGCGTTAAAATAAAGGGGGTGGCCGCAGAATTTAAACAACGAAGCAGGAGCTGTTACGATGTGCGGTGGCGCGTCGATCTCACCGAGAATGGCGCATGCGGAAGGGCGCGACACGGTTTGATTTTGTTATCAGTAGTGGTGCCGACGTTGCGACGAACGGTGAGGCTTTTCAACCCTGCGTCACGCCAGCCCGGTAAGTTTTGTTTTGATCCGAGCTGCGGCTATTGATAACAAAGAATTTTTTTTCATTCCATCTTTTTCTCTCTCAAATATTGCCAGTATAAAATTCCCTAGAAAATAAGCAAAATAATTATAATTATTTCAGTAATAGAAAATAATATTAATTTTTTTTTTCAATCCATTAGCCATAGATATTGAATAACAAATTGTCAAATTATAAGTCCATTATGCGGTTCATTCATAGGTGACGTTTTAGATTGATTGTTATTAAATTAGAATGAATCGGAAAACGAACAACTTTTAATAACTGACGTTATCGGATATTTCATTATTTTTATTCTGCTCTGAATGTCACGAGTGACATTTATTTAGCGGTTCAACGGCATTCCACTTTTTTATTGTGAATTTTTATTTATTTTTTATTAGATAAAAAGTTTATTGCTGTGTTGATGTATGAAATAATAATGGTAAAGCCGTTAGCTAATTTGGAGGCAGTTCGGTTACGACCCGCATTACAATGCATGAGCGACGATATCGCAATGTATTTTCGGGGATGAAGCATTAATCGTAAATCAATATCGCTGTGCGAACAGTGATTAACAAATGCCCAGGCAGAGTAATGATTTTTGTCTTGGTCTAGCTCTTGTTTAGGCGAAACACGGTAAATCTCGTTACTTCAATAGTCACTCTTTGCTTGATCCACATAAAGGAGAAATGAAATCCGATTGGACTCTCGTGTCATAGTTCTATCGATGATCATTTTAACGAGGTATCGAGCTACTGTTTGCTAATTGATAAGACTTGCGTTACGGTCAGAGATTTTTCTATTTTTATTTATCACTTTTTAGTTTCGTTTCGTTGTAACAAAAAGCTTACGTACGCAAAAAAATGGAAGATAAAATAACAAATTTAATGAGACGTGAACAAAAGCAATTCCATAAACGTAAAACTATCTATACAATTAATACGGAACTATGGAAAATAACTTTTTATATAAACGGTCAATAGTGAATTCAATGTGTACTCGCATATTTTAATTACGGAGAATCAACACTGAAGTACTTAAATTTATTCATCGCCGATATTTCAATTAAAGTATTTACGATACCGTATATTCGTTACAGATCACATATATATATATATATAATACATAAATATTGTGTATATATAATACCTAATACTCCCTGTTCCTGGCACAAAGACCTATTATACAGGGATATTAAATTTTACGAAGAGCATTTTTACAATGCCCTTCTACCGTATTTACTATTATTTTATTTTCTCTGTGAAAGAGCTAACAGAGGTCAAGGTGGTTGAAGCGATTCACGCACGCTGCGATTGCAACGGTTTTTTTCTTCTCTAAACCACTCGCATGCTACAAAATGACTATTTTATATTATTATTCGTCATATTGGCAGAATATCGCAGAGATCGTTTTATTGTGGGAGTCGTTAAATTTCGGAAGATACACTGAAAACATTTTTTTTAAATGAGATTTAATATAACGGTTATGAAGCTCGGATTTTTATAACGCACAATAATTTTCACCGGAATTAATTCATTGACAAATCGAATATCGGTATATTAAAATAAAGATTACATTAGTCACGTACTGTCATTTTTAAGTATCAGTATCGTAGAATTATTATTATATACTATTTTTAAATCTACAATACAAGTATATTGATATGTAACTGATATTCTCGATTCGTAAATTTTCTATGGTTTTGAATATTAAATTTGTCATTTGTTTTCAACAGTGTAGTCAAGATCTTCACTCTTAGAAAAATCGTAATAGTACAGTTAACTATAAAGTAACAACTATTACTATTCAGTCCGAAACTATTTTCATGATGGCGTTTCTATAGAAATAGTTATGGTGACTATTTGGTAGTTATAATAACTATTTGATAGTTTTGACAACTACACTGTGAAAAAAGATTGTGAATTTACTGTGAGGAGTGATACGAAATTTACAAAAGTAGTGAATAAAATATTGCTTCGTATGACGTTTACTTTGAAATTAATAATACTAGACTAAAGTTACATACGTAAAGAAATAAGGTTTAACTGCTTAATATTAGTCAACGGATTTTTCAACTATATGAAGAACTTTAATATTTGTGTAGAAATGACTATTTCATTGTCATGGAATTTGCTGCTACTCACACTAGAAAAAAGGATTACATACTGAGTACGAGTATTTCTTCGGAGCTTGTTAAGTAATATTCATAAGCGGTACTGTAAAATTAAGCATTGTCACAGAAAATTACATAATTTAGCTTGTAAGCACGAAATTTCCAAACGACATGCGAGAAGCCAAAAATATATTGTGAATTTCTATTATTTTTTAACGAATCCCCAAATTTTTTCGCATCATTTACAGTATCGCTACTTTAAATATCTATTACAAATGGACAAGAAATTTATGGAACAGGTTGTAAATAAGAACTTCCGTAATTTTCCGTTAATTTTTTTTATCAGCGTATAAAAAGAATTGATTGTACAAACTACAAATGAATAGTTGTTCCTTTTTAGTTACTGATATCATAATTTTCTTTCAGTTTATGATTCTCCAATTCCTTTAATTCGTTGACAATTCTGTAGAAATGTCACTAAGCCTCCAATGTCACAATGAGATTTCGGATATTTAGTAAAATTTCATGCGTAAGCTTTATTGGAAACTTTTGGAAGGCTTTTATCATTTTAGTTGGGATATATCGGAGTACCCTAGTTGGTGGATTACAACCAAGCGGCTTTTGTACCAGAGTCGGAAAGGCAAAATTCACTGCGGCGTCTCCTTAAAGGGGAAGAGTGAGAGTAGAATGAGAATTCTCTCTCTGCGATGCCGCATCGCTGCACAGAGGTTTGTTGGCGAGAGCCGGGCTCGTTTTCCATCTCGCAGATTTCGCTGAGCACACGGCCCAGTCGACCGACACGCGTGTTGCGTCACTACGAAAATACACATTTGCCCTTCCTTACACAGTATGTCGTACAAGAATTCTCGTTTTCTATCTGGCCTATTATCGCTGCTTCGATATAAAGTCGCTTCTTTTCAATCCCCAACAGACAATATGTAGTCATTTTTTTTATTGCTTCTTTATTCGACAAATAACATATTCATTATAAATGTTATTGATATATCCGCAAAAAATCATTCTATATGGTCATATGCCATGCAGAATCATATAGAATTATATACATTTATATTCTGTAAGCTCATATAAAATTATATATAATTATGTATATTTATATTCTACATGATCATATTTAATGATTTTTGGATACACATTTGTCTTTCCTTAGACAATATGTCGTATAAAAATCTTTGTTATCATCTATCTGGCCTATTATCGTTGCTTAGGTATAAAGCTTCCTCTTTAAAATCCCTAACAGACAGCACGTAGATGCTTTTATTTTTTTTTTATTCGTCAAATAAAATATTCATTAAAAATGTTATTTATGTATCCGGGGAAAAAATAATTATACATGGTTAAATACAACCATATACAATCATATGTAATTATGTACATTTATATTTTATATGATCATGTATAACGATTCTTGAATACATATTCGCCTTTCTTTACACTGTGTGTCGTAAAAAAAATTTTGTTTTCTATCTGGCCCATTATTGTTGCTTAGATAGCTCTAAAATCCCTAGCAGACAGGACGTCTCGTAAAATATATATAAAGTATAATATAACATACACAAACATAAAAATATGTATAATAATTATATATGCTATATATGATCATATATAATCATTTTTCCTCAGGTATAAAAAAAAATATATATATATATATGGAAATAGTGAGCAGAAAAATCTTCAATTCGGGTTTTCCCTTTATTTCGGTGTAGTGAATTGAATCATGAAAGAAAATAAACACCTGAAATTTGGCAGCGAGATCTTTGTCCGATAATCGGTGGAAAAACCGACGTGCAAGTTATGAAAGATAATACAGGTATAACGGTAGAGAATATGGATGTACATAGACGTGCAAGATCCTATGCTTTTCCTGAAGCCATGAAGAAACTGGAGTACACACCTAAAAAGACGGAAATACGCGTCTGCTCCAGTTTCTGCGCAGATTCACGAGAAACATAGGATCTGCACTTTTGCGATTTTGGTAGCGCTTCGAAAAACCTCTATTAAGTTCTGTTAGAGTGTTAGACTCAATATCGATGATGCACTTTAATTGCTAGCGTTCCAAATTTTTTGTAGAACGTTCGTCATTAATGTTCAGAATTTTCTGCCGAATATGAATCTGATCGCTCACCGTACTTCGGAAATATCCAATGGCAAAGTGGTTGATGCACTATAGGTCATTCGTTTCAATCGTTTAAAAAGAGTGAATGATTGATGCAACAAAAAAAAAGCTAAAACAATGCATGCAAGTATTTGCGTCCCTAGAAAATGCTTTGACCTTTGACCAAAAGTACACAAAACTACGTGAACTATTCGTGAATTCGTGAATCGACATTCCGACGGTTTTTGAAAGGTTCAGGAATAATCGCAGAATTCTTGTCCGGTCTGATTTAACACATCTGAGGTCCAGAAATGTTTATATCTTGCCTCAAAGGTTGCCTGTTGACATTTCGAGCGGCCATATTGGTTTTTGAGAGGTTCCGTAAAATCTCATTTTTTACATTTTTTATATGTTTTGAGCAGTAATTCGACCGTGCAATAAAGCACGAATATTCTTATCACATCCATGCAGAATTTGACGTATATCTGTAGCACATTTTCGATGAAAAGTGTATATTACGAAATCGCCTATTTTTACCGACCAACGGTAAAAGTGGTCGGCAAAAAAATCTACTTCAGCATCCCATTAAACACAGTGCCAGTTGAAATGGAAGGAACGAGATAAAAAATTGTGATATCGAATAGAATCACTTGTCTAGACCGCCTACATAAAAAATCGTGCAAAGAGAAAAGGAATTTCTGAAGTGTATTCGATAATCTATTACTCAAAACCCCGCAAAACAACTGTGACAACGTTTGATGGAATCGCGTGTAGCGTCAAAGAACATAGACATGAATAAATTGATGAAAAGTTTGTTATAACAAAGACGCGTGTCTTTAACCTCTTCGGTGACGCGACTTTACCGCCGCCAACAGCGTATTGACGCACTACTGCATCAATGCCAACAAAGGGGTTAAGCACATGTCTCGTGGGACACTTTGATCGACACACGAGACCTATGTTTCAATATACATATGTATTTTACTGGTAGAACAAAGAAAATTGGTTAATCCCGCTAAGTGGATTGGTCGTTTCAACTAAGAAAATTAGTTATTCTAGCCGAGTACATTAGTTGCCTCAGCGAAGTAAATTGGTTAAACCTGCACAGCGAAATCGATGTTCCAATCACGTGCATTAGTTATCCCAATTATTTTAACGTAGTTGGCTCGACGAATAACTTGGTTGCTTCAACTAATCTGATCTAACTAAGTTCCATTGGTTGATGCAGCTAGAAAATCGTCTGACGCATATATAACCAAGACAATTGGTTGGAGGTAACCGATTTTTTGTGACTCTAACGAAATAGTTTTTTTTTTCGTGCGTAAGTCGATTGCATATTTCATTTTTGAGTATCATCAGGTAAAGGATCTGTTTTGGCGCGCGTCTATCCTTGACTCATGTATTACCCGTGCAGAAATTTAACCGGGCGGTCGTGAAATAATATATGCTCTGGTTAGGTTTTGTCAGGACTTCCACAATAAGGATTAATATTAAGGGTCACGTTACAACCCATAAGGGCTTCCCTAACATGATTCCGGGTTAAAATCGGGCCACGAAAAGGTGATACGAAAAAAAGTGAGTTGCAGCTTTGTCTCTATTTTAATATGAAAAGTCGCGGCAGCGACTCAATGCCAAGTTGAATTTTAATAAATTCATGGACGTCGTAACTGTTCCTTTCAACTTTCAACTGTGCTAAACAGCCCGCGCGGAAAAATATGTATCAAAAGAGTATTAAAATATTATCAAAATAGAAAGTGAGAGAGTCATATATATTATGGTCCAAATCATACTCTAATAATAATACCAATAATTCAAGTCTCAAGTATGAAATGTGTATATGAAAAAACATTCGATACTCGAATATTTTTTTTTCAATTCTTCATTTCATACTTAATACTCGAATATGAGTATAATTGGATTATAATTTCGTTCAGTACGCTTCATAATTATTATTTTCATACTATTCTAAAAATCTTTTTATATTTTTTTTTGCGCGGGCGAAAAGTACGACAGACTGGACATTTGTATAACTTGTACATGTGTTACGATGTTATCTTTCGTTATCGATTTCATCCTCAGCACTATCGTATCCAAAGCGTGCAATCGGCATTAAATATCAATATCGACTAGCATTATACCATTTATTGTTTCCAATCTTGTTCTGGTTCAGAGTGATATGATTCGAAGCGTTGTTTCCGGCGCATACGTAAATAGACAGAGGAAATATTGTGTTGCCAAGTAACGCGTCGAACTGTCGTTACGCGCGCTAGTGTCGCCGATTACGCGCATGACGTGTAAAGAATAATTTTCTTCTGTATATAAAATATTATGCAAATAAGTCTAGGTTGAGAAATATCAAAGGGAACCAATCTATGATTACACTTTGTTAACCTATATTTCCATGAAAAAATGGCAATATAGGCTGAGTATGTTGCAGGCTTTTTTCGCCATGTGATAAGTTGAATTTTGCAAAGCACATGTTAAAAATTGACTATTCCTCGATAAACTTTCAGAAGTTGAAAAAAAAAAAAAAATATCGAACCAAAAACGTGGGTTAAGCATCGAAAAGGATTGTTCAAATCTTTTTTCAACTTTTTGACCTCGAAAATATGTCGAATGTCGTTTGCATTGTACATATTTTTTCGAAAAGGGCGAAAAATTTCCCATGATAAGTAGCGTTAAAATTTAAGGTTGACATTTTTAGCTGAAAACTGAACAACTTGAAAATTTTTTGTTCTTTTTAATACTTGGCGTCGCGACGCTACCGCGTCTCTTGATTGGGCGATTCCTTTCGGGAATGATGAGTAAAAAATCTTAAATTTGGGCTTTCTCGTTATTTCAGTACAGTGAATCGAATCATGAAATAAGAAGAGCACGAAACATTTTAAGCTCAGCTGTTGACATATTTGGTGGAACAACCAATATATCAAAATTGGTTGGATCGTCGAGTGAGTAAGATTTATTTAATGTCGTGTAAATTACTGCATTTCAGAGCGAAAGTTTATACCCAAAATGAGGTTGCAAATAACGTTGTAGGTCTTGAGTATTTTCTTGATTTCATAAAGCTGCCGCAATGAGGAAACAAGAATTGAATAATATAGTTGCTCATAAAGGTAGCTTCGTGGAATATTGTGGCTAATAACAAGGAAGCAATATGCAAAGTTCTACTTTGCAACGGTTTTCAAATTGAAATTAAAATTAGTTCGTTTATGATAGCTATTTCCAGCTGTAATGAACAGACTATGTTGATTATTAAAGGGTGAAGTATCCTAACACATAATTTCTTGAATAAAAACAAAACGTTCTTTAAGAGGAATCGAAAAAAAAAATGGACACAACATTTTAGCAAACAGAAACATATTTTTCATGACATCATCAAAATTACGCTGCAAAGCGTATCAACTGAACATTGATTTTATTAACGGTTTTATTATTATATATTGGAATATTACGATTTTTCCAACCAGGAAGTAAATAAGTTGTGTAGTTAATGTAACTACTCGGTAACTAAAAAAAAATTATGATTGATTTACGATGAACGATTTGTGTATTCTCCAGTCGAGAAGTGAAAATTCGCATATTCAGTTCACAAACTTTATGCATATATTCATATGCACGTAGATAGAATATATCTATAGAATTTATTATAGCTTGAAATTAGTTCCACTTGCAAAGTGACTGCACTAATAGTATTACGGATAAAGCGATCAAAATGTTCTCAATAGTGTCAGAGCAGCCAAGAGAGAACACGTAGTTTCAGCTTTAACCCTTGAATACACATTCTGGGCGTACCCATTAACTCTGGTAATTCGTTAACCCGCGACCTTTTCAGTGTCTCCATTCTTCCATAATTGCAGTAAAAAGATTACAAAGCAGTTCAATCCTTTTTCCGCACAATAACGAATGAAGCTGGAGTCTATTTTTATTCCATCAATGCATTTAACTCGGTAAGAGATACTTTCGAAGAGAATAGTCTGTAAAATATAAATTGCAAAAATCAAAACAGTGCAAAAGAGTCGGATTTTTTATTCTGAATTTATTTTCTTTGGAGAGATGCAAGAAGATACTAACAAATTCACACGCTAGGAAAAGAGCAGATTTACTTCCTACTTTGAAAAAAATTCCACACGTGGAGGGATTTTGTTGCCCCAGAGGCTTATGTCTATGAAGCTAGAACCAGAGCATAAAATTAATCATGCTAAGTGCTCTTGAGGCTTGAAAAGGAACTTTACTGCACAACCGTGAGTAGTAATACGGTAAAAATAGACCAAATGCATCTAGAGCCTTCAACAAATATCGGTGCAGAAAATCCAATGACTTGTCTTATTTAAAAAAAATGTAAACTGAGAAATATTTTAATGAATAAACGAAAATTTACAAAAAAAAAAGAAAATATTTATCTCAAAATTCCTAAATACACCATTTATGTGAATCGATTATATTATTAATTGATTATTTCGTTCAATGGAATTAAAATTAAATTGACTCAACAAAATATATCGTTATTTAAAACGTATATATAGTTGGTTTAAATACCAAGCTACTCGAGTTAATTATATATGATTTAAAAAAATGATTTGTTGCATTCATCAATTTATTTTCCTCAGTGTAAAGTATAAATTTGCAAATGGCGTTCGCATAGTTCTTAATTTTTCTAAAGTCACCATACATAAAAAACGAAACTTGGACAGTTTTAGCTTTTACACAGATGAATTTTTTTGCTTCTCGATTATTAAAATCGGTTGGTGCATACAAATTTAAAATTTCGTAAAAGTTGTTGAATTTTCCATGTAGCTGCCAAATTGAAGTGCGATAGATCCCAACGTTATTGAGTCATTGTGCTTTAAATTTGCAGATTTGATACACACAAACACACATACACACATATGCACATACATTTCATTAATTTTTCGATAGTAAACAAGTCACTTCATTATACAAATATACAACTAGAAAAGTATTTCGGTGTACCTGTGCATAATTGAACGGTATTACAGAGAAAGTAAACAGATAATAAGAAAATGAACATTGAAAAATTAAAAAAAATGTATCAATCCAAATAAAAAAAGATTAGAGTAGAATAATTCGCTCCCTAAGATTAAATTCAAATTGTAAATCAAACAAGATAGAACATTTTACATGCATGCGATGCGCTTGGAAAAAATCCAATCTTTGCAAAAAAATATTGTCGTTGAAGCCCTCGATATTTCTATTTTGTTAATTTAAACACAAAAAAAGATAGACAGAAATAATAAATAGTGATGCTAGATGTCGAGTTCTTAAATTTTTTTTGGCGATTAATATTCGGCTAAACTGAATTTTCTCGAATTTCTTTCAAACAAAATTGCAAAGTAGAATTTTGCATACAGTTTCTTAATTTTTTCAATATTTAAAAAGCTTCTTCTTTGAGAAGGGCGAAATTAATGCACATACTTCGTTAGAGAGGAGAGAGAGCTCTGGAAAAATTCGAAACCAACGAGAAAATAATAAACCAGTTTCTATTTTATTTTTTCTAAATGTGGGAAATATTATAAAGAAAGGGTAGATAGGTTTCTCTGTGAGAAAGAAATTCTATAAAGAGATAAACCTGGAGATTCTGAGGCCCTTAAGGGATTGTGTTTAAGCTTCTATAAAGCGGAATGTAAGAAAGCTTTTAACTCTTATAACTCACAACGTCCGAGGGCGTTACGAGACGGGACTAAATGCATTATCGAAGAAGACGACCGTCCCACGTCAATGGCACAGCAGCTCCGGTGCCTTATTATAGGCCTAAGTGAGCAACGGAAATGAAATTATTCACTTCTTCTCAAGAGTCTCGACAAATATGATTCAAATAAAAACTGTCAAAAATCCAGTAGGAAAAATGGATATCAAAACAAAATCATTCAGTCTTAGAAAAATAATTAGCATATGGCTCCACTACGCTTGTTTAATTTGAAAAAATTATCAATCAATATTTTTAGTTATTTTATGTTCACTCATGTGAGGATTTTATTCTTCAAGTAAAACACAAGCGTCATTAGAGTCAATTTGTATACTGAATAAGGGAGAAGTTTTTGAAAAGAAAGAAAAAAAAATTGGTGCACAGTGGAACCTTGCACAATGCTTGCTCATCATTATTTACATTTTATGAAATCTAAATTTTTATTTTTCAGTTTATTCAAATTTTTTAAATGGTCGATCAATCCAACAAAATTTTTTTTTTCTTCGAGATATCGAATTTTCGTCTTCACCATCGTTCTCAAGTCGTATATTGCACCCCTGAAAACCGTTACAACAATTTTTGGAGTGACGTTAAGGAGAAAGAAGATTTTATTTAAGCCGCAATCAAACTAATCAAGGATTGCATCGGACACGAAACAGGGCCGACAGTGAAAATAATTTCCTCCCAAGGGTCAAAGTGAAACAATTGTGACCTACGCATGAGTGAACATATATTTTCCGTCCCCTCATGCAATCGGACACTTTTGTAACTCAAAATTGTCATGCAAATCACCGAGTTTGATGCACCGGATACAAAAGTCATTTTGTATGGCCCAACTGTTCTTTTGGAGTTTTTATCATTTCAATCAACATTTTTTTTTTTTACATCGCTGCCCTTTCAAGGGTGAAGTGTAGGTGTATTCATGTTACGAGCCAAGTTTTACACTCTAAGCCATATAGTGAAATGTTCCCGGACGAGCTCCAAGGGGACGAGAAACACTTTTCCCAGGTGCCTATAGAGGGTTTTTTTTTTCTTGAAAATCCGGTGCGCACGACCATTTGCGCAGCGTTCTGCAAGTAGCGAAACCTCGGTCGTGGTTGAAGTGGCACTCACCGCGCGGAGGGTTGCGCGCACCGACCTCTAGGCAAAAAATCTAAATCAATGAAATTTAATCAGAAATTTAGTCTTAGGCCAAATACTTATTTTCCAGAACGCAATCCTTATGTCGAGTGATTTTTTAAATATCTATCGACTATTTTTTTCCGATAATTATCTTATCGGGAAGTAATCGAAATATTCAGTAATCGAAAACTCACGATTGGCGGGACTGTATACCTATCATACATCCTTAAAAGTATTGCAGATTCTGAAAACATGACCAGTTTTGAATATGTATCATTGAGTCAATAGAGAACTGATCAACAATCTTTCTAATGAACGGACGTAAGTTGCCGATTTTTCCAAATACTTGCAATATTTTTTTAAAGATTTTTTTTCGATTTTGGTTTCTTATGTTTTTTATTTTCGTAAATTATCATTTTCATGATTAACTTCAATATTATCGAAACCACTTTACTGACGTTAGCAAAATTTGATTTTAAAAAAATATTGAGTACACTTGCGCTTATAAAGAAATATTTAAGAAAATTACATTTTAAGGAAGTTGGAGGGACTGATCAAACATTATATCCTTATAAAGTTTATATGTAATCAGAAAAATGAGAAAAAGATTTTTACCTGAAATAAAATTATTTTATCGCCTAATTTGTTGAACGATATTTTTTTTCTTCAATTTGAGAATAACATTTTCGAATTATTATTATGCGCGATAATTTTTTTTAGCACCTTTTATGTGATTAATTTTTTCACATTATTAATCCCCCGAGATTATCTCGATTCTTGTATCTTATGCGGGGCCACACTGTATTACGGAAGCACAGCCTTAGAGTTTTCTTGTGTCCTTATTGTTGCCTACTTTGATTTAATATTCGCTTGATTATAACACAACAACTAGTGTCGGACTGATCTTGAGCGACACTTTGATGACGAATTTTTGCAGGAAATGAAAAGATGATCCCCTGATTGAATTTCGATTTAATGAATTCCGATTCTATCAACATTCCCCACTACATTGCTTGTATCGATCGACGCGGTGTATACGGGAGGGAGGGGAAGCTAGCCGCTGCGTAGAATAGGCAGGGCGAGGCTTGCGGTATCTCTTGATTTTAGCAACAAAGATGTGCGCGGACCCTTCAGCTCTTTCTGCAATACAGCTCCGATCATAAACGAAAAAAGCTCAAAATTCGAATTGTCACGCTGTTTCCTCATTAATTTCTAGCCTTCAGTAAAAATTCTGTTTTCCTTATTTTTTGCTTCCCCTTAAGAAAATCTTTGTTTTCGTGAAGAATATTTTTTCCACTTTTTCATCTCAGGATGCTAAAAATGCTCTAAAAATTCGAGAATGATTTGTACAAAATGTCTGTATGTGTGTGTGTATGCATGTTTGGATTTTTGTTTACACGATAGCCTACGCAATTTCTGAAGATATTGCTCTGGAATTTGGTGCACATATATAGTGTAGGTAGACAAAGATTGAGTTCAAATTTGGCACGAATCCGTTGAGTGGTTCCAAAACGATGAGATTTTTCATTTTTCCCAAAATGACTCATCATGCTCGACTTTTTTTCATTTTACAAAATATCGTCCATGGATGGTCTATTTTAGATTAATAATTAGTACCAAATTTATTGAACATTGATTGAACCATTCAAGTTTTATGGGATTTTTATTTTTTGTGAGTTTGCTCAAAAAATGTTAATCCCGTTCTTAATTTCTTAATTCCGATCGATATCCTTCCCCATAGAAGTAGCTTTGTGAAAAACGAAACATAATAAGGAAGCAATGTGCAAGGTTCTACTTCGCATCCTTTTTGTTTTTAGTTACCTTGGAAAAAATCTGCAGGCCGATTTTCATTTTATGCAGACCTGTTGCTCAAAATGGCATTTGTAGAGGCTAACACTAAATCATGAAGTACAAAAGCGTGTTTTCATTTTTCACGTGGGGCTTATGCTCATTACGATAAATCCGTCAGGCCGAGACTCATGTGGCTCATCAGTAACAAAGTTGACATCTTGATACCGGGACGATATGGACGGAGCTAAATTGACCTTACCGCATCACTCCGAAAAGCATTATCTTTCCCCATAAAAGTAGCTTTGTGAAAAACGAAGTATAATAAGGAAGTAACGTGCAACTTTCTACTTGGCATTCTCTTTGTTTTTACTTACTTTGGGGAAAATCTGCAGGCCGATTTTTATTTTATGCAGGCCGATTTTCATTTTATTCAGGCCGATTTTCATTTTATGCAGGCCGATTTTCATTTTATGCAGACCGATTTTCATTTCATGCAGGCCGATTTTCATTTTATGCTGGCCGATTTTTATTTTATGCAGGCCGATTTTTATTTCATGCAGGCCGATTTTTATTTTATGCAGGCCGATTTTTATTTCATGCAGGCCGATTTTTATTTTATGCAGGCCGATTTTTATTTTATGCAGGCCGATTTTCATTTTATGCAGACCGATTTTCATTTTATGCAGACCGATTTTCATTTTATGCAGGCCGATTTTTATTTCACGCAGGCCGATTTTTATTTTATGCAGGCCAATTTTCATTTTATGCAGGCCAATTTTCATTTTATGCAGACCTGTTGCTCAAAATGGCATGTGCAGAGGCTAACGCTAAATCATGAAGTAAAAAAGTGTTTTTTTTTTTACGTGACGCCTATATGGTCGTCATAGACACGATAAATCCGTCAGGCCGAATCTGATACAAGAAGATAATCCGGATACTGAGATATGTGGCTCATCAGTAACTGAAGTTGACATCTTGATACTGGGACGATATGGGCGGAGCTCAATCGCCCTTACCGCATCAGTACTAAAAGCATAGGCGTCGGTAACATCAGCCTAAAGTTGGGCAATATGTAAAGCTCTAGCAGGGGTGGTAGAAAATGGTACGTAGTCGAGAGGTTAGCCGCACTTTCGCATCTAGTAGTAGATATATTGCTGGGTAGACTTAAAATATGGCAGATATCCGGAGGAAACTGTTATTGAGTCAAAAAAACTTCAGCTTGTAAATATGCCAGAATTGACTCACTACATACAAATTTGTCGCATTAAATTTGCTTCAATGATTCTCCCTACACAAAACCGACCTGTAGGGAGTCCATCAATTTCACATTACTCTTGTCGATACGTAGTATATTCATCCGATAATCCATTTATAGCTGCTTTTATAGCATGTTACATCATTATTGGAATAGACAGATAGGTGAGGATCAAACTAGCGAATGACTAAAATAGCAAATTTCAAAATAATGAACATTTAAATCTAGAATGACTATCATTAGGAAATTCGCTGTTGCAACTATTCGCTATTTTGACCATTATATTAAAATAGAAACAAAATAACGAATTTCAAAATGATGGCCATTCTGGACATTCAGATGTCGATTATTTTGAAATTAATCAGCGTATACCATCATTTTCTCTCGCAGCCGAAAATAATGATTATACGCGTATACAGACTTTAATGATTATTGCTAATAAAAATTAGGTGAAAGTATCGCTCAATCGAATAGTCAAGCAAATTTGCTTTGGTGGTGTTTCTCAAATGGCAAAAATCGTCATGAAATATAAAAAATTATTAACAATTTTTCTGATTGGTTCGTGCAACCAAATCACTGCGAGGGAATAATGAAGCGATCAGATCGATTGTCCGGAATAGTAATAACTGTGTGAATTCTCCCCTTCATTCACAAAATTATGCACATAAATTGATCAATCACATGTAGAGAATCTGTGGTTTCCGGTTCGACGTCAAAATGTTTTCAGGATCCACGATTTTCGGCGAGTTCTCAGAACCAAGTCTTTATCAGTGAGTTGCAAAGGAACGGAAGGACTTTTATTGTACTGCTACTTCAACGCGAGATTTATAGCGCTGCGACAAATGTGTACGCATGAAAAGTCACGTGTTTTCAATTTCCAGAAGCTTTAGACTACTGCCAGCAACACGGAGAGAATAATATGGGAGTTCTCCCTATATTTAGTGTGGCAATGCAGAAATATTCCGGTCTTCCGGTGTTTTATCTCATACAGATCTGACGCGCAATCTTGACGACCGTCTTTTCCAGTTGATTCACCGTAAAAATCACCTTCAAACAACCGGGCGGTTTTTTGCAAAAAATAAATCGAAAAAAAAACTACCACAATTCTCGTATTAATGGCTTTCGTTCTCCTTATTTAACTTTAATTTTTATTGTAAAAAATAAAGAGGAAAGGAAGCTTTCTCAAAAAACCTGTGTTAGACATAAAATTATAGATATGTAATGATGCTTTTTTTTTTTAATATTTTTAAGAATTATAGTATATTTAAAAAAAGAAAAAAAGTAGCAAGGCTCGGTTCACTTTAGCTGTAAGCTTAAAAACTTTTATATCTCATGCGGGATTTTTTAGAATTTCGTTAGATTTATAAATTATGGCTAAAAATATTTAAATTTTGAAGAATTGTAACAAATTTAAATTTTGGAAAATAGATCTGAAAATGTTCAACTCTTTTGAGAGGTAGGATAATTCTACAAAAAAATGTGGACGAAATTCGAGAGGTCGAGGGTCAGTCCCAGGTCGAAA
Source organism: Tromatobia lineatoria (assembly GCA_949699805.1). NCBI lineage: Eukaryota > Metazoa > Arthropoda > Insecta > Hymenoptera > Ichneumonidae > Tromatobia > Tromatobia lineatoria. The sequence continues at coordinate 879,725 of OX453045.1, forward strand.
CCAGCGAGTGTCCACCATATACAGCAAAAACCTGTGTTAGACATAGAATTATAGATATGTAATGATGCTTTTTAAAAAATATTTTGAACAATTATAGTATATTTAAAAAAAGAAAAAAAAGTAGCAAGGCTCGATTCACTTTAGCTGTAAGCTTAAAAACTTTTATATCTCATTCGGGATTTTTTTAAATTTTGTTAGATTTATAAACTATGGCTAAAAATATTTGAATTTTGAAGAATTGTAACAAATTTAAATTTTGGAAAATAGATCTGAAAATTTTCAACTCTTTTGAGAGGTAGGATAATTCTACAAAAAAATGTGGACGAAATTCGAGAGGTCGAGGGTCAGTCCCAGGTCGAAACCAGCGAGTGTCCACCATATACAGCAAAAACCTGTGTTAGACATAGAATTATAGATATGTAATGATGCTTTTTTTAAAATATTTTGAACAATTATAGTATATTTAAAAAAAGAAAAAAAAGTAGCAAGGCTCGGTTCACTTTAGCTGTAAGCTTAAAAACTTTTATATCTCATACGGGATGTTTTAAAATTTTGTTAGATTTATAAATGATGGCTAAAAATATTTGAATTTTGAAGAATTGTAACTAATTTAAATTTTGGAAAATAGATCTGAAAATTTTCAACTCTTTTGAGAGGTAGGATAATTCTACAAAAAAATGTGGACGAAATCCGAGAGGTCGAGGGTCAGTCTCAGGTCAAAACCAGCGAGTGTCCACCATATATAGCAAGTTACATCTGAGATATATGCTGATTAAATATATTTCAGGTTTACAGAGAATATAAGACTTTCCGCCGCTATATATACACGTATATAAATTATGCATCCGATGTATGTCTCAAGTATATTTTATTTCCATGGGGATTATGGGGGCACGCAGCCCACGGCGATATTCCGAGTTTTCGGAATGTCGACTGCGTGGTTTTTTAATCGAATACCAAGGGAGAATGATTATTCTTCGAACCGCAAAGTCGAGAAAAATTCGAGCACATGACAAACCCAGGAAAAAAGTTGACAATTCGAATTTTCACATTGTTTCACTGTCAATTTCTAGAATTTATTAAAAAAAATTTTTTCCTTATTTTTTATTATTACGTTTGGTTCCTCGTAACGGAATTTTTGTTGTGGGATTAAATTATATACAAACACATCCAGACATTTTGTACGAATCATTGTTCTCGACGTTTTAGAGCATTTTAACCATCCTGAAAGGAAAAGTGGGAAAGTTTCTTTTTACAAAAAAAATGTTCGCCTCACGGAAAAACGAAACGAAACGAGCAAGCTTTGGGAAAATGCCATTTCAAGCCACATCAGTATTTTTAATGATAAAAAAATGAGCAAAAACAGGCGTTCAACATTCAAGACCTTTTTGAATCGCATATATTTATCGCTTATTCAAGAATTTTTATTTCGTTTGGAATAGCCAAGGAAAGTTAAGGCTGTAAGTATATTAAGAATGACTCATAAAAATTATTCACACGAAATTTGGAGCGACGATTCTTCTTAAATACAACCTACACGTTTGTAGGTTCTCCAGCAATTTCATATTATTCTTGCAGATACACAGTATAATTATCCGATAATCTATAAATAGGTACCATCATAGTGAACTATATTATAAGCAGAGTAGCATATTGAATGTGGATGTGGTGAAGTTAATGCTGCTATCTATTGGACGGATCGAGGAAAAGGTTGATTCAGTTAAAACCTGCAATTTCAACCTAATAAAACTTGTATATCAGGCGTTTTATCCCAAGTGGAGTCTGAAGATAAACTTGAAGTTTGATACTCTCGGACCAATCTGATTCAGATTTTTCCCCAGAAGTTTAAGTTAGTAGTATAATTGAATCAATTATCTCAACGACTTCCTAGAAACTAATGGGGATTCGGTTGAATTACCGGAAGCTGAGTTTAAATCTGTCTGCCAGTTGTACAAAAAGGCTGGACCTCAACAAACGGAACGGGTATTCATTGTAAACGTTCCGCTGCATTGTGAAAGCTCGGAATCGAGTTGGTTTCTAGTTAAAATTTGAGGAAATTGATTTAGAGATCAAGAAACGTGATAACATCTTTAAGGGGATGCTGCAGTAGATTTTTTTAATGACCGTGGTCGGTAAAAATAAGTGATTTTGTGGCATAACAATACGTTACTGATATACGTGCTGTAATAGAATGTAATAGAAATATTCGTGCTCTATTGCCCGTTCGAGTTACTGCACAAAAACATACGAGAAATGTAAAAAATTCAATATTACTGAACCTCTCAAAAACCAACATGGCCGCTATAAACATTTCTGGACCTCAGATGTATTGAATGAGACTGGACAAGAATTCTGTAATTATTGCTGAACCTTTCAAAACCGTCGAAGTGTCGATCACACGAACCAAATTCACAAATAATGTATCCTACGTTTGCGTAATTTCCCAGTAAACCAAAAAATCGGTTTCGTTGCTGCTCTATTACAATTTCCCACTCAGCAATGTAACTGTTATACAACACTGTTGTTATATTTTCGATTTAACGCTAAATATCCATATACATTTGATAAAATTAATTTAATATCAAAACCGAATTTTGAGCACAAACGAAATAATATCTCGAGATTCTGGAAATATAATGAAGTGGAGATCGATAGAAAGGTTTGGATTATATGGAAACGTGAATTTTCCTCTATTATTTCCAATGACTGAAATTTCGATAAGCTTTTTTTTTAGCATTTATTTCAAACACGGATGTAAAGTGAAACCTTGCATATGATATTCTTCATTTACGTTTCACTGTTGTATAAAACTAAAATTGGAAAACGTACTTCTTCATAATGGTAGATTAGTGAAACGCGGAAAATAACGAGCAAGCAAGATTCTACTTAGACTTTTTTATTAGAGAAACTTTACTCCCTCTATATATAAATACATATATTTCCTACCGACTTTGAAACTTGTCGACTAGTTAAGATATGGTTACTGCTAAAAGGTAGCGTCCTACATTTAGGGTGTTGTTGAAAACACCATAAATCTGCCAAAAAACCTCTGAAATTGAGATCAATATACGCAGCCAACGAGCAAAACCCATTTTCCACTTTATGTTATTGGATGAAAGTGGTTTTTCACAACGAATGAACCATACATCGTGGCGAAAATTTTTTTCTGACAATTTTTCTGAAAAACTCCAAATAGACTGTTTCACTGATTTTCAGAGATTTTTCAAACAATTTTTTTCAAAATTTCTCCGATATTTGATGAAAATCTCTGCAACTTTCCCCGTCAAATTCCAGCAGTTTCAATTTATCAGTAAAAGTCCGAGTGTTTTCTGAAAATTTTTCGAAAACTCTGATTTTTTTCAAATAAAGTATTTTCAGAAAATCAAAGTAGACTTTTTTAGAGAAAGTATGAGTTATCGTCTGAAAAACTTTGCTTTTGTCAGATGACGTGAGTTCAGCGAATTTCAGCAAACTCATGGATTTTTCTGCAAACGGCAAAAATCTCTGATTTTTTGCCGTTTTCAAAATCAGAGATTTTCAAAAAAATCAAGAATATTAAGTTTCAGAGAAAATTCTGAGTCTTTCTGAAAACTACGAAAAGTCACACAAATTCAGAGGTATTTTCAAACATTTCCAGAGAAAATCCTGAGTCTTTCTGAAAAGTACGAAAAGTCACACAAATTCCGAGGTATTTTCATAAATTTTCAGAGAATTTTTCAGACATTCCCAGAGAAATATTTTTACCAGGGCCGTGAAATAAAAAGTCCAGGCAATCGCGATGTTTTCACCCCTTGTTACGCTGTTGAATAATATTTCAGCTTCCTTGGCTTACGTAGATACAAGGTCTGCTTGTGTAAGGGCAAAATACACGCACGTTCCAACGCGGATACAAGGTCGGTGTTTCATGTTCAGCTGTATGGGTTTGTTTATACCGTTACGACCAAACACTCCAGACAAACATGCGCATGAAGCGTCGAAGCATGGAGTGAACGCTTAGCTTAGTACGTCAAGTGCGATTAGAGACTTCAAGGTGTGTGCATTGTACCGTCCATTGTACTTCCCAAAGGAAACGCGGAACAATGACAATAAATACAACGCCCCTATGTAACACCATTATTTTCTATTTATTTAACGGTGTTATATTTTTTTTAAACGAAATTTCCAATAAATAAATAATTTCGTTTGGACTGGTAACTCGATGTCTGGTAAATCGACAGTTTCATATGAAACCACTGCAAACCGTTTAGTTGCCGTCGGCAAATAACAGGAGTTATTATATACACGAAGTCAAAAAAATAGATCACTCCAATGAATGAATGTAATATCATAAACTACTTGAATAGGGTGAACTGACCAGTGAATAGACACTCAAGCAAACGAAAAATCCCAGTGAATGAGCAGTAAAGCAAACAAAAAAAAACCAGTGAATGGATAATCAAGCAAACGAAAAAATCGAATGAATGGACAGTCAAGTAAACGGAAAAATCCAGTGAATGGACAGTCAAGAAAACAAAAAACTCCAGTGAATGGACGGTTTTTATGCACTTGCTCTTATAGACAGTGTTCATTCACTGGTCCCCGTCCATCCACTGGGCACTGTTCATAAGAGCACGTGCATAGAAAGGGTCCATTCACAGGGTTTTTTCGGCTGCTTAACTGTCTATTCACTGGTTGGATTACCCTATTTACATGGAAGTAGGATATCCTGTTATCGTAATGGATAATATAAATAGAGCAGATATGAAAAATAATTGTTTGGACAAAAAATGAATAATTTTAATTTCCAAGAATAAACGTGTGACTGTAAAAACTTGCTTGTTCGGTTTTTTGTTGTGGTGATCAAGAATCCGTTAGTAATGTACTTTAGCGGTGAAACAGCTTAACAAAGTTGGATGAAATATACACAGAAATGTTGATTTACGTGGAAACACTAAAAGGATTTCAACGAAACTCTCGGCATGAATACATTCCGTGGTAACGCAATGCAAGAAATGTGTTGTCTCACCAGGGCAGGCGTCTCTTCAGGGAACTTAACCACCCACAAGGCATAATTTTTTCGTTTTTCTTCTGAATAATTAGTCCATTTAGAATCACAATTACAAGCGCGCTTAAAACAGGCTTTACGAGCTTTCCGCTCTATGTTGAAATGGGTGCGCTTCTACTTTTTATTCTGCTTTTATTGTGAACGTTTGACCTCTTTGCATGGCTAAAGAAATCAAGATCAATTATTTTTATTTAATTGAATTTTTTGACTCAGGGTATTCATAATAAAGTTGTGTAAAAGTCGACCACGATTTTATAAAACTCGATTTCCTCAATTAATTCTCGTGAATATCTATACCGATTATTAAATGTATATCCAATTGTATCGCAAAGTGTATTCAAGTGTACATCCGATTGTAATACATACTTTCAATCAAATTTGTATTCCTGATAACATTTGCTACATTAAGTCATGAACGAAGATCAGAAAAAAATGGAAATGTTTGATTTTCGTTGATTCTGATATTCTATTTAAAAAAATCTTATTTCTTTAGTCATTCTCATGGATTATGTTTTGTAATTGATTAGAGTGTTAATTTTTTCGTTTGTAGTAAAACTCATAAAATGATCCAATGTCACTTCTTTTTATTGAGCTTGAGATCATTTAAAGAATATAGCGTATTGACAAACTGCTGCTTTTTTTGAAACAATGTTTATTTAAGTACTTGATACAGTCATATCTATTTTTGTTTCGATAAACATATAAAAAACAACCATATTATCCCAAGTCATACCAAATTAAGTAAAAACAGATCTGTTTATAAAAAACTAAAACAATAGTAAAAGATTCTATATAATGATAATTTAGTGAGCATCTTTTTTGCTCAGAACTTTCTCGTTGCTTGCCGATTTCCATAACCGGTTCCCGACCGTTTATTATTATGGATAATAACACTTCGAAACCACAATTTCGAAAACAATCTATATTAACGATAAAACAACTTCCAAAATAAAATCATCTTTTCCAAACTACGAAACAATCCGTTGACGATTGAAACAGTACAACAAAGTGCACAAAATGCAGTGAAAGGTTGTGAGTGAAGTTATGATAAGCGTCTAAATTGTATCGATCGTTAGTTCAATAATGGCGTTCGTCCTAGAGTGAGGAATGTAAGGCGCTCGGAAAGGGAAAGCGTTAACGACCGCTTCGTCCTCCACGTACTCATCGTTGGGTTATATGTATGATGACGACGGTGCTCTCTCTGTTTGCACGAGGACGTCGTGCTGTGTAGACTGAAATGCTCTCGTGCGAGGACAGAATCGAATATTCAGCGACGCCGCCGACTCCTCAGCCAGTTGGGAGAGCATGAAGCGTCGCGACCAGGTTAGCCGGTGAACTTTTGACCCGGTCTTCATCTCCTCTCTGTTCGGTGCTCTTCCCGCTCGCTCCTGTCGTGGCAGCTACATCGACAGCGACCTTTGTCGCGCGCAACCAAGAACACTGCCGCCCCTATCGCGCTCCGCACTCTATAGGCGGCCCTGCTACTCCTGTCATACCACGATACACGCTGGGATAAGGGCAGACGGGCGTGCAGGTAGCCCTTTGAGCGCGGCATACTTCTTTTTCCGTCTGGCTATTCCGACTATCGCGAATTCCTTCAATTTTTCAAACTACTTTTTCCATCTGTTTCGATATTCTATGCGGCAGGGGACCGACTCTACACCTCCCAAGTCTACACAAAGATAGCTCTACACAAAAAGTCGACACAGAAGACTGTACACGTAAGAAAATCAACACAAAATAACTCTATACCAAAAACTAAACACCAACAGCTTTACACGAAAGCAAATCAATACTAAAGGTTTACTCCAAACGACTGAACACGCACGCAGCTCTACACCGAGTATCTCTAGACCGAAATCTAGCCACCTCGCAACTTAAAAAAATGTACACTGAAAACTCGACACGACGAAAATTCGACACCGAAAACTCGACACGACGAAAGTTCGACACTGAAAACTCGACACGACGAAACTTCAGCACCAAAGACTCGACACCGAAAACTCGACACGACGAAAGTTCGACACCGAAAACTCGACACGACGAAAAGTCAACACAAACGAGTGTTAGCACTAAAGAATAGGGCTTTAAAAAATTTCGTTTTAACTTCAGTATTTCTTTAAAAGACAAATAGTGCGAGAGAGACGGAGCTATTTTAGAGAAAGACAGACCTATAGACAATGAGCATTAGGCGACGAAATTTCTGGCGGAGTATCACTGCGAGTCTTAAGGAGACTCGATGACGACTACAGAAGACAAATCAGTGCTGCAGTTTTGTAAGTAATTGATTCTTTCAAGTTTAATCCATTGAGAAACAATAATGGAGGGTGATCTGTATTGAAGCATGTATACTCAATCAAATGAAAAATCAACAGTGACGATTTTGCATAAAGATTTACCGATTAACTTTTTTTTTCAATCGGACACATTTTTGTTAGGTTTTTTCCAAATATCATCTGTAATTCTTCATCGATTACACCGAGTGAGAATATATATATAAATACACAAAGAGAATCTTGTCTTGACGATGAGAATTTCTTTCCAGACAAGAAAAATCGTGGCTCAAGATTCTTTACCGTTTTCAAAGGTCTTGAGAATTTTCAAAATTCTTGCTAAGGTCGATTTCTCATTAGCTTTTGATGTCCAGGTTGATTTCTTCATAGCTTTTGGTGTCCAGGTCGATATCTGTATAGCTTTTGGTACCGTGGTAAATTTTTTCATAGCTTTTGGTGTCCAGGTTAATCCCTCCATAGCTCTTATTGTCCAGGTTGATTTCTTCATAGCTTTTATTGTTCAGGTTGATTTCTCCATAGTTTTTTATGTCCACGTTGATTTCTCCACAGTTTTTCATGTCCAGGTTGGTTTCTCCATAGTTTTTTATGTCCAGGTTGATTTCTCCATAGTTTTTCATGTCCAGGTTGATTTCTCCATAGTTTTTTATGTCCACGTTGATTTCTCCACAGTTTTTTATGTCCACGTTGGTTTCTCCATAGTTTTTTATTGTCCAGGTTGATTTCTCCATAGTTTTTTATGCCCAGGTTGATTTTTTCACAATTTTTAGTGTCCGCTCTATAGTTTTCTACATCCACTGTTAATTGTTCCCTAGTTTTCAGTGAACTCTGATTCACGGTTATACGAAAAAGTTTGACTTGTCCGCCAAGTACAAGAAAAATCCACATCGTAAAAGCTATGGATAGATCAACCTGGACACTAGAAGCTCTAGAGAAATCAGCCTGGACATGAAAAAATATGGAAAAATCCACCTGGACAATAAAAGCTATGGAGAAATCAACCTGGACACCAAAAGCTATGGAAAAATCAACCTGAACAATAAAAGCTATGGAGAAATCAACGTGGACATAAAAAACTATAGAGAAATCAACCTGGACATAATAAACTATGGAGAAATCAACCTGAACAATAAAAGCTATGGAGAAATCAACGTGGACACCAAAAGCTATGGAAAAATCAACCTGAACAATAAAAGCTATGGAGAAATCAACCTGAACAATAAAAGCTATGGAGAAATCAACGTGGACACCAAAAGCTATGGAAAAATCAACCTGAACAATAAAAGCTATGGAGAAATCAACGTGGACATAAAAAACTATAGAGAAATCAACCTGGACATAAAAAACTATGGAGAAATCAACCCGAACAATAAAAGCTATGGAGAAATTAACCTGGACAATAAAAGCTATGGAGAAAGCAACCTGGACACCAAAAGCTATGAAGAACTCAACCTGGACACCAGAAGCTATGGAGAAATCAACCTGAACTTTAAAAGCTATGGAGAAATCAACGTGGACATAAAAAACTATGGAGAAATCAACCTGGACAATAAAAGCTATGGAGAAATTAACCTGGACACCAAAAGCTATGAAGAAATCAACCTAGACATAAAAAACTATAGAGAAATCAACCTGGACATAATAAACTATGGAGAAATCAACCTGAACAATAAAAGCTATGGAGAAATCAACGTGGACATAAAAAACTATGGAGAAATCAACCTGGACATAAAAAACTATGGAGAAACCAACCTGGACATAAAAAACTGTGGAGGAATCAACGTGGACATAAAAAACTATGGAGAAATCAACCTGGACATAAAAAACTATGGAGAAATCGACCTGGACATAAAAACCTATGGAGAAATCAACCTGGACATAATAAACTATGGAGAAATCAACCTGGACATGAAAAAATATGGAAAAATCTACCCGGACATCAAAAACTATGGAGAAATCAACCTGGACATAGAAAATCTATGGAGAAATCGACCTGGACATAAAAAACTATGGAGAAATCAACCTAGACATAGAAAATCTATGGAGAAATCGACCTGGACATAAAAAACTATGGAGAAATCAACCTGGACATAAAAAACTATGGAGAAATCAACCTGGACATAAAAAACTATGGAGAAACCAACCTGAACAATAAAAGCTATGGAGAAATCAACCTGGACAATAAAAGCTATGGAGGGATTAACCTGGACCTGAAAAACTATGGAGAAATCAATCTGGACATAAAAAACTATGGAGAAATCGACCTGGACATAAAAAACTGTGGAGAAATCAACCTGGACATAAAAAACTATGGAGAAATCAACCTGGACACTCAAAGTTATCGAGAAATCAACCTTAGAAAGAATTTCTTTAATTCTTAAGACTCTTGAAAATGGTCAAGAATCCTGAGCCTTTTTAAGAGTCTTGAAAAGTTTCGAGAAATAATCTATACCTTCAAGTGATTTATGAACTCATTTTCGCAATGTTTCCGAATTTAATTTTATGCATGAAATTTACGAAATAATTTTTACAAGCTTTTATTTTCATAATATACGCGTTTCAACACTAGTAAGAATACGATCATATATACTAAATATGTATATTTGATTGCACGAGCTTTCCAACGCCAAGGCACCTCGTCCCTCGTCAATAAGAGTTGACGATCGTTTCATATGTCAATAATTTTCAGTCGACATTTCCATTGCGTCGGTGATTCTAACGAAAATCGCTCACCAATAAGTGTACAATTGTGGTCATTAGCGATAAAAAAAAGTGTTAATAAGGTGAAAAACTCGAAAAAAGTGTTTGCAGACGGTTTTCTCGAGAATTGGGTCATTCCACCATCGAGGTAAGTGGAAATATAACTTGCGTTAACATTTTTCCTCGTGGGTGTGCATACGGTGGAATAAAAATGATGATGAAAAGTATGACGTTGAAGATTCTTGCATCTGCAAAATTTTGTCTTTAAGCTAGTCGTCTCGCTACGTGCTAGTCAAATCAGTGTTATATTTTGAAAAGTACTTTAACAAATTATTGTGGTTCAATTGACGGTTTTAAAAATCAATTTGAGCACCAGCGTGTGTTTTTAATATGTAAATACATCCGCAGCCACGGTATAAATAGAAAATACACTTATATATGCAAATGTTCGATGAGATGTTTCTGTCATCTTGTTATATATTAGAAAAAACCATAATATTAGTCCGATTATGAAGAGCAATAGCTCATTTTGTTTATTGAAAGATGCTTCAACGATTTAACGGAAAGACTTTTTAGTGGTATTATTTTTTTTAAAGTTACAACCATTTGTATGTCTAATGTTAGGTTAAGTTGGATAAACAGACGGTTGTAATTTTTGTATATATGATATTACTGAAAAATGTCTTCGTTAAATCATCAGAGCAACTTTTAATTAACAAGCTGAGCTATTGTTCGTCATAATCGGACTGATATAATGATTTTTTCTAATATATAATTGGATGACAGAAACATCTTATTGAACATTTACACATATCATAGTGTATTTTCTTTTCAAATCGTGGTTGGTAATTTATTTATATATCCAGAACACATGCTGATGCCTAATTAAGTTCATAGAACCGTCAATTGAATCTGCAAAACTTGTGGAAACGCTTCCCAAAGTTTAGTACTGATTTGACTAGCAGGTATCGAGGCGGCTACCTTTAAAAATCATAACTAAGTAACGATTTTTTTCCAAGGCAGAAAATTTCGTTTTGCGCATATCTCCAGGCACTTTTTTCATTTTTTTTTAAATTTTTTTTTCAAAGATTGGCATTCAATTTTTTTTTTTTTTCGGTTGGCCAGTTCTACAGGCTCAACGGTTGAAGGAATATTTTTTTTATCAAGGCAGATTTATTCGTCTTGCAAATATCTCCAGGCACTTTTTTCATTTTTTTTTTTTTTTTTTTTTTTTCCCGAAAATTGGCGATTGATTTTCTGATTTTTCGGCTTGGCCAGTTGTACGAACTCAACGGTTAATGCAATATTGATTTCCCAAGGCAGATTTATTCGTTTTTGAGATATCTTTACGCCCGTATTTTTTTTCGCTTTTGAAAAAAAAAATTGTCCTAGTACTTGGCGAGTTCGTTAAAGAAGCTTTCGTACGATTATAATATTTATTTTTTAACGTAGGTGAGGTTGCTGCGGAAATTCCAGGTGGCCAAGGTAATGGGAACTATAATATGTTGCATGGTAAGCACTAAGCATCGAGATACTTAAATGAAAATCGTTTCCAGTTTCTCGAGCTAGGAAAAGGAATCTCCGCAAAAAAAGACGTCGGCAAACCATCAAACAAAACGGCGGCAACGTCCCACAAAGATACGGCCAAAAGCGCCCTAGAAAGAGGTCGAAGATTGGTAAAGGTAACATTCAAAAGCGATGTAAAATGTATGTACGATAATATGCTAACATTGATAGTCTACTATCGTATATATATTTTGCATCTTTGTGAATGTTACAAGTGTATTCATAGATGGAAAATAACTGGGGGGGACTATGTACAACGTTTCATGTCAGTATAATCATTTTTCAATCTTATTATCAATTCGTTTGATGGAATGTTTATATTCAATATTATTATAATAGTTGAAAATACTAAGTGAAGAAATTTGAAGCTACTGATTAGAATAGATTGTTATAATATCGCAGCAAAATAGACATTAAAGTCCCTGGTATTATTGATGGTCTGAGAGATTATCTAACTCGGGACCAACTAGATATATAGCGTTATTTTATTATCGTTAAGAAGTAACCAACCGATAGTTCTTCACGACAGTTTATTTTCGTTCGTCCACTATATAATAAAAATATCTGACTGCAGCCGCTATGCAAGTCAATCGAGGAAATGTCTTTCTGAGCCTCGTAGGGACCCAAAGCCTAGACTTCCGTTTCCTAATGGATTTACAAACCCGGATTGTTTCAAATAGGCCTGTAAGCTCCATTTTTTAATTTACTTACAGACCACCGAGCGCGAGTTTTCCTTAATTCTTCATGGGTACCGTCGGGTACCCATGAGGGGATAGAATTTAAGTGCCCACGTAAAATCCGATATTGGTCGCAGTTGAATAAAGTAGATGTGATAATTCTCATCAACAATCGAATGTAAGGTCACAAAAATGTGTCTTCCTAGAAGATTATTTAAATGTATAGTATTTTAATAATGCCTGTTACGCCTATAGCTCCGATAATAGATAATTTTGATTCGTCCATCGAGTTCAAATATCAAAGTACAATTTGTGCATCTATAGTATTCATAGATATTTGCAGCTTATGAAAATAATATGCAAAATGAACCATAGATTCTGAACTTCAAGACCACTTTGTAATAGGCGCAGAAGCTGCGATATATATATTTGATTCGGCAATCGAGTTTGAAGATGTTGTATGAATGCAGTACTTTACTGCAGTCCGAGAGCATGCGATGCTTTGCATTGTGTGCTTTTGCCCGCTTTCACTTGATTGCGGATTTGTACGACGGTTTTTAAACGACGATTGCCGATCAAAGTATAACTTGCGCATCTGTACTATCCATAACTATTTGTAGTTCATTAAATTATGAGCAAAATGAACCATAGATTCTGAACTTCTAGACCGCTATGTCATAGGCGCAGAAGCTGCGATATATATATTTGATTCGGCAATCGAGTGTGAAGATGTTGTATGAATGCAGTACTTTACTGCAGTCCGAGAGCATGCGATGCTATGCATTGTGTGCTTTTGCCCGCTTTCACTTGATTGCGGATTTGTACGACCGTTTTTAAACGACGATTGCCAATCAAAGTATAATTTGCGCATCTGTACTATCCATAACTATTTTTAGTTCATGAAATTATGAGCAAAATGAACCATAGATTCTGAACTTCTAGACCGCTATGTCATAGGCGCAGAAGCTGCGATATATATATTTGATTCGGCAATCGAGTGTGAAGATGTTGTATGAATGCAGTACTTTACTGCAGTCCGAGAGCATGCGATGCTATGCATTGTGTGCTTTTGCCCGCTTTCACTTGATTGCGGATTTGTACAACCGTTTTTAAACGACGATTGCCAATCAAAGTATAATTTGCGCATCTGTACTATCCATAACTATTTGTAGTTCATGAAGTTATGAGCAAAATGAACCATAGATTCTGAACTTCAAGACCACTTTGTAATAGGCGCAGAAGCTGCGAAATATATATTTGATTCGGCAATCGAGTGTGAAGATGTTGTATGAATGCAGTACTTCACTGCAGTCCGAGAGCATGCGATGCTATGCATTGTGTGCTTTTGCCCGCTTTCACTTGATTGCGGATTTGTACGACCGTTTTTAAACGACGATTGCCAATCAAAGTATAATTTGCGCATCTGTACTATCCATAACTATTTGTAGTTCATGAAATTATGAGCAAAATGAACCATAGATTCTGAACTTCTAGACCGCTATGTTATAGGCGCAGAAGCTGCGATATATATATTTGATTCGGCAATCGAGTGTGAAGATGTTGTATGAATGCAGTACTTTACTGCAGTCCGAGAGCATGCGATGCTATGCATTGTGTGCTTTTGCCCGCTTTCACTTGATTGCGGATTTGTACGACCGTTTTTAAACGACGATTGCCAATCAAAGTGTAATTTGCGCATCTGTACTATGCATAACTATTTGTAGCTCATAAAATAATAAGCAGAAATTGCAATATATCCATGTGTTTCGTTCATCGAGATTAGGTATATGGTCTTTGACCTGCGATTGGCGATCAAAGAATATAACGTGTGCTTATATGGTATATATAACTATATAAAGTACATAGATTCATAATGGACATTAAGCGTACATTTTGTTTTAAAACGACACACTGCTTAGGAAACGTTATCAAATGAGATAAAAAAACGTTATGGCAATGATACGTGTCTTGTCCAAGGAACTTCCTATTTACATACGATATTTCCGTATTAAAGTTTAATAAGAAAGTTTGATAAGTGAAAATACACTTACACAGGGTATACGAGTAATCGATTGGAAGTAATTATGTCGTGATTTCGGAAGTTTACAATTACCTTCGTATTTTTCGAGGTCAATTGCTCGATACTTTATAGGATCAACGTCGATATCTCGATAGTTTTTATTTTCAGTGTTCAAATCGATCTCTTCATAGCTTCCAGTCCCGAGTTTAATCGATCCCTAGTTTTCAGTGTCCAGGTCGGTCGCTCTTCAGTTTTCAGTGTGCAGGTCGGTCACTCCTTAGTTTACAATGTTCAGGTCGGTAGCTCCATATTCTTCAGAATCCAAGTTGATCGAATTATAGTTTGCATTGTCCAAGGTGAACAAATCATAGTTTTCAAGCTCTAAATAGTTAGAATTATAGGTTTCTGTGTCCAAGAATTATAGGTTTCTGTGTCCAAGTCGATTGAATCGTAAATTCCAGTGTCCATGTCTATTTTCTTATAGCTTTGCGTTGAGCACTGTCTTGTCTCTAGGGAAATTCAAAGTGACATGCATCGAAACATTTATTCCTTTTCAACTCTATTTTTGCATACTTTGCAAGTATGAGATACCGATAAAATCATGTAGAAATCCTTTAAAAAAACAGTGTATGTCGGCAAATAATTATCATTTTTATCAAGAATTAATGCTTCCAGATGGTTGCCGCGTCTATGTTTTATAATGCTTAGTACAACCGCGGCAACCATCTGGAAGCCTTAACTTCTATACCTTTATCTGTACAACAACAACAAAAACAGTTGCTGAATAAGAAATTGCTTGGACAAGAATGCGAATCAACATTTTTCTTCATCACAGATCTCACTGATCGTGTTAAAATTACGATTGATAATTCATTTACTATTGGCACCTTTATTGTAAAATGTAATTTTACAAAATAATTAAAATTAACATAAATAAATATCGACCAATATCGCATTTTTCGTATCTGTTATCCTTTTAATCTTAATCTAACAGAAACAAATGCGAGTAGTATAGGCCATTACTTCGAGTATCTGTTTGAAGACTAATTGCAAGTAATTGCAAAAGTCTGAGTTTTTCTATAGATTTCCATACTGGAACAAATTCAGCGACCGAAATTTCGCTTGCGCTATGGAGAAAGTGAAAATATATACCGGGATACTAAATCATGAACATAAGGTTAATTCATAGATAAAATTTTTCAGCACGCAATGTGCACTAGTGTGGTGATTGAAAAAAAAAAATTAAATAAGATAATGTGCGCTCCAATCATTGTAAACGTTAGATGACATTACAAAGTGGTTACTCGTAAAAGGGAAATGCGAACAAAAATGTTTAGAGGTACCCCACAGCGCTGTTGTAGTTTTCGTAGATTTTTCGGTTCAAATGCCGACTAAAAATGATAAATATGGTCAATAATTATTTGGCCATTATCTAGAGGTATGCGCGAAGTATATAACGCTGGCATATAGATGGCCACGGGGACTGAGTGGAAGATGCGGTGAATATATTAATTTTGCACATGTTTTTTCAAAGACCGTTCTCAGAAATTACATTTTTACAGAATTCACGTTGTACGCCAATACACCAGAAACTGAGAAACACTGCTTTACGCATCTCGCATGCCAGTTGATACTAATAATAAGGCTTGTTTTTAGGCAATTCCATTGCATTATTAAGATTGGCTAAGGAAAAATGATGAAGAATCAATATGCAAGGCGCGAAAAAAAAATTGAATTTAACCGATTTGTACCCGAAATCTTAATTATTGGAGTTAATATTTCAAGGGGAAAACTGTAAGGTAGTGTCCAGTGAAACACAAACACTACTCATTACTTTAGGCGCTACACCTTGCCATCCCTGGTTCAAGTGTACTATATAAACTACCATTTAAAAAACAATTGAAAAAAAATATTGCGAAAAATCCGTTGTTAGAGAATCGAAAAAGGAACAAAAAAGTCTTATAACATTTTCAACCTATATATAAGATGTAACAGCGTGTCAAAGCAAAAGAACGGCTCTATTTTTCAAAATAACGGTCTACTAAATTTTTTCAAAAAATCCATTGAAAGACAAACGAACAAGAAAAAAAGCCCTCAGAGTTTTTTTTCTCAAGACATTAGTTCAGAGGCCTTGCTTTCAAGTGTACTATATAAAGTACTATTTTAAAAGAAATTCTAGAAAAATATTGCTAAAAATCCACTGTTGGAGAATCGAAAAAGAAACAAAAAAGTCTTATAACATTTAAAAAAAAGTTTTTCTAACATGTAACAGCGTGTGAAAGCATAAAAAAGGCTCTATGCTTTCAAATAACGGTCTAATAAAATTTTGGTAAAAATCCGTTGTTAGACAAATGTAAAAGGAAAAAAAAACTTTAGACTTGTTTTTCTTAAGTCAATAGTTTAGGCGCTACGCCTTGCCAAAGTTCATTTTTTGCAGAAGCAGAAAATTTCGGGGTCGTCGTCATAAAAATGTTTACACTAGACGAGCTTTAGACTGTAGATTGTTAACAATGTCAACTTAAACATCAACGTCCATGAATATAAACATTCCAACTTGTGCAGATTTTGATGATTTTTGTAAAGTCTTATTTCGCAAACGTTTCTGGGAATGCAGATACCGATGTTAATTGATGTATGAAAAAATGTACAACCATTATGGAATGCACTAACACTTTCTTCTATCTGCAGCCCCAAAGTGTGTCGTCTGTTAGATGCAGAATATAACGCATATAATTCTTCCTTGCGGCCACTTATGTTGCTGTGAGAAATGCGCAAAAACTCTCGCACAATATCCAGCAAGAGAACGGCGCATCTGCCCAAAATGCCGCGGGCCAATCAAGGAGTGCCTGTATGCATATATGGAAGCTAATTGAGAAACATCAAGTGTGTGTGTAAAAAAAGACGCGGTAGCTACTGTTGTTTAACGCATTAACGCAACTTTAAAGAATCAAGTAAGAAAATTGAGCACTGATTTGACTTCCATAGTCGTTACCGAGCCTCCTTAGGACGCAGTGATACACCGCCAGAAATTTTGTCGCTCAACGCTAAACGCCTATAGACCTGTCTCTCTCTACTACAGCTCTGTCTCGCATTATTTTTTTTATTTTTTTTTATTCTTTAAAAAAACGGCCATATCGAATGAGGAGCCAAAAACTTAGCCCAATTCTACAATACTCCCGCGTATTACCTGAAAATACGGATTTTATCTGCCGTATCGTTCGCAAGAAAACAGCTTTCAGTATTTTTGCGGGGTAGGGGGGTATCACTGCCTCTTAACGTTTAAAAAAATGTTTATCTCTTCAGAATTTTATTCGCTCAAAAAAATGTTTTAAGCTTAACAATTTTTATCGATTAAAAAAAATGTTCGTGCTAAAAAAAAAATCATATTCCAACAAACTTTCATCGATTGGAAAAATCAAATTTTAACAAATTTTAATCACTGAAAGAAAATGAAATTTCAACAGATTTTTATCGCTTACAAAAAATTAAATTTTAAGTAATTTTTATCACTCAAAATGAAATTAATTTTCGACAATATTTTATCGGTTCACAAAAATTTTATTTAAATGAATAAAAGCTCGCATTAAGAAATCAGTGTTTCTGAACGTTTTGACGAATTGTTAAGAGAAGTTGATTTTGCATTCTTTACAACGAAAGATAAAACATTTTTCTTGAATAATCATTTGAAAGTCTTGAAAAAAATTTACTTAGTCTAGAAATCTACATGAATTTAAATAATAAATTGTCGATTATTTTTCAAATGAAACATTTTAAATTTTTTATAAAAAAGTGTTTTTGAGTTTTTGCCAATTGATAAAATATTCTCAAAAAATGTTGAATATTCATATGGAATGAATATAGAGGAAGTATAAAAGTCATAAGTTGATATATTATTCAAACAAACAACAATACGTGTCTTAAAAATTTCCGTTATACCTACTAGTTTATGTAAACATTTTTTTTGCAGACAAACTTTCAATTTTTTGCGATAAATAAATAAAAGTCCAAAAAAAGAATTAAGAAATCAGAATACCTAATCAGTAGAAAAAGTTATTTGTCCATTTTTCAAACAAAAGAAAAAGCGTTTACCATAGAGGATTATTCTAAAGTTCTCAAAAAAAGTACTCAGTTGAAAATTCCCCATAAATCTGATTAATAAATAGGCCATCATTCTTCTAATTATCCATTCTTTATTTTTATGAAAAAAGTATTTTTCAATTCTTTCCAAATGATGGAAAAAAATCACTGAGCGAATTCAAAATTTACAGAATTACTATAACTTTACTACATTTTTCAAGCAAATGATAGTCCCTACCTTGACGATTTCCGCACATTATTTTTTGATGTTAAACAATTATATTTTTTCGTAGACAAACTTTCAACTTCCTTACGGACAAAGTCGTCGAAATAACGTGTCTGTGTCTTTTGGCACAAGCGGAGGAAGCTGAATGCACCATGTTGGACGAGGACACTTTTCAGAGACTGATAATCGAAGAGTTCGGCAGATGTCTAAAGGAAATAATCGAATCGGTTCACAAGGCCGAGTCAACCTAGCAGACGAATCCTAGAACGAGAATCGCGCGTCGAGCGTCTGAAACTGACAAAAACGCTACGCTCTTTTTTATGCTCTATTAATATATATGACGATTGAACGCTAACGTTTCTCACAACTTCGAGTAAAAGCGAAGAAGCGTGCGCTGAAAAATGGTGGATTACCAAAGATCGTATGTGAAATAATATCGCGAAAGAGTTTTGGGCGGTTAATTTTCACACAATGCCCAATTAATCCGATAGCATTCATCGTAAAACAATGAAAGATGTTTTCTCTTTCGGTTTTTCGTTTTTCTTCTCTCTGCATTTATAAACGAGATACACAAATAATCTCCAGTCCATTCCTCGGTCGATGTATTTTTCCAAAGCTTCAAACGGCCACGATTACAGCGTCGATTACCATTATTATTTCCTTCTCGTAGTCATTCAAACGCTCGTCTACAGTCTCGAAAATTGTCTTTGTATACTGTTGAATCGGTAACTTCCTAATTTTTCAAATACTCATCGAATCGTCTTAAGTATGAGATACTCTGTAGAATTAATTTGTTTCTCGAAAGCAAAACCTTAACTCTTCATATTCACCACAAACAACTGATATTTTATCGACAATAGAATTAACAAAAACATGTTCACTCTTTAGTAGGCGTGCACATCGGGATTTTTATGAGTGCAAAAAAAAAGATAACATGGCGAACTTGAAGTTTTTTTTTTCCTAAATAATAACATTCAGAAAAAAATGAAATAATTATGACGGTTTTACCTTCTCCAGTAAAATTGTTTTTTTTTTTCACGCAACAAAAACGATTGATGTTTCCCGGAGGATAAATCTTTTTTAAATCGCAGTAATATACAAGCCCATCCACGTATAGCACCAAGTAACTTGGATTTTTAACGCTTACCGCCTCGTAGTAATTTGCTATATATATGTAAAGGGAAAGAGGGAGAAAGTTAGCATAGATTGAGGACAAATGTTAAATAGTTAAAAAGAAAAAATATATATATTACATATATCACAGAGTATAAAAGGGGATCGATCGTTATTCGCTGATTCCTGAATAATATAGATTAAATGAGCGACTTAATATTGTGTACAAAAAATAACAGAAATAGCGCTTTGCGAATGAAGTTCCGGTCTGAGCGATCTTCAAGGTTTTTGAGGGGCAATGTCTTTACTTTTCGTTTCTTTTTCCTCTAAGTAGCCTGCCAGTATTCATAGTTGCGATATATATATGTGTTTTTTGAGATACGCATTAGATAAGAATTCATGCTCTTCACAAAATCTCAATTAAACAGTTTATATAAGCATTTTGTGTAAGATTACATACTTCACAGACTGAAAAAAGTGGATCAATCGTTATTCGCTGATTAGTGAATAATATAGATTAAATGAGCGACTTAATATTGTGTACAAAAAAAAACAGAAATAGCGCTTTGCGAATGAAGTTCCGGTCTGAGCGATCTTCAAGGTTTTTGAGGGGCAATGTCTTTACTTTTCGTTTCTTTTTCCTCTAAGTAGCCTCCCAGTAGTCATAGTTGCGATATATATGTGTTTTTTGTTAAGAAACGTATTAGATAAGAATTCATGCTCTTTATAAAATCTCAATTAAACAGTTTACATAAGCATTTTGTGTATTATTATTATTATTATTATTATTATTATTATTCCTGCGGCCGATTCGCTCCCGCCGAGTTTTGGACATATACAAAATTCCAGCGTGACATTACGAACGTTTTCCGAAGATAAGTACAATTATTTAACAAATAGTAAATAAAATGCTTATTTTACCGTTATACATTTTCGAAATTCATTTCCGAGGTTTGTTTTTATTACTTTGACAACAACCGGCCGGAAAAATGGCTGTTTCTTAAATTACTTAAACCTCTTCAAAAGAAAAAAAAAAGCTGCGATCGAAAGATTCATGGTGTTACTGCAAGGAAAATAAAATCTTGCGTATGAAAATCCCTTGAGCACTGTTCGCTGAATCATGCACCGAGTGTAAAATCCACGTATCCGGTTTTTATGCAATTGTTGAATCGACTAGTTTGTAAAGATATTACAAAATCCTTCGTGTTCAATCCTAAGAAGAAAAAATTTGAAATAATTTTTTCAAATTTTTTTCTCCATTGAGGGAAGGATTAGTCGTTATAATAAACAGACTGTTTTTTAAATTACTTTTACTTCTTCAAAAGGAAGAAAAAAAAGGCTCCTATTAAAAGATTCGAGATGTAACTGTGAACGTGATAAAATCTTGCGTACGAAAATCCCTCGAGCAGTGTTCTCTGGATCACGCGCAGAATGTCAAACCCATAATCCTGGTTTCTATATAACCGGTTAGCCCAAAAGGCTTGTAAAATTACAAATAAAAAAAATTCCTGTGCTCATTCTGGAGAGGAGCAATTATTATTCTCTATCTTCAGCGTGGAAAAGATTTATCCTTGTAATAAACAAAATGAGCTATCACTCGGTGTAATCGATAAAGAATTACAGATGATATTTGGAAAAAACCTAACAAAAATGTGTCCGATAAACAAAATGAGCTATCACTCGGTGTAATCGATAAAGAATTACAGATGATATTTGGAAAAAACCTAACAAAAATGTGTCCGATTGAAAAAAAAAGTTAATCGTCAAATCTTTATGCAAAATCGTCACTGTTGATTTTTCATTTGATTGAGTATACATGCTTCAATACAAATCACCCTCCATTATTGTTTCTCAATGGATTAAACTTGAAAGAATCAATTTCTTACAAAAATGTAGCACTGATTTGTCTTCTGTAGTCGTCATCGAGTCTCCTTAAGACGCAGTGATACTCCGCCAGAAATTTCGTTGCCTAATGCTCATTGTCTATAGGTCGGTCTTTCTCTAAAATAGCTCTGTCTCTCTCGCACTATTTGTCTTTTAAAGAAATACTGAAGTTAAAACGAAATTTTTTGAAGCCCTATTCTTTAGTGCTAACACTCGTTTGTGTTGACTTTTCGTCGTGTCGAGTTTTCGGTGTCGAACTTTCGTCGTGTCGAGTTTTCGGTGTCGAGTCTTCGGTGCTGAAGTTTCGTCGTGTCGAGTTTTCAGTGTCGAACTTTCGTCGTGTCGAGTTTTCGGTGTCGAATTTTCGTCGTGTCGAGTTTTCAGTGTACATTTTTTTAAGTTGCGAGGTGGCTAGATTTCGGTCTAGAGATACTCGGTGTAGAGCTGCGTGCGTGTTCAGTCGTTTGGAGTAAACCTTTAGTATTGATTTGCTTTCGTGTAAAGCTGTTGGTGTTTAGTTTTTGGTATAGAGTTATTTTGTGTTGATTTTCTTACGTGTACAGTCTTCTGTGTCGACTTTTTGTGTAGAGCTATCTTTGTGTAGACTTGGGAGGTGTAGAGTCGGTCCCCTGCCTTCTATGCGAGGTTTTTTTTTTAAATCTAAGTCTCCCAGTGGCTTTTTTTTTCTCCATGACGGTAAAAGCTGTGCCACTTCTGACAGTTGAGATACGGGCTCGAATTCGAGATAAAAAAAACTGACTATTCGAATTGTCACGTTGCTTTCCCGTTAATTTCTATCTTCTATGAAAATACTGATTTTCTTTTTTTTTTTTATTATTGTTGTGTGATTAATCAGGTTTGTTTGGAATATTTAGAATAGCGCGGGGTCATTAGCTACTGCTGTCATACCACAATACACACTGGGATAAGGGCAGGCGGGCGTGCAGGTGGCCCTTTGATCGCGGCATACTTTTTTCCGTCTGGCTATTCCGACTATCGCGAATTCCTTCAATTTTTCAAACTACTTTTTCCATCTGTTTCGATATTCTATGCGAGTTTTGTTTTGAATCTGAGTCTCCCATTGCCGTTTTTTTTCTCTCTGACGTTAAAAGCTGTGCCACTCCTGACAGTTGAGATACTGGCTCGAATTCGAGATAAAAAAAAGTGACAATTCGAATTGTCACTTTTTATGAAATTTCTGCTTTCCTTATTTTTTATTATTATCTTTGGTTTTGCCTTAGTTGTGTGATTAATTAGGTTCGTTTGGAATATTTAGAATAGCGCGAGGTCATTAGCTACTGCTGTCATACCACGATACACGCTGGGATAAGGGCAGACGGGCGTGCAGGTAGCCCTTTGATCGCGGCATACTTTTTTTCCGTCTGGCTATTCCGACTATCGCGAATTCCTTCAATTTTTCAAACTACTTCTTCCCTTTTTCCATCTATTTCGACATTCCATGCGAGTTTTTTTTTTTAAATCTAGTCTCCCATTGCCTTTTTCTCTCCCCGACTTTATAGCCTGCGCCACTCTTGACAGTTGAGATATTGCCTCGAATTCCAGAAAAAAAAACTGACGATTCGAATTGTCACCTTGCTTTCCCGTTAATTTTTTATCTTTCATGAAAATTATTTTCTTAGTTTATGCACTTCAGTTTGTCTTATTTTCTTTGTGTACGCACTTTTCCAACTGGATTTGTATCATGAGTCTACCAATGTTGACATCTTTTTAACTAATCCGTTTCAAGTCTTCAATGAAGAAGGAATCATTTGATAACGATGCAGATGGTCGTCCATCTTAAGTTCACCTGTCATCAAGGACATCAGCGTGTTGTCTTCATTCTATTTTACAAGGTCACTTTGACACGTGCTCAGGTCGAACGAACATTGCTTGTTGTCAATCACTCGAACATCGTAGGAAGTCAGTTGATCGTAAATCTGGATGTTCATCTATTCGTGTTGCATGTCTCGGTTCTATTTCACTGTTTGTGCGGTAAATTGGTGAATTATTCGTGAATATATTGAAATGGAAATCTGATGGCGTGTATAAACATATTTCTAAACGTGTCCGTGTACATATTGCCTGTCTCGGATGTAACCATAAAAAAATAAAAATAGAGGTCAAGTGTATTGCAAAATATCAAATTCCGCACGATGGATTTTCGTGACCAATTTTAATTCTGCATTTTGAGGGTTCGGCCACGTTCGGCTACTAAATAGACGATCATACCATATTAGCGTCTGATTTTATTGATTCGGGCTCTTGTTTCTACTTCGGTGATTTAATTTAATTGGTTCTGATGCTTATTCCTGCTGTAAATAGTTCCATGAAATGAAAACGTTGATTTTGTGTAATGTGATATCGCTTAAAGTGACGCGATATGTTCCACGTGACCTGTGAATGCAAAATAATCACGATAGGGCTCGTATAGGGCCGTGTGTTATTCGTCGATTTATCGAAACTTGATATTTCCAACGCTTACATAAATGTTTCCAATCGGATTCTTCGATAAGCTCATCAAACGATTTTTGCGTTAGTTCTCAAAATCGGAAATTCTACAATCAGTCAAAGGACAACAAAGGAAGTTGGAAAAATCATTTTTTAACAATTTTCTTGAAACAAAAAAATGTAGAGAAACATGGACCGAAAAATGAAAAGAGAACACCTTCATTTTTCGTTATAATTTTGCGGGAACTTTAATTCAAAAAGAACTTTCTTAGCGATTATTCAAAAGTTTTAACTTTTTTCGTGAGCACTGTGAATAATTATTTTATCGATCGTTGCGAAAATATAATGAAAGTTCACCACTCTAAATTTTCTGATAGTTCACTTGAATAATCGAGTTTACTAAACCGATTAATATAATAATCAATTACACAGAGAAAAATAATTGGTTGAATAGGCTTTGACCGATGAAATTGGATGGGCCAATGAACTAGATGCTTGCGGAATAAAATCGGTTAGCTGGAGCGGCAATTCTGATTGGTCCGACGGATCAATTAGCTGGGAGCTAACAGATTGGATAACAAAATCTTGTCAAGCGAACTAATAAATTGGTTGACCTAGCCGATCATTATTACCTTGCGTATAAACCTTGATTTTTTAATTGACATTCCACATCCATTGGCTTCCAAAAACGCGACCTTTCGCCTCAACTTATGGAGATGTGCTATATCGACTGAGTTTCTAAAAGTATAAAAAGAGATAGGAATTTGTTGCACATCACGTTAATAATTGTACGTATTAGACAATTTTGCCTGGAATCCAACCGACCAAAAGTAGGAGAAGGTGAAAAAATTTCCAACACGTTGATCTAACACCTAATTCGGAAAAAAAATTTCTGACCTCATTCTAACAGGTCTGAAAGTCCATAATCATGTTTTTGAGAAAATGTGTCTGAAGATTTTAGGTGATACACGGTAAAATATATTTTGCTCAGCCAGTAATTATATCTAAAACTATTTCCGTTTTTTCTGGAATAACATTTTTTTCTACCAGATCAACAAATACGATTCCCAGAGTTACAAATAAATTGGTAGCCTGGTCGAAAATTATTTATTCATAAATATTTCTAGCCCCAATATAAATTATTTCCCGTCGGTATATTATCAAATGCTTTTTTTTCATCTATGTTGGTATTACATATCCGCTTGACCCTATATTAGGTTGATAGGGTTAAGAAGACCTAAGCTAAGACCTCAACTAATCGCCCTTAAGGTCGTTTCTCCGCCACATTTGATTTTCTGGATAAAAGATATAATCTTTGGATTGGAGATGCGAAGACCAGTTCACCGTTCTCGAATGTTATCTGAAAAATCAGGTGAGAAAGAAATTTGCACTACGGTCAATGTTACCAACTGAAGGGAAATACATTTTCTTAATTAAATGCAATGTACAGGAATCACTTACAAAAGTTCACTCAGCCGAATTGTTTTCAGACTGCAGGTTGGATATTCTCATCTAAGATGATTGGAAAGTGTAATTAGTAACGGGACCTAATGCGTTTTAGTCGGAGACCTTTGATGTTTGAGTACGGAGCAAATTTGATTTTACTGCAGAGCAAAGAGATGAAGTAAAACCTTATTTGATTTTGACTAAAACATCACGCAGCTCTGATTAAATTGGTTCATAGTTTTTTCGTTATTAATTACAGTTTCTCAAGTGGTGTTACACCACTTCAACAGTGAACACATGCTGAAATTCCCGTATGTGTTCAATCGTGATAAGCTAAGCACTAAGAGTTCACTATGATAGTTTACCCTGAAGAGTAGTCCACTTATATACAAGAGTTTCATCGTACAGAATTGTTTTTTAGGGCAGATTTGTCTTCCCATTATCACACAATCTTATATGTAAAATTATGAATAATTTTTTAAAATAATAGGTGACAATCCATGTCGATTTAATTACATTGTGAAATGTTGTTTCTTAGGGTCGAATTTGAAGATTCAAGTTTGAACTTTCGCATGATATATTTTGTAGTCAATTGTACGAAGATGATATATGAGAACGCCAGAATTTTCGGATTTTCGTATTATCAAAATACAATTTGTAATTTAGTCTTTGCAGCTGTTTGTAAATTGCGAATTGCGGCATTTTTTTTAAATTTTTTAAGCGCCCAGAAGCATTGCTAAATATTTTTTAGAAATATCGTCTTTGCCGAGAACTTTTATTTTGCATCAAATTTCAAGAATCTCGATCACTAAAAAGATTGAAAAACACTAGCTTTTTTGACCAGGTCGACTGCACACTTTTTTGAGCTTCCGGAAAAATTTAAACGTCCGGCAAACACTCGCCCAGTAAATACAGACCAACAATTTCATTTCTGTTTCAACACAATTGCCCACACAGCGATGCATCTGCTACTTTACAGGGGTGTCATCTAATAATTTAATTCTTGAGTAGGAAATTGTACCATTACAGTGATGTCCTCGTAGCTTGTGTTAACTTGGAATCTCGCAACAGAGCGAGATGTGTTTAATAACAGAAACCAGCATCATACATAATTAAAATATGCTGAAATAGAGCGCATTATATTTCATTATAAGCTGATGACCACACTCACAATGCCATCACGAATGACGAAAGAACTTTGTCTTCTTTACATAGAAACAAAATATGACACAACAGGTGTAGTATCTTTGGATTTCCAAGTGCCACGACAAATTTAGTGCAGCTAAAGAGCTCTGAAGGGCTGCTCGTGATATCAAGTTCGAGTTGGTGATTGTCGAGGTGGAAAAGAAAGTACCTGGGTATATATTAAGGTCTTTCGAAATTCCAGGCAGTAGTGGATCTCCTTGAGAACTCCTTTGAAACTTCAACTCGAAATTACAAACACAGACCTAGGTAAACTTTGTCATGGAACGTTTCTTCAGTAATGTTAAGTATGCCTGGGCGACTACCTACTGCAGCAACTACGAACTCCAATGCCAACGAATTGCTGCTCTCAGGAAGAAATTTCGACATAGAAAATGCTCTCTGTTAATCTTTGTGTAAGAACATAGTGCTGAGATACGTTTATTTTTGCACAAGCTACAAAAGTGATCAAATAAAGTTGAAAGCATGGCATCATGATCCATTTAAGGCCCATGGGACGATATGAACTTAAGATTATCAATCTGGTTATTTTTTGGTTGCATCGGTCCGGAGAGTGAAACGCTTCAAAACGATTTTTGTCATTTCGGATTTACCGATGTTCAATTTGGAATAATAATTCAATGAAAAAAAAAGTCCTTTAAAAATCGAAAATGTTTATTTAAAAAAAATGTATTCAGAAGTGAATTGAAAAACCCAAAGCTAATTATTTTCCAAATATTATTATGAACACCCAAGAAAATTGGCGAAGGTAAAATTGAAGTTTATATTTACTCATTTTGCAGAAAACTTCAATAAAAAAATCTAGCTAGACGTTTAATTCAAACCAGTTTATCCCAAACAGATTTCCATTAGGGAATTCCGCATACGCATACCGTAAATTACATAAAGTCAGTGAAAGTACATTAGCCGATAAAACAGTGAACAAAACGAAAAATTCAATGAGTCCAATAAAATCCAAATAATCCATTATTCATTATGTAGAACCTTTTTTCCGTAGATCAAACCATCTCGATAGTTTGTATTCACGATATTTCATGTAATTTTATTTTATTCTGCTATCACTTATTCCTGCAGTTTGTCATGCAAATGTTTAATAACAAAGAGCTGAATGTGTGCCGAAAAGCGAAAATGAAAACGGCAATATTTTCATTAAACTATTCGCAGCCCTTTGAGATAACGGCCCTCAGGGCAGGTCGAGATTAATCTTCTGCATTTTTGTCACGTCTTTCGAGGTATCACTGGCAATCCTCTGTCAGTCGTATGTCTTTTCGTAACTGTTCGTTCGGAGTCGGCGACTCAAGTCGACTCTCACGCTTTTCGAAGTTTTATGAGTCAACGTAATACTGGTCAAGCGGCGGATTCTCTAGCCATCGGTTCGCACATCAGCTACCCTTACGGTTCGCAGGTGCGTGCGTGCGTGCGTACGATCGATCAGTCGTGCGTGACACGCAACACATGCGCGTGTTACGCATTATTGCTCAAAGATAGCCCGGGACGGAATAGGAGCTGTGCCAAATCGATTGCTAACCTCGTGTATGTACAGCTAACGCATGTTTGTATGTATTTTTATATGTTACGTACCCTATCGTACACGTTTATGTCGGAGCCATATAATGTTCCAGGTTTTATGTACGATTCCCCCGTGTTTTCCCTCTAACGAAGCCTTTGTTTCCTAAAAGATCATGTTACCCTCCGCCATCATATGCTCACACCATTAAAATTCCTCGCAACGACAGGATTCATAGACATGACTTACAAAAGTCAATGTGAGTAAGTAATTTTCGTACAAAATCGTTTCGAACGGTGTTACATACAAAAATCTTTGTGCCACTCATTCGAGGGTCGAGTATTAAGGTTGTCGCATTAACCTTTCTGAACTTTGAGACTTAACAGTTTTTTTATATAGTCGTTGAATCTCTTCGAGATGCGATTGCAAAGTTTCAAGCTGGGTTATAGACTACATTAACCAGAAAATGAATATTTAAAAAAGAATTCTTATGCACGGGCTCTTATGGGAAACTAACCGATTTCGAAGTTCGGAACGGAAAATTAACATGTATAAACTGAACTTTTATACAATATAAAATGTGCCGTGGATTTCTTAGAGTGTCACGATTCCATGTAAAATATAGAAAAGGGACGTTATCGAAGTGTTTGGGTGCAATTCCAACGTCAAACACATCATCGCCACTCAGAAGTTAAGGATAACCGGATGTAGAGGACGATGATAGAAATCAACATAAGTTCTAGTGTCTTTGTTTCCTAAAGGATCATGTTACCCTCCGCCATCATATGCTCTCACACCATTAAAATTCCTCGCAACGACAGGATTCATAGACATGACTTACAAAAGTCAATGTGAGTAAGTAATTTTCGAACAAAATCGTTTCGAACGGTGTTACATACAAAAATCTTTGTGCCACTCATTCGAGGGTCGAGTATTAAGGTTGTCGCATTAATCTTTCTGAACTTTGAGACTTAACACTTTTTTTGGTTGCAGGGTTAAAATTCCGAATGTTGAATACACGACGGTTTGAAATTACGAAATTTAATATCTCACCTGAATTTTTGACGAAATGTTTTCTCCCGAATTTTTGACGAAATGTTTTCTCCCGAATTTTTGACGAAATGTTTTCTCCCGAATTTTTGACGAAATGTTTTCTCCCGAATTTTGTCAAAAATGTAGGTGACATTTCAAGTTTCGGAATTTTAGACTTTCGTTCATTTACTACTCCGAACTTTAACCCCGATTCCCTTGCCTTTCGGAGACAAAGTACCGAATGGTAAATACTCGAAGGTCTGAAATTCCGAAATTTAATATTTCACCTACATTTTTGACAAAATTCGCTAGAAAAATTTTCGTCATAAATATAGGTAAGATCGTTATTTTCGGTACTTTCACCTTCGCAGTTGCACGACATAATATCACAAGTTCAAATATCACACAAAAATATTACGATTTTTCGTAGTGGTTTTAGTCGTGGCGCAAATATTTGATTCTCTATCTACTTTTTTTTTGTGTCATAAATTTACCTTCAAAACGACAAAATTTAACTCTGACAGTGTAATGATACAAAATATCACTACGCGTTCAAGGGAGACTCTGATGATATATTTTAGTTAATACTATTTATGTTTTTCAAGATTACGAAGCATCTACAAATACGTGTTTATTCTCACTGTGATTAATTAAATTTGGACATACATAAAAATGTTAGAGATTTACAGAATTAACAGAATTTTCGGAACAGTGTGTCAATTGACTAGTTGGTTCGCAAGGACTATCTTAATTGATTTTGCTGTCACCTGGAGAAAGCTTTGTTTTCAAAAGAAATTTATTAAAAACGATTTCCATGCCAGGCAACGCAGAATGGTCCGAACCCTCGAGAAAAGTAATTTAACTTCGAAATGTCATTTACCAAGAACTGAAGAATGGTTGAACCGTTCGGGCTGGATTTAGGTACACAAGAAATTTAGATTTGATGACGTTTCGAAGTTCAATAAAAACCGTGAAGAAGCCGGTTCTCCTCATTAATTCTATATGTGGAATCCCAAGACTATTTTATTTTCTATAATCCTGTTTTAATAACCAAAACTGGGTCTTACATCTATAGCGCAGTTTATGGTAAACCGAAAAAAAAGTTAAGCAGCGAAAATAACGAGTGGATGGATCTGAAGCAATTTTTGCGAAGAAGAGAATGAAGCAAGGGATGAGGATTTCATCCGCGTTGCTCGCAATCTGCATTTTAGACATTGAAGGAATCATGTAAACAGGTCAAGCAGGAAGAGCGGTGATCGGGTAGAAGTGACCCGAGTTTAACTAGGCGATTACGTAGTCTTACCGAGCAATGGAGCGACGATAAGAGAGATGTTGAGAACAGTGGAACGATATATTTGCATAAAAGGTATTGCGTACCGAAAATCCAATGCAATCTATTCTCAAGGTCTCTTGACAACTAAATAGGTCAGTCGACAGGGATTTAAATCTATAAAAGGGTTACTAGTCTTGAAACTTTCCTTTAGCGTTCAATTCGCTACTGTAATGTTAATTCTGATGGAATTATCGATGCAGATTCCCTGATTTGAACGACGGCCACATGTCGAAAAAAAGATATCTATGATCGTAAAAATGCACAATTTTAAGGGTTTTCATAATAAGTCAATACTACAAAGCTTTGCGATTTTTTCCCAGCAATTACTCAGAAAGGAATACATAAAGAGAAAAACTTAGATCAGTTTTTTGAATACATTGAAGACATAACTCGCTATTTCTAGCACTTGCAGAGGATCCAAACCTGTTACATAACACCAAAATGTACGTGAGAAAATGAATTTCGCCTTGAAGAAGAAATTCTCTAGTTGTGCAAAGTTAACAAATTATCCAGATCTATACTTAAGTAACTAGTTTACTCTTACTCCACCGTTC
Organism: Tromatobia lineatoria; assembly: GCA_949699805.1. NCBI lineage: Eukaryota > Metazoa > Arthropoda > Insecta > Hymenoptera > Ichneumonidae > Tromatobia > Tromatobia lineatoria. Next base: position 910,846 of record OX453045.1, read on the forward strand.
AAGGATTAAAATCGTATTTTTTAAAGTTCAAAAAAAAAAATAAAAAATAAAAAATTTCTGCAGTAAGATTTTTCCCTTTCTAAGATAAAAATAATTAATTAAGTAATCGAACTTTACTTGCGATAAAATCTTGCAAATTAATAAATGTATTCATTAAAAAAAAAAAAAAACTCGCTATGAGACGTGAGCATGAATCTCTCCACAATTCTTAAATTCCTCGCACTAACTTTCTACCGAGATGTGGAAAACTAACTATACTTTTAATCCTTTATCACTAGATGCTATGGCAAAGAAACTTCGCCGATCATCGCCTTCTCCAAGTGAGCTCACAAACACGTGCACTTGGTCCGTCCATCAGGTCATCCTCGTCTTGCATCTTGTGTGATTCGATTCATGGCTGCAAACTATCGCACCAGAATTCATCGCCCGGCCGTGGAAACTCACGTTAATTGATTTTACACCTTGAACATCTACGCCGACCAAATAATTTCCACAATCCGAACAAATCATACAACTACCATCAGATTCACCCAACCACTACTCATACAAACACCTCAACACCCAACTCCATTAATTACAAATCCGCCTATACCAACGCTCTCTAACCGCCCGAACACAAATACTACACCTGCATGCAACACTCCATTCGATGACTTTTACACCGTTCCGAGCATTTCGACAAATTATACGCCCGACTTGGCACGTCGACGTCGAAAACACACCAAACTGCGTCACATTCGATCCTTATTCTCCTGAAATCCGGCTCAGAAATCTCGCCAAACGGTCTGAGGAGAAATTGAAGAATCACGTGGATCTATATTTAGCGTCCATCATCTTAATGAATAAATGACAATTTATTGAAAAAAAAAATGCAGGAAAAAAAACCGAAAATATATCTACAAATGTCAAGTAAATATTGTTTATACATACAGCGAAAGAAAGTCTTGAATTTGAAGGTAATAACATAAGCTAAAAAAAGAAAGCGAAAAAAAGTTGTTACTGGCGTATTCGCAGCACGTTACTTTCTCATCACATTTGTTACCGTCTTAAAGTTTTCATCGTGACTTTACTGGAGTATAGTCATGAATACGAATACTAGAGTATAGCACTAATAGAAATTTAAGTAATTTAATACATTATTTGCCATCTACGTTTCTCGCTATAATTTATCACGACCGCGTTCTCAAATTCGAATTTAAGCTGCGACCCGCCCTCGTTATGTGTTGGTAAACCGACCAGTGAATAGACAGTTAAGATGAAAAAACCCAGCGAATGAACGCTTTTTATGTACGTGCTCTTATGGACAGTGTCCATTTACTGGTCTATCCACTGACTCGTTCATCGTACTTACCTTTCGAAAAATACTAGTCTCATCAACGAAGTTCACCCCAAATATGTACATCTTTAGTTTTACGAGCTGTCAATCACTAAATAAATGAATTCATTCGCACCTGCAATAAAATTGGTCAACTGAAATTCTCATAAAGACTTAACTCTGCACTCAGAAAAAAATATCATAATTCAATAATAAAAATAGCCAGTCTCCAATGGATTGCAAATAAATGATTGAAAATCCTCTCAATATGGTAAATTTTAATTTTGGTATTAAACTCTCTCAATAGAGGTTTCAATTCTAAGATTTAAAATATACTGTCCGATCCGTTGAAAATACCGTTGGTATCATCGAATGGCACATATTATTGAGCTTTACCGAAAAGCACGTGTATATGTCGGTACACAATCCACACAATGAGGTGGGCCTGGCCCTCGCCGTTCTAGCGTTAGGGGACTGTCGATCAGGTTCGAGAATTGATAAAGAGGAAATCTCGTTTAAGACGCAAATAAAGAACAGCATTAAATTGTGATATTAATGTAGTGAGACTTTGAAATCAATAAAAGATATTAAAATTAAAGACATGACGACTTTAAATACATTACAAGCAAAAAATAATAATTTATCGGTAAAATCAATATTTTAACCAATTAGAATGTATTATATTTTACTTTCTCAGATTATGCACATTTCGTTAAGTGCGATCATTGTGAGAAATAAATATTTTGATTAATCTGTACGTGTATCACTAGGGTATAGTCGTTATTTGGGGTCCGAACGGATTTTGAGATTGGCGTTTCTCAAATGGATTGCAAATAAATGAGTGAAAATCCTCTCAATATGGTAAATTTTAATTTTGGTATTAAACTCTCTCAATAGAGGTTTCAATTCTAAGATTTAAAATATACTGTCCGATCCGTTGAAAATACCGTTGGTATCATCGAATGGCACATATTATTGAGCTTTACCGAAAAGCACGTGTATATGTCGATACACAATCCACACAATGAGGTGGGCCTGGCCCTCGCCGTTCTAGCGTTAGGTGACTGTCGATCAGGTTCGAGAATTGATAAAGAGGAAATCTCGTTTAAGACGCAAATAAAGAACAGCATTAAATTGTGATATTAATGTAGTGAGACTTTGAAATCAATAAAAGATATTAAAATTAAAGACATGACGACTTTAAATACATTACAAGCAAAAAATAATAATTGATCGGTAAAATCAATATTTTAACCAATTAGAATGTATTATATTTTACTTTCTCACATTATGCACATTTCGTCAAGTGCGATCATTGTGAGAAATAAATATTTTTGTTAATCTGTACGTGTATCACTAGGGTATAGTCGTTATTTGGGGTGCGAACGGATTTTGAGATTGGCGTCTCTCAAATGGATTGCAAATAAATGAGTGAAAATCCTCTCAATATGGTAAATTTTAATTTTGGTATTAAACTCTCTCAATAGAGGTTTCAATTCTAAGATTTAAAATATACTGTCCGATCCGTTGAAAATACCGTTGGTATCATCGAATGGCACATATTATTGAGCTTTACCGAAAAGCACGTGTATATGTCGGTACACAATCCACACAATGAGGTGGGCCTGGCCCTCGCCGTTCTAGCGTTAGGGTACTGTCGATCAGGTTCGAGAATTGATGAAGAGGAAATCTCGTTTAAGAGCACTTTCGAGAGCCACTCTGAACGCGCCCACATCGAGACCTTCGACCACCAGAAGCTTCGAACTCTATCTCCAACGGACCAAGCCCCCTCCCCCTCCCCCGCCCCCCATTCCGAAGAGAATTCTATTACCGTGAGAGAGGACGAGAGGGTGGAAGTGGGCAGACAGCGATGAGAGGCCGTCAGAGAGCCTATAGAATTCGGAACCAGTGGGAATTTCACCAGGAAAATGAAACCTATCGTGTGCCTCTGGCATACATATCAACACTTGGGGCCAGTATAGGAGCTTCTCACTCGCCGTATTCACTCGTTTCCACTCGCAATTTAAGTTATAAAGCAAATACTTCTAGTGCATGCATAGGCTTTAATGATATATACATGGACATTTCTCCTCCACATTTACCTCGCCATATCCCTGAAATCGAACATTTCCTCGGGGTCACTAATTTCGCAATTACAATTTGATTTGAATTAAAATTGCTAATTACCAACTAGTTTTATTTCAAAGCCTTGGATATGCAGAACTCCCACTTACACACTTGTCTCAACAGCCGCTATATTTGTACATTGAGAATTCGATGCTTGTATTTATTTTGATATTCGAAATTCTATGCTTCTCCATATTTTTATATTGACAATGTTACAATTGGTGAAATTTGTAAAAAGTCACAAATTTAGGGTGTGCCCGTGCAGAAAAGTAGTTGGGAGGGTCCGACTTGGCCCTTGCTGATTTTTCCCAAATCTGTTAGGGGCCCAGAATGGAAATTTGATAACAGCCACACGAAGCTGCTCTCGCTTCAAAGTTCGGAGCCTTTTTTTCGGTTTTTCAATCAAACATCTGTGAAATGAATAAAAGGCGCCAATTAAAGGTCCTTGCTTATTTTTCCCAAATCTGTTAGGGGCCCAGAATAGAAATTTGATCACAGCCACACGAAACTGCTCACGCTTCAAAGTTCGGAGCCTTTTTTCGGTTTTCCAATAAAACATCTGTGAAATGAATAAAAGGCGCCAATTAAAGGTCCTTGCTTATTTTTCCCAAATCTGTTAGGGGCCCAGAATGGAAATTTAATCACAGCCACACGAAACTGCTCACGCTTCAAAGTTCGGAGCCTTTTTTTCAGTTTTCCAATGAAACATCTGTGAAACGAATAAAAGGCGGGAATTAAATTTTCAATATATTCAGATGTAATGAACGACTGATGTCTTCAGTTTTAATCGCGCTAACAATAATATAAAATTATATATATATAAAATTTAATAATATAATATGAATTGAATTTGTTTCTACTGCCCGGCTCGGTTTTACAAAAGTCGGGTGGGTCTCCGCCCTGCCGGCAAAAACCTCGGCTCCGCCACAGAAAGCATTACTACTTAACGCGATGACCGAGAGGGCGCGCCGACGCAGGGCATGGTTCAAATACTATATACATGGCCATTGTTTCATAAATTTAAATCAATGGTTTCAATAATGGCTAGGGGTAAATAAAAATAGTATACGGCCCACGGCCAAAATGTTCGATGCCCTGGCGTGTGTAATATAAACTTCAACTTTCTGGCTTAGGGTTATAATATACTATTTCCTGGCGTGCTCTTCCATCTTCGCCACTGTTTGTATCTAATAGATGAAAATATATCAAAAATCCTTTTTCCTTGTCATTTAGTAGCGACCTCTAGAAATGCTTAAATTTCGTAGAAATTTCACAGCTGTCCACGTTATACGATATTTTTCGAAAGTGTTTCTGAAAAATTTCGAATTATTTAATATCGAAAAAGAAAAGCTTCGTACGAATATTTCTAGAGGTAAGCTTTTTGTACTTCCCATCTGATTAACATTTAAAAAATCAAGTCTTCTGTTTGAACCGATATTATTTTTTGTCGTGATCAATTAAGCGCCTATAAAAAAAGTGTACACATGATCGTGTATAGATGAGTTTGTGTAGAGATGGATTCGGTAAAACCAGAGTATTTAATACAGGCTTTATATTAAAAGTATATTTTACTTTGGATGATCAGCAAAATTTGAAACATACTATAAATTATTCTTATCCAGATAGCAGCTGACTGATAAAGCTTATATCTCAGTTCCATGTGCCCCATTTTTTCGCCAAGATTACAAGCCAATAGCAATCCCTCCGCTTGGTTTGTTTTCCGAACAGTTTGCTTATAGAGTGGCATTGGGTAGTTGAAGAGCCAGAGTCTCCAGAGGGTTAAAAAAAAGAGATGCTAAAAAGACTTCGCGTGAGATTCCCGATACATATACGTGAAATATTGGGTTGTTTCTCGGCGCGGGAACAGTGTTTATAGCCCGAGGCAGTCTGAGCACCCTAACTCACAAGCTAGGGCCAAGGTTTAGTTCAGAACGAATATCCAGCCACTCTTATAAGCTCATTTCAAGTATGTTTTAATATTGTCCAAACGCAAATAAAGAACAGCATTAAATTGTGATATTAATGTAGTGAGACTTTGAAATCAATAAAAGTTATTAAAATTGAAGAAATGACGACTTTTAATACATTACAAGCAAAAAATAATAATTGATCGGTAAAATCAATATTTTAACCAATTAGAATGTATTATATTTTACTTTCTCAGATTATGCACATTTCGTCAAGTGCGATCATTGTGAGAAATAAATATTTTGATTAATCTGTACGTGTATCACTAGGGTATACACGGATTTTGAAATTGGCGTCTCTCAAATGGATTGCAAATAAATGAGTGAAAATCCTCTCAATATGGTAAATTTTAATTTTGGTATTTAACCCTCTCAATAGAGGTTTGAATTCTAAGATTTAAAATATGGTATGAAAAACCAAAAAAAAATTTTTCAAAAGATTTTGCCGAATAAAAAACACTATTAGAATTAGATGCAATAAAATAGTTTGATAATTTCGTAATAGGAAGTTTTCTCTACTTAGTCATATGCATGTCACTAATAACTCATAGTTACAGGTTTTCTGGCAAATATGTAGAGGCCCAAAAAAAAATTGAATGGAGGTATAGTGAAACTCTATGTACTTCAAATGACAAAATTGAGATTCCCAGTGAAAGGATATTAAAACAAAGAAAATTATATTTCAAGAGAATTTCCATTCATTTCAAGACCATCATAATTTGAATCAGAAAAAGATTCATATTCATAACGCAAACGATTCTCCTAGACGTTCACATTACATCATAATTTCATTAATAATTCATCCAACCACAAGACCATGAATAATCCCATATTCGTCTGGTCAGACTGAAATTATTTATCGGCCTAACATTGAAGATATGAACAATGTCTCATTTTCGTTGCAAATATTTTGGCGACTGAAGATAAAAAAAAAGCTGACTGGTTCATTTTGTTAGGTGTTTAATATTTTTATTCTTCCCTGGAAAAAAAGCACTCGGAATGTAATAACGTTCAAATTGACTGCAATAGGAAATGAATCAAATTACACACTCCGTAAAACCCTCGGGTTTACAGTTATAGCTATAATTAGAGATAACGAGAAAACGACCCTAATTGTGTTGGCAGCAAAGGCTCTCAATCTTTGCAGTACACAAGCGTGTGATAGCAACCATGACCACGACCAAAATCGATAACGCTATAGCGTTAAAAGAAGAATGCCTGCACTACAATAAAGCTGTGACCAATAAATACGACAAAAATGAAAGCATATCAATCAACATCCCACGTGGAGAAAGACGGAACTATGAAGACGGTGGTACTCGTGGCATTGCTGCCAGATTCTTACCCAAGTTATCACGATGCTTTCTCAAAGGAACTCTCTCCCATCGTCATTCCTCTTCGTGGTCTTAGTCCACGGGTTCTGCGATACAATTCAACAAAGACGTATCTAAACGTCTGTGATGTCTATGCCAAAAGGGTCTGTGAGTGCCGACCATGGAGAAGCTTTTATTCCGTGCCATTTCCGGAGAACGACCCGCAGTTACAGACATTGTGGGAAAAGTTTTATAGAATCGGAATTCGCCTAGATTGGATGTACTGAATGTGGTCATCGTTTAGCTTCGTTCTACTTTGAGGGTTTCTCTATTGTGGATTTTATTGCGTGTACGTTATCAATTCTTTATGGATTGCTTCGTGCGTAGGAATAAATTCTACACTGACAAATTTTGGTGTGAAAATTAATATTAATTTCTAGATACTTTTGTCATTGACAAATACATTACGGTGATATTCAAAATGAGCACACTGAGAAAAAAAATCGTTAAAATCAACAAAACGTGCGTTTGCCGGCAGCGAAAAGCATATTTTGTCGATTGGACAAAATATTTGGCAATGTTGATCGAAACATCTATTAATAGTATCACCTGCGGCTTCGATCAATTGAATATTTCTTTCGATCAAACAAATATTTATTTCGCCGCCCGCAAGCGCACGTTTTGTTGATTCTAACAATTTTTTTTCTCAGTGCAGTGATCTTTGAGTATCACGATTGATTTTGGTTTTTATTTTTTAAATTTCTACATAAAATACTTGGTAAATATTTTAAAAAAACGACACATACCACTTCCTCTTACTTACGAGATTGGACTAAAGTTCTGTGCTAGTAGAGAGAATAGCCTACTAGAGAGATTCCCCCACAACAATCTTCCGAGATCCGTTATTTTTCCATCCTTCCTTATTCCACAGCCACTTATCCTAATGCACTACTGTCTCGAACTCAGGAAAACTTAGCAGTCTTATATACGCTGAGGCTCGACGACACTTGCGAGAAATGGTCTGTCCATTCGCCATGTGAGACGCAGTGATACACCGCCAGAAATTTCGTCGCCCAATGCCAAACGCCTATAGCTTTGTCTCTCTCGCACAATTTTTCTTTCAATTTCTCTGTAGATTCCGTCACTTGTGCCAACTGTCTCATCACATACGGAGTATGTAACAAGAGAAAGTATTGCAATCTAGAAAAAAAATCGACTCTTGGATTTTGATGGAAATACATTTCTCAAAATCCCAATCCATGCGACTCTAGTATTTATTTTTGGATAACGAAAACGATGCAGAAATACTCTGTAACTGTTCTAGGCAAGAAAATCATGTTTATCCCAGAGAATTGTATATAAATTTGTCCAGAATTATATAGAAATCCATATAGCAATAAAATAAACTTTACTTTTGTACCTTCATACGGAGTTCAACTCCGTAACTCTAAGCAGTGCTAGGAGAGTTCGTTATGCATGAGAAAAGATTGAAATCTGCAAACATAAACAACAACAAAAAGCTCGTACATAAACATATCCATAAATGATAATGAAAACTCTAGCAAACAAAAGGCCCTTGAAAGCACTGTACCTTCATGCAAAGTTCTGCTATAGCTCCAGCTTTACTCTGCATTAAAGGCAAGTGAAACGATGTCACTTGTGCAAAAATCGATTGAAGAAATATAAAGAAGTGGAGGATCGTTATTTTTTTTTATTCCTGACTATTTCTAGCTGTCGGATCTTTTCACAACATCTCGAAAAGCCTGCAACGATCGACAACGAGGTTAAGAGCTTTCGATGCAGTGGATAATGATGGCTTTCCCTTCGGTGTTGAATTTCCACTTATTCTCTGGGCAGAGAGTTAGGAGTTGTTGTATTTGGGTGGAGATATTGCGGATGTATGGATCACCAAGCGGACGAACCGTGGAAGCTTCACTCGCAGGCAGGACGAAGAATAAAGTGACGAGGATCAACGATGTCTCCCAACACTTAAACGTGCTGCAATCCCCTCACTTTACCGTACTTTCTCGACGTGCTGCGCTACTGGAATTTCCTGACGGTTCCCTCCGGGAATAGCTTAATCCAATTTGCGGGAGAAAGAAAATAAGAGGCGAAAGGAAGGGCCTCAAACCGAGCTGCGGTTCGGCTCTAATGAAGAAATGGGAAAGAAAAGCGGTGCTTGATTGATTCCGAAACATAATTTGATGATGGTGAATTTATTGCTATCATGAAATCCTTGTAACTTTTTCCTCACTTCCTCGTAGGGGAAACTGTCTTCTCGTGAAAGCATTTACGGTTACGACTTTCCTATCAAGATACTCAAGACGCTCCAAAACGTCGATACAAGTGGTTGAGAATAAAATGTCCCTACGCATGAGTATGTGATCAACCAAATGACTTTGAAATTGGCACACGAGTGAGGGCTTACTTCGATTGTTGTAATTTTTTACGAAAAATCATATTTTCGCTCGAAAATAATATTTTTAATCATAGAATCAGTGTGGATTTTTTCAGATTTTTTAAAACGCAGTTTTTGAAATTTTTTTTTTTTCCGAGGATTTAATAATGTTACTGGTGGTAAAAAAAAATCTGAAAAAAATTCCGAGGCCTTTATGGGTCGGTAATAACATCATATCGAAAAATAAACAAAATCGATGAGGGTGATGGGTGAATCGATCAGGGCGTGCTGATTTGACGTGGAATGCCCCACATACAACCGGATTTCTTTTAAACCACTTTTTCGATGTTTCAGACCATTCTGCGTAATCTGACATGAAAATCCAGGATTTTTTTTTACGAAAACAAAGCATTTTCTATAAGGAAGCAAAATGGAGATCAAAATCTTGGCTTGATCGATTTTGAATGCTCATTTGATGACGACGAATTCATTGTTATCGATAAATCATCTCTGCCGTTTTTGTTTCATCCTGTTTTATTTATCCAAGCGTACATTATATTCCAACGTCAATATCAACGGTACAGAGTTAGTTCGTGAAGCAAAGTGTACATTAAGTTTGGAAAATTTCTCTCCCTCGAACTTTAGTCCTTAAGCATTGGACTCAGAATACTTGGGTGTCGTGTGGCGGAGTTCTAATGCGGCTAAAGTTTTAATATGGATGAGGTCGACGGATGTAGTCTCTCAGAGATACAACGAAGTCCGGTTCACCGAGCTCTAGAGGGAAATCATGATAAAACTAAAGGGTGAATTTTCTTGTTTGATTCCAGGCTACAAGAGGGTCCTAACAAACTAAAATGGGTTTGACGTAGCAACGGGCCATCCACAACCGACGCCATCGACAGATCTCGATCGATCTTAACTGCACAATCAATATTATAATAAAAAGCAACAACAACAACAAACTACGTGTTTCCTAACGTAGCCACATATTAACAATATAATATAAAGCGATATTATATTAATGATAAATATATATTCTATGTTCGACAAGGTTATTTATCGATGAAATATTTAAATGTTAAAAAAAACATGAAAAAAGTAAGATGCAACACTCGATTTTCTTGATGAGATCGTCGACGATCGATCAACGAGAGAAGACAGCTCATCGGTTACCAACTTCTGAAACAATTACAAGGGTTACCATTAATTTGAATGCTTTCGACGTGCTCCAGGTGCGGTACGAAACGCTTAAGCTTGGTTTAAGCTCAGCTTAGTACAAATGACTAAGTGATACTACGGATGGCCTGGCAAGGCTAGAATTTATTGGAAGAAAAAAGTTTTCAACTTGAAAACTGTGAACCGAAGGGTATAAAGCTCCAGGGCTCCGTAAAGTCGGTGATCCTCGTTGAGTCGAGCTTTGATCGATTTCTAATCTCCACCGACAATTTTCATCGCCAAAAGACGCGGCAGCAACTTCAAGAAAAAAATAAAACCAGATTGGTTTACCTCGACAAAAAGCAAAGTCAGCTCTTGATGTAGAATTACATGAAGCAAACAACAGCGAAGACAATCCTAGAACGAAGATACCTAATTAGTTCGTAAGAAGAATAAATATTATAGATTCTATTGAGAGAATAAAATATAATATTAGTGATAATCTGGAATTTTCATTGATTGGAACGACAGTATCGAAGAAACAGAATTAATTACCAAAGATATACGTTAAATAGACGGTTATAAAAAATATATATATATATATATATTGATATATAGATTAATATTAAAATTTATATATAATCGAAGAAACATAAGCTGGCTCGAATCTACGAATTTTTAAACAAAAGTATATTAATATAATCTAACAAAATTCGATAATCCTGTTCGGATTATGAATTTTGATCAATCACATTACATATCTGTGTAAGTGTTTTGTCGTTCGGTCTATCCGTTAGTCGATAATACAATTGTACAGTACATCGATTAATACTGCGAAAGTATTTCACACTCGGCGAAGCCGAAATCCTTGCAATTTAATTCAAGAAGAAGAAAAAAAGAAGACAGAGAGGTGTTAAAAAAAATGATGGTGTAAAATGGTCCGCCCATAAAAGAATATTGCCTCTATAAAAGTATCGACAAAGGCAACTCAACCGCATTAATCGATACGCTAAAAGTGTGTGAATCGTGTTAATCGTAAAGCAATATTAAAAAGACGAAACGGAAATTCTAAAAAACCAAAAACGTCGTTTATAAATTAAAAAACTTAACACTTACGAAATTTCTAATTTGTCTTTCCCCAACGAAAACGGTAAATCAATTTCCAAAAGTTGATAATTTGTCGATCATAACGATAAAGTCACGAAAAAATCGACTGATATTTTCGGTGCTTTTCAAAACCGCTATTTTCCTCGGAGCCGCTCGTCAAATACCTTCAACCCTTCGAAGTGGCAGCTTCTCATCGATACGCCACAAAGAAATCCATTTTCCGTACTGACGTCGTCGCTGTTTGAAGTCTGACGATATTTTCCGGTTGCCTGAGGCAGCCCCGCAGATTTATATTTGTTCTGCGCGATACTTTCTTTCACCGAGCTTTTCATCTTACAAAAAAAGTTGGAAAACGCCAACTGACCGACTTCCAAGTTTTTATCGACTGCTCTTCGGCAATGTACGTCAAGATACGAGCAATCTTCGCGTCGAATGACCATTCGTAAGCTCCCTCATCTCAGTATCGAGATCACAAAAACACAAGTTGACAAATTTTGTTGAAAACATTTTTTCTTGGCAAAGTTGTTACCAGATCTAGAAAAAAAAAAACAATCTTGCTCACGAAACTCGTTATTGGCATTAGCTACAAAATAACGTGACGGTTAAATAAATAACTTCCGGGATATAGCGGAGAAGGCACTTCCCAAGGGATGAAGAAGGGCTGAGTATAAAATATAGCCTTCAGTTTCCAATACAAGTTTCTTCCATCTCTGCTATGATTCTCTGCAGCCACTGGTGCGAAAAGATCGATTTGATACCATTCGGATTGAACTAGAACGGTACTAGAACAGCTGTAGAAGAGCTTTTCCACCAGCCAGAAGAGTATAGAAGAAGTATCATCGTTCGACATAAGAACTCACTTGAAAAATAGTAGTTCAGTGATCAGCTTTCAGCTCCTCAATCATCGGTGAAGACGTTATCCATGTCCGGCTCGATGATGTAATTGAAGAAAATATCCAAAGGTGTCTGTACTGAATTTGATGACATTAGCTGAATTTAAAATCAAATTAAAACTACACAAAGCCTCTAACACTATAAAAAATAGCTCAAATACCATTCTGGGTGGATATATGCTCTATATGTAGTATATAAGAATTACATACGGATGAAGAAAGGAGGATTGTTAGGATCATAAGAAGAGGAGAAAAAATTAGAACGTGCGGAGAGTGAATTTCTTCCGGAGGCTCGAACTTTTCTTTGAATTGGTTCTGGAGCTCAGCTCGATCGATAGGAAAAACGAGACGAGATTGGAATTGAACCGGGGATTGGAAAGAAAAAGGAGTGGAACTTTATAGAAACGAGAGCAGCCAAGCGTGTCGGATTAACGAATTCTCCGGCGCATTCGTTTATACCGTTTTGTCTACTTCTTTTGTTTTATACTTTCCCTGGAAGTCTTTCCAGCACCGGTGGTCAAATAACATTCGCGGCCAAGATGAATCTGGAAGTCGAGTTAATTGCGGGAGTTATTAAGGGTGGTCCACCCCCCGCCCATCTGCCTGCTCCGCGTCTCATCAAAATATTTATTGCTGGTGAACGAGATGGTGAGTGTTTCGATTACTTCACTCCAAACATCATTAAAATCCTCTCGCAGATCTCCCAACTCTATTAGAAATGTATATATGGGTAATATATGCAAAAAATGTATTCGATATATATGTTGTATGCTTTGAGTGTATTATGAGTATATGATACATATATGTTTTATATATGTTACATATAGAACATTTTGTCGCTTTTCTTTATAAAGAACATATATTTACCATATATTATATATTTGCAAAAAAAAAGCGGACGTGGTTCGGAAAAAAAATGCGGTTTTTTCACCGTTTTTGGTAAAAAGAAAGATAATTACCATAAAATTAAAAAATTCTTGATATACGCTATCGCTATACTTGTAAAGAATATGTGGTTAGAATTTCATAAGAATCGGTGCAGTAATTTCGAAAATCTTATCAACAAGCCGTCGACAAACGTTGTTTCGAGAAAAACGTGCTTAAAATTCTGCGGAGCGGATGAACGTGCTCAGGTAGTAAAGTAAAGGTCACACAAAAATATAGTTAGACTCTTCCGATCTTCATAAAATCTTAGTATACTTTTGTAAGTGTATACTTTGGAAAAATGTAATTTAAAAAAATCGATTTCTTGAAAATTGCAAGGTGAGAAGACGCCTTAAGAAACTGAAGTAGGCGACTGATCTTAGTGTAACGTCGATGCATTTGTACGAACATTGAGACAATTATTGTTCTGGCTTGTGTTGTATTTCCTGTAGAAAATTCCACTCCAATTGCATATATGAAGACTATGATTATATACTTGTATAGTGAAATCGACTCCTTAATTTTTTAAATTATTTTATCAGAATTCACACATGAGAGGAAACAGTTATTGGAAAATGTCGGCCCAAGCCTGCAATCTATCTATGATGACATGGGGATCGAGGTAAGTTTTATGAAAACGTGGACTGAATTCCGAAACCATAAATACATAAACCGAAATTGTTGAATGCAGGTTTTGCTGGTTGATATGCAGTACGGAACGAGCAAGGATCCGGACATTGATCCACGACTAGCTGAGCATTTTCTTGAAGAGATAAATGCATCTCATCGACACTCCAGAGGATGCTTTCTTATTGTAAGATCATCATCCATTTATACTCAATCTTTTATTGAAAACTCTTTGATAGTTTTGAGTTTTATCATATCGATTTACCTTTTCCATCATTTCTGGCACACAGATGCTTTCTTTAAGAGGGCTAAGTTACCTAAAGAAAGTTATAAGAAACAGAATTCTGTAGATAATACGTTTCTGTCAAAAGATTTAACATTTGAGGAGATGTTGGAGTAGGTTTTTTTATCGACTTTGGTCGGAAAAAATACGCGAAAAAATCGAAAAATACAGATATACGTCAAATTCTGCAGGGATGTAATAAAAACATTCGTGCTTTATTGCCCGGTTGAATTAACGTTTTTGGGCCTTAGATGTGGAAAATCAGACCGGACAAGAATTCTGTCACTATTCCTGAACCTTTCAAAACTGTCGAAATGTCGATTACACAAACCAAATTCACGAATGTTGTAAACTTCGTTTGCGTGGTTTTTTTTTTGTGCTTTCCCCTTGTGCGAAAAGGTTTAAAATCCGTTTTGCTATGACATCTGGTTAAAAAATTCCGAAGAAATTCGATATCAATTTTTTAAAAGGAGCAAAGCAAGAGTCGAAATATATTTCCCATCCCCCGATTTTCCACCGCATCGATCCGTCACATCTGGTCCTCTACGGTTTAGTCCTGCAAACATCTTTCCCTGCAGATCTCGGTTGAACATACTGTCTTTCCGACACGAAGCGATTCAACACCTTTTTTTCTCCACTTACCAGATCCGACGCTGTCCTTTTTTCCCACATTTCGATTGTACGGGAACTCTTTCCGACACGTGTCTATTTGACGCAACCTGCTCCAACGAGGGTCTTTTTTTTCATGTATTCGGTTCTACACCGCTCTTTTTATCGACACTTCATTTGGAGATCGTATTTTCTTCCACAAATCGATTGCACACTGGACTGGTGAAATAAAGTGGCACTTTTTTTAACAAAGTGCTCATTCGGATACAAGTACGTCCACTCAGAAAAGAAGCTTACGTAAGGGGCTGTAAAAATTTAAAAAGATGTTATTACCCTCTCCCGAAAGTTGCTATTTGAAGAAGTGTGAATAGGATGCAATTGCACATTACTTCCCGATTATTTTTAATTTTTTGCTTTCTCATACAGGAACCTTTACTCTGTTGAATAATTTATTTTTCGAGATTTTCAGGTCATGATATTTTAAATCGCGTGAAACGTCGGGGAAAGTGTATTCAAAATAATTTCAGAGCTGGGTATTCGAAATACACCATGTACTTTAAGTATTTAAAATATGTATTTTAATCTTCATAAAAATATGTATTTAAAAAAAATTAAATTGAAAACATAAGTAGTTTTGTGTCCTTTGGTTCAGGAATAATCACAGAATTATTGTCCGGTCTGATTTTCCACATCTGAGGTCCAGAATCGTTTATATCTCACCTGTTCACACTCACAAAGGACCTGTTGACATTTCAAGCAGCCATACCGGTTTTTGGAAGGCTCAGTAATATACATGTCTTGTATGTTTCGGGCAGCAATTCGACCGGGCAATAAAGGGCGAATGTTTTTATTACATCCATGCAGAATTTGACGTATATCCGTAGCATATTTTCATACTACGAAATCGCCTATTTTTACCGACTAAAGTCGGTAAAAAAAATCTACTCCAGCATCCCCTCAAGCTCATAGGGCTTTTCTTCTTCCGTTTTCCTAGCCGACGAGTACACCCACGTTTGACCCTCTTTCAGTTGCTAGTCGGAGCAGATTACACGCCGGGCTGGGCGCCAACGACACTCGAGCAAGAAACTTACCGTTCTCTTGTAATTCATCACTCTCTGCTCGACGAGTACTACGTGTACAATGGCCATTGTTACACATTGAGAGCTACCAGGTAACGTTAAGCCTTTGAAATTTTCAGGCAAACGAAAGAAAATGATCCCTCTTATCTTTCGGGTTGCTGGAATGGTAACTGTAACAGCGTTGCAGGCCACCATTAAATGAAAAAGATTATTGAATTTCTAAGAATAAAAATGTATCGCTAACTTATGCATTTTTTTTACAAAAACCCGTTTTTTAAATATATTTCTGACTACAATTCCATGTTTATTAACAATAGTTATAAACTTTGGGCCTCGAGAACTCCTAGGCCGTGCAGTAGATACTTCGAGAAGTATCCCTGAAATTTTTCAGATTTTTTGCAAGCTTAGAATATTTTGAAAACTCGTTTGGTCCCTTAAAGAACCAGTGTACAGACCGTGTATAGAAAAATACAGTTTACACACGAAGGGTAAAACCACTGAAACTGGTATGACCCAGTTTCTATTTGACAATGCCTCAGGAGTATATTGGATATTTTCTAAAAACAGTACAATTTTATACTCGCGAATTTCTCGAATTTCCTCGCAGCGAGGAAAGCGCCCAGCAGGATTGGCAGTCGAGCCACGGCTCAAAGTTACGAAACATCCTGAGAACCGCTGCCGAGGCAGCATTATTGGAAAACCCGGAGAATCGTGAGGCTGCAAATGTGCTGAAAAGCACTGCTGAACGTCAGTTGGATTACGGCCTAAGTACGTGCATATTTTCTATTTTATCGACCTGCATGAAGAGGTTAAATAAATTATAAATATATGTTTATCGTAATGAAATTAAAAAAATCGATTCTCCACGATAAATTCAATTCAAATATCTCTTTGCGCTCATTAGGGGAGAATAGTTGAATACCGGTCAATGGATAATAATGGTCAGGTCGACGTTTAAGAATTAAAAAATCTTTATCAACATGAGTATTCAATTTTTCAAAAATACGCACGTAAAATCGCTACGATTTAGTTTAATTACAACTTTTCAGTTAGCTTAAGAAAGATTTTTGTATAAGGTATAATATAACTTGTATAATGAGAATTGTCACATTACACGTGTCATATTATTTTCTAGTTGATACCTTGGTGCATAAATTATGGAAACTCGCAGTTTTCACAGTAATTAACGTCAATGAGAGTGATCAACATTTTTATAAATTATATTCTTTTCAGCTAATCAGTTTTGTCGCGTTGTAACTTTTCTAATGTGAATGATTATTGAATGAATTTTTGCATCTGTTAGTTCAGTTACAATTTTATGAATATTCTGTAACATTCGTCAGAATTTCTAGGTATTTTTTATGTCACAGTTTTAGGACATAGATAAATAACGTCGCTTGACCAAATAATCGAATGGCACAAAACGACGTCATTGAAAGAGTCTTCTGACCTTCTTCAGGAATGACAGGGATAGGAAGTGAAGTCCCATAAGTCAAGTTTTGTCGAATGACGTTAAAATTGTTTTCTTTTAAGTTATTATAAAGATCAACGCATATATCCGACGGTGAACACTATGACGTTACTTAGAAAACAAGAAAAAATGAAATGTAAACAATAACGCTGTCAAAAGATTAATATTTCAAAACATAATTTTTCCCTCTTGGTCCCGACCCTTGGGGTCGATTGAGCTATAGCTTAGGGTACAACATGACATGTGATGCATTATTATTATTATTATTTTCTTTTTTTCTCTTATACTTATGCTGCCTGATCGATTATTTTTTTCAAGAGGCTGGTATTCAGCTCCACGCATAAAGCGTGACTTTCTCCTTTCTCTTGTCTGCCTTGTCATCCCGTGACACAATGGGCTCCACTTGACATTTACAATCTTTATCCTTAAAAATTCAGAAACCGTTTTATTCTACGGTTTTATTCGGATATGAGTATTTACCTCAGGTTCATGGGAACGTCTTATAATGTTGTTCTGGAGCCGTGTAACTACTAGAATTGAATACAAAAACAATAATTATAGCCAGTCGAAATTTACTCTCCTTGACCTAAATAGAATCTGTACCGATTTACAAAAAAAAAAAAAAAACATGAGGCCTCAATTAAATAGGATTTTCGATGCAATTAATTCGCATAAATAAAAAGGAACATTTTCATATCAGTAACAAGGAACAAGGGAGTCCACCCTGTCCTACTTCACAGTTGGTTCTGATGAGAAAAGGCGTGGGCGATCGACTTTAAGAGGAGTCTCATTTAAATGAACGCGGAATGTTCTTTATTTGAATAAGGCGACCCCATGAGTTGATCGCCAGGTCTGTTTTTTTGCCAGAACCACCGATAACATTTTTGTAATAATGATTGAGGCTGAAGCACAAAAATATATTACATTTCTTTACGATATTTTCCGTTGGATTGTCATTCAATTAGTAATTAAATCGTATTTGAGTTCGATCAATCCCTATCAGTTTCAATAATTCATTCTTGCCAGGTTATAGCTAAATGCTCAAGATTTTTTATAGCAGCCGGTAAAAACCCACTACCCTCTATGAAGCAACCTTGAATCACGCTAAAAAAAAAACAAAGAACCAAAATTCCAAAAATCATTCCAGGTTTAGACCCAGGTGGCAACAGTATAATAAGTATAATCAGAGACTGGAACAACGGACCTCTGTCATCGCCGGGAAGTGAAATTCTCAAATCCAAAGTGGAGTCATCACTCCCGAGCAGCAACGTGATTCGCTTAGGAGCAGATTACATGCCCGATGGAATTGACCCGGATCTGAGTAACCACGATGCTTATTTGTCAAAATTGCGTCAACGTGTGCTCGACAGTATCCAAACGCTGGTGAACGCCTCAGTGGAATCCGACCCTGAAATAAAGAGTCGCAAGAAGATGGTCCAAGAAGTTTATGCCGAGAGCATGGCACATTTGTCCCAATTAAGAGAAATCAAACCAGCTGAAGAGAGCGATGAATTTGTTCAGCGTGTGAAGAAGCTTTTGATCGCTGGAAAAGACCAGAAACATGGTCCAATTGTCATACGAGGACCGAGATCCTCAGGAAAGTCTTCGATACTCGCGAGAGTTTACGAACAAGTACAAACGTGGTTGGAAAGACCAACTTATCGGATTGTCCGTCTTTGCACGTCAACACCAAAGTCTGCATACAGTTTGGAACTTTTGAGGATTTTGTCGGAACACATTGGTTTTTTGACCGGAAGCAATGATGGTAATTTGCCCCGCGATGCTTCGTTCGATCCATTGTATCTGAATAATTGGTTTACGCAAATAATGAGAAGAATCGAAGAGGGACAAGTTCATGAAGAACTTGTCATAATGATCGATGACCTTCATCGACTTCATCCGCTGGAGAGCGACATCGTGGCTGCATTATCGTGGCTTCCGCTTCAATTGCCTGCCGGAGTTCATCTTGTCGTGACGAGCTCCGTACCCACCGAAGCATTGAGACTCACGCCCCTTCAAAAAGATCGATTGCGGAGCCCTGATATCCTTGTTGAGCTGCCCGATGCCCGCAGCAATGTGCCAAACGTTTCCAGTGCTCTCGACGAGCTTGAGAGACTCGTTGGTGTAAAAGCGGCCAACACTATTGGCGCTATTCTTGCTTGCACCGAGTATGGACTTTCGGAGACGGAGATTCTTGAATTGATCATGCCCACCGGAGGCGACGAACCGCTTCAGCTCGCTGATGGACAATTCAACTTTGCTACTTGGTGTTTGGTTCGAAGAAACCTCGCTTCGTGGCTCAAGGCAAGTTGTGGTCGTTAAGGTTGTTCTATTGTGAACGCGATCTCAACTGTAACAATCACATTGGGATGGTTTATTTCAAACTTTTTTTTTTCTTCTCGGTTTTCCAAGTCATATAGCAGTGTACAATTTTTGGGTGGGGGTCAAAATAGCGAATGACCAAAATGCAACGTTTGCAACGTTTTTTTTTATTGTACGTTTCAATTTTTAACACAATATTACCACAACATTACAATTTGTTTAGGATTTGAGCTTTCATGAAAGATGTTAAGCTGATATTCATTTCGTACGCTAGTTTTTAAATTTTTTACGTACCGAGCTAAATAGTTCTTGTTCAGTCGGTATTTGGAGATCCAAGTACACACTTTGGCAGGATTTTAAAAGAAATAAAAACGAAAAAAAAATTTTTGACACACCCTAATATGCAAAAGACGGTTTCTTTAATTCTTCAAATATTTTGTTCGCTACTCATAACTACCAATTCAATAAATAATAGTGATTTTACTTAGAGTACAAGTGTTAAATTAGTAAATTATTTACAGGTGCGAGTATTGAGTGGAAGGTTAATGTTTTCCTGGCGTTGGACGAGTCGAGAGGTAGCGAGAAAGCGTTATCTGTCGAATCAGACAGCCTGTAAGTCCTGTCACGCAGAGCTAGCCAATCTATTCTTCGCTGAGGATTCCGAGGAGAGCGAAGGAAAATCGCCGGAAGATCCCGGTACTCCTCCGGCTAAAGAGACTCCGTTTCAGAGCACTTTACAGTCACAAGACGTCACGTACACCCTTCGTCACGTGGAAGAAGCCTGGCTGCATCTACTTCAGGCGGGCGACGTCGAAAAGCTCAAGAGACTAGCCGTCTGTGCTTTCGATTTTCTTCTCGCTGCCGTTCAAATGGTATCTGTTAGTTACCTCAGATGTGTCCTCGAGCATGCCCGACGCTATCTTCTCGAGAGGGATCTCGAGCTCGTCTACTACGCTATTCGAAACTCCAGCGATGTACTGACCAGAGATCCTCTTCAACTTGGAGCCCAATTGATCTGCTGGCTCAGACCGGTTGTCGAAGATAGTGGCGATCTCGTAAGTAATCCGGATCAATGCTCTACAAGTGTCCTACTAAAATATT
The DNA here is from genome assembly GCA_949699805.1 of Tromatobia lineatoria. NCBI lineage: Eukaryota > Metazoa > Arthropoda > Insecta > Hymenoptera > Ichneumonidae > Tromatobia > Tromatobia lineatoria. The sequence goes on from OX453045.1 coordinate 931,537, forward strand.
GTAGATTTTTTAATCATAAACAACTTTATTTACAATTCTCGTTTTTTCCCCTTATTTCGATCAATCAAAACATTTTTTTCCCGAACCGTGTCAAAATAACCTCGTTCCCCGCGTGCGAATAGAGTTGAAAGTGACCGATTCTTCGACGTAGTGACGCAATCAGAGGGAGTAATGAAATTCTGGCCGCCACAGGCTCCACGACCATACTTTTTGTATTTGCTTTCGTTCGTTTTACAATTTTTTGTATGTTCTGCCGTTTTATTTGCAATTTTTTTTTGTATTATCTATTGTTTCTCTTGCTTTTTTTTTGTATTTACTGTTGTTTTTGTTTGTTTGATTGTTTCTTATATTTTTTGCAATTAAAAATTTGTATGTTGTGCAGTGGGGAGCTTTTGCCCCCCTCCCATCAACCCTCCACTCCTGGCTCCGCTCTTGGTCCCCATGTCGATCACAGGTTTTAATGATATTCGGGGTGTCCAGCGTATTCGACATTGTGAAACGCGTTGCGTTTCGCACGCTCGGAACAGAGCTTATTACAAGACAGGTGGAAAAAAAGTATCGTACGGAGTCGATTTTCAAAATCCGGCACTTCCCTCCCTTGTAACGTAATTTACCATTAAACATCCTGTATAAAACTGAGCTAATTCGTTCTATCTTCATCTGTGTATTCTATCCAAATGTCTCATGACATCTTAAAAAAGAAAGATTATAACTTTTGATACCAGGAGTAATTAAAAATTGGTGAATGAAGTGGATTTTTTCGGGGATACTGTGCATGTAAAGAGCACTCTTTTTTGCAGGTGAGCAGAATGATCACAGCAGCAATGGCCTGGTGCGACGGGTACGTTGCTCCACTTCTCGTTCCACTGAACGGTTGGCTTCAGCCACCGCTACCACTTCAGATAAGAACTCTCGGGTGTCCTCAAGGGGTGAGACTCGTCGAAGCCGCACCGTCCGGTCAGCACGTCGTTGTTGTACCACCGCAGGGTGATGCTCAGCTCTGGCACGTGATGTCTGGACAACTGGTTCACACCTTCAAAGGTAGATAAATTGTTCTCTACCCACGAACCACTAAAGAGGCCTTTCCCAAAGCTAGTTAGGTAATTATCGGGTCAGATACTCAAACATTTTGGTTAATTGCATAAGAAAATTTTTTCTGTTTCTCGTTTTACAATGTCAAATAAAACAAGATTAAAATGAAAAACTAGAAATGGCACATAGTCTGTGATATTGATAAAATATTCGTAACAAAAAACTTTTTGTTCTCATCGTTTAATGTTCGATATGTGAGGAATTTTCTATCAGTTAAGCGAATATTTTTCAGATTTCTCTCAGTTCTCGAGTTCTCTGTACTTTTGGGTTTTTGGGTATTTTCTCCGGATTTTTTTCAGATTTTTCACCCGATAATGCTGAGCTGTATGTTTATTATAAAATATTCGGTGCGCATGTTAAAAAGACAGAATAAAAGACAATGTAATCGAACGTTTCAGCAGTAAATAAAAACCGGAAAATCCGTTTATTCACCAAAATGACGCGATGTGGCATTTTCACCATAATGTCAATAGCGCGATAGTTTTACTTCATTTAATTTTTTTTTCTAAATTAAATGTGAGACATTCCACGGTACTTCAGCCACACGAATTTTCGAATTTTTGCAATCACTCTGAAAATGAGTAACTTCGAAGTATTAACACAATAAAAAAAAAATCAGAAATTTTCCCTCTGAAAATCTTTGAAACGCCCTGCTTATGATTTTTCGAAGCAATTTTTCCACCTGGGAAATCAAAACAAAAAAAGCTGTTAAGTTTAACTCTTGGTGTTGTTACCGCGGGGCTTGTCGCAGTAACTACTATTAAACTTTCACACAAGTTTTCTCCGACCGTTGTCTTTAGATTTTCAGATATCCGAAGTTTCTACAAGACTTTTTTTGCCGGAAACTTTCCAGCCATTTACAGAGGTAATCCCCAGACTTAGGGAGCAACATCTACGTAGAAGCCCGATAAAAGATCGAGTGTGTTTTATTTTTGCGGAAAGTATTGCGCAAATTGAAAAAAAAAAATCTTAACCTTTCCATATTTTAACCGCACTCGTTCATATTAATTAAATATAACAATACGGCTTCGACCCTGATGTGAGATATTTGTAGTCAGCTCTGAAATTAAAGTGATTTACCTTTAAAAAAATGCCTGATGCTATTCTACTGTAAACAATGCAATGGTATCACGGAATATGGACCATCGCTCTTCAAGCCTGCAAAGTCCTTGACCAGTCAGCATCAGACATTCAAAGCCAGCGTTAACATACTTAAGCAAATTCAACCACCCCGCGAGAGACTGGCGAAGGATGTCAAAGATCTAATGAGAAAATTTGGAATGCTGAAAGAAAACTTCTTAACAAAAGAAAAATTCCGAACGACTGTAGCTGACATTCATACGGACATCCAAAGAATTAAAGGCGCTGTCACAGGACTCCAAGACACTATTGAGGCAAACACAGCCTCTGTCAATCTACTTGCTGCGATAAAGGACGAAATCAGTCAAATCTCAAGCGATATAGGGACCCTCGGCGACGCACAAAAAATATCTCAGGAAATAGGAAAATTCCAGGAAGAACAAGAGGGTTGACGTTGGAGAGCTAAGAATGTTATTCTCGTCAACGTCAAAGATAGAAATACAATGACCCTATGTCAGGAAAACCTGCGGAAGACCATGCAAGCATTTTGAAGCTTTAGAGCTTTATTATAGACAGTGACCTATCAGGCATCGTTATTAGTGCTTTCGGCCAAGGCTCAGAGCATTTTCTACGCGAACGTAGTATACACTATTCGTGAATTTGGTTTGTGTAATCGACATTTCGACGGGTTTGAAAGGCTTAGGAATAATTGCAGAAATCTTGCGGTTTGCGATCGGAGAGATGTTAGATGCATTATACAAAAGGAGTTTGGATGAATTGTGAAGTGGATTGTTAGTGGGTCCTATTATTGTGAGTTGTTTCAGCGTTTTGGATGTTCTTTTTATCTGAGTTGTTGGAGTTGAAGAAGAAGAGGTGACCATACTTTTTTCGACCAAGATTTTTGAAAGCTATATTTCCTATTTGCAGGTCATTCGAATCCAATATCATGTGTAGCAGTGACTCAACAATCGCAATACTTGATAACTGGATCGGAAGATACTTCGATAATTGTCTGGGACATGAAGGAATTGACATTACTACGTAGAATATGTGAGCACATTGCTCCGGTTCTCACTTTAACACCAGCATTGAACAATTCGGTGATCGTGAGTGGAGGCGAGGATTCTCGGATTATAGCGACGAGTCTTCTAACCGGAGAGGTTTTAATGAAAGTCGATCACCATCGAGGTCCGGTGACAGCCGTTCGAGTCGACGCCGCAGGGGAAGTCCTTGTCTCAGGATCAGTGGACGGGACCGTTTGTCTCTGGTCCCTCGAGAGCTTCACACTATTGAACAGCATCTCTTTACCATCGCCGGTAATGATGCTCGACGTCTCGGCAGACTCGGTCTTTCTCCTTGCTGCATGTGAGGACAATCAATTGTACTTGAGGTCACTTGCAACTGGAACCGAAATTCACACCCTTCGTGGTCACCAAGGACCGGTCAAGAGTATTTGCTTGGCGAAGGATTGCAGAAGAGCTGTTGCCGGAGGGCTCGAGGGACGAGTCACGGTTTTTGATATGCATAGTGGCAGACTCATAAAAACTCTACCAGCAAATCCTTCTGCTGATGTTACAGCAGTAAAAGTATGTACTGAAACGGACAAATAATGTTTTACCATATTTTTTTGTATTATCTATTGCTAATCTCATATTTCATTATATAATGGATCGTTTGGTTTAGCATGTATAACAGCTAGAGAACATAAGGACATTTCTAGAATGAACTTGATTATCAAAGGCCTTCTTGAGATACAGCGGTTTGAATTTGAGAAACACACGTTACAACAACATTCATTATCCATATACATAGTTTGAGAAAATCAATTAAATCCAAATATATACGTTTGACGATGATATATTTACATTCCAAATAACGTTATAATATTAAATTTATTATTATTTACAAAAAAAAATATTTTTTATGTGGCAAGCAGTTTTGGTTTGCATAAAAGAACGAAGTTCATTTGAAAAAATGAAAGAAATGTCATTCCAAGGGAACTGCAGAATAATTCATGTCATCAAAATACAATTTTTTTATTTGTATAGAATTTTGCTTGGCGTTATTAAAAATTGGCTAACTCTTATTTCCAAATTTTGTTGAAAAATTTACACAGGTCACGGAAAAAGACGATTTTCTGATAACGGCCGGTGGGAATCGTCTTACTTATTGGAGTTTCCGGGCTGAAGAATCTGCCGTGAGGCCCTTTAAGCCTGCGATGAAGCAAGAGTCACTTCAGCCACATACAGCAGCGATAACTTGTCTTGATATATCGAGGGACGGTGCGATGGCAGTGACCGGAGGTGTCGATTCGATGGTTAATCTTTGGCAACTTAATACGCACGAACTTATGCTGTCCTTGGAAGGTCACATTGCAAGTGTAACGTGTGTCGCTTTCTCAGCTTCTGGACTTTTTGCTGCATCAGGTTAGTTAATAATTATATCAAGGGGATTAATGACACCACTCCATCGGCAGAAAAAAAAATCTAACTTTGACGATTAATTCTAAGAATACGAAAAAGAGAATAGCATTTTTCTTTAGATCGCTTCTTTAACTCCTTTTGAAGTATAACGAATTAATTTGTTACTATTATTTTTATACAAAATAATAATACATTTTGTATCATTATTTTGTAAATATAAATTGTAAATATAAATACAAGATAATAATAAATTTTTATCGTTATTTTAATACGTCTAAATAAGCCTAACAAATTTGTAATCTATACGTATATTGATTACAAATTTGTCTGATCTAAAATTTCTCGGCATTAAAAACAACATTTTTCAACTAGTATATATATTTTTTGAGAATTCTATATTTCCAGAGATACAGCCATTTGAAAAAAACATTGGACCTTTTTTAAATTCAATCGTATTTCAAACTTGGTTATAGATAAAAATTAGAGGAAGATTGCATATTAGCCTTTCATCCAACCTTGAATGATATCAAAGTTTAAGAAATATTGGAGAGGGTCAGGCTTTTGATTTTTTGAATTCGTGTGGAACGCCTCATATGGTTCTTATTCTATTAAAATAGTTTAATTTCTACCACAGGATCTGAAGACAAAAGTGTGAGAGTCTGGGGCCTTACTCTGGGTCTCGTGGTCGCGACATTCAGACACCAAGCCCCTGTGACAGCAGTGACGGCGATGCTGGATGGAAGAAGGGTCGTAAGCTCAGATCGAGCCGGAGCAATCAGGGTCTGGGCTGCGGACAGTGGAACTTTGATCCAATCGGTTTGCGGCCCTGGAAGATGCTTCGCTGTTGCTTCAGACATGAGGCAAGTAATAAACGACAATGCAGAATATAATCTTAGCCAGAACTCCACGAATAATTCTTTATAAAAGCAATTTCGTAGAGCAGGGTTGCAAAACTCTGTAATTCATAAATACGCCACAATTATCTGCAGCTTTAATCAAAGGATGGTTACATTTTTTTAGTAACGCGAAATATCGAAATTTAAGTTGTAAAATAAGTATATTAAGTTAATGCATTAAAATATCCATCGAGTATTAGCAACTTCGACTCTTAATCTTTTGAAAGAAAAATTATTTGTTTGTGTATCACGTACTTGTGTAATAATGCGAGCAATTTCTCAGGTATACAGTCTGCGGATCTGGAGACAATCATGTCAGAATAATAAGTCTGGGAGCGGGACCAGAGGAGAAGCACCAAGTGAGCCACAGCCAGGATGTAACCTGCCTGGTCGTGACACCGGATTCACAGTCCTTAATCACCGGATCACGAGATATGAGTCTCAAAGTTTGGCAGCTTGCAGGAGGAAAATTATCTCAAGTTTTGGTAGGACACACGGATCACGTGACCTGCGTGGCTGTCGCGGTCCTTGACAAGAGTATCGTCGTTTCGGGATCTCGAGATGCAAATCTTATAGTTTGGGACATAAACACCGGAGCTGATCTTCACACGTTGGTTGGACATCTTGGATATGTTACCTGTATCAGACTTTCGGGCGATGGCACACTTGCAGTTTCCGGGAGCGAAGATAAGAGTTTGTTTGTCTGGGACACAAAAAAAGGAACAGCTCTCAATTCCATAATGCTGCATGTTCCCGTTTTGGGTATTGAGATGTCCACCGATTGCTCGAGACTCGCTATCCATCTTCTGGAACACAATTGCATGCCCATACTATGTCTTCACAACACACCAGCTCAATATGTTAAGCTCCCGGCTTATGTGGCGCCTATAGACCTCAGACCACCAGGACCGAAGAGGCCCATAAGGAGGTTTCTCAAGAAAGAGGTCTCACTCGATACATACACTTGGCAACGAAAATATGGTCATCTGACTTCTGGTAAGAGAATATTTCATTTTTAACAGGATAAAGTATGAGCTTAATTGTCGGTACCAGGAAGCGCAGCGTCCTCGCGGACTTGACTAACTGAACGCCAACTCAATTCCAACTGGTTCGTTTGTGCAAAAAACCATCCCGTAACCAACTTTGTTCCAACCATCATATAGAGTAAAGATTGGGATTTGATAGGATTTTGTAAGACCAATCGACTGTCCTACCAATTGCTACGCTGTGCAAAGGTTCGAATTTGGTAGGAATTCATAAAACCAACCGTTAATCCAACTGTGGACTTACTTTCAAACGGTTGGAACCCGGCTGGTTACGGGTTTATTTTTTGCACAAAAAAACCGGTAGGAATTCAGTTGATATTCGGTTGTAGAACCCAAATCCTACTGAAATTCGACTTGATATCGACCTTTTTTTACAATCCTACCGAAATCCTACGAAGATCCAATCGTATACCAATAAAAAAACGGTAGAATCAGGCCGCGTGAGCGTTTCTGCGCGAATCATTCTAGATTCGCAAATTATTCCAGTTCAATCATTCTAGATTTAAAACTACAAAGTTTGCCCTTGCAAGTTGCTTCCTCATTATTTTTCGTTTTTTTACAAAGCTACATTTAAGAAGTGGAAGAGTTAAACACTCATATTGTACGATTTTATCACTTCGCATTCGAATATTGTAATTTTCTGGACAAATCAGGTACAATGGTCGCGGTAGAGGATCGTCTGAAGCGTCGCTTCAGCGTGAGCGCTTCGATGGAAGAAATCAGCAAAGCAGGCCTCGTGAGTTCTCAGCCAGGTCTCGGACCGGAGCAAGCTGCACTCGCTCAGTCGCAACACTTTGATCAGCTCGAGGCTATTTGGAACAAGCAATCACCGCCACCGAGGCCTCGTGGCTTAGGCAGGACTCTGTCAAAGCAAAGTTCTCTCCAAGCAACATTAATTTCAGACTCCGAAGAGGAAGGTAAATGGTGTTGATTTTTATTTAAATTGAACTATCGGAAATCAAAGTCATGTTATTGACCAATTATTACTTTGTTGGTGGCTTTTAATATTTCTAATGACCCTCCATATAAAAAAGTATGTAATTCTTTATAGAGCATACGCACTTGGACTTTAAAATCCAATAGTAGATAGTGCTGACTATTGTCATTGAATAGTATATTTATATTGAAAGAATCAGAGCACGAAGCACATGCCAACAATTGTTGATGGCCACAATCCGGAAAAAATGGATGTTTATTTGAAAACTATTACCAACATTCTATCATTTTTAAATCATTTTTTTCTTAATCACCTTTCAATTTATCGCATTCTGGCATGTAAATTGTGATAATTCGGATCATAGTCAATTGATAGTTGATTGTATAATGTCACGACTGTGTTTAATACTTTTTTATTCTTGAGCATTTTGTGTTTTGCTTGTAAGGGGAAAGAATGGGAATTTTTTTTCTTTCTCCGTGCCAATTTTCGCTTTTAACAGGGGGAAGTTGTTCCAAGAAACTTCTTGTTCCGAGCAATTTTATTTTGGGGGATTTTTTTCCAAGTTATTTGCTTTTGGGAAATTTTTGTCCAGGAAGTTTTTCCCGGGAGAAAATATATCCTAGAACCAAGACAAGTGTCACAAAAAAATTCGGTACTATTTTGTTGGTCGCGACCAGGACCACGAGTATTAACAGAAAAAGACAATTCGTCTCAGGAGTTTTTGCGGTCCGTTTCGATCCCCAACGGACGTGTCCGTTTGTCAGCCGGTTTTTGGGTTTTTTCCCTAAAAAACAGTGGTCGCACAACTTTCTAGGGAAATCATTAACTCAGTAATCCCATGGAATAAGTTTTCCCGGGGATTAGTTTGTTACGGGGTAGCTTTCTTCGGGGATCAACTTGTTACGGGATAACATTTTTGGGGATCAGTGTCTTGTAGGATAAGTTGGTGGGATAGAATTTCGCAGTATAAAACGTCAGGCTACCATTCTCAAGGGAATGCCCCTCGATCATTGATAAGGCAGCGGCAACAGCGGTGAGCTGTTTCATAACAGGGAGAAAAAGAACTCGCGTATACTTTATTTTCATACGTATAAACCATAATATTACTTTCAGTTTATGTCCGAAAAGAACAAAGTTAAAGCCATTGCAGTGAACTATAAAAATGTAATCACCATAACATGTATTTTTTTTTTCTTTCAGATCTTCCATGAGATAGTTTTGGTAAAACATAACGGAACAACACAAGCGGCCAACAATAGACGATTGATAAAACGACGAACCTCCTCTTCCAAGATCAGAAATCGAGTAATGAACAAACGAAAAGAAAAACATCCACATCTGTCCATTCTCGCAAATCTAAGCTACTGATTATCAGTTTGAAAAAAAAAAATCCACACTCGTGTCACTATATCTTCGCTGCAATAAATAAAGTAAGAACGAATGAGTATTAACTCCGTCTGCTTACATCTAGGAAAAGGAAGACAAAGCAAGGATATGGAAATGACACACTGTCGGCGTTTTTTTTTTCTGTACATCGATTCAATCAACAACTGCACCGGTGTATATGTACAATCTCTAATTTTATTGGACACTATCTCTTAGATGCGAAATAAACAATTGATAAACCACCAACTTTGTCTTACAAAATAATTGTTAAAAGTACATCGTATCTCATATATGCATACAGTAATATAATAATTGGTGACGAAGTTTTCACTTGGATTTCGCCAAATGTTGGTAGTATTTAGACAGTATCGACCAGGCTTTCGGAGCCATAAAACCCTCTGGAGGTATTTCACCGGACCTGGCAAGACCTGCAACGAATTATTTTAATTTTCAGCACATGTTTTTTGTTTTGAACCAACATAATTATCATTAATTGTTTCACTGAGGTCGAAAAATAACTTGAAAATCGTGAAAATACAGTTTGATTGCGATGATAAATATAAAATACTAGAAGTTTAAAGGGCAAAAGTCAGAGCAAACTTTTGTTACAAACAGAATTGAAAAATAAAAAATCGAATGTATGCAAAATTTAAAGTCTGGAAAACATCTCATTCACGAACATCTTTAAAAATATAGTGCTTTTTGAGTGGTGTTTATTTTTAAGTGCGACATTGCATACGTGCGATTGCAACACAATTTTATTTTCATGCCTCAAGTTACTTAGTTTTCTTAATATAATGCGAAGTAAATATTGAGAGACGTTACCACGCATTCTCGTGCCGGAAATGAAATCAAAGTCCTCTTTTCTGCTGGGCTCGAAAAAGGCCATTTTCTTAGCTTTCATGTCATAAGCTGCGACCCTAAAGGGAACGATTTCGAGATCCTGAAGCCCGGGAGCTGCTGACAGAACTCGGGCGCCGTGGCTCGCATCGTAAAGGTTTCCGTCGGGAGTTGAATGCTTCTTTGGATGCGGCATTCCGGCGGGATCTCTTCCGACGATATAAAAATTGGCACCCGCCGTCATTCTCGCTTTAGCATGCCATTGTACCTGCAAACAAAAACGCATTTATACAAATCACTAGAAATTTTGGATATCGAATGCACACTGTTAGTAATCCGGTATTAAATTCAACACGGACTGACACCAAACCATGTGTATATGAATCCATAATTAACAGTTATCCCGCTGAGTGCGTACTCATCATGCTCAATACTAAAATCAGCTTTGAGTTAAAAGCCGGCATCGAACAACTCGCAAGTAGTTGCTTTCTGTTTGGTGTTTAAATTCACATCGAATCAAGATTTCATAATGGATTATTAATAATTCTCATTTTTTTTACGGTATTCCAAATTATAATCACCCGAATATGCCGTTCAAACTCCCTTTCTACATTTCATTTTATTGTATCAGAATAAACCCGAAATACTAGAAAGGACACCAATTAAAGTCGTTGTGAAAAAGCACATTTTTTATCAACTCAGATAGACACAGGCTGACGTCATGCGAGTGCGTTGCGTTCAAGATTTTTCCGGTGTGTATCTGGACTACTAATGTGGATTACAGGGATGATTGTGATCTTTATACATGATTGAAACAACGATGCAGAAAATATCGCCGACATTTTTTATCGCAAGCACCATACGATTTAGTACCGCGGATTTTAAGCAATTCATTTGCGGATGATTGAATATACCTCTGTCGGACCAGCATACATCATCGGACTTGGAAAGATTGCTAGCAAAGTATCTGGATGCAAAACACCTTCTTCGAGGACCGCCCGATGCTGTTCAATCCTAACATTTAAAGGTACGTCATCATCTTTGGTCCAGCCACCCAAGGGATGTAGCAGCAAAACGGGTTTTTTGAATCCTCTTTCTTCAATCAAGCGTCTTCTTGTATCCTGCAAGAATAATGAATGCATAAAAACACCGGGAATGCATAGGAAATCATGACGACGTATGAGTTAACAAAATTACCCTAGCATTTCAAGCCACACTTAAAATCAAGCTGTTTACGACGCCGGAAATCACACGTGAAACAAATCTACTTAAAATTAAGTGTACTTGTAGTGAAAGTTTTTATTCATAAACTAGTACATGAAATTTAGTACACAAGTGTAATGTAATGAAAATAAAATTGGATCCCGAGTAATAAAAAGGTTTTTAAGACTCATCATTTCCAACCATTACTTAATGCACGCTTATCATCGCTTGTCTGAGCTTATCTCTGCTCTATGAACTTCTGATAAGATTATTTCACAATTAGTCGATGATCATTGATAGATTAGCTCAAATACCTGCATGAGAAGAGCATGACCATTGTGAATCGGATTCCTCAATTGAAAGGCGAAGATAGCATCAGCCTCGATTTCACGGCACTTGGCCTTAATTTCGTTGGGTGTAAGTCTATAAGCATCAAGGCCATCGTTCCACCGAATTCTCTCCAAAACTTCAAGATCACCACCGACGAGCCAATCTCCAGAATCGTGTATCATCTTCACGTACGGGTGGTCAGCATCATTAGTCCCAAACTGCCTCGAGCATCTCTCTTCCTTGCGATGAAAGTAGAACTCGGGATTTCTTAGTATAGCCAAATTTCTACCTTGATACGATAAAGCCAATGCTTTCTGGCCTTCGAAACGTTCCTTGTCAGCTGTGCTCACAGCTAATACAATTGGAACCGACTGGTTTATCGGTGAACCGTTTTCAAAGAGGCAGTTGAAATGCAGAGACTAAAACACAATTTAATTTTTTTTCTTATCCTCTATTCAATAACATTTTATACATAGAAATAACAAGATTATTTCTGTAACGTTAGGGCAGCACCTCCTCCAGCAAAATTTGCCGTCAGGCTGACGTCGGGTCCTTTTGAGGCACTGTCTTTCTTATCATCAGGTCCTGATCAGGTACCTCATCAGGCCTTGATGAGGCACCTGATCAACAAACACCGTTTTGCCGTAAAAACAATCGGGTTGTTTTTTGCAAAATAAAACCGAAAGTTGGTCGTAACGACCGTAAAAACGACTGCCCTAGAAATAGTTATGCAGTCGATTTTTTCGATTAACCATGGAAAATTAAAAAAACAACCGAATAAAATTTTTAGGCTGCTTTTTTTCACTTTAACTTTTAACTTTTTAACTTTTTTCACTTCAACTGTATTGCCAGCCTGCGTTGAAACAAGTATGTAAAATTGTGATCATAAATTGCCATATCTTAAAAAGTGCCACTTCTGAAACATGAAGCCAAAAAATCGTACAAAATTTCAAAGCGATGTTGAGATCCATTCGATACCACGCATTTTAACTAATGCGAGCGCAAACTGTGACTCAGCAACTTTTTATCTCAAACTGTGCTTAAAATCGTCACATCGTAATATTTTCGATCCACCACAAAATCTTTTAAACTGTAGCTAAAATAGTCACAAATTGTGCGCGAATTACTCAGTAAACGTAATATCAAATCGGTCTCAAAATTTCAATATGACCTAATTATTTTTCCGCGGGAGATCGATCGTGACGTCTTAAGGCCGGAACATTAAGAAATTTTTTTTAAAAAATCTTTAAAAACCGAGATTCTGTGTATCGTATATATCACGAACTTTGATTGGACCTTGAAAGAGCTCCAAAATTTATTTCATGACGCTCTCCAGCGTCATATGCTCGAGAATATCGTGGACCTCGCCCAGGAACCTAAAAAAACCCGAACCTTCACGCTCGGAATACCCAAACCGTGTACGTGACAAATCATATCCGAACGAAAAAACCACCAATTTAAAACTCCAGAAATCGATTTAAAAAAATTATTGTAGCGATGGCCGTAGCATTAATTTCACCTGCAAGTACTGATCCTCCCTCATGAAACCTTCAAGTGGCGCAGCCCAACCCTCAGCCAACACCTGCAGCCATTGAACGTCCAATTCCGTAATCTTGAGAGTCCCAAGAGTCTCAGCCTCTATTTTTGCCTTAGCCAACTTTTCCTCATGGAGAAATAACTCTTTTACAGTGTCTCCAGACTTCCTGGTCTTCGGGATGATACCTCGAGTCTCAAGGAATCTCATAAGACAACTGGTCGATCCGTCCAGCGTTGCATTTTCCGTGTCCAAAACCAGATCCGGCTGACATGGTTTTTCGTAAGTCTGGTCTATGCCAGTGAAACTTTTGATGGCTCCCTGTCTTGCCTTTTTGTAAAGACCCTTGACGTCCCGAGCCTCACAAATTCTCAGTGAAGCATTGACAAAAACCTCGAAAAATGGCAATCCAGCGTCTTCGTGAATTTTTCTTGCGATTCGACGATCTTCCTCAAATGGAGAGACGAAACTACAGAGCGTCACGTGACCACTGTCCGCGAAGAGCTTCGCTACTTCAGCGACTCTTCGCACATTCTCTTCTCGGTCTTCCTTGCTGAAACCCAAGTTTTTGTTCAAACCCGTACGCACGTTGTCCCCGTCGAGACCGTACGCTGGAATTCCTTGAGAAACCAAGCAGTTCTCGACTTGAAAGGCTATGGAAGTCTTTCCAGCACCTGAGAGACCCGTCATCCAAATTGTGCAGCCACGGAATCCTCCGTGGGCTCCCAGGGCTTTGCCACGCTGGTCACGTGACACATGGTTTGCCTGGGCCGTCACATTCGTAGCGACTCCTGCCTGCAATGTAAAAAGATTTTATGACCTTTTGCTTCCTCATGAAGAAATATTTGTTTTCGCCCATTTCACTCCTTTGTACAGCAAGATTTGTGCTCGTGAAAACATTTTTATTTCTACTTTTACAGCCATGGTACTGAGAATGATAAAAAATTTGATCCATTACTGGATTATTGTAGATTGATAATTAGTACTAAATTTTTTGCACATCGATTGAACCATTCAAGTTTTATGGGATATTGAATTTTTTTTTTTTAATTTCCTGAAAAATTTGTGATCCCGTTCTAGTATGTTATATCTGACTATAAATGTTAAATAACGCAATTTACCAAGATATTAATAATAAATGTTGAAGGATCGACGAATTATTAAAATGATTTCAATTATTTGCAGTGGTGAATGGTATAAAACATTCAATGAAAAGCTAACTAACTAAACTCAGAGTTAAAGTTGGTTAGAAATCATTAATAAACGTGATAAATCACACAACAAAGTTCTCCTTACGGGGAAACCAAAAATAATTTAAAAAAAAAGAAAAACAGAATTTTCACGAAAGCTAGAAATTAACAGAAAAGCAACGTGACAATTCGAATTGTCAGCTTTTTTTAAATTAACCGATAGAAGCACTATTTTCTAGCCAACAAGGTCGGCTATTGACGCATGCTTCATAATAGACGCAATATCGGTTTTCCAGGCCGAGGTAAGAAAATAAAAAAATTCTAGGAAGCAACAATTATTTTGCAAGGTACTCATGTATTCACCCGGTAATTTGAAAATTGCTCAGTGAGGCATAAAAAATGGAGGTAAAAGACCGAGAAACACATGCGGGTCATAACAATTTCTCGACATTCAGTTGAAATAAATAACAAGGTTTCACTTTTTTTTGCTTTCGTACATTTCAACTGAAGCCCAGTTTCGTTCAACGATTATTGTCTTACCTGCGGTTTTTCGTATTCTGGTTCATCCTTTTCAGCCCGCACATAGATCCCCATTACAATTATCCGAATATTAAATATCAATTTAAAAAATATGATATTCTTAACGCTTGGAAAATTAAATAATCGAATCGAGAAAAAAATGATTCGCTTATCTTTACTAACAATTCATTGTACGTCCATTGATACGATCACCGCACACTTTCTTCTAGCCATAACAGCGCAAAGGCCGTTAACTCTATTCCGATGGTCTTTGAGATTTGATTACGTGATTGTTACAGTAATCACAACAGCGTTAAGGTAATAAAGATAAGAACTGAGAACTTAGCAGCGGCACGACACAGCTTTTTAATTGCTCTCTTAGTTATCCACGTCGAATCAAATAAGTCGTTGAGCCTTGCGTGAATGTCTTTTAATAACTGATCGGCGTGGTTTGCGTGAATGTGAAGGCAGAGTCAGCGAGAAAGTGTAAAGAAAGTTGCTTTCATTACCAGTATCCTTTCCCCCACCCGGAAATATGAGTTTACATGCTTAACCATCTTGGTATACATCCAGAAAAAAGATTTAGAAATATTAACTGAAATTATCTATTCAACATTTAATTATTGCAATAAACGAAAAAAAATTTTCCTTCGAGCGAATATGAGTAATTCCACTTTGTAATCGTTTACTTTAAAAAATTGCGCAAGAGCAGGTTTTGTTATCGTAAAAAAATATTAATTGCCATTCAAACGTTTTTATCGTGAAACAGTTTTATCGTATAATGGTTGACCGAATCGCTTAATTCGATTGTCAATGTGTTTCCGGAGTAATCTTATCGTACCTTAGTGTGATTAGCCATTTTAATCAGGTATTTCGATCATCATGAGATTTTTTTCTTTAAGTTATTTTCATTAAACTCTTTGTGTGGAATTTTACGGTCTACATAAACAAAATTTAATCGGGAGGCAAAATCAAACGGACTTTCTTCAACTCCAATTTTTCTTCTTATACTAGGCGAAAATTTTCGTGGCATAAAACAATTAAATATTGAATAGATCATTCGAGTTAATATTTATAAAAAAAAAATCTGGGTGTAATAATGACGCAAAGATTAAAAAATATTTTTTTTTATTTAAAAAAAATTAAAAATTAAAAAATTAATTAATTATTGCAGTAAATGATGTCATTTGCTCCCAAAGAGAGCATTTCTTAATACCCTCACCAAGCGTATTGTTTTACGGCTATAACAAATTCGTCACAAATTGTCTCCGAATTGAAAAAAAGGCTAAGCTAAATCTCATAGTTTAGGGATTACCTCGTTTTGTTTTTACTATCCCATTTATAAAGAAGCACAGTGGTTCATCGACCTAACTTGGGAAAGTAAAGTTTACGCAATAAACGATGAAAGTATGTGCACACTCCACACTGTTTACAATGCGTTAGGAAGAGAGAGAAAAACCAGATGAAATTTAGCGATATTTACACCCAGAGAAATCGGTCAGATGAGTTTATTCAAATCAATTATGGGGCCCATTTACTTAGATCAAATTAAACTTTATTTAATTGGATCTAATAAATAAATCCAGAATAGATTGATGGATAAATTCTATAAAATAGACTCTATACGATCGAGGTAAAATTTGATTAATTTCTAATAGACTCCATAAGTGATTCAAATAAACTCTTCAGACCGTTTTCTTTGGCTATAGAATTTTTAAATATTTGCCGTACTAATTTTAAAAAGTGTGCAAAGTTGTAAAAACAAACAAAAATTATAGTACGCCACCCACAATAGCGAGATGCTCTTGCGAACCATAAATTCCAGCATCTTCCATCATCTTCTACTTTGCACTCATGACTATGGATATCCACTTGGTACTTACATTGGATTTCGAATCAAACCTTTGTACACTTAAGGGAAGATTTTACTCACCCCATTGAGCCGTCTGTTAGTTTTAGCGTTTTCGTTGATGCAAATCATCTTCGTGCCAGTGCAATGGAAAAAAACTCAGCAATGGACACACTTTTTTTTTGCTACTTCGTTAACAAGGAGCACTTAAGTAATTTCGCGGTGACTGCCCCCAACTCGCACTTGCCAGGTTATCAGCATTCAAACAATGATAAGTACGATCGTGTTACACACTTACGATTAGGTTTGTGAAAATATATCTTACATACTTCCACGTCAGTCAGTTACACACTGTTGCTTTGTTTGCCTGAGTCCCAATATATTATCAGTCTCTCACGGGGTTGGCCCCACCCGGCAACTGATTGTAGAAATCCTTCTTAAGATATATAACAGCCTGTGTCGATGTCGACCGTGAACGCCCGTACAATTACAAAAACGTCACTAAAAAAAAGTGTCGAGAGATCTACGAGAAAGAGAAAGAGACAAACTTGGACACAAGGTTACAAGTAACCTTTCGACCACTGTTAGAAATCGATGCAAACGATGGAGGTAAAGATCGTTTGTCTACGCGGAAGAAACCGGAAGTGTTTAGGACCCACCGGGAATCTTAAGGTGACCAAATCACCTAAAAAAAGGCGTGAGAATTTTTTTTGTTTCGAACGATATCCTTCTTTAACAAAATCTTGTACTTAAGCCTCGTTGAGGATATCAAGCATTATAATTCTGCAATTTTGTAAAGACGTACAGTGCACGAGAAAGGTGTGAGGTTGAAAAGTGAAATCTTGGCGTAGCTTTTAGAGCGAACTTATTTTCGTTTTCGATGTCTCTTTTCATCTGTCGAAGAGAGTATTCTGAATTGAATATTTGCCGATTGCTTCCTCCTTATTATTTTTTTTACGAAGCTTTTTCTATAAGGTAGTCAAAAATGCTTATTATTTTTTTTCTCATCTGTCACCTCCGATTTGCTCTCCAACGCTTGGTGTTTTTGGTTCGAAATCATCCTGTGACATTTCAGCGAGACCCTTCCCTATTTATAAAGATTGTATACGCGATTGGTTCAATTGCGCCTTGAAATACACGGTTTTTTAAACCATCCGATTTGCAGTTGGTCCATTATCAATATTATTGAATTTTTGAAATGAATTCTTCATACACTGAAACCTCTCATAATGCAACCTTTCGTAATGTACATCAGTAAATGAAAGGGTACGTCTCGCAGCGGTAATTGGACGATTTCATGAGAAAGAGTGAGAGGGACGAAGGTTTCGCGTCTCTATGAATGGTTCTTCACTTAGCGTAAATGTCACCGCATTATGTACACTATATTAATTTCAACATAGTTTTACGGCGAAAAGCTTTGCTGCTGTATGAACTTGTCCTTTCACAGTATGACGTCTCAGAATTATTTTTAATTTTATTACAGTCGACCACTCGGATTCCATTTACATTTGCGTTCGATCGTAGAACGGCGAAAACCGAATCTTCACGATTTTATTTCTTTTGAATGATCCGTCATCGCAAAAACCATCGTTAGTGACCGTGAAATTCAGTAGACCGCAGAGAAAAAGTGTTTGATTCATGGTCAAATCCTTGATCACTGTTTGGGATATACGTCGTATTGTACCAAAATGCATGAAAATTTAGACGAAGACTGTACATATTGTAAAGTGACAAATTTTATTTATACGATATTTAAGTTGCAGTCTGTGGGCAACATTAATAAAGGAAAAACGTTAGCGTGATGTGCTACACGTTTTCGCCGTTTTCTCGTGCTTTTGAAACTACCAATGGAGCTTTTTCACTCGCACTCACGCCAACTCGGTCGGTATAGCACATCGCCTTAACGTGATATGTTACCCGCTTTTGTCATTCTCTCTCGCACTTCCATGACGGCGGATAGCGCTGTCTCTGTCACACTCACCAGTCAGTGTAACACATTACCTTAACGTCATGTGCTACATATCGTCTGCTTCGCTCAAATCATTAGAAGTGTTATGCTTCGCCACGGTCTATTTTTCAAATGAAAGTCGTGAAGTACTTATTACGCAGTGAGTACTCGTCTTATACCTGAAATATCATTTGTAGGGACAAAAAAAAATTAAACACCATCTGTATAGCACATCTTAAGGTGATGTGCTATCGGTCGGTCGGTCAACCAATAACATTGGCTCGAATAATACCAAACGTCCAATAGCACCTGTTTAATAGCCTCTGGTGGCCGAGCGCAGCAGCATCTGCGATTTTGGTTGGTGAACCTACGTTACGTTTTCCAACAAAAGTTCCAGCGACGAAATAGTATTCGCAGCTCCATAGAGATCCGAAATGATCTCAACGAACATCATGGCCGTTCCCGGTATCACGTAACTCCATTGGAGAGATGATAGCCATGTCCCTCCTCCATCAGCGGGTTTCTACCTTCGCTGCTCCTCGCGGAGAAACCTGGAATAGATCGCGCTAATCTCGCACGTCAAAATAACACATCCGTTGAGGATAACTTATTACATGTTACGCAAAAAATGTCTAGTTGTGATCCGACCGATCTGATAGCTCCCAGTGATGATAATTTCGATTATCTATTCAAAATCGTATTAATCGGGGACTGCAGCACAGGAAAAACATGTGTCGTGCAGAGGTTCAGATCAGGCACCTTTATCGAACGTCACGGAACGACAATCGGGGTCGATTTCTCAATGAAAACCGTGATTGTAGATGGAAAGAGAGTAAAGGTCAGTGGTTCTTATGAAAATTGCACTCTCTCAATAAATAACAAAATGATAACACGGAACGTATGTGTATCTTATAATCGGTAATGCCTAATTGCAAAGCCTATAGTTTTATCGTCGATTGAACTGCATACTCTCAGCTTCTGAATAGAAGTAGATAACACGCAATTTGATAAAAGCGAATTAATAAAATACTGCTGTGTAATGAGACTGATGAATTCTTCGGTGTTCTTCGATCCTTTTATTGGCTATCGCCATCTAGTGATAGCATGTGCCACATTCTTGCGTGTTAAATGGAACAATTGTGTATTGGACACCTAAATTGTGGCTATAACAGAGAGGTGTATTCCTGTACTAGTATTGTCTCCCCAGTGGCGCAGCCCTGGTGGCAAATCGGTGAATTAGCTGGAATTACTACTGTCTGTGACTTCAAAAGTTGAATTATGATAAAGATATTCACGAGGTAAATTAAATCAGCAATCAAGATTGCGTTTTTGGATCGAGAAAAGTGAATTATGTCAGTCCGATTACTTTGTGAATAACCTGTTCGTTTATTTTTTTAATTACTCGATATTGAACATTTTTTGGAATAGTCCCGCGTATTGGTAACCACGCGTACGAAGATTTGATATTAACGAAATATCGCAGTCATTCTCATCGTTTTATTCGTACTCTGATTGGTCGGCGGTGTCGTGACACACACTGGGATCCATTCACCATTGACATTTTTTGTTTATGCCAAATGTCAAAAGTCACGTAAATAAATATACATATAAGTACGCTGAACACTTTTTATTTTTACTTGTGTTAAGACGTACTTGTTTTAGAATATTCCTCACATTGTAAAAAATTCTTTAGCTCGATTTTTAAGTTTCGATATATTCAAAAGGGGGAAATCGTTTTTCATTTACACTAAGTACTAAAAAATATTTTAAAACAAGAATTATTTAAGCCCTAATTGCGAACAAGTACTTTTTATGCGCTTTTATTTACGGATTTTTATTTAACTTAACATATTTGAGTAAATCGTATTTCTTTGTAAGATCCTGATGTACTCATGCAATTATAAATAACTAAAAATAAATAAAATACCTCGACATTTGCTACAAATACAGCGCCCACTCAGCGCCCGAACTTTCAAAAACATGTTTAAACGGAAAAAAAATGTTTTTATTTTAAAAAAGCGAGAAAATAATGATTATCAAATAATTAATGAAATAAAAAGATACAGATAGTCGGAGTTAGAAAGTAACGTATTAGTTACAAGTCTGTTTGCCTGATTTCTGTTAATTTCATAAATGTATTAGAAAAGCCTTCACTACTTGTTCACAGCTGCAAATATGGGACACCGCAGGTCACGAGAAGTTCCGGACAATAACGCAGAGTTATTACAGATCCGCTAATGGAATAATCGTCGGTAAATATAGCATACTTGTGGTTAGTGTCTCGTATATTTCTGCTTTCGACAAAGACGAGTGACGGTATGACTTTAAATCTTGTATTGCAGTCTACGATATAACGAACCGTGCGAGCTTTTTAAGTCTTCAAAAATGGGTTGAAGAGGTTCGACGATACACTTCGTCTCATGTGGTATTGATTTTAGTAGGTAAGTATTATTTGGTGGTGATTTAAATCTCTTAACCGATATGATATCAATATTACGGTGACTATATTCGGAGCACTTTACTTTAGCAGTAAAATTTCTCACCCGTTTTTGCAAAAAAAAAATTTTGCTGCACTGTGTCGTAATTTTACCTTAAATATTTGTAACCGTATATTCTCCATTGTATTTAGGTAACAAATGCGATCTAGAAGGTTTACGAGAAGTAGAAAAAAAGGAAGCTGAAGCTGTATGCCAGTGTCTTCCGGAAATACTCCATGTAGTTGAAACATCCGCCAAAGAAAACAAGAATATAGATACTATTTTTTATTGCATGGCATCGGAGCTAAAGGTGAAGATCAGTATAATTTATTATTTATCAGTCATTCTTCCACGTTTTATTATTGAGATAATAATGCTTGTAATTTTTTTATTTTTTTTTATTTTTTTCAGAAACGACATGAAAATCGCCAACTCAAGACAAATCCTGACGTTGTAAAACTCGGCAGCGGTCGAGAATTGACGTCATGCTCTGGCTGTTCTTACAGGATGTCCTGAATTGATTTAAACTGCACTAAGACTCACTTGGATGTGCTTGTTCGTAAAATGAGCAGCCTCTTGGACAATTGGAATCTCACAAATGATCTAAACGCGCACTGTAACCGATATTAACGAAAAATGCATGCTGTGAGTTTTTCATACAATAATTTTCATATGTAAAATTTTTTTAATTTAATACTACATACTGATCAAGTGAGTGCTGGAAATTTCCAACAGTATTCTTTCGATGGTATTTGAGGTTCAAGAAAAAAATAGTTTCTTGCCGAAGGAATATCTTCACCCCTTAAAAAATAAGTAAAAAGATCAGATGTATCATTTGCAAACGGTGCAAGTGAAAAAACTATAAATAATAATTAATTGGAGATTATTTTTTCGAACGATCGAACGAGAATGTTTCTTCATATTAGGCATTTAAACCAGTATCTAAAAAATTTTTTACTATCTAAAGAATTCCTAAAAACCTGACAAAATGAAAAAAAATCCTATTCTACGTAAACAAACGTTTGACAAGTAGCTTAATTTCTTTTTTCTATTATTAAATAAATTTTTTATTAGAAAAGCTTAAAAATCACGAAAAGATAAATCTTCCCCACTTTGGTTGCGAGTCAGAAAATGTTTATATTCAAAGTATTTTTCAGAATTTTTTTCAAATTTTTACATTGTGGTATTCGATGTCACTTTCGAAAAAATTTTTTCAAAAAAAATTACATAGAAAAAAAATGAACAATTTTGAAGATCTAAGCAATCCTCCAAAAAATAACGAGCCAGATTCGGGAAGTCGAGCGTCAGGCCCAGGTCGAATCGAAATAGTCATGTTTATTCGCTGTAAGATTTTTCAATAAATCTTCGTTATTAATATTTCGACCATTAGAATTTACAGCAATACTCCAATTTCGTATTATATTTAATACAAAAACAATGCACATTTAAAAGTATCACTCACTTGACCAGTGCTAACCGTAGCTGCATATATTGGGACACTATTGAAGCGCACCTACTAATACTCTATCATTCATGACAACCAAAGACGTCACGCAATATCATTATATGTTGTATAACCGATAAGCGCGAATATTTTTTCCGAACTAAAAAATATTCGCGCATACCGAGGAAAATTATGCCCAGTCGCGCTCACCAATGCGGAAGAAAAGGAACCGACGCGATTTTACACCACTGGGTTGAAAAAGTGTGTTTCCTATGCAAAAAAGGCTAACATATTATAGAATCGTCCGATGTTAACCTTATCACCTCATTTGCATATTATAATTACACCCATTGCAAACATCTGTTGGTATTACCCTTTATTCTAAGATCTGAATAACGATAGTGATTCGTACATGACAAAAAATAGCGCACTTAAGGAAGCATCACCGACAAAGTCTTCTCAATTGAGTACCAAGATTTAAAAAATTGTTGTTACACATTTTACAAAGGAGACTATTAAAAACCAAGGTGAATCTGTGTTGAAGAGATCCTACTGAATGTGGAAAAAATGTGGAGCAATTAACTCAAAGGAAAGTAACTTCTTTTTCTGCAATTACTAATGGCAAATATGATTCGCAATTTTTATGAAGCCTAATTTGTTATTGTAATTCAATCTCGAGCGGCAATAGCTCATTTTATTTGTTAAAAGACGTTTTACAAATTACTTCCAAAAAACTGGAAATAACATGTCTCGCAGATTATTAATGTAATCTGTTTGGTTTTTTTTAAATTGATTCAGATAAATATTTTGAATTACATTAATTTTTCTTTCAAAACATCGACAAATAATTTTTCTAATCTTGACACGCCATTGACTTGACTGTACTATCGATGCCTCCTTAAGCAAGTAAGCCTCCTTAAGCACGTAACACTGGACGATCTGATTTTTTCAATTCATCTTTAGACTTTTAGAAGTTGAAATAAACCCAATAGAGCACAGTATTCTCATTATTAATTATTCACATTCGAAGCAGCGTTAAATTATCGTAAACTGCTAGGAAAGCAGCCCATCAACAACACGCGTAAATGAGTCAATCGTTGAACATGCGAGTTAACTTAACTACTTAATAACTTATTTAATATTTAATAGCACGATATACTAAAAAATCGTATATATTTTTGTAACACCATTAAATGGTAAACATTGATAGTAGCGATTTGGGCAAGATGCCAAATTTGAAATCGATTTTCCAACGCACACTAGGATACTAACTTGCGATTGTTAATTATTAATTTACAAACAATATGTATTGTAATATTATAAATACGTACCTACGTGGTTGTTGGTAATATAATTTTTATAGTTGACGATAATAAAAGCTTGTTGATCTATTATTGTTCTTCATTGATTATGCGCATTACCATTATCAAAATCCTTGTCTAATTAACAACTGGGAAAAATTGGACCGATTTTGAAAGAAAATTTTTATTCGAAGTCAGAAAAATTAAACATAAATATATTTAGAAAAAAAAACAACATGAAACAGTTCTATACAACCTCCACCTCGTGTTTGCGTATCGTTAAGCACGTCATGCTTTGTTTTATTTTATTAATATCTTGATAAGAATTCGGAAGATCAACTCCCTCGGTGTTTCGCTACTTTTAAAATTATTTTAATTGTTATGATCGGTACAGTTCTTGCGCGTCCTGGTGCTTATAAGGTAAGTCAATTCCTGAGGTCTTACATTCATCATTCATCTTTCTACTAACAGGCTATTTCACAGGTACACTTTTTGGTGGAAGTATTACTATTCCAGGGCCTCTTTTATTGCTATTTAGCTTTTTTCTGCAATATCTGGAAGCGAATATTCGCGTATAAATACTGTGGATCATAAAAATAAAGTCTTCTCACTTTAGAAATTAAAAAAAAAAGATTTTTTAAAATTACATTTATCGAAATCTACATATCCAAAAGTATGATACTAACATTATTTTGTGACTTTTACTTTAAACAACTTTTTCGACGGCTTGTTGATAAAATCACTAAATTTTGATCAAAACTATTGAACCTATCCTTATGAAATTTTACCTACACATTCTTGGCTATAGCTATACAACTATAGCTATCCCCATAACTATATAATAAATGGATGAATTTTTTTTAAATGTATTTCGAGAGTGTATTTATTGAGTGAAACAACTTTCCTATACCTTTAATATAAATCTATGAAAACAATTTATGAAAATAGCTTTTTAGCGTCTAAAGTGAGAAGACGCCTTAATATGAAACTTCATTTCGAACACGAAATTTTTTTTAGGCGCGACAATAGTAAGTTGAAAACTTATGTAATAATTATACGATACGATGCTCCGGATGCACTTATACGAACCCGATTATTATAAGGCACACATTTACAAATAGCATTTGTAGAAAACACATCAGTCTGATATTAACGCAAATACTTTGTCATAAGAAAACGTAATTACAGAAGTTGTCATTACCACCGATATTGTTTTTCTTTTTTAAACAAATAGTAACAAGTAGTTGGGAATTTTTCTAATTAACATTGACAGTTGAATACGACTGGCGATATTTTTTGTTTAAATAAAATATCATCAATCAACTTCGTCAAAGATATATTGTGGAGTTGGGTTCATTGATTCATAATAGTTGCCAGTATTTTTCGGTCATGTTTATTTTATACTTTTTACTGCTCGTAGTAAAATGTAGAATCGAATGAAAACAGTTCATCCATCGCTGCAGACGTAGAAAATAAATAACATGTAATTCTCTAGAGAACGTAACTATATATAGCGACTGTTTTTAATCAGAAGAACGGAATCCACGTTCAATTGCATTTGTATATTTGTCGATTGCGTTCTTTTGATTTGTTTGTACGTGGTATACGGTGAAACCTTACGCAACTTACATGATGCTGAAACGTGTAAGGGAAAGTCTTATTTAATCAAAATTCGAGTGTATCTCAAAGAGTGAAAATGTTTCTAAAAATCTATAAACGTTAGAAGAGATGTTTTTCAACATTTCTCGATAGTGAAAATTATTAAGCGGTTAGAACGTGTATATTAAATTGGTAGTGACTGTATGATATTATTACTATTCAAAATAAATGATCTTAATAACAAGATTACTTGTAATTTTTCTCCTAACATGAAATACTCAAATATGAATTTTAAAATAAAACGTTTTGTTCAAATTGCATCATTAATATGTGTCCCTTTAATTACTGTTGTAAGCTAAGTGAGGTTTCACTATATACATAAATGTATTATATATATATATATATTACATGTTCCTTTCTATAATACTTGTTCCGACTATTAAAATGAATTCATATTCGTTCTGAAAGATCCAACTTAATATTCCTTTTTAAAAGCCTCTTAATCGCGAGACAAAATACTCGGACAATAAATAGCAAAAAGCAATGAACCACAAAAATTGATTGATATAAATCGAGCAATCACCTCGCTGATCAACATTCTTGAGAAGTTAAATTTATTTATAAAAATCTGAATAAACGTTTGATGATGTACATTGGTAAGGCATTTGTCTCCGTCGACATATTAGAAATGGAAAGTTTATTCCGATACTAGCCGCCCTTCACCATTTGTCCGTTGCATGCCCGATAAAAAAATATTCCAAAAATGTTTCAAACTAAAACAATTATTCCGCAACGGCCAATCTCTGGTAGGTCCTTCTGTACTTATCGTCGATTTCCTGGAGATAATAGGTTCCAGGAAACATTTGTTCCGTTAAGCTCTGAGGCACAAAAGGCACCACATGACAATTCTGTTCGCGTAGCGCCAAAATTTTCGTGTAATCTTCCGGAGAAACGCATTTTCTCGATTCCAGCTGAGGTTTCACGTACGAAAGATGCGATACTAATTTTCGCAGCGAAGATTCAGCCC
Source organism: Tromatobia lineatoria (assembly GCA_949699805.1). Lineage (NCBI taxonomy): Eukaryota > Metazoa > Arthropoda > Insecta > Hymenoptera > Ichneumonidae > Tromatobia > Tromatobia lineatoria. Next base: position 957,658 of record OX453045.1, read on the forward strand.
CGAAATCCGAAGATATCGTTATGGAGTACATACTTGATGCCAAACCTGACCCGTATGAAAAAACTCCTACTTTACAATTAGCTAATTCTTCCAATGGCTTATTTATCAGCAATGAAACCAATCCTGAGTATACAGAAGGTGTATACATATTCCCAACTTGATTGGCTATCAGCAAGCTCGGCTGAGTCTTAGTTTTGAAGTCTTTATTGCTCAGCGACAAAAATGCCTTTTCGATATCTCTGTCGAAGTAAGTATCCTCGGGTTTAACATCGTGGAACTTGGTAACCTCTTCATACCTTTCGGAAAGCTTTGTTTTTGGAGTATTGAGGAATTCGACAAAAGCTAATCTGGCAAATGACTTTTGTACTAATTTACAGTACGGCGAATGGAAAAGCAAGGCATCGAAATTCTCCAGCGAAAATTCCTTCTCCGGATTCTTGAGTTTTGCTTTTTCTACGTACTTGTTGTAGCAATTGTCCAATGAACTCAGATAACATTGAATAGAGAGCTTTCCATCGACAACCGGAAATTCAGAGCGTAAGTCCGGCTTGTAAAAGTCATAAGCATGCCTCATACAAGACGCTCTCAGGCCACGATCGAAAACTAAAGGCGCATCAGGTCCTATAATCATGGCAATTGCTCCTGCACCTCCCGTGGGTCTCGCACTTCCAACTGAGTAAACCGCATTGTCCGCAGCGACGACCAGAGCCAATCGACCGTCCCATGCGCTGCTTTCGACCCACGAAATAGCATTGAAGACAGCGGCTGTTCCGCCGTAACAGGCATTTGTGGAATCGACGCCTTCGATATCGGTGGAGCCCGAAGGTTCAAAGAGTTGCATAAGCACAGATTTTACTGACTTACTCTTGTCGATAATAGTCTCCGTTCCAACCTCCAATCGTCCAATATCCTCTGGTTTGATTGCATAACGATCCAGCAGACGATGAACTACAGTCAGACACAGCGAATTGATGTCTTCTCTGTCATTGCAAAATCCCATCTTCGATTGGCCCAAACCAATTGTGTATTTTCCAGCGGAGACTCCATCAAATTTTTCAAGTTCCACTTGATCGACATACTGCGCAGGAAAGTACAATTCGATAGCTTTGATTCCAACGTTATTTGGCCACATTTTTTCTATCGTTTCAAAAATATCTTTTTTTTAGGTTATTTTTGTGTTTCAAGTTTTTTTTTTGCGTTTTTTTAACCAAAAGTCTCTTAAAACTTTTTTTTGGCTGTTTATATAACAATTCACTTGTTCTCGGCGAAAAAACTGATTAAGGTTTTGAGGTAACGATTATATCACATTCACGAATGAATTTAAGAATAATTTTTTTCGCGTTACGCCGAATAATGTTTACATCGACACTAAGGTGTGAATTAAGTTTTCGAAACGGTTAAACGTGTGTGTGTGTGTGTGTGTGTGTGTGTGTCGATGCGGGAGAATAGTTTCCACGGTAGCGGGAATTTAGGTTAGAAGTGAAACTTTCACGAGTGAAAATTCCGGTCACTGGGTGAGTTCCGAGTTTTGGACAGCTCGTGGCTTGGATAATACTTCGGAGAGTCCACGATTCGACGGTCTAGACAACCAAGTCCGACAATTTTGACGACCTTCTCCCGGGGAATTGGAATAACATACTACCGCTTAACGAACGTAACACGCTGATCTTAAGCGCGCTCCACTCTCCAACGGGAAACTCGAAAATCGTTTGAAGAACAGAAAGCGAGATATTTGGTAGTGGGGGTATCCATAACGTATTCATACATACCTGTGCACACCTAGCGCGAGGATAGACACTTTTTTTAACCGAAGACCGCGCATGCTCATAAAACCAAACACTACGGTAAAAAAAATCTTCCTCAAAATTACTTCCTCAAACCCTAGCAATCTTGACGACCGTCGTTTCCAGCTGATTCACCGTAAAAACCACCTTTGAACAACCGGGTGGTTTTTTGAAAAAAAAATTAACCGGAAATCGCGAAAACAACGACCCTAAAAACGTTATTCGGTTGTTTTTATTCTGTTTTCCATGGTAAATTGAAGAAAAAAAAACGATCGCATAACATTTTTAATGGCAATCGTTTTTACGATCCCTGTGAATCGATTGCTATGAATTTTCTTCGACATAAACTGGGACATAAAAATTCATCTTGGATGACCCTTGTTTTCTGTGAAAACGTGTATGAAGCCTACACAATAGTGTAGGCTTCAGAAAAAGCGGAAGGAAGTAATGGAAGTTTTTATTCATAAACTCGTCATCGAAATTTAATAAACAATTTTAAAATAGAATTTATGTACTTTTGGATTTGGTGCTCGGGCGACGAAAGTTCACAGACGGTCCAATCGATGTCACAAGAAGAAAGGAAGGGAGAGGGAGTCTGTTCAAGCCTTGTCATAGATGTATCTGAAGATTAGAAGACAAAAACCTTACGTCCTCTGAATGGAATGACCGAAAAAGAAGATTAGAAGACTCAGCATCGTCGACCTTTGGACAGTGTTATCACGTCATTCTTACCGACTATTGTCAACTTCTGTCAATGATAATAATACCGTTGCCACGACCCGTACTATAAATAAGACTTAATGCATATAACTTGAATGCAAGGTTCAGTTCATGCCATTTGACTTCCAGAATTCCGTCTCGCATGTAAATAGATGGAACCAGGATCCGTCATATGTTTATCGCTGCTTCGGCCTATGCATACATGATTCTGCGGGGACGATTCAAATAAAATATAATGGACTATGGTTTTTGCTGTTATTCGTAAACAAAGATACCATTGTGCATATTTAGATTTTATTTTCTTTCGATTTTTACGATGCAAGAAGAATCAATTTTTAACATATGCGTAATATGGACGCGTAAAATTTATTTTATGCCTTGTTTTCGGTGGGGGAAATGGATTTTTACGCACATGATCCGTAAAATGGATTTTTATATGGAGCATTCCATATTAACTGGACTTGAGTCTGACCCTCGACCTCTGAGATTAAAAGATACCTTTTTCGGGTTTCACAGAGTGCTGATCCCGTAATGGACTCTGCTGATCCCGTAATGATGCAGTTTGAACACTGACAAGTCGCCGGTTAAGCATCCTGCAGAGTAAAATGGGCACACATGCAACGAGTGCCACCGTCACGTGCGATCACGATGCTTCCCATGGTAAATCGAAAAACACGACAGCCTTTACAAATTTATCTTTAAAAAAAACGCTCGTTTCACTTTATTAAGTCTATTAGGAAATTCAACTATGAAACTGGTAGTCCACTATTTTTTGCGACCATTCTAAATAAATAGTATTTGTCATCGCCGTCGGTTTACTCTATTAAATGACTCGATTACGCTTAAAAGACTGTTTACATTTTTTACTCCGGACGTTAATTAGAAAAATTGTCAGTATTGACACTTAATACAATTTCTGGAAACTCAATCGTTTTTCGTTCATGAAATTTTCAGTGAAATCGCTGGTCGATATTTCGCAAACATGGACCGCCGTATCTCGTTATTTTTAGCCGTATAAACAAAATAATCACGTAGTTACGTAGCGGCAGATTTTTTTTAGCAGTTTAAACGTGTAGACGTCTTGATGCAAAGGCTACAGACATTCGTTAACACGAGATGTTAGAGATTCAAGGAAAGTCGAAGTCCCATCGATGTTTAATTAGCATTTCTATTTCACCTTATGGAAATAGATTAAACTTATTGAAATTTCTATTTTACTAATGAGTTAGGTTTATTTTAACATCATCGCTTCGCTGCATTGAAGATCAATATTTTTTTAGTATTCGGTTACCTGACAAAGTTTGCCGAATAATTTTGGTAATAGTCCGTTACTAGAGAGAAACCGGTCGAGTAGTATTTAGCATAGCAGGAAGGAAGAATGCGATACGTGTCGGACAAACCTTCATTACGAAGTCTTGGTCGTAACGCACGCTTTCGGCGCTTGACACGCTTACACTTCGTAAAGATCACGTGGAACACTTATGTAGGTCGAATATCCCAGCAGTGACGATGATTGTATATCTTTAAGCAGTTAATGCGATCGAAAATTGCATATTACTGAGCCTAGAATAAATTTCTGTGATTACAGAAATTTCTCCCACGTTAAATAGTCCTGGCGTTTACGTACCTTCTGTATGCAATGAAGGGTCCATTTGAAAACCTAGACGGATCCTTTAGTTTTTTTTTCCTCAATTCCGAAATGTCGGTAATTTTTTTTAACCGGTAGAACGTATTGTTATTAAAAATTTAATTATTTAAATCGCAATAACTCGAAAACTATTGGAGATATCGACAAACTCCCGAATAGTGAATTGATCCTTTCTTCAAGATGAACAAAAGCTGTCATTACGGTTTTTTCTGTATATGCATAACTTTTTGAGTAATCAACGTTGACGGCGGCCGACGCAGATTTTAAGCCGGCAGCCGTGTACGCTCGGATTTCAGGGACTGTAGCATCGTTAGTATTCGACGTAGCAACATTTATAGTAGTGTTTTGTAAACTAGAAAATGTAAGCTATGCGATGGTTAAGGAAAAAAAATTAAGTTCAAGAAACAACGAAATGGCGTTGGTTTGAAGTTCGGATATCATGTACAAGAGTATATGTTCGCCGATCCTCATTGGGCGATGAGAAAATTAAGGTAGCTACCCTCATAAGGATAATAATACGAAATTTTCTTTGCTCCTTGAAGAACCAGTTTTTGTTGCTGATGTTAAGCAATGCAATTGAATTAATTGGTATTATAAAATCTCTTTTAATTCAACGAAATATTAGGGATAAATTTTCTAACTATCGTATTGAACACAAAAAAAAATTACACCGCCCTCATGTTCAGTTTCCAAGCAATGGTTCGTTTATCTGTAAACTTAGTTACCCAAAAATGTATTTTTTTAAGTTGTTACAATGTTGTTCTATACGGACGCTAAACATACTATAACTATACCGACAAATCACGTTGTTTTGTACATTTAAAAGCCTCAAATATTAATTCGCTAATGTACTTTTACGATTTCGCTGACACGGTTGGAAGATGATGTTGAAATAACTCAATTCTCGTGCCCATGTGGTCAGAATCCTTGGAAAGTTAAATGTATGGAGTGTTTCCTTTTTCCATTTCCACTTTAGAAAAACGCTCCGTGACATCAGTGAACATGAATTAGCAAAAGATAAATAATGAAAGCAAAATGTTGCACATCGATGTAATTTTTATTGGCAGTGTTTCACAGCCTTGAAATTCGAGGAAAGTTTATTTTCTTTTTCACAATATGAATTTTAAGCTGCTTACTATATATTTATCAAGAATTGCACTATCAATATTTCGGACAGTAATGATTAAACCCCATTCTGTGAATTTTCATGAACGGGAGCAGATTCTTGTTATCCACATTCATTCCGTTCCACCAAATGGAGACATGGCGTGTGATATACTTCTGAATGGTAGTTCGTTCGACGTACAAATAACCGATGATGATTTATCAATAGTTGCACATTTTTCTGCCGGCCACGCGATGTTTCAATCTTTCAATTCATTTTGCAAATTTTATTTGTGTCGGCACTATATTCTAATAATATTTCAAACAGGGAAGGCCAATATCAGAATACAATTGCATTCAACATTTTTACGGTCTAAATAACTGTGATAAATTATATGAAAATGTTGGAATTATTGAATTTTTCTTGAATACCAATATTTTCTTAAACACTAATAAAATTGAAAATTATTTTCATTCAAGAATAGTATTATAGATCTCATTTATGAAATTATTGATAATCATTTAAATGAAAAAGATTGTGGAATACAGTTTTATTCTAATATTGCCCATGCTGAATTCAATACGCCGTTGTCGACTCTTGTATCGGTTTTAAGGATGTATGGGTCACAGGTAAATGATAACTTAGTATTCTGAAATTTGCTTTCCCATATAGTGAGTTTTATTTTCCCGAAAATAATTTTTTTGCGCGAAGACAAGATGTTTATGTCGCCATCGAAAAAAGTGGTCTTTGATCAAATGCAGCGCTTGTGATTATGGGTCAGACCATAATCACAAGCATGTTGTGGTTCAAATTAATTAAATAATAGACCCTATTGACGACCCTTACATCCTTAAGTGTTATTAACCATGTTTCAACACATATAAAAAGGAATCCATGAATTCATTTTCACCGGATATTGCCTAGTTATGAGGGAAATGTAATACAAAAGGAAAAAACGTTTCTGCCAAATTTAATCTGACCGTAATTTATTTTATTCGCATTATGATCACTGGCCTATACTTCATTTATGGACCTTATTGAATTACTAGTGCCTTACGGCTCTTCTGCATGTTACGTCTTACGTTACATGTTGTTTGTAGTAGTGTCAAAATATTGAGAATATCTATAGGCATTTTTTTACTTAAAATGTTTTTTTTTTCAAGTTTTATGTCGCACGATAGGCAGAGCTGTAAATTTGCATTGTTGCATTAATTTCACTTTCCAGTAACACGAAACTACATGAAAAAATGCGCATACTTCGATAATCGCCACGAAATACGTTTGATTAAGGATATCCTTGCCAATACAATACAAGATTTTATTTCTAGTTGGATTCAGCTTCACCGGTCTAACGAGAAAACTTACGTCGCTTTTACGAACCTCTTTTTAAAAATGAAGTGGACGGTGTCGATTTTTCAGTAATGAGTATTTACGTTACGTGGTTTAAAGCGAATAATATAGAAAGAGACGGGTCTTAAAAAATCACTTATCGCAGATTGCTACTCGTATTTCATTGGAAAATTTACCGTAAAAAAAATCTTTTACAGTTGTTTGCATAAAAGGAAAACACAAGAATGTCAAGCTTTTACAGCACATGAACTGAAGTTCCGCTCTGGTCATCTTGCGATTATGGTAAGGATATCCTCAAAACACAGAACATTTTCAGTAGTAGTGCAATTTCATTGAGAAACACCGTTCGATGGAGTTTCAGCGCTTCCGTAGCAATTCGAATGGCGGTAGCGAAGATGAAAAAATGGCACGATGAGCGATCTACAAAACAATTGATTACGTTATTTTTTTCGCTTTTTTTTTCTGAATTGTTTCAATTAATAAATACACTGAGGCAACAAGCCTTCCGCGCGTTATACTCGAGTTCGCAAGTCTCGTGTCATACGATTGTTCTTTTTTTTTTAAATACGAGATATGTATGCAACGATAAACGTTATATGTTCAAGTCCCGTAATACACCGGAGGCCGAATTATCTCAGACTCAATATTGTATAATTTAATACCGCGTTACAGCAATTCACACTCTTACGAAATCATTATAAAATTACGTCCGCGTATATTAATTATATGTATATATTTATAAAATTAATATAAATAAAAATAGTAGTCAACTAAGGCCGATAATCCGGCACATCAGAGTTCACTTCCGGATACTGTGGAAGAAGAAGCAAAGAAAACAGAAGCGATCTTTCGGATTTTAAGCGATCACCGACAATACTAGGCGTTTGTATCACTATAACGTTACATGGCTGTGATCCTCGCATCGTCGACATCACGTCAAAAGTTTCATCAAATGTCTCGTTTCTCTATTTTTTGTTTTGTTTTACGCGACGCTCCTCATAGAGATTCTTCCTATATTAGGGCTGTCATGAATTCTACTTTTTTCTTAAAGTAATATTATCATGTACAAAAACTGTGGGTGTTATCAAAGTGTTTTTACAATGAAATTGATTTCTTTCGTTTTTTTTTTTCACTGTGCAGTTGGAAAACGGGGGCAATTGGAAACACCGTTCCGTGCCGTCACAAAATGCAAATAAAAAGAAATAAAAGTCAGTTGGGTAAGTCCATGGCTTCAGCAATCAGAGAAAGCTTGGACTGAAACTCGCAATTGCATTTGGGTTTTGGTATTTGGCACGTTGCGAGGCGCTTAGAAGAGTCCTTTCTTCTTGTTCTTTTTGTCCTTGCCATCAACAGCCCTGAAAGGAGAAAATTGCATAAAACTCATCTCACTAACAGACTTCCATTTACGTTGATATCAATTGCCACGAAAACGTACTTGGAAATATGGAGTAATCACGAATATGCGATTATACGTTGGCTGCTTTTGTTTGTTTTTAATCATTTTTTATTGTAGATTATGCACTTGGGTTGCAGGCACATTATAGCAATTTACAAATCGCTTTCGTAAAATTCTGTTATTGCTTTGCAGCGAATTATTCTGAGTAGCGAGCTGTTATCGACTGGCATCGTCCACCGAAATATTAGGCCAGTCAGTAGAGGTTTTGAATTAGAAAAAGTGAGTGTAATTTTTATACTTTGTACATGCACTTTGGATCGGTTGTGTAATGTTAATTGTAAAAGTCAGAAGCTTTGCGGATTTTCGAACGTAAACTTTGTCAGGGAAATAAATATGTAATGGTGCAACCTTGGAGATAACCGGCTGCAGATAATATTGTAATGAGCTTGTAGGTTTTCAAATTTTCTCGCTAAATATTATCAAAGTTGTATGTCTTTGCTTGTAACCTATCGAAAGAAAATCTATGGAGTCATACAATGTAAATAAACTACTATGACTAGAATTCTTGATGGCAACGCTTTGTGCAACTTAAGCAGAGTATTCTTAGCTGCCGGTTATCAATTTCTCAAAGTGCGCACCATAATAGATTTTTCTTGGAAAGTTTTCGACATTACAAAGCCGATTCAAACACAAACCCAAAGTTTCAGGATCATAGAATCGAAATCATTACCATTGCATATACTTTTGAATGCATGTGTTAATTTATTTCATATGTATAATAATACTTATCTGTTGAACATTATGTCCAACAACATTAATAACGAAATCGATAAAGATTTTGTTAGGAAAAAAATTAACGCTCTTTCAAACGAACTGATGAGAACATTCCTTTCGTTTTCATTCATTCAATATTAATGTTGTAGTATATTATAAAAAAGTGTACTATTAGAAAATCAGATCGGGAGTACTAAACGAAGAGCGAAAGTTTCAATGTAACAAGAGGGTTGCAACTCCGGAGAGAAATTATTTTCCAATTCCACAATTTTCCCTTCATTCTGAATGGCCTATATTGTACAACGTTATTTGAACATGCTAACATAGCAAATAGACGATTAGACATGCCGCAAAGTGAATAATACTGCTGACTTTAGAATATCGAACACTCATGCCTGATGACGAAAATTTCTTCGAGATATTAAGTGTCACAATGCTTCGGTATTAGTAGAAATGTCGTTAATTGCCAACATTTATTTTCTGATGGTGAAGGCTTATATTACGATTTAAAGGAGCCAAGTCGCCTAAAAATGGTCATAAGAAATAAAATTCTGTACATGATGCCTTTCTTTTAAACCATCTTATGCTTACACCGCATTAAGTAAATTCTTCCAAAATGCACTTTTTGATAGATGAAATAAGAACTCAAACACAAAACTTTGTTCACTGACTTAGTTTGAAACCTGTGACAGGTTAAATTTTTTTAATTTTTATCTAACACCATTTTAATGAACTGTATATCTCCAAAGAATTGTAAAATCATAATTTGCAAAAGAAGGGTATCGTCCACAAAATTATTCTTCTTATCACTCTTTTCAGGTAACTCAGGCCCCTTAATTTAACACCAACGTAATTTAAAAAATGATCCATTGAACCATTGGCACTACGCTTGACTTTTGTGTGCTTAAAATACGAACAGCAATGGAAAAATACAATAACAGTCAATAATGGGATCAAACAATTATACAATAAATGCAAAGGGTAATGAGAAATGATTCATTAGACATGGAGCAGCATTCGTGACAACTCTCGAACGATCATCGTCACTGCCTCTGGCAATAACTAAGCGGTAATTCGCCTACGAATGAAGATTGGTTAGTAAATTTGTATTTGTAAGAAAGCATTACGTTTATTTGCAAAAAAATGTCCAGTAATGAAAATTGACAATATTCGATAATCAATTGGTGAATAATTAATATTATTAAGAGATGGTCCTCTGTCAAGCTGTCTCCGTTAACCCTCCGAAATTTTAACCGTAACATTTTATTTCTCGACCGCTTGAAAAAAATAATATAAAAGAAAAATGATATTCTATCATCGAAGCATCGCGAAAAAAAATGGTTTTCTCCGGAAATCAGGGCTCGACAGCTTGCACAGAGTTTACAATGAGTGCTGTTGTTATTCTACAAAAGTTTTGTAAGTATTTCTATAAACGAATCCACCCTATTTTGATGTACAAGATTAGTTAACTCACAGTGGATTTAAGTCGTTTGCAAAGCAGAAGCGAAAAAAAATGTAAATTGAATTTTCGTCATTAAACGCTTCACTAATGTTTTTTTTTACTGCTCTCGTTTTTTTTTCCTTTCTTTTCTTTTAAGTTAAAAAAATGCTAAAAATATGGCTCATTGAAAAAATGGCCCTTACTGGTCGGGATATCGTTTCTATACAATTCTACGTAATCGTGTGTAATAATTCTTTACCGATCTAAAAATATTATTTATTCTCGATACAGGACTTTTATTGCTGTGTTAGCGGCCGGAAGTAGAGAAAACAAACGACGGAGTTTACGCGCTAAAAGCTTGGATATAATTTTAACGTTTTTGTTATTTTTAATTTGACAGCGAATAAATTTAGGGGGTCGCTAAAATTGCAGATATTCTAAACGGGGATGAAAGATAAAAATTCCACTGTCACAGCAATATCTTACAGTAAACAGCCCTGATTTTCATAATCCTGACAATAATAAAATATATAAACGTATTAGGGATGCTCGGGATGTTGAATAACAAGCTGTATCTGTGTAGGGTTGTCTTGAGGTGATTTGAAACTGGTGTGACGACGTAGAAGACTTCCTAATCCTCGGGACCCCCTCAATGTACCCCCTCCACCGGCGGAACCCTCGGACGACACAGAGCCCGTCCTAAATAATGGACACCGCGATTTCGTATACACAGCAACATATAAGCAAAAAGCGTCACATACCACTAACTTCTAACATTTTTTAACATGAAACACACGCTCATTTGCGTCAAGACCATTGATTTTTTCAGTTCCATTTGTAATGCTTTAATCTATTGCACAGTGAATGCTTCGAGCTTCAGCCAAAACCAGAAAAAGCCGATTGCGAAATAACAAATGTTTTTATCGGAAAGTTTAAGGACGCATCACACAATCGTTTTGGACCAAAATTTTCAGTAGATTTATATTTTTTATTTTAAGGGATCAAATCACCTAAAAAAGTTACAAGACATTTTTCTTTGAATGATATTCTTCTTCCAAAAAATCTTGCTTATACCACATTAAGCACATAACAGACATTACAATTCTGCAATTTCGTAAAGTAAACGTTTATACAAAATTTCGCAATTATATTGCTTATTGTGTACTTAATGAGATTTTAATTCAAGATTTATTTTAGAAGAAGTGTTTTATTTACGGAATTCTTTTACTTATTAGGTTTTTGAGAGTTGCGCATCTCAGAAATTAAAAAAAGGAAGAAACCATTTTGGATTATATCAACTATCCAAAAAAAATTTTAAAGTAAAACTCCGAACACTTTTTTTTTTCAATAAACGCTTCTTTTTTTTTTTTTGTTTACGAAGTACTTAATTTTCGATTGTACTAAACTTTTGGTTATGAAATGATGTGTAATGCCTCCTTCATACATTCAATTCCGATATGATAACCCGATAATTACCAAAATGAAATGAAAATGAGTGATTAATTACTAAGAACATTCAACAGTGCTTTAATAAGTTCTTTAGTAAGCGATAATTTTAAATAGCATTAAAAAGTTAGATTGCAAAATAAGCTGTGCACTTTCGCATCCAATATTTGTTCAATACTAAAAACAGATTTTTTTGAGATGAAAAATTTTACAAAAAAATGAAAAATTTAAAAACATTGAAATACGAATGACTTCCAACTCTATGTTAGTTTTAAAAACATTGAGTGTAATATATAATACATCTTATCTATTCTGTCATATCACTTGCCTTTTATACAATCTGAAAAAACTGCTGCATGCATTAAAAATAAAAATATAGAAATTAAACATTTGATCTCGAATAGAAATATTTTTTAAAAATCGTTGATGAGCTCATTGAAGCTATTGAATAGCGCTTAAAAATAATTGCAATTTTTAATAGAAGTTATCAATTTTTTCCAATTTATCTCCAACTATAAATCCAGATATTTTGCTTGTAAGAAAAAATTTGTTAAATTCGATGTCAAGATAACTTCCAACGCAACATCTTGAGTTATTATTTATTAAATTCTCTAAGTGAGAGAGCATCAAGTAAAATCAGCATTTAAAAGGAATAAACTTTATTTATGGGCCAACGACAACAAAGATTCTAAAAATGCCGATACCTATCTTAAAAGCTACCACATCCATGGAAAGGTAGAATGAAAAAGCAGTCGAATAAAAAAAGCTTTTACGACAGTAAGAGCAAAATGATTACGCAACCATGAGAGGCACAAAAAAATGTGACAATCGAATGGAACTCAATAGGTGTGAATATCGATACTTACTCTTTAGAATTAGCTTCTAAACTTCGTCTGCGTAATTCTTCAATACTGTGACCGGTTTGTTGCTCCCAAACTGACTTTTCTGCCTCGAAGGCTCGTCTCTTTTCTTCCAATTCACGTATGTGTTGTTCCAGAGCACGACGCATTTGTTCGTGTCTTCGCTGCAACTGCAGTGGTGATAAACAAAAATGGTTAATGTGTCGTTGAACTTTAATTACACAAGATTGTTATTAATCGTCATACAGCGAAATTATTTAAAAAAAAACAAATATATACAAAGCACGACCTGATATGACGCGCAGTGCAGGAATTTCAAAATTCTGTCCGCGTGGTATATACTATTTTTTTTATAACCGGTCGAAAGTACGAAAAAAGGGGAAAAAATGGGATATATTGATGCCTGGCCCGACATTTGCGACAAGAACAAAGCGAATGCTTCTGGTCGGTGGCGGGGCAGACATCAACTAAAAAGAAAAGCAAAAATAATTGTAGTTTAGAAAAAAATATTACATATTTTATAATATGTAATAAATACGTACTTTCGACCCAGGGTGAAAAAAACGATTTTCTTTAATTTTCTGTTTTTTTAAGGATTTTTTTTTAAAGTACTTTAGAAAATTGAGACTCTCGAACTTGGGAATGTGTATTCTACTAATTGCTTTCAATCGATTCTTTTCCTTAAAAATGGTACGAAGGAGTTGCTCGTTACTGATTGGCGTTTTGTGGAAATACAAACTTAAAAACAGGTTATAAAGTCTGAAAGAAAAATTCACATCTCGCGCGGTAAGAAAATTCACATCTCGCGCGGTAAGAAAATAAACATATCTTGGATCGACATTAATACTTCTGAGAGTCGAGAGTTGGCACAAAGTATAGCGAAATATAAAAGATTCACTATTTGCTTATAATGTATTTGACTTACGTCTGCTTCTGAGTCCTTAAGTTTTTGTTTTTTCTCCCTCACTTTCAACTCGAACACCTGTTCCATTTCATTTTCCATCTTTTTCATTTTGTTATCGTGTTCTCGTTTCTCTTCTTCCAATTGTGCAAGCGGATTCCTGAATTGAAACAAAACCACAAACATATTTTTAGCACGATGACATAGAGATCGATCAAACCAGTAAAAATACTACAAAAGACTAATTGTACTGAAAACGAAGAAGATACAGCTTAAAATATAAAATAACCCTACAAACTATTGTGACCAGAGATGGGCATTTATTCTAACAACGACCTCACAATTTTGCGCATTGAACAACACATTATAAGTGTTGAATGGACATTATTAATTGCACAATCGCAAACGATATTGTCTAACATCATATGTAAAAATGATTATTTTCGTTATTTGAATATCGAGTGCACTTAAATGTTATAATAATCGTCGTACTAATAAAACGTTTAATTCATTTGTCAGCAGTTTCCATATCGACATTACCATACTAATCTTTTCATTATTTTTTTTAAATTTCTATGACGTTTTTTAGGAGACTGGGTTCACTTAAGTTTGCCCAAATCTGGTTACGATAACATTATTTGCGCAACATGTTGTTACTATTATGTACAGTCGGCGGATAACATCAAAGCAGCAGGCAAAACTGTAGCGTATCATTTGCGTAAAAAAATGTATAGAAACAAATACAACGAAAACGGCTTCCACCAGACGCCGTTTGGCGTTCCAATGACAACGCAACGTGCGTCGAACAATATTTTTCTAGGGGGCTCACGATGATTGCAATTCTGTTCAGCCCATTAACAAGATTTCCCAAGAAATGCAGCTCAGTGAGATTCTCGAGAGATTCCTTTCGCAATTTCCGTGAAAAAAGCAACGACTAATATTAAGTTATTTATTATGAAGCAACCTAAGCGATTTTTTGTATTACTCCGGCTGCCGAACGTTTCGTTATGAGCCCCCTATGCATCTATATAGCAAAAGAAAAAGAAAAAACTAACGAAATGCAGGTAGAAAAATCGATAAGACTTGTGCACACAAAACGGTAGTATTACAATAAGATCGCACCCTCATTTAAACGGACTTACCACACTGTCATGAAACTGTTCATCACTCCTGGAGGGCACAAACTAACCAATAAGAAATTACGATTAAAATTAAATTACCAAAAACAATAAATCTAACCTTATATATTCCGTCTTTACATATACGGTATTACATATCAATTTGGCCGACAAAAAATCAAAGAAACTCAAAAAAATAATTAAGAATCGTATTCCACAATTTCAACGGATACACCAAATTTCAAATTTTTTAAACCATTTTTGGTTGTACTATTCAATAATTCATCATTGTAACTAAAACATTAATGTCTAAAAAAATTATTTACTCTATATACAATATGAAAAAATGTGTCCCATAACGGACTATAAAATGAACATAAGTTCAAATTCAATTACGTTATTTTAAACGATATCAATGGCGCAATAAACAAAACAAAAATATGTTGCAAGGAAAGCAACATCTTTCATTTTACCGAAAATTATTATTTAGATTATGTTAGACGAAAAAAAAATTCCTGTCGCAATCATTTTATGGGCTAAATAGAAGTGACAATCATTATATCCTTTGTAGATAATAAAATTTAAAAAAAAATGTAATTTGGGTTATCTTCTTGAATTATAGCATCTGATTTTAAGAATTAAAAAAAAAATTGTGGCGAATCTGATATGGAATGCCTGATATTATCGTTATGATAAGTACGGAGAATTAATTTCTATTGGACAGAATCGTCGGGTTCAAGGTACACGATCTTCGACTACAAAAATATTTTTCTAATCCTTTCGATGATTTTTTTTTTAATCATTAGTTTGCATGCACAAGCTTTTTCTCTGCACAGGTGTTTTCGATAAATGAAAAAACTCAAGAAAAGAGGCCTTCTATAAACGCTTTTAACGACGCTGTTACCTAATGTTTTAAAGCAAATACGGCTCAGGGAAACTGACAGAATTCGTTATTGGACGAAAAGAATCATTACTTTTGACGAATCTCAATATCTGTTCTGTCTTTTTCCTCGATAACTTTGCTCAGCTGCATTTCTTCGGTGCACATTTATTAAAGGCTTCAAGGCATACGTATGTGAGGAATTATCTATGTATCGCAATATTTCTCGGAACGTCGTGCACCGTTGTATCAATTCGAAATCGTCAAATATTAACCGAGTCAACGACTCGCACTTACTTATTTGAAATTCTAGTCGGTTTTCCATCGACACCGAGACCCGCTAGAGTACGACATCGGAAGTTTTCATAGTGCACGTCGTTTGTAACGTCCTTAAGGTCTTGAAGATGCGTTCGTATCACCATATTTCTAAGTGCTATGAAATCGCAATGTTCGAGATTTTCAACTGTAAAGAAAAATAATAATTAAATACCACGTATTACTTGATGCTGTGCCTTCTTTCAAAATAAGGTACAACAATTTCTGCACTGTTATGGTTACATCAATATTCGGAGTATGTATTCAATTTATCCATAAATAATGATTACTGACATTTTTTTCGGGGCGGCATTAAAGTTTTGAATGATAAATACACGAAGGTCTAATATTTCGAAAATTAATATCTCACGTACATTTTTCTCGTTAGGAAAATGTCGACAAAAATGTAGGTGAGATATTCATTTTCGTAATTTTAGACCTTCGTGTATTTATCATTATCATCATTGCAGTAGTTGTAGTTGTTTTAGTATTGTACAATGGCCGCTAATAACCAATGCTATGATGCGATCTTACACATAAAAAGAAGACTCGTTACTGTACGTTAATTGTGCGTCAACCTCGTTTATAAAATGCAATAAATCAGTTGAAGTATAAAAACATTTAGCGTAAAATGACATTTTGAGCCGATTTGGTTAATTAAGTCCGATCATAAAATGCGCTTCGTATTTGTATATTATATTTTACATACCCGCTTATGCATAAATTTCTTGAATACAAGTACATTTATCTTGATCAGCGTATTCTTTACAATATAGATTCTTAACATAATAATAAAAAACATAATTAAAATAATAACTAGTAACGTACACTGCGACTGGATGACACTGCGTGTAATATTATCTCTGTTCGAAGTGATTGAATTCGACATCCGAGCGAAATGCAAATAGAAAAAAGAAGAAGGTAGAAAAAAATGATATCTATACCTTCAGCAACTCCCCAAGGATATTTCCTGCCACGGACCTTCTTGCCGTCATGTTCGACGACTGTGTTAGCTCCGACAACGGCAAATGGCACTCTGTCCCTCAGAACTTTGTGTAGCTTACTTTCCTCTTCATCCTCGACTTCCGGAAACTCGTAAATTTTTATTTTGTGCTGTGCGATCTCGTTCAATATCTACGGGAGAATAAAACGAAACAATATAGTCGAGTCTAAAGCTTTGATGGCCCGTGGAACCCTTTTTAGACTTCCTTTCGTACCACCAGCACGTAAAAAAAAAAAATCGATCTTCATGCATAGCTATTGTGCGTCTGGATATTTGAACCGTATCGGTGGCTAAAGAACTCACTTGCTTCTTGAAGTGGGCACATTCGTCGGGTGTCATGGTGTCAGCTTTCGCGATAACAGGTATGATGTTGACTTTGTCGTGAAGACGCTGCATGAATTCAACATCTAATGGCTTCAAACCATGTCCCGAGGGCGCTACGAAGTACAGGCAGCAATGTACCCGACTATCCGGAATTTGCCGTCTCATCACGCGAGACTCAGCGTTGAGAAACTCTTCGTATTTCGATTCTATATATTCGATAACCGGTACCCAACTAAAATTACAAAAAGAAATCTCATTCGATGTTCCGTCTATCTTCTAGAGAGAGTTAATTTTTCATTGTATCACGAAGTCAATCGTGCGAATTATAACTTTGTATATTGCTTGTCATTTTTCATTTTTAGCAGAGACAAAGGCGTCAAAAAATCGATCTTGCTTAAATTACTGTTTTCGAAAGTAACCATATCCAAAAGTATCGTACTAACATTTTTGTGAAGACCCGAGGAGTCTAACTGTATTTATGGGTAATCTTTGCTTTACTATCTGAGCACGTTCATCTGCTGCGCAAAACTTTAAACTCGTTTTTCTCTTCAGACAATTTGTCTGACCGTTTGAGGCGATTTTCGAAATTCTGAGTTTTAAATCGCTCGAGAAATAATTTTTACAGAAGAGATCAGTATACGCAGAGATGACTTTTGTAAAGGAAATAAATAGACACGCATAATCTGCTATTGTAAACTGTTCTAAGAAAAAATATAAAATATTTGTGCATGAATAGGGAACACATTGAAGAGTTGAAGTTACTCTTATTTGTTTAAGTAATAGTAGAATGTGCAAATTACCAATTGCTGTTATCCACAGCATCGCCGAATCCAGGTGTATCGACCACCGTCAGTGTAAGATTAACGCCATTTTCTTTAAGTAATACCTTGCTCGTTTCGACGGCAACAGTTTTTTTCACACGTAGACTAGGGCCAGGATGTTCAGCACTGTATATATCGGCGAGGAACATCGAGTTTATTAATGTGGATTTTCCCAGGCCGGATTCACCTGCGAAATTATATGACATTTTGAGATCTTTAACAATTTTAATGTATCACAAAGGACAATTAACCATAATATTGATTTTGTGACCAAATAACTACTACATAATCGGGTTTACGGTCGTCATTACAGTCAAGTAAATCAAATGCTAAGATTTGAAAAACGGTTTGAACCGGACTTGTTGTTGTTTATTTTTTAATGGAAAAATAACGGAAATTCGTTATAATCATAAATGTTTTTTATAAATGGTGAAGTCATAGACTATATATCGAGGAACAGCATTTACTATTACTTGGCAAGATAAAAATAAAATAACAAATTTCCCTCATCATAAAACTGCAATAAACGATACCTGCGAATTAAGCACTTGATTAACTCGACCGCACCGACGATACTACCTACCCCAATATTAAAAAGACTTATTAAAAATTTCAATATTTCTTAAACTTTCTCTAGTCCGTATAAAGAGACCCTCAATAGGGTTTCTCCCCATAAACCTCGAGAGTGTTGGGCGTCTGTTTCGAATCAACGCTCGAGCCTGCTTTTCGTCAGTTATTTTCGGCATTCAAGTGAGTATTATACACACTTGTGTTTTATCTTACGTTCCTCGAAAAACTCCCGATTAAGGACGTCTGACTGGATCTTTTAAATTACAATTGTGATTGAAGTATGGATCATTTAAGCTAACACCTGTTGTGTCCAATATTGGTATTTTTAATTGAGTTGATATTAGGCCTGCAGACGGGAAAAACATTTACGCTATCCTACAAATATTTATCGAAAATCGGAGTCGAGTATAAGTACGATGAATTAAAAGTTTCCTAGCAATCGTCGGCCACGCTCCGCAATTTTTACTAATTAATAATTTTACGGATAATTATGTGTATATATGAAGTATTCAGCGGATAGTGGGACAGGTTTTTGCCATGCAAAAGATGATCATGGTCCGTTTCAACAAAGAATGTACGAAGCAAAATAAATAAAAACTTTTGAACGTTATTTTAGAGCGAACTTTTTTGTATTTTTTTCAATTCAAGTTTTCAATTAAAATGAGCCCCCAATTTCTTCATGGCCAAAACCTGTCCCACTACCCGTAAAATACTCTATATTAAGACTTCCGCATTTTTGTTCCACGTGTTATAACTAATCTGCTATTCTCTGTATTTCAGGAAAACGAATCCAATTTTTGGATTCTAAATTCAAACATTTTCTTTTATATATCAAGTAAAATATCAGAAACAGTGAAGATTTTAGATTGGATATCTATATCAAAACTGGGTTTCAAATGCAGCACACCAAATTTCATTACGTTCCACAATTAAAAAAAAAATATTACGTCTTCTGTTGGTACAACCAAACCCAGAAAATCAAAAAGGAATAAGTTGATGTTGTTTTTTTTTGGGTCACTCAAAACATATTTCCATGATAATTCGGGAGACGATTTTTTTCTTCGTTCGCAATAATTTCTGTTTTTACATACTTCGTATATGATGGAAAAATAAAAAGTCATTTATCGTCAACTATTGAAGGGCTACACATATCAAATTAGGAAGAGTAACATACCGACGACCATAAGAGTGAAATCGAAGCCCTTCTTCACGGCCTTTCGATAGACTTGATTGGGTAAGTTTGCAAAACCAACGTAGCCATCGAGTTCCTTCGGTTTAGTGGGAGGTACGGGACGGGGATGTATGTGAAGACTGGCCTCCTTGTTGTTACTGTTGCTGCTGTCGTTACGAGAGGATTCTCGCTTGTTGCTATCCTCGGATGCATCGGTTTGGTTCAAGTTCACGGTTGTCGGAGGTAGGCGAGGTTTAACGGGTGCGGCTAAAGGCGCTGTAGACGGGGGCACAGACGTTGTCGTCATTGTGCTTGGCGGCGGCTGGGGAGGCGGAACGGACGGAACTGATGGTGCTGTATTCGTTAATCCACCGCTGTCGCCTTTAAAAAACAACTCGCGCTTCGTTTGTATCTGCAATAAAAAAAGATAAGACATTATTATGGAAGTTCGTAATAAAACACACCACTAATCTCATCAGTCCCCCAATAATGGATGTAATGCGCTCTTATCGAATTAGCCATCGAGGCTCCGAGATTAGCAATAATACGTAGAAATTTCTGAACCATAAAAAGATGCTGGAGTAGATTTTTAAACGACTTTGTTCGGTGAAAATAGGCGATTTCATTTTATGCACTATTCATAAAAAAAAGGCGATTTCATTTTATGCACTATTCATCAAAAAAAGGCTACAGATATACGTCAAATTCTGCAAGGATGTAATAAAAACATTCGTGCGTTATTGCCCGGTCGAATTACTGATTAAAGCGGTTTATTCCGACCCGGCGAGAGTAATGAAAAATCACGCACTTTCCTCCCTTGTAGTATAATATACTATTATGGAATTCCGTGCGGGAAGTGGTTACTTCTCGCACTTGTGAAATAAAATTGTACACGAAACTTGTGGGATAAACTTTTTTTCAACTCGTTTGATTGCAAACTCACCCTCGTCGGGAAAAAGTTCATGGTACATTTATGGTGATATACTATTGTATTCCAACACATAAATGTGATATAATTTTCGATATGCAATAGCTCGAATTTCAAGCAAAATCTCGACGAAATTATTGACTGGATTGTGTTAAAACAGATCTCCACAATAAATATAACTCCGTACCAATTTATCTTTCAGAAAACGCAAAATATAAAATCGGGGCAAGCAAATTTCAGCAAAGAGTCGAGGTGAAGCCAAACATAATGGAGGAAAAGATAGAATCATCCTCAAAAGATTTCGAACCTATTGTGGAATGCAACGGAAGTTAGTGAAGGGTAAGCGAGGGCGCCACAGTATATGAATGCATGCTCCACATTCCATTCCTCACGGAATGGAGTGCAGTTAAATAAAAAAAAGTCCTAGTTCCAGCGCCTTTAGTGTCAGAGTCAAAAATAATGTGACGCGCACCCCGGTTCTGCGAAATATGCGCTTTGTTGGAGCTGGCTTCACAGCCCACACTCTTTGTTCTCAGTTTCGCTCATTCCTTCGCCCTTTCAGGAGACCAGGATAGTTTATACGGTGCCTATGTGCTTTTATTCGCCGCACTGCTTACCAGATCATTGCTATTGTGACGGATTTTAATTCTGTGAGTATGGCATTCGGCTATTCATTGTTGCTAATGAGAAAGATATATGATTTTGAAAACCAAGAAAGTTTATAAGATCTAATTTTTTTAAATAAACTATTTTTGTCTTGCTTCTATGAATTTCCGTTGAGAATTTTGAAGAGCACTCAAAATGCATCATTAATCTTTGATATCACAGCACAGAAAAAAAAAACATTCAGGATCTGAGTGCGCAACGGATCCTAATGATGATTCGTTTGTAACTATGTTTTTATTACATCCCTGCAGAATTCGACGTATATTCGTAGCGTATTTTCGTACTACGAAATCGCCTATTTTTACCGACAACAATCGGTAAAAAATCTACAATAGCATCCCCTTAAAAGATATTTCATGGTTTGAGTTCAATATGTTCCCACACCTAATATACATAGTGGGAATTGCAATATTATATAAGATGTAGTTCGCACTGTGTAAGTCGTTCGTAAATATATACGAAATGACGCCTATCTGTGTATATACTAAAGAGTGCAATACTGCACATGGTACACGCATTATATCAATTACTGTAGGGTACTGAAATTTTGAGAGTTTTCAGCCGCTACATAGCGAATGAACGCAACTTTGCTCGTAAACGAAAAGATTTACGGCGATGCATATAAAGAGGAGAATTTTCGCTAAAAGTGTCTTTCGTGGAACATCAAAGACATGGCAGTAATGCTGCCCGGTAATTGTATTTTTGTATTTTTGGTCGAGCTGCCATATGAGATAAGTTTTCTTCAAACTTTGTGACATATCGACCCACTTTGGTTGGCGTGTTGCAATTTCAACACAATAGTCAGTGAAATAAACTTAAATAAAAATAAAGTTCCAAATAGAACCTTGCACATTGCTTATTCGTTATTTTTTACTTTTTGCAAAGTGACTTTGATGAGGAAGTATGGATAATCAAATTTGCCTTTCTCATAGAGGAAGCTTTGCAAAGGCTGAAAAATAATGTGGAGCAATGTGCAACTTCTACTTTGCATCCTTGTTTTATAGCATTTGACGTAAGTTATAGTAAAATGTAAATTTATGCAATTATTCAAAGTGCCATAAAATGCGAACCGCATTACAGATCGTTATGAATTTTAGTACGTTGCAGCATTGACTACTATTGTTAGGCGGTAGAAAATTTCGATTGTTTTCACGATATATTACGTGAGCTAGCTCAGAACGTAAATTTGTCAAAAAATTTGAAATCCCATAAAAATGGAAGCTATTCATAGATTCATTTCAAATTCAATACGGCTCCTCCTTTAGCATGACTTTATTCATAAATAAAAATGTACAAAAACAAAGCTTCCTCTGTAAGGAAGCAAAAAGGCTGAGAGATGGAAAATTGTTATTTCTCACATAAGAATCCTGAATTATGTTTTCCCGAAAACCATGTTTGCATGGTGTCCAGTCAAAAATCCGTACAAAATTCAAGAAAATTTTCAGAAAATTTCAAGAACATTCTCAGAAAATTTCAAGAACATTCTCAGAAAATTCGAAAAACATTTTCAGAAAATTTCAAGAACATTTTCAGAAAATTCGAAAAACATTTTCAGAAAATTTCAAGAACATTCTCAGAAAATTAGAAAAAAAATTCAGAAAATTCCACAAACATTTTCAGAACATTCCAAAAACATTTTTGGAAGATTTCAAAGACCATTCTAGATTTTTTTGGGACAGTAATGAAAGGGGAAAAAATTAGTTCAGAAAGAAATATAACGCGTGTAATTTTCAGCAAAACTGAGGTACCTATTTTTCAAGTTGCTGATAATATTTTAAAAGAAGATTAAATTTGTGAGCATATGAAAAAGTAAAGGACAATGCGTAAAATTCAGGGACATTCAAGAACGGACATCATTTACGAATAATTTGAGGACCTCAAGGACTTCAAGGACCATTGGACGGGCGAAGTTGCATCCGGATAAAAAAGCCAGTGAAGCGCAAATAGACATCATTTGTTTCCGTATGACCCATTGGTATTCACCATTAGTAATACTGCCTTACTTTCTCTTAGTCACATATATAGATTTTTCATGTTCCCCTAGTGCGGAACTAGCGACATCAAGGGCCGTGAGCCCTTGAACGTTCACTCCCCTTATCGTGCGGGGGCTTGTGCTTGCACGAGTAAGAAAGAGACATTACCACACACACTAGGTTTCAGACCCTCCCTATCTTTGCTCTCAGCGCTCTCCCACGAGAAGAACGTATGCTGTGCAAGGGTACATTTGGTCGTGTGTTTTTTTTTCTCAGTGATACTCAACCAGCTCCGGGTGCGAACATCTTTTCCTCTTACACTTTAATCATAAAACAACAAAATAAGACTGCGTAAATTTGTGTAAATATTTCGACTTCATCCGCCAAACAAACTGAAAGAAAAAAATAATTGAAAGAACAATATCATTTAGTTGGATTCCGTACATTTGATTTAACTAAATCGTTTGTGAAGGAACAAAATATTCATTAACATGACCAAAATATTTTATTGGATACAATAATGATTAATTTGATAACTGAGACACAGAATCGAGTTTCATTCGTAAAATAAATAATATCATTTGATTCGACAAAATTTTCCTCTCAGAGTAGTTATTTTGCTCAACAACTAACTGAAACTTTATTTCAGTAAAACTCTCACAGGGAAAAGAACCATCTTTTACGTGCCTAGCGCAATGCATTTTCCCAAGCTCGAAGCAATATATCACTTTGCGGAGGTCATTTCGGGTAATGGCTAACGGTTGCTCTAGAGCAGTTATTTCCCGGGTGCCACAAAGTTCAAGGATGCAGGACATTGGTTTAACGCAACCGAAAAATATACTCATCAGAATTACGAGATTAACAGTGGAAATATTGACGGTATTCCAAAAATGGGCTCCTATTTCTTTAACGTCTGTTTCTTAAATAATTTCAAATTACCACTGCACAGTTAAAAATAATTTGAGATTATTATACGTTATTTTTTCACCGCAAATGTAAACAAATGTCTCCTATTAATTTCACAAAATATTTTTCACCTGTTTCTAGTTTACAATTACTTGCTAAGTCTGTTTATAAAACCGGTAAATGAGTAAAAATTTGCTGCGCATGTTGTTAGAATTTGGGCTGATTTCGTCGAACAGTTTACAAGTTACAGTCATATCAGTTTTTGGCCCTTCATCACACATACACTCATACATACATCCCTAAAAATTTTCTAAACCCTTTTACGCGTCGTTTCGGATCATTAAATAATAATATTGAAAAAAAAATGGTTTTCGTGTAAACAAAGCTTTCTCTATGAGAAAGCAAAAAAGCATCAACAACAATTTGCAAAATGAGTGGTGGTATACTTTTTGCCGATGTCGATGAATGAAGTGCATCAGTATCTTACCGAGTTGGCATCTCCCCGTTGGCTTTTTCCCCATCAAGTAAACAAATGTCTCTTATTAATTTCACAAAATATTTTTCACCTGTTTCTAGTTTACAATTACTTGCTAAGTCTTATTATAAAACCGGTAAATGAGTAAAAATTTGCTGCGCATGTTAGAATTTGGGCTGATTCGGTCGAACAGTTTACAAGTTACAGTCATATCAGTTTTTGGCCCTTCATCACACATACACATATACATACATTCGGAAAATTTTTCTAAACCCTTTTACGCGTCGTTTCGGATCATTAAATAATAATATTGAAAAAAAATAGTTTTCGTGTAAACAAAGCTTTCTCTATGAGAAAGAAAAATAGCATCAACAGCAATTTGGAAAATGAGTGGTGGTATACTTTTTGCCGATGTTGATGAATGAAGTACATCAGTATCTTACCGAGTTGGCATCTCCCCGTTGGCTTTTTCCCCATCAAGTAAACAAATGTCTCTTATTAATTTCACAAAATATTTTTCACCTGTTTCTAGTTTACAATTACTCGCTAAGTCTTATTATAAAACCGGTAAATGAGTAAAAATTTGCTGCGCATGTTAGAATTTGGGCTGATTCGGTCGAACAGTTTACAAGTTACAGTAATATCAGTTTTTGGCCCTTCATCACACATACACACATACATACATCCCTAAAATTTTTCTAAACCCTTTTACGCGTCGTTTCGGATCATTAAATAATAATATTGAAAAAAAAATGGTTTTCGTGTAAACAAAGCTTTCTCTATGAGAAAGCAAAAAAGCATCAACAACAATTTGCAAAATGAGTGGTGGTATACTTTTTGCCGATGTTGATGAATGAAGTGCATCAGTATCTTACCGAGTTGGCATCTCCCCCGTTGGCTTTTTCCCCATCAAGTATCCTCTGTCTGAGGGCAAGTCTGTCGAGGCTCGCGAGTCTGTAGCTACCACCGCTTTCCCGTTCCCTGCTGATCCTCTCAGCTGTGCCATTTGAGCCGGCATTGAAACTGGACGTATATTTGGGTAAGGTTGGCGGTGGCGCCTGTCTCGGTTTCTCTCGATTCACGCTGGCGTTTGCCGTGCCGTAGAGAAAGGACGAGTTTGTTGGGACCGTGGCACTGGCTCGAACCCCAACGGGAGCGGTCGATGCGGCCATCGTCGCAGCAACTGCGGCCGCAGCCGTCGAGGTTGTCGTTGTCGTGGATGCTGCCAGACCAGCTACCATGTTTGCTGATTTTATGCCATTCGCATGTGGGACACTACCGTTGTAATTTTCCGTCGACGACATTATTTTTTTGAAGGGATTCTTGTCTCTCTTCAAGATTTTTCCAACTGAATTATCCTCCAACTTCTTTTCTTTCTTTTACACCAAGATTTGTGGTATCAATTCTTCATATGAATACACACACTAAAAGTCTTAAATTCCATGTAGTTTCAAGACGATCCTTTGGATTGCTTTCAAGGTCAGCATGTACTCAGAGTCTCGCTATTACTGAAACACTCCCTGGTTTCAAATCGCCGTCTCGAAGTTCTGCTTCCGGTGCGTGGGTTAATAACTTGCTCTTTTTCTTCCTCTTTGGATCTAAACGGTATTTCGATGTCCAGCTTGCGATGTGTTAGCCTCCTTGGCTGCGATTCAAAGCACAAACATCATGGAGTTACACATTCGTGTGCGTTTAAATAAGGGGTTTCATTCAAAACGAGTTTGTTGTGCGTTATCGTGATCGTTATAAGCAACAGTGACGGGAAACGAAAATAAAGTATATTCAGGATTTGTTGGATACATTTCGAGGTGAAATTCTATATCTCGGATATATACGACATATATGCACTGTTTAATATGTTTTATATTAAATATCAAATTTAATTTAATTTAATTAAATATGTTTGCGAATTGATATTGACCAAAACTTTATTCACTCGCTGATATATCAAAATATGTTTGCGATATGTAAACCAACAGTTGTATATGTCTGATGGTTTTCTGAATATATTTTATTTTCGTGTGTGTATGGTATAAAACAGAGTTCATGGGTAGAGAAGAAATACTAAGAAAAAATGGTCTTCAGCAACTGCAGTGGTGAGGCTTATCACATGTATAATTTCTTTTTTATTTGTCCGTTGTATTTTATATTACTACCTCACTATTTTCCGAAGTTCATAAACCTTTCAATGGTTAAGTAACGACAATTACTGAAACTAATAAAAATGTTCAATTTTGACCCTTTGAAGCATGTCTAACTAGAGGAAAACCATATTCTTCTAGTCAGCATTCGAAGTACGTTTTTAAATTCAAGTCATTGTTCGTGAATATTTGACAACCTAAGGTATAAATGTCTGTTAGAAAGTCAATCCTACGACCTAACTTTTTTTTTCATTTTTAGTCTTACCCTAAAATTTTGTCCACTTTGGTTATCCAGTTTAACCTTTTAGAAGGATCTACTCTCTCGAAAAATATATGCAGATCGTTCGAGAAATAAATTTTTTTTAAAAACATTATTTCAATCAGATTCGGTTTATTTTTTTGATCCAATTACTAGTTAGGTATAAATTAAGGATACATAACAACCACATTGAATCGCAGCTAAAGCGGTTAGATTGGTTGACGGTCATTGACATTGACATTGACATTGAATTCGAGGTTGACAGGGGCAAAATTACAACAATTTCGACTTTACAATATTACAAATGTGTTCATTACCTTCAAATATTTCGTGCCAGGCTGAAACCGTTACAAGGTTAACTGTTTAACTAAATGGACCATATATTAGTTTGCTTTAAATCTCTTAAAGTTCGTGTAAAAAACCAAATAATTATTTTACATTTATCGTACCGGTCGTTATAGGTAAACTGCAACATTTTTTAAACGAAACTTGTAATTGTTACAAAACTATAACAATTTAAATGGAAAATATGATAAAGCTTTCCAAACAGCTCATTAGAAAACTGGACATGACATTCAGCAATAAAATATGGCGGAAAAAAATCCGACGATTCAGTTAATCTGGACAAAACTCTGTAACGACGGATTTCTGAAATCGCTGATATGAATCCGAAATAAGATTTAGCGATTATAGAATTCGACTTACTTTCTTTAATCTTATTTAATATGTTTCATTTAGAATTTTTATTCTCATTCTAAGTCTTAGGAAACCCGGAAAGTGGGTTAGAGATGCCGAATGTTAAATTATAGCTCTCGATTAATTCTATTGTACTGAGGATACCTCCATCAAGATTTCAAATCCTTTTATGCAACTCCGTGCGACAAGAGCCTACTTCTCACACTGTTCGCTTCGCTCCGCGTGCGAGAAACCGCACTTCTCGCACTAGTGAAATAAAATTGTATACGAAACTCGTGCGAAAAACCTTTTCTCAATTCGTGTAATTGCAACCTTCGACTCGTCCTACAAATTTACCCTCGTTAGAAAAAGTTTCATTGGACTCGTATCGTAATATACTATTTTGGTACTGGATGGTTTATGTTACATTTTAAATTAAATGTAATAAAATGTAAATCAAATCCATATCCGGCGCTAGAAGTTATACAAGCCCAAGGGATTGAAATACAATACTGGAATTCTATATATTGGGGGTTAACGCCCTCAGCCAATAAATAACTTTTCGAATGCAGGTTTTGGCAACGGTGTTACGATGCACGCCGAGTTAGCAATGCTTGCCGCATGTGGCCGACCGAGCGCGAGTTTGCATCGGCCAAGTTCCGATTATATACTCTTGAACTTCGAGCTGCCAACACACGCGGTGCACTGTACGCAAGGCAATAACCCGAGTGCGCGAGGATAAACTCTATACACTCTAGATTGAGTAGCAAACTGATGTGAGTACGTCATCAAGATACGTGGAATTTTGTACAACCGATTGTCAATCTCGTTTGCACATAAAATAGGTTTTTCGTTTTTATCGCAAGATTCTATTGAAATATCCAATTCTGGAAACCCCTTATTTGGAAAATCAATTCTAGAGTTTTTAATGAAGTGAATTCTACATCATTCAAAAAATACTAATTTCAATAGTGAGCAAAGTTATACAGAAAAAGATTTGAGAAGTTGACCGTTCACAAGCTTCGCGTGCGAGAAATCGCACTTCTCGCACTAGTGAAATAAAAGTGTGTACGAACTTCGTGCGAGAAACTTTTCCTCAACTCGTGTGATTGCAACACTCGCCTGTAGCTCGTGCTGAAAACTCATCCTCGTCAAGAAAAGTTTTATCACACTTGTATCGTAATATATTTATTTCTATTATTTCATGCAGTCCGAGATCGACGGTTTATTCGCACACGTGGCGTACGTCTACCTCGCATTTCGCACCAGAATTAGCGTTTGCGAAAGTTGGCAATTGTCAACTTTCGGCCCTTGTCGCACAAAGTAAAAAAGTAAAAAAATTTTAATCTTTGAGTACAGAGCATTAAATCATGAAAAAAAAAGAGGACCAAAAAATTGAAAGGCCTGATTTTCGTCCGATTTTTTTTAGAATAACCCATATACTCAAAAACAGACGGCGGCTTTATCAGAGAGAATATGATCTTGCAGAAGTAATTTGGTCTATCAGTGCAACCTGAATCTTACCCTGATAAGCACATGATGTCAACGTGCCGTCACGTACATCCAAATCCAACAGCACGTTTATTATCTATCTAGCTACATGTTTGAAATCCAAAAAATTATTCCAACAATTAACTAAGACATGAAAAAATATTTAATTTTAATTTTTTTCTATTGTTTATACCTCAGTATACAATTTGGCTTTTAATATCTCCTCTCCCTTATTCCCAATTCCATTCCTCGACCTTCCTGCCTAGAGTGTTGTCCGCAGCCACTCTTCCTAATGCACTACTGTCTCGCATTTGCACGAGAACTCATAGAAACTGCGAAGAACCTGACCGATACAGGTGGCTTTATTTTTACTGAGTTTATACTGTATGAGAACACATTAGAAACTTAGAAAAACTGCCTCCCGCTCACCCGTTGATCTGCAAAAGCCAGTGCACGGCTAAGCGGTCACCCATCCAACTTATGGCCGCAAAAAATGCTGCTTAACTCTGGAGACCGCCGAAGTGACACTGATCGCGCGTCTACACTGCTGTCGGTATGAAAAAATATATTTTATCTACGAAAATGGTTGAGCTGTGATTGTATTCTAATTTCAAATTTTTTAAGCAATTCGTTCCCCTTAAAGGTTTCTCACAAGCGCCCTAAACTTGATTTCAGAGGGCCCGGGTATAAGCCAGAACGATCATTGTCCCCACCAGCCGTGTCCATCGTCTTGGAAACGCCTCCCACCCAACACCGGATCAGGTTTCCCCAGACCGCACTCGTGGGGCGCGTACTCGATGTTCGTAGCATACGTTACCTAACCAGAATTGGCAAATTTTTATAGTCAGAAACTGCGAACTAACAGTACAATAATTACGCCGTACTTCGATAACAAAAGTACGTAAACCAGTCATTTCTGACCTCCGTGTGACCTGCACAAAGTGGTCACTGTGTAGATTGTTAACTTTAGTTATTTCTACAAGTTAGCTACCGTCATTTTTTCAGTAAATTTAATTTTAAACATTTTTCTCCGCACTTTTTTTTAATATTAGTTTTTTAATTTAAGAGCTTATGCGTATTCTGTATCAAGAGTTTCTGTACCCGAGTTAAAAAGAGTTTATGTGGAGAAGTACTTAGATATTGGTCCTTTTAGTATATTGCTTAAATCGGCTTTTGTCAATTTCTACTGTCGCCCTTTATCTCTATTTATATTCGCTGTTAATAACTCATAACGCTCAGGGAGCTCATTCAGGTGGCCTTTCTGTTATCTCTAAACTGATATTTTTATTATTTATGTCATTCGCTTTTCTGCCTAATATTTATATGTCTATCAAGGGCTTGTCCCGTCTACTGTATATAAATAAATAAATAAAAGTATTCTGAAATAGGCTCATACTTTTTCGAAATCAGGTCAAAAGTATCGTTGACTTCATCAAAACCGATCGTAATGTATGGTCGCGTGTTGCTTCGTCACGCGACGAACATAATACACATAATATTGCAAAAAGGTACAATAAAGTATCAGTAGTTTCATAATTTGCAAAACTACTCTGTATATAGAGCATTTTTTTGTGTCGCTTGGCGAATTCATCCTCGATTCTATTACGATAGATTACAATGAATGTAATTGTACTCTTAAGCTGACCAAAAGAAATTATACAATTGTGAAAGAAGGTTCATCGCTGCCCAAAAAAATTTACAATATTATGCCAACATTAGCATCGGCATCTATGATATATTTATGATTATTTATATTTCGCGACCCCCCCCCCCCCTCCCCCTTCCCCCCATCGTCCTGCCACTTTAATCACTGAAGACCATCCCTTGCTATCGTGATAACGGTTATCAACCTTTTTAAACTTTCAGACAATGCACTTCATGTTGTTTGCTTTTTTCATGTAGCTATGAGTTATGAATTATTGTTATCATTGCTATACTCTCGGGCTATAACAACCGAAACAATGCTGAACTGCACATTGCTGGATGCAGTTCATCGTTTTCATGTTTCTTTCAGAGAAATATGCATTCAGTTGTTATCGCCGTTCGAAGTGCATAAGATGGAAAGGATATGATAGAAATTGTGGTGGTCGGAAAGAGATTATATCATCGAGAAAATACTTCTCGATGATATAAAAAACTTCAAAAAATTTATGCATATAGGTACTGAAAAAATCATCACATCAAAAATAAAAAATCATGCTAACAAATCAATCGAAAAATTAATATAATAACGAATTTCCGAGAATTCTAATTTTTTTTATTACAAAAATGATTCGCTCAATTATCTGAACACTTATAATTTTTTTCAGATTTCTCAATCTATATTAAAAACTAAAAATTTAAAGGAAATTGAAAAATCTGGAAAAATTCATAAGCGGATCATAGTAAAAAAAAGTTGGGTTTCTGGAGAATTTGTTCACCAATGTTTTCATTCATAAATTTGTTGATGAGACTGAAATAATAATTATGTAACATTGATCTTTTCAGTACCTTCAATATGCACGTACTTTTGAGATTCTTCACCATCGATAAGTATTTGCAATTTTCCTTGATTTGTCTCGAATTTATGCAAAACTAACATTAAGCGACAGAAGTACCTTAAGGAGATTGGAGCGCTTCACACCAGTTAAGAGTGCTAAATTTATTCTTCAATTTAGACAAACTTTTATGCATTTATTTATTATAATGGATGCTGATTCTCATAGCAGAATCTGCTTTTGACTTAGAAAAAATTTTATTGCACTCGATTTCCACAAATATTAGATAGTTTATGCTAAATTTCGAAATTTTTTGCACATATTCGTTCAGCTTTTTCAAATAATAATCCGTGTTTTTTGCTCAATTTTTATGTATTTCGACTCATTCTCTTGGTTGGAAAATGCTTCGCGCATTCATCATCTAGTTATTCGATAGTATACCCCACTCAAAAATTACAGCTGTTTGTTTACGAAGAAATTTGATTGATTGCTGAACAAATAGCAGTAATTTTTCAATGGAGAATAATATAGAATTTCTAGATGGTGAATTCGTACAGCATCTTTTAAGGAAAAAACTGAACCGTGATACAAAACAATCTCGTAAAAAATACGTAATATTCTTTTAAAAAACTGAGCGAATATATACCTCTCTGAAAATCAGCATAGGCAAATATTTAAAAATCTATTACAACTTTGTATACACGATTCCCAAAAATTAGCACTTATTTGACTAGCGTGAAGCGCCCCAACCCCCTTAATGGAGGATTAAAAGGACTTTAAACCATCTTATCAAAAGACTACATGAATTCAACATAAAATCTTAAAGAAAATTACCACAAAACAAACGTTAGTTTGTATATATCACCAGGACATTCGGCAACAGCTTATTTTAAATACGTATTCACGTCGTACTCAAGTTCGCGTAAAACATACTGCAATAAGAAAAAATTCGCAAACCCGCTGAATGATCGTTATATATACATATATACACACACATATGTATATATATATAACGTGTGTGAGGTTATCGAGTTTTTCAGTGTATCCTTCGAGATCAGAGTCTTCGTGTCCCTCGTTTCGTTCACTGTGGGCACGTTTATGATCGGCTTTCGTGCCTGTATGTGTAAAGAGGGAGAGAGAGAGAAAGAGAGAGCGAGAGAAAAGTAGTCCGGGTTCAAGAACGCTGCTGCTGCTGATGATTCACGTCGCCGGATCGGCTCAACGTGACTGCCACTCTCACTTTTCTGCTCATCGTGTGTCTTTTTTCATCAGGGCGCCACTATTCCCTTATTCAAATAAAATATAACTAAGCAACAATCGCACTGTCAATACACCACAAAACAACGAGAGAACAATGTTTATTTCGTTTACAGATACATGGTCGCTATCACATTGGCTGTAATCGTTGATTTGGTCCGTTGTGCGACAATGTAATGTGTATCTTGTCTCCCGGCGAGATGAGAGTCGTTGCCGAAGGGAGTATATGAGAAAACGTGGACGAAATAAAATAATCTTTCTCACTAGCGACGCGATCGCGTTTATTATGCGTCACTATACTCGATTGCGTGATGTTGTTATTGTTTCCACTTCCGATTGTGTGCCGATCGCACAAAGTCGTAAAGGACAACGACAAACCGGTGTACGGTGTCTGTTCGGTATACGGGCTTCGGACGAGACTCGAGCAAGCCGCGGAGAATGAAGCGGTGACCAACGCCGCCGACGAGGACTATGCGCGGCGCGCAGCGACGACCACGCCTGACGCAGCTGTCCCTTGGAGTGGGGATGAGGTATAGTATGGCGTAGTAGCGCCTGCTTCGCTCTACTCTTTCTCTCTGTTTCTCGTCCTCTTTCTCTCTCTCTCTCTCTCTGTTTCTGCTGGTGCGCACACAGACAAACTACGCGAATTCGTGTGAACAAGCCGTCGATTCGTGTGACTCCGTTGCGCTTATCTGATATCACAGAAGATACATCGGGCATCTTCTGTCAGTTGGGCTATTTTCTTTTCGATACTATTTGAAATTACCTACGATGAGGAGAGTTCCTAGTTGTAATTTAATTTAAACTTTCAAAAATTTTCAATAGTAAAGAGTGTAAAAAATGAATGTTTTTTCTCTGAATAAATTAATTGGATGCCACTACAAGAACCACCACAGAAGGTAGAAATGCAGTGACATTGTATTTTAGGTGAATAGCATTGCAGTTTTTGTTACCGACTGAATACGGAGACGGTGTGCTGAGAGATGTTTCACATCGTCTCGATGTTATTTGGTATTGAAGTTGACCGATGTCTAAAGAGCAGTTCGGATTTTTTTAGAGGTTTGAAATTTTCGGAAAATTTAGATTCTTGCCATAAGTTTAACAAAACTTGAGAGAACTCTCGGTTTCTCGTCCTCTCTCTCTCTCTCTCTCTCTCTGTTTCTGTTGGTGCGCACACAGACACGCTACGCGAATTCGTGTGATCAAGCCGTCGATTCGTTGTGACTCCGTTTCGCTTATCTGATACCACTGAAGAGATATACATCGGGCATCTTCTGTCAATTGGGCTATTTTCTTTTCGATACTATTAAAAATTACCTACACTGAGAAAAAAATTTAGTTGAACTTTAATGAACAACTCAGAGCTGGGCAAAATACATGTAAATACTAAAAATACTTCAGGTATTCAAGAGACACTGATGCTCCCCTCCGCGCCGCAGAAATTTTGAAAGCTGTTTTCTTGTAAACCTCTCGACAGATAGTGCTCAAATTTTGAGAGTATATGCGGCAATACGGCAGAATTAGGCTAAGCTTTCGGCTTCTCGATACGTGAATCGATTTAGTCAGGAGAACCTCAAAACCGGAAAGGGGGGTGGATATGCGAGAGAGACAGTCCTATAGGACTGTCTCTCATAATTTAACATTTGGCGACGAAATTTCTGGCGTTGTATCATTGCGTCTTGATAATAGAAGTAGTAGTAAGTAGTAACAGAAGTAAAATCATATGAATCTTGAAAATTTTCTTAAAAAGCTCGATTAAAAGTTTCGAAATGATCGAGAATACCTCGTATATACGGTACTACGAGTGGCAGTGGTATTGCATTGTTTGTGTATTCTCTGTGCCTGCATTCTAAGCTTGGCATCCAAGGGAATACTCTCCGCACCCTTCAGCACGACTTCGCAACCCTCGGGCCTCTTCGGGCAGCATTCATCCAATAGCACGAGTGCAGAGGTTAGGTTCGGACCAATGATGCCCCGATTTTCCATCGCTGTAATACTTATCGGTACGTATAGCGTATATAGTGGCATACCACGTCGCATACCACGTGACATAACGTACGTGCAACACTGTCCCTCTGTTCTTGAATGAGTAAGTAGTGGACGAGCGTAAAATTGCTGTTTGTCCCCTCGCAAGTAAGTGTATGTCACGTGACAAAATGCACCGTACATAAGCGCGTCTGTATTGCGGCATAATACGAATATTACTACACGTACCCACGAATACTCCAGTTGTATAGTATTTTAGTGTGTCACGGTGTAGCGCCACTCGAGATATAGTGAAGTTTACCCGCGTATTATTATTATTATATTAATAGTATTATATATTACCCTGAGGATGTTTTCCCGCGTATTTTTCAAAAGGCTCGAAGCTGTTTTGGCCGCTTCCGAAAACTATTATGGAAAGAGTACATAGGAAAGTGGCACAATTGTATTGTTGAAAAAATGTATCTTCTAATGGAGATGATATTTTTTTACATAAGATTTTATGTAACATAAGAAATAAATTTTTTCAAGTTCCGATCCTCATTTAATGTTGGATTTGCAATATTCAACTCATGTACCAATGACTTGATTTTTAATTTAGAATGGAAAATCGCGCGGAATGTGTTTACAACGATGTTTAAGCGAATCTATTGAATCAATCGTATCTTCACGGTAAATTTCATCGCTGAATGCAGGTAGTGTCCGTAAATAGTACAGCACTACCTGCATGAAGATTGTATAGCGCAGAGTATGAAATAGGGTAAGGAGCGTGCAAGGGCCTGTGGCCCCTTGTTCATATAGAAGTTTGCCCCTCTTTCATTGACTCCAATCCAATCCACTGAACTTCAAGACCAATTAAGGCGACATCGGAACTCCGCGTGTATTCTCTGCTTGCTATTATGTACCCCCCTCGAACAGCGGCACTTCCTAGTAGCCGACTAGCATACAAAGTATTTAATGCACGCATAGTGAGCTCAGCAGTAACAAGGTACAACGAGAGGGAATTTAAGGGTCACCAGTTTTTTTTCAAAATACTCCTGACTGAAAATAAGACAAATCCTTGTCATGCTATGAGATACTTATACAATAATAAATGAAAAATACTGTTATCAAATACTCTATACAGTGGAATATACTTGTGGCGCCTCTGGTGGCCGGAATCGGCGGTTTTAGTATTTTATTATCTATATTATTGACGGTCGAAATGGCAACAAAAAAAAAGAATCTAAATCTGCCGTTTAAGATTTCGAATTTAACCACCCTCTTTTTTGTTGTTGAAAAATTTAATAAATGCAAAGAATAATAATTCATCAAACTAACGGCCTTAAGGAAATTATATTTATTATATTAGGCAATGACGAGTCGATAAAACACTTTTGCCAAAGTAAGGGTGGAAATGAGATTTTTGACAAAATTTCAAAACTCTAAAATCCGAACCGCTTTACCGATTTTGGTCAAATTCGATACCAAACAATATTAAGACTACCTGCACCAATGAAGAAATTCATAATATTTTCCACATCGGTCGAAGTCTTCTTAATCATCCGCGATTTCCTTTGAAATTTTTATGTATCACCATCGCTTATTCACAGGAGTGTGGATACGCAACCAAGTGGAAGAAGTAAAAAAAACCAGTATATCATATATACGCTGTGTATACCGTGTGATTGCTCCTGACTCATCGATATGATTCCGAGAAATTATCGACATTCTTTGAGCTCAAGTATAACACTGCTTGCAGGTTTTTTAGAACTTATTTTGAGATAACGCTTACACCCAGAAAAAAATGTATAAGATTTTAATATAATTTAGCTGAAATAAGTAAGTTTTTTTATTTGTCCCGGAGGCCAAATAGGATCTCTGATTTAAGTATCACAAATATTAGATTTAAAGGAATATTTAACTCGAATATTGAATTTGAATATTATTTATTTGAAATTAAAATATATAGGTTTGACTTATTACAACTAAAATCATTCGGCTGTAATTAGGTCTCAGCTAAAACCTAATAAATATTCGTTACCCTCAAATAAATATTTTTTCCATCCAAATGAGCAGAATAGGGTAAACCGACCAGTGAATGAACGTTTTTTATGCACGCGCTCTTATGGACGGTGTCCATTCACTGGTCACCGTCTATTCCGCGACTGGTTCACTCTACTTATAAGCTGTTCTAACAAAAAATAATTAATAATTTGTTTGGGGGTGAAAATTAAAGGTTAATTCATATAATGCTCTACCTGTTCAGACGAAGCGTTATTCTGTTGTTTGTCGTAGAACTTGGCTAGAACCGATGGGTTGAGGCGCCGTCGAGATGCACTTGGCGTTGACATGATTTTATTTTAATCAGCAGGGATTTTTAAATCTATTTTCGTTTCATTGATTGCAAATCAACTGCGAAATAAAAATAACTTAATTGACGATTAAGAGACGGTGCGTATGAGATTGTCAATCATCGTTAAGCGTCCGAATGACGATGACGAGGAGGAAGAGGACGAGACTTGAGCGCAAACCGATCGCGGTTCATTGTCCGGTGAATATTCTGTTGACCGCGTTAAATTGAAGCATGCACTATTCCTATCACGATTAGAGTACGCGTAGTCATTAAGGGGTACAGATCAAACGGTGGATTCACAGGAGACTGATTTATAAGTTCGCGAACAGAAAAGTTCAATTTGGTACTACATAAATATAAACTTTCGATACCTTCAATCATTTTGCATAAATTTCGTAATTAATCAGTTCATAAGAAATTAATCAGAGGCGTAAATTATTCATCGATCGAATAAATATTTTCCATCATCAAGTTACCTGAATAATTGTTGATTTACAAGAATTATCTGCGGTTTTCATGATAGGCTAGTAAATTTTCATTACAATAATTCTGCAAAATGTATTGATCAATTCATTTTTCATTTTCAAGCGGCCAGATTGGTTTTTTGAGAGGTTCAGTAATAAACAATTTTTTACATTTCTTGTATGTTTTGGGCAGCAATTCGGCCGGAAAATTTAGTACAAATGTTTTTATTACATCCCTGCATAATTTGACGTATATTTGTAGCGTATATTCATACTACGAAATCGTCTGTTTTTACCGACCAAAGTCGGTAAAAATCGACTCATATCATCAACGGCTAAAGCAATAATACACATAGGACGTCATTTTTTATTAATGAAATGACGTTTGCATTAATAATTAATCCGATAGCTTTGAAATACCAATTGAAATTATCCGGAATAGAGAAATCCATTAACCCGTTCGATAGTGGAATTGCATTATACAGCGGTTTGGAGCGTGAGCTCTGAAATCGGGTCAATGCTTGGTGAGCAAGCGCATACAGGACTTATGCGAACAACGCTATACTTTGTGCTGCAATCTCGCAAACCGACAATTTGCGGTAAAAGAAAAAATTAAAAAATCGCATTAAATCGACAGAAGTATTCAATAAAGCACAGATCATTAAAATATTATTCTTTGAACTTATATTCATCCCTATCACATTGAACTTATCTTTCACGTTTTATTTTTCAACAATGAACCATTTTGAGAAAAAACAAAAATTTGCGAAAATCGGTTTTTCCCAAAATTTAAGGCTCACTGATAGATATCACGTGACGTATCCATTCTTGCAGCAAGTCTCGTCCATCGCCCCGCTAATTTCCGAACATTTCTCTACAACCGTTAATGAAATGATAAAAAAATGCAAGTTTCAACGATATAAGCACACCGAAATTTTAACAATCATATTACTTTCAAATTCACAGTATTTGTTTATTCATTTATTAAATAATATGACATTCATTTTTCATTCTCGAATATTTCATAATGTTGGTGAGAAAATACTTGCTTTTATTACCAACGAAAGAGAAACCCCAGATAAGTTCATTAAAATTCCCAACAGAAATGATATTGGGCAATGAAAATTCACAGTAGCACTTGTTCTCCAACAAAATGTTTATATTTATTTATACCAATATATCAGGATATTTTAAATCAATGTATTGAGAACCAATAATTTATGGTATAAATAAACAAAAACGTGAGGTAAAAAGTAATCGTTGTAAATTCACAGTGGAGTACACTAATTAGATGATAACTTGAATTGTGAACGAACGTGGAAGAGAGCACTAAAATTTGTCACCATGGTTTTTTCGCTTTATACCTCACGTAAAAAGTTTAACGAGACTTTTCGACAACGCTTTTGTAACACGTCAAGAATGTATCAGTACGAGCGCCTCGTTATCCGCACGTTATGTCGCGTCGAACACTCGAGCAGTAACTGCATTGCGAGCGTACGACACTAAGCTCGCACATTT
Organism: Tromatobia lineatoria; assembly: GCA_949699805.1. Classification (NCBI taxonomy): domain Eukaryota; kingdom Metazoa; phylum Arthropoda; class Insecta; order Hymenoptera; family Ichneumonidae; genus Tromatobia; species Tromatobia lineatoria. Next base: position 996,833 of record OX453045.1, read on the forward strand.
TTTTTTTTTTTTTATCGTCTTGATGACTTACCGCTAAAGTGGTGACCGTGGTGGTAATGACGATGCAGTGGTATCGGTGACATTGTCGGGAACGTTGTTGTGGTTTTCGTAGCGTTGTAGCATGCGGTCATTTTCGAACGTGTGCGTAAATGTGTGGTCGTGCAGCATCCGTGCCGGGACCGGAAACAAAATAACAAAGGGCGTGAATGGTGGACGGGATCGGGTGATAAGGAAAGAGGATAAGTGAAGAATGATATGAGAGAAACATGGAAAAAGGACAGAAATAATATCGTTAGTCCAGTTTCTTATCAGTAACAGGGTAGCGATTTAACAGCCATTGAGCACTGATGAACGTCGTTCGACTGACAAAAAAAGCTGACAATTCAAATTGTCATCAACGGCTTCCCCGTTAATTTCTAGCGTTTATGAAAATTCTGTTTTTTTTATTTTTTCTTATTATTCTTGGCTTCTTCGTAAGGGAAGCTTTGTTGTGTGATTAATTACGTTTATTACTGATTTCTAACTAACTTTAACTCTACGCTAAGCTATATCTTTAATCTTCATTTATTAGGAGTTTAGTTAGTCAGTTTTGCTTTGAATGTAATGATACATTCAAAGAAAAACTGCGGAAATATTGCCAAAGGTAATAAAAATGAATATTCGAAAAAATGTGTGGCTGAAGTACCGTAGAATGCCTCATATATCGCAAACTAAGCTGCGGATCGGATTTTCAATGCCACGTGTACAATATAATTCCGATATACTCTTTCGACTGCGTCTATTCACGATGCGAGAGTGAATGTCGATAAGGTAAATGTCCCTATTCTCGACCCCGATAAAGCAAGCCCGATTGGATTGGTGTCATAATAAGTGTTTATGCAACTCCGTGCGAGAAGTGCCTGCTTTCCACACGCTGCGCTTCGCGTGCGTGAAATAAAATTGTATAGAAAACTTATGCGAGAAATTTTTCCTCAACTGGTATGATTGCAACACTCGTCTTCAGCTCGCACTGCTAATTCGCCCTCCTCAGAAAAAATTTCATCGCACTTGTATCGTAATATATTATCTTAAAATGCTGGCATAATAGGATTTGAATTCGCTCGAATAAAATTTCTTTCATTTAAATAAATCCTATAGATTAAAAAAAAAGGTTCATTTAATCGGAATGAAATTTTATTTATTCAAAATAAACCTTGCATTCGATTAAAATAAATCCATGAAAACAATTTCTCTTGGTTTGCGTTGAATAAAATAAAAATAAAAATAAAACACTCGTCAAATTGTGCAAAGTCGTATGGTAAACCAAGTTGTTACTCTTCAGGACGATTATAAACTGGGTTGCAAACCGAGTTGATGACATCAGTGAGAAGAAATTCTACGAGAAACCAGAGGGGCACTGTCTGCATCAGAATAACGATATAGGATATGCCGTGAATTCTTCGACGAGAGAAGAAGCTAGTGGCGAATATTTAGCAATCAAACGAATCAGCGAATCAATTAAGAGCGTCTGCTTTTGTACAACGAGCCGTAAGTGTTAGGTATGCTTTTTACTTATGATCAACCGAATGTACAAATAACAAAATAGGGATATAAAATGTTCGTTTTTCTCTTACGTGGACTCTGAGGGACGAACACCACAGAAGACGTTTCCATTCTGATCATCAATCCAAAACTTCTCCCGACCTTTTTCACGGTTATACACTCTGCCCCTCCACTTTTGCTCTTGAACGCTTTTACAGTTTATCCCTTTTTTTGGCGTTCACTCCAGCAAACATGCAGAAGAAGCAGAAACGACAGTGCACACACGGAATGAAACCCCAACACCCGTTTACTCTCCAAACCCTGACTGGAAATAGATTTACCCAAAAAGCATAAGAAAAACGTGGAGCCGCGAATTCCAGCTCGATTTTAACAAGACAGTCATGATAAAGAAGACTCGAATCATTGATCAATGGCTCATCCTTTTTTGACCTATTAAATACATTCGTAGTTAGACGTTACAATGTATTTTAGAAGTTGATTGATAAACTCGTGTTTTTAATTGAATTTTCGTTTTCTTTTGTATATTAAAATAAATTTCCAACACGGGCTTAGTATACATACATTACGAGGGTTAGTATAAATTATTATACAGAATATGAATTCCGAACATATTTTTTATAATGTAACGACCAAATAGTTATCATAACTGTTTTTAATAGTTTCCCGAATTATGTAAATAGTTGTTTGGACAAAAAAGTAGTATTCGGGAATTTATACATGACCGTGTTAGTACGATTTTTCTGAGTGTAGGATGCGAATGAGTGACGATATAAATTTGATAAATTAATAAACATAGATATCCGAGTGGAGGTCAGTGGGCCAGATTATGATAGAAACTTTGATGAGAGCTAATTGAAATTAGAGCCGGCATTTATTGAGTATAAACTGTATCAATTAATGGCACAACAGTCCTTGAGATTTAATCGGTTAATCTACACACTGTGACTTGTTAATGTAAATAAACTTCCGAGTTGTTTAATAACACCGCTGACAGCGGACACTATGAAAACTTGAGGGCACCAAGTCACTTAAAAAATAAAAATACATTTTTTATATTTTTTATTTGGATTCTATATTATGTGGACTACATACTCACTAAATTTTAGACCGAAATTCCAAAAAATACTTAAATTACAGGCATTTGAATGATTTTGTAAATGCGTGTTTTCGTGATATTTAACGTTCTAGCTACGGGTATAAAAACACAACAATCGTGTGACCTTCGCCACCGGGTTACAATAAAAATGTGCTGTGTGCGGTCGATTATTACCGACCGAAGACAAATCGATGGATTTCTGATTTTCACCGCTGGCGCATGGATCAAAATTATCGTGTGTATGCCGGGGACGCGATGGTGTTTATTTTATGTTGGAAATACCGTTCTACGAAGTGCTGCAAAAAAATTTGACAATTTTCGTGTACATACTGCATTACAAGTATGACAACGCACGTGAACAAAAACGTTCACTTTTCTTCAAACACTTTTTTGTTTATAGTGTGGAAAAAGTTTTTGGAAGTGAAATAAAGTGCTGAGAGATGATTGATATTAAGAATAAACTCTCAGCTAAACGTCAGAATAACTCTCAGCTATATTCCGTTGAAGTGTTAATTTATTCAATTTTTTTAACCAAGAAATTAATTAACTATAATCCAAATTGCACATATTTAAAAAAAAAAATTTTTAAATAGAAAATAGTTCAGATAAATTTTGTTGACAGACATTCAAAGTAAGAAAAAATATTAGAAAAGATGTGACACGGATGATATGTGAATAAAATTTTTTATTCTGTAGCAATCAGCAAACAGTATGCGTATTTTAAAATTAATGTTTTATATCGACTTTTTTTTAGCTGACTTGGTCCCCTTAAGAAAAACGTAAACTGACTTAATGCTGGATCGGTCAGCGGCTTCGCGGTGGATACACTCACTAGGGTTTCAGGATAATATAAACTGGGTAATTCCGAGTGAGATTGCCGAATCGAGTGAGATACCCACTAGTTATAAATTTTTTTAAATCCTATTCGTTAACTTCGTAAAATACTTTTATTTATTAGCGTATAAAATGTGCATTCAATAAAGTTTAAAAAAATCCAACGAAGAACTATCTCAGCCGGAATTGTCACCTCGCCTGTAATGTCGCTACGCTGCATAATGCAGCCAACATTTAAATTGGATCAGGCATTGTGTTCGTGGTGCTTAAGGTGCGCGACGCGTACGACTAGAGAACAGTAAGCTCATAGTATTTTCTATACATAGTCACAAGATACCACAAAAGTGACATTGGATAAACAGACACTGTGAGAAACAAGAAATAAAAAAATAAATGCAACGGAATTGTCTCGATTGTCCACACATCAGTAAGAAATATCTTGAGTGCATCATTATATATATTGTATATCCTAATAGTGTGCCATAAAGATTTATTTATTTATTTATTTATTCATCAGTTTTAAAATTTATTTGTTTCATTGACAGGTAAAAAAACTTACAACATATAAAATTCAGCTATTGTTTACATACAAATAATTAAACACGAAAGAATTGAAATTAAATGTACTCAATGATCCGATCGAAATTTTCTATTTTACTGCCACGAAGATTTGTTAATTTTTAAGATTTGTGACATTTTGCGGACTATCATAATTATTTCTCTGAAAATGTGTGTGGAAATTTTTTATAGACTTGTTGCTCTGTACTATTCTATGCATCGAGGGAAATGGAAACTAAATCAGAGCTTTGAGATTGAGTTTAACGCGCTAAGTGTGATTGATTTTGATATCTCGTCGCGCACAGTCTGTACCCAATCGTTTCCTTTGAGGAAAACGTTCAATTCGCGTTTATGCAGATCAAACGACGCTCACTGACACCGCTTTGCGTCGTACGGAGTACCGAGATTATACTGGAGCTCGTATGAACCGGGAGGCCTCACAGTGCCTCGTGCGATTCGCGCGCCAGCGCATAGACACTCAACTCATATTACGCGATTTGTATAAAAGCATGACGGAAGAGATACTATTCTATATGACGCGACTTGACGCCGTGACAAGTCTGTCGTCGAGGCAAACTCTAAACCGCAGTTGAAACCAGCCCATGATTCTTGAGCTCACTGCATTCGTGCATTTATTGCATAAATTATATGATGTTAATTACTTTTTAGCATATCCCACCATATTAATAAAATGAATCATCAAAAATAAATAATGAAAAAATAAATAATGAGCGTATCATTAAAAATAAAATGGAATATTAACTACATTGATTGAACAGAGTCATAGTTTAAATAGTGGTTATGGGCAAAGTACACTAACATCTTGGTAACAAAATGTTCAAAAATTGTACCATTCTGTTCGGACGATGGAACAAGTCATTAAGGAAACAACGGGCACCTCGTTCCGTTATTGTCTTGTCTCATCGTTCATAACATCTGATGATGACGAAAATAATTTTATTTTTATTTTAAAGGTTACATTGTGCCAATTTTTGGCTTTTGTTGATTAGACAAGGGTGATAAGATCATAGTGTAATTATCATATCTTCGGCTGTGTTAGGACTTTGTTCATCGCTCGTTTTCGGCTCTGCTGTTTTTGATAGTTCGGTATTTTGCGTCTTTGGGGGATAATGAGAGGGTATGAGAGTTTATTTACGAATGATATGCTGATTTGAACTAGTGCTATGCACTTTGCTATGTGGTTCGAATTATTCAAAATATTGACTTTCATTATTTAAAAAAAGTTGCAAAGTAAAAGTTTGCAAATTACTTTTTCATTGGTTTCAATTATTTTAAAAAGCTTCTTCTGTGAAGAAGCCAAAATGTAAAAGCAATAAAAAAGTTCTTTTTCTTGATACCCTAACGTTCACACTCAATTTCATGTTTTAATTTCGTTGCGTTCGTTTCGACAGGTCGTTAGTTCAATTTGTTTATAGTAATCAATGGCATTGATAACAGTTTCGTTATCATTGAGTGCCATTGGCGTATTGAGCTTTACATGCGGATTTCAATAGTCCGGGGATTATTAAAAAATTGTTCCATTGTCGAGCCCTTCTTTGTTTTCATTCGAACGACGCTCAAGTGTGCTTTAAATGCGGTGTTGAAATTTGTTAGTTTGACCCGAGACAAAGCCATCCAATCTCATGAATGAAAAGTAAATATCCGAGAGTAAACATAAAAATATTTGCGTAGTTGGAGATAACGGCGCAAGGCCTAAACGTACATCAACGGTAATTAGTACGTTACAGGAGTTATTCGCATTGTGAATAATAAACAGACCAATATAACGATAGGTTAGGTATGTATAGCGTAGGAAGGTATACCGTATTGACCGCAAGCAGCGCGGCTCACGTACCTATATTGACGCGGAAATTTGGCGCTCTCAAAATGGTCGTCGGCAACGGTAAAAACGGTCGCCCGCCCGAAAAGGTGAAATTCTATCTAATATCCCCCGTATTTTATTTTCTCATATTCTCCAGATGCAATTTCGTCGTATAATCTATAAATAATTTTTTTTCTTTTTTTTTTTTTATCACTTACCACTTCTCTGCATCGTTATTTTGCGACAGTCACAGTTCACTAACGTTTATCAAACATAACTCCCTTAATATCAAGGATTTTAATACACACACACACGTGATTGCATAAATATTATTGACGGTGCGCTGTCACTCCTGTCGGACACTTTAGAGATTTAATCGCGGGTCAATACACCGCGAAGATGAAAGACGAATGACAGCTCTCGAGAGATGACAAAAGCGGCCCTTGCGGCTGTATAGGAACGCTACGAGAATTTTCAAATTCTCATAGGAGTCTTCGAACGCTTATTGAGATGTGCGTGCGCAGCTGATGGCCGAATAGCCGGGCAGTGTCGGCGGCTTCACTCGCTTCGATTTGCCGATTTTCCATAGGGCTTACATCAGTACACACGTTGCGAATAACCGAAAGCACCGTCTGTCGGGTTGAGAATATTTTCCTCGAGCGATCAATGCCGTGTTGTGCCGTAGTTATTCCTCTTTTCGACGCTGGCGGCGCCGGTCTACAATATTTCCATCTTCTTTTCGCGTTAAGTCTGCATTTCACTGTAGCGATTTATTCCATGAATGAGATATGATAGCGGGTTAAAAGAGCCAATAGCAACGCTCGCGTCGCGATTCTGTGTTGAGATTTGCGGCTTTTCATTGGCGCTACTGATGAAGCACCGCCCAATGTTTTTAGTGGGGAGTCCCCGAAATACGAAGAGGCGACATTCTATTGGCTGCTGATATTGATGATTTAATGAAAATGCTCCTCTAGAAATATTCCAGGCTGATTATACTGTAGTGTTGTGTTTTATAAATATCTGGTGATATAGTTCTGAATAAATAAAAAAAGTCACGGTGTAAATTTTTTATGTATACATAATAGTATCTCAACTTCTGCAATATTTCATAACGCGTATGAAAAATGTTATTAGTTACCTGTGATTTTTGAGCTGCTTGTGGTAGATAGAAAATTGTTATACCTGTTGATGAGATTTTATAAATCATGACACCGGCGATCGCAGCATCCAGAATGATCGTTATTAATCCAACGAATAAACACACTGCCACATTATTTTTCTTTCATGGCTCTGGTAAAAGCTTTTTATGGTGTTGATATTATGTAAGAGTTGAGTTATTACTATGATTGGGTTATTGATGAATTATTGATATTCCAGGAAGCTCTGGTAGTGATCTTTCAACTTGGGTGTCGAGTCTCACTTCTCGCAGGTTGACCTTTCCTCATGTTAAAATTGTCTATCCGACTGCTCCGTCACAACCATATACACCATTAGGTGGCATGGTAAGTATCACTGATTATCGTTGTAAATTTGTAAGAGGAAACTCAAAGCTCGGTTGAAATTGGCTATTCCCAAATGTCTTAACTTTTGTATTTTTATCTCAATTTACGATAACGAAATGTTACTTTGATGGAGCAATTTTAAATGAAAATTACTGATATTCTTTTAAGAAATCACATTGGTCCAGCTGACGGTATTGTGGAAAGAATTTACACAGTTCACAAATAAAACAAAAAATATTCAATTATGTAGCTTAAACTTTTATATATAGCCTGAAACAAAGTCATACATTATCACCATTAATTTGAGTCACAAGTAACTTGGCAAGTCATACATATAAGAAAGAATGCAAGGTTCTATTTTTCATCCTTTCTTTTAATATGTGAATAATTCCACACACCCTCTTTATGATAATATGAAAATGCTATGGAATTTGTACATTGTTTTTTGTGAAAAAATCACCTCAACTGGAGATGAGTTAATACACGACTTGTGTGCAAAATTTCTCCTCGGTACAAAATGTAAAAAAAACCTCTATGTGTCTTTCTAAATTTGAAAAAGGTGATAAGCGTTTCTAGAAAATTTTGCAATGTAAACTAAGAAATTTTCATTCATTGTTCATTTCATTCAAGTGCTTTTTAAATATACGAAATGTGAAATTTCCTTAGAAACCCACTAAGAAAATTTACAATGTACAACAATTTTATTCCAGCTGAGCAATGTCTGGTTCGATCGAACTGCAGTAGCCATCAGTGCACCAGAGAACCAGTCTTCTGTGGATTCGATGTGCGATGCTGTGTCTGAACTCATAGACAATGAGGTGGCCAATGGAATCCCATTGAACAGAATAGTCATTGGAGGTTTTTCCATGGGTGGTGCATTAGCTCTTCATGTCGCTTACAGATACAGAAGGTCCTTAGCTGGTTGCTTTGCAATGTCGTCTTTTCTTAATAACAAATCTTTAGTCTATGAGGTAAAAAATGAAAACGGTTACTAAGTCCACTCAATTTCTGTTCAACCGGATTTTCACCTTGAATATACTTTTTCCAGGCGCTAAAACTGGAAAATGGGAACAATACGCCACCACTCCTACAATTTCATGGTACAGTCGATTCACTTGTGCCATTCAAATGGGGCGTGACTACTCACAATACTCTGAAAAGTTTAGGCGTAAGGGGTAAACTCGTAACGCTTGATGGTGCTGAACATGAGTTGGTAACCACGGAAATAGCACAGCTCAAAGAATGGCTTCTAAATGTCTTGCCAGAGACACCATAAAATTATTGTTGTACATTTTGTTATATATTTTGACGTTTTTAATAAATAAAAACAAATTAAAATTGTTACGTATATGAGCTGTTGGTATCTCGTTTATTTCGTTACCTAACCAGAAACAAACAAAAAAATTAAGAAGCCCTAATGAAAGAAGTTCAACAACAGGAAAAATTCGATTACACGCGCACGATGAAAGAATGAAAAGAATATTTTCACATTCATGCAGTTAGTGACTCACTCATTTCATAATGTCAGGATAATTTGTTGATCTTTAAAAAATGTGCTTTGTCTTTAAGTTTAACAATGCGGAAGTATGACAAAAATCATGCCGAACATTTTTCTTTCGTCGGCAATTGACGAATATTACATATTTGATATCGGTTCGTGTTGCACACTGAAAGTGAAACTGCCATAGAAAGCACCGTTCTTCATGCATGTGCTATAAAAAAAATGTTAACTCCTGAAATCCGAATGCCGCTGTCAAATTTTATTATATTTAATATGTATAATCGCTGAATCTTTGCAGAAAAATTGAGCTGTACTGGTTGACGTTAACGTGGAATAGAGCGGGAGTGTAATTTTTTTTTTAATAGAAATTTGGCTTCCTACAAAATTCGGATCTCTTTATAGAATTCACTCAAATTGATATCAATCGTCCTTTCGCATAATTCTGTTAACAGCTCGAAAGGAAAAAACTCGCGGCAACCAGAACGCGCAGAGTCTACTTCGAAAAATTGAAGGTCAAATAAATTCTTAACGGGCGATTCGACCCTTATTCTTGATGTGCTAGAATATTTTGAGTATACTGACGTAAAAATCTAGTGAATTACATTTTTTATAAAAAATAATACAAAATAACGTCTCCATACTGAAAGTCCATGTGAATCAATATATAGATTCATGAAAAGTCGTTGCAGCGTGAAATAACAACAGTGTTTTTTTTTGTATATTGCACAGCTTCCTCTTATTCGTTGCTAGCCGAAGAATACAACAATCATACTTTATAAGCTCCTGTATGTTTTGCAGTGTTGACATTATCATCTTCGATTACAATTGGGCTAACATTGGGCGATGATCGTGGATTTGCATTTCTTTTCCAACCGTGGAAATTTGGAGATGTTTTTATCTTCATTTATCATTTTCATCAAGCGTTCGTACCGTCGAACAATCTCAACTTACCAATGGTTTACACAATTCGTTTCACATATAAAAGTGGTAGCCTAATTAATACAAATAGTCTCAAGTCAAGTTTAATGTAACATTATGAAAAATTGCATAGCTTTGGTTTTACATTGTTTTGTTTACAAAATTTAAAAAACTCTCGGTTATTATTAATCTTGCTTCATTATCGGGAATAACGAGATACGAAGTACACCTTAATTAAACACTGGGCTGCTTGTGATATTTATGACTGCCGATAGTTAAATGAAAGAAGGGCGACTTAAATTTAATAAATTACACTTATTAATTAATATGCTGGTTTGTACGCAAAATCGGAATTGTTTAGTACCAAATTGATAATAGGGGGAGGGAGGGAGGGAGGGAAGGGGCTCCTACTGTATGTCGTTTTGTTTTTCATGTGTATACATATATATATATACATATATATAAAAGTCTGTATTTTGTTACTCGGTGTTGTTGTTTTTCTCGAGCGAATCTTCATACGAAGTATCAGTACAATTCGATAATGATAGTTCATTAGTTATTTAATTAGCTAATCTTTCTAGTCGATTACGCCCTCAAATGATGTTTATCAAGACCATCGTCACTTTAAAACTATGAATAATGTCTTGAACGAACCACAAGAGTAACCGTGCGAATAAAAGTAAATAACATAATGCTAATAAATATCAGGGTTATCGTAAAAACCGTATGCATTTTGTATTCGCGTATTCTTAATTCAATTGGGATGGCACGTTTAGTGTAAGTTATATATTTCAATATTTACAAGTCGTTTTTACGATGCCATGTATACATCAGCTGAAGAATGTTGAACATCTTTTTGGTAAGATTCTATATCGAAAATCATACGTAATAGAAACGAATTTTTCTTTTCATTGCGTGGGCTCGAGTATACTTGGAACGATTATTTTGTGAACCATCATGTGCGCTCTCATACCTTAATCGCAATTTTTATATTTTGCATCAAAGTACTTATTTTGCGGATCAAAGCACTTGACAAATGGTTCTTTAAACACTTATTAGAATGTCTTCTTGATGCTTTAAAGAAATAGCTGCCCCATTGTCGCAGGTAATCCTAAAACGCAATCAATAGTTTTTATTAAAAAGATTGATCATTTGGGGATTATTAAATCATTTATTTATTTTCCAATCGGGAAAGTTCATGCAGTTATTAGAGTGCAGGTAGTTACATTGTTTTTCCTTTATTCTTTAAATTTTAGTTGCGTTCATTCTGTGCAGCAGTTTGTATTTGTTGCATGCTTGTGCAGAAAAATTCTAATCATGCATTATATCTAAATATAATTAGAGTCATTCGATTATTTATTACAGTAGGATAGTTAAAGTGTTGTCAATATTCACGAAATTAATAATCAAGGTTGAGACGATAGTTTTTACCGATAAATAGCATAATTCGATTATTCGAATCAATGTAATATGGATATATTTCACTATTTCGCAATTCTGTCATACCAACGGATAATCGTTTTATAATCATTCATCAAAATGTCATTATTGTTTTAGATTTTAAGTCCGTTTGAAGTTTCTCATTTTTAAAAATCTCATTTGTGTAACAATTCAAACCATTAAAAATTGTTTCCGGAATCATTCAATAAGTTTCTCGCTCTGGATTTTATTATTACATTTATGCGAGTTTTCATTATAATTATTTGAAATTCTCCATGATAATTGTTTCTACCGGGAATATTATTTTGGGATTATTTTCCGGGCATTATGTCCAGGACCCGTTAGTTCGTATAGGTTGAGACGAAATCCCATGTAAAATCGAAAATCAGTTATAGCCGTTTAAGAAAGTGTTCTATAGTATCTTGTAAAAAAGCGTTAATATTGCAATAAAAACAGGAAAAACGGTAAAAATAATTCGTTGTTGACATGCGGGCCGAAAAGTATAAGATTTTGTTAAGTTGCGACATTAAAAATCCCTAAAGGCGAAATCCCTAAATATTTCAGGGCTTGGGATCTAATTTTTTTTTTTTTGTAAAAAATATTAGACCATGGTGTCCAGTCACGGGTCCGTATGTAATTTAAGGACATTTGAGGACATTTTCCGAAAATGACAAAAACATTTTCAGCGAATTTCGAAAGACCCTTTTAGGTTGTTTTAGGTCAGTTATGAAAGGGGAAAAGTTGGTTTGGAAAGAAATATGATACATGTACTTTTTAACGGAACGGAGCTACATATTTTCTGAGGCCGATAATATTTTTAAATAAGCTTAAATTTAAGAAGATACTAAAAACTCAAGGATTTGTGCACACTGCACAAAATGTAAGACTACTCAAGAACTTTCTGAAGGACGGCCATTATTTAAGGACATTTCAAGGACTTCAAGAACTGGACACCATGTAGACCCTAAGATGGTGATAACAATTTTATGGAAATTCGAGTCTATGAAAATCACTTTTTAAAATTCCATCGGCAAATCCTGTTCAACATGATTATCCACCTAGTAATCCTACAAGTTTCCTACATAAAAGCAGTGTCGGGAATTCAGACATTGGAAACAGGAGCTTATTAAGCGTTTCGTGAATTTTCATTGTAATAATTATTAAAAACGTCGAACTTTTTACCATAATGTCAAGTCATTTATTATTGACCTTACATTTTACGATAATAAAGTCATTCCGCCAAATCATAAAACAAACCTATCAGCTTTACAGAAATTATATGCAATTGCAACTACATCGTGTAATTCATTCAGTTACGTTCCGTATGCACAATATAAGCCCAGAGAAAAGATGTATTAGATCTTAATGAAATTTTGATTGAATAAAAAAATTTTCTTATTTTACCACGGCCTATTAGTATCATATTTAAAATGAGTATATTTTTTTATTTAAATGCGTATCCTTTCTGCCCGTATCGCATCTACCGGCTGATCTGTATACGGGACATTCCATTCCGAATTGACCTCGATCCGACGCTCGAGTCCCCGATTTGGCCCGTAATTTTTTTCAGGATTGCTTACCTCAACCCTCAAATGCAACGGATTTTTATATTTTATTTCTTACTAAAAGTCATAGCTGAAATCGAATTAATATTTTTACCGCCAAATAAAGATGATTTTCATTCAAATAAACGGAATTTCGATATGCTATTTTAACTGCAACTAATAAATCATTTCTCTGAGTGTATGATATCAGTTCACATGCACGATATGCTATAAATTATCTCGAAAGAAATGTATAAAAGATTTCTGGAGCTCCAGAAGATTGCTCAATAAATGATGACGATGCAACGAAATGCAACTTTCGTATGTATAAAAAAGAACCATTAGTGATAGTCTTACATTAATCTTGAAAATGCACTGTTTGTCGTTAACATGACGAGTAAAATTATTTTTAAGCGATTACAAATAACAGTTAGCTTTATTTTCAATATTCAATATTGTTTTGTAAAATTGTCTGTTCACCAGACAATTTTATTAACTTGTGCGCTTAAGTTTGTTCGACTCTCGATTGCCCAAATGCTACGTACAGCATTACTTAATTTTTATATATCTTGAAAGATTTGGAGGGGTTGCGACGTCAAATGTTTGATTTGAAAAAAATGTAAAAGTCATAAAATGCATTCTCATAACAAGACGTCATTTCATATCTCGGGACTTTTTCTGGTGATACAATGTGGGTACATCCTTTTTACGGTATTTGACTTACCGTTTACGCGAAATCATACTTTTACAAAGAATGAAGCGCTCAATTTTACAAAGATAGAATGGTTTATCTTGCTTTTGAAAGCAACGATAGTTTTTAAGTAAGTTCGATAATACGCAGCGGCAAATTGCGTAAAAAAGTTAAAAATTCTTAATGTAAAAGTTGTGTGAGAGAGACAGTGCATAATCGTTATATTCTACATCGACCAGCTATAGTTCTTACCCAATAAAGAAAACTATATACATCAACAACAACAACAACAACAAAAACAGCAAGAAAAATCTACATAACATCGATGAAGAATTCACAAGGATTTCCCATCGCAATGCGAAATGACTGTCTACTACCGGATAGATCTTGTTGGGTTTGCTGATTTCCCGAGCCTGATCCCGTCGGCACGGATTGTTCCGAACCGCTTGAACGACTACGGCTGCCGTTTGATCTTTTTCCATTAGAGCCGTTGCCGTTATTTGAATTCTTGTTCGGCATCGTCGGTATTGACGGTACATGTAACTCCGATTCTGACGCAGACGAGCAAGATTTCAAATCGTGGATAGGTTCTTTGCAAATGTGTTCACTGCCAGCACTACTTCCACCTAGAACAAGAGTAGTTGATTTGGTAAGATAATTTATCCAACCATTTTATACTTTTTGTTTGTACAACGAAAAAATCAAGTTTGAAGAGAAAAAAACGTTAAAAATACGCATGACCGTTAAGATAGATGATGGATCAACCTAACATCAACATGGATTTATAGGGACCAAGTCCCCTAAAAGAAGTCATTTTAAAAAAACTGTAAATTATACACTGCTTTTGAAAAAATATTAAATTAAATATATACCAAGCATTATAATTTTGTAAAGACGTACAATGAACCAGAATGGTGTGGGGTAAAAAGGAGAATTTTTTATGAACGAAAAACACACGACCCCTCAAATATTTGTTTAAAAAAATATTATCACAAGAAGTCGATACTATATATATATTTTTTACCGTCATTTGATGTTGTCAGAAAATTCATATAAATTTCAAATAATCAAAAAATGACTTTTTAAATTCAGAGACGATCTTGCAAAGTTTTTCAATCGCTGATTATTTTTGGGTTATTTTTTCGATTAGAAGCAGAGTTTCTAGGCAGAGATCGAAAAAAATGGATCCCTTTTGAATATTTTCCAAGCGGGAGAAATAACCGCTATCGAAGGATAACATAATCAACGATCGTTGCCTTTCTTCTCTTTAACTTGCCGATTTGTCATAGACATTTGGCGTGGCAAATCTAGTTTTACATTTATAACTAAATATTATTCGATATTCCTTCTAGCTGTAAATATGTCATTACAGACAAAAAAAGGCCACACGTTTTTATGTTCCAAAAAATGAAACATTAAATCTCTGGATCAGCTGAAATGTTTGGAAATAGGTTCAGAGGATGCTTTTTCAGGGCTTGGCATTCATAAGGTGTAAACAAAAATTATACAATAATATTCGTTTATTATTTATAAACATAGGAAGGCGTCGAAGCAGTAATGACGTTAGGTGAAGATAAAATCGTCGCGTTAGTCTTAAAATTAATTCAAAACAAAAAATACTGGTATATGGCTAGAGTTCTTAACAAATTAGAACCCCCTGTCGATTTGCGCATTTTTATCGCTGAAGGGCAACATTTATTTTATTATTCTCCTCCAACATTTTTTTTGTACTATTACATACGCCGCCTTCAGAAATAATCGAAGTCGATGGATAGGAGAGTGAGTTACAGTGGTAAAGCTCAAATCATAAAACTAACACTCTATTATTCATTATCAATATGATAATCTGTATGTAGTTACATGTTTCATGCACATAGTTATATATAGGAGCATTATATTATAGGAACAGATTCAGCATTTTCGGTATTTCAGACTGTCACCTTCAAAAGACTGTTCAAAATTTGAATATCAGTTGAACGGTTAAACAGATAGATTTTTTAAGTTCAAAAACTGAGGGTTTCGCTTGGATTTTTCACTAATTAAATTTTAGATTGAATGAATCGCACATCGTTTTTTTTCCATATAAACAAAAAAATAAATTAAGCTATTATAAAGTCTATTTATCTCCATAGGACTGGTTTTAAGATGAAGAAAAGCGCGTGTTTGCACTCTAGTAATGAGAGGCAAGGTTAAAAAATAATTCATAAGGTGTAACTGTCTCATTGTGCTCGATATGCCACTGTAATTCTCTTTCTTCCACTAGTTTGCAGGTAAAAATGTTTATGCAAAAGCGAATTGTTATGCGACTAGTAAGTAATCGAGACTTGCAGAGCCCTGCGGTAATATATAAGAAGACTCACCTGACCCACTGTTGACACTCTCTTCACGATTATAACCATAAACCGTAGGCTCGTTTGTGAAATTGAAAGGCATTGGGCTATAACCTGCTGCTGAGTGCGGTCCATAAGTTCCGGAATAGGGCATATCCCAGGCACTCGGTGGTGGCAAAGGTCCGACCGTGTCGCAGTCTAATTTCATACTACTCAAAGCTGAACACAGATCCCCGAAAATGTAGTAGCATTGTTCGGAAAATGTGATTTTATTGACTGTGTGCCTGATGAAGCCAGCTTTGAGCATGAGGGACGCGTATTTTCGGGCGTCACGTCGGTCGATAAAGCCCTCGACATGACTATTCAACCAATCCACGACGTCAGCACCGATAAATGCATTTGGAATTGTGATCTTCAGCCACATGCGATCACGAATTTCCAGACCCGAATCTGGTCGTGCCATTGCACGAACTATCGTTGGCATGTCTGTGTTGATCGTCAAATGAAGCTCTTCCAGTGGACCTAAATGTTAAATTAAGTATTCACATTATTGGCTCTTCAAAGTATAGCCTAAAATTCATTTTTCTTTATCCCCTAGCCGAAAGTACGGTGTTCCTCGCCGCATTTCACTCCAGAAACAACGACTTTGTGGCCTAGTCAACAACATTACACTTGATCGTCAGGGATTTTTACATAATTTTGTAACATTTTGTACGATAATCGTGCGATAAACGTTTTCTTAACCCGTGTTGCAAGCCTACACTTGTCAGAAAAAGTGATATCGCAGTAGTATCATGAAGTATTATTGTTTAACACAAAGTCGGGACGTTCCTCCTTAGAGAATATAATGAATCCAATTTACACTCACGCTCTGTATCTGGGAGCGTACTAGCCAAGCTGCTTGATGTCGATGTTAAAGTCGTGGCACTTGGTGGTCGTGGAGGAAAGCCTTCGCCTCTAATAGCAGCAGTATGGGCAACCCAAGCGCCAGGATCGATGGGTCGCACAGGTTCTGTCCGAGGGATCGTAAAGTAACCCTTTGGGTTCGGGTCCCAACATTTGGCGACAACCAATTTGATAGGTCTGAAAATAATCGAGAGAAACAAAAACTAAATATTCCGCGACTTCGAACAAAAAATCGATTATATTTTTTCCCATAGCGAAAACTTTGATTTCATGAAAAAAAAAATTATGTCAGTACATTAGAACCTCGATTATCCGCACCAACTGGAGGACCATAACTATTTCGGATAATTCAAACGGACTATTTTGAACTTTTTTTTTTTTAAACGTTAGATATATATTAAATATTAAATTGTTAAAACGAAAGTAATCGATGCGTGATTGGCACTATGTAAACTACATTTTCACAAACTTTGATTAATAGAAATTAACGTACCCTGGCTTTTGAACTACTTCTCGTAGTACTCTAACGGCTTCGTCGTTGGACATATTCTCAAAATTGATGTCATTCACTTGTAGAATCATATCGCCAGGCTCTATTCTTCCGTCCAAAGCAACGGCTCCGCTGCAAGAATCAAATAAGGTTTAGCTAACGAATTAAAGCAGAAAAGCGGTCGCAACGGTAAAGCTGAACTCACCCTTTCATTATGGAGCCAACGTATATCCCACCATCGCCACCGATGTTGCTTTGACCGACAATACTGATTCCAAGGAAATTCACTGTATCCATGTTAAGAGAGACCGTTATAATGTTAAGGGACATAGTGCTGTCGGTAATACTGCTGAAAGAAGATGTCCGTGACATTGGAGGCAGCCTGTGTCGTCGGCGTCTCTGTGGTCTGCGTCGATCTAAATTCAAATAAAAAATAAAAATATGTTTTTAAAATTTTTTCATGCATTTCAAGAGTTCAGTCTATCATTTTGAATCATTATTTTGAATGCATCTTCTCTATTAGCATGTAAGATTCACCGATAAAGTGCATTCCAAACTCCGACTGCCATTTGAGACCATATTAAAGAAGATATATTTCAATGTTTTGGAAATTTATAAACGGGCAAACCCTTTCTAATTTTTTCAGATCGTTCGGAATGTTTCAATCTACAATATATATATATATATTAATTTTGTAGCTTAATCTTTTAAAACGAGATACGAAGATGCCCTCTTAAGAAAAGGCTATCCTGTAAAAATAAAAAGCAATGGATTTCTATGTACCTAATGTAGCACGCTCAATCGTACTGCTCATATTAGTGTGACGTCCGGTTGTTGATGTTATGCGGCTACTCGCATCATCATCGGATTCTAAGAAAGTCGTTGTCTCCAGATCGGAGCTTAAGATAGATGCAGTCTCGTATCCGTGGCCAGAACGATGCTTTGAGTGACCGTTGATCCGCAATCCTGAAGATGAAAGATTATTATATCGATTTGGTAGTTATCGCTACAATTAGAGTTAGCGAGCATCGATATCTTGCTAAACATGCTTCCGCTTTTTTTATCTTATTAACGAGGGGAACCATCGTTTTCAGTTGAAAACCAGTTCAATTTTTTGATAAACAGAACAATTGCATTAATAAATCTCGTGACTTATCGCAATTTTATTCTTATCGCGATATTCTGAGCGTATATAATGATCCGAATACAGAAAACTGTACGAGAAGCTTTTATATTCACATATAATTGTCAACTTACCGTTGTATTTATTGTACTTGTCGTACTTGTCTGTGTGATGTCTAGAAGTTTTGTGTAAATGGTGACCCTGTCGACTGCTTATAATACTTTCAGTTTCTGTTAATGTGTCGTCGTGTGACAATGCTGGAGCCGCTCGACTTGTGAGACCCGGTGCTACATCGACTCTTTCGTGTTTGGCCTCGCTATGTGCTACAGAATCTGTACATTGCGATGCTCCGTCTGATACATTACTTCCTTCAGCGGATACCAGCTGTAAATAAATATGGAGTGCATAACGAACGCTGTTATGGTCATGTCGCCTCATCTAACACAGCGTTACGCCTTTGGTGTATACATAAGTATTAAGAAGCATATAGTCTAGTAACCCAAGTAGCAAAAGATTAAGATTTTTCGATCGTTGTTTGATAAACAATCACAAAAACTTGGTGAAAGATGCTTAACCCATTAACAATTATTGGATGGATGTGCTTCGGAGAATGACGACTCAATGATTTTATTCTCCACGTCAAACCTGTTTACGTTTCACTCTGATCGGGACCTTTTTAGAATTTTGATAAAATCTACAGCGGTGATGAGTTAGTGACCATTATTTATTGTTGTCGTTTATTGTTGCTAGTTGGCAAAATAACTTGAAAAAATTCACTTCTAGTGTAAATTGGTGATCTCGGCATTTCGATGCGAAAGATATTTATATTAAAATCGTGGGAATCCCTTTACGCCCCATTATTCTAATGCACATGTTTTATGTCCCAATATTACCCGGAATTCGAGTTCGATCGAATTGTACTCACTGTGCACCCAATTCTTATAAACACAGTTGCGACATTTTGCGATCATTAAACGGAATATTAATATTTAAAGTGAAAGCGTATAGTTCATAATTGGCACTTTACTACTATGACCCGCAGAAGCGAAATTTCACGTGTTATTTGGTATCGTTAAATTTTTGATAGATGCATCAAAATATATCTTTGCACAAATAAGCTCAAGATTTGTATCGAATTTTGTCTTATTATCGTATGACAAAACATAACAAAGTTTGCAATTACCCAAGAAACGACCCGTCCATTGAAGCAAGGCAGGTGGGCGTCATCATCCACGATTTCCTCCTTGACCACCCTAGAAACGGAACATCCATTGAGAATAGGGAAAACTTGTAAACAATCAGATAAATCCAATATCGTTTTTCTACACGTAAAAAGAAGTCCTCAGCTGAATTTTTAGCTCTTTATCTCCATCCACTCCGGAGATATCAATTTTTGCTTTGAAAAATGTATATCTTCGACTCTAATTATAATAATCTCACTGTATAGGGGGTCATTTTTTTCAACGCTCTTTTTGGAGGGAGAAAAAAAAAAACCCGAAAGAAAATTCAATGTTTTTTCGGCCATTATTAGTAAAAAAAAATATTTTCATGTTCAATGGGACACTTTTGATTTTTTCAAAAAAATTCTCAGAATTCTACGTTAAATAACAACATTTTTTTTATCGAATTTTGATTTATTTTTGGTACAGTAATTTTGATACTTCGTTTTAATTGTACTGCAAAAGTAGTTCAACTATTAAATCTTGCTTCAATTTCACTGTAAAAGTATCTCCATTTTATATCACAATTTTACATCTACTTCAATGTTTTAAACAATTTTTACAACGCTGATTTAAAAAATAATTTTGATTCAGAAAATTGTTTAGCAGCTGAGAAAAATTATTTGCTCCATAGAGCTTATGGTTATTATCAAGTTGAAAGTTTAAAAATGATAAAAGGGAACGAGAAAGAGATTTGGTTTGAGTCTAGGGAAAAAATTGCTTTTCCGAATTGTCGACATTGAGTAATGAAACTTGAAAAGTGAGTCTCGTTCGAGGCTGAAACAGCTAAAACCGCACCAAACCAAACTGGGAAGAGAGACTACGGTTAACGCATGGCAATCTTCGGTTGCTGCGTCGGCATGTATATATACGGTGTGCTCGAGTCGATGATAGACTCATTCCGGTTCACCATACACCACGCTTTCGGTAATCCGAACAGACCGGCTGGTGTAGGGTTAATAAAAACTTGTCCACCCCCCTCATAATCACAATCACTGTAGGACTTTCTGATTTGAATAAGTGAAAAGATATCGTTGTACTTCACAACTGCAAGCTCTCTATTTAAGGGACTGAATCACCAAAAAAAAATCATAGGAACGGATTTTTTTTTTTTTATTCATCTACAGTTGAAGCTCATTAAATACGTACCAAGCGTTACAATTCAGATTTGTAATGACAATACGTTGCACCACAATAGTGTGAAGGAAACAAAAAAAATTCAATCTGTCGTACTTTTCGTTCATTCTAGAATGAGTGTAACATTTTTGCTTAAGGCCTTTTTAATAGCTATGATTCCAAATGTGTAAATAAATATTTCTTTAGTCTTTCTTTAGCAATTCTGGATGTAGTAGAAAACAAATTTACTGTTGTTAATAATTTACCTCAGTATTAGACTCTGGGCATGGAGTTTGAGGAATGGAATAGGGAAAGACACGGACGGGATAATAAAAGCCAAGGAGCATACGAAGGAAGAAAAATGTAATAAAAAAAAATATAATTTTCATATCGAATTTATTTTCGGTACATTAATATTACTTATTTGCTTTAATTGAGTAGTACGTCATTAAAAAAAATTTTACCATATAATTGAAAAAGTATCTCAACTTCATATCACAATTGTACATTAAATTTCATTGACGAGTTTATAAATCAAAACTTCCGGTTATTTCTGATAGCATAAGCCATAGAAAAATCACGGAAACCCTATGCTCAGTGCAGCCGGTTATAGGTTTATTTTCTAACACATTAACACCTCTACAAAAAAACAATTATTCGCTCAAACTTCACCATAGTACATCTTTACCAGAGTACAGCTGCCCATAACTCTCTCATATTACAACTCAGCTATAATATACATCTCTGAAAACGTTCCGACCATATTATAGTTGTACCAGATTATATCTCCACCAGAATACTACACGCTTGGCGATAGACATTCGGATAAAACTAAATATTTTTTTGTATTTTTCTTTTTGTTGGGATATTTTCTTTGGTATGTCTCATTCAGGCTTTCACGCCTGCCCCCCGCCTCCCCCTTCCACGTTTGTACATATAGACCCCCTCCCCAAGTGTGTTGTCTGCAGTCACTCGTCCTAATGCACTATACTGTATCGCATTTGCCCGAGAGCTCAGAGAAACTGCGAAAAAACATAGCCGATAACAGCCGGCTTTATTTTAACTGAGTTTCTACTGTATGAAAATACATTAAAAAATCCGAAAAACTGTCTTCCGCTCTCAAATCGCAGCCAACTCTCAAATTTCTGCTCTGCAAAGCCGTCACTCATCTAAGTTATGACCTCAAATGATAAATATCTTTTTGTATTTTCTCGATCAAACAGGATATCCTCCTCGATAACAATAATATTCTTTGTATTATTAAGATAAAACGAGAGGGTTACACCCAGAAAAAAGATTTATCAGATTTTTACAGAAGAGAGATTGAATAAATAAATTTTCTTATTTTACCAGGAGCCTTATAGTGTTAGATTTGAATGGGCATTTTCTTTTGCGCGTTGCGCACCTACCGGCTGATCTGTATACGCTAACGGTATCTTTGATTCAAGTATCACTACTTGATTTAAAGCAATATTTGCCTAGAATGTCGGATTTAAATATCGTTTATTTGGTACCTACATAAATTGGCTCGACTTATTACAACTAAAATCATACAGCTATGATTAGTAGCGGTCAAACCGGTGCGATGGTCTAGTGGTTAGTGTACTGGCCTCTAGTCCAGAACATCGGTAAGGTCGCGGGTTCGTTTCCCAGTGCCGTCGATTTTGGTCGAAAATAAAAACACACGCGCGATGAAACTTCAGATATATACGTGAACACAAACAGGTCCCTGTGGGGGTCACATGTATACAGCTGTAGTCCGTGTTTACATTTTGGAAGAAATGTAGCTCTGTTGCCGTGAGGCGATCTCGAGACCGGCTATATCGGCATAGGTTTTTCGCAGTTTCCCTTTGCTCTTAGTACAAATACGAATACGATATAGAGGTAAAAAAAAATTAAGTAAAAATCATTAATTTCAAATGCCAAGCCAAAATTTTTATACCTAAACCACACAAATTTTTTAAGTATGTGTATGTTAACAGCTCTTCAAAAAAAAAAATTTGAATAATGGCAATATCTCTTATTTTTGTACATGCCAAAAAATTGCAACACAATTTTAAGGCCTTTTATCCAGGTAACTCAGTCCTTCAAAAAATTCTGGCCATCTTAAGCATGGCATTGCACAGCAGATGATGGGAGTTTCAAGTCCAATATTTCGAATCCAAAATCTGTCCATGCTCAATCAAAAATATGCATGTTTCCAATTTTAAACAAGTCCATCTGACCATCAAACTAAAACCCAAAAAGAAACTAAACTCTCTTATGCTTCTAAATAAATGAATAAATAAAGTTTTAAAACCTTTCAAATAAAAACATATGAAAAAAAATCAACATTTAGTTAGAAGTGCGTCGCGAATAACGGATCAAAGAGAACCGCGTATAAAATGCTCATCAAAGTTTGGCTGCATCTCGACTGTCAAGAAACACATTTGTCGCCTTTGTATTCTAGCCTCGCTACGATCTTCGTCAGAAAGCGGCGAGTCGAGTATATGTAAAAAAAAAATTTAAATAAAACGATTCCCCGATTCTCGTTTCTCGTGGTTGAAGAAGAGAAAGATGCGCGAAAAAGGAAAGTCGCGTAAGATAAACAAGGAAACTCACCCAAAATCGTCATCCATTGATTTAAAGAAATACTTGTAATTTGGCCGATTGAGTACATTCTTGAAGTCAGCGAGAGTGACGCGTTCCGGTGATATCGACAGCTTCACCAAATACGGAGTCTCTTCGTCGTCGATATGATAAATAATCTTAGTCTCTTCCATCGTTGTAATTACTCGTCACTCATTCACGATGAGAAAAAAAACACACGTATAATCACTCAACTCGCGCACTGACAACGATTCACTCGAACCAATATGGCCGAAGGCAGAAGCTTGAGCTGCTGGCTCTTTAATGTGCGTAGTGTACGTACGATGTAGTGGTGGTAGTGGTGCTACTAGTATAGGTAGCTATAGTACGAGATGTCATCCAGACTGGAAGCGATACAACACAGGACAGTTTATATAGATGTTGCCGGTCGTTCTCGCTCTCGCAATAAGTCAAATTTAAGTTAATATTCACTATTTAGAGCAATATCGTTACGGCAGACAGAACATTACAACATTATTTGTGGGCTTACTGGTCGTGCGTACGCTTTTACTGCTTTTTCCGTATCACCGACCATTCTGCCTCAATCTCCAGCCAAAGAAATACCACTACTAATACTCTGTCTACATATCCGTATCAGCTACAGCCGTAACTTTTTATCGTTTTATCCCCAATGTCAAGCAGCGTTTTCATGAGTCTCTCTGGTGAATTCAGCGTAATCCAAGTGATCTGAAGTTTCACCGTGACGCGGCGCCACCGGCGTAGGTGAGAGAAGGGCACTCAACTACGCCGGTGGCGCCGCGTGACGGTGAGACTTAAGATTACTTCGATTACTAGATAAGGAGGTGAAAAGAACTACTGAGACTGTCTACATATCCGTATCAGCTACAGTCGTAACCTTTCATCGTTTTATCCCCAATGTCAAGCAGCGTTTTCATGAGACTCTCGGGCAAACTCAGAGTAATCGAAGTGATTTGAAGTTTGGACGTGACGTGGCGCCACCGGCGTAGGTGAGAGAAAGGCCCTTTAGAGTACTACAATGACAATGTCCTGACTTCTTCGTATAAAATACGAGGTCATATTAGTATACGCTGGTTCGATAGTTTATTATCTTGATGCAATTACCGATCTAATTTATTTCTATGAATAGTGAGGGAATATAGCGATAGAAAGTAGAGGAATGTACGTTTTCATAGATGCTGTTAGCTACGGTCGAATTTGCATCCGACGCCACAAACAGACAGCCAATCAAATAAATGTCCGCCACCGTTGATGCTACTGCAGCATTGAGATGAAGATGACGGTTATCTAACATTCCGGCATCTGCTCACGGCGGTTAAAGTGATGTGCTACACTTTTTTTCCGTTATTTCTTGCTCCACTGTAACGGCCAATGGCGTTTGCTCACTTGCACGCACGGCACTTCGGTCAGTATAGTACATCACGTTGAGGGGATGTGAAATGCTGCGGTCGGTAATACAAACTGTAATTCTCTGTTTTTGAGGAAGCTGGGACTTTAGCTTTGAAAGATTATCGTATGTCGCTATAAATGTACTGCCATTCCATTCCGGCTGGACATTAAAATGTATGCATTCTAAAAAAAATAGCATTACACTTTTTGTTACCAATTGAGCGCGGGGCGTAGAGGTGTTTCATCTTGCCTTAAGTTGAGGTGAAATATACTCAATCGATAATAAAAAACTGTAAGCAATTATTTTTAGGGGTGCCGAATGTTTCTGAATTAGCGAAAATTTTTACAACATTCCTCTACCAATCCTACATGTTGTAGGACTTGGAATTTAAATTCAGAAACATTTGGCACCCGTGAAAATAATCGTTTACAGTCAACATTACCTTACAGATAACATTCTCCCGGACATATGTAACGCATTCGGATAATTTATTCGTAACAACTCAAATATTGTTATTGGGGCAATGAAGCCGAAGACTATCGGCATTTCTTATCAGAATAGATGAATCCGATTTCGACATATAATCCGTCAACATTTGTCAAAATATAATCCCCGCAGACGGAGTATAATAAGATCGGATTAAGGAAGATATCGCTTATTGCTAGTAAACTGCCTATTACGCAAATGAATCGCAGTACCTCCAAATTTTTTCGATCATTTATTTCACTATGGAAATGCGGCTGACGAATTCTAGTACTATTCAGGTTTCCTTTTTTCCGTTCCTCCATTCCACGGAAACCGTTGATGAAAGCGCCAGCCGTTAAATATAATTTTTAACTTCATTGAAACCAAATGAGAGCTCTTAGAATTCTCTGCTTTTTCAGTTTGCGGGAGATTCTGGAACAATAGATTTTTTATGATTACAAGTGCTATTCATATTTCTCTATCATCTTTAAACCAATGATTATGATAATGATGTCAACAATTTTTAAAAATTATTGTTATACTTTTTATCCTTTGTTGCACATAACTGCTGATAAACATTGATTTAGTCAGTTTTAAACAATTAGTAATCCCGTCACAATCATTATCATTTGTGATAATCAATAAAAAAGTCAAGAGGATCGATATCGACCTATGAATAGAGAATTGGTTGATTCGATCTTTAGTTTTTCAGTCTCGCGGATTAGGCATGATCAGGGTAAAATGGACAGTAAGATAACAAATCGTATCTTTTTAATACATTGACTTTATTTCGTATTGTGCTATGTTTCATGCAATAAAAGTGTTTTTTTTGTGATTCTTCCTTTCTGTTTCATAAGATTTTGGGAAAGACGGATCAATTAGATTCTGATTAACAAATTAAATCCTAATGCAAAAAGGCGAAAACCATAATATATAATTTAGATGCTCGGTTTCCGTCCGTTTTCAAATGTTCTAAACCCGAGCACAAATTTTTTGCGTTGAATCAGGCGTGAATCTGGCGTTGCTAAGGCCCTATTAAGGCTTTCTCACTACCTAGTCAGGACCTGACTTGTGCCTGATGTAGTCCAAACAATTCTGCACGGGAAAGTGCCCATTTTGCCCCATTCCTTATTCTCATTTCGGCGCCTTAATCTTGTCTTATCGCTGCTATCGTACTCGTGAGCTCTCAAAGATTTATTGAACCGCCGGATTGAAAAATATATAAATAAAGAGCTGCCGTATCATTATCACAGTAGTAAATTGACTAATAATGAAGTCCGTTTTGTTATTCTTAGCCCTTGTGGCTCTTTCCCGAGGTGAAAAATTATTGACATTGTATTCATTAAAAATTCGTGAATTGTGATTATTAGGAGTAAATTATTTATGAAACAATAACGAAAATCAATATGAGCTTCATTATGTCTTAAATTCCTTTAGTGGGCAGAAATAACAGTATAAAACAGAACAGTGTATTGCGTTTTTCAGCGGGTGTTCCAATGCCGCGAGACGTGGGTGGCAGAATCGTTAACGGCACAGATGTTGAACTTGGGGAGATTCCCTACCAAGTAAGACGACGATAATACAATTATTATCCGTAATAATAATTTATTTAATCAATTCGGAGGCTCAATGATTATAAAATGTTTTCGTTGCTTATCCCTGCTAAGGTATCGCTTAAGAATCGCAATAAC
The DNA here is from genome assembly GCA_949699805.1 of Tromatobia lineatoria. Lineage (NCBI taxonomy): Eukaryota > Metazoa > Arthropoda > Insecta > Hymenoptera > Ichneumonidae > Tromatobia > Tromatobia lineatoria. The sequence goes on from OX453045.1 coordinate 1,023,619, forward strand.
GATTTCCACTTCTGCGGCGGCTCGGTACTTAATAAATATCACGTTCTGACTGCAGCGCATTGTGTCAAAGGGTATGTGTGTCAAAAAATATTTATTAGTGATGTCGGTGACAATTAGATGATGTATTATAATTATTTATTCTTTGAATTTATCATAATCATTTAGTATTCGAATTTATAATAATATTTCATTTCATCAAAATGCATAAAATTTTGATTAAATAGAATGTAGTCAGCGAATTTATCAATTTTCTTCTATATTTAAGGGTGAAACTCGTCTACACTCAATTTATTAATCTTGAATTGCTATTGCAGTAAATCTGCACGCTCCATTAAAGTAATCGCTGGCTCAGTAAATCTGGATCATCCGAAATCCGTGCATATTGCTGTTGAGATAATCATCCACGAGCAATACAATCCGTCAGACTCCTGGAGAAATGACATCGCCCTTATCAAGGTGGAGGTACCATTCGAACGTTCCCAGACCCTGGACTACGTACCTCTTCCCGAAAAAGGCCTCGCTGTACCTGCTCAATCAGTTGCAGTCATATCTGGATGGGGACGACTCTCGGTAAATTTCGACCAATTATCACATTAACTGGATAAAATTACAATCATTTGATAATTTATCTTTGCCAGATTAATGAAAGATTTGCTTTTGTTAGTACGGGAGAAGATTTTGTTGCGTTCTAAAAAAAGTCGAAAACTGGAATACACTCGTGTAAAAGCCTTTCCTTTCGTTGACAAATAAAATTATTATTATTATTGTTATTAATATTAGTATCAAAAGATCGAGAGAAAAAACTGACAGCTGCTATAAAATTCTTGAATCGGTAATTTTTCAAATCTAATTTTACAGGAAGGAGGCTACAGTCCGAAAAAACTTCAGCGTACTGATCTCCTGATCTCCACGAATGAATATTGCGCCCAAGTTTATAGTGAGCTTGGATTGGCAGTTCATGCTAGTCACATCTGCGCTAATGACCCCGATGTCGCGACTGGAGCTTGCCATGTGAGTTTTTTTCATTAAAAATAGTTTTATATATTTACAGAATTGATTCTAAAAAATGCCAATCCTATTGTTTTTAATTTGTACATCCAGGGTGATTCCGGCGGCCCTTTGACCGTTGGCGGTAAGGTCGTGGGTCTCGCGTCCTGGACTTATGGCTGCGGAAGTACTAAGTTTCCAACCGTGTACACCAGAGTACCTGAGTTCATTGATTGGATCAATGAACACGCTGTTTAAGCTTAGAAACATATCTGTTATCAAAATTGTTATCAAAAAATGATCTCCCAGATAGAAATTTTACCGTGTCGACAAAAATGCGCCATGTACTGCAGCATTAAGCTGCATTATTAACGGCACAGCGTCCTGATGCCGGTAATGTGTCTGCAAAGTTCCAACACGAGTTGGCGTGCACAGCGTGTCGGAATTTAGCTGGCACATTACCGGCATCAGGACGCTGTGCCGTTGATAATGCAGCTTAATGCTGCAGTACATGGCGCATTTTTGTCGACAAGGTAAAATGTCTGTCTGGGCTGTTATCATCATTGCAATAAACTAATTTTACATAGCTACTGGAATTTCGTATAAATTGATTCTATTTCTTTTCGACTATTGCATCATGGTGCATTATAAACGAAATCGGTAAAGTAACACTTCTGTGATTTTATATAAACAATTTTCATTTCTCAACGGAATGAATATCAATACCGTATCGAGCAGGTCAAAGTACGACAGTAAAGCGTCTAATGAACAAAAGGAAATGTTGAATTCTTCAAAACATTTATCTCAAACATTTGTGAATTAACTAAAATGGCTGTAACTTAATAAAATAATCGGGTAGCAACTTCGATTAGCTCTGGCGATTGATTTAGTTCCATAACGTAGCATGGATTATTCTGATTCGTTGAGTTGTAACGTTTAACAGATTCTTGGAGTTGGAATAGAGAGTACCCAACATTTTTACACTTTCTTTTTATTAAAGAAGTAATGTGACTTATTAATTAAATTTATTGCGAAACCAATACCTACAAATAACTGTACTTTATTAAAAATATCTACAACTTAACGGGACCAACCGGTTAACAACGAATTATTACAATTAAAAAAAAAAACTCCGAGATTTGTTATTTTTTAGTATAGAGTTGTAGTTACAGTATAGTTTCAGCGTAGGGAATTGTAGATTTACTTTTTGTGCACCATGAACATACCGAAAATTCAATCAACGAATGCCCAAAAAATTATGCTTACATTAACGATGAGCAGGTGCGTTTTTGCGTTGTCCGCAACTTGCATACATTTACATTTTTTACATTTTGTCTCCCTCGGCGATACATATTAAATGGCAAGTGAAAAGGCTGATGTACACGAAATGAAGCCGTTATCACTCGCTCGGTGCGTGTTTGCCTTAATGGAAATCTCGGTGAGCGCAAGTAAAGGACAAATGAGATATCGGAAACGATCGGAAAGAGTCGGAGGAGAATTGGTCTCCCACCAAGTAGCGCCTCGCGGCGCAGGCGAGTGGCTCACTGTAAGGAGAGCTTCCCGGCTGTGATGATGATGTTGTGTAGCAAAATGGCCGCCTGACCACAACGAGTGTGTGACGTTCTCCGAGGTGTTGTGTTTGTGTCATCTTTCTGTGTCCGTTTATTCTCGTGAATTATCTATAAAACAGTGAATAGAGTGTCAATGGACCTTTAACAAGGAATTCGCGTTACCTCGGAAAACGTTTATCCGCCACTTCTCAAATACGTAAGTGAACAATTTCCCGAAGGTCTTTCGGTCCGCTACGTTAACTTGCAATCGCGTCAGGTTGGACATTCGGTCTTTTACTATGTTCCTACATATTTCGACACCTTTTGCACCGAAAAACCAAACTTTTTGCGCTATCAAAAAGTCATTGTGCTTTTTTGCGTTCCGGCAAAATTTCGGCGCTTTAAAAAATTGTATTTTCGTATCTGGAAACGTTCCAGATTACTTTTTATTTTACCCGAGACAAGTGTTATATGGTTTGGACGTATGTAGTGACAGACGCTGACATATCATCTTGTTTTCGCGGTTAGAAAATTGTTGACTAGTGTTTTTTTTATAGAATTGTTAAAACGTAGCGAAATTTTGGAGGTTTTCTTATTTTCAGAGAGGAGAAAGTGAGAGAAAGACATATTGGACTTATCTCCTCTCTGTCACCATCTGGGATGACACATGTCTCCACACCTAACTTAATTATCTACAGCTTAAGGAGCTTTGCTTAATTATATCTAATCACCGAATAACATCTCTGTATATTAGCATTGGAGCACTATTGATGTTTGGTTCTTTAAATCCTCATTGCGCTTTATATTTATTTCAGGAATATACATTCACATTTTTCTTTGACTGATTTTCCTCTGGACTGCAAAACATTTTTGTTATATGAATTTATTAACTTTCATGATGGGTTTTTTTAAATTTCACAAATAGGTACAGTAAATTTAAAATTCAAGTATGATGTAAAAATTAATAAACAGTATATCTGCAACACGTTAAAACTGTTAAGTTTTATACAAAAGGACTGCAATATTACTAAATCATGACATATTACATTGAATGTAACGGTTAATGGATAAACACTTTAGATGAAAGTGTCACAATTTTCCAAGTATTTTTACATAATCTTTTCACCGACTTAACTTAATGGCAACTTTCATTAGCATAACTATTAGAGATATATAATGGGACATAATTGCGAGTAGCATTTGTCGCATCGGTTGCCTTGAAATTATAAATAACAGAGCGTATCTAAAAACAGCACAAACATTTGACCTTCGCTAGTGCAGAGGACTTTACGCATAATGTGCTGAATATACGAATACTAACATAAAGACATTAATTGATATCCAGATAGATGAGGTCAAGTTTACCATGTAATTTAATGAATCAACGTCATAATAATATCATAATATTAAAAATCCACAAGATTACTTGAGTTTCTGTATTTAGTTAGTGGAGCATATACTTTCCGCATCGTTAATATATCTTTGGGCTGAGGAAAAATATTAGAATTTCATATATTATAATTCATTGTTATCTATGCTCATAAATTATTGTGCATAGCAAATGTTAATATTGTGGTATGCATGCATTTTAAGTCGGCTATTGCAATTCCCAATATTTGAAATAGTGCTGAAAGCTTGCAATACTTTATGCAAAGTTCTCAGGTTAAATGTGTTTTTTTAACCATGAGAAAAATAAGTAGCAATAGATTTGCAGTAAAGTTTCAAAAAAACATATTTTTTTGTATGTAGGTTGCTTCGGCTAATCTGCAATTTCTACCAGTTATTATGCATCTCAGAATGTTTACAATTGATTCACAAATATACCACAGGGATTTTTATTGTTATAAGGCACAAAAAAATTACATTTGCTCATTCAACGGGTACATAAATTAATTTAAAATCAAACTACTATAATTTGTTAGATCATCAGAAGAGACCAAATATAAGTAGCAAATTCATACAGCTTTTAATTACCAGGATAGGTTTGTTTACTGTAACCGGTCAAAAAATATGTTTTACAAAAACTGAACAGAAACATCCATGAAAATTCGTATTGGACAGTGAGTATCTTTTGAAGTCCAACGTGACTCATATTTCTTCCAGAATTAATGCTAAATGCAATTAGACCCAAATCAAAGTATCATATTTTACATAAAATTTCCGTAATGTCGATATAAGCTATTACAAGTCGTTTATCTACAGACTCCGTTACAAAATAACCCGCTAAATGATAAAGATAAGCTCGCCCAGCTTGCTATCTCATATTAGCATAAATTCAAATGTTTCTATCTGTGGCCGACTTTAAAACGGGCTCATCAGCTGACAAACCTTATCTTCTTAGCCATTTTAATATTTCACAATTTTCATCGCACCGCAGCATCTATATCTATGAATCGATTCCGGTCCCCGGGGACATAAGTGTCTCTGAGCCGCAGCTGCTTCGACTTTTCTGAGCGCTCGGTGTGCAGGTCTTCCTCCAAACTCGGTATAATTACGGAAACGGGGGCGTGAGAATTCCGCTCCCTGTCCGGAAGTCTTCTCGACTGCTCGAGGGCACTTGTAGGTATATATATACATATATACATGCACAGTAACTGTAGAGTAGTTACCGTTCGCGCCTGGGAGCTGGATGAGCGCATCGTTTTCCGAGCATAATTAAGCGGGCAACTCGATTATATTCGTCTCGGTAATACAGCCACTGAGAAGCAGCGAACTCGGCTTGGGGGCTTGGTAAACAATATTCGTGCATTAATGAGTCAATCGTTGATTAGTCGGGTTAGCAAAATCAATCGCGTCGACGTTGGTAATAAATTATTCAGTAAATTATCGGTACAGAAAGTTGATGGACTTTTTTCAAAGTTTTTAGGGATTTTTCTGGAGCAAGGGATTTTTTTCTATGCTCATTGGTCAATCGTTGATTAGTTGCGTTAGCAGAATCAATTGCGGCGACGTTAGAAACAAATTATTCCGCGCATTATCGGTACAGGAAATTCATGGTCTTCGTTCCAAGTTATCAGGGTTTTTTTCTGGACTAAAAGGCTTTACTCTATGCTTAGACTTATTGCTCGTTCGTTGCTGAGTTGCGGTCTTGTCGACAAGGAATGCCGTTGATCCAGAGTACACGTCGTTCACTAGACAGACTTCTCCACTCAAGTAGGGATATGCCAGAGTCTCGAGCATTTGCGGTATGCGCTTGAACGCGATTCTTCGAATGAGGGCTTACTGTTACTACACGTGTAGGGTAAACTGTGAAAACATTTCTTTGTAGATTGAAGATGGAGATACTGATATTTTCCGCATTTTTTATGCGTCTGTAAAATATAAAGTTTTTTTTCCATAGGGATTAGCACTTGCACAGTTGAAAATGTAACATAAGTAAAGTGAACAATTTATTCTACAGTTGTAAATGTATGTTAACATCTAGTAATTACAGAGACATGAGTAAAAACAGCATAAAAATGACTTGACCTAGATCTTGACCGAAAAAAATATAAAATGTGTAAATTGTATTTCTTACCAAGAAATGGAATAACACCCAGACTCAAATGCTTGAAAAAATGTCGAACAATCTCTTCAAATTTCATTTATTTATCGACAGTTAATGAAAGTGTAGAGCATGATGAATTGATGTTACAAGTGTTGAAGACTGTACGATATTTATCTACATAGTACATTTTAAAACATGAAAGCAATTGTGAAATTAATATTTATTGATTGACTCTTTTTGTGTGTGTTTCAGAGACAGACAGAGATGCGCCCGGAGGATACACTATGAATCTGAGATCTAGGTAAACATCGTCGAGCTGTGAAAAAGCGTTGGTTATTTTCCTCGTCACCGCAGTGAATTCTTCGTCTTCGTTATGTCACGCCTCGAGTCGTTCTTGTTTGCGCGAATCCAAGTGACGTCGTACTTTCGTTTACGAGCAGTCATCGAGCGAACAGTGTCGTCTACCCCGCAGCAAAAGGAGCGCAGTCTCCACACTGAGAGTGGCCCTTTCCCTCCCACTCTTAGTACTCGCCGCGGAGACGCGAAAAAGAAACCTCGGAGATATCGAAGACTCGGCCGAGAAACCAAGGCGAGCCTTCACTCGTGACCAGTCAGCTGGCCGAGCTCTGTACTACAGGAAATAGTATACCTTTATACTACGACGTTCTACCGGAAGTTACATTACCGAAATGTCTGCACTGAGTCACTGAGAAAAAAACTCGTAAAAGAAACATGAATCCTCTTCACGCAACAAAGACTTTGTTGAATTATTTGGGACGTAGAATTGAATCTTAACTGAATTTATAAAGTAACACGAGAACTTGTCGAATGTCCATCGTCTTTTTTCAATTTTATTTTTTTCTCTTATTGAGACAGATTTTATTTTGGTTTTAATTTTTTATTCCAATTAACGAGGTTGTGATAGAGCTTACAGAAAAATGGACGGAAATGGGAAATTATATGGAGCGGTAAATAAGTATTGTCAAAATTTGTTTTCGCTAAACTGACACTATACGTGAATATTTTTTTCTTTCCTCTGAGAGGAGCTTTTAAAGAATTGCAGATTGATGTAAATGGATGGTAATTTTTTAATTAAGCTCTGTATTAGCCAGTCGTTTATCGGTAACGATTAGAACCTCCTCGATAAAGTGGCTGACCGACATTTTGGTTATTAGCATTGCTCGTGCGTGCCGCCATGGCAAATCTTGCGTTGATAATCCTTGAGAGTCGGTGCTCTCTCGAGCCGCAAGTAAAAACTTATCATCAGATCTCAAGAACAAGTCGTTGAACCTCCGGTTTGCGTGAGTTAATTACAACGGGCTTCCCTTGTTTCTACAGAAATCGAACTACTGAACAAACATATTCTAAATGCTAATTTTGGGTTTAAATATTAATTTACATTTTGTAGATGACGGATATACGCTATTTTACAACTTAAGTAAGCAAAGTTATGAACAATAAATTCTTCAGCGAATTTTCATGGAAATAAAAAATGATAACGCTAAAATAATAGTTTCGCAATTAATTCAATTGTCCAATTTGGAAAATTTCTATATTGATCATTTTCCTCCCTACTTTTGATTATAACTTTCGGCCTTTATTCTTCTATAAATTTATGAAAAAATTATGGACAAATTAAAAATTTTCCAAGATGTTTTCTACTCAAGTCGCAGATGAATCTTCAAGCGAATTATAAACACGATGAAAAAATGTAAAACAACCGTCAGAATATGATTGTTCATTAAATAATTGATAAACATTAATATTTGGTCCTCAAATATGATCGAAACGGTTGATTAATTCTGATGTACTTCTCACCGTTCCGATTATCGAGCAATTTTCGTTTATGCGATCACTTAACGCTAGAGGCACGCAAGCAGATTGTTCGGTGACTTCACGGACGTTTGACGGTAGTGAATTCGCTACTTTATAACCAGACGTTCGTAACGCCAGATGGAAAACGCACGACGCACACGTCGGGTCATGGTACAGTAACGTGTACTGTTAAGAGGACACACAGCTCGATGGAGGTGTGGAATCTGTTGTAAATTTTCCGACGGAGAGCGAAGCAACATATCAGCAGCAGTAGTAGTAGCAGCAGCAGCAGCAGCACCGGCACTTCATTAATGCGTCGACGAAGCGTGCACGTTGGGGTAGAGCGACGCGTCGCTGGTATTTCCGAGTAATCACGACAATCGGACAAGCCCTTCATTACGTGTATAAGTACGATGGGCGTAATGCTAGACGGCACGAACACAATACGTGCAGTATGCCCACGCTGTACCAAACCCTCTGCATAACACACATACACATGTATACACAGATGTTCTCTGAGAGTTCGTTAACATCACATTCGTCCGATCTTTCATTTCTTTACTGCGTTTCTTTCGCTTTTGTGCTTCTTCATAAAGTTTTTTTCTCATTTTTCTCATTTTTCCCCTTCTTTCTTGTGGTTTTTACGTCAGTATACTGAGTATGATGTAAGACATCGAGAATAGTGGTTTAAAAAAATGTCTGCATTTATGTGTATGTAGTTTTGCAAAATTTACACCCCTATATGAAACCTCCGTTAATTCGGTTTCTTTTTTGCGACCATCTTCGATCGGCTTTATAATTGGTTATATTAGAGTACTACTGAAAGCCATTTTTTGTGATTTTCTTTGCAGATTTTTTTAACCCTTATTTTAGGAAAAGCCTTTTTCTCGTATAAAGAAATTGATTTGCCTGGGAGTTGAGATAAACAATGTCGATTTCGTACGGTGTAGTGTTTTTTTATTTATTTTTTAACCCTAAGACCTCGAATCGTGTCGCTGTGGCGATTTTTTTGCAATGTCCTCCGCCATAGTGGAAGATTCTGTAGTTTTTTCAGGTATAAACAATATCTGTTTTTCTAAAAATGTCAAATGTTCGGTTCGAATGCTAACACAAAACGACAGTTTTTATGTCGAATTTTATTAATTTATCACTAATTTTGAATTTCCGAAATACATTCACTTGAAAAAAAAAAATCGACATTTTCTAAAATATCGGACAAAAAATCCGCAAACAATTACATGGAGTGCCTTTTAGTGGTACTAGGATATAATTCTAGGGCAGATCTGAGATGGTCGAAGAATTTATATCTCAAGTTTTATGAGGCGAACTGAAATTTCGTCAGGTTTCTATATAAAAAGAAATCTCATCCTACATGAGAAGTCGCAACTGATCAACACAGTTCCTTATAGAGTTACCACTGTGAAATCTGGATAATTATGGAGAAGCAAAGCGCTTGTAGTTGGCAGTTAATCTCCTACGATATTTTTTTGTTGTAATTTATAGTATCTTGCCATACGTTCGAAATAGCAAGGAAATAAATACAACGCTTATGTTATACTCTATGTAGAGCTAAATGTTTCTCTCAAAGGCATTCGTTCACACTTTCTGCCTCGGTCTTCATTAAAACACGACCACCGAGTGAGTGTCTGCGGCGTTCGATGTTATTACGTTTGTGAAACGATGAATGGCACAAAAACTCGTTTCTGTTTCAAGCTCGTTAATGAATGACGAGCAGAAGCAAAAGCTAGAAACGAAGCTAGGAAAAAAACCTAAAAAATACCGCGTAGTATGGGAATGGAGGGAGGATCTTGCGCGTTTTCTCCCGGAGAATAATTCGTGGAACAACTATGAATCATAACTAACACAGCGCAATTGTAAGTATCGCAAGGATAAAATTACGGGAGTGGGAGAAAGAATAATAACGCGAATTCGCAATGCCTTTACACGGCATCAGAGCCTCGAAGTTCAGTTTCATTCGATAGTTCTGCAGCTATGAGTGTCATGATTTTTTGTAACACGAGAGTCAATTATACTCGGAAAGAACAGGGAGAAAAATCTGCATGGCGAGGAGAATTCGATACGGAAACTTGACGTTTAAACGTGACGTCTCAGCAGTAAAACGAATGGAAAAAACGTGATTCGTGCTCGTTCTTGTTATCACGATATAAACGGATCGCTTTTCTTGTGAATCGAGCATCCTGCGTAAAGCTTGGCTATTCGTTTGTGTCTTGTAGAGAAATATTGTGTGCAAAATGTGAAAAATCGATTTTATGGGTTACGAACACGTGGTAATAAGAAACACTCTTTTTTAAACATAAACTCGATAATTTAAATTGACATTTTTAATCCTATTTATTTTACATATGACTTTTTGCACAGTCGAGATTTAAAAAAAATTATGAATGACTACATTTCCAGCAAAACTAATGACAAAAAAAGGAGTAGAATTTAGTTCAATTAATTGAACTGGATAAGTGAGAAGTGAACATTTATGCATTAATATTACACCACTTTCGCGGCTTACATTCCTAAAATTTAGACTAGAGAATTATAGACCCCGAAAAGATGAGGAAAAGCCTCTTAAAATTTTTAGTCAACCCTGAGTGGACAGAATAATGCTGGTTTGGGCACATGTACATTAATATATAAGGCACAGCAGCCAGAAAAAAATAGTTCTTTGAAGTTTGAGACTCGACACAGAAAGTAGTTGGAACAAAAGCTGAGGATGGGACGAAACATTGAAAATCTTGCTTAAGCTCCACTTTACTCGTGTCGTTTGGTATTGCGCGCGACAACCTTGAATGGAGAGCGAGTGACATCACTCGCGAGCATGCATGAGAAGTCGTGATGCAACTGTGTGGATGTGCAAACCGTGAAAATTCTCCTGTGTGCATGAAAAAGAAAAAAAAAAAATGGAAAAACGGCAGTGAGTAACGAGACGAGTTTACGAGAATCTACATCGTCACTCAAATATTCTAGTGCTCGCGGTCGTAAATATCAAAGGCGATGAGTTTTAAACCGTAAAGTTGTAAACGAACGGATTTGCGATGCTGTAAAACGTGGCAGGGCTTTGCGCGGATCCGGAGGCCAACGAATTGCACGCGATGTCTGGTTTCCTTCACCGAATGCCAAGGTTCGTCGGACTCCGTTACGAGAGTCCTGACGAATCGTGGCAACCCAACGGGAACGGATATCCTATTAACACATTTTTTAACTATCCCGATCGACTATTCCCACTTTGCTGCTAATTTCACTATAATAGCAGACTTGGTTTTCAAGTACGCCATTATAGTTTATTTATCCTGTACATCTTCTATAGTTCGATACTCGACAGAATTAACCGCAAGAACCACAAATATATATTAATGCTTAACATTGAATTTTCACTTCTGTTAACGTTTGTACATTTCATCGCTGAAAATACCTATTTCAATATTTTTTACTGTGATAAGGGAAAAGTACCTCCTATCTACTTGTTAGATTTACATTTTACAATGTTTTTTTTATTAAATTTGATGCAACAAGATTAGTTTCCACGTGTCTGGCCAAAATTATAAAATACGTTTATTTATCTGGTTATTTTTATGAAATATTAATAATAAATACATGAAAAGATGAGTAATGCTAGCGTATAAACAGAGAGCAGTGGAAAAGGGCGATCTTCAGCTGTGGAAAAAGAGAATAAGCATAGAAGACAATAACACAATCACAATTTCTTAATTGTATTCAGAGACAAGTACATATATTTTAACGTCGCGTTAATTTACGTATTAGTATGTATAGCTTCAACTATATGGTTGTATAGATTTTCGCGTGACACCACGCACTCGTAGCCGTCGTCATCGTCACACCCGCCAAGCACCAAGGATAAACTACGTTTGAATTATTCAATATTTGCCGGTGCAACGGATTTGTTCTTTAGCTAACATCGCTCGAGTCACGCTGTACTGCGATTCGTAGCGAATTTAGAAGCGGAGCAAGTTCACTGAGGATGTCGTTATGTTTCCTTATGTATCTCGTCATGCCATAAAAGTACTGCGATGCACCTGTTGAACGCCACTTCCAAATTGGTCGAAATCTAAGCGATGAGTTTTATCTTTTCCAGATGAAAACCCGAAAGAACTGCGTTAGCAATAGTTTTTTTTCCAACTGTTGCTCCTCTTTGTCCAAAAACTTATGAAAATATCACACTATAAAATATTCTACCAAAAAATAATGTAAAGAAAAAGAGTCCAATAATTTTGGAATTATTGATGTGCACTAAATTTTTTGTAAAATATATTTTAAGTAATCGCTATAGCAAAATAAAACTATATCATTAATTAATCAATTATTGATCAGTTCCAATAAAACAGAAATAAAAAGGCGGAGGGCAACTAAGTTTTTTACATTAAAAAAATGTATTTTATAGTTATATTTTCGATGCTATTTTGTGCGATATTAATGAATTCAATTACATTTATTTTTCAGCAGGTGGACAAAGACTACCTAGAAGAAGAGCAGCAGTAATGCCAACGTATCACAATGCGGGTAGTGGCTACCCGAACGTGTCAGTGCCAGCGCGCCAGGGAAAGCTCGACGGCAACCAAAATCACCACACCACCATTCCCTCGAACGTAACGAGCCATTCCCTCATCCAGAACGCAATTCAACAGTCCCTTGCAACGAATCTAATAGGTTCTAACATGTTGCCTCATCCGGTGTCACCGATAATGTCGACCCACGCTGGAGTCACATCCCAGAACGTGACGACCCACATGAACCCTCCTGTACCTTCCCCTGTAATTCTCACCCCAAGCGTTACCACCAATCCTGGCAACACGACAGCCCTTTCGGCCAATCCAAGACATGAAGTTAAGCTTAACGCTATGCCGTAAGTATCTGAGTCCACAAATCTGCTCTATAATTTCCGCCAATTAATCATACATTAAAAATAATTTATGTTACATTTTTGCATCACAATTTCACATTATTATGTTACATCACAATTATACATTACATCTATTTAAACAGTTTGTGCATAAAAATTTGGAACGTTTTTTTTTTCAAGTGTGCATTTAATACGATTTTCTGATGAACAAACGTTATGTTGCAGTTGGTTTCATGGCAAAATATCGAGAGAAACGGCAGAGAGACTGTTGCGGCCGAGGGAGGACGGGCTTTTTCTAGTCAGAGAATCGACGAATTTCCCGGGGGATTATACGCTGTGCGTGTGTTACCAGGGACGCGTTCAGCACTACAGAGTTAAATATAAGAACAATCAGTTGACGATAGACGACGAGGAGTTTTTTGAAAATTTGGCGTTGCTCGTGGAGCACTATGAGCAAGACGCCGATGGTCTTTGTACGCAGCTGACAAAGTCATTGCCTAAGCAAGGAAAGCAAGATTTTTGCGTTGATCCGAAAGCCTTCGTGGAAGCTGGATGGGTTATTCAGACTCACGAATTGGAGCTCAGAGAGTGCATAGGAAAAGGCGAATTCGGTGATGTGCTTTTGGGCGTTTATCGGGGCGAAAGAGTAGCCGTTAAAATGTTAAAAGACAATAGTGAAGCGGCGCAAAGGTTTCTCGCTGAGGCGAGCTTAATGACCTCGTTGATACACGACAATCTTGTTAAGCTACTCGGTCTCGTATTCAACAATCAACATATGTACCTGGTTACGGAGTATATGAGTAAAGGATCCCTGGTGGATTATTTGAGATCTAGAGGAAGATTACACGTTACCAAAAAGGATCAGATCAACTTTGCATAGTGAGTAATAAATAGTCGGAGTTATTATGAATAAGCGAAAGCAGGGAAGGGCATCAATTCAATGAAAATGGATTTAGAATAATATTCTTAAATAAAAACTAAAAATAATTGTTGAGACATAACAAATTTCTGAGCTAGTAAATATCACAATCCATTTACAAATAATAATTAATCCCTCGTATGAATAATCTTTGAGAAAAAAAAACATTTCGCGTTTCACATAATAATTAATTACCGTTATTTCCGAAAAAAAAAGTATTTTGAATACAGTTTCAATGAATCAATGGCCATCCCTGATGAAAGGGCTTTCAGTTTCTCTGTCAATATACATTTGAGTTACTGTTCTGATAATGCTGCAAGGATTGTGTGTTGGTGGTGTTTGCGATCGTTCGAGTTTTTTGTCAATCGAATCATTGTTGTCTAATTATCATATTCATAATCAGTGACACGTGCGCCGGAATGGCGTATCTGGAGTCCAGGCACGTCGTCCATCGAGATCTCGCAGCGAGAAACGTCCTCGTCGCTGAAGACAACTCTGCTAAGGTCTCGGATTTTGGATTGGCGCGTGACGAGAACTTTTCACTCGACGGTGGCAAATTACCTATCAAGTGGACCGCGCCTGAAGCTCTTAAACAAAATGTAAAGACTCCCGATAATTGTTTCCGTAGACACGCTTATATCCGTCATTTTTTTTCTACTTGCAATTGGACAAAAAAATTCAATGCGCCGGAAATTAACGAAAGATATACTTTTCTTTTGTTAAATATGTTTAAAGATTTTAGAAGAAGGAAAATACTGACTGTACTTAAATTCTTGTAGCATATTCCAATTGAATTTTTAGAAAACTTTTTAATTTTTTTTTTCCATTTTTAATATTCTTACGGATATGCAAAATGTTAGAGAAAAATTATTATATCAAATTATTTGTGGTATAAATACATAAATGAATAGAGTGGGGCTTCAGGATTTCTTTCTGTTATATAGCAATAGTTTTTATGCTTAAAAAAATGCTAAAAATTGCTCAATTAACAATTAACAATTAATTTTCGAAAAACAAGTAAATCAGTTATCTATGACATAAAAGCTATGATTGAAGCCAGAAGTTGTTCTAGATTAGAAGATAACCGCTCGATTCTTCTGGTTTCAGAAATTTTCGAACAAGTCGGATATGTGGAGTTTTGGAATCCTGCTGTGGGAGATTTATTCCTTCGGTCGCGTTCCGTATCCGAGGATAGTGAGTACAAAGTCCAAACGAATGCATTTCCTAGCGACACGTTTTTCGCGATTTCTCTTTGACCAAAGTGTAATGAATTTCAGCCATTGGCAGACGTTGTGAAATGTGTGGAAAAGGGATACAAAATGGAACCACCTGATGGATGCCCCTTTGAAGTTTACGATATTATGAAACAGGTAAGAGAACAAGCTGCTCTCAGTGAAATACAACTGTAGGTACGAAATCGCGTAACTAAAATGGCTACCGATTTTAAACGGTGCTTCCTCTTCTTGTTTAACAGGCGTGGGATTTACAACCGGAAAAGAGACCATCGTTTCACGACATAAAGGCTAAACTCGGACTGCTCAAGGCTGAGTACACCAAATGTGCGAATTAAGCAAGGATACTTATTTCATAGGGTAGGATCAATGGGAAAGAACAGGAAAATTGGGATTAGTTTCCAGGTTTAAACAACAACAAAAACAATCACCTACCTTTTTTGTGTTCTTTTGTCTCGAGGCGATAGATAGTGACTCTGAATACTCTTGACGCAAAATTTTTTTTAAAAACTCTGGCTGTATATCGCAACAAAAATTACAACACACAAAAACTCAGAAAATTGCGTTGACTGTCTCAATAATCTTAATTCAGCTTATCTGCAACGGGAAAAATGAGCATTTCTTAATTGCTATGTGACAATATATATTTCACGAATGTTACCTATGTCGAGAGTGCCTTTGTTCAATCGAATATGTTCAGCGGAGAATAACAAAAACAAAAAACGATTGCTAGTTCAGTGGTCTCGACGAATCAAACGATTAGCGACGATTTCCTAGCCTCTAATTTACTGAGAATCATTGCAACGATTAATCTTGAAACGTTTTGACAGAAGCCAAAGCTCCGATGCGGTTAATTCGAGAGGACATTTTTTTGATGCTTTTTTCGATCTGGTCCTCGTAATTTTAATAACCGAACTAGAAAAACATCCTCACTACTCGTTATGTGGCACAAATTTAAACTTAATGTAAGCACAATACGGATTAGAGCCTAGTTGCTAAGATCGGTAGATTTTGCAACAAAACATTCAAACTCCCACGCGTTTTTATTAAGTATTTAACGAGAGAAAATTCAAAATGTACACTCGATTTTAAGATTCTCGTGGCTGTCACATCGACTAAAGAAATAAATTCTATTCCCGACGATCTGAAATTTGGTGACGTTAGAATATTATAAATCTTGGATGTAGCGGTTTAAGTTTTTTTTTAATCAAAGATTTATCGTAGGTTAGCATTTAAGAGCAGCTAAATTATTGAATGAGAAAAAAATGGTAAAAAGGAAACAGTTAATCGACAGATAACTTCTAATGTGTCTCGGAATATTTCGAATGTAACTTTAGCCGTGTAAATGTAATATGTAAATACTCCTGTATATACTTGCCTAACGGGATATAATAATCCCACGAGAGACGTTGAAAATGATTAGAGATTTAACACGAAATGTTCGTACATCTATTTAAGTTTTGTCAAATTACCCGGACGGAGATCCAGGTTTTTGAGGTTTTACTCGAAATCCCTTTTGTGGGGACGAATTTTTATTTTCAACGATCACAAATGTTGTTGCGGTCGAATAACAATGCGTGGCTGCTAAATTGTGGATGCGGGGAGTCAAGAAAAATTATTTAAATTAGCGAAGTGCTTCGCGAAAAAAAAGAAAGAAAAGAAAAAATATGTACAATTTAGTGGCTTCTTTCATTCTGCGGTTTCTTAATTAAATTCCTCGCACGCAAAAGTGATTCGTTCGTTGCTCGCTCGAGCATTAATCGTAGGTATGCAAGCGCCTGACCTATTTATACTTTGATATCGCTGTATACGATTGTGAATGATTATTGTGACGCATCTAAGTCTTCGAGAAACGAATTACTTTTGCGGTGTTGAGTTCATTTAAAAAAAATGTATGTGCCTCGAATAAGCTGTCGATATTTTTGCCTCTACTTTTTTTGCTTTCGTTCCGAAAGTCCTAATAGCTTTTGGTATAAAATTGACTTCAAAACATTTTCTTCATGACAAAAAAATTTTCTTAGAACACTCGGAGACTTCAAATATAAATATAAAGAATTATTATAAAGATATATTTCTGTTTTACCATCTAGGTCATTAGATATATTTATTTTTGTGAGTTTTTCTATTCAGAAATATTACGAATGATTGGAATATCGATACTAAATGGAAGTTTTGATCTGCAGTACACAATTATTTATCAATTTTGTTTTTCAGAGTGGAGGTCATTGAAATACTTTGACCTTTTTTCTGAAGCTTTGCATTATTCTCGGATTTTTGTAAAAGAGAAAACAATTCTCAGTGAATAAGGAACATTTTTAAGGCTTTGAGAGTTCTGTACATGTATTTGGAATTACTGATAATGACATGATGTGATTTTTGTCACTAAAAACACGAAAAATAGTTGCAAAAATATTGACATTGAGGTCGAAAAGCAAGTAATTGTTTTTAATTTAATTTGTTGATTGTGTTGAGCGAACCGTGAGCGTGAAACTCTGCTATGTACCCGCGAAGTTGGTCAAGAAAAATGATTAATGTAACAAAGTTTAATTGCTGGAATGACTCGCAAATGGATTTTACGTCCATCAAAAAAGCTCCAAGCAATTCGTGACAGCTTATTACACAATTTGTCCAACTTCACCACGTGTAACAGCGCTTCGTACATTTGTATATCTTTTATACAGAATATATATTGCCGCGAGTTTCGGACTGTTTTTGGTCGCAAGTTGTTTTTCCGACGATAGCAAATGACGTGGTCAATTCTTGAAACTCTTTTTAATTGTAACCAATCCATTAGTTCGTAAGAAATTTAATATATATTGAAATCAAATTACACAAATATATCATGCGATTGAACTAACAACTGTGTCTGTATTTTCATGTAGTAAATAATCCTCAACGAGTAAATGATATACAATTTTCTTACGTTACTGAAATATTAGAATACTTGTGAAGTTCGACAAGATATTCGTCATTGACTGACGTACTGGAATCAGCAATTAGAGATTCGTTTTTATTGGAAGAATGGGCAATGGCAGATTTCTTCCTATCAACGGAAACGGCAAGACCATTTTTGATGCTATGAACAGAATCATTTGTGTTCGATTCAGATATTTCGTTCATTTCACTCTCATCGAAATCGTGCATCTCATTTGTCTCAACGTGAAGTTCTTCGCGCGTTTCCGGTCGGAACCAGAACTTCTCGCTGCTTTTAAGATCGTGGGTGTATATGCACCGATTTTTCCTCGTTGATTTCGGAGTGACGAAGTGAAGTGCGAGGCAGTTTTTGTCTCGTCTCTTCGGGCCCTTGACGACAGTAAGAGGACCGGATTGTTCCGAAGAAGATGATTGCGGACTCTTCGGGCGACTCCTTATCACTAAACTCCGCCCGGTTCTGTAAGGCTCGCCCAATTCCCGACGTAATTCCTCGCTCGATTGTTCGATCACAACGTATTTACTGCCTCGGCTCTTGTCTTCGATAACCGAGTGTTTAATTTTCGGCAGAGCGTAAGCTTCGCTGTCGGAACTTTCTCCAGCGGTGCTAGCGCTTATCGTGTCGTCTACTTCCGCAAATTTGATGTACTTCCACTTTCCTATTTCTTCTTTTGCCTCAGCGTCCGATTTTGTTGAGTTTCCTTGATTTGTTGCGCTTTCTTCTGCTTCGTTTTCATCAACATGCTGATAGTCTTCGTTTGACTGATTCGTCGAATCTACGTCGAAAATCATCTGCGAACTTTCCTTCACCTGGTGCAGCTTCAGTGCCGCTATTTTTCCAATTAACGAGCCGAAGGAAGCAACGTGATTGCCGATAGTCGTGAGGGCACCGGAAATCAAGTCATCATCGGTTGCTTCTTGTTTATTCTCCGAAGCGTCGCCTTCAGGGTGAAGGGCTTCGCAAAGGGCCTCTTCATTCACATCATTATCTGGAGATTACGTTTTCCTCTTATATTCGCCAGGAACCTATTCCGAGTTTAGGTTTGAAACAAGTGATGGGAAAGCTATGTGTGATTCTGATATGAAATTTTCGATTCGGATGAGTGCGTGGTGATAAAACGCGAAAAAGGGATGAGCGGCGGAATCCAATCACGTTGAAACAAATCTATGTGTAATTTTATTTACCAATCAGGAATTTTGTATGCATAAAATCACTCGAAATTAAAAAATACTGAAATTGATTACAAGTTTTTCCAACAG
This sequence comes from Tromatobia lineatoria, assembly GCA_949699805.1. Taxonomy (NCBI): domain Eukaryota; kingdom Metazoa; phylum Arthropoda; class Insecta; order Hymenoptera; family Ichneumonidae; genus Tromatobia; species Tromatobia lineatoria. The sequence continues at coordinate 1,042,670 of OX453045.1, forward strand.
TTGATTTCATATTTCAATAACATATTTCTTTGCTCCAATTTATTGCAGTAAAATTGAACCTGCCCATTGAATCAGTTAATTTACAATGACTTTTTGGAATATGAAATGTGACCAAATGTGAAACTGATTTCCGTTTTTTTTTCAATGTTGGTATACTGAATTGAATTTTTCTTGGTCTACTTTAATCTTACTTTAATTTTTCTGGTACATTAAAATGGTACATTTCTTCAACAGTCTAAATTTGGAGCGCGATTATCGTGTGAAATCCACAGAATAGCACAAACGAGTTGAGTTAAACATGAATAATATGTGATTGAAAAAATTAGATCTAGTGCTCTAAGTGTATTAGCTGGTAATCCAATTTAGTGCTAAAATTGGCAGTGTCCTTTCAATCACAATTTAAAGCTAAAAATGTCGAAACTGCCTACACATCCATTTCAATTACGGCGTCTGATGTGATTAACTTTTAATTCAATATCCAGTGTTTCCCTCTCCTAAAATACGAGTTCTATAACTAATCACTCATGTTTATATGATGTTTTCACTTGAGGTAGGACTTAAAAAAATTGTCATCTGAATTCAATCGACTTTTCCTTTTGTTCTCCTATTCTTTAAATTTAGGATAATCCGATTTTCCAATGAAATCCAAATATTCGCCAAATACTATCATATTCAACGACCATATTGCAGGTTTAAATATTCGTGCGAAAAAAAAATGTACCTAATGAGCTCCTATAAATATGTTGCGACGTGTAACTAATTACCTAGATAAAAAATCTTATGGCGAAAAAGATTAAACGCACGAAAGATTTATCGCTACTATTCATCTCATTTATCAACTTACGACGACTAGGACCCGAGCGATACTTTCTTTCCGAATAGTTGATAGTTTTTGCTTTCATTCGACAATTTTCCTGTTCTGCTTTGTCTTTTATAGGAATAGCTTCTATACTTTGACGAACTTCTGTCTTTGAATCCTCAACAATATGTTCCACTTCATCGGAATTGTTCACAAGGCCAATGGTAGTCTCTTCCAGGTCTTCAGCTTGAAACGAAATTGATTCCGGAGTCCGACTGGAATCTACATTGCTTTCAGTGCTGGTGCTCTTCAGAGAATCCTCAGTGAAGGATCCTTTGAATCGCTCTTCAATAAATGTTTCCTTTTCAGGAGGTTCATCGACGGAACTGAGGAAAGCTCGAAAAACCGAAGGTTCGTAATCGATTTTCGTGATCATCTGGACCGTTTGTTCCCTCACAGGTTCAGGCCCTTCAGGCTCGTCAATGTAATCTTGTTCCTTTTTAATATTTTCCATAGGTCGAGTAACTTCGAAATAAAACTCAGACTTGAAATCCTTTTTCTCCTCCACTTCTGGAGGCTCCACTTTAATCGTCCCTTCTGGAGGCTGCGGTTTAATCTTCACTTCCGGAGGTTCCTGCTTCACCTTCACTTGCTCAACGTCCTCTTGATTAATGCCGTGATCTTCAATTTTGTCTTTTTTCTTTCCCCAAGTGAATTTTTTAATTTTTTCAACCATAGTGGTTGTGGTAATTTTATCGCTATCACTTTTCTTATGGGTCATCGCCTCGGCAGAATTTTGAGTCTTGACCTCATTTTTTATGTCAGGGTCTTCAGCTTCCTTTGCGTCTTCTTTTTTATCTTTCTCTTCTGAAATTCTTGCAGTATTATTCAAATCCTTCTTTTCTCTCGTCCCATTGCAAGCATTGTCGATAACGATGACGACATTCTTGGATAACTTGAGAATGGAAACTCCAGGATGTGTTTGACGTTCACCTTCTTTCATACTGCCGAGATCTTTTCCTACGATTAATTTTCCGCCGAGTTTTTTTTTAGCCTCATCACCACTATCCTCTTCGGAAGATTTTTCACAAGCGCATCGATGATTTTCGGCGCTGGCTTCCCTAGCCGAACTTTTTGTATTTTCTTCGCAGTCTTCGTCGTCGCTGTCTTTTTTCGACCTGGAGGATCTTGCGGTGGATTTTTTTGGACGTTCGTAGGTCGTTTCTGGGCTTCCTACGTGAGGCTGGATATTCAGACGTTTGGGACTTCGAACCTGAATAAGAAAAGGATCAGGTGACTCGTAGTTTTGAGACGTTCTTCCAGGACCTCCTGCGGATGAGCTGGTGTTGCTGACGTCGCCTATGTAACCGTACCATCCTGGGTCGGAAAATTGTTGGGCAACCAAAGATCTGCGCACAAGAAAATATTCGTGTGAAAGATTCTGCCAACAAAAACGTTGTTGTATCAATGTCGTAGAATTTTTGCTTCTTCACAGAGAAAGTTTTTTTTTTCATGAAAAAAAAATCTGCATGTTCTCTAGCTATCAAATTTTTTAGCTGATGAGCTCAAGAGAACGAATTATTTTAGTGTGAAATTTTATCAAGAAGTACAGAAAAAAATGAATTGAATATATTTACTGTGTAGGGATTGCAGCGCCTCTTCTTCTTTGCATTTCCGTCTCAACCTGACAGATTTTATTCTGAATATTACTCAGTCTACCTTCAGCAATAACGCGTTGCGATTGATAAGGAGCAAAATTGAGATTAACCCGTTCCTCGCACTCCTTTTGCCTGAGAGTGCCAAGCAAATCTCTCAATTCCTGATCGGACTTAAGGGCAAGTATAACAGGATCGAGATTTCCGTTTCCATCAGCGCCTTGACTTTCGCTGAGGCGTCGATTGATGGACGAGTCCACATGAGCCTTCAGTAAATTCACCTTAAGCTGAATAGTCGTCAGAATTGGAATCACGTTTGGCGGTGGATTTGCTGTCATGTGAAGATTGATCAACGCATTGACTTGCTGAGCGTGTCTAGTTTCCAAAAGCAGCTGATCACGTGTCAAAGTGTTGAGAGATCTTTTCGCCCGTTCAATGGTCTCTTCCATGGTTGACGTTATGTTGGAACCAGCGACTTTTCGCAGTACCAGTCTCGTTGCTGCGCAAGGAATAATTCCTTGGATTGCCAGCAATTGGGAAGCCAAAGCCTGAAGATTTATCGCGGAGGGACAATTTCTCTTGGTGCAAACTGTGTCATCGTTACCACCGATGCAATTATGCTCATCTGGATCATTTTGACAGTAATTCAAGTTTGTCTGTTGCTCCGTATTGCCCGGAGATTTTCTGGAACAACAGCCACAATTTTTGGTGGATTCTTTGGGATTGTTTTGATTTTGAGGAGCAAATGGGTTGAAAAATGGCAATGGTAGCGGGTAAGGGTAACAGGAATTTGGGGGACAGTAGATTGGCGAGGATGGACAATTTATTCCCACTCCAGGACAACCCTGAGCCGTTGGAGGACTTGCAGTTTGTGGTTGGACGGTCGGACTTGGACAGTTGTTTGGTAGGATGAATATTGGAGCTGGAGAACCGATGTAAGGACGTATCTGATCAAGGATATGTGCTGGTAAGGATCCGTAACCGTGAGGTTGGCTCTGCATTATTGATGGCATGTTGTACGCGGTTTGCCCTATCGGCTGAACAACGTTTCCCACACCGGCTCTTGGTATTTGCTGCTGCTGCTGCTGCTGCTGAGGTTGGACTACATTGTATGCTTCTTGCTGATACGGTTGGCCGTATTGGTTTACCGAGAAGCTTCCTAATGGGACATTCCATCAAATTTCATTAATAGTGCATTGTAACGTAGTAGAGTCTACTTTCTTCTTCAGTTCCATAGTATTAAAAATACTAATCTGGTTTGATTGAGTTATTTGAAGATTTTATGAATCATTCATTGGCCTTTTCGATTACATTTCAGGCTAGCAATTATTGAACTCGTCCATTGCAATCAGAGCGTTCAGACGTTAAAAGTACATGATATCGGTGTCATGGATTTTTAATGCAATTCCAAAGCTATTTTCTATTTCGCGACTGTCGGTTTGATATCGGTGAAGTGAAGACTGTGGTTTCAAAAATCATATTTCATGGTATTTAGAAACAAATATCTATGTATATCGAAAAAATTAAATTCCTAAATCAAATTCACCGTTAATTAAAAATTTAGTACTTTATTTTTATTGAGCTTGTTAATAATTTTTTCTGTAAAGTCTAATTATTCAATTTAATTTAATTTAATTTTTAATACAGTCCATACGATTTTTTTATTTGAAAATGTAATGCAAAAAGGATATTGAATTTACCTTGTTGATTAGTGGGATAACAGAAATACGGCGGAGACTGCATGGGATGTTGCTGCTGTTGCTGCTGTTGCTGCTGTTGCTGTTGCTGCTGCAGAAAATTTGGTTGGCTCGTCTGGGCGACGACGTTGTGATACATCGGTGCAAGCTGTGATATCGAGTTTACGTGAGACTGTGACCAGCCTGTGATAACCAATTATATCGAATATTAAAAAATTGATCTTAATTGATAGTTTTAAAAAATAGCCGAAATGTAGTACAGTTGTCAGTTGAGTTCATTTCAACGAGATACAGGCAGACATTTCACTATAATTTATTTCTTCGTTTTGCCAAAAGGGGTTTGATTATCTTAACGTGAAATTTAGAATTTTTTTAAATGTCATGTTTGTGACGGATTTCAGGAAAAAGTGGAATTGACAGTTGAAATTTGTCGTACAGCTTTTGTCATTTTGTATTGTATCAACTGATTTGAGGAAGCGAAATCCCTCTTTTATTTTATTTTAATATTCCATTTCGTTAAGTCTTTCAAAAAACCTTAATGAATTATTAGACTAGAAATCATCATTTTAATTAAAAAAATGATTTTCTTATTATTCGTAAATGATAGTAAATAGTTTCTTCTGCGAGAATAATAAATACAATCATACATTTTATTTAAATATTCATTTCGTTAAACCTATTCAAAAGCATAACTGATAAAATTATCACTTTAGAAATCTTTTTTTTATACTTATTTTTTTATTACAAGTGAAAAATCTGTAACGCTAATTGTTTAAATAAATTTTTTATTATCCGTAAATGATAGTGAATAATTCTCTGCGAGAATTGATTATGAAATTTAATGAATAAATGTCGAAATGATTGATATATTGTTATCACAGTGGAGAGAGGCGAGAGCATTCAGCTTTGAAGGCCTGGAACTCGTTTGTGACGACGCGATGTAAGTAACACCAGAGTCACGCATGGTGAGCCGTCTGGGTCGTTATCCGACTAGTGGGGATACATGTTAGCAGGGCGATGCGTGCTACGATACAACTTCTCGCGTCATAACACTCGAGAACTGATTCGAAGAAGGTGGCGACGGAATGTGTTTCATTGATAATAATACTACATTGTCTACACTGACGATTGTGTGATATTTACCCGTTACAGTTTGATATTTCGTACCAAACTTGCAGTGTCATAATTAAATTCGTGACATTCCACACCAAAAGTGAGTATGCCTAATTAAATTCCTCAACGAACAGTAATGCAATTGTGCATCACTGATGACTTTTTAAAATCACGAATCTAGAGTCCTAACGATTGTTTTCTTTATGCTATCGATTCATTTATTTCAAGCAATGATATTTATTACTTAATTTATAACGACATTCATAACAATAATTTATTTATATTTATATTGGGAGGACATTGGAAACGTGATAACATGTTGACATAAAAATGACAATTTTATAAAACGTAAAGAGCGTTTCTCAAAAATTATTTATGAAATATCACGATTTTCGTGATATTTCATAAATAATTTTGGCCAGGATTCTGTTTTTTATGTTTGTGGAATTAAAAAAAATCTGTGTAGAAAACCCTACTTTTTGTTTTCTGACAAAAAATGGAATAACTGCACATTTAAAAATGTAAGAAATTTTTTGTATGCTAAATTCAATCAAAAAGTGACAAATATTTATTTTTCATTTTCGTCCAATACATTAATTTTTTTACTTTTACAAAGTAAAAAAATTCCAATCGATAGTCATATAAAACCATCTCGAACATCCATCGTCAACCCAGAAAATGTATCTCTGCTTGTTTACACGATCGGTATAAATAAATACTATCTTCTCCCTATTACAGGATTTATTCCGAGAAGAAAATCTCTTCGGATCGCACTGAAAAACATGGATAAACATCAAGAAGAAAGTATAAATTTTGTGGAGAAAGATTTGTTGCCCGAAGCTGTACACAATCGTTGCTTCTGCGAGGTTGGCTCTCGAGAATTCGTCGAGTTTATTTCGGCGAGCGTCGAACGATTAAAGTCACCCAAGACACACGACGACCAGACGGTGGAATATTACAGAGCGAAATTAACAGTTAATTTCTCCGGCGAAGCGAGCACATTTTCACTGATTATAAAACTGCTGGGTCGGATGGACGGTGATAATCGCGCTTATGATAAATTTATGAACGAAGAAATGTTCTACAGCAAAATAACGAAGAAATACAATTTGGATATTTATCCAAAGTGCTACGTCGCTGACATGGGTCGATATGGTCGGCCGGTCATTGTACTTGAAGACCTTGAGGCCTGTGGATACCTTCGAGTTGATAGCGGCAAATTGGATGAGTATCACTTGGGACTGTGTCTGAAAGCAATTGCAAGGTTTCACCAAAGAGGCTTGACACTCAAAGCTGAGAACTTTAATTCGTTTAGAGAGTTTTACGTAAAGCTAATCGACACGAGATTAGATAGGAAATTATCGCAAGATCTTTCCCCCGAGGCATCGAACAGGTAACGAGAAGAAACTTTTCAACGTTTTGCTTCGTTCTCTTGCTTCTCTTACGTTTGACTTGAACTTGAGAATTCAACCTTTCAGGATATTAGACATTTTGGGGAAACTGAACTACCAAAGTCCAGCGGAAATTGAGTCTGAACGGGAGAACGAAGACAAGCACGTTACTATATGCCACGGAACATTGGACCTTCGGCGAAGCTTCTTCTTTGTCTATGAGAACGGCAAACCTGTCGATGTTAAAGTTATCGGTTGGAACAGCATGCGATACTCCTCGATCCTCTGTGATTTGGAACGTATTTTGAGGGATTATCTTCAGAAACAAGAACTTCTAGAAAGGCTCTTGACTGTATATGTTGAAGCTGCAAATAAATGAATTTTTTTCAAGCAATTTAATGTGATGATAACGGAAAAGTGTGCTACAATGAATCCAACATGATCTTGTCTCACTATTACTTGCTATTACTAAAGTCAGAAATTTAAAGTTGAAACAGAAAATATCGAATTTCACGAACTTTTTTCTCGTCAATATACAGTTATACAAAAATAATGAAAATAATATGTAATGTTTCACTTCCGTGTTCCGATTTTTTTTTTCAAGTTTTTTTGCAAAAGAATATTCACGAATGACCTTAATTTCGTAATAATTCAATTTTTTAACAAAGTAAGTTCTTTAGGGAAATTGGTATTACAAATTTGATTTGCCTAAAATCCTTGGAATTCCACTGTGATATTATTGGAAATCGATTGATAGGAAAAAGCCCATTTCCCAGCCCTGTAACCACCCAAAGGGTCAAGCGTGATCTTCAGTAGTGAGAATTAGATCTTCAAGTCGCGTTCGAGTTTCGTTAGTTACTCGGGCTCGTTCATCGCTTTACTTCACTTCTCACCTCAGGTCAGAAGTTCGTCGCTCGTTTCCCATGAATGACCAGCTCGCAATCCAGTTTCGAGACTGTGAAACTAATTTGCATGGGAGATGCGAACGTGCAGGTGGCTTCGTTCAGGCGGAGTCAGCCATAGAATAAAGTTGTCTGGTTTCCGTTTCACTCGCCATATTCAAGTGTCGCACAAGTGTATAAAAAAAATAAATGTAAAAACCAGGAAAAGAATCAGGAAAATTAATTTAAAAAATTCCGAACAATGGTGCGCGATGAGGACGTGTGGGATTTTATCTTACTGTTATACAAAATTCCAGAGTCTCTTTCACAAGCTCTAGTTTGTAAATGAGACTCCTTTGTTCTTTTCTCCTAGTTGGACGTCTGTAATATCCGAATAGTTTTTTTTTAATTTGATAGAGCGGTTCATCGAATTTTTTTTTACAGAGATATGAAAAATATTATCGCATGATTTTGGTTGTTTTATAAGAATATTTTCCAGAATATCACACAGAAAAATTCTATCACTGATTGAAGGTCGAGCAATGAAGTAATTTTTTTTTGTCATTTTTTTAAGTGTACGTGCAACGGAATATTTTTTTTTTACAAATGACAAAAATGAAAAATTCAGAATAATTAATGGAAATTTTGCCGAACAATAGTGGGTGATGGAAATTTATTTTTCCAGCGTTACATAAAATGCCAGTCTTTAACAAACACTAGGAGCTTTCGCCTTCGTTCTGCGACCTTTCCTGCTGGTTCGACGTCGCCGGAATCACCGAGTGCGGTCGTTGCTCATTAGTCAGAGCTTGCTCGTGAGTCACGGACAGCCAGTAAATAGCGGCCATGATGAGAAAGAGGATGAAGAAGGAAAATAGGAATCTTCGACCACCGCATACAGATTTTGCGCAGGGTATTTGTACTTTGGTCAGTGTTGGGCAGCGCGATACTGTTGATTTCTTGGCCGGTGGACACGGTGGAGGAGGAGGAGGAGGAGGTGGTGGAGGGGGTTCCGACTGTGTCAAAGCGCAGCCGGTACTCGGCTGGCTTGCACGTAGCCAACCCATCAAAAAGATGTCGTCACCCTTTTCTCGCAAGTTTTCACAGTGTTTGGTTACATCCGAAACATGATTGACGGCTCCAAGTTCGACGACATTCGTGTGTTTTTTCATTTTGTCTTATCCCTTTAATGTAGCCGCCTCGATACGTGCTTGCCAAATCGGTGCTAAATTTTGAGAAGCGTTTTTTCCACATTTTTGCGGTTTAATTTACGATTCTATAAACTCATTTAGGGATAAGCATGAGCTCTTGATATATAAATAAATTTACAACGATTTGGAAAAAAATGCACTGATATATGCAAATGCTTGATGAAATGGTTCTGTCATCCCGTTAAATATCAGAAAAAAAGCAACAGCTCAATTTGTTCATTGAAAGATATATGCTTAAACGATTCGACGGAGAAATTTTGCAGTAGTATTATTTGTAAAAAAAAATACAATCGTCTGCTTATCCAGCTTAATCTAACATTATTCATACGAATAGTTGTAACTATTAATCAAATAAAACTAATGGGAAATGAGGCCTCTTATGAGAAAGGTTGTGAATTTTGAATTCAGATGAAAAAATAATATACGTAAAGTGAACTTTTGAGTAATTATAAGTGCGTTGTGGAAGCATCGGAACTCGAAGACTCCGATCATACCATAAAAAAGATGTTACGCGATTTATCGGATAATAATAGCAACTTGAATGATGTCAAATTATCGGATCTCCATCGCTTTATCGCATTATCGGCCGCACCAATGAACACATACGAACATGGCAGTGAAATGAGCGTACATGTTTAAATTGTCTTTGCTGATGAGTTAATTTAGTAATACTGAATATCGACATACCCTATTTCATTATTAATGTAAATAATTCCAGTTGATTATGATGCATCGACAGGAAGCCCTTAAAATGATAAACAGTAAGTATATAAGTATATTATGTATGTAATAATAATTGGAGGGAGTAGAGGCTTGTGGTTTATTTAGTGCGTATATGTTTATAGTATCGAAACCGCATCGTGGTGAAAACTTGTATGTGTTAGCCACTTTGAGGCGAATGCACCAACTATTTCGCCGTGAGTTTCTGAGAATAAAGCATTGCGGTACTTCAAAGGTCTGACAGAGTCTGTGAGTAGTTTAGCGGAATTGCCGAAGGTTGCCTCAACGGCTGTGGCTTTCGGTGAAAAAGTGCACCACTCTCTGTGATGGACTCGTACGAGTTTCAGTTGTACGGTTTTGTGGCCTACAAAGTATGTTAAATATTGTGTTTCAATTTGTTTTCACTGCAAATATTAGCAGTACGCACGAGAAAATCTACCTATTTCTCTCAGTTATTCGTATTTCAAATAGTAGCATTTTACAAACGTGATTAGCACATCGATTTGCAATGTACACTTGAAAAAAAAAAAATTGCTATCCACAAAATTACCGTTGCGTGTTTAAGTGCATACAACCATTTTTTTAATTACACTAACTACACAAATAAAATTGTGATAGTATGAATCAGCACTAAATAACAATATAAAAGATATTCAAAACTTTTTCATTCTCACGGTCGTGTTGAATCGACATGGAATAATATTATATACCTATGCAAAATGTGATAGGCTTGCTAGCTATGAAGAAACACTATTGGTTCTTGATGCAGGCGGAGATATTTTTATTTCCATTAACTTTGACTATTTCTAATAAACGAAAAAATGGATCTGACCGCTTTTATATCCGGTTTGTAAGTCAGCATCGCTGACAAACTGCTACGATTTTAACATTCGTGACGACGCTTGCAATTATCGTTATGATTGCTATTATTACCATTATTATATTTACAATTATGATTATTATTATTATTATTCGAACGCGAGAGAAAAGTGCTTACAAATACTTCTGTGAGTTGGGTAATGCGGTTATAATGTGTTCAGCGTGCCTATAATGCTCGTTGCGTGGCTCTAAATGAAATAAATTCACTCACGATCGTGAACGGAAGTACGAGGAAGTAAGCGCGGCAGAAAAGCGAGCACGCCCTCTGCGCTTTTGCACCCGATGCTCCTCGCGATATTCCATACGTGCGATGCGAACGGAGCACATGGAGGATTCGATTAAAAGTTGGCGTATTATGGATGAGAAACTGGCGCTACGCGGCTTCAACTTGGCCTCCAACGGTAGATGACGTGTACACGCGTTTTCAAGAGACTCAGTTCCCTAAAAAAAGACATAAGAAAAAAACATTCTGCAGATGGAACCCTTCCTCCAAAAAAATATAATCGCACAAATGATAATTCTGCACTTTCGTAAAAATAGACAGTGCACAAAAATCGTGTGAGGTAAAAAGATGCCATTTCATGTCGTCATGGGAATCAAAATACTTGTCAATTTTTTTAAATGTTGACGCGGAAATATATTTTTAATGAAGTTGAATATTGTTTTGTTGATTGTGAGCAGAAATATATTTTTTCAAATATAATTGTCGTATTAAATTTAACACAATTTTTTCTGGATTATATTTGAAAAGGTTGTTAGAATAGTGAGTACAACTTTTTGACAGAAATATTGGAAAATTGAATTTTCTCGTGGAATTTTGGTTATTCGATGAGAATATGTTTCAGACTATCGCAATCGGTTCAATGTATCATGAATTTATCATAATTTCAACCAGACAATTGAAAACGATCGAGTGGAAAAAAAATTGTATATTTGATTAAAGATTGATCAACGAAAGACAATTTTTTTTTTTCCAAATTTCGGGCTGTTCGTACAGCGGAGAAGCTACGTAGTTAATAAATTTAAATTACGCAGCGGATCGTCCGCCGCTGTTCGTAATACGCTGTGAAATTCTTGCTCTGGCTTTAGGCGGAAAAAAAATTAAATTACTTTCACGAAGAAAACGTCGAGTTTCGATGAGTCGGCTCAACTCGTTTTAAACAAACTCGCTCTCCGACTCCTTCGGCGACCGAAATGGCGAAGAAGTTTGTGCTGTTCACAGAAGAAGCGACGCTGTCTGGTTTCTTTCCTCGCGAATCGGGGTGTGAATGTGACCGGGGCAAATTGAAACAATTTTGGTTAGTGACTTTTACCATCATTTTTCGTCTCTTTTTAACGCTACAAAAAAAGGCGTACTTTCATTTCCTTGACGTACACTATTCCAAACTTCACATTTGAAAATTGATGAAGAAAATAGTGTCTTCGCGCACGTTAAAACTCCAGCAAATTACACCAAGTAAATAAAAATTTTTTTTTAAATCGGATATAGCTGAAAGTAGTGCATAGTTTGTCTACAAGATAATCGTATAATAATAATAAAAATAATCCCAAGACAGTAATACCACAAAATTTCTTAATTCTTAATTTCATTTGCAAAAAATTGTACTGAGTAATAAAAAAAAAAAGATTAATTTTTTTTGTTATATCTTTGAATAGTGTGATTGGTATTTTAATTGCATCTATTATTATGGTGGCAGCTTTTCGCCTTTAGTAGAAAGATAAGATATTATCGAAACAAATGATCACTTGAATTATCGATTTATTTAGCACACCAGTAATTTTTCATCGAGCTTAATGAAACTTTTCGCCGTGTCTCGAAAAGCCCCGGACAACCGGGTGACTGGCGAGCTTTCGTCTGACTCGTTCATACTTTGGCCCATTAATAATGATAATAATGTTATAATGAAAATAGACTCACTAAGCGAGGATTCACTTAGCTTAGCATAAAGTGCCCGTTCGCCCGTCGACACTCGACAGTGACGACTTACGGCTGCTTCTACTCCTAGCGGACGCTACTTTGATGCTCTGTTCCAACGACGAGGACAGATCCGCAGCTAAAGAGTTACCAAATCAAACCATCATGACTTTTGATGTCTATGAATTATAGATTTCACGTTAGTAAGTAACAAATCAAAATACCAGAATGGATCGACAGCCACCGCGCAGGAAACAGTATTTCCTATAGTGATGCTTGTTAATAAATTTCTAATCAATTCAAACATCGTTGCATCTCCCGTAGAAAGATTAAATATTCAATATCGCATTCCCAGTTGGTTTACTTTAGCACCGATTCTGCGTTGAAAAATTAATAGAAACTGAAGTTCATTATTGGATCGAATTTTCTATGGCGACTGAATTCATAATTAGCTACGTGTTGAACTTATGATGAATTGTTTAAAATTGATTTTCCATTTTAACGTATTCACGAAAATATACGCTTCTAATCCAAGTGCTTTGAGAGTCAGGGAATATTTTATCAAATTCTTAATGAAATTAGGTCAATTTATGTACTGAAATAGACAGCTTTGCTACCACAGTTATATCTTAAATGTCATACAAACGTTGAGTAGCCTCAAATTATCATGGAACCAATATTTTTAAATACAGAAATTATACTGCGAGAATAGAATTGAGTTTCGCTAACCTTATTATTCAGTTTGCTGCCTAGATTAATTCAATTAACTACTTTAATATTATATAGCAGTCTTTTTTTTTGGACTTTTTATTATAAATATTACAGTGATAACATTATTTATAAAAAGTCTTGTCTATCTCCTCATGATATATTTGCTTGTAGGGTTTGTTAACCTTGCGGAAAAAAAAGGTTGTTAATAATTAGGTATTGATATTAATAAGAGCAATTTGTACAAAATACTTTTTGCATTTTGTGAGTCAGACCGTTCGTGTAAATGACCTTAAAGTACACTTTATTACCAGTAAGGTAATTACTTTTGAATAATCGCTAATTTATTTGGAGTAGTCGTTAGAATTCTGTTCTCGTTGATGTTGGACAAAATAAAAAACTCGAGAGTTTGGAGGTGTAGCGAAAAAAAAATGCTTCAGAATGCTACCATCGGTGATCGTAAAAGTCATCCATAAAACTCACTTATTAAATAACCTTCCGTTCTCTCGTTCGCTCGGGCGTCACGTTCTTAAGTTTACAGTGCGAGTCTGACAATCGCGTAAAGTTGCACTTACACTATGTTTAAATTTTTTTTGCCATCATCTCGGTTAATTTTTTTTGCACCCTTCGATATATCTCGTTGACTTGGGCACCGACGAAATTATCGATAATTTATTAGCGAGACACATTATTCGATATAACTCAACGACACTTTTACCTCTTTGCACGCTCATAGAGTTCATATTTGATATTAAATTCGTGGGGAGAGACTTTTGTATGCTCTCTTTGTTTCTTGATACGATTCATATCATACACATGTGAAGAAAAAGTATATACAATATCTATGTTAACGTATAACGTTTTGTTAAATAATACATTCAACATATATAATGAGAATAGTTAAAATTCTAATACCTATATATCCACAATATATTCTACATACTTAACCATATATTTAACGATTAGAAGAATTCATCCGAGATTGAAATCAGGAAATAGCAAAAAAAAATTTCTCCAAGCCGTCAAAAGATTTTTGATAACTTTACATTTCAAATTTTTCTTTTAACACTCTTGGAAATGCGTTGAACATCAACTTTTTCTCTGACCAAATTAAAAACTCGCATTTTCCACAAAACTTTCTCTGTGAAGCCCAACGTGACTTGTCCATTCCCATGGCTATGTGAAAAATTTAAAATAATGAGAAAGGAATGTGAAGTACTTTTTATCTGACTTTTTTATGGTGTTAAACGAGCACGTTCGTCGAGCATAAAGAATATTTCCTTCTTGTTGCTCGTGAGCTCTCAACCGTCCAGAATAGTCCATGACAATTTTTCTTAAAAAAAAAAATATATATTTTCATATTTTCCCGAATTTTATTCGCAAGGAAATTTCGTTGGCATCGTCGGTGGAATATTAACCATAAACGTGAAAAAGAAATTAATCCTGAGGTTGGTGAAGGCATGTACCTGTAGGTAGATCGCATATACATGGGAAATGCATCATCACCTGGCCTACATATCTCGCGACCATCGCCGCAGAGTTCTTCAACAGCTGGTGTATGCATTCCATGTGCATATATGGTCGCGGAATATTTTGTGGCAAGTGCATTCCATTCCCAGGATGACAAGTGTTCATCTAGCAGAATGCATCAATTTTCCAACTTTTTTTCTCCGCCCTACCGTCCGTCCACACATTTTCCCTGTAGACCACGGAATTTCTCGTTCAATAAATGTACTGAAAGGTACATCACATCAAGCGCCTCTCCGCATTATGTGTTCGCATTCACAAGCTGTATGTTTTCAGAGACTATTTCTAACGCCTCTATACCGTGTAACCAAGTGTAATAAAATTGTCGATTTTTTTGTATTTTTATTTCCGTGCCCGAAGCGAATACCTCGCTCTTTGTAAATTCCTCGGTTCAACCGGCAGTGTCATATTTTTTCAAATGTTTTTTTCCCTCATATCCGTGATTCAAGCGGAGAATGTGAGTCACTAAAAATAGTATATTTTTCGTTTATTCTATATCAATTTTCAACTATGACACATGCTTTATTAGAAAGACTGCGATTTTATTTAAATATCTTTTTTATTTTTCATCCGGTAATTTTGGAAATAATTAACAAACAGTTGTATTTCCATTTGGGATGTATGCTGCATTTTTGTTTAATGATAGAAAAACGTATTTTCAAGTAACAAATTCAAGAAAGCTCTTCTTCTATTCAATTCAGAAAAGTGTCTATCATTTGAGGACGATAATTTCCTTCATTATGTTGATCTGTTTTCATTCAATTACGCGATTATTTTGGTAATTATTGATCCAAAAAATTATTTGTAATGCAAGACAAATTTGCTTTTGTTTGAATTATTTTATTTAAAAATGAATAATAAATTAAACGTTTCGGAATATGTATGGTCATTGATAATTGAACATTACCGGATAAATGAATCTATTTCTATTCGAGCCTTCACCTGTCAAGTGAAGGCTGTCACCCATTCGAGGATTTTAAAATAGCTTAATTGACACGTAAACCGAACTAGTACGAAAGCAATAAAAAAATAATTAGGCAGATAGAATGCAGGCAGATATAGGATGCAACGAGAAACATCACCGTTCGATTCTTCTCACTTATTCTATTTTTTGAGTCATCAGTCATTATTAGCTGATATTCGAAATCTGATAATGCAGCGAGCGACTTTTATTTTCTGCTAAATTGCCGGTCTGTAATTGATCAGTTAGTGATTCAATGCAATTTATATTATTTGCAACTTTTCTACATAGTTTGTGCATCATTTGAATCGAAAAATAGCAGGAATTTTTATACGTTCGTAGTTAAAAGAAAAAAATGTTATTGAGCGCTTCCTGTCTTTAATTGTATTTACTTTTAGTAAGATTGGTCCATATTCCTCCTGGAAGACTTATTTATATCTCTCCCTGCTGGTGGTCCATAATCCCTCCTTGATGGTAGTCCACATTTCTCCATGAGACTATTTCCCCTCTTGCCACAGAATGATCCAAATCTCCACGCTGCGAGTGAACGATACCCCCTCAAAATTATGCATAGTACCCCCTGTTCATAAATTTCCCCCCTTTTCGGCTGCAGATTTCCTCTACGACATTTTTCTCGATAGCGCAGTGACGTTAGTGGCGGTGAAATATTTTTTTATGTGAAAATATCTTCAGGGAGCTTTCTTCGGAAAAACTTTCCCCAAAAAGCGTTAAGGCCATTGGGAAAAAAACAAATAAATTCTGACCAAATGTCCTCAGAAATCGTTATGGTCATTCGGAAAAAAGTAAATAGTCACGAAATGTCATTTAAAATGTTTTTCTTTAAAATTTAAATGTCCCCAAAAAGACCGAAAACCGAACGGCTTAAATATCTGCCACATAATATTTTCGTAAGGACACACAGATAAACTCACTGCTTTTTTGTAATGTCAAATTGTATCTGTACTTATTTCTTAAAAATAAATAATAAAAAAATACAATAATGCGGTCGGATGTTCATATGATTTTACGAAAGCTTACAAAAAAAAAACTTAAATATTCGCTATAAAATTGGTCATTAGACATACGACATTTTTTTTGTGTTTGCGCAATGTAACATACATTTAACCAACTTTAACACACGCAAGAAAACGACATATTCGCGATAAAATGTGACATCTCGTATTTTACTTGAGTTTGCACGAATAAACATTGTTGATGCATCTTAGTCTGAAAATCACTTGCCCTTTAAGAAAGTTCCCTTTGAAGCCAGGGAATTGCTATACCGAAAATACTGTTCCTGTGATATCAGTATAAATTTACAAGAATTTATTTTATTTGTGGAGAGGGAAAAAAGATATACTGTCGATATCAAAGCTAAATTCGAAATTGAAGCACGGAGAGTAATATTGGAAGGCTTGAGGGCTATTTGATCGAAACAGGAGCATTGATCTCCGTGTTGGTCGATGGTAGCAGCCCCGCAATGGTACAACACTGTGATTCTCGGATTCGGCAAGCCATATTATCGCTTGGAGTGAGAGTAAGTAAAACCGCACCATTTGTGTATGAGCTTCAGAGCTGGAAAGCTCTGCGATACATTTGTATGGGTACTGCACATGGAAAGCTTCGTTATTAATCATCGCTAATGAATTTTCGCGGACAATTAGCATGCGTCGAGTGCGGCTAACCATTAAATCCCCTGGAAACGGGGAAGCTGAACTAACCGGAGAGTAAAGTTCATCATTTCGATAGCTGAAGAGCAGTAATTGTTCTAAACTAACTATGTCACTGTGGATTAAGCGTCACAACGTTAGTTTGTCAATTTCAAGCAGGACAACGCATTTTTGTTGTTCATCTATGGACAAGTTCCGTGGTTTGGAAAATCCTGGAAATGGTCTTGAACTCCGTTTGTCCTTAAAAATTTATCTCCAATTTCAGTTTGTCCTTAAAAAGTTATGGAAATGTCCTTTAATTTGGCTTATCCGTACAAAGTTCTGAAATGTGATTTAATTTGACTATTTCATGCGAAAGCCAGGAATATCTCTGGATTTTGTCTTGAGACCTTAAAATCATTTATACTCAAAGTTCGTTTTGAAAAATAACTTTTGTCAATCTCGTACGAAAAAATGGAATTATCTTTATGTTAATTTTTAACCGTGATTATTTTATTAATAAAAATCTTTGTTCTTCAAGCGAACAAAGCTTTTTTTATGAGACTCGGAAAATTTACCAATTGTGCATGAACATATATTCGCAATAAAATTTTATGTTTTTGAAGCTTTTGTACCACGATTTAAGCATGAATGATAACGAATACCCACAGCTATTCATAATGTTTTATATGAGTTAATTAATTCCATGGATAAATAATTTCATTCGGAATATATTTGTCCCGGTAGAACGAATTGACTCAATGCGCTCGGCACATACGGCCGAATTATCAAAAAATGTTATAATCCGCAATTAAAATCTCGAATTTCTATCAAAATACTCGCTCATTATCGATACCGAAGTATAACTCAAGCAATATTCTTGCGGTACATAAATGAAATACCCATACCTAGTATTTCTCCATAAAAATAAGTATACAATTCGCCACACATTTACATACCTCATAAAATGAAGAAAAAAAAAATTGGACAAAAAAAATATTGTTTTTGTTATCAATAAAAAAAATTTGCGTTTTATTTCCCTCCAGCAATATTGCAGATTATTATACGATTGTGTATCAATGATGATTAAGTTCCTTCTTGGACCCACAGAACCTAAAGAATCTGAAGAGCTCATAAGCCCAAATATTTCCCTCGATTCTTGATACTACGGCGGCATCGAGATCTTTTTATAATATAGAAAGATAATGATTATTTATAGAAAAATTATATCAAAATAATCGTAAGAAAAATTGTGACTCATCCTTTATCTTTATTCTTACGCATTTACCAGCAACAGCCGACAGATTCATAATTGGCATATTTGATTAAAAGCCAACTTGAATTGTTGGCCATGGTTATTAATCCCTTATTAATAATTAAAAATGGCTTCGGTAGTGCGGATAAATTATCATTATGATTAATATTATATCTGCCGGAAGAGTTTAATGGGTGGAACGTGATTAGATATTAAATGGTGTGATAGGTATAGGCCATTATATGTAATTCCTGGGAGGGGTCATATTGCCCCCATCCCCCATGGAGGATAGTCCGTTTATTTCGGTCTCTCTCCGTAGCCTTCCTATCCTGTTATGATTATCCAATATTCATCGAAGCCGACGGAGAATTCCTGCATGGACAGCGGGCAGAGGATCACGCGACGCTCGAAGCTATCGCGAAGCTGTATGGGTTTTGCTCTAGAACGATATGTTGGTCCGATGAGGCTATAGGGGATCTGTGGCTGCTCTCTAGGTTCCTAGAGCAATGTAATAAACGCATTCCTTGGATCGGTCGGAACGTGCTATGCCGGGGCATGACATTTCCGACTTTGAATTAGTCTCGTTGTGCTCCCAGCGTCAGAACCAACGGCATCAGGCCAGCCATACCGATCGATCGGCAATCTTGGAAAAGAATTCGATATGAGAACTCGTAGGACAGAGCACGTTCCTTATCGAAGCGTGATATGAGCCTCTGACGATGTATGAGAGCTCGAGTGAAATTTTTGTCTATGACCTCCTTTTCAATGTGCTGATTCTCTCCCTTTTCTCATCGTTCACGCTAACCTTTAATAGACTCACTTGTTGCGACGACGCATCGAGAAACTCACTTCAGGGTATATTTTAGTCATGGCAATCTGTCGAATTTTAATCTTAGCTCGACATTTTTGAGTGTTTCTTATAATTACCGCTATACGAACGAGGGGTAATTTTTCTACAATTCTTTTTAATGAAAAAAAAATTATTAATTCCGTTTTTGCAATTGCAATATATATATATAGAGTAATCAATAAGTAATTCCAAACATTTTTATTTTTTAATCGAATGTTTGTCTGAATTTAGCTTTGAGTTTTGAATGAATATACAAGTGTATCGATATAAAGTTTACAGAGCAAAAATTATCGTTGTCGCCAGAATATTATTGAGACTGAATAGTTACTATTAATTTTTAGTAGTGAAGTCCATTGAATATTTTATTTGAAAAGTATGTTGGTGACTACGATAATTTATTTCTGTGGGGAAAATAAGACGTTTTTAATACCGATTCGAAACATCGTGTAGGCAATTTTCCAAATTATAGTACGACGTCAACGAGAGTTATTAGACCGTCGTTCTAATAATACGGAAATGAGATCTCAGCGTGGATTTTTTTTGTAAGCTTCATCTACGAGCTACACTTCGTTAAAGAAATTGTCTTTAATGACGTTGTTGACATCTGCCTGGACGAGTTTATTATACGACGTTGTGTTTTGCAATTTGATGGAGAGAAGGGCTGAAAAAAAAGCAGAACTGCAATATGATGGAGATGAGTGAAATACATGGAATATTGCTGCATAACGCAATAACGGAGACTCTCGCTGAGCTCATGAGATCAGAAAAACTACCGACAGGACGATTGCAGCGCCACAGTTTCAATTAAGCAACGTCACAGGTTTTTCTCCGGGCTGATTATTCGTTCTATTGTTTTTCTTTCGGTGCACTTTGACGCCATTTTTCTCACCCTTCGATTCTCTCACTCTTGGCCCCTTTTTTTTTTGTTCACCTCGTTTCTCACTCTTGTTCCTCGGACTATATAAGAGAAACGACAATGTTTTTTCTTCATCCAGCCTCACTCGAGAAGGATGAGGACGGCAAAGTGCTTCTCTAGCTTTGCTGCCACTGCACTTGGCAATTAATTGATCGATTCGCGTACTTGCAATTATTAGATGTACACCTATCGTACTTTCCACGGTAATACATCACGGAAAAGTAAATTACATCATTTTCGCTCTTCATTACAGCGAAGTGGCTGTCCAATTCTTCAAGTATCCGTGGTACTTAATACCGAAGATAAAGAATTTTAATAACTATGCGGTTGGAATGATTTATAAAAATTGTTGCAACTACGATGATGATAATAATAATGCCAAAGGAATGTTGAACATTTATTTTTTAAATTCAAGCGCATGATAAACTGTGCTGTCGTGGTAACGGTATAAAACCATAGTGATAAAATTTTCCTTTTTCCGACGTATGAAAAGCCAAGCGCAAAATAAACGAAGCGCTAAAACGGAAGGAAAGAAAAATAAAAGGATAATTCCGAGGTAACGAGGTAGTTGGTTGAATCTGTGGAAGAGTGTCTCTTATTAAGGAGCAAATAATATTCTGGGCATGCATGGACGATTAAGAAAAGTGGCTACCGTGGTGGAATAATGAAAGCGCATGGACGGAGCGCTTGCCCATACTAATCGATCGCTATGTACGTACATAAATGCATGGATGCATCTCTACCATAGTTAGCATTGAGAGCGGAAGAGTCAGCCAGCTTTTGCAAATAAAATTTCTAATAAAAGTTTTCGGCTCGTAGCTCGTGTCATGGGAGGTCGTCGGCCATTCGTTGTGGACCTCAATGGCGCAATCAATTCGTATAACGACGAGCTAATCAAAATTCAGGCTACCGCGATGCACATGTATGCATATATTTATCTATATTATAAAAAGATCTCGCAGCTGACGCCGTGTCAAGTATCGAGGGACTTTGGAAAAATTTGGGCTTAATGGGTTTTTTAGGTTCTTTGGGTTATTTGGATCCATTGCGGGACTTGGAATAATTAGGGCTTGGATTATTATTAAAGAACCTACAGAGAGAGAAAGAGAAAATTCTTTTGCAATATCACTTCTTTGAAAATTGATAAATTCCTGCTTCCAAAAATGTATGTGTTTTAATTTTGACTCGCGAATGCCTTATTATTTCATAAAATTAAAATACGACCTTTAAAGTTGATTCTATTACTGCAAAGCTATGTCATTTTGTTGTTACATTGAAGCCAGGTTTAATGTTATTTCTCGTGAGAAAAAAAGATTCTGAAATTCGAAATATTTTATTGAAAATTTCTTTGGTCAATTTATCGATACCAATAAAAATTGGATTTTGATAGAATTACATTGATAAAATGAATTCGTTGTCTCGTAAAATATCCATTGTTCGCTGACACGTGTTATATTCACCTATATTAAATTGGTGACGCGAAATAAATGAATAAAAGTTTTTTATATCCAGTAGAAAATTGAATGACAAATACGAGAACAGAGGATTCTCGAGCGTCAAGAGCACTCGTTACATTTACGTGAAGTTCAATAGAAACGTTCCAAAATAGGTCCACTCCACGTGCAATATGCCGGGCCGCATCTGGAACAGCCGATTGGCCGAAAGCTCGCCTCTGGCATCAATTTATATTGGTATGGGGTGGAGAAATGGCGTTGTGGCAAATGGATTCGTACGGTCAGACCAATTGCGTAATAAAAGACCTCTATGAGCACGGCTGCTGGATTCACGATTACGCGTTGCAATGTGCGTACCAAACGTTGTTTATTTCTATGACAAGCACCGTCGAACATGTATCGAATTTTCTATGCTTTATGAAAACTTTAAAAGTCACCCCACATTTACGTTAACTCCATACAGAGTTTAGCCATTTCGCATTGCGTTGTATCCCAAAAGGAACAAAATTTCAAACATAGGTCAGCACTGTACAAATTCAGATACACGCATTTGAATATCCGATCAATTGAACGATCATATGGTCTTTCATCATAAATATTATATTGGTGCTGTAACAGTTCGTCAAAAAATGTGATTCGGTTAAATGACATATTTTTCGCACATAAAAGGGTGCATTTTGTTTACACACGTTTGATTCTCGTGTCAAAATGATACTCTCGGATTTTTTATGTTATTATGACTTCACCAACAGATTTGCCGGACCAATCTACTTATAGCAGCGTCGATCGGTAAAATTGAATACGCAATTTCGGTGAAAAGAGTGAAAAAGTGTTTGCATTTAGTTGCACACAACTGACTTTTTAATTAATTTTTTGGGTAATGTGATATTATTCTGTTGGAAACGAATAAAGTTTTATTGCCTTGTGTATACACGAAGTAAATCATTAATTTCAAAACAGACTTCGCTTAACTCGGCTTTTTGGCTTGAGAGTTTCTCTTCGTCTCGTCACGACTTTACAAACTTTGCTTTTATCCTAATTTGTGAATTAGGTTTGACTTTGCAGAGAATTGCTTGATTTGTAAAAAGAAAAACAAATACATTTTAATTTATCTGCACGTGGGTTACTAAAATCATGGAAATGCGAAATTCTGTACAGGCGAAACTATCTTATAGATTTAAAAAAAATTCAAAATTAAAAGAATCTTGCAATTGTTTCTTATCAAATTAAGTTAACATTGTGTGTCTTCAATTTTGTCAATAAATTTCATAAGGTTTAGACTATTTGGAGATGAAAATTTCGAGGTAAAAGGTTTTTCATTAAATAAAAGCTCGATAGGATAAGAAAATCGGTAACGTAACTTGGTTACGTGCTGGTACAGACTTAATTGGTTGGAAAGTCAGTTATCTGGAGCAAAGACAATGGTCATTTTCTCCGTGGACAGTGTAAACTAAACTTGGGCAGTGATATAAGCAAGAAAGTCGAAAGGATGGAGAGCGGCGGAGTATCGTGCGGTAAAGGATTACATTGTTCGGTATAAAGTGATGGAGTTGGTACGCCTGATACATATACAATGTGGGCCAGAGAAGGAAAGCATAGCGGAATTGCAGCGTCACGTACCGAGAGAAAAGCGGATGGTACTCTGAATGAAGAGCACAGCGAGACATTCGAGATAGCGAAAGCTTGATGTTCTTGATAGCGCGACGGCGGCAATACGCTGCCGAAGGAAATGTTACAACGAGCTCGTGGTGAGTAGAAGCGAACAATTGAGAAACCCGAGCGAACGAGAGAATCTTCTCGTGCATTTGCGTCGTTATCGCGAAAGACAAACGCACCAGTGAAATTCCATTTCGCTCGTGGATTGCGTTTCCCAATGTGCGACGCCCGCGCTCTTCTTGATTCGCGATGTCGATGGGTTATACACAGACTTGCTCTCCAAGACACCAGCTACCTTCTCGCTACCTCTTTCGCGACTCCCTCACCATCGCGACCTACTATCATTCAATTGAGCACCGTCCCTACAATCGCGTACTACCGATCTTTGCAATGTTGACTTGGCACACATCTGCCGCAGCATTTTCTCAAATCACACTCCTCTCTCCTCCAGCCACCAAGCGCGATCGACTAAAATTACATATTAACTTTGAATTTAAATTACAGCTGCATAAACGTCAGCTCGACATTTTTCCCGATTAATTGGTTAGATCAATCAAGTAGTTCGTTTCGCCAACCAAGGAATGAACTTCCGAAAAGCGCGTACCTTCGATATCTGTCGTTCTGAAATTTTTTACACTAATGTATTTCGACCTTTTGACCACGACGATGATTATAAAAATGTCGTCGGCATTATATCTGTATAAAAACTGTATAAAAATGTATTCTCTAGCCTAACATAAAAGAACCTAAAAAACCTAACCTAAATAAATCATAAACAACTAATCTGAGGGAAACCATTTCATCCTTTTATACTCAAAATATTATTTACCCCAATGTTCGGTATCGGAAAGAGCGTCTTTCGGAAGGACATCCAAATATGGACTGCTAAGAATGTTTGCAGATTTCAATAACCGAAAATTTAATTAATTAATTAGCTGATATATTAGAGTTCGAATTAAAAATAAATATTTTTAAGAATGTAAGATTTGAAAGGTGCTAGGATCCATCAAAGCTAACGCATTGATAGAAAGCCGGAAGTCGTAACAGAACTGTTTCATTTTTCCGAACATGTGACGTATCGTTTCAATCGTCCAGCTATTCCTACAATGGCCCAGAAAAAAATTGAATAATGGTGTCGTTGGGGCGCATGTATGGAAAATGGCGTCAACTGATGTAACACGGTGACAGGTTCTGTATCTACAATCGTTGGTTTAATCCGCGTTTCCTTCCTCCGTGTGTGTTTGTGTGTTACGATCGCGTGTATATATATGTATATCCACGTTAAGGTTTTTGGAATCACTTTTACGGCCAGCTTGTCGCAATCCTGACGATTGTTGGAATCCCCTGTGGGTTATTCTCTCTGTCTCTGTCTCCGATCATCGTGATCGAATCTATTTTCGTGATCCCTCGCAATGGGGTTTCGTAATTACTCCGTGCATTTCCGCTTTCAAGGGAGCAACACCAGGGCTTTTCGACTCGTCCTCTTTCCCTTTGCCCATGACCTACGATACCTCGACACTGCAGATTGATTCTCCCTTTTATGTGGTCGAGAGCTTCGTGTTTCTGCATTTCTACGCTTCGTATTTCTCGGCTCAATTCCCTCAATAATACAAATCTCTCGCCATTGAAGTTTCGTACCGTTTGTCACGTGACCTTTGTCAGTAGTTTAATCATGTTTTTTAAATATTTTTGATTATTCTACTTCATTTCAATGAATGGAATTATGGGTTTTCACGAATTGTGAAGGAGTGAATGAAGATGATAAAAATGATTGAATCAAATATAGGGGATTTTTTTACTCATTGGTAAACTTATTATTTTCTTTCTAATTTTTTCATAATTTACATTGGTATCCTAGGAGTATATTAGAAAATTTGTAGAGTGGAAGAATACATACATGGGACATTTTTCATCCGTGTAGTCATTGTATTGAAAAAGAAATATATGAATTAATATTTGATTTTTTCTTTCTAATCGAGAGACTTCTAATTTTATCCCTCTTATTATTACTGCTGTTGTAAAAAACTGTGCACAAATCAAAGGTTCTTTGATCATAGCCTTGCTCATTAATAAATCCAATTTTAGTTGCGCAAAGCTGCGAGTAGATGATGCTGGTCTCAAAGAAAAGTTGGTGTGCCTACGAAAATACGGTTGGTCGATGCATGGACTCGATGCAACGCTGTTCGAATTATTCAACAGTAAAGCACGCTGACCTCGTTCGACTCTCGCATCATAGATCGATCCTCGATGAGACGAGTTTCGTGCAAATAATCCTCAACCGTATCTATACGATACCTGAATTATTCCGTTAGCCTACTTATAGGCGCGACTACGCGACGACTACTTTGTCGGAATATATTTTGTACATTCGATGGACTTGCACTGCGAAGTTGGAGAATATTACTACTAATTCAAAGAACATGGTTGGTTATTCAATTCATTATAAACGAATATCCATATTTTACACAGATTCAAAATAATTTTTTGTTGCTTCAACAAAAAATGTTCATCCATAGTGAAGAGTAATTATTATACTATTCTATTCTAAACTAAGTTAACAAAAAAAATTCGGCAAAATTGATTTCTTGAGAAAAGCACATGAATGTGAATACTAACAAATTCCCATTATAAAATACAAATTCACGTTATATGAACTTTTTGTTAAAATAACGTTAATTCAAATTTAGATCTCGTGTGTTTTAATTGACAAAGTACACTCGCGGAAAGGGAAATGTATAATATGCGATGAGTGAAGTCTGTAATCAAAATTCTCCGGCAATTAATTCGAGATTCATTTAACGGGTTAGTGCGGAGAGTACGGCGTGGGTGGTTAAAGTATACGCTTTTCACACAAGGATGCAGTGACACGCAATTTAAAAAAATATCAAGCTCTCACGAGGGTCAACATCGTGGACTCTAAATTAAGCAGATCTTAAGGTACTTCCCACTTTATTTACTTATATTTGGATCATGCCGAATTCTCGGGGGGTTTTTTTTTTTTTTAGTAAAATTAAACTCAAAGAGAAAACTTGAGAGGATAAGTGTCGAGCGAAATTCACAGTAAAAAGTAGCTGTGCAGTAAGTTGGCCTCGTTGGCCTTTCTCACTCTCGTGGGAAAAGCTGAGCGAGGGATGATACGCAAACGCTCGTATAATCGACCGGCCGTGAAATTACATCGGCGCCAGGCATTAACCTTTATAAGAATAAAATTGCTGCTGGTTTCAACCTGGGAATTAGTTTCTTTCGCTCCATTTTTACGTCAACGCTTCTCCTAAGCAAAGAAAAAAAAAACTTAGTTGGAGATAACTGAACATAGGTCGACTTAAGGTTCGTCGATAACAACGTGTAGTTAATAAAATTGAAAATTGTTGAATAAACTTGGATGTGGTATTTAGATTCAAGTAGATAATATATTAATGAATCGTAATAAAAATAAGACAAGTCCTAGAATTAAAATATTTCATCAAAAATTACCCAAACTATTTTAAATAATAGAGGAGTGATTGGAGATTGTAATGGGATTTTTCGGAATTGATTAGGCTTGAAAAATGACATGTCAGAAATTGAAAAAAGTGGATGTCAAATTTTTTTTTCAGATTTTTCAATCTGGGGTAAACATTGCAACATTTTTTTGCCCTTTCTGTCATTATATTGTGCTTTACACAAATGTTGATGAATATTCTTAAGATATTCGTCATCGGCATAAAATTTTATATTTTATTTCTATGTTTTCCAGATGACTCAGCGTCTTACAGACGCTTACGACTTTTGCGACATAGACACAGGTACAGACATGACGAAAATGGGCGTCGAGAAAAGTCGTACGTTCATGTTCGGATGTCTAGGGATGAGCGTTAGAAATGACAGAGACTTTCGCGACTTGCTGCAGTGTGAATCACCATATTCTCATCGTAGTCGCTGAGCTGATGGGGAGCTTGGAAAACGATTTTCCTTCACCGTCCCAAGTTTCTACTTTGCCGTGAACGAGAACTCTTACTATTCGTAGATATTATCCGTCGCTTTAAATCATTTGTCGCGACTCATGTAAAAATAGATTCATTCGCACCTACTTTGATGCCTATACGTGAGATTTTCACTTATCACGATCGTGACTTGAGTCTCTTTGCTTCTTCACAATGGACTACATATTTCTCCATCAAGAGTGTTATATTTTTAGAAACTGGTCTAATGAAAAATTTTTGTTATGATTTTTTACCTGTCTGAACAATTTTTCTGTAACTAATTTTGAACGGTTTTAATTGTAAAATTCGACATCTAAAATGAAGGCATTTTTTCAAAGGAATTAGCTATTTCTAGAGGTGCATACTTTGGTGCATTTTTATACACGAAATATTTATCAATAGTGTTTGAAAAAAAACATTAAATTATTTTTAGAATTATTTGTAGACATGACACAACAAAATATTCCCTCGAATATAATATTTGTTACCTCTGCAATTTTACCACTGAAAATTAAACGATTGAATACGACAATTATCTTTTTCAATGAAATTCAGCGGACGGTTTTAGCAGCACTACCGAGTATTTAGTAGGGAGAAAAATGAAACCCATGTTCTCCGATTCTGTGAAACATTCCTTAAGTAAATTGTAACCCGAAACTTAGGCATCAAATTCAATGATTGTGGAGCAAATATCATTTGCAACGTGATCCCCGTTACACTTGAAATAATGAAGAGAAATCCAATTCCAAGCTCACGGACATTTGATATTTCAACAGCGAAGCAAAGCTTTCGCAATACGGTTCGAATTTAGCTGAGTGTCAAATCCACCTGCAGGTGTATTCGCGTTATTACAAAGATGAGAATACATCTCAACACAAAATTGAAAGAAACGACATGTTTCAAAGGAGATAAAAATAAATCAGCTTGCGAGTAGCACTCGGCGAACAGCTCTTAGCTCTTAACCCAAGAATTATTTCACTTTTTTTTTGCTCTCAGTGCAGAATGAATTTTTCAACAAAATTTCATTTAATATTTCGCCTGCAGAGTATGACGGTTTTTTTTGGGGTTGGTCCACCCTCATCGTACCTCAACAGTCGAGGGGTGAGTTTTTGTCACCCCCTCAGGACATTCGCAGTTTGTGAATTATTTCTTTCTTTATTTTTTATTCCACAGTCCCGAAGCATTTTTTTTTTTTTTTTTTGCAAAAAGGTAGAGAGGCACCAGCTCTTTTAGCCCCATAGTCATCCCCTTTCTTCTATTCGTCTCTGGCCAACCCCAACGTGTGTGTGCGAGTGTGGGGACTCGAAAAAAATGCAATAGGATCGAGAGAGAAAACGGTAACGCCCTCTTCGTCGTTTCGGAAGAATAAATTCCACGAAATGGGTACACGTTGTGAAAAATGACGGCACGTATAAATGGTGACACCTTCCGTGCCGTGAGGCATTGGACTGCCCGGGCTTTTACTGTGTCACTATGCTGTTATACCTTCACTATACCTTTTCATGTATATAGTGCTACTTGCGCCGCTACTTGCTACAGAATTGTGGCAGTAGTTGCGTATATAGTAATAGTATGTAATACTGCTTTATGTGCAACGCGATACTCTTCTTTTCTCGCTCACTCGCTCGTCTCTTATCGTGATTTTGTCCAAGTAACGGTCCAATAAAAGGTTAGGTACAAATCGGCTCAACAATTCAGACGATATACCTTCGACCGACGTAAGCTTTACAATAACTGCTGCAGGTGATACAGCGACTCGGAGTACGACTCCCTTAAGAACCCTCGTATTCACCGGTGGCATCTCAAGATTAAAGATTTTCCACGTTTTACCGCTGTTTAATAGTCAACTTTACGCTCTTTATTCGTTTAAAGTAAATCCGTATTCTATTTTAGAGGAGATGGAATAATTGTTTCAGAATAGTTATAAATATGTATTTAAGATTATTTAAGTTTAGACACAAATACAGATTACCAGAATTAAAATGAGAAATGGCTGGATATCGGTATTTGAGTATATAAATATTGTGTGTAATTTTATATCACGGGTAAAGAAAACTCTTTCATACAACGTGGAATATTGAATTAAATATGCACGTGAGATGTATATTTATAATGCTTTCTAGTGAATCCTATGAAAATTGGGAAATTTGGTTGGAACAATTCCAATTTTACTTCACTTATGTATTAGGTGTGATAAATTTAACAGCTAATTAGCTGTTGAATATAATGTTTGTGTAATGTAAAATTGGAAACTTTTCTGACCGTGTAAAATCAGTGATTTTGTTCTATAAGTCTGACAGTAAAGCATTTCCACCTTTTTTGGAAGCAGGATTTTTTGACAAAAATAATGACATTCGTTTTTCTTTATACTAGGTGAGAAAGGAACAATGGTGTTTAAGGGAGACGGAAGAGATTACGATACACGCAAGAGTCGACCGACATTTGGATTGAATGGACGGTTACGACAACGACGGGACGAAGGGTCACGTCACAAAACTTTTGCATTAGTACGTACGTGGAAGAGATATCCCCGAGCCCAGATCTCAGCAATGTAACAGGAGCTCGTATCGTCCAATCAGGGTCGGATACGGTACTCCAGTAACTTCGCGCAGTCCCTTATCACGAATTAAGGGACGACCGTCGTTATCCCCTGTGAAAGCAAATTGATGCTATACAAAGATAAACAGATTAAGGAGCGAAAACGAAACGTATGTATATCCTAAACTTTCGATGTAGGTCAGAATTTTCATATTTTAAAACAACGTCGAAATTTCTTATATAATCCTTTTTGATAATCTTATAAATCCGATTAAACAAAAGACGACGAACAAAACGGACCCTTTTGTGAAAGCTCGTCATTTTCAGCAGAATTTATAACTTTTTTTAATTAAATATTTTTTATTAAATATAGAACAATATGGAAAAAGGACTTTTAGGATATGCTCAAAAATATTAGCATGACTTCGATAAATCACACAGCAAACATTTTTTGTCCATCTAGTATAAAATTGCAGGAAATAATTAATAAAATTATTTTAAAAGGTTTTTATTTTAAATGTATAAAATAATTGTAATATTTTAATACAACTTTGATAATAAAATAATCAATGTAATAACTGACAATACAATTGCTGTGGATGTTGATTGAATAAATAAATGAAATATGTTGGTTAAACTTGTGAATGACCCGGAAATTCAATGGTTTGGTATTTACATAATATACCTCGTTTTCTCGTTTCGCTATAGAAAATACTGAAAGGGATATAAGGGATGTAGGGAAGCTTAGCTATTCAGCGCAGGAGCTCGCCGAGCGTTCAAAGGATTATTAATTAAAAAGCAGTTGCTTTTACTGTCGTTACGGGCGCGTAAAGTGTCGCTTTCAGATCTAAAACGAAAGAGGATCAGGCGAGAGGAACAAGCGAACGTGAAGGACTTGCTCTCGGCGTCATCGATCAATCCCGAAAAGCGCCGTGTTTGCAAGTTCAACTTACGAGCAGGCGCTTCAACGACAGATACACAGAGAGGGACCAATGGCAAAGAATCCTTCGTCACTACCGCTTTATAAAATATATAAAGCATTCCCTGTCATATCAACTCCATTTTGTGCAACTAAAATGTTTTCAGTTACATTAATAACATGGAAAATCACTAAATTTGTCATTTCCCTCTTAATTATATAAAACTGACGACAATACATGCGTAACCCATAAATAAAAATTTTGTGCAAAAAAAGACTAAAAATTGTTTTCCAAAGATTTTAAAGTTGGGGTACTCATTAATATAATTTTTTTTTTACTTGATTAGATATTTTGTATTCCGCTTGAAATGTGATATAGACTATATCAACATTTATAAAACGTATAAAAAATGTACAGACACCGAAAAAAATATTTGGAGATTTGAAAAACATTAAAAAATAAATAAAACGGCTGAACAGACGGAGAATATCCTATATATGCTATATAGGCACATATCTACGCACAATACATATATGTATATATATATTTTTCTCACCCTCTAGACTCTGCTTCGCTTCTCACTTTCAGCCCTTTCCATTCCGTCTCTCTCGCACCAGAGAGTTGATGTATCTCATCGCCACACGACACTAGAGGTGATGAAGGGGGAGGGAGAGAGAGAGAGACAAAGACGAAGAGAGAGGCACGTGTCTCGTCCATTCGCGTGCATCCAACGAGAATCCCTCAGAGTTGCCTCACCTACTTCCGCTTCAGTCTTGCCGAGTGTCGAGGGGAACGAGGCGCGGGTAAATATGTTTGTATGTATACGTATATATATATATATATACATATAAGGTATTCTCTGTCAGTCATTCCACTTTTTTTTTCCTCAAACTCTGATAGTTACACGTACCATTCGATTTAACTACTGTTTGAGATTGTTTCCTGTAATTTCTTACAGCTTCATTTTCTGACGAATGTAAAAACTCGCCCTGTTTTATTGGGTATCCCTCAGTACGTCTATAGGGTTTTACTATCTCTTCCCTTTTATCCCCTATTTCATGCCTCAAAATTTAGAACCTCTATTTTATCATTTTTTTATACGTGGAACAGTAAAATCAGATGAGAAAAATTATGTAAATTCGTTCGTTTAGGATCTTTTAATGTGATGATAAATTTTTTGTGAAACAAAAGATGCTGTACGAATCATCAATTCATTTTTTTTCTATAATTGAATAAATTGTTTATTAGTAAAAAAGGAATTGTCAGGAAGTAATAAAATTGAACGAATTGAAAACATGGGAGATTTAGAAAAAAATGGATGCATTTACAGAGAATAACCTATATATATCCACTCGAGCAGATACTTGGTGAATGTATAGCGCGTATATCTGCCATAGGTTGGAATATAGTTCTTGATATTTTTCGTTTTACTATTCTTACCGAGCGTCGTGTAATATTGGATTCGATATACTCGTCTTCCGGAGTACTTTCCTGTCGGGAAGAAGTAAAAGAAAATTCGCCCGTATTCCTATTCACCTGGAAAAATGTTTTCTTCTGTTTGCCGTGCACTCTCTTGCTTGGCGCGCCATCCGACGGTTGATTTCCCACAACCGTTGCTCCTTGCTTCTTATTTTTCTATCTTTGCTTCCGCTATAATTCTCGTAATAGGATTCCCGTGGTGGTGGTGGTGGTTCGAACCAAGTATATCAAAGGCTGTTGTGCGCCAGCGAAGATCCGTTCCTCAGAATGGCTCTCTAATTAGCTAGAACAGGGTTTAAACGAGAAACACGTGAATAAACGGGTTGAAGATGAGACGAAATGGCGGCGCAGTTAAAGAACTGGAGACCGGACGCACTGGAAGTCATTCGTTTCTATAATTGGATCTTTCTATTCGTGCTTCGAATCGCCTCTAGGATATTCGCTCCAGTCATCAATTACACTAAACTTCAGTAACGCTGTGTAAAATGTCAAGCTTAAAATAAAATGAAAATATGATCCATCATTTTAGGAACAACTTTTGAAAATATCAGTCGGTAAAACTGACATTTTTTCTAATTACCTTTTTCTTGCAATTATAAATTTATCCAATTTATATCCAACAAATTTTCGTTTGTCGTATCATTATTATCAGAAATTTTTGAAGCGTGCAATTTTTTTCGCTTCTTTCGATTCATCCACAAATTCCGAAATTTCAAAGGTCGTAAAAAACCGTTGATCTTTCATAAAAATATAACATGAAAAGTATTAGAATTAATCGTAATGATTTATTGAGTCAATTGAAAAAAAAACCTGTGATATATTCTCGATATTATCGATTATTTCGATTTGGGCCTTCCTAGAATTTCTCGGTAGAAGCGTCGATTCCTGGAAAAATGTAAACAAACGACGGTTGGCGGCGACGCTCTAGCGCCCGCTCTTTTGTTTTTTCTCGCGCTTGCCATTGGCAGTTACGTTCGGGCTCTCGCGCAGCGATGTGCGTAGGTATTAGACACAATAATTGAATCGTTTGATCTTTGCGTTCGTGCGAGTGAGATATTAAGGAACGATAATCCGCTTATCCAGTAGAATCCTTACGATTTAATCGAGATCAAGTATTTCGGTAATAAGCCGATTTTTAAGATAACGAGGTAGCAAATACGCGTGCTGACCTGCGCGACCGGAAGTTCAACAGCGCTGCGAGTTATATCAACAACAACGGTCACGATAGGCGAATAACGGACTTTTTAATACTTGGCGTCGCGACGCTACTGCGTCTCTTTGATAAGATTCGCCCGATATCTCACCCTAATCAGGCGAATATTATATTTTACGAGTCGTCGAGATTTCTATTTTTATTGACTTAAATTATCATTATTACAAATCCATCGAAAAAAATTATCAGTTTAATTTGGATGATGCCCTTATTTTTTTTTCGCAAACATCGCACAAATCGTAATAATTTACTGAGTTAATAGATAATACACGTTATATATTTGTGACATTTTCCATAATTTCGATTCAGTCTTTCTTAGAATTCTATAGTGAGCGTGCTACTCTAAGGGGAAAAAATGCAATCAAGAAGACGATTGGCAGTGACGCTTTACCAATCACCGCTGCTTTCTTAGTTTACTCTCGCGTCGTCCTTTGTGCTCACGGCGACAGTTACGCTCGGGTTTTTTGCGCGCGCATCACCGTATGAAACTCAATAATCAAATCATTATTAAGAGTCGCGACAGCGACTCGACGCCAAGTAAAATTTATCGATAAAAAGTGTTCAAATAGTTCGTTCTTCTGTCGCGAGTGAAATGTTAGGAGATGATGAACCGAATTTCCAGTGGACTCCTCTTCAAATGGGTGAGTTGAGTATTTTTTAAACGAGTGATTAATGAGCAGACGATCGAGATATTTTGTGTCCAAGCAGGCACAAGTATTATATTTTTACACTTTCATTTTTATTGAATACAAATTTTTATTGTTTCGATGAGAATTTTAAATCCTGTTAAGAATGTCGAATTTACAACAAGAACAAAAATCAGGAAATATTCAGACAGTTCGAAAAGGAGAATCTATGATTTTTTTTTGTACGTACCTCTAATTCTTTAGCAAATGCGTTGCCTTATTTGTTACAACATTTTTAACCTCTTTGAAAAATGTCGCATGATATCGACGGATATTGAGACAGATCGATGAGGAATATTGATATCTTTTATTTGGACCTTCCCCTGATTTTTTAGTAAGCGCGTCGTTGGCGGGACAAAGTAAACAAGCAGACGGTTGGTTGTGACGCTTCACCAATTACCGCCCCTTTCTTTGTTTTCGCCGCGCTGCCTTCGATCCTTACGGCGACAGTTACGCTCGGGCTTTCGTGCGCAGATGACCATATCAAACGCAATAATTAACTCGTTACTTCTTTATAGCGATATAAAGTATCTCAAAAGTTCGTTCTTGTATTGTTGCAAGTGAATTGTTGAGGAATGATGATTCGAATATCTAGTATAATCCTCTCTAAGTGGGTGATATTAATAATTTTTTTAACGAGTGATTAATGAGCAGCCTATTAAAATAATTCGTCCAACATTTCACGTCTTAACTTGCAGGGATTATATTCGCGAGTTGCGATTTTCATCATTACTGATTTAACATTTTTGTCGTTACTATCCAAATTTTGAATCCTCCTCGAAACGTCGGATAATCAAAGACATCAAATAGAAAACATCAAAACACGTCGAAAGGGTTATTTTATAATTTTACTTCGGGACTTGGTAGAATTTTTTAGTAAACGCGCCGGTATCGAGAGAAAATTTGAACAAAACAGCGATTGACAGTGACGCTCTATGAATTATCGCTCCTTTGTTTGTGTACTCTCGCGTTACCCTTTGTCCTCGCGGTGATAGTTCCGCTCGAACGCCCGCGCGCGGTTGAGCATATTACACTCAATAATTAACTGGTTATTTTTTTTATAAATCGATATGGAGTTTGAATAATTCGCTGTTGCGTGGATGGGAGTGAATATTTGAGGGATGGTGATCCGAATACACAGTAGAATCCTCTCTAAGTGGGTGAGATTAAGGATTTCTTTAATGAGTGATTAATGAGCAGCCTGTTAAGATAATTCGTCTGACATTTCACGTCTAATCAGGCGGGGGAGGTTATATTCGCGAGTGGGACATTGCCGAGAAGGCTCAGGGGGATAGAAGTGGTCGAGGAAAGCGGGCTAGTATGGGATAGAAGCGTAAGAGGGTTGAGAGCCAAGTTGCGATCTAATTACACCAGAGGTAATTAGTAGTCCCCCTAGTCTTGCGAACCGCTCTCTTGCACCGCGCGTAACACATTAATTGCGCTACATTACGCCACTATGCCAGTGCGGACATCGCACGCGACGAGTATCAAAGCAACGTGAAAGCGCAAAAGTTTGTGCTTTCCCGTATTATGATTCTCCGAAATGAATTCGCGGCCAGAAAAGGCTTCAAACCGTTTCGACTAGTCATCAGTTACTGGTAAGTCCTTATATTATTATTATCATTATTATTCTTTTTCATGCTATCGTTAATTTCTCATGAACTTGAAGCAAATTATTGTATACAATATGATCGTCTTTATAATATTTTACCAATTATTTATACCGAAATTTTTCGGTTCAAGAAAATTATTAAAAAGTCTTAATATTCTCAATTTTATTATTGTGGTTAACATAATAGTAGTCATCAGGTACTGGTCAATCTTTATATTGTTATTATCGTTATCATTATTCTTTATGCTATCGTTGATTTTTCATGAGATTAAACCAGTTGAATGATTGTATAAAATATGATCGTCTTTATGATATTTCACAAACAATTTATACCGGAATTTTCGGTTTAAGAAAATAATTTAAAAATCTCAATATTCTCAATTTTATTATTGTTATCCATGATACGAGTTTGTGTAGTGCTGTTAAAATGCAAATTGTGCAACTGACTACGATGAAAAATCTTGAATATAAAAAAATTACCAATTTCATAGCAATTACAAAATAAAAAAATCCTATAAGAAACACCATGCGAAATTACCGTCTGCATAAATAAATCGCTTCGGGCGGCAATAATTACCATAATAATTCGCTTATTAAAGGGTGGTTGGGCGTTGTAAAAAAATAAGGGTTGTTGTTGGTGAGAAAAACCCGAGAGAGACGTAGATGTAGATTCCACGGTAGATTGTGGAGTTTAAACGGTTACATTTATTGCGACAGGCCGATGCGAGCTGCTCGTGTCGCAGTAGTACATCGTTATGCAGCTATTATACATACTATATGAGCGTGTATTGTGTGCATACCAACGTAACCTCACACGTTCTCTCGTCACGAAGCCATTCGTCGCCCCCATTAAGCCAATTTGAGTTTGGGTGGGCGCCGAGTAGTGTAGGTTCGTGGGGGTCATTGGGCCCCGCTCGGTGCCTCAATAGCCAACAGCATAGCGTACGTAGGTATAGAATGTTAATGTAGGGTGTCGCATGTAAGGATCATAGATGCCAGTCCCAGGCACAACGCACAGCCACTACACGCGTATCCTGCGTATCCGTATAATATGTATATTGTATATGGCACATGAGACGAGGCCTCAAATGCATCCTATAACCCTATACATACCTCGAGAAGGGCCACTCAAAGAGAACGACGTTGGACGCAAGAGAGGGGACCGTCCCAAAGGGTGATTCGACCGCGGAGAATCCCTCCATTCCGCGGACCACAGTCCTGCTCCTCTCTCTCGTCATACCGAAGGGTTGTACGGTGTATAAATGTGCCGCTATAATCATAAGTTTATGATGTGGAACACATAATTATGTAAATACATATTCATGCACGAGAGTTACGCTAACACATGACGAGGAGATAAATTAAAAATAGACGGCTTTCGGGTTGACGCGACAATGCGATTTTATAGTAATTATTGTTTTTGTTTGTTGGTGTGCATTTAGTCGCAATTTTTTGCATACTTTTTGTTAAATCAATTACTTAATTAATTTCAGAAAAACTGGGATTATAATTCGGCATAATTGATGAGCAGAAATGTTTTAAAAAATTTTCACGTTTTTACAATAATGCGAGGTAATGAATTTTTCGCATGGTTGAGAACATGTAGTTTGTTGTTACTTGATAGTTATACAAAATATAGCCGTATATTAGAATCTGAAATAAAATAATTTTGTCAATGGTTTTTTGTTGTTGTTAATGTCGGATATAGGAGAATAGCGTAGTAATAACGATGACAGATTTTATCGCTTTTTTTAAAGCCGATATCTGTACCGTTTATGGAGACGCAATACTAAAAATATACGTTTACGATGCGGAGTAAAATGCAGTTGTGAACGTATACTCGTGTGTGGGTGTGAAACTGAGTCATGCGATGACGTACGAGGAAAATGAAGTAAAGAATTAATTGATGGATTGACGGTACACATTGTCGTTATTTATTTTCGAGATAATTTTATGAAATCTGGATATAATGCCCAGATCCATACCCATCTGCTCTTAATGACCTGGTCAAGGACATAAAAATAAATGGTAAAGTCATTAGTAAGCTCCTAAAGTTTCGACCAAAAACACAACCCCAGTAAAATACAATATGTACGGGATTTTCCATTTTAGATGAGCAGATGATTTTTTTATGTACTTATATTATGATCACTCTATTTCTTCACAACTTTTACAACTCTTTATGTCTTTCAGTCATATGTCAACGGTATTTCTGATGGGAGTCGTGATGAAAAAAATTGCGAGGCCATGAAAATCCGGTTCCAATTGATGTGATGAAATGTTTATCAACAATAAATACAATATTAATTCCATATTGCATTTCACTCGTTGGTTAAATGGCCAATATCTGCACGGTTATTACACGGATGATACTATAACCTATGCAGGTAAATATATCACGTACGAAAGCAACGAGCCATAGATACGAGAGTGGATATATACATATATGTGCATCGGTTTCGAAGCAGCAATAGAGGAACACACGAGTTGAGCGAGTACGCCTGGAAATAGATTGGCGTATTTCTATCCAGCGTGTGTATCTATTTATATGAGACCTTGGAGGCATTGCCGAGGTTATACGAGTGCCGAGGGTTGCAGGAGGAAAAGCTACGGGACTGAGCAAGACGGAATACGGTTCGATAGCCAATAGCAGTGCTCTAAGTGACGGGCGTGTTACCAAAGGGGTTACACTCCTTTCAAACTCTCTTTACACAATGTGCTATAGCAATATATCATTATTATTATTTTTATTACTACTGCAAAAAGCTTGGTAACGATGCGCAGCTCGTTCAACGCGATTGTCATATTACGTAGAATCTAAACCGGGTAAAAGTACTAACGTTATGAGATAATAAAGTGACAAGAAGAACGAAAATACTTTCGCGCAAGCTTGCACAGCATTTGGTGACTCTTTTCCAATTGTCTGCTCGGTATCTCCCCTGGAACTCAAGAGAACATACGAACTAACGTCAATGACGCTGTCGTTCTACTTCTTTTAGACGATTCCTCTAACTGACTTCATAGATAGTAACGTTAGGTGCACTACCGACTTGCGGAATGACTCGATTGAGGTTCAGCACTTGCTGTTCTCACTCTGATACCATTCCCTTGTGATACTGCTTCTTGGCTGGTACAGATTGTTTTCCGAGAAAAAATTGTTGGAAATTGTGTATTTTTATCTGAAAAAATATGTTTACCACTACAAAAAATTGTTACCTATAATTGAAGCAATATATTTGTAATTTATATTTTGTAAAATTTGTCAAGTTAGATATGGTATTTATAAAAAATAGACATTTCGATTTCACCACTTTCTTTTTTTCTG
This sequence comes from Tromatobia lineatoria, assembly GCA_949699805.1. Lineage (NCBI taxonomy): Eukaryota > Metazoa > Arthropoda > Insecta > Hymenoptera > Ichneumonidae > Tromatobia > Tromatobia lineatoria. The sequence goes on from OX453045.1 coordinate 1,081,639, forward strand.
CCTGAGCGTTTTTGTCATAGGCTTAGTAAGTATATAAGTAGTTGGAGTCTGACACATGAATCGTCACCGATCATTTCTTCTTTTGTCGCATTCTTCACCCTTCTCATTGCTCTGTTATTTCTTAATTTGCATCCACCGAATAGATTATAATTGTTGATTTATCCTAATGCAGTCGCGGGATTGGAACCACGGGTAAAACAACGTTATGGCTACTTTATATATATATATATGTATAGAGCTTGGTATAAGAGAGTTAAATAATCTATGCGGAACTCCTGGCACTGCTGTTGCTGGCCGCTACTGCTGGGGAACATTTTCCGGGGTTATATGCGATAGGATTCTACTACTAGCGTATATACGAGCTTCCCTCGGGATAGCGAACGAGAGAAGCGAAGAGAGTACTGCAGCAGCCTCGGGCACTGCACTGTGTCGACGAGGACGTTGAGGACTATGAGCTCTGCTTCCGGTCGGTCACGAGAGAGACTCCGACGAAAACGCGTACCGCCTGTACACTTCACCAAAGTCTCATTCGATGTTGCTCCTCGCGTATAATGCGAGCGAGCCTAATTTTTTTTTTTTTTTTTTTTTTTCATGCCGAATTTCCCTCTTCATCATCATTCTTAATGGGATATTTTTCACCTAAAAACACCTGTCAATCATTTGTTGACGGATTTTGAAGCAGAGTGATTTTCTGCCATTTATAAATGCAGAACTCACAGATCCGACTTCCGGATGGTCGAAGTCACAAAAAAAAGTGTCCTTAAGATATCGAATTTTCCTCTTCATCATTATTTTTAAGTACATTGTACTCGTGAAAACACCGGCTTTAATCATTTTTGCGGTGATTAAAAAAAGAGTGATTTTTGGCCGTTTCTCATTGCAGAATTTACCGATCCGACATATGGTCGACCAAACCATTAAAAAAAATTGTTCTTCAAGATATCGAATTTTCGTCTTCACCATTATTCTCAATATATTGTAGCTACCCCTGAAAACCCCCGTTTCAAACTTTTTCAATCGCGATTTTGGAAAAAGTGACTGTCGGTTATTTCTAGTTCCCGAACATAAAAATAGTCACAAGCACCAAAATAATAGAATGCACTTTTTGTGGTTGCTTGCAGTTTTCTGATGTCGCATTGAAATGTTTCGTTCAACAGTAGCGAAAACTTTTTCCTGCTTGTTGTTAAAATGTACTGTTACCCGGCTGTTGGCTATAACTATTTAGGAATGTTTTTTTATTCGTGAGTTTTATTCGTGATAGAAAAAGTAATCTATAGCTAAATGCTCAAAGCATATCCATTAAAGAGTCTGGTGTATTAGGTAGTGTTTGCTGCCGAGCATCCAATTACAAGTTAGGAAAAGTTGTGGAACTGTACGTCGTCGCGACTAAGAGATAGGACGATGGTATTGGTCGAAGGTCGGTGAAACGTGGGACGTATAGGGTTTCTGGATTTCCGCGAAACGTCTCATCAGCATAAGTCGGGAGCTCGTCCGGTTTCTCCGAAAAATCGCTCTGGATTATATATAAATATACACATATATATTTTATAAAGCTACAGCCGAGCCGTCTTCAACATATTCATTAATGGACTTAGGTTAGCCCGGAAGTTTTCTCAAGACGCGCACGAACAACTTTCTGACTTTTGCCCTGCTATCCCAATTCCCGAGAGTTATTGGCCGCATATGAAGCATTCTATGTCAAATCAGCTACTATAAATGTAGAAATACTCTTTCACCACTTGATATACGTACATATATAACTTACTCTGTTAATTTTTTCATAGATTCTACAAAGTTAAGAGCAAAATAAATAATGTATGGATGCATAAAAATATCTTTTAAAAATTCTGTCTGTACAGAGTCTGGCGAAGAATGGTGTATATACAGTTCTCGTGGAGGAATCGACACCGCAGTGGGTCTCAGAAGGATACGTTTTTCTGACGTATACGTGTCACAAATTCTCGATGCGTCCTTCGCCGGGTCATCATCTACTTCTTTATTTCCTTGTATTCCTTTCCCTTTTTGTTTTCTTGTCTCCTTCTCTGCTCGATCAACGTGGACATCGACTCACTTGAGTACAATCTCTTCCGGCTTTTGATGCCTGCTGGCGAGGCGCCCTTCTTCTCCCTATTGACTACCAGTCCTATGGTTCTATGGTAGAGCACACTTATCCCTCGAGCAATCGAGCGGTCGAAAGCCTCTTACCTTCACGAATGCCCGGGTATTAGGACGCCAACGAAAATAAACATACAAAGGTACAGTCAAGTGTCGCTGAGCATATAGAGATAAGTACGAAAGCATCTCGATTGTATTGAAACAATATCCAGTGGCATTTAACGTCTTAGTTTCTCATCAACAAAATCGTGGTTAAGAGTGAAGATTTTCATTGTTTTTAAATTCGAGTATTTTACGTGTGAATAATACGAAAATGGTGTGAGTTTGATAAATTGATTTTTGTTCTGCCCTACATCATAATAGAAGGAATAAAAATAACACAATTCGAGAATCGCGACATTACGGATTCGATCGAGAATATGACATACACTCATCGTTTATTATTTGGATCGTGAACGGTGTTGTGTTACTCTTCTATTTCGGTTACCGAATCGAAGGTGATCGATCATTTTCCAATATCAAAATGCTGACGCAACTAGACAGACCCCAAGTTGATGAGACAATACTTTTTATCACGATGGAAATCGAATGGTTTGAGGTCATACGTAAATCGATATACATATATATCATATCTGTGACTCGAAGTGTCATCCAATGGTTTTATTTTTCCATTGAATTTGATTCTAGAGAAAACATACAGCGCAAATATATTTCGGTTATTTACTTTTTTTTTCTGAAGGTCAATAAAGTTTACCTTCGGTTCATTTATCAATTCAAGCGTGAAACAAAGATTTCCTGTTGCCATATATAATGATAATCAAATGTCGATGTCCTTAAATATCAGTCGATTTACATTTCAGAAGTGATCTTCATTTTGATTATGCAATATTTTGACTTTTGTTTTGTCACTGAATTAATTTGGATGTTCATTTTTCTAGAATTTCTTTCTGTATCGAGTGGTTATTGCAGAATGCGGATTCATGGCTCTTAAAATATTGTCGGATTTTACTCGAAGGATTATTTCCACAAAATACCATCATGAAATTTGGTACAACGCAGTTTCAATAGAAGCTTAGACGTTGTTTGAAGAGAGGCTTGTCTTGTGTGTGTGTATGTTTTACCCGCTATCGAGAATCAAGCGTTTTCGTGTAACATACCTTTCTACGAAGAGGTACGCCTTTGGATAGTCTGCTTGAAAGCTACGTCAGTAATATATTGTCTCACCTTCCCTTCTCGTGGCTTTCCCAGTTGTTTGCATTGTCGTGTACCAACGAGAGTACAAGCTTTGCCACAATGAAGTTTGTAACATAAATTTTGCATAAAGGGTTGAAAGTGGGGTTTAAAGAAGCAAAGAAGTGAGTTTCAGGGTTTGGTGAAGGTTGTATACTTTTCCCTGCTGCAAAGAATATTATGTCAAGAACTCAATACATTTTAGCTTGTTGTTATGATTCTCCGGATGAAAATGTGTTCTGAATGCTCGAGTTAACAGATAAGCAAGCTCTGCAAATATTCCACAACGTTTATTATATCGTCGCACGCGAAAAAATCGTAAAAGGTTATTAAATGGTATTACCAAACTTCCGCTTTCTCTGCATAGAAGGAGCTTTGTCTACATTTGAAAAAATAAAATAATTGAGTGTCTAGATTTTCGCGTACATATTATTATTCCGGATCCTGTGTGGACTAATAACTTTTCCTGCTATGTCAACGGAATGCATTTGCTGTGTCATCTGTCATAAATATGTATATAGACATAGTTCATTAGAATTTATATTATAGAAGTACATTTTACACGAGTCAATAAGACAAGGGCCGTTTGCGGGTACAGCTTTACCTTGGGACGTTTTGCCAATAACGTCAATACTAAGCACGTTAAGTACGTGCTCTTCTCTCCACACAGCTGCAGCCGCGCACAAGGGGTTTCATTCGCTCACTCGTTCTCCCTTTCGCGTTGAAACACCCTCTCATCCCATATACACAGTGTATTGCCGAGGACTAGTGGATAGAAAGCGATGGTGGATCGAGCGAGTGAGAATCGCGGTCCCGCTGTGCGTTCGTGCGCGTTTACCTTCGGATGCTTCTGCCATTATCTTAATTAAACGTCACTGTGTGAATGTAACTACTTTGCGAGGGACGGGAGAGCTTGCGCGTCACCAGGACGAGAGCTTTTCCTGTTTTCTCTTCTGTATATATGTACCAAATATATATATGTATATATATATATATATGTTGCACCCTCGAGTTGCCCGAAGCTCGACGAGGCAATTTTAGTTGTGTTGTACTTGATCAGCTGCTCTTCAATAGCTCGCCCCACTATGACTCAAAGTATACAAACCAAAAATAAGGTAGACTAATATTATGCTTTCGGGCAGGTCAAGAATATACGTCGTTTTACGGTAATAGTGCGGTTGATTTTTTTTTTGCCTTTGTAAGAACTTTCCACAACCTTCCTGGCCGGACACCGAAAATTTTGGGTGAAGCCTTGATTTTTTAATTTAATTTTCGTGTGAACCGTTTTGCTTGAGAAATTTCGTATGACAAGTGTGACTGATTTGTTTCTTTATATCGTAGGAATAAAATCATAGGCGAACAGGTCGAAAGTTAAAAAATGTTATTCAAATATAGTTATTCTTGAGGGTATATGAATACGAAGGAGTGTAAAGAGAAAGCAAAAAAAACCATGAACGTACTTCATGATTCCACCTTTCAGAAGGCAAAATCTCTGCGAAAGGTGGTAAATAACGTGGAATAAACGTGCAAGATTTTCCGACTCTATTTCCTTCACATTCTCTCATTGCAGGATCCACGAGGATAGTTTATGTCCTCTCCATCGATGCCAACCGGTGACATGTGAGCCCATCTTTGGCACCAATGTGTAACGTACTCAATCTTCTTTAGACTGCAAAACACAGGCCTACTGGTTGGCTGCTTTGGAGATAGATGGCGTGTACCTTTATTCATTTTATTACAGTAGATTCTGATACAGGAATTTCTGTCCAAGTGATGTAGAGCTAGACAAATATTCGTGACTGCTATAAAGGGAGACATACCCCAGAAGGAGAATGTGAATACCGCCCAATCTTCTTTGTCGCACGTCGGAAGAGAGAGCGTAAAGTCGATGCGACGGATACCGAGAAATTTCTTTCATGGTAATAGGAATGGAGTAGAAATAGCTCGCTGGATACACACGAAGTCGCAAGACACTTTCTGCGGAAACTTCAGCTCTTCTATGCTTTGCAATGTTAGACTATGCAGCACTGTCCTGTGTTACACTGGGTTACGTTGTGCTACGCCGTGCTGCACTGTGCCACGCCGTGCTGCACTGTGCCACGCCGTGCTGCACTGTGCCACGCCGTGCTGCACTGTGCCACGCCGTGCTGCACTGTGCCACGCCGTGCTGCACTGTGCCACGCCGTGCCGCACTGTGCCACGCCGTGCTGCACTGTGCCACGCCGTGCGGCACTGTGCCACGCCGTGCGGCACTGTGCCACGCCGTGCGGCACTGTGCCACGCCGTGCGGCACTGTGCCACGCCGTGCTGCACTGTGCCACGCCGTGCTGCACTGTGCCACGCCGTGCTGCACTGTGTACTACTCTATTCGTACGGGAATTTTGGTCGGTTTCAGAACTGGAGAGAAATTTGAGAATTCTGAAGAGACATGCTCGGGGGGAGGTTGCGAACATCGCGTTTCTTTTTCTTCTTTGTCGCCAGAAGGAAGGAATAGCGCAAAGTCATCCGCGCGACGGATCCAAAAGAATTTCTTTAGCAACAGTGGAAATAGCATTGAAACAGTTCGCCGAGTGCCGGCCACAGACGAAGCCGCAAGACACTTTCTTAAAGGCGGGATTCACGCGGAAGGGAAAAACAAAGTTGGGAAAACTGCGATTTGTCTTCTCATTGCCAGGTGAACGAGGAGCGCATTCCACGTTGTTGATGCCACACTGTGGGCTATCTCTGGCTCTGACCCGAGCATTCTGTTGGGCCCCAGGCTCGTCTCGACGAAGTTGCGATGGTTTTCGCCCTATATACCCCACCCCGGGGAAGAAATAATAGCGTGAAACTGACGGCTGTCGGAGGGAAAGAAGTATTTACTGCAGGTCTCGCTCTAACGACTGCCCGAGTTTTCTCCAAGACTCACTCTCTGGGGTCGAATGTTCCCTTCCTCGCTCGCTCGTTCGCTCGCTCGCTCGATCGTGCCTTTTCTTTTCATTGACTTTTTTCTTGTTTTTCCAACGTTTCTTCTACTTTTCTATTTTCTCCGGCTATTCCATCGTTGCAACCGCGTCGAGCATCACTTCCAGCTGTCTGTCGCAGAACGAGCGCCACTGCCTCTTTCTTTGTACGCTCTTTCTGCTAGCCAGATGCGCCAACGTACGAATGACAGTATCGAAGAGCCCGATCGCCAACAGTGTCGACGAGGGTCAAAGGTAACGCGTTTGAATGACGGCCTCGAGCAAAACGATCGGACTCACCCCAAGCCCAACGTCACTTGTGCTTTAGAGACTGTCAGACATAATACTTAGCGATATATGCAATTGATAGAAAAGCCTCTATCTCAAAAAGTGCAGAGCTAGGCCTTATTTTTTTTTCTTCTTTGAAACGTATTTTCATTAAATTGCCATCAAACTCCATATGATCTCTTAACTTTTTTCAAATTTTAAACAATTTTCTTTTATATATTTTTGTCATGGTACTCAATTTTTATAGGCCCAACTCGATCGTGGCAATAATAATGATAATAATAATAATAATAAATCATATTATTATTACATCAGTTTCTGGAATAAGTGAGATAAATAAAGCGTAGCTCATGCCTTGTTAATAAAAATATACATCAGGCAGCTTACGCAACTACGTACCATAGAGTTGACGACGATATTGTAATATCTTACATAGCCGACATAGTACGACGTAGTACAAGGTAGTAAGGTTGTCAGGATTTCCGCAAAGAGCTAACGGGACAACCATAGATGAGGATCTGTCGAGAATAGGAAGCTAAAAATAAAGGAGCGCAAAGCCTGCGGCAGATAATTTTCTTCCATATCTCCGTAGCCATGGGAACGAGCGAGGAAAATGAACATTTCAACAAGCCACAGACTATCTAATACCGGCCTTTCATTAAAAGCATGGATTTTATAGGCACATGCCATACCCGCTAAAAAATAACTTATATCATAACAAAGATTATTTCTATGAAGTCATCTTATTTAAAAAAAAACTGTAAAATATATTTTTTATTTAACTAAAATCCTCTAAAGATTAATATAAATTTTTCAAATTTGTTTATTCTTTGCACATTTTCAGGAAAATATTTAACTCTTGATCCACTCTTTATCAAAGGAAAGGTTAACTATCTCCAACGTTACTGTAAGTTGACGGTAAAAAAAATTATTTATGTATCACACTAATAATAATATTAATTGTATAATGTAGTGCCTATAATAGTGGAAAATTTTAACGAGTTGGGGACAGAACGAATTTATGTAAATTTCATTGCAACGCTTCATAAATCTCGATAAATATTCTTTAGCATCTATCATGGCAGTTGCATATTTGTGGCTTCAGTTGGCTTATGAAAGGTATAAGATGTCGAGAGTGACATCAGGGGAAATAGGAGTTGTTCTGTTATAGGGGATACCACCTTCCAGAAACCGATATTCCCATTCCACATCCTCGGAGAATATACCACTCCCTTTCGCTTGTGTTCACTCTGACGAAGCTCCGCGCTGAAAATCACCCGGGACATTGCTGGTTTCTGTAGTTCGCAGTCGAGTCGTAAGTCCTTCGATTTACCGCACTGCGAACGAATGAAGAAACGAGCGAGCGATTTAGCTCCGGGATATAAAGCCGGGAATCATGTCCCTACCATTTCCCTTGAGCGTATCAACGATACGGGGTGTCTGATGGAGAATTCACTATATAAATTGAAACTCCGAGTGTTCTAGCTACTAAATTGTTTCGACTGCCACGGTGCGTCACTCACTTTTTCTTCTTCCATTTATGATATCCGCGTCTTTTTCCGTATTTATTATTTCCCCGAAAGTCCAATAAAACACTGGCAGGCAGTCGAACACTTTCTAAATTCAAGCCATAATTGAAAAATGTTTTTTTAAATTATTTTTCCGCCGCATTTTTTTTTAAATCGATATTTTATTTTGCGCAAATTACTGCGATTCTTTCAATAGCACAAAGCTTCAATTTTGAAATAACAGTATTGCTTTAAATACTTTTTTTCTATGGCAGATAAAAATCGGTGGACAATACTATTCAAAGTATTCTAATGATTCAGACAAATGCGTATATGTAATTAAATTTTTTTTTTTTTTCATGATATTCAAAGCTGTCATGATTTTTGTTCCCTCGTTTCTTTGAAAATCAAGTAACAGGGCAATCGGCTTTCTAATTACGTTTTTATAATAGTAACACGCACATATTATTTCATAATCAGTAAATTTTTGATAGTTGCACGAAATATTGATTCGCAGTACAATTTTATGATAATAATTTTTTTTATTGTGACATAAGTAATACAGTGCGAAAATGATAGAGATGACGGTACGCGTAAATTTCTTTTTCTTCATAATTTATGGCAATGATGGATTGATTTCAAAATTATGAAAATACTTCTCTCTCCGTTGATGAATACCAAACATATCTCGTGATGGAGAATTCCAATTTCAGTGGCCCAACGCAAAACACTCACACTGACATGCGTAAATTCAATGGAGGTAACTAGAAGTGGTATTCACGAATTTTTTAAATTCCACTGTGGATGTGATTAATCTTTTTTTTTTTCCATTGACTATCGATTTTCTTTTGAAGAAAATTCCAACAATTCTTTTGTCCTCCAGCTCTGCAAATGAATTCCTGGTATTTTTCGGGACGATATGTTTATTAACGCTTTGTTGACTATTCGTGTAGTAATAACGAAAAATGTCATCCAATTGGCTGTCCATATCGCATTGGAACCATTGATGATAGCTTCCGGCGAAGCTAGGACATTCACAACTGAAAAAGAAGGAAATAATAGGCGCATCGAAAAAAAACTTTATACAAGAATTATCGGCTATTTATCGCCTCTCGAATAAAATTAGTTTCGATCGAATCGTACGACCCCTTCGGAAAAAACTACCCCCCGGATTTAATGAAATGTATTATTTTTCAATCAGGGTGTGGTTTCTGTCGACAAATTCGTACGATTTCATCGAAACTAATTTTATTCTAGAGCCGATAAATAGCCTATAATTCAGGTATAGTTTTTATCTAAAAAATCGCATGTGGAAATCCCAGCTTCTTTGACATCAGCAGCGTCATCAACTGATTGGTTCGGATATTCCCGTCGCCATTGCCAATTGTCACGCTGCTGACTGACCGTGACTGACTGAGTGACCAACGTCGAGTGCTCGTCGTCAGGGATTTCATTACTCGTATATGAATGCTATGTGTGTACCGGATTATGTACAACTGTGAGAGAATGAGATACGCACGATGCATACGCAGCATTCCGACGAATGAGGATCACCGTGATACTGGCCACAAATTTATAGCGTCATCCGTCAAGAGAGAAATGCCGAGTGGTGATGAATCGAGCTTGTAAGTTGGAGAGAGAAAGTGTGAGAGAAGCTGGTGAAAACAACATTTCGAATTTGATCCCTGATTTAACAGGTTATGTTTGATGAGATTGTCCATCCATCATTAATTACAGGTTATGGATGCTTACGAGTATTGGCTAAAGTTGAAAATTCGAGAGGGATATTAAGGGTTTCGCACTGTACTTTTCAGATAGTCTGTGGGGGCAAAAATTGTTACCAACAAAAAAAAATTCCTTGTAGAAAAAAAGTTTGATATCAACCTAGCATTACCACGAGTTTTACCATTTACAATATCTTGTGAAAGGCTGTTGCACTTTAATTTACTTTAGTCTGATTTGAAAGTTTTTTTTTTCTCTAAGGGATAGATAGAAATGAATAGGCGCCGAAAGTTCTTCTTGGATTAATCTCAAAGACCGAATGAAAAATATTATTTTTTATTTTATACCATGTGGCGCCGCATGATAGACACTGCAATGCTACCGCAACAGGTAGCGTTGGTGATGGTGTCGTCATAAAATGTATAAATTCTTTATGCGAGTCTCGAATAATACTAATGCAGTTTTACCCATATTATTTTACTAATGTTATCAACTGTTGTTCTAACATTATGGAAGTGCCGAGCAGCATATAGAGTAATGAACCTATTATTTGGGAATTCACTCATGAATTAAAGCCCTGTCTCTCATATTTTCTCCCCCAGCTAATTAAGTCTCAGTATTAAGTTTTGTAAATTACCAAGTCGAGTAACGTTGCTACACGTTACGTAGCGTTTGATATTATATCATGCTTAGTGGTTGGGTATCATAAGATTTCCATTGTTGTAAACCAGTCTGAAGAACTTAATGTCGTTATCTGAATATATCTTACTGTTAATTTTTTGATAACGCTTGTTATCCAAATAACGTATCATAATGATTAATAATAATAAGGCTCACCTCCTTTTTCTTCTTGTAAAGTAAATCAACCTATGATAATCGATGAAAAGCTGGAACACTATTCCTTTATAACCATGCGCTTCATTTCCAGACTTATAATTATATATATCTACCCGGATGAACGTCACGGAAACTTTGTCGTGAATCAAGTTAGAATTGACAAGACACGCACCCTGTATTATACATATTTTCTGTATTATTACACGAAGCTTAACATGCTACTTTCTGAAAATTACAGTGGCTACAAGTCAATTACAGGCTATAATTGCAGGATGAATGTAACAGACATATCATATACTGGTATCGCCTTTAATGCAGATACTGTCTGTACTGAATAAGACATTTAATTAGTTTGATAATCATCATACGTTTTGAAAATACAGTCATTTCTATGCTGATTCACTTCTCAGGACTCTATTTTTAGCTTATGACATGTAAATAATATAAAAGTAGATAAATAACAAAATAACAATAGAATCCTCATTATCGGTTTTATCCCGGTAATTAAATTGTACTATAAAATTTTTGCAGCCGTAAAATAAAGAACTACCAGATAAACAAAAATTTAACATGAACTATTTAATTCAACATTTGTCGAATATTGAATTCTTTTCATGTAGAAATTTTTGTTGTAATAAGGGTTGATGGTTTTAAAGGGCCAATTATTGTACTGTTTACCTTGTGTACGTGGGAATAAATGCAAATGAAGCCGCAAAGTCGCCGGTCTTGTTAGCCGTTAAAGAGTCGCATGTTAGTCGCGTATAGAGCACAAAAGGCGAGGAGAGACAGAGGAAGAGTGAACGCTAAAGGGTTGAGGGTGAGCCTCTGAAGCAGGAAGAAGGGGTGGAATGTAAGGAGTGTTCACGGAAATAGCAAATCTGCTGCACTCCTTTTGCAGAATAACAGCCGGCTTCTCCTTCTTCTCTTCCTCCCTTGCAACTAAACCAACCACGCTACAGTCATATGTATACGTTCATTCTCTTTGGCGAGCCGTACAATTGCCTCTCGCTACAACATAGCGTATAGAGCAGAAGCGAAATGCAACGGAGACCGGGGCTAATTAGCTTCATTTTCGTTTCAATATTGTTAGCAGTTTTTTTTTTAAATGAAATTCTTGAGATTTCTTCTTAATCATTTAACACGAATTAATGTAACATAAAGTTTACTGTGGAAAGTTTATTGTAAAAGGTCTCACGGACAATTCCGTCGTTCTTGCAAGTGAACGAAAACAGAGAGCCACGAAATATATATAAAAAATATTTACCCTCTCGAGCAAGGATATTAATACAAAAACTTGATTATTCAGACCTAGTGATTTTTTCAAATTACCAAGGGTTATGATAATAAATATCTTATAAAATACAATATTTACTTTTCATACGCATTTTCACAAATTTACTTCTCTGTTTTTTTTTTCAGAACTCAACGACATTATGGAATGAAATATACAAACAGGATGAAAATAAAATGCTTAATCTGATGTAATAGGAGTTGGCCCTGAGCCAAGTAGCCCCGGTTATCGCGTCGTTGGGCCACTTGCTAGCCGTCAGAGAGGGCGAGGGCATCGTCAGACCTCACGAAGGATTCGTGCTGCACCGCAATTAAATTAAGCAAAAGCGATTAACGATTAACGGCAGCACGAAACGAATGGTCCCGAAGGGCGGTACAGGTCGTTGGAAGTGGAAGGCCCGTAGCTTTGGGCTATACCCGGTCACATATATATACATATATACATATATATACGTACAGTTGCTCTTCATAACGAACAAACTCCGAGGGAAACACGAATTTCTCAGCATGCTCAACTCATAGTTCACTCGCAACAGCTCTTTTACTCTCCGGCTATGCCCGCTTCGCCTCATCCCTGTATACCAAAGAGTTATACTTTTTCTGCCTCTCCTAGTACAGTATTATACGACTGTGCGGTGTGCTAATAACTCGCCGCAGTAACGAGAAACCTTCTGCTATCTCCCTTTCCCCTAACCTCCCAAGCCGACACTGGAATACACTTTCAAACTCAAATTTTCAACTGTGATATATTTTCAGCCAGTCAATGGAGGCATTTAATTAAATTCGTGCTTTGATCTGACCCGAATAGTATCGTTAGCTAAACAGACTTGTGCTCACTTCCCCTTTTAATGCTCGAATAGTTACTTTTTATTGTTAATCTTATAAAAAATTGGCACATTTGGCTGTCACAGTCTTCTCACTTCTTGATAAACACATATTTCAAGTGTATTTGTGGATTATGTGCTTTTAATTTGAAATGTCCGGGAAATTTCTGATCGGACAGACTTTCAAATTTCAAAGCAGTTGACATCCCTTTTTTTCGACCTTCTTACTACGTAAGTAATTAATACTATTCCCGTAACGAATTTAGAGGAATGGTACATAAATTTCATCGTTTTTGTAAGCGAGCTTCCTACACGGTGTAGCAGTTTCAAACTAAACTTCTCTCAACATTAAGGAATTTTGCCGCATCTGCATCGAATAAAATGAACTAATTATCCGAGCGATGTCGAATAATCGAGGGCAAGATATTCTTTCAAATATCCCCAAAACTGGCAACGGGTTAAAAATTCGTTAGCACTATAATCCAAACGGTGGACCAATTAACGATGTAATGTCGTGAACGTCAAGAGTCACCGATGGCTGTGTAGCTGTCTTGTCATCGGAAGTACTATTCGATAAGTCTGTTACTGTCGGAGCATTGGAGAGCTATAAATATCTCTCAGTCTCTTGTATCGTAGGTACGTGTCCTATTATAGCTTTAGTGGGAGAGCCACTACAGCGAGGTTAGTGGGGGGTCAGAGGGAGAGGAGGGGCTAAAGGGTATATGCAACGTGAGACCGAACGCAGTTTCCCTGTTCATGGAGCTGAGCTGACACCGCGCAATGTCCATCCCAATCTATGTGCGTATGGTACGTTCGGTAACGTTGGTGATGCTGTTGCTCCTGCTCCTGATGCACGCTTCATGGATGTATACCAAGGCTCATGCTAGCGTGTTGCTGAACTCCTGCTAGGGCTTCAACGTTCGACAGGAACGCACACACCGAGGCACAGTCCGGTTTTGCTGAGAATCACCGAACCTACCAATACCAACTAGTGTCTCAGTGTACATCATCCCCATTCCCTTGGATCTACAGCCATATATATATATACATATATATATATATATGTATATGTATCGGTACATGAACAGTACGGAGGGAAACGCAAAGCCTATGTGACTGTAGTAAACGTTCCTCTCTCACTAGCGCGTGTATATGTCGGCGCACAGTAAAACACATTTCTGATAGTGTTGCGACAGTGACACTGGTGATAGTGATGCTCCTATAGCATCCACGTTGTACCTTGTGTTCTCCTGCGAGAGAGCTACACACTGGGTGGAGCCACAACTCACCGACACACACACAATCAAACAAGCAACATCTCCGGCCTCGAAATTGCGTCTCTTGCGGTCACAGAAAATTTCATTCTGACTGATGTCTATGCATCCAGCAGATGCACTGATTTGAACGGTGTACTGTAGCGCACTCTGGAAAGCTTCGTCGCAGACGGAATCCTCGGAAAACATCGGTTTGTGATTATACGCAATTAAGGCTCAGACGTGCCTCGAGGAATTTGAGTTATTCGTACGGATGGACATTTGAGATGTCATTTTGTGGGTTGGGTGAAGTTACATTGAAGTATTTTTAAAAGATTCAATTTTCTCCATTACGGTCTGTAATAGCGTTAGTTAGTTTATAGTCTCTTTTGAATAAAGAACTTGTTTTGAGAACTATGAGAATTTGAAAAAAATCATTTACCGTTGATTTTCGAACGTAAATTAAATTACTTTTTGTTAATAGAAATTTTTAAAATACTGCAACTAATATTTACAATACGTGATTTTCTCATCTGATAGAATAAATATCCCAGTTTTTCGGAATACATCGAATTTGCTAGAATGAGCCCTTTTTAATTTTAAGCAATAGTATAAAATTTCAAAAACGGGAACTTATAAAATGTAATGAATTTACATTTTTTAGACACATTTTTTCAAAAAACTTGCCTAACGGGTTTTCAATATTATTGAAAATAAAAAAAACTACCTCATTTATAATATTTATTATAATTTCAATACTTATTATTTTAATTCAATTTTTTTTTCATGTCACAAATAAAAAGTCTGATTTGGGAATATATGTGTGATTTGAAAAAATAGAAATATGCGATGTAAATATAAATAAAATTGTAAGTTCATCTATCTGTGTTTTGTCGTTTCCCCGACTGCGACGGAAGGTTGCGTTAGACACAGCGAATGGGATAAGTATATGGGAGGAATAGTCGGGTTGCTCGCAGCATGGGAGCTGATTGTGATCGGGTCGAGCTGGTGGCGCCTACAATGGGCGGCCACTTTCGTGTCATAATTACACGATGATTCTGCCTCGACGGGCATACACTCCAACCGCAGCGAATAGCTCCAAGCTCAAAAGACTGTGTCATTAGCTGACGTATACGATGTTCTGTACGTATGCAAACGAGATACTATGACCAGTATTATGGATCTACTCCGGGGCGTATACTCGTCGCGTCTCCCGTCACCGAAATGCACTATGCATCTACATATTACAGAGTATTCACAGTGGAACTAATCGCAAATGCCCTGGTGCACGACATAACCGCACGTATGATATATCGCACCTAAAAGGCTCCCGTACAATTTCTCATTAACCCTTTATGCGATTAAATCTGAAGGTGGTGTTCATACGTGCGAAACTTTGAGAACCGTTACTTATAAACGTTCATCGGATTCTATGCACAGACCGTTAAAAAAATCTTTCCGAAATTAATGCGCGGAATTATTGTGAATTAATGTACGTTTTTACAAACGGAAAAACAACATTGGCGTGTTTGTAGAGTTTACAATTAAATAGGTAAGCTGTACAGAAGTAGTTCTGTTAATTTTGTGAAACCAAAATATCCAAAGATACTTTTGTGAATTTTTCAATTTTTTTCTCATCTACTGTTTTCAGTTTTATATTTTTAACAAACGGTTGATTTTTGTTTATATTCGGTAACAATAATAATTGACCAATACTTGGAGGCTCTTTTGGGATAGAATGCCCTATATATCGTACGCAACGGTGACAGCGCCGGCGGCACGATCTCTTTATGATATATGTTATTATTATTAATTTGTCTTTTCTGTTGGTCAAGGAATATCTGTATTTACTCACAAAACACGAGCATTCGCATGCTTGTTAATTTACGTGATAACAGTGTGTTTACCGTTTGGCATACGAGACGGAATACGGTATGAGTATTTGAGTAGATCGGCAAGTTGTAAATAGGGTAAAATGGTAAACATGTCTGCTTGAAAAAATGCTTAATTTTAATAACAGAACAATCAAAGCTTAATTGTAAAAAATAAAATATTCTCGCAGCGAGATAAGAATAAATTATTAAAACCCTGTTACTTTCATCATAAATTAAACAGGACATCAAACATCTCTACAATTTACTGTCCCACTTTATGCACAAAAATGTTCAGTACTTCTGCATTTAGTTCCAAAAAAATGTCTTTTTTCATAGCGTGGAAATAACGATTTTGGTGAGCCAGCAAATCTTTTGTAGAAATAGTGACAACAAAGACTTATTTGCCAGCTTAGCAAAAAAATTCGTTAGCTCAGTGAGAAGTTGTTGAGCTCACGATGTTATTTTTAGTTAAGCTAGTAAATAACGGAATGTCGGCACTATTTTAGAAAAAAATTAGCCCCCCTGGCAGAATCGTTTTCACCGTGAGTATAGGGTCAAATTTATCGGGTAATATTGTGAGTTAAGGGCTTTGTAGGGTGAATAGAGCGTATAGTAGGTGTGAAGGGATGCAATAGCGGAAGGGCAAGAGATGTGAGTGACGTATACACCTATCGACATAAACAGCAGAGTATATAATACGCTCGGGGGGTTAGTACATGTCGATGTATCAGTGTGGATTTAATTACGACCATCAGTCAAACCGAATTACCAATGATGCGCGCATCCCTTTGCCATTCCGAAGTCGAAGACGTTTCGGTCTCTCAGTTAGAACAGCTATCGCGCTTAATTTTGCTGGTATGCTCTGCTGTTGCTGTTATTGCTAGTGCTACTGCGTCGCTGGCTGGCGTGCGAACTGTGAGCTAAACGTTCCTAACTCTCGATACTAGTAACTCGTAATTAAGCGAGGCGCTGCTGTGTGAAACGACCTACCCTCTGTTCGCTCGCCCTCCCCCCCTCCTCCGCCCTTCCCTTATTCCCAACCGACCAAATCCCTTACTCGCTTCATCCCTGCCCTCAAACCTCCCAAGAGTACGCGAATAAACTGAGCATGCCCGAGTTTGGCACGCTCAAGGCAACGTCGTATAGTCAGTTTCACTGCACACCCCTTTGAACCAAAATTTTACGCTTACCGATAACAACAAGAAGTTGCTCCCGAGGGAGAGCCGGGATATGAAAGCGAGAACAGTGAAAAGCACACCAGTCAAAAGCCATGTTTTCATTTGAGATATTACAACCTTTTTTTTTATCAGATCTACAAGCAGTTCTGTTTACTATTTTTCAAATCTTCCAACTGAAATGTGCTGACATAAAAATAGAGTTTTTCATACGTTCCATGATTTGTTCAATTACACATAAGAAATATTTTAAACAGTTAAAGATTTTCAATAATTTCAAATGTTTAAAAAACGATGAAAAATATCTAACCATTTTTCTGCAAAAGCTCAACTGGTTTGTTACCCCATTCTTAATTTTTTTAAGGATTGCGGCAGATTTTTAGATCTCAGAAAATTATAACTTCAAAAACTAGACATTGCTTTTTTATAATTGATATGTATTGCTTTCCCAGCTATTTCCGGTAATTTCACAGGTGTTTCCAGAGCGCTTTTCCATCGGGTCAGCTCAATTCTTTATCCATTTACTGAGTCTGTCAGTTTGTCCTCAGAATCTGGGCAGTGCCCTCGGTTGCATTCATAGCTGAGTTGTCCTTAAGCGATATCATATTTGCGCTAGGGGAATATGAAAACTACGGAAAATCTATAGTGGTGCAGTTGCTATCGAGTTTCCTTCACGAAAATAGTCTCTTTACATTGAATGTAAATATTGGACAACAACAGATATACATATATCCTCGTTGGACCTACACTGAGGAAGAAATTTACTTGAAATTGAATGTATATGCACTGGAAGTTTTTATTTATAAACCTGTAAACTAAATTAACTATCCACGTGCGATGTCGAATTTATTTTTGGTATTGTAATTGTAATAATTTACTATAATTCATCTGTACAAGCACTTACATTTTTTTCAATTTACTGTAATTGCAAAAGTATATTACAATTGTTCATTAAATTCAATTGACGAGTTTACGGATAAAAACTTCCAGTCTTTTCTGACAGTGTAACGAATCTGAAGAACTTATAAGCTCGAACTTTTCTCATGTTGCTAGATTCTCGATACGACGGTGACTGCGAAATGTTTTTACATAAATTCAAATATTTTCTTACATCGAGATTTTAAGATTCGAAGGCTTTGGCTAATGCCACAGTTCTTCAGGTTCTTCAAAGAACATCAGCATCACTTTTCGGCTTTGCGGAGAGTAGTTTATTAGGAAGATCGTGACGCATTTTCAATATCCGTCGTGACGTGCTTGATCATACGTTACGACGGCACAGCATGAGGTGCGTTACTCGATCCCCTTTTCGTGGATCTGTAGATACGTGTACAATTCGATATCCTTGTACGTTACATTCGAAGCCAAAAGATAGGCGGGTGTGAGAGCAGATTTCTGATTGGATATTCGATATCTGTCGTATTCGGAGCTGTAGCTTTTGTAAACGCACGTATCAAGGACGATCTTTAGAAGTCAATGATGACTGCAATTTCGTTAGAACATAATTATGAATCATTGACTGTATTCAAAAGAATTTTTAATATCAAAATCTGTAGAAAATTGTTATCATGTATGCACCTATATTATGAAAAATATTGAAACCATGGTTTGAAAAATCGAGTCCCTTTGACGATGCAACTCTTGCTTCATTTCCTCATAAATTTATGGGCTAAGGGATTTCAAGTATTTAATTCTACGCAAATCTATTAATGCACAGATTAATTATAAATTATCGATCGTCTACGTGAATTTTATAATCGGTATTTTGAATATCTAATCTGGCAATTTCAGCATCGCGAGATTGTCGGAGTAGATAAATGTCATCGTTCAAAATCGACTTGTTATTTATGGATGCCGGGCGGTAAAATGTACATACAGTGGGTTACACGAGGGGTGAGAGTGCATTGTCGTCCCATATATGCGCCGAATAGACAGGATACGGCACGTATCCAACTATCCCCTAACACCCCATAAAACGATAAGGAAATCCTTTAGTGAAAGTCGGAATAAATCACTATGGTACACATTTTATATCATTTAAGAAAACAAACGGCGTCAACATTGAATATATTATTCTGTTATTATTGTTTTTGCTAATAAATTTCTCGTTTTTGGAAAATTTTATCGCACTAAAATATATATTCGATTTTCAAAATAATTCGTAATTCATAATTATCTTATCAATGCTGCCATCTATTATAATTCGTAATTGAAAACTCGTAGTCGCACGTGAATAAACTATTGTGTGTTGCCTTCCGATAAACACATAATCTATTTCTGCACAAAAAGTAAATGTGACAGTTCAAGCATCAATTCATTTCAAAATAATTGTCATTGAGTATTGCTCGATATTAATTATTTTATTGAGATATTAATTCATCGTAACAAGTGTCCAAAAATATGATTGATAATATATTTAACGAACTCCGGATTTCTTCATTTATTTTTGAGTGAAAAAAAAAATCCCATCAAGTTTTATTTTACTATATTTATTTATTGCTTCGAAAAACAATTCATTCATAGGTAAATTTTTTCTAAAATATTTTTCCCAACGTTTTAACTATGTTACATCATTGCAAATATCAGATATGATTTCGGTATGAGATTCACGCGATGCTGGACGAGTATTTTGCTCGATATGGTTTATTAGTAAAAACGAGTTTTGCGAGATTGCGAGTGCGAGGGATACGCGAGTAGAAGAGTTGTTGGTGCAGTCAGACGAGCCGAACGTCACTTACGAGGGACAGGAAACCGTCGGTAGAGAGGACGAGGGCAAAGTAGGACTGGAAGGTTGCCGCCACCCGTCGACGTCGACGACGACGGTGCAGCGTGTGAATCCGAGCGAGGGGGTGGTTGTTGGTTCGTTGAACGTCCGTCGTAGCGGCGCTGCGGCCGTTGGAACGTCAGTTCGCTATCGTACGGCGGTCTGTACGGTTGAGCGGCGGTGAGCACGTTTTTCTGTCATCTCCGTGACACGGCCGAACGACGGGACCTTGACTCTAACGTGTCACTGCATTTTATTCGAAATCGAAAAATACCAAAACCACGAATCTGTCAAATAAATCCCCAAATAAAAAAAAAAAAATTAATTAAACACCTCGTCAATTACAAGGATGAAACCTTCACACATCATTAAAAAAGTGTCGAATTCAAAATGATGTCATATAAAAATTGCAACAAGACAGTGATGTTTGAACGACGTATTTAATTTTTTTTTAAATTCCGAAGAAGAAAAAAAACATTTTTTATAAGCGCCCAGAAGTAGAATCGAAGTTTCCTGTTTGATTAATTTAATTTATTTCACAATATCAAATTGAAAAAAAAATAACTTACCGTATGGAATAAATTTAACTGAAAGCAGAAGTAAAGTTATTGGTTATTTTTTTTTCTCGCGAAAAGGGAAAGAGAGTGCTATTAAACACCCCCGCGAAACGAGGTTCTCTTTGTGCCACCGAACCACACAAACGAGGCACCGAACGTGATATATGTCGCGTATACCTCGTTGTATATAAAGAGAAGCACCGGGAGAGGAGAGCGTGGTATAAAATCGAGTGTGCCACGAGAGTGTGTCATCCATCCGGGCGAGAAAAAGTTGCTCGAGAGTTTTGTTAATTGCTTCGCGGTTCATCGGTGACGGAAAATAAATTCACGGTCTCTCTTTCTCTCGCGTCTGTCAAACCACCGCATTTTTTTTTTACCTTCAAAACAAAAAAAAATCTCTCCCCATTGTTGTATCGAACGGTGGACCAATGACAGTATTAATATCAAAGGTACCACTCGTTAAAAAGAAAAACAGCCTTCGTTGTTCAATCCTATCGATATTCACCGCAGTGTCTGACCAATACGTACCTGTACTACTTAGCTACTATCTCTATAGCTTCCAACGATTAAAATCGCTCGGGTGTGCAAGTCAACGACTGAGAAATACACTCAGCAACACGAGTGCCGAGCTCCACAGTCTGGTTGAGATCCAGGCCGAAGATTAAGCCACTTAATCCCATGCCGGGTTCCCAACGTGGTGCAGCAAAAGTCCAGAGCGCAGACGAAAGTGAGCTCGCTATCGTACCGGAGATAAGGATCAACCTGCTTCCTGACAATAAACAAGAGAACCTCATTGCTGTGGATACAAAGTAAAACGTGTTGCCGAAAAGTTTGAGAAGGAAAGAAAAAAAAATTAATAAAATATATGTTACAATGGTGAAAGCACAAATGATAATTCACTCGTCGAGACTCTGCGGTGAAAATCTCGGGCCCGATTGAATTTCGCCCTTCAATTGGCAGGGGATATAGTGGAAGGCATTTGCAGTGGCACCTGCTTTGCAGGACAGCCAAAGTGGTACATACTAGCCGACAGTGAGAGGGTACAGAGTGTTAGTGCTGCCGGTGGTAGTAGTTATCGTCAGTAATACACAGACCTGTACGAGCAACGTGTTGTCCTCCATTATAGCTTTTCCTGCAGCCACACATACACACAGGTGTACAGTGATTGGAAACTCTCCAGGAAAAATCTGTCGCCTCGTGCGTGCTGGGAATAAATTAAATGATAGTACAACGTGCTAGTGAGCTATATGTTTGCTGTGAAATTGTGATGTATTAGATAGAGTGGAAAGAGTGACAAGGAAATATATAAAATTCAATTGATTACAAGCGTTGGTTATAATTTTGTGCTAAGAGATTATGAGAGGAAGGTTCTTTAAAAAAATATAATAATAACAATTGAGATATTGTGAAGTGACTTTGCACTGTTTTTTTGTAGAGTTTTGTGAATAAGTGACGAGGAAATATATAAAATAGAAGGGATTACTACCGATGACGGTTTCCTGGTTATAATTCTATATCGGGAGATTTAAGGGGAATTAATTTAAAAATATAATATTGATTATAATATAGATATTGTGAAGTTTCATTGGTTTTGTGTGAGGATTCGTGCTTTTTTTAGTGGTTATACAGTGTCGTGCGGGTTTATGAAGAATAGAATTGAACTTAAGGGGGCAACGAGGGATAAAAGTGGGGCTGTTGAGGAAAAGAGTAATAGGAGGTCCCGGCCACGACCTCCTTTCTCGAGCCGCTGACCGCCCGAGAAGGAATTTACGATTGACCTCCCTCGCATTAACCAGAGTTCACTAGCCCCTGCATCACTCCTCACCCTCTTACTAAATTCTTAAGGCCTCTAATGAGGATCAAGAAAAATTTTCTCTAAATACCGCTTTCTACTTTATTACGAGGAACGATGAATGGTGACTTTGCGTGCTCGCAAACGATCCTCTTTCTTGGGTGATTGTCCCCGCTTTTACGTTCCATGTGGGACTGAAAGGAAAAGAGGATCCGGAAGAGATTATAACACGGTTGAGGTATTTAGCATTTTTTAAATATACAGCTTAAATAGATCACTAAATGTTTTCGTGTTTTTTTAATTTATTTTATGCTCGGCCGTTTAGAATATATTTCAGGATTCCGTATATTTACTTTTCGGTTCAATCACTTACAATTTAAAAAATTTTTAGATACAGAATCATCTGAAAGCAGTAATTTTTTTTTGCCAATTATTAGTAAGTATTGACCCAACGAAACGCATTCGTTGTAAACGAATAATTACACTGAACTATTTTACAAGGGTATGATTTTTTTCTTTTCGCACAATGATCAATTACAATTTATTTGTCTACAATGGAACAACAAAATCGCGTAGCCGTCAGACATGGGGGACATTTTTAACGGTAAAATTCTCTCACAGACAGAGTGAGTAATCGCTGTAACAGATTTATCTGATAACGCATTTATACGAGCACGGGCCGGTCAGTCTTATCGCGCTGGGTCATGTTCACTTTTTCACACACTCTAAAAATACGTTTATTATTATAACACAGTATCGTGTGGTTTATCTACATTTGTTTTTCATGAGTTATTTTTATAAAATGGGCTAATCAAAAAAATTGTATCGCTTGCATAAATGATTGGAACTTTGTCTTATTACGGTTGATTATAAAAATCCCAGGTAATAACCATTATTATAAGCACACATCTGCAAAAAAAATCTACTTGTAATTTAGTGTACTTTCAATGGAATTTTTTATTCATAAACTAGGATATATGAAATTTAGTATACAAGTGCAACGTAAAATTAATATTTAGTACAGCATATTCAATCATTTATTTTTATTTCACAGTAAAAGTACTTGAATTTAAATCATCTGCTTTAATTTTACTGCAAAAGGAAATGAATTCTGTATCAAAATTGTTTATTAAATTTCGATGACCAGATTATGAATAAAAACTTCCAATCTTTTCTAACAGTGTGTAGTTCATTTTTTCCAATTGTGCAAATATGATTGATGTTTATTGATAACTGTACAGTAATTGATTTTGATAGTCTGCAAATATGAAGGGTACCATTTCACTCTATATGCCTCAAATGTATTTTGACAAATTAAATTTTGGTTGCTTATATTGTTACTGCTTATTTGATATCCTTTAAGTTTATCTGTAGACGATGGGCACGTTGCCAAGCAAACCTGTGTGTGGACTCTTCGATCCTACCAATACTCAATTCATACATATAGACGAGCGTAGCTCGGCTCGTTTCTCACGGTCCCACGGGTACCGTGCACTCCTACGAGCAGCATGCCAACGAGAGCGAGAGAGAAAAGGCGCAAGGGCACCTTAAATCCCGATACAGAGCCCGAATACCCGATTGCTCGCTCCTATTTTGGACACATGAAAATGGATAACCCTTCGGTAAATACGATTCGTCTCGGGACGTCTTGGCAATCGTAGAATCTTGCCGAATAATATAAATGCAAAGTGTTCATCATGTCAAATTAGTTAAAATTAAAGTACCACCTTAAAAAATGTTTAACCCTTAAATATAAATTACAGCTTATCAAAAAACTGAAATAAAGCGAAAAATTCAAAAAAGGCAATACAAGAAAATTGAAATTTTTTTTGCATTCCCAAAAAAAAAAAATATTCTGTTTAACTTTTTTTCTCGGTTATAGGATTTTTTTTAATTGCGAGATTTCAAAATCGCAAAAGGGTTGGTGATGCTATTAAATCATCATCCAATACCAACATAAAAAAAATAGAAGTTTACTTGGGGTATAAAATTGATCACTTTACTGCACACTTTTGGTATCACTTTATTTTTCTGTCTCTCTCTCTATCTCGGTTTATATAGCTTGAGATAAGCTAGGCCGTGTAGATGTGGTAATGCGGGGTAGTGAAGCGAAGAACTTTTAGGGCATCTGAGACAGAGAGCTCGTATCGTCTTACCGTGCGATAGGAGGCTCACAAGCATACTTAATTATTATCAAATTGCGACGAAGCACTAAGCTCGTGGTAGGCGATGTACACGCAGTACGTGCTACCTGAGGTATAAGGGTCGTTGAATGCGAGAGGCGGACGGGATAGATGAGGCTAGAGTTCATTGACCCCCGGCAAAAACCCAACCCTGTGTCCCAAGCACGTACCTCGACTGATCTTAACTGTTGTACCTTTTAGCGATCGAAAATTTCTTGTAATTGCTCAGATTTCCAACAAGCGTTTATCATACCGATACTCACCACTGATGTGTATTATAAATACTTTTTACTAGCATATCGCAGAATTCTTACAATCAAATCGTGCTACACATGGTAAAAATACATCACAACTTTTTAGTTGTTTTTTTTTCACCGATGAGGTTTTTTACTCTATTTTTATCATCATTTTATAGAGGCTACATTATTACTATTAGGTATAAAAGAACCTATAGAAAGCCTAACTGGTCAAAATATAGTCGAAGGGGGTAATAGGTTTTTTTTTTCTTGAATTTTTCAATTGAACTGAACAATGGTTCATAATGAGTTTATTACTCTATTAATGCTCTATTTTTTTTTACTAATTTTAAACGAGGATGGTTTTTGATTAAGTATAGTTTCTATTTATTAATTTTTATTGCGACTAGTTTTGGTTTAAAAAAATTATGTTTGAGTAAAATAATAGTTGTAATTCGTATCGTGAGCTACGAATGTTTAAAGCATTTTCGTCCTTATTAATAAATAAGAATATAACTTGAAGAAAAATCATGTCCATGTAATAAAAAGAATGAAAGGCAGCAAAGAAGAATCGCAGAGTAGAGCAAATGTATTTTTTTGTTTGTAAAACGAGTGTGCATCCCAGGAGGGCCGATAGATGAGAAAGGGTGAGTCGCGTCGGCGTGCGCGACGAGAGGGATTCATGGCCCTCGGAGCTTTTTCTCGTCGCGTGTGACATAGTCCTCGACCAGATATACAAAGAAACTCGTTCTCTCCGCTACACAGGGAAAAACCCTTTATTTTTTTGCGGACGTTAAATCAGCTCTCTTTTACGCATACCTGCGTAGAAAAATCCACTGAAGTCTGGAGCAGGTACAAAGGGTTTGGTCTGTCGCGTTTTTGCAAATGTAAAATCGTAGGGTGTAGTGTGTTCTGCTAGGGATAAAAATACGAGGGCTTTCACCGTCTCATTGTCCCGTGCGGGGATTCGTTGTAGCGACGCTCGCCTCTTGGACAAATAATGTGTTTGCTCTTTTATCTCAAGAGACGAACAAGCCAGAGGACATGTATAACATTCGGACACAAAAGACAAGTGCGTGGAATCCGACAGTGTGTGTATTTTTTCTTCCATTCCAACCTTTTACGAGGGTCCAATTATCTTTGTGTCTGTATTTTTTCGTACATGTGTGCACCACAAGTACGAAAATATTCTGACGCTCGCAAATCCGGTGAGAGTAAATTGTAAGTAGTCTTTACCGCGGATTTATGAAACTAAGCAAACCCTTTGAAGTATCGCTTACATGTGACGAAAGGGTCTTTTCATTGGTGAGTTTTAACACCCGCGAATTTCCCTTGAATTTATGACCCCGAGATAACAAAAGAGCGGTCAACATTTCCGGAAGAACTTCCCATTAATATCATATTTTTCAGTATTTTCCGAATACTCTTTTCAATCTTCGAGTTAATTACTTTTCCACAAATGCTCAATTGTAATTATTGTCGGAGATTCGTTGTGGTTCGCCTCTCGAACAAACAACGTGTTTGCTCATTTATCTCCGAGGACATTTAACATTGGGACACGAAAGTAAAGTGCGTAGAATCCGAAGGTTTACTTTTGTTTTTGTGTCAACGTTTTACGAGGGTCCTATTATCT
Source organism: Tromatobia lineatoria (assembly GCA_949699805.1). NCBI lineage: Eukaryota > Metazoa > Arthropoda > Insecta > Hymenoptera > Ichneumonidae > Tromatobia > Tromatobia lineatoria. The sequence goes on from OX453045.1 coordinate 1,107,859, forward strand.
GTGTGTCCTTTTTTTGGTAGCTTGTTCCTTCCGACGTTCGTGGGTCCAGCGGCAGTAAATCATAAGTGGTCTTCACGGTGTGTATACATATAAAATAGAGAAAAATTTGATGGTACAGTGCTAGTAAAGTATGGTTTACAGGTGTTGAAGGGCCTTCTCGTTGCGAGCTTTAGCACACACGGATTCCCTGCGGATTTATGACCCAAGCATAACAGAGGAAAGGCAGAATTTTCGAAAGAACCTCCCACGGAATTTCCTGCTATTGCTCCGCAATTCCCTTACAGTCTTTTTCTTCATCTTCTTCTTCTTCTATCTCTTGTATAAGAATTCGGACATCTCCGAGTTAATTTCGGGTGCTGAGCGATATCTCCATAACCTACGCGAGCTTATCCAACCAGCGCTGAATGTATAAGGGGAGAGATTCGACGATAGCCAGCGACCGTATAATATCGGTGTCTGGCAAGCCTCTCATGCCTAAATTATCTTCATAAATTTCAGCTTCTGGTGAACGGAAAATATACAATGGGTCTTCTGATCCCATCGATATATTTTTTTTCTGACAATAAATAATGATTTGGTTAGAGCTCTATTTGTCGCCGGGACTCAGAAGGCTTTGACTGTAATTATTATCGATGGATGAGTATGAGTTTGCCTCACGAGAAAAAGGGCTTGGTTAGTACAATCGAGAATTCTAGAAAAAATTTCTACCGGACTTTAAAATAAATAATTTTCCGGTTCTTTTCGTGAACATTCTTGATAACTTTGTAAAGATAGTCGGAAATTCGTTTTCAGCAGTGAAAAATACATCGAAATAGCGTCTAAAAAAAAAAAAAAAAAAAAAATTTACGTTTTGGTGAAACCATACGTTCTGTACTGAAATTTCTATATCTCGGAATATTATTTTTGTAGCTTGCTCGCGCTTTTTTTTTTCGTTGATAATTAATTTTGTAAAACGACACATGAAAAATCAAGATGCGTTTCGTTTTAAATATTTAACAGATTTTTTATTAAATAAATAAAAAATCGGTCACTCAAAAAAAAAAACTAATCCTCAGGTAAACTCGAGGTAAAAAAGAAGTGTTGAATTTGAATTTATTATAAAAGCTCAGCCCATGAGAAATTCCCTGTTCTAAGCTAAGTATTCACGAGTGGTTAACTTTTTATCTTATATTTATTAGCAGTATGACTTGAAGGCGATTTTTAGTCTCAAGCGATGTGTGTAAAAAAGTAGCTATCATGGTTTTCGAGTAATAGAAACTCTGTCAGAGCGCCACAACGGGACAGATAGCCACTCGGTATAACTTGAGCATTTTTAGTGATTCACATAAAAGCGAAGTGAGTGGGTTTGGAGATAGAAAGCTGTCCGGCCGTAGGTCGTTGGTCGCTTTTCTCTGTGTTACGTTTATGCCCTCGGTGCCGTGCACAAACGCATCGTTACCGAACGAATCCAACTGTGCTGTTGCAAGAGGCAATGAACCACGATGCGCTTGTACCATCAGGGCAAATGGGAGACTAGGCCCATTTCCCCTGATTCAGAGGGCACGGAGAAGAGTGAAACAAGAGAAAAGTGTGCTTGACGAGAGAGGGAAAAAAAATCGGTGGCAAGAGAATGGAAATGCGTTTAGTCCATTGTAGCGATAAAAAATCACGTGAGCCCCAGTGGAATGTCGTGTTTTACGAATCCGAGTGCACCGATCTCTGTCTCCCCCACTTCTCCACTTTTTTTCCCTTTCTATTTGGCCTTTTCTATTGGTGGTCCCGGTACTGATGCTGTTGGACAAGAGTGGGAGCCATTACTTCGCGGTACAGGTGTTCACGCCCTTCAGCAAAGTTGTCCCCCGTTTCCCGCACTACTTTCACCTCTTTTATCGTTTCTTTGGATTTATAGCCCCACGTTCACACCAATACTGCCATCCAATTGGCTGTTCTCCATTCCGACTAAACGTGCAACTATTCCTGTACCGTTAATTGTCATTCCGCGAATTCAACTATTCAACTTACAATACAAATTGTGAATATTTTTGTGTTTATATCGTTAACAAAAAAACAATCACATCTTGTTTTCATCTGTGGATTTTATTACAAATTTTCAGCTGTGTCATTTTTGTTAATGTTTTTATTATTATATTTGTGGATTATTCATTACTGTTTTTACGATAATATCATCCATCCTCAAAATTAATTTAACTTACTCCTAAAATTCGGTACAAATCTTAAAAAATCTTATGAATTCGTATAAAATTCTACAAAAGCGCAGAAAACCGCAACTTACCTAAGTTCCAAACTTATTTTGTCAATCTCCAGTTATGAATGGTAATCCACAGTCTCACTGAATATTCTTTTTTACTACTGCGTATTTTTTCGGATTATTTAACTACAGGCAAACAAGTTAAAAAATAACTAAATGTCTTTAATCCATGAAAAAAAAAAAACAATTCCTGACGTAGCGGAAAATCTTATCTGAGTACGAATCTCCTCTTAGTTCCGAAGTTTTGATACCTCCTCTCCGCATCTCAGTCGTCTCGTCTCTTGCTCTAATGCAATGTAGTCGCATTCGCGTGGAAGTGATAGCCTTGTGTTTTTCAGTATGTGTATCTGCGTCGATATGAAAAGTCTGTGGCAAAATGTGTGCTTATAGAGAAGAAGGGTTTGCCGTTGTAAATGGGGCGTCGAGCATTGGTGTGGTTTGCACTACCGGTAAAGAGGAGAGGGGAAAGTATTGACGGTACACGCGCGAAAGGGTCTCAACGTCGTTCCCTCGGCTTTCTCGGAAATAGAGAGAAGCTGAGTGCTGCGAGCGGGAAAACAGAGAGATGACAGAGACAAAAATCTCTTTACTTCTATGCTGAAGCATAGAAATAAGAATAAAAAATAAAAAAAAATAAAAGAAAGAAAGATAGGAGAGAAAAGTTCTTATTGCCACGCGCGCCCTCTCTTTTCTCAGAAGATGTTTCGAAGCGCTTGGGACACGGCGTTTGATTTGAATAGATGGCACCTTGGTCAGGGTGCCGAGTGAGATGAAACACACAAAGCCTGGAAAAAGCAACTGAAGAAAAGTATAGAGACATGAAGACCTTACTTGGCTTTCACAATCGGGAATCCCTCTTTTCGTTTCAGTCTCGTCGACAGCCAGAGTGTCCGTGGTTGCCTAGGATACGGATGAGGACGACGGTGATACGTTCAAGTGCAAACGTACGCTTCATGTACGAAATCTACTTAAAGTTAAAGGGTCTAGCCTGAGAGTCACCAGCGCCGAGACGGATATAACCTCAGTGCATGTTGCTGCTGCTGCTACTTTTGGTCGCTCGATAAACCGCGAAAGTAGTAAGCTTGTCGGGCTGCGGAAACCCCTTTTTTTCTCCTCCCGCTCAAACTTTCACCAACGATCACTAATTAGTTAACCGGAATGTCTTGTAGATTTTTTTATTGTTTTTTATCGCACCATTATTTATTATGGTACTCATACAATTTTTGCTTTTTATTGAAGCGTTTATTGTGATTATTATTATTATTATTATTACTGGGACAAAGTTTCATCAGTTCTTGGCAACTCTACAAAGCTGTGTCTAACAGAACAGGCCGGTTTCAAAATTATTCTTCCTGACTGATCGCCTAACCCGGAGGTTCGCATTAAGGTTAGGCCATAATTGTCTGATCCAAGTAGACGCAGGAAACCCGGGATGACCCTTTTCTGCATCCGTCCTGTCAGTGACCGGGTATATTGCTAATAAGCCGGAGATGCTCTTCAGGGTATATTCGTGTCAAACGATGGTTTTAATCTCCCGAGAACACCAATTATGCGGGCCACCAGTTTGACCGTGAAATTTCAGTGCCACTTTAGTAAAGTTCAAACGGGAGCTGCTGATACTTGTTACGCTTGATAAAGTTGATGACGTAAATCATAACTGACTTCGGTAATCGAAGCCAATAATGACTAAGTTTATTTTTATCGACAATCTGGTTTTTAGTCGGTTGTTTGGGAAATTATCAATGATATTCCAATAGTTTTAAAATAATTTTTCTTTCAACAAGAATATTGTAGAGTTGTAGAAAAATTGTTTGCTCATCTTACATTAAGAACGGCTAAATTATCCAGGATTATTCACCATTATTAATAAAATTAGTGAAATGTATGGCCTGTTGAATTGACAATTGTTCTTTTTTATTCTCTTTGCAGTTGACCATTGGGAAGATAGGAAATACAGTGAAGAGTATTATGTGAGGTGAAACAAAAGTGTGAAACGAGATATATTACGAAAATGGTGGTTTTCGGCTCGACGAGTCCGGTCCTCGGTATCGTCACTCTGGCTTTCATCACCAACGGTGAGTTTCATTCATATGCAACAGCTACTGGAATTTGAATTCACTTAAACTGTGTATCTCACGTGACAATATACGAACTGACAGGATCAGTTTGTAAACCAATAAGCACGACAAAGTTATCGAATACCTACTCTCAATTCTGCGTGGAGTAAAATATGTCATTCATTCACTTGAATTACGATTTAATTAAAAACTTTCTCTGCATCGAGTTGCTGTTGATGGTAGAAAAAAAAAAAACGTGTCGAAACGTTGTGATAAATTGATTCATATTTCAACGATTGTCCTATTAAGCGATCTGGAACGCATCACATGCACCGAGAGAAAAGATTTCATTGATGCCGAAAAAATAGGTGGGTAGATTTTTTTTTATTGATTTCAACAAAACATTTCTTCGATTTCATCAAAATAGTGGACTGAAATTTCAAACAGAATATTCCAAAAGAAATGTTTAGTTAGTGAGCATGTAATGAAAGAACAGTTTTATGGTTGTAACGAAATGTTTGCATTGATTCAAACAAAGGTTTATATTGATTTGAAAAATCGGTCTTTTTGATTCATTGAAAAGATATACTTGATGGCAGCAAGTACTCGAAATTTTATCGTCCAATGTTAAATACCTATCTAGCTGTCTCTCTCGCACCTAACCTAACTTTTTTATTTTCCGCATCTCCCAAGCAGCTTCGAGTTTTAAGGAGCTCGTACTTTAACCCATTTCTGCCGTACTTAAGCACGGTCTCTCTAAATTTGATCTTTATCTTTTGAGTAATTTAGGAAAAAATAGTTCTTGAAATTAAGGGACGATTTTTTAAATTAAATGTCATTACTGTCCATTGGGTTTGAGACCATTCAATGTTAGTCTTGAAGCTCAAGTTTTCTTTTAACTGGTGAAGATAGCCGCGAATTAATAAAGTTTTTTCTCTCGGTGTGAACTTGTCGTCGATTCGTAAAATTTCAGGAATTCCTGTAAACGTACGAATTCGTGACTACGAATGTCACGAATTCGTACCATACTTTTTTCCATGTACCATGCAATACTTGTATACATTTTTCACCGTAAAAATGCACGTGATTTTCTGTGATATTCCCAAACGAAAAGTGTTAGAATATTCTGCTTTTAACACAAAGCTACAAATCAATTTTTATTCATAACTGTCTGTACATGTTGTTATTTATTATATATGTGTATTATATATACACCGATATCTACAGGTATATACTTTATACAATTTAATTTCAGATTCTTTTGTGGCTAAAGCGAGATAAACCTTGAGATCCATTGAAATTTATATACGAATTGATAAATGATCGTCCTTAACGACATTATGAAAGAGAAGTAAAATCACTTACAATTATTACTCGATACAATTTATATATCACTGGAAAAGTTGTTATATAGCTAGAAAAACATTGTGATAGATAAGATATTTTCGCAATGATAATAATTCAAATTTCTATGATTATTCTTCTCGTATTCATTTTCTGTTTTTTTGTTGTTGTTATATTTTTCGTACACCTTTGAGAATGAAACGTTCAACGAAATAATTGTGATATTTAAAGTTCCTCGTCCCTGTAAACAAAAGTAAACTATGTGTTGTTCCTAATTATCTCGAAAGATAAAGAATAAACTGAACATGGAATTATCACAATGTGGAGATAGGAGGGGAAATTTCTATGAACAGAGTTGTCCTTTTTGTTTTATCTCTTGAAAAAGGTGAAACACGTGGTGAAAATGTCGACCAAGTAATAGCAGCACTCCCTTGTACTCTCCACTGTACTTAGAAATCCAACGAGTTCGCGTAGGTACTTTTAAATGGACTCACAAGACAAAGGAAAACATTCCGCCTTGTCAGTTTTTACAGTGAACTTTGCGCACCATCCGAGAAGAGTTCCGAGTCTGAATATACGAATATATCCAGCAGAGAGATAAAACCAGAAGACTGTACTCTTCTTGAAATCCTTCGAACTCTCCGCCCTTCGGCTTTCGTCCATCGCGTCCTCTTCGTCACTTGACATTTATAAGAAGCAAATTTATTCCCGGGTGCTATCGTCTCGAGGTTCATCTTCCTCGTTCTTGCGCCTTTCACACGGTCATTGGCGCGCTCATTCACGCCAGAAGACAGCAGAGGGCGCGCCCTTCTGCGAACACTTCGGACTTTGCAGAAATTCTACCGAGAAAAAGCTTTTTGTTGACATTGCGGATGGACGCTTGAGGGATATTGTTTGATTAGAATAATTGCTAGGGTGCCTAAAAGTAGAAGAACAAAAAGAAGCATATTTATCTCAAAGTTGAAAAAACTTTCTCTCATTCTTCTGCGTAAATGTCACAATTTTCGTAAGCGTTGGACTTCTGCAACTCGTTAACAGTTGTTGCTAACAATTATGACACAATTAACCCTGTAACAGTTTCGTTGTGCTAAGATATTATCGCTACCGGGTTTGAAATTACAATTTCAAATTACTACATCCTTGTTTGGTTTCTTTTTCAAATTTATTCCTTTACATTGCGTTGAGAGCTGTCGCTTCGAGTTTGTTCACGTTTCGGAAAAAAAAAACCCCTGTTCACTTTTATTTTACGGCCCATGACAAACTGGGTTTACGATTTGCTGATATAAATTTGTTATTACTGTTGCTACATCTTTGAATTATCATATCAAATGACCACAATAATAGTTGACTTAACTAAAAAGTTGTCACGGTGATTTTTTTTTCGCGGATGCAAACAAAAAAATCCCCATGCACACTTTTATTTTCTAGCCCAGAGAAAACTTGGGACTTTGTTTGGTAACAAAGGGCAACGGATGTACAATCACAAACAAATACATCACAAAACGAAAGCCTACAAGCACACGTATGTAAAGTAAATTGCCATTCTATCAGTTACAGAGTATATATGTATATATATATATGGTCAGATATATATGGGGGTTGCGCGGTCCGCGGGGGACACAGGAAAAAAAAATCACAGAGACAAGAGGACACTGGAATGACGCGGCAATGCGACGTCACGAATGTTGACGCATTCGGGCTTCGCACAATGGTTAAAACAAAAAAAAAAAATTCTACGAGTTAGCATCGAATCGACGTTACTGTTGTGTTTTCAAGCTTGTTGGGGTGTGTATGCACCTGACCCACAAAAAAAAAGTGAAAGCATCGCAACCTCTTTCTCTGGGAGTGAAGCGTGTGGCTCGGTCTCGCGATTGCTGAAGAGTTGAAACTAGTAATTTTATCTGCTTGGTTTCCCATATAGGCCGTGTTAACGCTGTGTGTTATTCATAAGTCACCGCAACAACGGCTCGTACAACAACAAAAACCACAAACTTTTTTTTTCTCTTTTTTCACTAATGCGCACAAAAATAATTCAGTCAATTGTAAGTCTCAGATACGTTGCTTCCATTGAAATCATGGTCTTACTATGTCAATTTAATATAGTCAATTAATACTAGTCAAATTACCATTTATGGTGACAAGTATGCACAACACAAACTTTTATAAAATGTAATAATCGAATAATTCCCAAATTTGGCGGATCCACAGATTTCCGCGAGGATTTGTTATCAAATTTTGAGCATTAATATATTTTTATTACAATATCCTACCAATAATTTTATCCATCCGTTGTTTTAACTGAAGATAAAACAATGTTAATAGTCACGTGAGAATATCATCGGAGAAACACTGCTTTTCTGCTTTGCATCGGTTTTTTTTTCTTATTACGCGTAATATAGTTGGAAAGAGTATTTCTTTCAGCAATGCTTTTGGTTTGAGTATCGAGATAGAGAACGTATGCTCAGTCGATAGTAGAATCGTTGGAGGATGCACGTCACTGGCAAACATTATCCAGGCCAAAGCTCCAGGCTGAAACGTTTCGGACTCGGCGCGAGCTAGCCTAGCTGCACGTATCGTCGTCTCGCGCGTCAGACCACAATTGTACCGCGCGGACTCTGGGTCGCGTCGACCACGAGGGATCTCTCGTTTCACAGTACCACCAGAAGCGACAGGAGTACCGAATGTGTGCGGCTTTCTCTCTCATGTCAAGGGATCGGACGAGGCGAATTTCAATTTCAAATTTCTACTATATACATATATATATGTATATAGTATATGTATATGCATATAGGACATTCGACCCGAAATCCGAGGTTTATCCTCTGCGATTTGGCCTACGATTTTTTATATTCGAATCGGTAATAAAGTTGCTCATTAAACATTTTTTAAATTTATATTTATTTACAATTATAAAAAACCTTTCGGTAGCCATGATCATAGGGTTTTGGCAATTTTCGAAAGATTCTTTATAATATAAAATCAAATTGGTGCAACCTTTCACTCTGTACTCAGGATTATTTTTAGAGTACAAAAATTGTGAGGTAAAATGCAGTATATTGTGAAATTATGAATAGAATACATGACCCGAAAAAAAAGTTATAAAAATCGTAGTGCCTTTTGAGGTTGTAATAAAATTTGAAAAACCGTACCCGGTTGATTTGGCATAGAAGGCCCCATACATATGAACTACAGAATAGGACACGTAGAAGAGAGTTGTAAATTCTTTTCGTGAATTCTATATCTGTAGAATGAAATATGAGAACCCTTTATGTCCGATGGAAAAGCGAGGTGACGAGTGACGCTTTGGAAGTAGTTTTTTTTTGTGTTTTCGTTTTCACGCTTTGCAAGTTCGTCGAGCGAACGTATATCAACATGGCAATAAAATGGAATTCGCTATAGTTGACCACTAATAAATTATCACAACTCCCACGAAAGCATCTTATCACTTCCGGTTCTTGATTCTTTGGGAAACGCGTACAACATTCACAAAAGCTTCTAACATTTTTCCCGAGTTACTGTCTGTACACAAGCTATTGGATTCACATCATGCTCCTGCTTTTTTTCCCGCTCTGAACCAGTTTTCTTGGCGGTGAGGAATCATTAAAACTTGAATGCCAGCCGCGTTTACGATTGTGCGGTGTGTGTACATGGAAGCCAAGAGCGCAAGACCCCGCAGCGCGCCTCATCTCGAGCTTACGGGCAATAAAAAAGTCCTTTCTAGAGCAAACAATGGACTGACGTGGAGCGAAAAATTAACGAGGCAGTCCGACGAAATTTCCAGCTTCCACGTGAGAAGGCACAGAAACTCGGCCGTACCTCGTCCTGCGAATGGAGCAAGGAGCTCGCTAAACTCACCTCGAAGAGTCATGGGCAAGACGTGCGCAACAGTGACGCTCTTCCAGTTTTAGTATTAATCGCCACGCACCATCACAACGGAGAATTTTATATATGCATCTCCGGAATTTTTATTTTATTAAAACGGTAAATTGATTAGAATTACTAGATTAAATTAGATTAAAATACATTGTAGAATTATAGAAAAAAAAGGTCTGTCATATAATATGTCGAAGAACAATTCGTCGAACACGATGAAATTATATGAAATTATCATGATTTTTTAATATCCACAAATTTATTCACCTGAATAATAAAATCAGATTAAAACTTGGCGAAATGAAAAAATTTTAACTCTACACCAGGAATCGTAATATCTGGTAGATGAAAAGCTTGAAAGGAAGTCGGAATGGCAAATGTGAAATTAATGTTAATCATAATCACTATTTAGAATATTAATTAATTAATTTGAATATGAAAGAAAGGGGTTTAACATGAAAAGTATAATAAAAATTCATGCACGTGTGGTGCTCGTTTGAGTAATTGCATAATGGCCAAAAGAATGGGCGGAATAAAAAATAAATTGCATCAAGGAAATATAAGCAGAATGTATGGTCCCTTGAATCTTGAAGCACGATAAGAGGTTCGTTTGTGCATTATTCATTTTTTATCAGTGTTTTTACGACGTTTTTTTTTTTTTTTCAGTCCTTGACGTTCGCGAGTATGAACCATATGAAGCTCCCAGTTTGTGCGGCATCATCATCGTCCCGTTTCGTAGATGCAGGGCAACAGCTCAATCTATATATCTTTATCTCGGTCGCGATTGCATTGTTAGCACGGAGAGCATTGTTTGAACGATGCAGTGAGATGGAACGGAATCGAGAAAGAGAACGAGAGTAGTAGTTGATATATATCGATAGAGACAGAGGCCTCGGGCGACCAATCAGCGTTTGCGCTATAGCCCGCTCCTCGTTCGGTGCCCTATCAAAGATTCTTGGTGCATCCCATGCCGCAGGGGGTTACAGAGCTTACGAGGAGCACTAAGCTCACCGCTGTGGCCTCCGCATCAGCATCGCAGTGTTTCCCGCGCCTTGGCAACTCCTCATCTTCGCTATATCTTGTTTTCCGTGTGGTGTCGATCTTCGGATACGAACTCAAGATTGAGTAGTTCTGTACTAGCTACGCGTGATCAAGTAAAATCGAAGCATGGCCTGGGAAGTTATGGAGAACACTGAACCACGAGCCGGCAATAACGGGGCAAATCTAATTCTCAAGGCCTATAAGCTGAACTAGAGTTTATAACAAGCAGGCAAATATCTCCGTTTTTAATCACACGAATGCCATGCGAGATTTGTTCCTTGGCCTTTTTGAGATCTACGACCCAATTAGTGATAGTTGCGTGATAAACATTCGTCGGTTGTGACAGCTTCATTAATTGATATAACTAATTCGAGATATAAATTCATCGATTGTGGCTGCCGGATTAATTCATTTTAATAAATAAGCGACTACGGTCAATATTTGCAAAGAGTTGTATCAGTGGGATTTGAATTGGGCTTCGCTTAGGCTGAAGAATCTCAAGGCTGTTTAGGTATTGGGTTCTTTAGATTTTCTTAGATTTTTCAGGTTAGTTTGAAGATTTTTGGGTTTAGATTTAAAATCATACGAAATTGAGTTAGGATACTTCGTGCTTGATTTCGTTTATAACGTAGAACAGCGAAGAGGTCTTTTTTTGAATTCCCTGTCTTTCTCTTCATTTTTTTTCATCCATTAGCCTGCTTTAAGGTTCCTCGAGCTTTGACTCCGCCGCACTCGTCATCACTCGTGCACGTCCGACTAATTTCGAAGATAGCTGGAGTAAAATCAATTGTTCGCTCGAGCTGTTGGTGCAAAAGGATAAAAAAAGCTCATCACCGGTGATTAACTCCCTGGGTAGTGATTATATTTCTCGGCTTTCTTTGCCTTCCTTCGCTCTCAAACCCCCTACTAGTCTTCTTCCTTTTTCATCTCGTCCTACGAGTGGAAAAAGCAAAAAATAAGGGGGAAGTGCCAAGATGAATTAGAGGACGATTGAACCGCTATCATTAATCATACATTTACCACGATATCTCCTGATTTGTCAGCTGTGTGATCGCGTCTCCGATTCTCATGCTTTGACTCAATTTATCGTGTCACCGGGCTGTCATTTTTTAAATTCCATTTTCTTGTAATTTAATCTCGGGACAAATGACTCGTTTGTGCGCGATCACAAAATTAAGTGATTCCGACATTTTTTTACATTTATGTAGACATTAAGAATATATATATATACATTTTAAAGTCCGTTCTTAAACGAACTCCGGTTTCGATGATGGACAATAGACACTTTTTGCTCCCACTTAGTGTTGTCCGTTTGTTGAAGAAATATCTTATTCATTAAAAGGTTTAGAGAACCTTGATTCTGCGGACTTTTGGACAAAAGCCTAATTTACCGATTTTCTGGTTAACAGAAAAACATGCCAGCTCATTACATCTCAGAACCGATTTTAATCCTATTCATCAAGACTCATGCATATAATCGACGTCCTAACGTCTTGTCTCAATAATTATATGCCAACCCCTAACTTACCGATTGTTTGTTTCAGAGACAACGACGCCAGAAACTATACCACAAAAAAAAAATAATGCCTTATTTCTTTCGGATTACATGAAATATCAAATCTGTTGTAACGCTATCCATAAAGCATATTAATCTGCACTCGTGCAATGAGTATATGGTGAAAGGGAAGCGGGAATACAGTCATCCGCAATACTGGAGAGTGAAGGTTTCGTTCACTCTTCTGCGGGTTCACCCTTTTTTTTTTCCTCTTTAGGGCTCTTCAGTTTTACCCAACCCAATGATACGAGGGAAGTCGAACTCATCGGGCGCGCATGCCGAACGCAAAACCAACTCGGGAAAGAGAGAGCGTGTACTCGGTGATCCTGAAGCCCCGCGAGAAAGTACCAAGAGGGGAAAAGGCTCCTCGCAGAAGTAATACGAGAAGCGAACTCTTTGTGACTGGATGCGAGGGAGCCCAATAGAGTGGGAAGAGAAAGCGTCGAGTTGTGGAACTATATACAGATATGAACGGCGCGGGGGTGGACGAGAACGTGGGCGAGCGGGAGAACTCGAGAAATAAACAATAGGGAACGTCCTCTTGAGTCGAGACACCCGTTCGTGAAACACAGGAGCTAGGGTTGTGGCGTCATGCTCGCTCCTTCTTCCGCCCTCGGCTCTTTTGTCGGCTTGACTCTGGAGAGCGCAGAGACACGCTTGTTCTCTCGATTATCGTCACGTCTAGACATCTGTGATCATTAAATAAACTCTAATTGTAATGTACACGAGACAACTCACGTGTTAATTCAGCCTTCCAAAAATTACAACTTCCTCCGGAGATGTGATGAATTTTTGTGGGTTTGCGGCTTTCTTTGGAATAAAGAAAGATTATTGCAGATTTTCATCGGCCAAGAATGTTCGTATCTGGAATTTCAGAGGAGACCGGGGCTTATTGGGTCCATTTTTGCATTGCGATACTTTTAGGGTACTTTTGGTGATTGGGAGTTTGCGGGCTGTCTGTGGTATTTTTTTTTCTTAAAAGGTTTTTCGTGTCCAACGGTCATTCATCGGTGTATCTTAGATTTAAAAAAAATCATTTTTTTTTTTCATTATTCTAACGGAAAATGTATATATTCAGTAAAATCTTGAGAATTATTTATAATAATGTAATAGACGATTGGGCTTATGCTTGTTTTTTTTTCGTGGTCAATCAAACTTGGAGTAAATCATGTATCAGGTTAATACAAATGATAAATTCTTTTTTCTTGCAAACGTATTTTTTTGTGAATCATTCGAAAAAATCTCACGACGAAAAAACGCGTTATCGAATTAATTTCAGAACCACTTCATTTCCGGAAGTTCCTTAGTGAAAACAAGTACTTTATTTCAGTAAATAAACATCATGTCTAGTTAAACCGACCGATTTTCCGAATTGTATAACTCTTGACTCTCAAAAAAAATATGTTGGCATTCGGATGACTTCTTATAACCCCGGGATACAGAACAAACATCGAGGGTGTGGAGAAAGGCCTAGGATAACCATAGAATTTCAAATCTGTTGAATAGCGCTTGAGTCTGATCCTAAAAGCCCCGGTCTCTTTGCCAAGGGCGTATGTATAGCAGAGGGTGAACGATGAAACTAGAGATATCGAAGGGATAAAATAGCTGAGTAAAATTCTACCGAGATATTCCGTGGCGCGAGGGATGACCACCGGAATTCTGGGAATTCCAAGATCCGCTCGTCGTGTATCGCCGCTGAGCTCAACCAGGCCATTTGAACCACATGGAACCCTGTGTCACTACCGCAGCAGTTGGTGGAGTGAGACGACCTGGCGAACGTGCTTGCGGCATCGGAACCGGAATGAGACGAGGATGCTCGAGGGATGTTTCTGGGTGGAGAGGGGTAAAAAAAATCCCGGGTGGTTGCGTGCGTTGCGAGCGATAGAGGAGAAAAGAAAAGGGATAAAAAATAGGGAGCATCGACAAAGAAGACGTGCGATTGAGAGATGAATCACCCTCTATATATTGAGGCTCGAAATGTGACAAAAGACCGAAATAAAAATCCCATTAAAGGCAATAATTGAAAGTCATTAAATTTTCACCCCCGCATTCCGAATTACGAAATTCTTGGCGCAAAAGAAAGTGTCTTATTTCTCCTCTCCGCGCTCGACTTCAAAGGATGAAAATTCCGTTTCAGAGCCTCGTCCCTTTTTACGTCATTCCGATAAATTGCAAAAAATGTTGGGATCGCATTTATTGGGGTCCCCCTTTTTTTTTCTCGCATCCGACGCTGTTCTTTATGATTCGATCTATCAGCCCTTTCTTCCGGTGACACATGTAGTCGAGGTTTTGTGTTCGGACAGCGGAAAATATATCGTTGGGTCCTCCGCTGAATTATGTCGAGTGCGAAACTTTATTTTTACTCTTCATAAAACTTCGATTTATTTAATCGCAAGTATAAAAGAGCGTTTAGAACAATGCCAAATATTTCATAATTTAATTAAATACAACGAAACATTATTATTATTTTTTTAATAACCGTTATTAATTAACATTAATAACATTCATAGCGGTAATTTTAAAAAGAGTTCCTAAATTCATTATGAAAAATTATCCGTACGTCCGGTTTTGATGATTTGTTACCTGCATTATTACGAGGAGCTCTTACAAAGAGCACACACCGTTTGTATTTTGAGAAAATTCAACATCAAAAGGTGTCAGCGAGTGCTGTGAATGAAAGTATACGTCATATACACGTTCTTGACGCGTACGATTTTTTTTTATACCTTTTTCCTCTCTGACCTTTGACGAAGTTTATGCGATGAAAAATGCACGCACTTTTCCTTCAACTAGGGCATCGTACCCCACGCTTCAACGGGTCATCAGGGTCTAAAAAAAGAAGCTCGGGAGCTTCGTGCTGTACACAGCCCTCTCAATGTAAAGCTTTTTCTTTCAGCCGTGAACTCGACAATACTTACAACAAATACCGTCAGCCTTCGATTAATATTCAATTCAAGTTGTGTGTGTGTTCGTGCTTGAGCGTTTCTCGACATACACTTGGCGCCTGCTTCTTCATCATCATATTTCTCTTCTCCTCTAACCCTGCTATACATAAGGTGGATGGATGAAGCTACTGTGTGACCGAAAGCTTCATAGTTCTTATCGATCCACTCGTACGCGCTTCGTGTTCCAAGCACTTTGACCCTCTTGACCAAGAACAGCTTTCGAAGTGAGCACGCGTGGTCCATCACCTCGAATCGCGAGTCATTCGCTTGGAAAGTACTTTCCTTCAACCGTTACCACCTATATAAGGTGCCTCAAGCGATCGTGGTCCATACCAACTCCCCTCCTCACTCCATCCACTTACTTCGACACTATGCACTTCTGGATCTCCTCTTTCTATAACAGTTTTACGTACCGTTAACGTAAGGTAATGTGGACATTACACAAGGATAAATTGTTCTCTCTCTCACTCTTGAATGGCTCTCAGAATTCGTGGCGATAAGAGGCAACTCAGTATCACGATCATATTGGGAAAGTGCTATGTGCCCTTTTACGTGAGAATATTGGACGAGAGTGCTATAGAGTGGGAGGTGGGATATATTAGATTTTATATCCTTTTGGAAATGGGGCAGTTTATTTTTTTAGCCCTTTGATGCAGTATGGTCACATTAGGGTCAATATGGTCCAAAAATTACAGCGGTTTTTTATTCACGTGGTCCATATAATTTCATTTTTACCTGTCAATTTATTTTATATAATTAACTTTTTTTTTAAATGAAAGTAGATTCTTTATATAGTGCAGACAGAGTCAAAATTTTATGCGAGTACTGGAGTCTGAGAATTCCAAGAATATTATAAAAATATTGAATTATCATTTGAAATTCATTATCGTGAAATTCAGAATAAAAATGAAATGCTGATTTGGGTGGCGTGAGACGAGTAAGGCGAAGGAAATGATAGTCCATGCAAGATATTTGAGTGTGTAGGAGGTCTGTGGCGAAAATTAAGTGAATTTATCTTGGCGTGGCCGCAATAATCAGACGTAGTTAGTTGCAAGCGTGAGTGCTGTTGGGTTGGGGAATTTCTGCTGGCGAGAAGAGAGTTCGTATCAGCGTGTGGCGTAGCCACAAGGGAAGACCGACAGGGAGGATATAGCGAGCACATATATATCTTTGCCATTTCTCGCTTGTCCCATTCGCGGTTTCGAGGAATGCTCCAAGAGGGAAACGAACAGAGGAACGAGAGGACGAAAGCTTGGTGATTGTGACGTGAAGAATGGTCGAAAGGTTACATAGAAATAGAGACTTTATTTCTTTCATCCAATGGTATTTTTGCTTTTATTCGAAACCGTAATCACGCTGAGAGAAGAAAAATTCTTCGACCAATGTAAATGCTGCGATGGTTCGATTGTCAATAATCTGTGCTTTTAGAAGATATAAATTTACGGACATCCGAATATAACTATTTGACCTGATGTACGAAATGTCCATTTTACTATTATCGCTTGCAAAGCACAAAAAGGCCCATATATCTACCGCAACAGAAAAAAACGGAAAAAATATGTTTGAGGACTTTTGAGAAAAATATTATATGAATATTAGGACAATTCATTGAGTAATGCTGAAACAGATTATAACCTTATGATCTAGGGAATATTTTTTTAAGCAGTAGGACATTCGATATCTCGACTGATTTAAAGTTTTCTATTTTTGAAAGCAAATATCAAATTTCTGAATAACTTTGAATATTATATTGAATTTTGATAAATTTTATATTTCAGCGATGTTTTTCCTACAAATAATTTTCTGAAAAAATATATTGCTACTAGTATTGACAAGTAATAAGACAAAAATATTTAGAATCACCCAAATGCTCGAAACCCAACACAACAATATTTTTGGAGCCTTATTCAATTGATTATAAAATAAAATATCGGCAATAATTCACAAGAAATGAAAAAAAAATAGCAATAAGAGAAGCACAAATGGCGTTGGGAAATCGGAGCACATATTCAACGGGCTATATATCTATGAATTTATCGTTTAGCCAGCAGCATCGGTGGCATAATTCTAGGGGACAGTTTAGTGCACGTAAGATCCGGAGACCTAGAAGGATATCGTGAGGATATAAGGGGTGCCACGGGGGACCGGTCGACGTCTTAATCTCCCCTTGAAAATTTATGGCCAAGTTGTTCAAGGGATGTTTAGTTGTACTTAATCTGTAACTGCTGTGCTTACGTTCCCTCCTGCTCCTCTGTCTTCGCTCTTGCCCTGTTCCCCGCCCCCTCCCCCTCCCCCTTCACCTCACCTAAAAGACCAGTGACCTCGCATCCCCTTAACATCCCCCAATCCTCGCTGAGGGTGACTACAGTATTAAATGAACCATATCCGTTGCTCGCTATTTCGAACGGTTTGCACTGAAGCGTGTATTTCCGGTTTGGACGAGAGTTGTTAACCACAATTTTATTCCCCCATGAACTATGACCCTGCCTTCAAGTTTACTGCACGAAAATATAATTTTTTTTATTCTCCTTAGTGGTGTTTTTAATTTCTAATTTGTGTGTTTTGCGATCGAATTTTTTTCTCTTTAGCTCCAGGAATATTCACGACATATCGACACAAACGTCGATACAATTTTTTTTTCTTTGTTTTCGAACATCAAAAGCTGATTGCCATTAGAGAGGCTTTGACTTTCTATTCAGAGCTATCTTTGATTTCGACGCATTGGAAAATACAATTTTCATGCTTGTGAATGAGAATAAAGAAACGGAAAATGGGAAAAAAGAAAAATATATATTTTCGAGTATTTAATTATTTTTTAACTTTCAGGGGTAGGGTTTTAAATAGCGAATAACCAACGGAGTGAATGGTTATAATTGCGAATTTTAAAATAAGGAACGTCTGAATGTAGAATAGCCATCATTGTGACATTCGCTATTTCGATCATTCGTTATTTTGACTTCCATCTTATAAAAATGCAATCAAGATAGCAAATGGTGAAAATAGCGAAGGGCTAAGATAGCGAATTTCATGATTATGGCCATTGTATATTTAGTCGTTCCATCTTTTTAAATTCGCTATTTCAGCCATTCGTTATTTTGGTCATTCGCCATTTTGCCCCCCAACTCTTTTAAAGTTTCAACCTTATTCAATATCCATATTAACATATAAATAATTGAATATAAATTTATATAAAAGTATTCGTATTTAAATATATTCGAAAACATAGAAATTCCAGAATGCACTTTCACCGTTCCATTTTCGTTAATATCACTCCTCGCACTCTGCAATGCAAAGTGCATTTCCGGTTGGAACCGAACTTTCCTTATCGATGCTTTTTCTCATTATCGAAACGGTATGCGTGGCCCCCTTGCCAGAATTAAATTCACCCGATCCTTTTCTATTCTATTGCTCAGTGCACGAAAATTATTAATTTATACTTTGCCGATTGAAAGTTTTCTCGTTCCCGCCAGGGAATATTCTCTCGGTATCGACACAAACGTCGATTCACCGTCTTTAGAACTCGTGCGATATAATTGAATTCGTTCTCTTCATACCTCAGCCTAGCTATTCCCTTCTCCCTCCTCTCCTTTCTCTCCTAAAACTCTTCCCCTTTCTCTCTTAAGACTCGAAACTTATAGTCTTCAAAGTTCCTCTTCGCGATTTAATTCATATCTTACAACTTTCTCATGCGTGTTGGAAACGTGTCAATTCTACTTGGGTTCGTTGTAGTCTTTGACCCGAGACAGTTTCATAAGCGTTGCGAGATGCAGGGAAAGGTTTCGAGTTTAAGTGATGCTGCGGCAGAGGTATATGTGAGAAATTCACCAACATTTTCTCGGCGGCGTCGAGCTCACGTATACGCGCGTCCTTTCCACCAAGAATTTTGACTCTGGCTGGCGCTTACAACGCTTTAAAAGTTTCAAGAAGAAAGTACCGCGTCGACGGGTTCCTCTTACACTTGAAATCCTTGCCTCCATTCTACTTTCCACTGTTTTCCAAGCGTCACCGAATCTGCTTGGGCTTCCACAAGTTTGAGGGATTTTCAACGATTTCCAACACTCGTTGCATCATTCACATTTTTCAAGCCAGTGAACGAGCTGATGGCATCGAAGAGCTTCAACGATCGGGAGAGAACTTTTCATTTTTTTTTGTTTTTTTTTATCATTCTATATTGGCGGGTATTTCCATTTGGAATCGATAGTTTATGAATAGTACGGAAATATCAATTTATTTTACTATTTTCAGTAACATATTTTCATATTCAATATCGATTCCCTAATAACAATATCAGATTTTCGTTGGTTTCATATCATTGAAATACATTTCCGGTTTTTTTTTCTCGTCGAGCTACAGATTTTATTAGATCACTCGTACGGGTATTGACATTTTTATTGGCTGGTTTATTACTGAACTGGTGGTCTAAAATTTGATTCCTGTTTTTTTCTCAGTTTGTACGTCAAGTTTTTATCGTGATATGTTTGCGCGGCTATTGATTCGCCAAAAAATATTTCAGATTTTCGTTATTTTTATATCACTGAAATACATTTCTGGTTTGTTTGCTAGGAAGTGGTCGAAAGTAAAAAAATATATGCTTCATTGTCCTTATTGACATATTAGTCAGAAAAAAATCCACAGCGCGGAATAACAATTTTCAATTTTTCGCCCTTCAAATAAATGCCCATGTTTTTGTCTGATAAACTCCAATAGCTGGGAAAATGATTGCGTCACTATAGCAAAACCTGGTTTGCTGATGATTCTTCAATCCGGCTGTAAATCAATAAATTTAAACAGCGAAAAACAACAAGAAAAATTCCTCAAAAATTCTTTATAGTTCAAAATATCAATGGTGTTCTTTTTTTGTAAAACTGGGAGTAAACGAAAAACGTTCACAATAATTATAATTAATACAAACATCGACCTTTGCATATTCAATAATAATCAAGCTAAAAAATTATGCATTTTCAATTTATTACATGCATTGAACAATTATTGTGTTGCTCTAGATAAATTCGGAAAAATACAACAAAAAAAAAAGCATGTGTCACTTCTTTTTATGGACATGAGTTAAAGGGTGTCCCGCGTGTTCATACGTCATGCGATCGGTGTGAAGTTCGGTCTGTCCACTTCAACACTCGCCTGTCGTTGGTAAAAAATCCGGAAGAGAACTGGAGTGACCCACCGTTAAAAAAAGTAAAGGCAGACATCAGAGTTATAGGGTTGAGTGGCGGAATGTTGGAATGCTGGGAGAAAAATGAGTTATTGAAGTTTCGTTCGACGGACAATACGTGTCCTTGTTGGCGTGTCGAATCGCCCGCACTACTCGTAAACACGCGCGTTTACAATCGGCTCGCCATTCTCTGTCTCTCGCTGTTCCTCTTATTCTCTCTTTCTTTGTGATTGTGGGCCTCCCACGCTCGACGGAATTTATCGGAGTAACGTTAAACCACGCGAGCCGAGGGTTCCACCAGTGCTCTAGTTCTGGTGGCGCTGCTGCCGGTTGTAAAGAGCCGACGAATTTACGAAGATACATCGAGCGCCCGCGTATGTATCACGAGACCGCCTCCATTCTGGAAATCGGCTACCGATCACACTCACAGCCTGGTGAAATCGGATTACTGGTCGTTTGAACCCTCGACATTTGATCCCACAAAAATATCTCACGGACGATTGATAATTGAACCCGATGTAATTGCCATTAAATACATTTGGTATACACACGCGTGCAGTTCTCACTGACAATTAACCTAAAGAACCTGAAGAAATTACCAACAGGTGGTAAATTGGATCTGTACCGGCCGTAAGCGACCTGATGTCTTATCAATAAAGAACTAACCTGAAGAACTTTAAGTATCTGAAGAAAGACGGTTTCACCGACACTATCCGATGTATATGCGAAAGGCGAGTTGTAATTTTTAAAAATAAAATCGGTGTCGGTTGTTCCACCGTATGCGATGCACATATACTCGCTTGAGGATTCATTTTTCAAGGATAAGTTAATCATGGAATCAATTTTCGGTGAGATCAGTAGTCCACGGGATAAAAAGTTCGGGACAAAAAGTCATAGAATCAAATGTCCGGCTACCGTGGAATTGATAGGACAGTCTCGAATCCACCAATGTCTGCAAATAAAAGTATACATTAGGGAGAAATTAACTCCCTGCAGGTTAATAATAAATTTGGAGAACCAAAAATTGGATGTATATGATGATTTATATTTAAAAAATATAATCACTTTTCGAAAATACTTTGTTAAAACGTTAAAATATTTTATTAAATACACGATTTATGTTATCAAAACAAAGTTACCTGATCGTTTTGAATAAATATCCGTTTGCGTGAATATTGATTTGTAACACAATATTCAACAAATTAATTAACTTTTATATTCAATGAATGTATTACATTTTTTTTCTCACTGTTATTCTCAAAGAATATTCTTAGTTACAGCAGGTATTCCACATAAAAAAATTTTTACTTACAAGAATACCGTTGCGATGGCAACATTTTTTCTTAATTTCTTAAAATTAATAGAGTAATTAATAAAGTTGCAAACAAAAAATAAGGGAGATGGTTGCATAAAGAGTAACATCGATATTCAATTATACTTATTACTTGTTTCCCCACGAGATTTATCAAAATAAATAAAAACTACCACACAAGGTAGATGATAAATTGATAATTCTCCTTAAAATTCAATTGCACCACAGGTATGCGGGTTTTCCGCGTCATTTCAATAACCAGCACGGTGATTAATTGCACCAGTCTCGCGGTGTTTCTGGCGCCACGATTCCGCAACATCCTATCTATGAAACAGGATGTATATATATACCCTTCATTTCAAACCTTCGCGTGCTAGTTTTCACGTAATTATGATTGTGCGATAAATTCGTGAAGTCGATAAGCCGCGCATCCTGCTTTTCTTCCGCTTTGCCCCCTCCCCCCATTTCTCGCTCTCTCTCTCTCCCTCTTTCTCTACATTTCTGTAGCCAGTTGCGAGGTTCGAAGTCCGAATTCAGTTCCAGACTCGACGTTCCGTAAAAAAAAAAAAAAAATCGAGGTCTCAGCTACGCTATAATATAGGAGGCATTCTCCGTCACATAAACATTTTTATTCACTAATTCGGCCATTATTAATGTGCTCCTAAACTTTATCCAATGTATAACAATAAATTCTTATTTAAAAGTATTCGAAAATGTTTTGATACTTGGTGTGTTCACATGACAGATTCTATTATGTATTTGTCGATTTTTCTGTGAATTTTTATTAATTACACAAGGAATATATGTATATGCGTAAAAATGATAGGAAATGTGTTTCCGACACAAATTAACAATTTTTTTTTGTCAATGATAAATATAAATGGAATAATAGATAGTCAGAAAATAGAGTCAAAATACGAAATTTTGAATTTTCGAGTGCAATTTACAGAAAAAATTACAAGTTTATTAATTTTTTATCGAAAAAAAATTAAAAAAAATTGTTAGGGTAGTTAAGAAATATTTGGAGGGTATAGAAAAGTTTTTGTAAATGTATAGTGGGTGAATTGACAGAGAATAGGTTATAGGTGGTGGCGGTAGCTGTTGGTAAGCTCTGGGGTTGCAACGTGTCTGGTTGCAGTCGGTTATGCGAAGCACGTAGAAATTCGTGCTTTCCCGTTCCTTATCGCAGTGTCGAGGTCGGAGGCGACAGGGGAAGCCCGTGAGTCGAGTAGGCAAGTCCTTTCCTTCTCCTTTTGC
The DNA here is from genome assembly GCA_949699805.1 of Tromatobia lineatoria. Lineage (NCBI taxonomy): Eukaryota > Metazoa > Arthropoda > Insecta > Hymenoptera > Ichneumonidae > Tromatobia > Tromatobia lineatoria. The sequence continues at coordinate 1,130,658 of OX453045.1, forward strand.
GACCTCCTGGCCTCTCGGCCCATTCCTTTTTCTCCCTTCGCTTCGCACTGCCGTTTCTACGTTCGTTCTTTTCCCAAACGGTCTCAATCCACTGTCGCGCGACTCTATCTCGTACGTATCACTTCCTCCATTCACACGCAAGCGTTTCCGCTGCTGGTGCTCTTACATAGAACGTCAGAGCTCTCCTATCGGCACACCAACAACGTTTCACGAGCGGCACCAACTCTACGGCCTCTTCATTCTTCGCCTAACCCGTCAACCTTCTCTATCTGACTCCGTTATATGTATATAGCGTTGTACAATGCTTCCTCTCTGCTACACTATCCTCGCGGAAACGAAGATTGTCTCTACTCTAGTTTTATAACGAAATTCGATTCGCCCAAGTTTCTAAAGGACGGAGAAACAGATAAAAACAAGATTTTTTTTTTTTTTTTTTTAAGACCTCGAGGTGTAGGAATAGAGTCCTTAAGGGAGTTTGATCGGGTCAGGTACGGGAAGCCGTACATTTTTTTTCAATAATAACTTTTTCCAAATTCTGAAAAATTTATTCCGCTCGGCACGTTTTTCCATTTTTATCCTGGAATTCTAGAAAAAATTAGCCAAAACTGGAATTTCCTCAGCAAACCCAAAATACTAAACTTGTTTCTACAATAATACCGTTTTTCTTAAACTATTATCAATCAGGATTTTTTTACTTTACGAGAAATTTGTCATTCTAATTAGTTTTTTTTTTTGTGATATTGATATTTATTTTTCAGTAATTATTTACGAACGATTTAGTGTCATAATAATTCCTAGAAAAAATAAAGTGAATTAATAACATTTCAATAATTCCCACAAAAATATTCCTCAATACCAATATCTAACATCACGCCATTAAATATGTATTTCCTATATGACATTTACACGCAAAAACAGTTCCAAATGGAATATCAATAAAATTTCGTGATAATTACGTCCAGCCCTGCATATCATGGAAATAGTTATATTTTTATACTTGAGAGTACTTTTAGTACTCTGTACTAAAAGTGGATCCTATAATCATCCCCCCTTCCCGTCCACGTTTCAGTAATCGACAGTAGAAGGCAGAAAATGTGGCTCGCAAAGTATCTTGAATAATCGGACTATATCTAAATCCCTATTTTCTCTATCCTTCTCCTGTATCTCGAAAATCTCAATAGCAAAATAATTTCTCCCGGGTGTGTGCTCTATACTATATGAAGGTCGACGCCCGGATTAATTTTTTCGCCCCAACTTTCTTCTCCTCCGATGCCTGCGTGTTATTCGTGCATGTGATAAAATCTTTTTCTCGAGGGGGTAAATTGGCTCGTATTCACTGCACTCAGTAGTGCGGGTACCGTGCGCTGTGGTTGTACAATACTCTGGGAACGAGTTCCGGAAGAGAGAGGAAAAAAAAAGAAGAAAATCGAGTCAAGCTATATTTGCGCTCCATTGGAATTTTCTACATTTCCTTGATCCCCTCACTTCAATAGCATCTCGAGGCTCTTTTGCTATAATTTATTATCCATATACGCAGGGAAACAAATGTTTCCTCCTTTCGGAAGATCGAGATATCGAGCAAGACAGATGTGAGGTAGTGCGAGTGTTCGCAGCATGCGATTTGTTTTTCTCATTCAACATTCTTTCGATATGTATACATCTGTGTTACATATGTATATGTAATACGGATATAAAGATTGCGTTCTCAGACAAATCGGCCGATGCTGTGGAGGTCACGACACGATTTTAGCGATACCGAAATTTTTCTTGTAAACAGCTATGGCATCTGTGTATTACGATATCGTGTGTATATATTGGCCGGTAAATACAGGTTCAGATTTTCGACGAATGAGCTAGCTGCCCGGAAATGCACATAGAATGGCGTACACATCCTCTTCCGCATCCGGGTGAACGTGTAGCAGAAAGAAAGAGAGAAAAAGAGCACGATATTTACTCGGAAATCTAGAGAGCAGACTTTCCGAGTGACCGAGTATTCGGTAAATTTTCCTCCTACGGTAACTCGGTTTTGATAGCTGGAAATTGCTATAATCATAAAATTATGGTTGAAGCCTTTTTTCTTGAAAACTACAGATATTGAAGATGCTTCTAGCCCTGCCAATGTATAGTGTATATATTTTTCAAGATATCGAATTTTTCTTAAAACAACCTTAGGTAACCTAACGAATCCCCTATCACTTACAAGTCATATATTCCACTCCAGTAAACACTCGTTTCAACCATTTTTGAAGTGATTCTAAAAAACCGTGATTTTCATCCATTTCTAATTGCAGAATTCCCAGTTTCAAAATTCGGTCGGCCAATCCGCCCAAATTTTTTTTTTCTTCTTCAAGACATCAAATTTCGGTCTTGACCGTCGTTATCAAGTCGTATATTATAGCCTTTGAAACTCGCGTTTCGAAAATTTTTACTGTGATTACGAAAAGTGAGTTGATTTTCGTTGGGTTATTTTTTGCTGGAAAAAATATTTTTAAACGGATTTCTTACATACATTGTAAATTGATAATGCTTGTAGTCCTGGTGATATAGCGTGTGGACGAGGCGTAAATGGTCGAAAGGAGAGAATTACCCAGAAGCACGATTGTAGATAACATAGTTACACATTTTGCAGTGCTATCGCTTCCCAATACGATAAACCATAGGAAAATCGTAAAATGCGGTTACCACACGAGCCGGGAAACGGCGCATGGTCGGCCGCGGCCGCGGGTTACCGCGGGTACCACCTGAACGCGCGAAAACCCTCTCACGTACTCTATGAACGAGTCTGCGGAACTCAGAGTAAGCGACCCTCGCTCCACTTCAAATCTACCAACTTTATACTTATAGATAGTCATTCTATGAAAACATTCTCCCTGTGACCTAGAAATTTTCCCACGTTAACGAGAGTTAGTTACTCGCTTGTCGTCCTTCCGCACAAGCATTCGAATTTTTATATTCGGAATACCGTACTCACTTTTTAAAACTACCAACTTTATGCCGCAAAGTGTTATTGAAATGTAAACGTGATATCGCATCATTGAAAAAAAGGCACACTGTAAAAAAAATATATCAGCAGAATTTTTTTCGATAACCCAAATCACAATTTTTAGTAAATTCAACAAAATATTCCGACATTTCAACAAAATATCATTGGGAGTAAATTATATATTCGTTAAAAAAATAATTTGATACATTGAATAACACTTTTCTTCACTGTATATAATTGAAAATATAGAGAAATCATTATTTACTGATTATTGCTTTTTTTTTGCTGCCTCGACACAACAATAGAAAAAGTAACATAGAAAAAGAAAGGTTCCGAGTAAGTTGATGAGACTTCGGTACGACGTACATCCCGAAGGATATATCCTACAGGAGAAACCGAGCGAAGGAGCCATTCGCAGCAGGAACGGCCATGTTCTTCAAAGAATGACAACCTCTTCTTGTGATTGATCGGTTAGCAGACGAAGGTAAAACACTTCTAGAGCCCCGAGCCAATTTTCGAAGCACATAGTTACGCTTATTCCGTGGAAACTCGGCCATCATCACGTGGTTACAGCTATTATTTTCCTTTCCAACGCTGTGTCCGTGTTGAAATCGTGTGTAAGCAGGTCGATTTGGTTTTCCTTGATTCTCAAAAAAAAAAGAAAAAGATTGTACTCGCGGCGGTGCACCGAAGATTAGTCGATGCCTCGATTCCTCCTGATACACCCAATAGGTAATGGTAGCGAGGCGGATAAAGTTGCCCGTGAACTTTTGCCCCGACACATATGCCCCTCGGGGGAGGACATTTCCGTTTCTACTAGCGAAATAAGTTGCGAAACGCGAGCCCCATTCGTTTTACTTTCGCGCTGCTCTCTCTCGTGCTTTCCCACGCTACCTGGCAAACCAACAGCAAACCAAGAACAGAAAAATATATATCTATGTATACGTATCTACGAGGAATATAGTCGAGCTCTCCGAACCACTGTCTTCCTCTCCTTTTATGTCTCTTGAATAGCACCTTTTGAAATATATTCACGTGTTGCATTATTTCTCCCACAGAAAATGTCCACTTTTAAGATCCATAGTCCCATATATTTATGTCTCTATAGAAGCTAGCGGACGACAGAAATATGTAAAAGAATGATACACTAAGAGCACCGAGAGCCCAAAAGGTGGCGTTGAAAAATATTCCGTTATTCACGTTGCGAAGTGACGAATAAATACTTGTAATTAATATGTGTGATTGAATTATGGAAAACCATACATTGAAAAATATCGTTGCTGTTGAATTAACAACGAATATTTCATAGAGTGCAGGTAAAACATTTTTAACATTTTTTTAAATCATGGAAGATTTTTTTAAATTACAATATTTTTTTTCGATGAAAATCTGAGCTATTTTGATTTCTTAATAAGTGGATGTTTCTTCTTCTGCTGTTTTGGTCCTTTTTCGATAGCTCAACTCATTTTAAATACAAAAAAAAAAAATTAACCATAGAACGATATTAACCGCGTATTTAAAATCGAATCGGACTTTTCAGCGTCTCCGCCAATTATTTCCCTAATGCTATTCCAAGTTGTACGAGCGTAAAGTGTAAGTCCAAGTAAGAAGAAAATCGATTCAACGGAAGAAAAGCTTGCCGCGTTTACAAACCTATTGAGAGTAACAATGTGCTCGAAACTATTGAGCGCTGCTGCTGGAATCCGCTCTCGGATCATATCTTCGACTGAAAAAGGTATTGCTTGTCAGAGCAGACGAAAACCCGATTTTTCTCCTGCTCGATTGTACACAATCTTTGAGAACAGTGCTCATGATTTTTCTTTATTATCAAATATAAATGGAATGTCAGAATTTAAAAAAAAAAAGTTTAAGACTTAGAAAATAGGTATAGCATTACGTACGACGAAGTTATTCAAGCATTACTAAGCCCTTGTCAAGAGAGACATGACCCTTAAGCTGATTTGAAACATGTTCTCAATGTTGCGTTCTCTGTCCGCCGTCGGCGCCACTCGTTTTCCGTCTTACTTCCATCTATCTATGTTTCGCATCGCCTTAACTATGGCCACTATGGTAAAGCAGTGTTTTCGAGAAAGCTGGAAGCACCAACAACAGAAAGCGTACTCTGTAGGAGCAGTCAAGCTTGGCCTGAAGCGAACTCGCGCATTCGCTCTCTCGACTTTCGAGAGAAAGGCGAATATACACAACAATAACAACAACAACAAGAGGCTTGAAATAGGAATGTATCGAACGGAAAGGAAAATACACATAACCCACAACACATCGAAAAATAGTTCGTGAGGTCGCATTAAGCTAGTGCTTCCTTTCTGGTAGAAAAAATCCTTAAGGGTATTGAGTGAGCTAAAAATCCATGGAATCATCATATTTCGTAGGAGAATATTTTTGACGCAGAATCTCTTTCTGTAAATCTATTGTTATGGAGACGTTCGTGTCCGTATTTATGCCATAAGCCCCGTACACATCCGACCTCTATAAATCTGTTGCGTGAAAAATGTGCCGAAACTTTGGAAATGGTGTACTGTCGGTACCGAGACGCGGCCCTCATAAACATTTCCCCTAGAAAATCGCTGATGTAAAATAATGTACGGGTAGTTTAGATGTGACGCACGAACGCGTTAGTAGGAAAAATTATGATGAAGTATAGAAAAGAGGGACATCGACACCTGTACTTTTCTTATTTACGATGAGTTTGTCGAATAAGGATCCCCGGATAAGTTCGCGGTTTGAGTTTCACACAAGCTTCTGTGTGTGTTCAGCGTCGACTTGGACTTATTACATGGTGCGCACGTATGACTCGACATCATATAACTGTCAGTCGACGCTATCGTATAACCTCTGAGTGTTGCCGACATCAGCGGCAGCACGTGTTGAAATGCCACCAGAATTGCCGAGTACAGTTCTTCCTATTATATGGGTAATCCCACGTCAAACAGGTTTAATGCTCAAAATTTTCCACATTGTATACTTTTTTTGTTTGGTACCAATCTTATCAACGTCTTGGGAGCGAAACATTGAAAAATAAAAAAGAGCTTCATTATTATCCAATTCACAACCAGTGGTAGAATTTTTGACCTATGGAATATCCAGTAAAATGAAAAGTACCCCTTCTACACTCACGTAGTGTTAAGTATAGATACCGTTCGTGGCAACGATAAGTGAGTTGGTGGTAGTTTTTCAAGAGGTATACAACGTCCAAACACGTAGTACAAGTACCGCTGTAGGGCGCGCAGTATCGTGGAGAAGGGCCGGTTTGGCATATATCTTGAACTACGAGTCGAGAGCCGGTAGCGTGTGTTATTTTATGCGGCTATCCAATTACTTGGTGAGTACCGGTGGGAGGATCGAATGAGCCTCGTGGAACTGCCATATCGTTCGCAAGCTTTCTCTCTTTCTCTCGCATTCGATATATGTATATGTATGTACATATATATATATATAGAACCTACTTTCAAGTATGTCGATATACCGAATGTACAACCTTTTCGTTGGTGAGCAAGTTCCTCCACTGGAAGTTTGGTGGTTCGAACGACAGAGCAGAAAAATAAATCCAGTCGTTATCCAGGTACTTTCATAAAAGCATCCCCTCGTTCGAGCGGCCATTCTGAAGGCCAGAACTGTCCCAGTTGTACGGTCCGTGCTTTCATAAAAATATGCTTCATTTCAAACTCAAGTCAACTTGGCCATGATCCCCACATTTTTTTTGCAGCGCCTGCCATCTATCGCACACGTTTTTATTCTCTTCAACCTACCTTTAAGTTGGGTGTTCTTTTAGATGTCGAATTGGGTTGGACGCTAAAGTTGCACGCAAGCGGATCGTATATAATAAACTTGAAACATTTTGCTGTCTTATATAGAAAAAGTTTCGTTTTTGTGAAATTTTTTTCGGATTTTTCATGTCAGGTTATTTAGAATCACCGAAAACGTCGAGAAAAGTGATCAAGAAACGTCACACATTTAATGGAATTTTGAATAATCTCATAAATTAACTTTTTTGCTATTTATAATTGCTATCAAGTGAATATGTCTCTCGCAATTTCGAAATAATTGATACCGATCAAAGTAAAATTATTTTAATTCATTAAATTTACGGGATCGTAACGTTTGTATCGATTAATTTATACGTATGAGCCAACGATATATCAGATAGACATCACATAAAAAATTTATTTGAGATGAATTATATTTTCTATTTGTGTGTATTATGTATCTTCTTCTACGAGAATCCGGAAGTCCATATAATTTTTACGCACAATTGAGTTTATTGCGTCGACAACGTTGTGTTTACGAGAAGAAAAAAAAACAGGGCAGGTGTTGGAAAGGATAAGATATATGCCGTATACGGTAAAGTCAGTATTGCGATGTATTGAAAAGTTTATGGATCAGCAGATATTCCAGATAGTATATATATTTGTTGGATGTTATTGCTCCTTCGACGACGATGATACGAGGCGATCCTTCGATCCTACGAAGACTGGACACGTATAGCGAGTCAAGCTATCTTCAGAAGGAACGTTAAGGTTTTATTACGACGCGGCGAGGTACAGCCTTTCTCGTCAAGATTCCACGCGGTGATAACGACGAGCCAGAAAGAAGGTTTCATCCCAGCGTCGGCCTTGAAGAACCGAGGCTTCAAGTCTCCCTGGAGACAAGTTAGCCACGAGACCGGGCTTGTAGATATAGATACTGTATCGAAGGGGGAAAAAAGTGCTCATTACACCAGCGAGCTCGCCCAATCTTGACGCAGCCCCTTGCTTTTTTTTTTTTTATCACTCGAGTACAGCAAAACGATGCTTTTCAGAAAAAAGGAAAACACCTACGAGTTCCCTCATCAAGTTTTTTGTGAAAGGATGTGAAGCGAAGAGGAAGAGAATTCGATTACGCATTCCTAGATCGATAGAAAGTGATCCGGTGCAATCTTGAGCAAGTCGAATGGAAAAAAATGAATGAGGGAGAGAGGTAGATGAAATTGCTTGTCAGGATGCTGCTGCTGTGCATCAGCATCAGCATCGAGAGGAATTGACTCTTCTTGCGATTCAGCCAAGGCATCGAACCTCTTCAGCCGCAAGACTCACTGACCTAATCGATATTTCTAATAACGTCTGGTTCACACAAGCGCACACACATACGTGACGCTCTTCTCTCTCTCTCTCTTTCTCTCGTGGTTATTAGTGGCTCACGTATTACCTTCGACACTGAAATGAGATTTTTTTTTCTCTGATGGATACGGATTTTGGTTCTTATTCTGGGTGCCCGGGGTGTTTTGAAACATGCCTGGAAGAAAAATCGACAGTGCACGGCATATTGGAAATTTCGCTGGAAACAGATTGATTTTTGCTGGTAATATTTTGACGTCTAATTGTTCAATATCAAAACGTCAACAATAATTTTCAGATAGTGACTGAATGAATTTTTCTGATCCACGAATAGAGTTTCGCAGCAATGATGATCGAAGAAATTATTTTTTCATAACAGTTATTATGTTTTATCGTTTCACCAGTGTTGGAAAAGTATTCACAATTTCAAATAAAGCACACTAATCCAAAGATATTTGTTCTTTTATTTGCAATCAGAAAATTTCGAAAAAAAAAAATTGTTTTCAGTTATTCCCCATTTATCAAAAGCGTAGTTTGTCCACTATTGTTATTCAGCAAAGTGTCAACAATAAAAAAGACCATGTTTCTCATTCCATCATTCGATAAATTTGACTCTCGAATGCCTAAGAACAAAAATGTCGGTGATAGATGTTCAGGTTCTGAAATTTCGATGAAAAATTGATCCAACTAACCCCGGAATCTCTAAAGGCATTTTCGGGACCGCGCATAGGTTACGTAGCTGATGTCCTTATACCGCAATATATCGATATCTCGCGTTGTGCTTACGGTGAAACGAGATTTCGGGAGAGGCCAAAACTGCAGCCGGTACGTTGCATCCTCACGTGAGGAATACGTTTTACTATTACTATTTTTCTATGATATACGTTGCACAGCCTAGCGCATAAAGTAGTTGGCTTCTCTGCGCTAGCAGCAGCGGCAGCAACGGTCGAGAGGAAGCAGAATTCGGTATACGTAGTACAAGAGCACTATATGAGAGGGTTGGCGTTGGTGCAGGTTCTTACACTCCACCGGTAGGTACATATAGGGGTTGCTCTTGACGATATTCTTGCCTCTCTCTCTCTCATCCCTTTTTCTCCTGACCTCGCTGACTCCAATGTCGGTATCCACTCTCACTCGTAGCGGGCCTACCCCCCAAGCCTCTTGAATACTTCATGCGCACGGTGCTCTCCGCTCTCCCTCACTCAGCCTCGCGCCGCCTTCGCCTACAACATACTTACGTACGCGAAACGAGCCAGACCGCTGATGCACCCGTTCCCTGCATCCTATTTCACTTCATCCCTCCGAATTTCACTTTACATGTATACTTCTATCTAGTTGTCGAACGCTCCAACCATTCACCACTCATTCTCTTGAAAAATTTGTGCTATTCAAAAGTTAAACTTTTAATCGGTATTCTGAAATATTTGTTGTTGCGATGCTGCGACCGAATTATAATACGGTAGTGGAGTTTAATTTTTCCAGATTTTTAAATCCAATATTGCGAAAAAAGAGGTATTTCTTCAAGATCAATATATCTTGAAAAATGTAAGTCATAGAAAAATATTGTTTCAACATGAAAGTTGTAGTTTTTTGTGAATCTTTCAATGAAATTTTTCATATAAATTTGCCACCCGATAATATTACTTTTTTAATAAAAAGTATAAAGATTATTATTTTAACCAAAAAAGGTGACTTTTTTTGGCTGACAAAATTATAGAATCTTTGCGCCTATGTATTGATAATTTTTTTTAAATTGATATACAAGTGCAAGGATTCTGTGTTTTTTCAGCCGAAAAAAGTGGCCTTCTTTGTTGAAAAAAAATCTTTATATTTTTTATCAAAAAAGTAATATTATCGGGTCCCAAAATTATTCGAAAAATTTTATTGAAAAGTTGACATGAAACTATAACTTTTATGTGAAAACAATTTTTTTTTACGACATGAATATTTCAAGATATATTGAATTAAAGGAAATACCCCATTTGCCGTGATATTGGATTTGAAAATCTGGATTAAATGTGTCTAATTATGGGATTAATCGAAAAGGTTTGAAAAAAAATGGCTGAATTGGCGAAGAATCCCTCCTATACTTTACAGCATAAAATCCTTTCTGTACATTTTTTTTTGCTGTCATGTTAAAAGTCATTGTGAGACATTTAAACTTTTCGAAATAATAGATGTGATTTCTGCTTGCGAAGTGCCAAAAAACGATGTGCCGAATTTTTTTTTCGTGTGAATGATTATAACACTCATTTTATACATATATTCGAGACATACTTGCGCTCTTGAAAAATTCGTGATATTGGAAATTCAAGTGCTACAACGCAAGCTTGTAGTATCTTTTTTGGATGCTGTTTTATTCAGTTTATTTTATTTATGAGTATATTTGAGAGCTTCGTGAGATTTGAGAGGGACTGGAAAAAACTTTTCACAGAATTTTTCGCCCTTGCTGATGGAGGGTGGATATAGAACAGAAGAGAGTAAATGAGATTGCGAGAAATTGTGAGACTCGTCGGACGATAAAAAAACAGAAATAGAGGCAGACATAGAGGCGTCTATTCGGTTGGTAGTCGATTGAAATTTCGAAAGCCTACAGGAGTTGGAATATTTTCTCTCGGATTTCCGTCCATCTTCCACCCGTCGTAAGTAGATTCTTTCCCACGCTTTTAGCTATTTATTTGTCCGAGGGTTACCTACGATGTATTTCCAATAAGTAATTAGATTCATCCTTGTCTCCAATGACTTCGATGTCGTTGAAACATGAAAAATGTTGTTTTGTTTTACTCCAATTACCAAAAATAGAAACAAAAAACCGTAGCTACTTTTTAAGTCTTTACTCCTCCTAAAAAATACTTTTTCTTTATACTGCCCTCTTTTGGAATCAAAATAGTGCAAAATACTTTTGGACAACTCACTATTCAACTTCTTACCTGAATATTGAATTTCTCTTCCGCAAAATAAAAATTTAGACTTCATTTCATGTCATTTTTTCAATGCGAAAAAGTATTTTTAAAATCATAATTTTTCACAAAATGTCCTTACATTTGGTGATGTCTCTCTTAATCTCACTATAAATCGATGAAATACTTCAATACCTGGCGTGAAAAATACATAAAATGTCACTTTTTCACGTTCGTAGAATGCCCTATTTATTAAGGCGAAGTAACTCAATTCCAATTGCGATGTCTCATCATTAACCAGTCGTAATGAAAGATCAAAAGCTCGGACGCAGCCGGAGAAGAAAGTAGGACATGAGCGTCAACGAGAAAAGATCGGTAAATCGGTCGTAAACAGGTCCAGTGATTCTCTTTCCGTTGTGCGCTTTGTGTTCTATTTGTGAGCACTCTGGACGTGCCCTTGCGGGTGACTTGCTTTTTCTCTCCTTGGACTCTCTGGACTCTCTTGATCCAGACCGTAATTAGAGATTTACTCACCCCTTAAAAGACTCCTCGTTAAGGAACGATGTTCGTAAACGCGTTCCCGGGTGCCCTCTTAATGGCGACCCCGCGTCGAGTGCTTTTGCGATGTAAGTCCTATTTATAACCCGACGGCAGTAATAGCCCCATGTCCGTACATCCACTGGTGCTTCAACTGTACACTACTCGAGTTTTGCTGGCCCGACGAATACTGGCCCTTTTTCACCGCACTAATAGTAATATGCCGCTCGTGCTCTCGACCATTTCACCGTCCACTCGTCCAACACTCTGACATAATAAAGGAGTTGCCTCACTGCTCTTGTACGTACAATATGTGCACAGATATGATTTAAGCTATAGCTTCATTTCCCTGCCCACGAAAACATCCCTCATATTTCATAATCACGTTTCCGTTAACTCCTTAAGTACCAGTGTCCTTAATGTACCGCACAGACTTTTGGCAGTGGCGGTATTTCAACTACTCGGTTACTTTTTAAAGATGACAGAATTTTCCTTTTAATTCTCCAATGCCCTTGAGAAATCACCTGTGTATTTCGACATATATCGACTGAATTTCCGTTTTTGGTTTTTTTTTGTTTTTCATGCTACATAATATATTGTTCTTGCTATAATGGGTAAAGTATCGTTACTATTAATGTTATTCACTCTGCACTATGAAATGGAATTAGTATTCATAAATTATTCAAACTTATACGATCTTTTTTCTACGTAAAGCTGGCAGCAAAGATAATTCAATAATGGTCATAGCATTAAATCAGATTTTGTGCTGTTTCGCGTGTCGTTCAGTCCTTGTTTCATAAATAGTCGAATCTAAATGTAGAAATTTATAATACCGCGTCGGTATCAACTTTGCTTTATTTCTACAGCGCCTCTATCCTTAGCACAGGGCTGCGACATATTCAGTTTTTTAACCATATCCAGATTCTAATATGTTCAGAAATAAAACCAACCGAGTACCAGTGAACAATAAGGACCATGTTCAAACGAATTTTAAGAAAGACGCAGTGGACTTGATTACAGCGCTGATAAAATTGGCCTATCCGTTGGCTTTTCGTGGTCTAAAAATAAATCAGCAGTCTTACAAAGAATTTTTCTTCGCGTACATTAATAACAATTTTACAAATATATGTGAAAATAATATCATCCGAGTTTTCCAGTCCAATAAGTTCCAGTTACAAATGTATTTCCAGAAAAACACGGTTCACGTTAATATAATTGAATATGGCAGCTTCGGGGCTCACGTTACGCAGCCAGTCACGAAAATAAATCGAGCCAACGCCCGCCTCTCCTTTCTCAATTTATATCTCGAGATTGATGACTCTAATAATAAAAGGATCCGGTGCGCCATAGGAAACATCGTCAGAAATAATGACATTATCCAGCGTCAAATTAATTGAGAATAGTATTCGAGCCTCGAGCATAAACTTTGATGCCTCTTTTGCCGCAGTTTCCCGTACGCTTCGCGAATATCATTACGGGAAAATACAAGGTGCATTATTCAGTCACTTTCCACGACCACGGAACATTACTATCGTTTCATTGGTGTAGATGTGCCTGCACACAGAGCTTCGAGCTTTCCGTACAACGATTTTCATTGCTACCCAAGACCAACTCATCTCTCTCATTTGAATAATTATTCATTTGTGCGGAGATAAAATTGAAATACAAATGCTCCGAGGCAAACGCATTCCTGAAAGCATTGCTGTTGTTTGGTGGACGAATTCAAGAGCCCAGACGCTTCATCCGCTGGAGGTGCAAACTCTTCGACAAATACCACAAATATTGAAACAGTAGCAGCTCGTAAACAAAAACATCAGGTCTGCAGCATCATCGAATATAAATTTCATCAACTTTGCTGCGTTGCAGCTGCTGATGCACCACTATTATCTTAATTCCATGTCCGGAGCTTTACTTCCCTCGTAGTACATCGAGTGACAATAGGACGTTAAATTACAGACATTTTCATTCGAAAAGGGGACATCTGTCGATGTTCCATTGCTGAAACGTATACCATCTTCATTCTCAACATTTTCCTGATGCAGCGACTACCGCATGGTTTTACTGTTGAGACAAAATTAATTTTCCAGCGAAACTGCGATAATTACGTCTGTTTTTTGCCTGTGATCTAACCACAATGAGTAACTTTCTGTAGTTCCGTGCCTTGGAAAAGTCGACGCATCTGCATGTTCAACGTTCATGCATTTTTTATGCCCTACGGCGCGGAACTGCATGGGAAAATGTATCGAATTTTTTTTTACGCGCACTGCGGCAAAATGTGCTATTTGCAGATTAAATCAGAGACATGAAGTTGCGAATGATATTCTTGACTCTGGCGAAGTGTCGAAATGTATATATCGTAACCCATTCCATCTGCGTTATTTTTTTCCATGTCCAACTTTTGCTTCTAACTTTTTTTTTCACTCGAAAAAAATTATTAACACTCTAATATCCAATCGTTTAACGAGTTTCCTATTTTTCACTTTGTGACGATTCCTTACACACCCACAAATTTCCTTTTACGGATCGTTAACATAGATAAGCAACACGTTTGAAACCGCATAAAAGACATCGTCACAATGTGACAGAAAATATAGGAAACAACTTAGCAATACGCTTGGTTTTTAGAGTGAATATTGTACAGGTCACAAATTTATCATAGAGAGCCTATGTGAATACGATAAATTGAGTTTGATTAAATTATGCAAAATCCGGAGACTAAAGAAAGGAGAGAAGATATAATGACCATTAGTGTAGTGTATCCCAGGCAACACAATGGATCATTTTGGTAGCGGTCTGGAAGGGAGAACACGCCCTGGCCGTTCCTCCCCCTCACGGAAATATTAAGCCATAAATACGCGTTAGCAACACGATCAATGCAACACTACGCCTCGATGACAATTGAAAGGTTACATCGTAGCTATGCCAAATTGTTGCAACGGAGAGAGTCGGAGAACGGTTAGAGTTGGAGATCCACCGGAGAATCCTGGTAATGGTTGAAACGCTTGCGTTACACACGCATCAGATCACCCTTACAGCTCGAAGCGTGTGTATCTCTGTACGATAACTACGTAACTATGTTCCTCTCTTGGTATGGGCAACACGGAAATGGCGGCGTGATTACGCGGCTGCTCATTGTTTGCTACGCTAGGCGAATGTTCGGCGCATATGCACGAGGTTTCCCTTCCTGCCCCCTCCTCGTCCCCTTTGCCCCTTTGCCAAAGCCTGCAGCATTAACCGAAACGCGAACGCATTGAAATTAGTTATGATTTATGCGTTCTACAACCGGCGGCCTGTTCTCCGTGTCCCGCAGTCTGCTAGCAAATGCGTCTCCACCGATGTGTTTAAGAACTACACAATCTTGCACCGGCTGCATCGCTATTCTACATATTATCTAGCTTAGCAATATGTGATGCAACACCGGAAATGGGAAACAACGCCCGTGTGTCATATGTCTCTCTCGATAATTCAATTCTGTGATAATGTTGATCGTCCTATACCATGTTCGAGGCTACCAAACTATCTGCGCATCATAAGTTATAATCTGCTAACGCTACGATGTACTTTAGGCGTTGTATACAAACGCTGGGAGTGAGGTTTTTAATTTCTCGACATACTGTTGAATTTTTTGTAGGATATGTCTGGATAATGGTTTATTCGTTTTGGAATGTTTTACAACGAATTTTTACAAGGTTGTACGTTAATATGCTAGTGTAGAAACGGCTGCGGAAAAACTATGCATTGTTATGAATGGAAAAAAATTGCTATCTGGAAAAATTATGTTATCTTTAATTGTAATTGAAAAAAAAAAAAAAAATTTCACGATAATCCATATAATTTTTATGGTGAACACAACGAATTTGTTAAACCAGTTCGAGTAGCAAAAAATAAAGTTGCGCTACAGAAAATAAAAAAATATTCATTTCCCGGTCATTTTTATTTTTTGCCTCTTCATAGTATAAAGTCATAAGATATCAGGTGTTTATTTTGATTCAAAAGGATGCAAAAACGGAGTTAGTAGTAGGTCTTTTAACATAAAAATGAGGCTAAAAGAGTAATTTGTATTTTTTGCAGTGGAAAAAGTGGTATAAAATGAAAATAAGTAACAAGAAAGCTCCTAATTCATCCTTTATGTTTTAACCGAGGCAAGGATCGCGGTGGCTATTTACGAGATCGACTGTTTTGCCACACAAGTGGTCTGTACTGGTAGAGTGGAGTATGCGAAGGATGGAAACAAAAGGACTGTGAATGGAGCAAGAGAAAATAGCTGGTAAAAGTGAGAGGTAAAATAGCGAGGGTAGGAGAAACTCATGCTGTTGGAAGAAGTGAAGAAGAAAAGAGGTGTTTTTCCCAGACGATAGAATATTCATTCTGAGTAGGTGAGGCATCCTTGATTACTCGGGAGATTTTCCTTCGTAGATAGCTCCTTCGCTATACCATCTCCTTCCGTTTCCCTCTGCAATACTTCCCACTGGGTGCTCTTTTCCTCGTTTCGAAGTAAGTCCGGAAACAGCTGAGAGAGGCTTGCGAGTTTAGCGAACATTCGCTTCGATCACTTTTTTTCCTTCCTTGTTTGCGTTCCATATATTTTTTTTTTTTTTATTCCTCCTATCTCTTGGCCACAGAACCATGTATCCATCGAATGCTTTCTCGCATCTTTCGATCTTCTTGAAAATAACGATGAACCATGTCGTACATGGAATGCAGGAATATTTCTTACGCTTTTGAGGTCCAACAAAGAAAAATATTCCGAATAATAAACATAAAAAAAGAGAAGAGCAGGAGAAGTGAAAACGCCGGGTGTCACTGAAGGAAATAAGATATCTCTCTGTGTGCATTCGAGATATTCACCAACTGACAGATATAGGATACGAGACCCTTGTTTTTCAACTTTTATGCCCATAAATTTATTCATGAGCGTATTTCCGACGTCAATTGATATTCTTCACGCTCTTGGTTGCATCGCTCCTACAATGTTTTTATGTATGTATGTATGCAGTGTGTAAAATATGCACTATCGATACGTTAACCTAATTTACTCTTTTGTCATGTATGATTGGATATGGGTAAAAAATTTCTGTCGTGTAAATTACTATTTAGGGTGGAGCTAGGTATTAATTGGTTGTAATGTAATTTGCTGTTAATTCTAATATGCATTGGACCAATACATGCACTTTTGGTGTTTTGATAGTCATGATGTATTTCGAACCCAATTTCGCATTGATTGAATGGTACATTTAATAGTAACATTAATTTTGATCAGTAATTTTGCAACCAAACTCTAACTTTGGAATAAAGACTCAATGTTTTTTTCGGAAGCTTTTTTCTATCCTTCTTTCTTCGTTTACCTATTTCAATTTCGATCGACTTTATGATAATTATTTCAAAATGGTTTGGGTTCAGAAAATTTTGCTTGATACTCTTTCATTACAGGATTAATTATACAATTGTTTCAAGGAGTCCGAAGTTGTCTTACAACACTTCAGATCCGCTTAATGTATAGTATCTACGAAACTTGGAAACTCGCGCCACGAGTCTACAAGAGTTTTAATTTCTCGACCGATTTCTGGAAGTTAAGTTACGGTGAATTTGACGAAAATTACTATAAAGTACCATACAGCGCACAATTTTATTTTGCTTAAAAAAATTATGCATAGAAATCCTTTGTAGATCTATGGCATCTTCATATCAGATGCTTCTATCAATTAACCGGCTGCACACATGAAAAAAAAAAAAAACTCCCGCTAATTGTTACCGTCTGTTCAAAAACTTTCGCAACAGTTTCTCCGTGGAAAATTGTACTCGATTCTGTTTTAGTGTGTAATTAATTACAGAATTGTTTCGAGAATCTGCAGTGGATTTTCAAGCCCACAAATTCACTCAATTTATCGTATCTGCGAAACTTTGAAACTCAAGTGAAAAGTTCCTTAGTCGGAAACAATGAAGCCCAACGTTTCAATTTCTCGAATTCAAGTCAAGTAGAATTGCGTTTCGATGAAATTTGTCCGTTTCCGCACGTGCGCAACTATAGTAGCCCAATGTAGACAAGTTTACAAGAGCCCCCTGAGTTTGTATAGCTCTTTGGCATTAGCTCTTACGTCTTCCACTGTGAGGCGCACGTCGGTACAACGTCTTTTGCGTCACAAGAACCAACGGCTCGTGTCGGAAATGTAAATACCTGGCTGGGGTGGATATCACTCAGGCGGGCTGAGAAAATTAACTGGAAAAATTCCCTAGCGCGTCGGACGTGTAAGTGCGTGAAAAGCGACGTGGAAGCGAAAGGGAGGGCAAAGAGTAATCTGCGAACCAAGAGAAGAACGGAGACAAAAACCGAGGTACAAAAGAGAAGAAGGAGGTAATAGACGACGCTATACAAGGCCATGCACTAGTCGGGGTGAAGAGGAAAATAGACAAAAGTGTGGGGCTGTAGCGAAAGGGAAACGCAGCGAAGCACGAGGGAATTTAACGAAGAAGAACGGGAAGGACGTGAGGATGGGAAAGCAGTGCTCATGAGAGTTGGAAAGCTATAGAAAAACAAGAAAATGAGACAGGAGTGATAGGAATGAAGAGTGAGGGTAATAACCGGAAGGACACAAGAAGAATAAGAGAAGGAAGGACTTCCTCCCTTCATTGATCGAATAAAAGGACAAAGAGGAGGGCGAGACGGTGGAGAACGGTTACATGTGAGAATTTCGAGAATCTGGATAAATAGAAATAGTGCAGTAGAAAAAGAGTCACTGTTCTTTTTCTTAAGGAAAAATAATGGAATCGAAGGAGGAGACCTTCTCATCCTTGATTAAAAAAATCAGTGTTACAGTAATGTTAAAATTATTTTAAATGATCCGGTCGCGAGGCTAACACAAAAGTACAACTTTTACGGGGAGATTTTTTTTTCAGTAACTTCAAAATTCCGAGATATGTTTAGTTAAATCCCGGCATTTACTAAAACATTGGATTGATGAATTCTAAAAAAATTTATTTGGAATGTGTTTTTGTGGTACGCTGATGCAATAGCATTAAGGGAATATTGAAACATGATGGTATGCCACGTTTTCCAAGGTGAAAACAATTTTCAGCACCGCCTTGAAGAACGTGATTTTCACATTTAAAAAAAAAAAAAAATTGGTATTTGGCGAGAATTTTTTTATTAACCGTACTGATAATTTTGCCTCACAGTCTATGATTCGAGGAGTGAAATAATTTTTCTGTAAAAGTCGATGCAATCAATTATGGAGTAGATCTGAGATAGTCGAAAGATAAACCGGCTGAATTGACAGAGAATGCTTCATATAGGGACTGAGAAAGTTGTAAAAAAATGAGAGAAGACGAAATGAATAGGGATGAAAGGTGAGAAAGTTGGATAATGAGAAAAGAAGAAGAAGAGGAAGGGAAACGTTCTGCTCGTTCTGTCTGAGAATTGGACGAACGCAGGCACGAAGCAAGACTCAGTGAACCATGAGGAAATGTGACTACTAACAAAAATGGGAAGGAAAGGAGAGGTTAAACAGGAATTGAGAAGGTATGGACCAAGAAGGGAATGATATGGAATGGATAGGAACGAAGGGTGGCAGATGTATGGAAAATGAGAAGGAGAGAAGGGAGAAAAAGTCCTTCTCCTTCTCTTGACATCCCAGTCTCGCCCAACAACTTCCTATCATCTCAGCTGGCTGACGCTACGACAATCTTACACTGCGTCGGAATTCATTTAAATAAATTTGCATTCTAAGGAGATCGAAATTCGCCCATCACTTTTTACATCGTCGATCCTGGTGAGGGGAAAGTAGTCGGACACGACGCTCGACGGGATTCCAACCGCTTGAGTATCTGCCCACAGTCAATACCCGTTCCACGATCGAACGATCATTTTTATTTAATCTTAGTTAATTGGTACGACGAGACCTCGAGCTTCATAGGCGTTTGCATAAAAGATTCACGAACATCCGATTTGATCTTGTGGTAATGTTGGCCAACGTTGAAAATTAATTAAAGTGCTTTTCGGTCGTTGACGCTGTCAGCGAAAATCTCGCTTCCCGAGAATCTAAAGAAACTAACGGAATATGCAAATTTATTGGGACTTCTGGAATTCTATTATTGGAACATTTTTGGTATTATTAGACTACGAATAAAAAAAAAGCACAGAGTGAAAAATATGGAAAATAGGGTTCACGCGAAAACAAGTTGACCAAATGGCTTTGATTTCTACAGAAAAATAATTTCACTCCTCGAATTATAGACCATCAGGCAAAATTATCAGTACGATGAAAAAAAACAATTTTCGCCAAATACCAATTTTTGTTTTTCTTTTTTTTTTCAAATGTAGGTCTTCCTGCAAATGACGTTTACTAAGGCGGTGCTGAAAATGGTTTTCACCTTGGAAAATGTGACATACCATCACGTTTCAATATCCCCTTAATGCTCTGGCCGAATTTTCCCCAGCAACCGAAGAAGAGAGCAACGGCACGATGGCAAAGGGCGAGGAAAACGAGCGACTTAGATGGACTGAGAAGGGCTGGGATGTTGGGATTTTTCCACGAGAGTGCTATAGCCATGACAATCCACAATGTTTACGTACCTGTGCTGCACAGTCTGTGTAGTGTATATAGGAAGCGACAAACGAACAAAGAGCGAAGAAACGAGCGTGGTGGCGTGGAATCGCGAGCATCGGGCTGTGAGAAGGGTGAGGGAGCGTATTCTATTTTCCGGTCGAGCTAAACGATTTCGATAAGAGAGCAGAGTGGAGAGTGGAGGAGTTGGGGGCGCGTTCGGGCGACTGTCGGAGGCTCGGAGAAAGGCGAGAAAAAGAAAAGTGCGGTGGGCGGCAGCGACGACGATGCTAGTGAAGCGAAGCTTCTCGATTCTCTGGCTGATCACCCCCTGAGGTGGATCGAGTGGAGAGTGCTGTACATGATCCGGCCCGAACGATAAGTACGATCCAACTTTCGTGAACTATCGAGCGACCACTCTCCCGAAGCATCTCGATGACCGAACCTCAGGGGGACAAAAAAAAAATATTGCACCATAGAAAACAGATAAAAATAAATGTATCAATAACGTGATATATGATACTATAATCCGTTTCACAATGTTCCAGCCAATAAAATTATCGGACGACTTGAAATACTCCACGACGTTTATTGTAACATGGGTCTTCGAAAATTACGAGCATATACAATGTTTCCTGAGTGAAAAACAAAAATAATCATAACGATAAAATAAATATTTTTCGGGTAAATTGAATTGCTGCTCTGGGAACAATCAATTATCTTAATAGCAGTACAAAGTTATTATTATGTGTGTCGAACTTGATTGATTTTATTTCAAGTTTTTTTGTTTGATGAAATTGTAAAAAAATTGCGCCCTCCAAGATCAATTTTTTGCCAAGTCGCCTATGAAGAGACCCCACCGAGAATTTTTCATAACCTTTGTAACAGAAAAAACCAAGGTTGCGAAAATGTAGTATTGAAGATTACTCGATAACCGGTAAAAATAGAACTGCCAATTACACGGCAAATATTTATTTCACGCTGCTTTTTATTTTTCCAAGTAAAATATAAACTCCGGTATAATTTCACTTTTGATTCGTTGAATATTATGAGTTATGAAAATTTCGTGGCAAACTGTTTATCAGGGCCTATAGGCGTGTGTTTGTAATTCGATACCACCTGTTCTATCCCCGCCATCACATACAGTGTAAATTGAGTTAAATCGATATTTAGAGTGTTACTAGTGGTCGGATACACTGCAAAGTTTAATATCAACGAGAGAGTGAGCGGCGTGAACGAGATAGAAGTGTCTCTGTGTACAAAGTAACAGAATATACCGTGTCAACGAGACTCAGTACAGGCTTGACGACTGGTTCCATGTACGCTGTATTGTATTAAAGACGAGAACACAGGACGACAAACTTTCGAGGTCCTTTAATAAGTTATCAGGCTTTGGTACGTTCAGTCTCGTGTGATTCTAACGGGAATGCAAAGTTGAGCAGCCTAAGGAGTAAAGCGAAAGGACATCAGCTGAGCAATCGCGTCTGGATTGACCGAGAGACGAGGACTGAGCTGTTGGATAGACTGAAATATACAGAGCAAATTGCGGTGCTTCGCTAAGGAATCGGTAGAGGGATGCCGACAACGTACAAAGGAGAAACTGACCAGCCTCGAGGCACCAAAGTAACTAGTGCTTATGGACTCAGAGCGGGCAGACAATCCTATTACGTCAGTCTGTGCTAACCGCAGTCGCCTCGTCTCACTGAAAATGCGTAGGTGCAACTACCACTCGGTCATTTTACTTTATAAAGCAACACGTTATTATGGTAAGTCAAGTCCAAAATTTAATTTCTTCATCGCGGCAACCTCCAGAATAAAATACAACGTAGATTTTGTTAAATTGTTTTCTTCCCGTTGAGGTTAGCAATTTTTTTTAAACGTTTATAAAATTAACTGGCGCAAAACGAGTATTTATTTCCCGCAATATACGTTGAAAATACTAGCGGAGTCAACGTTTTTATCGCCTGTAAAATTTTTTAAGTATCGTGAAAATTGTGTTCTTAAAAAATAATTTTATTTTTATCTTGTTCTGGCGAAAAATCCATTTTTCACTTATGAAATGACTGTTGAACTGATGAAGTAATTTGAATAAAAGAATTTGTGGAAAACCAAATTGTACCACATTTTTTACCCATTCGGTAATTTTTTCCGTCTTGCATTTTTATTTATGAAGCAGCAGTGATAACTTCGTACAAAAACTCATCAACATCTGTACAGAGGAATTAATTAGAATGCGAAGAAAGAATGCTTATGCTTTCATGGTGACTTTGGCGGACGTAGAACATAACAAAAACGGACAAAAGGAATTTCTGTTTGACTTCACAAAATACGTTCTCATCACAGTTATTTAACACCTTGGATTTTCTTCTGCCGTGCAAATAAATAAAGTGAATTAAATAAAGCTCCTAATGGAATTGTGTCAATCTCCTGGAACTGCTACGTTTGTAGAAAAATAGAAGGCTGCTTTCGTTGCTATGGATATGATTTGTTATTGAACATAAGAAACACGCTAATAATTACACGCTCATTTTTTCCATTCATGTATCACTACTGAATTAGGTTATCCCTGTTGCAGAATATGCGCTGCAAATGAAACGTTGTACCTCGATGATTTATTTTATTGTAAAATTGGAACACGAATCACTCGAAATATCTACATTAATTTAATGAATTGAGTATATATTTCTTTTATAAGTAAATTCTCAGGGTTTACAAAAAAGCTATAATCGTAAAGAATTTTAAAGCACACCTATTTTTTTTTTGCAGCTACTTCCATTCCCACAATGATTCGTAAATTACTCATTAAATTAATAGACACACGATGGATTTTCTTTTTCGTGAAAATTTTATTTTGCATCAGTAACGTTTGATAGAAAAGCTAATCAAGTCTTTCATACAAGAGAGGTAATTAAATGCTCACAAAGAAAAATAAATATGTATAGCTATTAAATTGAATTGTGAACAGGTGACTCAAATAAAATACTGAATATAGAATTTCGCTCAAAGGACAAATTTCAACGGACCCCTTAATTAACTTTTGACTGAACAAGTTTCACCTGTTCAACTTGTTCTGGTCGCTTTTTCCATTTTCGCAACGATGTGGAAACAAATAATTATCAAACTGATAGACTTCTCGTTCGGATGGATTTTTCAATTGAATTATTTCACTTTCTACCAGTGGCTTGATCGTTCGATTCAAAAGTTAATTAAGACTGTCACAAGAAAAGTAATTAAGAGCTAACAAAGAAAAGTCAATTTGTATAGCGTTTTTGGAAATTTTGAGAAAGTGAATACCTAAAGTAAAATCAGTGAGTGAGCGAGATTATAAATCCAAAGAACGTATTTCAACAACGCTCCTAATGGAATTGCAAAATTTTGTGCACGCTGATAATTGCCACTTTCCATATATATATGCCTCACTACTGCTTTGCATTGGGTTATTTCTGTGGAATGTGCTTGGTTCAACGGAACGTCGTACCCTCCCGTAATTAATCTCATTGAGAAATTGGATTACGAATCGCTTGACACGCGTTTCACTCGCTGACGTTGCCATACACAGTGCCAGAGGCGTTTATTCCGAACTAAATAAGCTGCGATCTTGGAATACTTTGAGCAGACCATAATTTAACCTTTCCACCGAATTATCTAGTGCGTATTTGAATTCAACGTAGAGGAAAAATCAGCCTTGCTTTTATTTCTGCAAAATCAAAGCTCGCTGTTTAAACTCCATCGAGTTATAAATCTCATCATTTCAACTGAACTGGAATGTTGCAAAAAAATCGTTCTGTATTATTTTGTTTCTATAAATTGATTAAGAACATGTTTCCCGCTCTTATCGCAGTTTATAAATATTCACGCACGTATCAATAAAATATTAAGTCAGAGAATTTTCCGGGCTTTAATAGGCGAACGGAAAACAAAGCGAATAAACTTAATAAGCCCGAGCAGTTTAGATTTCGTAGTTGGATGAACACGGAGCTTGCGGGTATACTAATGTAATTCTAATTTGTGCATTGTTTGCTTGTGCTCAACAGAGGTTGGTATCACGTTCAACTTTGCGGTAATTACGTTCGGCTAACCTCGTACCTGTTTCCCTTCCTCCTTTCATTTAGGAACACTAATTCTGCATCTCATATCGACACCGAGATCACGATGAGTGGCAAGTAAGAAATTGTATTATCCCTTGTTCCAAAAAAAGATCCCAGTATCGATTTAGAAAGCACGGCACATACATCCCTAAGCAGAAGTATGATTGGCTCAGAATTTGTGTACAAGCAGCAACAACAGATATATCTGGCAAAAAAAAAAAGTGATTGAAGATATAACGATCATTTTTTTAACCAAAATTAAGATTTCCAAGGATTAAAAATACGTAAAATGCAATTTGATGATTCTAATACTTGTTAGGTGTCTTTAAGTGAAATGACATTTGAAGAATCACGACTCTTCAATCATTTAAAAAAAGTGTTTACAAAAATTAGTTTGTTAAGCTATTTTCTGTTTAAATCAATATATCATTAACTGTTCATCATTGACCTCATTCAAATTAGAACAAGTATTTAATGATCACGTCCTTTTTATGTTGCTGTAAAGTTTCCTATTTGCAAAACAACAAACTTTTATTGATAATAAATGTGTAATATATCCTTAAAACTATCGTAGTACAGCTGATTGTAAATTACGGTATTGTAGTCAATAAAAGTTGAGTAGTGGAGAAGTATACAGTTACTGAGCGATTTAATGGAACAGCAACAAATCGTTGAATCGATAAAGCATCGTATATAGCTTGTAGCGTTATCTCTTTTCCTCTTGTCCTCTCCCTTCTGGACTGTTTAACTCGGTATGCGCCAGTGCGCGCCGTTAAATCGAGAGCTAGGACTGTAATCCGAAGGTGCTGATCCACGTCTGCCCCCATTTTCTGTATTCCTCTCTCTTTCTCCCTCTTTCTCTCGCCCACTTGATCTTTTGGTCTCAAATATCGAGGAATCAAACGATCAACGTCAGTTTCGTCCAAATTCGCATTGAAACGAGTGTTACTAGCAAAAAGCAAGACCAATGTTTCGTCCTTTACTTTAAGCCTCATGTTTGCTTCATACAGTTTCGATAAAATAATCTCTCGACCACTTGCTTATTTAATTCGAACGCAAAAAAGTCCATTTCTAATAAGATTTACCACTCAGTTTTAGTGATCGTGTTGAGTCGACGATTTACTGACTCACTGCTTGACAAAGTTGATACCGAATATCGTAGCGTTTGGTTATTTATAAAAAAGCCCTCGTCGTTTAATTCGCAAACGTTTCACTGGGAAATTTGGTTTTCGGGGAATTAGGAAAAAAAAACATCTGTTGATGGAGTAGGTGATTGACACTGCTGCTGTCAATGCAGGCAATGGATATTCGCGTCAATTGCAGACCCATGGCGAGCACTCCACTAATTTGAAAGCACGTCAAGCGACAGAAATTCAATGTTGATCCGATATTTCGTTCTCACACTCACAACGAATCGTTGAAAATATTAGTTTCACTATTTTCTGTACTCTGCATTAATTGGACTTTATACTCACAACGATTTTTATTCATGTATAGGTGAAAAAAAAAAAAAGAAATTGGAGTGGACTCAACATTTTTTCGAGTTGAATCGCTTAAAAAATAATTTATTGCTTTCCTCGACGTGGTTTCCTTTGTGAATCAACATTTTTCTGTAACATTGTCAACAATTGGCATAAAAAAAAATGATTTAGTATTTGCTAATTGCAGTAAACTTTTGATTCATTAATGCCGTCACATTTAGCAGGGAGACTCTAACGGGTGCTTGTATTTTTCTTTGGTGTGTTTCTATAGTTGGTGTTGACTGAGAAAGGGAGCCAGAAGATCAAGACGCTCCAGCTTTTGTGTCTCTAATTAAATGGGGCATGACGTTGGCAGGCCTTTTTTGCAATGTGCTCCCGGGAACGGAGTGGTCGAGATCTTTCAGAATTCTTTTTCTCGTTTTCGCTCCTTCTTGCTTTCCCTCCTGTACCTCGACTCTTTCGAGCTGCGCCCTGCGTTTTTTTATACATCGCACCATTTTTTTTATATTCATTACCGCTTTTCTCTCTGTCCCGCATTTCCTGTGCTAGCGAGGCACTCCGCTTTCTGAGAAATGGCCTGTTTCTCCTGACTTCTTCGCCTGATGCTCTTCTTCGTATTTTCACCGTTATACTTTTTTTTTTTCTACTTCCCTTTTTTCTGCTGCACCCGCAGCAAAACCCATTCAACAAGGTTTTTCAACGAATGCGGCGAGCACTGTTCAGCCTTTCTAAACACGATTTTCGCCTCACAGATCTATCACTGTTTTTAAAAACGATCTTTTTCTGCAAAAAATTAATCCTCTGTTGCTGGATACAATGTGATAAATGCCGAAAACACCCTGAATACCAAACGACAATTTTTTTCTGTTGGCAATTAATACATTTCCAGTACGAACTGCAAAATAAACATTGAAAAAAAAATTATTGAGTTTTCCAATAGAATTTTTAAGTTATTAATTTAAAAAATTATTCGCTTTGTCAGCAGCGGAGAATTTCTGATTCAAAAGCCTTTTAAGAAGTCGAAATCGCCACTTTTTTATTTATCGCCTCCGGACCCCTAAACTCAAAACCCCAGCAAATCTGAAATATTCAACTGCCGATAATTTTTTTTCGAGAGTCCGATTGAAAAATTTCGCTCTTCCAGAACGAAGTGAATGAATTCAATAATATTACAATAATTACATTTTTTGCGCACGTTAAAAAAAAAAGGGAATATATCGAAAAATGGTTACTTCTCCCGATTTTTTCTATGAAAACTGGCAAACAATTTAACTGCACATACCATTCCGGAGTTTGATTAATGACGCAGAAAACGAGCTCGCGAAATTGTTGTTATTCCATTTTTATTTCTTTTTTTTTTTTCGTAACACTAATTTTCGTGACCCCTTGCATTTTTGTCCAAAATGTCATAAAAGAATTTGAAAAAAACTCTAGGAAATAAGATAATCAGTGCAAGCTGTCAATAATCTCTTCTAAAGATATATCCCACCGACTGCCATTCCCCCCTCCCTATTTTTCGCGCTGTCCATAAAAAATAATACGAGCGTTAATCACGAATAATACAGAAAAAAGCCCGTATCAGCGAAGCTGGCTGACGTGTTAACGCGATATTGATGGCAATCGACATGAATTAATTAACAGGAGCTTTCGAAAATGTCAAAGCGAATTTCACCGAACTGTACACTCAATTCATGCAAAAGGGGTTGACATAGATAGAGAGGAATAATATGTACAAAGCGTTGATTTAATCGTGATTCATCAGCTATAGCGACTTAAAAAAAGCGTGGACTTTTTTTTTTTTTTGTTAATTCACTATCGTGCGTTGAGTTAAAATTTCTCATGTTCTGTTCTTGCATATGGCCATTAAAATTCTCTTTGAGTCGGAGACTTCATCCGCTGGCTCTTGCGCATCTTCCGCTAACTCTGGCTCTTTGTGTACTCCTTGACTTGAGCATTAGCCTTCTTCAAGGATGAGGTCGAGTGAGGTCCAGAGTAAATTTTGCCCGAGGAAAGATGAACCATGTGATGCTCGGGCTTAGTACGTTCAATCAAAGGCAACGGAATTGTTGGGACACTGTGAAGCTGTTCCAACTGGTACTCGCACCAGGTGTTGGTCCAAAAGCATCCAAGCTTGGTTACGCGCGAGGATGTACACTTTGGACGAGCCACGAGCCTCCCTTCCAGCCTTTGTAATGAACTCGAGGGCGTCTGTAATTACCATCTTGAGACTCTCCGAGAACCCGTAATTAGAGCGAAGTTATGCTAGGCATCCTAAATTTAGAAGTTGGAGAAGGGTCGAATTCTCATCTCGTTCGGGGATTTACGGACATGACACTTAATGGGGCTTTATTACTTGGGTTACAATTAATTAGGAGCTTATTGTCACATTGTCCCCGTTTATGTCGAAGTTCCTTTTGTTACGCTCCATGATTGATTGCAATTAATTGAAGGATTGTGACAACGAAGGTAATAAAAAACGACCCCCATTTTTATTAAGTTTAGCCCTTTGAGGACGTGGCGCCTTTAAAACCTCATATTTAAATAACAGAGAGAAGATTCAATAGAAAAAAATGCTCTACGAGATGGATTATAGTCTTAAAATCACAATTTAAGTTAAATCTATAAATTTTTTTCATTAAAAATTCATTAGATATGGCGATTAAAAAATCCCACCGTGTCGTGACGCATATGCGTTAGCCGTACGTAAAACGACAGTCAGAATGACTCGTTTCTGGGCGTCAAATGGCCCAGCGTTTTTAAACTCAGCCTATGTTGTCCTTTGCTATGTTACAATAGCATTACAATAACATACAACAGCGTACAGCAGCATAGCAGCATAAAATATGGCCCCAGCTTATGTTTTGCTATGTTTATCCGGACTCGGTTCTATTACTCACCAAAACAATTTTTTTAGACGAGATATCAGGTTTCAGGCAGACAGCTTATTGCGAAATTATCGAAAAACTATTACAATATTGCCCACTCGTATTCAGACCGTAGTATCGATACCGATACCACGTCGAGCTAATGAATGAACGGTTTCTATTCCCCGTGAGATTACAGTAGCTGGAGAAGAATCACGAAAAGGCAGGCCTCCAGGCTATTCAGTGCGTCGAGTATTATCGTAAGAGATGAGAGAGAATATTCTGTTTATACCAAAGACATGGCGCGTTGTTATACTGTACTACAGTGTCGTAACTCCTCGTCATGCCAGTAAACGAAGGTAACGGTACTTGCTATGCTTCTGGCTTCAGTGTTGCTCCTATATGGCGTAGTCACTATGGAAGAGAACATCTGCAAATTCGTATGTCTGCTGGAAATACAGCAGGAGGAGCTCAACGGTCGCACATCAGACTGAATGTAATAGAGGTCTTGGCGAATGTCCAGAGGCCAAGGTGGCGGCTACCCTCCATACTCCACAGACGAATAGAAGAATATACGCCTGACTCAGTTCTCTTAGTAGGCAACCATTCCCATTGCATATAGAATCATCCTCTACCAGCTTTTCTTTTTTCTGACAAAGATATTTATCGCCTGATCAGGAAATGGCCGTGCGATCTTGATAGAAATATTCTCTACAATATATTTCACTAGATATTCTACATTACGTAAGCTACAAGATTAATAAATACTGTCCCAATAAGATATCAGGTAGATAATTTTATAATTATTTCTGGTGCCAATATATTTGTGCGACAAAAATAGCAAAACTCTATTATATTAACTAGTATATTAAATTTTCTTCGTAATAAAAAAAAAAAGAGAAATATGTCAATACAATTTTTAGATCAACAAAAAATATTTATTATTTTATTTCATTGAATCTTTTCAAGATAAAAATGCGATTTAATTCACATGAGATTTGAACAATGTATCCAAATCCCATTATAAATTTGAATCCTCGGGAATATCGATAGGATGCCTTGATTCTGAATCACTTCGAATATGCTTACGTAATACGTACAGGTTTACGCATAGCTAATATAGGCATGTTCTGAGGGATGGAGAATATTACCAATGGTCCGGAAGGAGAAGCACCCGGAGGCTGCATAGTTTGGTATCTATCTCCCCTACAGTTATACACCGATATTTGCATGATACATATGCCAAGAGAGCCAATGTCGCATCTCTGCAGTCCTACATTCAAACGGAGCTTATGTCATTCTGACTAGGTATCATATACCGACTAGCAAAACCTTAGTCAGTCAGACTCAGTTGCGATGAGACACGACCGCCAACGTTGAATAGACAGCTGGCCATTAGATGTCCTCCAGCACGAAAGTTTAATTCAAGCAGCTGGAAACTCCCATCGCTTATGGTTCGTAATTAATTCTGCGAGGATTGGCTCCTAATGGCTAATACCTGCCTTTTGACTCGCTAATGATTCGGCAAATGGCCTGTCGACCTCTGTTCGAATATCATTTTCTTTTCCACAAGATTAGCGAAAATTAACCGACATCAAGGTTCAGTGATCATTGTCATATATTCACGATCGTGGAATAATTTTATCTTTCAAACGATTAACGGAACTAAAACCGTGCACCCAAATATCGTAATTGTTTTTTTTTTGCAATACTAAATAAATTTACTTTTGTGAATTTAAGAGTTATATCAAGGTGCAAAATCGCTATGGCTGATTGCTATACATGGGGAAAATTATTTCATTTTCGACCATTGAAATGAAATAATATCAGTCTGGTTTAATAATATGAATTATGTTTTTAAATGATTGGATGTGGTACATCTCATCTATAAAAATGTAGAGTGCTGTTGTTGAAATTATAGCTCCCAAATTACCGTTTATATATACTTTACATGTGTGTGTGTATGACATAGATCTTGGTATTTTGAATAATGTATGAAAGGGTTTGAAATGGAACTGGCTCTCGTAGCTTAATAGGAGCTATATTGAGGGAATCCATAGGGCAAATCCCGTATCCACCGCACTAAAATCTATTGGTGACTAAGTAAACCCCTGTATGGTTACTGAAGTCGTGCTTTCGAGTCACTCACGAGTCTCCTCTAGTTGGATCTCTGTAGATCTCGTTCCGTGCCTCGATGTTCGGTAGACGGAAGCGCGAAAAGGAATAGGAGAAGCTCGAACATAGAGCTACCGCTATCCGCTCTCGCTCCCAGCGTTATTTAATTTTCTCTCTGAAGCTGACTTGGCACCGAGAATGCCAGCCGAATTGGTCCGGTCGCCGGGCTTTGCCTTCCACGATTCCCTCCATCCTTCCGCGTCCTCTTCGCCTTTCCATCGTGAGCCGTCCCCGCAAAGCATAGAATTCGAAATCGCGTTTGCCATATTATTCAAAGTGTGGGCGATATTAAAAATTCTTTCCCTTCGTAGGCAATTCCTAAATTTTCTCGAATATCGCTGAAGGCTCATAAGACGATAAGTAATTAAAGCCGGTGTAATGAAATTAATATTTCCTAATATTTCCTTTTTTTTTAACGAGAAGAAAATTCGCTTTGATGGAAAGTCGTGGAATTAAAAAAAATTTCATCCCGGAAAAAAATTGTCCATCCATTAAGATCAATTGAATCGAAAGCAACTGCGAATCCATAATCAACGGAAAGTCTAGGAGATATTGGGGTAATTGATAAGGAATCTATGGAATGATGGATCGATTAATGGAAAGTTTTTGGAATTACTCAGAGACGTAAGTTTTAAAGTTCATATTGAAGTTCAGTTAAAAAATGTCCTGGTGGAGTTTCTGCTGCCTCAATTAACAGATCTATTACGGCTTTATCGTATACATAGTTTTTTTTAAATGCTAACTTGCTATGAACGAGAGACGCGCTCGACGTCGGATAAAAGTGGCTTTTATGAATTTTTCACGGTGGATATCTGCACTTCCTCTCTGTCTTCCATCATTCGCAGCAGGCATATTTGAGCGAGCTCCATTGAGAGGCGGCCCCGGCGCGAAAGGAGTTCCGTTGAGCTGAATAAAAAAAAAAAAAAATTGAGAGAAAAGAAAAAAAAAGGAAAGACGGCACATGGCCCTACCTTCACAACCCAACTCCTTTCCTTGCCCTGACATCACCGTCCGTTTAATACGGTTTTAATGAAGAAACTAACGACTTTAATAAACGCGTCATTAATTACTGCGTTCCTGTGAAGGGACACGAAGGTAATTCCCCCCGATAAGACTATGCACTACAGTGTTATACATTATGTATGAAAGCGCGGATATAGTTATCTCTTCCTTTTCCTCCTTCGCAGTTTCTCCGACAGCGCCAAGAGTTAGTTCCTGGCGCTGGCGGAAACTAGATGGGTGGACGTGTATTCTTTTTGCACCATTTTTTTTTATATTCCTCCTCCCGCTAAATAATAATTACTTTTTTCACGCCCCACGTTACATTTTATTTTATACACATTGAAAAAAATAATAATAAAATTCCAAATTTGTATAAGGTGCTTCGGCGAATGACGGTTTCTTTAATTTTTTTTTTGTTTATGAAAACGTTTTTACGTTTCGCTCTGATCAAGGCTTCATCATAAATAATTCAATGGTTTTATTTCTGTACATGAAAATTTTTTTTTATAAATAATATTGTGTCTTTGTACATGAAAAAAATAATTTCATGTACAGAAATAAAACCAATAAAAAACAAAAAAAAATTAAAAAGCCGACATTCGCCGAAGCACAATATTTTTACCTAGATCATCAAAGAAACAAAAACATATAAAAACAGGAAAAAAAAATAGAAAGAATTGATTCCCACTGTAAAAAAGGACGTGAAGTAAAACCTCGGATATTATTTTTCACTTTGTAGAAAGCTTCTTTTTTACGAAAAAGAATAAAATAATGTGGATAATTTACAGGACTCTTTATATATTTTTTATTCCAGCGGGAATCAATGATTCCTAGTTTGTCCATTATATGAAGTAGCATATATGATAACAGCGTTTGTAGTCACAGATCAGAGTTCGGATTATGGGGAATCTGTGTCATCGACGCGAAGCTCGCGCGATCTGCACTCTCCGGATGATTTCCATGTGCGCATGAATTAATCATCGTGCACACAGTAAAATGGGCTTCCACTACGAACTCACTCACTGTGCGTTACGCTTTAACAGAACGTGTGCTGCCTCTGCTGCTGCTGCTGCTGCTGCTGTTGCTGGCTGATTTGCTGTAGCTGCCAGATCCATATTTCTCCGCGCTGATTTGACGCAGACTAATTAAATTTCAAAATCCTCGTCGTCCTGGTTCCTAGCCGGAATGGATAACTGCCAATTCTCGTCTATTTTATGCGTTCGCGCCTCTGAAAATCAGGAGACTATAGGCTTTGTCTCCTAAGCACGAAAAACACACGCACGTGAAATTTTTTTCATACATAAATCTTGAGAAGTCTTCTTCAAATTTTAGTTAGAAAACTTTTTGAATTTTCTATTTTTCATCAGTTATACATGAAATTCATAGGACAATGTTTCAACTCATAAATTAATGTCAGATCGTGGTTATCGAGAAGCAAAAAATTAGTTCTTTAGTACCACTGACATAAAAAAAACTCACATGTATATATATATTTTTTTTTCCTAGAAATCTATCGTTTGTATTTATATGCAAATTCTTTCTTGCTTACGTGTATTAAATTTTCTATGAACAGGTTCAATTTTGGATCATCGCGTACCATATCGAGGACAAATTTTTAATAGCTCACATTAATGTCGACGAGAACTTCAACTACCCAGTGAATTATCGAAACAAATGAATTACAAGTGAATTTCCCAATAAAATAGGTATTACCGAAAGCGTACAATACTGTATATTTTTAGTAATGCTTTTCAGTAACGTTCTGGGTCACTCCAGGATTATGCGACACATTCCCGTCGCACATGTTCCTATTTCGGACTCTTGGTTATCTCTTTTCCTGGTTCAATGAAAATCAAGATTTAAATAGTGCTACCATTGAAACAAAACGTGTAAATCCATTCGGCACATACTTTTGTCAAGTGTTAGTTATACCGAACACTTGGGATTTTTTAAATGTATTCTCATGCTTATTAGTGTCAGTCGAGAATTGGGACATGGCTCTGAGTGGCAATTTCCCTGGAATCATAACTTTGCCGTGTAATTGTTCAACTAGGAACGACACGAGGCATTGAAACAAGCGAGACGCGTGACGTGAACGTGGCAAGGATTTAATATATCCTAACACTCCACGTCGTAATGGGAATTAACCGCTTTGCACCGCAGAGAACAGAAACGAAATTTAAAAAAAATAGCGACGAGTGTAGGAATGGGAGCAAAATTAGAATTAAAAAATATCATACACAAATGATAAAAATGGCAATATTCCAACCCAATCGGAATGTAATATTCTGTTACCTTCAATTGGCACCCGATGATTTTGAAATTAAACCCATGTAATTGAAGCTCGCCCAGATGAATTTTAAAAAAATTTCAGACACCGAAATCATATGAAATCAAAACCAATTTTAACCTAGGATCGCGTTCAGAAGTTGAAGCCAAATGGGAATTTTCCATCTGCAGATCGAACTCAAATCCATTATTCAGTTACCTTTGATATATCCTCAGTGCAATATTCATTAATTAAGACCTCATAATTTATTTTCATTCTAAAAAAGCTCTACATTTTCTCACAACGACGAAATCCATTTTCCAATGACATCAAAATCGACAGCATGACTTTCCATTTGTTGCGGAACATCAACCATTGCTATTATTATTGTGTATTGACCACGAAAAAATTTACGAGAAAGAAGTGACGTTGAAAGTGGCTTTTTACGACCGTTGACAGGTAAGATGCAACTTTGCTGGAAAAAAAAATTGCTAACGTAAAAACTGGTCCGCTAGTTGCATGGATTTTACTACAACATGAAGTATAGTCTATTCCGGTTATCTCTACTTTGTAGAGGGCGCGCTTATGCGCTGGCGTAGGTCCCTCATTGAAACTCTCATCAATCTTCTTACCTGTCGAATCACTGTCACCGCAAATCTCGGTCCCCTTGGGTCTCGAATTTCTCCTTCGACTTTCTCGTCCCTTCCTCTCACGTCGATCCCTATTCGCCCGACTTGGCTGCACCATTTCACCGAGATTCCCATTATTCAGTCAATAAACACGATAGCCAAACGGGTGAGTACGGCGAGAATCGATTGCAGCGACTGACTGACCTCCGTCTGGAGGGAAATTCGCCGTCAGCTTTGCTGACGTTTACCTTCGACTTGAAAGTAAAACGTGAAAAAGCACCGACAGAAATTGTTATTCCGAAACACGTCAAGATACGTCAGAGGCCTTATCCAAAAATCCTTGAATTAAATAACAGCTTATATCTGCATAATCCTGAAGAGGGGATGACATAAATAAATATAACACTTCGGAATGAAAATGCCGAAACGAAAGCTCTCATCGCGCTTCTGTCGGCTCGTTTTGATAAATCACCAGAAGAGCCCTCGTCATGGTGCACCATAAGCCGTTTTGTTTTATTATTTTTTAAACGTCTCTAAACTTTACACCGGAAAACCTAGTGCTCGATGTACCCGCGGGCACAGCGGACCCGAGCAGAACGAAAGCGCGGTGTGAGCACACCAAGCGCACACTAAACTTTAGCTATAAATTCGTCGAGGTTTTTTAATCATGGCCGGGAGCAATCCCGTTGGCCAAGTACTACCTACAGGGACGCCGAGTGTCCCGCGGGTAATGTGCAATGTTCGTTGCAAGCTCGTTCGGTTCTGCTACGATTTTCGGATCGGCTTGTCCTCTGGTTTCTTTTTCTTTCCGCGCCATTTATTTACTCCCTATATCATTAGTTTTTCTCCTCTATATTTTGCCTCCTTTTCAAAAGAATTCTGGTACATCGTTCAGTGGTCCTTCGATTTTTATCGCCGTTTCATGTAGAAGAAGCTTCGTTTTTGTGATTCGAAAAAGATTATATCTTCACTCTTAGAAAAGATTCGAAGTTTTTATGCATAGACTCGTTATCGAAATTTAATAAACAATTTTGGTATTGAATATGATGTACCATACATTAATTTGATACACTTGTGTACTAAATTTCATATACTAATTTATGAATAAAAACTTCCGGTAGAAGTACACTATACAACTTTTATACAATTTTATACAACCATAAATATTCATGTTTGTGATTACCAAGGTTTGAAATAAAATGAAATTCACTAATGACTTGGAAATTTGTTACATGAATTACGCAGTTAGTTAACCTTATCGTTGACAATTTTTGTTGCAATGGAGCAATAAAATTTGACATTACTTCACTGACAGTTACCATGACATTGAATACCATCAAATACATCATTATAAAAAAACCAAGACGTTGATTTATTTTTTACTAAGTCTAATGAAAAACGTTTTTGGTCTGGAGGGAATTTAGAAAGAGGATAAGCAAAAATAGTGTTCTGCCATCTAAACCACCAGAGAGTTCACATACATGGGTCGTTTTCCTGGGTGTGTTTATAGCACCCTTGTAACTCGTCGTAAGCATCACCCTCGGAGATTCTAGGGCTTTTCCTACGATTTGAGACCCTCGGATCTTCGGCCACGAAGATTCCTTTCTACCTTTGGTCCGTCGACTACGTCTGCAAGCCTCTCATAGGCTATCGCGTCGAGGGCTTCATTTTCCGAGGGTGAATTTCCACGAGATCAGCCCCGAAGACTCTCAACTCATTTGCCGAATCCAGCCCACACGGTCAGCAGACCTTTTTGTTGGACGTTTATCTGAAGTCTCGCACCTGGACAATAACATCTCAATTTCTTCTCGATTGTTATCATCGGAGGAACGACCTCTCAGTCCTTTCAGTTTCATTTCGAGACAATTCTGAACGCGATGTGTTTCTTGTGTTTCGTGTTCACGACCCATGTTTCAGGGCTCATGTTTTTTTTTCTCTTTTTCGTCGAGCGCTCCCTCGTTGACGCCCTCTCGTTTCTTGCTCCATTTCCCCTTATTTCCCGGACGTATCGCGCCGCGCAAACGACGACCCTACAGCCATTGGGGACCCTGATCCTCAGGGACGCCGATTACTCACGACTTAAATCTCATGCACTGCAGTGCGCTGAATTCTCCCTTAAGTACGTACGGAAATTATAACATTTCGATAATGTAATGCAAGGATTATTGTATAAATACGTGTACGTAAATTACTACTATATACAGCCTGAAATGTAAGATAAGGGCCATGTCCCTCGGTTCTGGATCGTTGATCCCATACCTTTCGTGGTCCAGATCGATTTTTATTAATTCAAACCAGTGACGTACGAAACTACGGCGACGTCAGAAAATCTGAGTCCATTAATTCTGCAATTTGATGTCCTGAAAATACAAGATGGAGCCCAAAATAAATTCTTGCGTAGAATCCAGCACAGAGCCCAGAATAAAATCCTGGATCATTGTGGATTTTAATGCTGATTAGTGTCAGTCTTGAATTAGGACAGCTCTGTATGACAATTTTCTTGGAATCATAACTACGTCGTCTTGAAATCGTTTAAATTGGAACTATACGACACATTCATTCCAAAGTTCCGAAAAGTTTAGAATTAAGCCCAAGATGAAGTCTTGTATGAAGTTTAGTATAGAGTCCAGAATTAACTCTAGGATTGAGCCGGAGATGAAGCCAAGAATAAATCAGGATGTATTCCAGGAAAGAGTCCAACAAGGATTTCTGGATGTGGCTTAGAATACATTCTGGACTCGAAGGATACAATTCCCCTATAGATGTTGTCGATACAATTTATCTCATTGAATCCATCTCAACTCACCAAAAATGTTTGCGGGAAGCATTAGAAATTAGTTGCATGTATTGCATGTACATTAGTTGTATGTACGCTGTGCGTCAACTATAGTATACCTACCGGCAATTATTCTAACTTCGTTTTTCTAACAAACCATTTTTTTTCCTCGTGAAATTGAATAAACGACCACTCACTTTCATGCCCTCAGCTCAAACAGAAAAATTATTATTTTCCGTTCGCTCGTAGCATATACCCAGACAAATGTACGTCAGCGGCTCCACGAACCGTCAGCACCAAAGTAATTTCTACACGTATTCCATACACGTATGAATGCTTTGACTATGCGGGGCTTTTATGTGTGCAACCCACAGCGGCAGGTGGAACTACGCCCGTGCCCATTTATACCCACTTCAGGCCTCGAATTAGCAACACAACTTTGTACTTATTAAAAACGCGAGCGAATCGAAAAGAGCACGTCACGGAAGTCACGAGCGCCTGAAGGCTGCGGAAGCACGTTGCACGTATGTATTATACTATACCTTTGGCCCCTCCCCTCCGCCCCTCCACCCCTCCACCCCTTC
Source organism: Tromatobia lineatoria (assembly GCA_949699805.1). NCBI lineage: Eukaryota > Metazoa > Arthropoda > Insecta > Hymenoptera > Ichneumonidae > Tromatobia > Tromatobia lineatoria. Next base: position 1,168,597 of record OX453045.1, read on the forward strand.
ACAACCACCCGCTCGGGAAACGTTTCGTGCTCGTATTATTTATCGTTGAGTGTTGCAACGCCAACAAACGAGCTTAACGTACATGTGTACCAACTACCTACCGCATGTAGCCGCGAGGAATGAGGGGCAAGTCTCTTTCTTTCTCTCTCTCTCTCTCGTTCTCGCTCGCTTGTGAATCGTTAACGATGCAAAATTCCAACCGCGCCTCCTCCTACCCCAACAAAGCGAATTCCATGAATACATGCAATTTCCTTTTCTCTGAGGGCCTTTCTTCGTCGTGTTGCGCGTCAGCAGTCTATATTTTTTTTTTTTCCCCCCCGGAACTGAATACTGTTGTAAACCGCGATACAGTATCAGTTTGTGTGGAATGACAGACAAGACCGTACGATGGTTATTAAATGTGCGGTACTTTTTTGGTAAATTACGGCAATAAGAGCGAAAAATATTATTCTTTACGCAATAATTACGTCCAGCAAAAAATGCAGAGTAACTTTTTTTTATTCGCCACTATAACGAGCCTGCCAAATGGAAACTCGTGCCGCGGAATGCATTTTCCGCCAAATGCAAGTTCACCCGAGTTTCGGCGAAACGCCTCGCCAAAGCTCACCCCGTGTTTGGACAAATGGACAGCCTGCACATTTATAGTCACGCAATATTTTCTTTTTTTTTTTGGTTTTTCGAATGTTTATTGAAGCACGCTTCGGGTACTCCACGTTTTTTACGGCCAATACACGTAAGCATACACTTGGTATACATATGTGTTTGCGTTCTAACATTTGTATTGACTGATTGCAGGCAATCAGGAAAATGGATGAGGATTTGAATGCGGATAGATAGAGAGCAGAGCGATTTATATACTTTTAACCAAATTCGAATTCCCATTAAGGGGTTGAGCTAGAATTATGAAAATTCAAATAAAGAAGATACTTCGTTGCAACAACCGAGCGCTTTTAATATTATCATTTTATCACTTTGTTATCGACTTAAAATACAAATGTTTGTAAGACAAATATCAACGAATTTTTTGGCAAATAAAACACTCTCCAATTTACAATTTTCCACTACATTTAATATTGATATTGATAATGAAAATATTTATAAATACTGGCCATCTTTCGAAGCGAACCTTTTTTTTTTTTTAATGAAAGATCATTTTTATCAGCTTCATCCAAACGACTAAACAAAAACGTAAATCCGTTAATTTAAAGCTCTAATTATCAAGCTCTGTAGTATATTGTAATTAAGGACTTTCCAACGAGTTTGTAAATGAGAACCATTTTAAAGGTCGAAGTGATGCTAGACTGTAAAAAAAGCGACGGTAAATCCGAAGAAAAATATGGGAAAAATATTAGAGCTAAGGTAGTACCGAAAATATCCCAAGGTTGCCCATGAAGTTAGACGAGACGAGACTCACTCGTCTCTCAATCTTCTTATCCCGCCCTTCGAACAAATCGAAATGTCGAGACATTCTGTTTTCCCTTCTTCGAAAGTTGTGGAGTACAGAGGTAGCAAATACTCTACAGTACTCGGTCAGCGTGAGACGCTAGAAACCCACAGACGACGACTCAATAATGCACAAACTCCGGATCCCACCGATGGTTCACGTCGTTTCGCGAAGCTTCTCAACTTCTTAACCCATCGACCACTTACTTTCACAGCATCGCGCAAGCTTGAATACACCTGCTGCTCAACTAAACCACTTTCTGATAACACAAGTTAAACTTGTATGTCGACACAATTTTTCTTCCAATCATCATCTTTTATTCCTATCATCATCTCTTATTCCTATTCTTTTTTGTACTACTTTTTTTGTATCGCAAAATGTCCCTTCGAATTAAGAGAGCTTATCGGGTTTCGACTTAACCTTAAGAATCAAGACAAAAGCTTACAAATCTTCATGAATTATTATAACAAAATTAATCAAGGTCTTGAAAGTTGGAATTGCCTTTCAATTTTTTTATTTGAATTTTTTAAATGCAATATAGGAAAATGCCATAAAAACAGAATTTCTATATGTAACGTTTTTTCAAAACATGTTTTATTCCGTTGCTCCAACCTTTTTAATATTTTTTTTTATAAACTGGCTTTAAAAAAAAATCAATATTAACCCTCAAGTGGTAAACTTAATTTGATTCACATAATTGTGATAATTAATGATTAATCGAGAAAATAAATAATAAATGTCACTATCGCAGAAGAATCAAAATAATAAAACGACCAGACGTGAAATTCAGTACGACGTATAACATATGTAACATATGCTGCGTGAAGTTAGAGTGCTTGTGGTTTGGTGAGATGTCTTGCCGACATGTATGACACTGGTACAGCAAGCAATGTCGTTTGTAGCACGTAACGCATGCAGCAGAGAGCACAGACCTTATACGTAGTAACGAGGCGAGAGGATCGTCGCGTACGTACGTATAACTTATCTTCATTCTGTGAGGGTGGCCAGTAGAGTGGAAAACAGGGCATAGAGAGCGAGCAGAGGAAACTCCCGGTGGGTACTCTCATTCTGATTTGTCACCCACACAGCCACTCGTCCTCTTCTCTCTATCTGCTACTCGTCGTCACCTGAATTATGTATGACACAGGTACGCGTACGTTTCATGCTGTACACACGACGGATAACCTGGTCTCTTTGCTGGTTATCAGCAATCCCGTGATACGACGTTTACCGTCAACTTTTCTCGAATTACATTTCATTTTCACACCATTTTACAACTTTGCTCTTCGCGTTTTCCCCAGACATTGCAGCAAAGCCATCGATCATTGACAAGTTTCAATAATAAATTTACACGAGGTCCGAAATTACGACCGATAAAATTTTTTTGTGCTTTAATTCCGACGGCTAAGCATTTTTAAAACACTACTTTAAATTTTCACAACTTTCGCTTGTCAGTGTTTGGCCAACTTTTTGCTTGCACACACAATAGTATTATTAAAAAATGAAAATAAAAATCATTGTGCCGAGTTAGTTTTTTCTTCAGTCTCATTTTCTCTCTTGGGGTTGAAAGTGACCTGCGGGCTCGCCGTGGGACACTCGACGTTTCCGTCCATCCACTACTTTCGTGGACGCTTCATCACGTTTCTGCAAAAACTTTGTCCCATAATTTTAGATAATAAAGTCACGAATAAGTTACATCCTGGTTGGTAAACGTAGAGGTTTATAAATGAGATTGATAAGCACGTTTCTCGTATTTTCCTAACATCTCCGGGAGAAATTGAATTGTTAATGAAGATCTGTCTCGGCATAGGTCGAAAAAGTCAAACTTTTACGAATTGAATAAAAGTAATTTTATTTAATTCATCACAAGAATCATAAATTCCTACCAAAAAAAAGAATGATGTTCTTCCACTTTGGCAACAGGATTTTTTTTTTTCTAAATGGGTGGAAAAATATTATATCGTTAAACCGTTATTTGTCGAGCGTCTTTAAGATGAAAATACATCATAAGTTCATAGAATGATTTCAAGAAAAATGGAGCCATATGTAAAAATGGAAATAGTCAGTTAAGAGTGGCATAACATTTTCAGGAAATACGGAATTCCATTCATCCTGAGGAGCGCAGAAGAGGTGAAAGGAGAATGAGAAATGTGTACTGGTTCGATATCTACCAACGAAAGATTGGAAAGATCTCAAAAGTGAAGGGAACTCGGAAGGAAAATCAGGAAAACAGACAGAACGAAATATCCAGGATACTTTTATATCACATATATAAGGTTTTCCGAGGTTCACTAGGATGTTCGATTCGATGTGATGGAAGTAGTATCCTCCCATATTTTCCGAACATAGTAAACCAAAGTGGTACCATGTTTTGCTGTGGTAGCAGTCAACGAATGGCAGATTGTAAGAAAGAAGGAAAAGAGAAAAATGAAAGGCTAGAAGAAGATGAGGCTCGTTTGTGTTCCCATTGCAAGATGCCCTTGGGCCAAAAGCATTCGAGAATTGAATGTCGATTAGAATCAAAGTATAATAGACTGCGTTCTTGTCTCCCTCCTCTACTCGACAGGGCTGGGCCAACCAGAATAAGGTAGAGCTGGACATTCAGCAGGCAGTGCCGTGTCATTGCTGGTTCTTCTTTCATTACCTTCCACACGCCCCTTCGACGAACCCGAAGAGGGTTCACACAAAAGCAGTAGCAGTAGCAGCATCAGCGATCGAGTTCGTTGAAATCAAAGTACCAGACCCTTTCTCTGCCATTCTCCTCTCTCATACTTCTCCATTCCCTGATTCCCAATCGGCTACCGATCATTGTATGCGATCAAATTCATTTCATTCGCGGTGGTCTTCTTTTCACTTTACTCTGCAGCTCCATTCAGAAAATAAATCGAACAAGAAAAAAAAAATGAGGAACTTGTTTCATTTCGTCATGTCTCTCTCCCGAATCTGTGACGTTAGCATATCAAGTGGGAAAAGTGAATTGGATTGGAAGAACGAGCTTCTGATTCATATGCAGATTAAGGGTTTATAAAACAACTCCCAGTATGCAATTTTTATAGCTGAAATTGTACCTTTCGAAGGTATGTGGTCGGAAATTTGACCCATCTTTCATTATTTACACGTGAATATTCTTGTGACAAGTATGTTATTTTGACTTCCAAGATTTTAAAAATCGTAGACCATCAAATATCGACTTGTTACATTCAAACAAAAATGTTGTTACATCTGACACGACCACCTTGAATATTTGTATAATTAATTGCACATGAGTCGCTCATCATAGTGGTATGTTCAGCTATGTCAGAGATCTTGTGCAAACAGTGCAATCATACCTCCAGCATCAAAACACTCTACTGGGTTTGAACATGCTGAAATTCCTATTAGAGTTACTACACCGCAATTCAGGTTTCGAGACACCGGACCACAATTCAGGTTCGTCATCTATTCCACATAGTAGCCGCATATTCCACTCTATGTAGGTAGATATGAGACCTACATATTCTCCTACCTAGCAGAGGACTCTATCTCAATTTCGTGAGCTATTATTGTTGTGCCCTGGGCTCGTAATTACACGAAGCGATGCCTCTCACACTGGAGTTGACCTGGACGGTCGTCTGAAGACGTCGGGAAGCTCATGAGAGTTTGAAAACTATCTTAAGGCGCTTGCGGAAGTGTTTACAGGTTGGTAAACTTCTCCTGCATTTTCCTTTTTCTAACCACTAAAATGTTCCTGACCGCAATTTCAAGGGTGTGATTCTTTTAATTAGGAGATATCATGGAGACTTCGATCACGATAGATATCATTGATATTATAAAAATATCGGGTCTAGCCTTGCAGCTAAATAATTCCTGGATAAAATGTATTGTTTAAATATATATGTGTCGTAAGAGTTGTATTGCAGTTTAATGCAGAGAAAATTCGATAAAAATACAGAATGTGATCTCCATTCACGTCTGCGATGGAAGTTCGTGGTAAACCAATTCTGAGAGTTAGCTGCTTTCATTCGTTCGTTCTCACTTGGAAAAGGTCTTCCGGTTCGGAGATGACTTGCCAGCACGCAAGCGGAACTAGCGTGTCCCTGAGGCGACTCGATTCACATTCGAATAGTTCCGCTATCACCGAAGCTTTGCGGCATTCAACTCTTGTGCATCGGTCACATTGGCCAATGTGTTTTTGCATGAATTGTCGCAGAATTGATTGGCGCTGGCCACTCGCTTTCAATCCTTTCTGGTCAATGGAAAAACGGCGCCTCTCAAGCATTTCTCCTGAGCATTTCACACTCTGCAATAAACGTGATCCACAACCAATTGTCACAAGTAGTTGGTCGAAATCACTTTGCATTTTTATTCCAGCGCTGGGCTTGTCTCTGGTCGAAATAAATTGCACGTTTGGAACATCCACTTAACTCTTTGTTCCTACTCTGGTGTTATCCATTTTCCCTTTCCCGGTCAAATCCTTGCGAATTGTATTCATTTATTTTTCAATTCCCAAAACCACACAACGGCGTCATCCAGCACTACCGTTATTTCCCAGGGACGATAAAACATGCCATTATCGTGCAATGGAAATGGAATACCAAGTGCGAAGCGACTGACAAAAAGAGCGCCAGGGATATGTACGAGGTAGTCGTATACGTCGAAACTGTGGCCTGCTGTGAGGGAGAGATGCTTGGCACATCGTTAATAGTGAATCTTCTGCCAAGTGGACGAACGTGATTCGCTTCCGTGAGCAAACTTGGGAGAGGAATGAGCTTGGCGCTGTCGGGAAAAGACAGGAAACATCTTCTCCTCATGCTGAGAGCAGTAGGCTTTCTCGAATACTTCTACCTGACATAAGCTTCTCACCCATACTTGGAACAATTGAAACAAGCCTGAGGCCAAGAGTCTTTGGCATCTGATGAACAATTCTCTCGGCAGAATTCTCTCTTAGATGCTAAAGAGTAAAAAAAAAAAAAAAAAAAAAAAAAACAAGACAGGTTTTCCAGGACTCGGAACGAGTAAATGAGGGACTTTTCAAAATATGTGCGCATAATACTCATAATACCTATAATGTTCGTCCACTCGTCCGTTGTCTCGAAATAATAATAACGAATTCGCGCTGGCGGGTAACTTTCCTCCTGAATTTAATCATGGTACAGTCGACTATGAATCCATTCACGGTGGCAAGACGAATTTCATTAATTGCTCGGTATAATAACGCGCGGCGGCCAGAGGTAGATGGTTGGCGGAAGCGCGCAGTAGTAGCAACGAAGCGCGCAGAGACGTTTCGTAGAGATTTCGAGAGCTCCTCGTCGTCGTCGTCGTCGTCGTCGTCGTCGTGTGCAGCTTCGTCGTGCCTGGAATAATGAAACGGTCCACGGACAGCCAATTAGTCGTCGGGGACTAATGACGGACACAATTCATTTCCACCTCAGCGAAGGAAGTGCTCGCAGGGCCTCGCTCCAGCTCCAACGAGCCCCGCACGCCCTCACGGCAATGAAGAAACTCCTCGTACCTATATCTTCGTGTGCACGACTACGAGGTTGAAGACGAAGACGAGGAGAGCTCCGAGAAGTAGCTGAAACGATGTCTTCCACAAGACTGCGGCCAGCATACCTCTCTCTCTCTCTCTCTCTCTTGCTCGCTGTCTCGTACTTATCTCTCTCCCTTTCTGTGTGGCAGTAATTCGAATTCTACTAATTCGTAGAAAGTGGATTCAACCGTTAGAGCGCTAAGTCAGAACGGAGAGTGCAAGGTGAAAAGGAAGAGAGGAAAAGAGAGGCAAAGAAGAGAGAGGGGGGGAGGGGGTTGAAAGAGACCTAACTCAAATATAGTGGGTCGCCAAGTTCCTTAAGCTAAACTTATTGTTAGTGCCTGGTGTGCTGGCCTGCACAAAGTTTCGTCTGGCATGAGGTGAAGGAGTGAGACGAGGTGGAGGAGGGTAATAGTGGCGTACAGAGAAGGAAACGGGAGTGAGCGCAGTGGTGAACGGGCAACGAGGAGAATTAAAGTTTAAAGCCACGAAAAGTTTGTCTAATTACGCGCGCGACTCGATCGCGGCTCGTTCGTGCGCGACGGCCTCTCACGCTTCTAGTTTCGCGTGCTTGACGGTTCCAACTTGTACCTCTAATCGGGTGACTCACCGCACTGGAGAAATAAAAAAATTTCTATACGCCATTGCTAACTGGACCGACATGTAGAAACGGCACATAAAATTAAACGTCGAATGAAATTGAGAATAACGTGGTGGCGATCGTGACGCTCATTGGCTTTATTGAATAATGGGATATTCTAAATTGTCGGAGTAAAAGTTCGGTCAGCAATTGCTTTGGTTTCTTGTCTGATCTAAATCTTTGATGGCACTCGAAACAGGTGATTGTATCAAAAACACTAATGCAGCGTTAATTATACTTAAACAAATTTCTCTATGATATACTAATTGAGAGGCATATAGTACGTCGAATTCAATGGGGTTCATAGCTTGGTGAAGCCCAGTGTGGATACGGATTAGGCACGGCGTGAACCCGCTGACACGATCCCCGATAAGGGGATGAAACGGAACCAAGGGAATGCATTAAGCTCAATTACCTCGGTGACGCGTCATTCTCCTCCTCTGCCCCACGTACTTCAACGGAACGATCGATCGCACATCTCGGGCATCCGGAACAATCAGTATTCACGTTCGAAGCGAGAGCCCGAATCGTCATCAACGGACAGTGGGAAAGATGCCACTAATGCCTCTCGCGGAAAATGCTTCAACGTACAAAATCAGCTAACCTTGCAAGTTCGCATCAACATCAAAATATTCTGTTCATCAGAGTTTTTTTGTGGTGCAAGATTATACTACAGGTTGAATTTCATCTGGTACCTATTTTTATAGATCCCCAAGGCGAGCCAGATAGAACCCCTAAGAAAAAAAAAATCGTAGGACAAAATATCCCCAAAAAAACATTCTCCTTACAAATGTCCATCCGGAATATCCTACGGAAAAATATCCCAAGAAATCAGAATCAAGCACTGGTGCGTATGTCAACGTGTTTTTTTTTCGTTCTTGCCGAATATAAATAAATCATCAATGATGAATTTAGAAAAAATGGAATGTATATTCTTCATCATGTCGATAATTTAATATGATGATGATACTTATGATTGTAGTTTCCGTTCAAAAGGTCCATTATCAGCCCTTGTGTCCGTATATAATCGCTTCACGTGTGACCGAAGGATTTTTTTAAGTTGCCCCGGGACGCTGTTCACCGTCAGCCAGTAAGTTCTCTCTGGGGACTCGTTGTTCCATACGAGGGAGTCTTGGGGGGTAGCATTCAAACGGATCGCCTCAGTAGGATTCACTACGAGGTTGGCTCTCTCTCTGGCATTTACCAATAACAGAGAATAGAAGGTGAACGGTGCGACTAGTCAATCGGCTTGGAATTCGTTATAGCCATAAATACGCCTTGGCATCTTCTATTCTCCCGTCTATCTCATTTCTGCCCTCTATCTCATCGTACCACACCATATTGCTTTACGATTGGCTGAATGAGCGGGGTAGGAAGAAAAATTCACGAGGGGATGCGGACACCCTAGTCTAGTCTCGGAAAATTGTGGTAGCCAGTACTGCTGATCAGGGAGACGCTCGTCTCGCCAAAACCATCCCTTGGAATCGCTGGGAGTCTCGCAACCTTGCTCCTCACCCTTACCGACCGTCTTCCCTCTTCTTATCTACCCTCTCAGCTATATTTCGACGTTCTCCCCGCGCCGTTCACTCTTTACCCTCGAAAATACATACTCGAACCCTCGAACTACACATTTCCTGCCCCTTCTTCACGCTGCCAATATAATCATTCGCTCCATTAGTTTTAGCTGAGGACAAAAACATGCTCGTTTCAGTTTGATCAGAGTTTACACACGTCAGGCATCATCTATTTTCTTACTGACCCACGATATGCTATTTTTTTCTTGGTGCTTTAGGTAATATGATATTTTGGGACCGAAAAAAGGATCATCCTATTTTTTTGAATTAAGACTCGCATAAACTTAGAAGTGAACGCTAAATAGTCCCGCTGTATCTGTAGGTTACGGATCGCTTGATAATATCACAGATTTGAACTATATTGACTAACAATGACATAAAATTGTTATTAAACAACGGACGTCAAATCAAGCCCGTTAGTAACTACGATCTTGATGACCAAATCACCGATGATTGACGAACGGGTCAGCGTTTGAACTGTTTGCGTAGACAGGGAGGCTGACATGAAGCAAGCAAGGTACCAGCGCATAGCGCGTATATGCGTAATTCCATTTTGATATAGCGTTCCGTTGTGGCAGATTGACATTAGCTGTCTGTAAAGTGATGATCGGATGGTCTATCGGGACATCCAAGGAGCGCTCATAATTGATAATATATCGACAGAACAATTAGAATTCACAGGAGTAACCAGCTGCTCACGTTAATCCAATATTCTGGAACTGGGACTGGATTACCGTGCATCCATCTCTATTCAATCAACGAATAGCATATGACCTTCATTTATGGAATCCCAACCGAAACTCAAAGGACCGTTCGTCATATCAAACAGACATCAAGGCTCTCCCTCTCTTCTTCATGTTCAAACGACCTCTCCCACCAATTTCACTGCACTATTAATCGCACGTGGAACCGGGTGTAACTGCAGGGAATATCTACCAGTATACACAAGTGGATATACGATAGCTGCATGCACAGGTTCACCCGCGGCGAGAGTCCGATCGATTCTGGCCGAGTTGAAAAAGTGTCGAAGCCCCGAAAGATATTGGCCCCGATAATTCATCGGGAAAGGCCGTTAATTATGGAAATGTGCTATACACATGTACCCAGCCTAAAAGGATATGAGTGTAGGTAGAGTGAGAGTTGGAGAACATTTTTAATTGGCTTATTCGTTGAGTCGACCGTGTCTGCTGTTGTAATATAGTCACAAAGAAATGTTTTCAACAACTCTCCAGTATTTTGTGTGTTGATCTTGTGGTCTGAGGTCGAGAACTTTGAGTGTTCCTTAAGTTATCCCAACTGCAGTTTAACTTCGGAAACTAGACGCTTCAACAAACCACTCTGCAGACTTTATGTCAATTGACACGATGAACTTGATCCAATTAAAAATGAATACGACAAACGTTGCGTTTCAGATTTTCCAATTCTAAAAACGGATTGATAACAGACAAAATGACAATCAATGAAAACGGTATTTCCGTGACTGTAATATTTATCTGTCGATATCATCGCATCTGAGCTACCATATGCGATTTGGTTGTTTGCATAATGGTTGTTTAATTGCCATATGCAACGGGCCGATATGCGATATGACATAGTAGTACAACCAGGAGATTCCAAGCCGTAGCTCTTGGTATCTACATGCTCAGATCCATGCACCAGTTGAAGAGGAATAGGAATCGACGAGAGGTCGTTTGGAGAGTCAGCTCATCCCTGAGCGTGTCTATGTATATATACGAGGCAAAGCGCCTCCGGGATAGTCACGTGGCCTAATTACACGTCGGGCCATACAACAGGATGTACTCTCTCACAGGATATACTCAAAGCTAGGCTACCATGGCTCGAAGATCCGTACTTACAGTTTGCTATAGCCAAACTCCTTCCCTCCTATGTTCACTTCATGATCACTGTATCTCTCTGGGTTCTGTAGTTTCCATCATAGTGCATGTCGATCTATGTACATATAGGATCATTCCTCGGAATCCCGTTGATCAATTCTCCGGGATTATTTCTCGGCAAGAACCAGTCTAGTTTTGCATGTGTTATTACTCTGATAATAGATCAGGCACGCGTTGAACCATTACCATAATGCGGATCCATTTACGCAGCTACAGTTCCGTCGATAGTCATGTATGACAAGTAAAGTCCGGCTTATAGGCCTTGCCAATCTTTCATACAATATCGTAATATCGTGTCCCAATGTAGTGCCATTTATGGTACTTGAAAGAAGTATTAAAGACAGTCTACCATATTTTTTTTTGTACATATGCAGCAAAATTCTTCGGAACGTGAGGTTATTCTTGTCGAGAAATCTTATCGAAGTTGCAAGACTAAAAATTAGTGCATTACCGCATGTCACATAATTCACATTCTCATGCCGGGTTTTATGAAGGAAGAGAAGACCTTCGAGCAAGTCTGGCAACTGTGCTCAGAGATGACGGTAAATCAAGTCAATAAACGACGTTGAAAGAGCATCTACGATTTTTTCGCGTTATCACCGCTCCGACCCGCTCGTCCGTCAAGCTGACGGAGAAAATTACCGCGAGGCGGTAATTACAGTCGCGTTAAAGAAATCGGACGGGAATGGCGCTATTCGTGAACACACACGCGCCAACTCTGTGCGCGTGTAATGGCTCTCTTTTTCTCGTTCACTATTTCTCTTTGCTCTTTGAAGATAAAGTATGATGTAAAGGCCGGAAGCAGAAGTGCGGCATGATTACAGAGAGGAACGATCGATGGGGATGGTCGAGAGCTTTGCCTTCGTGCCGTCCTTTTCGGTATAACCGCGGCATTACTAATAGTGCCACCACAGTCTATTGTTACGGATTATAGAAGACATGACCGGGGCTAATTGGAAAAATGATGGAGACATTTTTCAAAAATCATTTTCAGAATTACAACTAGAAAGACAACAACAATGATATTGTCTACATACATTCCGAACAGACCGTTCGATTTTATAAAAAATTCTTGCACCAAATTGTAGTTCACCAGTTGATAAATTCTGCGGGAGGTAGAGTCACATTAAACACTATAATATTTTGCACAATAATAGTGAACGGTAATACGGTGCACCATAAGATTATGGAAAGTGTGTAAGTTCCGTCACACTGAAAGTACGTAGTCTACATAATGAGAATCCAAATACAAAATAAATAAAAAATGATTTTTCATATATTTTTCAGGTGATTTGGTCCCTTAAGCGTTATCAGTTAGTGATTTCTTGGGCATTTGTGCATGTTTTAAGGTATAATCTTTGGTCAAAATCCTTTGGATTTTCATCAAAATTGTTTTTGGCAGAAATTCGGTCACTTATGAATCACTATGCAATTTGCTTGGTCAATTACAATGTGTACATTTGGTTTAGTATTGTAAGCACGAGTTCGTTTTTGTGGTGGCTTGACCCAAATTGTCCTGGTCTTCTCTACAACTACCATCATATCCCCAAACCGTCCCCAAGGCGGGAACACTGGTGGAAATGGAAGTGGGCCGAGAGGTAGAAGGTCGTAGTCACGAGGGAGCAATAGAACGAATATTCGGTGGTGAGTCTAGCGTCATAGCGTTTCAATAATAATCGACCATCTGAATATCACAGAAGAATAGAAGTTGTGCATTGCAATCCACTGCTTGATATACTAATACTATTTTTTTTCACCTGGTCCTCAATCAATCGAAATTCATAATCCACCCCATTTTTTAATTATCGTTAAAGACCTTCTCTTCACATCATCAACAATTTGTTATTTTTTAAATGTATCAACCTCATCGCTTCGGGTTAAACGCGTTTTAATTGGACTCCGGTACAATATTCGGTAGAATTCGTTATAGTTGAAATGATTAAGCACAACAACGTCGAAGTGAGTCATTAGTAATTACCTACACGTTCGGAGTCACGCATGTTAACGATATATTTCGCTACACGTGTGTGAACTCGTATTAAAGAATCGTTAAATTTTTTTTTTTTCGTTTTCGCCGGATGGTGCTATGCTAACTCCGTACCAGAGCTATATGCAAATAAATGGGGAAATGCGGAGTCTGAAGTGGTATGTTATTAATGGCTCACGACCGTGTACCGTCCCACCTTGCAGCGCACGTACCTAACTCCCGACTTACGAAATAAAAAAAACTTTATGCGAGTGGGTCGTACGGTCTATACAAGCCCTACAGAGGCACATCGTTGGCCCTGACAAGGGCGCGCAGGCCGCGATGTGACAAATGGAAAAAAAGTCGAGGTACCTTAAGCATACACGTGCTCAACACGTCGGAAAGAAAAGCTGGAAGAGAAAAGGCTGTCGTCGGAATGCCCATGGAAGTTTCTCAAAGTCTCGTTATAAATGGTACTTCTTTTTTCCTTTTAACGACACCATTTTTTTTTTTTCTCCCCAAGTCGTCATGATAAAAAGTTTGAGTTGAATTCAATTTGACTTGTTCCTTGCTGTGCTCTGAAGGATCGCTAATTAATAGGCGACATCTCCGTATGCTGCTTCTTCGCTCACCTTCACCATGTTATTAAACCTTCAAGCACTTCACAGCCTGCAAAGTAGCTTGTCACTTCTATATGCGTTCCGTTAATAGCAGTTGCTGAAGAAGCTGCTATTAAAGTACCCCGATTATATAGAACAGTCTGCTGTCGATTTGCTCTTTGCGCACACGTTTGTAAACGCTTTGATAAATGGATTGTCTGGGACATGGGAACGCGATGCCGGTAATGTCGGATTCTAACAGGGAGCATGCGGCTAATCGAGCTAGCGGCATTAGTGGTTAGGCTATTATAGCCGAGGTACCTAACCCCAAACAGCAGCTTTAACTCATTCGATCGTTCGTTTGCTCCTTTACTAACCACCAAATCAATCCAATCAAGACTCGGTTAGATTCTGGGTGGTGCACAATCGGAATTGGAATAGCGCAGAATCCTGTGTCGATTGAACGTTAAGATGCAAGACTGCGATGTCGTCTAGTCAATTATGAGACAAGTAACATCCAAAGGTACTGATTTATAACAGTTGCGTATGGTTAAATTTCCGTTTTTCGAATCTACTCGGGTGAATAATCGGAACATATAAAAATAGTTAAGGAACGTTCTTCAGAACGTTTTACAAGATGAATAGACTTTTACACGAATTTCTTTGTAAAAGTCACGAAGGTTATCGACATATAAGATTCAAAGGAGGTCGTGATATGCGAGCTACGCCCGGAATTCGAAATATTCAGATTATCATCTTCGTTGTCATGCAGTTTGCACTAATGACGACATGGGCGGCGATTATTTATGAAGTGATCAAATGTAGGTCATCGACACCCATCAGCGAAGGCTCACTCGCTCATCTTCTCTCCCTCTCTCTCTCTCTCTCTCTCTTCCTATGTCCCTCTATCTTGCCTTGTTATTTTACAAATGAACGGAAAAGCGAGGAAGCATGAGACGAAGCTATCGAACGAGGGCGAATTGACGTGCTCTGCTGAACATCATACTCGTTGTGAGCCCCGATGTGACGTTCGTGACACTGCAAAGTGACGCCAATAGCACGTCTCGTGTTATTGTTGGCACCTTCGTCATCGCCATTATTTCGCTCCATCTCTACGACCCATACTTTCGATGCGCTGCGTGCGGTTTTATGCTATCAGTTTTAAAGGAAATTTACGCACGTTACTAGACATCAATGGAGAGACAATCAGGGCGGAAGGAAGCTCAATTAGAGGCCTTGCAGGCTCAATATAGAGGTTTATAAATTTCCAGCAGACGGGAAATATCGCTAATCTCGCAAAATAACATTCGGCGATTATTCGCCAAATTACGTATGCTTCAGTGGAAATTCAAAATTCCTAATTATCATGAGCGTGTTTCAAATTGGCAGCATACGTTTTTCGAAGATGTTCTTGGGGGAGTGCACGAGTTTCTAATTTCATTCTAAAGACTATTACAAGATTGTAGCCCTTCGGCTTTGCTCTTCGATGGATGTAGATCCGCACCCTTCATGAAAATAGGTTAGACTTCGAGCCCAAAATTAGTGGGGATTCGACGAAGGGACTGCAAAGTACACCATTGTCATTAATTGCCCCATCTTTGAAACTGAACGGATAAATTCTGCCATTGTGGAGCGACTCCGAATTGGTGGTATCAAGAAGGTTTCAGTTTCGATTTAACAAAATGTAGGACGAACCTAAGAGTTAATCTGGTCATTTTGTTGTGAATGAAATTTAGAGCATGTGATCAGCAATCCTCTCCGTGTTATTTTATATAATTAGGCGAAAGACAAATTCAATAGAAGTAAAGTCTTCGTGATGTAAATAAAGTCAGTTTTATGGAATATAATATATATGAATTTATTTGATCTATACTAGTCATAGAACACATTATCCTTACATGACTTGGAACTAAATTATGTATTCGCTATTAGCCCAGCTATAAGGGAAGCATCCCCTCAACATCATCGAACATTTTCAGCTCTCAGAGACCTCTGCACTCAGACGAGATATAATAATAATCTTTGAACACGGATTTTGGTCACCAGCACTCTCCACATTACTCTACACATCTTCCTCTACAACCATCAAACTGGTGTCATTGGTAGACCTAGTATGGCGACAGTCGCTGTGGTGGAAAGCGATCGGGGTTAAAGGGGGAAAAGTGGCCATGGCGCACGTACATCGCAAAGTGGTCTGGTAGAGTTGCTGGCCTGTCGTATAATCTTGGAACACAGAGCTAATGCCTGTACCCGCTTCGTAGAGCGGAGCGTAAAGCTAGCCTGCTGTACGAAAGAGTTAAGTGGATTACGACAGGAATGTCTTTCAAACAACAGATGGGATCCGATATCGATGTACATTTATCGATCAGCATGCTATATGCATACATTTATCGATCAGCATGCTATATGCATACCCTCTTCTTTTCGTGGTCGCTATACTATTGTCATGTTTTATGCTGATTTTACCTTCACTATTGTATCATTGCCTATTCCTACAGTCATTTGTTGCTATATCGAGACATCTTTTATTTTTGGATAAAATTTCGAAAATATTCAATTGTTCTGCAGTTTTGTCAACCAATGAAAATTAGCGCATATAACATTATCCGTACAAAAAAGGTTGCAGACGACAATTTAAACTACAAACAAATACAACAGTAAAAATTATCCTCTAGCCTACCATAAAAGACCCGAATGAACCGGAAGTACACCTGTAAGCTGTACTTCACTTTACCGATACTTACCACTGAATACGACATACAAGTTGGATCAGACAAACGTGTTCATTTTTTAACGATATGTAATGCTCTCGTCGAACTCCTTAACGGTTAACGATGGTTCGACGAAAAACAAGAAAAAAAAAAAAAATAGGACTCATCTCTAGATTCACACAGTAATCGTGGAACATCTGGCGTCTGTGATTCCTTTCCAGACCTGAGGTTTTCTCCTTCAAAGTTCGAGCGCAAATCATATTTTATTTTCGTGGTATACGTACGTATCCCTAATTATGCAAGTCTAGAGATAATCCCTATCTTTCTTCGTGTACCAATTGAAAACAATCTTGTTGACGCTGCCTAAATCCATGTCAGAGGCTTGAAAAGTATCACGATAGGCAGGAAAATGACGTGAAAGGTGTGGGGAAGAGAGCAGACACAAGAGGTCGGAGAATGGTTCGCTAAGTGGTCGTACGGCGTGTCGCGTAATCTTCGGACAGAGAGTTAATATGCTTGGTGGGTCGAGCTAAAGTGGATTACGCCAAGAGTACCTGGTGGCGTTCACCACACACACGAACGGTCAGCCGAGCAAGGGGAGAGAATATCGTGTTATCGGACACAACCAACGATAGGCCCTATTTCATGTTGCCGGAAATGTAATTACAAACAAGCCCGCGCTTGGGCGTTAGTCTCTCTCTCTCTCTCTCTCTCTGTGAAGCTCGGACATGGCAACGAAGATTCCTGGGGACAGTGAACTTTAACCTCTCCATAACGAAATGTCAAAACAATTTCGGCATCCACTGCAATCTCCACTTCCAGAATGTCCTTTCACGACCGTAGAATTTCCGTCCGAAATTCGACATGAGGTCATTGGAGGGAATATGCGGCAATTCAGGGTGAGATAGTCGATAACGCTACTCTATTGTTATGGATTCTTAATTGCAGGTAATTACTGCAACCTCTGAACTACAACTCTAATATATGCGTGCAGTTTGTGACTTTTACACTGAGAAAAATATGTAGTAGAATGGTAGAGCCGACTATTCTGATAAAGTTCCCAGAAGAACCGATCATATCAATTTTGACAGGATACTATGTATTTGTTTTGTTGAGTTATAATTATGTTTGTAGCTATTATTTTTTGCTATTGTCATTACTATAAAATATAATCGGCGCTTCTGGGAATTATAGTGTATGGTAATAGTAAACTATTATATGAGTACTATAAAATATCGTATTGTTGCTTTAACCATGTATTTATCTCAGTGCACTTCATTGTTAATTTATCTACAGAAAATTTGGAAGTTCCGTAGTCAGTGAAAATTTTCGATTAAATGAGGTTGTGAAATTTTATAAAAATTGAAAACTTCACCTCTTGACAATCTTGAAAATAAGAATTGCAAAAATTTTTTTTTTCAAAAAATGAAAACCGAAAAAAGTGTTGTCTTCTGATTTTTAAAGATTTCTCAGTGCCATAAAATAGGATTTCAAAATACTAAGTAAAAGTTACGTCTTACTTAACTGTATCACAGTAAACCGCAAATGTCAATCTGAGTCGTAAAAAAATTACAGTTCACACGCGAAAAATAAAACTTTGTTCCGTTTTATGTTGCTTTCATGATATTTCTCAAGATTTCACCGCCACCCTAAGAAGATCGGGATAAAGGGGATGTTGCCTCGATAGCACCGATGATATCCATGCTCCGTATTCTTACCCGAGCAATTGACACGCCGGAGAGATCGGCAGGAAAGGTTGGAAAGATACGAGTGAGCTCTCGACTGGTGGCAATCGAGAAAGTGCCGATTTAGCGAGTTCTTTGAAAACGACTCGATGTCGCATTCCCCGTTCCTCTCATCAGTTGCGCTGGGAAAACTGGTGTTTGCGAGTCAGGAGAAAAACTGCGAGAGAGTTCATCTGTAGCAAAGACATTGCGAGCTGAAAAGGCCACATGGAAAACGGAGACGTCTTCGCTGCTGGTGCCGCTGCTGTTGAGAAATCTCGACAATATTAGAGTGTCGCTAGGAGACACCAGTCGCAGAGTGAGGAGTTTGCCGAGTATGCGTGATCCGTATTCTACATTCACATCACGCACGGCGGGGGTTCAACGGATCACCGGAAGCTTAACAGCGGCAAAGCATGTCTGAAAGTTGGCTCTTCTGTCTCTTGCATCTCCTGTGTACCATCACTCCGTTTTGCTACATTTTCTCTAAAAGTCTCCGAGCGGATATCACGTTTAAATGTGTATATATATATATGTATATATGTAGTGGCTGGGCCTGAAAAAAAACCAGTCATGACGTCGACCGACAGCTAATCCCCTGTCAACCCTCCGTCACCCAGCGATCTACCGAATTTTAGAGCCAACGAAACTTTTATTTCCCTCGTTCATTCTCCGCCTTCTTTTATTTTCTTTCTACGTTTACATCCTTGCCTTCAATCGAAATTTGCTCTCCATTCGGCGGACACTTCTTCCCTTCAATTCCCCATAGATCGATTGGTTATAGGTATAGAGTTTCTTTTGATTCGATTGGGTAATGTGTGTGGAGTCACTTTTTTATATTCAGTGAGCAGACACTGAAAAAAAGGACTTGGAGCTTCACACTATTTCACAAAGGCTTTCTATTGGATGTATGGAACTGCGATGTGATTCCACCGATTCGTCAATATATTGAAACGCACGTTACCGATTCCACACACCATCAGAATATTTTACGTGTGCGTGGGTTTTATGTTAGTGGGCCATGGCCGTTTTGATGAAACAACCGCGAAATTTATACTCTCGTTACAATTCTGTTATCGCGAGCTCCGAACCGACGAGACTAACGTTTTGAGTCATAAATCTTCTGTTGCATTGTGTTTTGTGGAAAAATACTGTGGTGTACATAACAACCGCGATCTCTGGATATTGTGAAGTGCAAGAAAAAAAATTATTTCGTGTACCAAGCTTATAAAAAAGTGGATAAATGTTGTATAATTATTAAAGTTGTTGAAAATGGGTAACATGTGTGAAAGAAAAATGCTTCCGATTAACTTGAGCGCACCACTGATCTTTCTTAATGAGGCTAATTATTTATGAGACTTATGCATAATTATATTATCCGTAAACAGAAAAAAAACTTAAAAATTATTTTTCACATGTATACTTTAATAATTACCAATCACGTGTAGCCTCGAAGGGTTACATTTGTTCATAGCCCAAGAAATAAACTTCATCCGAAAATTTCCGAATGCAATATTCCAATTTCAGCTAATTTTTTTCGCAATTAATAAATTGGCTGAATGGTTTGGCGCTGGAGCTCCAATAACGATGTTAGACTGCGATAGCAGTGCTGCACAATTTTGTGAGTCAATATCTAGTAAAATCGAGTGACATTCCGCGAGGCCAGTTCAATTTTCGAGGTGAAATACGCATAATTAAATTGAAGTAACAATTAGCACTGGTATCCCCAGTCGTTGGTGTTTCCTCTTAGTCGGACTCCCGCATCCCGACGTATATATCTCGTTCTCTCCCACTTCTCGTGGGGAACACATCGTCGGACGGGTCACCGTGTTAATTGAAATTAATCGCCCGACCATATATCCTCGTGGACTAATGAACGCTAGACGGTACGAACTAATTACTGCCATGAATAGGGGACAATACGTTATCACGTGGAAATCTACTAGCCTCCGACTCTCCCTTTCTATCCGTTCTTCTCTCTTTCTCTCTCGCTCTCTCCTTCACCCACACCTTGCTCCTCATCTCCTCTCTTACACGGAGCTTGAAAAGCTATTGAATGTAAGTTACGAGATTATCAAGAGGAACGCACGCGCAAGATAAAGAGAATTTTCCACCGTGTGAATGGAGAAATAGGGAAGGGAATAGTTTCGGTGGCAGCACCTCCGTATCATCTTTTATCGTTGTGAGAGGGAATCATATAGGAAATGCCAAGTCGCTGCAGCGGAAGTGCTCCTGGATCCTAAAGCGTGAATGGAGGTGATTCATTCGAGCCGGTATTACCTAATACCTATACCTTTGGTGTGCAGATCTGCTCACGACGTCGGAGAGCGAGAAACCTGACCGACTTTGCCCTCAGATTCGTCCTCGTAGATTCTCTACGACTCGAATAGATTATACGACTTTGGGATGATCGTTTCAAGAGTATTTTCATCGATCTTCTATTCGTCAAATCATTGGTTCCCCTTTCTTTGACAATCTCGCCTCTTCAATCCACGTTACTCCATATGTAGGTTGACCGCTTACATTAAATGAGAACTTCATGATCGGATTAAGTGGAGTTTGATTTGATGGACTTGACGGTCATTGAGTATTCTAATCAGTGCTGGTAACCGAATTTGGAAGAGTAACGTTAATCAGGACTCGTTGCAACAATGAAAAAAACTTGCAGATTTAATAGGGCTTTGAATTAAACATTAAATCTTCGTGCGTGTTATTAGAAGAATTTAAAATAAATTGGCTTGAAAAAATGGAGACAGTATTTTTTTTAAATCAGGTAAGTCACTATTTCATATATGCGACTTAAAGTGGAAGGTTCGGAACTGATGAACCAAGTCCGTCCGCGCTTTAAAATGGCGAATATAAAAGTAATAACAGGACCTTGAATCGACGACGCGACATCTTCTCTTTAGAGGGGCAAAAAGCTTCTTGCGAAATCCTCAGAACGTTTCCGGACGATTGTAGAGAGCTCTCGATGGTCGAACGATAACCATCGTGGGCGCTATTATCCGAGCATCCACTTGGACGATCCGCGAGTTCTTCTATACTACTTGGAGTACTCCGCCGTCGTTGGTAGTCCGAATTCTCATGCCTATTCTTATTCCACTTGATCTCAATAAGTGCTCCATCAGTTGGCGTTTTGCGATGCAAAAGCTGTAGGATTCACGACGAATGGACGAATGACGAGTGCCCGTTATCGAATCACGACGGCGAATCGATCATTTCTCTTCTTCTTCATCTCTTTGTACTTATCCGCTACTATAGCCGCTTGAAAGAATCGAAGTAATCGGAAAAAATGCTAGAACGCTTACCACCATTTTTTACATCTAAATTTTTTGTCGAACGCTTTATAGGAATAGCAATTTCTCACGTTTTCCCATAAAATGTTCTCGTTATCAGTAGAATATTTATAGGACTTTGCGTGAAATACCGAAAAGCAAAGAGTCATTGCCCAAAATGAAGATCGTGTTCCTCAGACATTCAGTAGACGATTCATATATTTTATAATCGGTGGCCCAGTATAACGTCCTTTCATTCTGTACCGGTTATACAGCGTAGTTATATCATGCACTGTTCTATAATAATAATGTACGAGAGTAGAGTACGGTAAAGCCGTACATTTGAAATGCATTGGCCGTCACCGCGACGACGCCACTGTTTGCCCTGTCAACCAGGGGGATAATGGATCGGTGTTAGCCAGGGTATAGGGGGGCGCTTCGAGGTTTCCTCGCATCCGCAGCGTCAGAAGCTACTCCGACGTTCGAAGCGAAGAGCCCGATCGAGATGAGCGAGAGTTTCCCTCGGAGTAAAAGAGATGACGAGATATAAGCTTGGATCGGTGCTCGAGCGACGCGCTTAGCCCCTAAGAAAAATGAGTACATCTCTCTGAAGTTGCGAAGATCAGGTTAATAAAGCTATCGGTCACCGTTGCTTATATATGTTCCACGCTCACTAGGTGAACCTAATCTACCATTTATCATCTAAAATGGGGCCCTAGTATTTCTTAAGATCATCACAGCCACTAATCCTCCTCAATGCATTTCTAACTTGAACGGCGAAGAGATCAACGCAACAGCCGATGCACATACTTCGAATGGAAAAAACGATGATTCCTACAGAATTCCAGAAAGACTGACACGAGAAATAGAATATAACAGTCAATTCGGGGCAAAAATACATGTTAATAAAAAATGTTATATCTGTTAAAATGCAAAAAAAAATTGATAAGGTTGTTTAATTGTTTCGTTTGTATCGAACTAATAATTTGGAAAATGACAGCCATGTGAAAATCAATTTAGCTAACATGTTTAATTTATATCCAAAATACTTTAGAGCTATTTTTTTTTACGACTTATGCGAGAATTTTCTATCTGATATTTATTGAGGAAATAGTTTGAAATTTCTTTCTAATCTGGCAAATAATAATATCCGATACGAAAAATAAAAGGAACAGCAAAGTACGTGCCGCAAAAGTAAAACGATAAACCACACGAGTCAAACTGTATTTTTAGCTATGCCATTGCGTGTTGTACGGTACAAAAGTATAAGTATACGATTGGAAACACGCAAGACATTCCATGCTTGCCATGAAACGGGACCTCTTGTCAGAATTTGTGGTCTCCAACTACGGAATAAGCTCCAGTTCCAGGCTCGAGCTTTCACTCCGTCTGCACATTCAAAGACATATTTAGTCGTCAGAGCAATTAATTTGTGAGAACAATCTTTTCGCTTTGCGTCCACCTCACGAGCTCTCGCGGCTTCTCCCTCCACTTGTAAACCTACTCCACACGCAGTAGTTACGGACGGTGAATACACGAAACAGAGTGGAAAAAACTTTGCTTGACAATTTGGCTGCAGTCCTCGTAGGTCGTGTAATTATGAGAACAAAAAAAAATGGGCACTGTTTGCCTTTTGCGCCGCTAATTACACTAAATGGGGCAACTTCGGCTTGCGGTTGGATGTTAAATGTAAACAATATACAAACTACTTTATCGTGAAGATAGCTTAAATAATGTTGCTCTACCGGATTTGAATTACTTTTCAATTCTGAGTAATTGTCAATAATTCTTAACAAGAAGAGTATTTTTTTCTATCCCGTTTTTTAGAGTATTGAGTATAAAATTATATTCACAAAATTTTTATAATGACGTAACGAAAATATGTCCAAGGTTTTTAGTTTCCCCATGAACAAAACTAGGTAAAATGAGGATAATAATGCGGAGCAATGTGAAAATACCAAAATAAAAAAATTAAAACACTTATTTTTCTATGAGGAAGCGAAATAAACATTATCGGACTGGTTCGGTTTATTGTATTATCAACTGCAGGGTCGAGAAAATAATGAGAAGGATGAGGTTAAAAAAATGAATAAACATATATAAATATACATATATATTTATTTATTTATTTATTTATTTTTACTAGAAGAGAATTGCATTGGAAATGTTGTCGTCTGACTTATTTCCATAAAAGATTCGTCCATCTCTAACCTCTAAAATCCCTATTGTGGCTTTCTTTACCGTAAGCTTGACCTGTAACGTCCGAGCGAACAGCGGCGAAAGTTCAAAACTTTGTTTGTCGATACAGCAAACCCTCCCTCGGGTACTCTCAGTTAATTCGAGAGGCAAACCCACGCCGCTGTATATTCTGAACGTTCTGCCACTCTCAGACTCTATCTCCGTAGCAATGGAGCGGGTCCTCGACGTCCGACTGCTACAAGCCCTCGATTTACGATTCGCCTCGGACCCGCTGCAGAAAAACTGGTATAAATCGTTCTCCTGGACCCTTTTGTCCTTATTGTCTTTGCACCATTTCGGAAAATTTCTGATTCATCCATTCAAATGGATCTACAATTTGTTAAATTGCTTTGGAGGTTGACCGCCGATATATTTGTTTATTCATTCGATGCTTGTGATAAAAAAACGTAGAATTAAACCTGTTGCTCTTACATTTTGGTTTAAAAGTTTCGTATAAAGTCCGAACCGATATTTTCCGAATTAATATTCATCACCACTGAATATTAATAAGTTTCGAGGAGAAGCCATAAGTTTTTTTCAAACTGTTTTAAGAATACTTCAATAAATACCTTTTCTTAACGATTGAGTACTTGAGTAAAATTTATCTGTAAACTTGGGACAGTAAATTCGACTGTGTGACCTTTTTGATATCCTAGAATAGTAAGGGTTAGTATAGAGTGTTTCCTCTGCATACTATGCTGCAGAGTTTCGAACATTCTCAGCATTGCAACCATTTCGACTTAAGCCTAGAAAATGGGCTGCGAGCGGTCGTTACTCTCCGGCAATGAAACTCACAATCTGGATCAGCAGCGGAGATTTCACGATGAAATTGTCGTAAAATACATTGGAAAGGTTTGATAGAAGCTAAAGAAGTTTTTTTCTCGAGTAGTGGAATTTCAAATGCTACGACGCAGCGTAGGGCTTCAAATATAATGTCCTGTCAGCTAATCTCTTCGCATGGCCGTAATAAAAACGTGAGGGCAAGTGAAGAACGTCACCTCGTGACAAACGTGTGACCGTCGAGGCTGAAATCTTCTCAAAATTCGTTGAGCTTTTCCTTTCGTTTTTTCGTACAACATCCCGAGTTTTACGTGACAGCGGAAAACCAGACAGTACAACGCTAGCTTGACTATATTTCAAGCTTTGTCTAGCCCTTTGTCCTCGCCAGAGGCGAACCCAGACGAGCATGTTCAGTCACAGGCAGATTAACCGAAAAAGCTGTCGAGCTGCACTCCGAAATGGTTCCTACTGAATAAGCGAATGTAGCAAATACTGAAGGAACGTATAGTGTCATTGAGCTCACGTGCGGCTTATAATTTTAAGCATTTTTTGGCACTAACGTACCCGCTTTTTTTGTTTCATTTTTTACTCTATATTTCGGTCAATTTTAGTTTAAATGTATTTACACTATTTTTGAATTTTGAGTAATTGGTAATGATTGTTCACGGAAAAGAAAATTTCGTTTTCCGCATTCGTTTCATCAAAAGACCTTGAAGCAATCAGGGCTGTGTTAATGAAAACAATTGTTAATCAGTGAAATTGATTAATTTGAGGAAAGGCAGTTGATTCGTAACTTTTATGTCTTTACTAATTTTGCTACTTTCCTCACAATAAAAACAAAGGGCTCGTTGGGGGAAAAGAGATTATAAGTGTCAAATTAATTATGTCGGAGGAAAAACATTCGCGCAGACCCTTTATTCAAATTTTTTGCATGACCCCGAAAGAGGACGTTTTCACTAAAAAAATAAAATAAAATAAATGGAAAGACCCGAGGCAACGTTTTGTCAGAAATACGAGACTGTAGCTGAGATACAAAGATGCCTGGAGTAATTACGCTACTGTGAGATTAAAGGGTGGCAACACAGCTTTACGTTTCTTTTACCTCCCGTACTCTTTTCACCCCTCTTTGTATAAAATTTACAGATGATCCTTATTTACGGTATTTCGCACCCCAGAATTTAATTTCCTCTGCGACATAGCGATTCCCACTAATTGCTTCGAATTTTCAGAACAAAAAAACTCAACCCCAGTTCCGAATTTATTGTATTACGCATGCAATTGTATTCATATAAAATTTGATTAATGATAGAGAAATAAAAATTAACTTAAAATACTTGTAGTTATATCAATTATAAATAAATCTTCACTAACAGCAAAAACAGAATTTCCAATTATTCATGAACGCGAACTTTGTTTCTTATGAGAGAAAAATGATAGTCTTCCTATAATCACTTTTAATTATTCAAACCGGAAAATATTTTGCATACATTTTTCCAGATAACGCGCTGATGTCCTCGGATGTGAAATATGATGAAATAACAAGGTCAAATAAATGAACCGAGGGAAATGAAAAAAAGTAAGAAAATACTTCGAATATCTCATCACCGGTGTATTCCTCTGGAAACGCGGACGTCGACATGACAGTAAAACTCACTGGCAGAGTAGCAAGAGATAAGCAACAAAAGCCCACATTCATTCGCAAATCCTTGGAGAGTAGGACGGTCGCATAATTGCAAGGCAGCAGGAAAATTCTGCAGTAGTTCAGTCTTCCGCCAGTCACTGGTAGATAAGTTACGAGGACAGAGGATATACTTTGTGGATGATAAGTTGGGAAGTTACGAAAGGACTTCCCGAGTTCGTTGAGTTCATTAAGGAAAAGAAAGTCGATGACGGGTACATTGGACGGCGAAGCTGAGACGAACGGGAATAAAGAGACAAAAGAGCTGTTTACAAAGAAAGAATATGGAGAAACACACTAACAGAGGGAACGCGTTAGTAGAGAATAATTGAAACGCCAGATACGACGAGGTTAAAGTACAGAGGACGGAAATGAAGCGCTTCGGTCATTACGATTGCCAGAACGAAATATGAGAACGGAAGTACAGCGTATAAACCAACGAGTTATAAGACATAAAATGGAGAGTTAAAAAAAATCAATTTAATTATAAGTTTCGTCCTCAACGTCCCACATCCAATCCAAGTCCTTGGGAAAGCCTCTTAACGGTTTTTAAACAAACATAATTATTACTATTTTTGTTTAACTTAATAGGCAATAGGAAATGATAACCTCTTCGAAAATATGTAAAAAGAAGATATTTACATTCCACACATTTTATTGTTACATTTATTTTTGTTGTTGCGAAGACTTTTCAATCATCGTCATATCTTGTAATACTTAGTTATACATGCATTTTTATATATTTTTCAAGCATAATTAGGACAACGAAAGAAAAATAATCAAATGTTCATAAGTGGAATCAAAATACAAATTTTATGAAATAATGGTCAGGGGAAAAATCACAAAAGTGAAGTAGCTCGTCTTCAATTGATATAATGTTTGACAAAATTTATGTAGTTAAGTATATTTTATATAGCTCTTGGAATTGAAAGAAAAAAAAAAATATTGTGGTCGCTCTATCTTTCGTAAAACTTACGATACTTAGTTGAATAGTTCTCCATAAGTGTCGGTACATTGAAACTTGGTTAGTATTGAATTTGGCTGAAATGGGGAAAGCTGTTCCAATGTCGGCTTACAACTATACTGGCATATTACTGGACTACCATTTTCGCCATAGAGCTGCAAGAGCCTGAGCATACTTCCCCCGCCATTTCAAAACTTCCAATCGCCACTCCTTCTACTCTATTAATTGTTTTATATTGGCAAAGTTTCAAACGTTAAATTACACTTTAGTTCCACAGTGAAGTACCGTCGAGTGGGCAAACGCCAGCTTATGGTCATTGAATCGAGAATTGATCGGATAATCAATCCGCCATTGTGCAGTTATACTGTCTCTTCTACGATATTAATTTCATACGTATAGTACCTATATATTTCGACAGTAATGAAATTCTAATTTTATGTATTTATCAGTAATGATATTAATATGCGAATACATTGTCACACTATTTCCTCTGTGAAAGTATTTACAGTTGAACTGACCCAACATGTATTCTTTTTCTCTGTTTTAGGTGAGTTATTAATATGGAAACAGCGGTGCCAAAGCTTTTCCCCTCTGTTTTACCATTCATTCACGTGAGTAATTACGTGATTATATTTATGGCAATTTTTGTTGGAGCAATGATATTATTAAAATGAACTATTTGCCGCGAGCCTTGCCCGATGCAATGCTTCAAGGAATTTGATTATATACGAGTGCGCTGCCAATTAAATCATCGGACGGCGTGCACCTGACGAGAGAATCAAATTTCCCTACTCCCGGTTTATTTTTTTATACCTTCGAATTATTCTTGCACCAAATTGCTATTTCCGCTCTTTCGACAAACATTCATTTCACTCATACATAAATTACATTTTCCGTCAGATTAATTATATATATTACCTTCATAGTCGTAATAATTTTTAATTAAAAATAGTACCTCTGCATCGTAAATATAAAAAAATCCGTGCAAAATATTATAAAGAGATGAAAATAATCGTCGTCGAAAACCCGGCGAATTCAGTTCAGCTCGAGAACTCGGACATAGATTTGTGTATAATATACGTGGAATGCCTCGCGGTCACGCGAACAAAGCTGAATAATTTTTTTTTTTTGTTTCTATCCATCGATATGCATGTGAGCGTGTCTGCAGTCTAATATGCTTATACAGTGAATACCGCTGGTGTCCTTATGATTGCAGCAATGATTCTGTGTTTTTTGTGGCAAAAACGACCGCTACGATTTGTCTTGCGGCATAAACGCGTTATCGCAAACGTTGCCGCTACATATCGAGGTCGCGAAAACTCACTCTATGCAGGATGGGCTGACTACGCCTTCCTCCTCTTTCACTGCTCCATTTCTACGCTCTCGCCCGACTTCTAAAACACTCACACAGCTCAAGAGTAAAGCACAACGGGGTTACATGACACATCGTTGCCGATTTGACAATGCCCAAAGTTAGAAAAAAAAAAAAATGTAATCTCATCTACATTGGCCGTGTATGGCCGAGAAATAAAATAATATTGATAAACGGCGTGGCCATTTTTATAACCAACGGTTTGCTAATTGAAGGATTAAAATTCCTCTGATTTATCTAACGTTAATCTGAAGTTGGATTTTTTTCTCTTCTTTTATTAAGAAAAACCAAAATGCAAAAAGTACCCTAAATGAGCCGTCTCTGTGTCATCGATGTTCCTGTTTACGCGAGACTCGCTCCTGATATTTCATATAGAGGTCAGATGCTGCTGTAGGTACGTCGTGTATGTACGTACATTCATGAAAATCGAATGGGGCTGTACTTGAAACGTGATCGAAATTAGAACTTGGAGTTTCGAGTGATGCGAAGGAAGAAGGAAAGGGCTGTAACTTCTTCCACTCCGGCGGACTGATGTGCATCGGTAAGCTGCAGCGGAGGCAGAGGATTCATCTCCGCTGCAGCATTGGACGCACGCTCAATTTCTCGATCGAATGTCACTATAAATCTATCCGCGCGGAGTTTAGGTGAACTCACAGTTTCGCGTTTTATACGAGTTTCGTGACTGAACGGCACATGCTGCTAAGCCACATGGCCTGGCATACATACAAGTACTTCTATACTTCGCTACTTTCATATAGTGCATTATGTACTATAGATGCGACCTCAACATGAGCACGCTCTCGGTCTTCCCAAAAACCGTGAAATTATTGGCGTTTTTATAGCTGTTGCGTATATGTCTACTAGATGATGCATATTCATGAGCTTTCTATAGCCAAGGTGTTGTTCGTGGTCAATGTTCCGACGGTAAATTCCCTTCTGGATAGTACAAAAAATTTCAACGTACCAACATCTCATTATCATTCATTTCTGTTTATTATCATTTATTTTCTGTTCCCGAAAAATGGCAACATTTATTTTGGCTAATTTTACAGAATAATTTGTGTCTATTTTTATGGTGACAAATAAAATTATGTTCTGAAAAATGAGTGATTTACCTTGAAAAAAAAGGTAGAAAAGTATCTAAATGTAGACAAATATTTTTCGTCCTAGTAATAATCAGTAACATTTTCAAATTAATGAAATATCAATCCGCAGTTTTATGTTTTCCATTTTAAAAAACTTAAGCTCTCTCGATGAAGAAATTTTTTAGATAAATCAAACTATTTGTAGGGAATGTGCGGTCTAATGTTTGTAAATTGCATTTTTTATGACGCTACAGCTTTGGCTGCACCATAAATTAAAAAGTAAAAGAGAAAATTGTTCTCAATTCATTACGGTCGCTTCATCCACCATATAAAAACGTGCAAGCACGGACTTTCTCCTCGAACATTATGCTAACAATATTTCGAGAGACTGATGTGTGTGTGTGTACAGAGGTGAATTCGTGCCGGACGATAAATTCTCCATTTATATTCCTGTCAAGGACGCGGATGAGGGAAAAATGTGGCGAAGCTGCTGTCGGCGAGTATTGCGAGAGGATCCGGATGTACCGGGGAATAATGGAGCTCGAGTAAGTATAGCGACGTACCTGAAGCTGGAGAACGTGGAAAACCTGGTGAGACCCAAAAGCTGGAGGCCACAAATAGTGCGTCTTTATCGAGCCATGCGCAGGTGCAACGCCCGGGCACTTTTCATGCACGCGATATAGAAACCCCACCCCTTAAGAACGTTCGTGAAAACAGGAGCAGCAGCAGTGAAAATTTTTCCATTCTTACGAGATATACCAATGAAATATCCCATTTATATTCTCCCGAGCAGCGGCGCATATAGTCTGAGCGCACATATAACACGAGCCGCTGCTAGTCCGCTTTGCGTGCGTTGAGTGAAAATTTTCGAGCCAGAGAACAAACTGCACCCCCTCCTCCCCCTTCCCTCTACACCGTTGCCTCAAACATACATCCACTTTGTATAGATATTTGAAAGTAACAGATGGAAAAAAAAATCAAATATGTGGGGACATTATCGAATTCATGGTTGAGAAAATATTAATAACTGAATCGCGAGCATTGACGCAGATGAATGGGCTTTTACTTGATAAGTTTGCCTATAAGTAGATTCTCATAATAAAATAAAAAATACAAGAATTACAGTCATTTAATTTTTTCGTTGATGATAAAATTACCAAAACTTATTTTTGTGCAATTTGTGCACTGCACATAAAAATTTTTTTGCAGAATTAACAAAAAAATTCTGTGGTCAAAAGCAATGCTGAGAGTATGCTTCAAAGGGTGAATAACGACTAGAAAAAAAATGTTGCCACGCTTAAAAAAAAAGATAAGACCGAAGTACTTCAAACTGTCAATGTCTAATTTTCCAGTGTAGAATTTCTACAAGCTGGGCGTTTCTAAGCCCATCAAAAACACACTCCGAAGTGTAAACAGCTACCGCAAATAAATTGATCGCTGTATGGCCTGAGTCCCTCGCGTATATAAAATAATTCGTGACGAGCCGTAGAGGGAGTGGGCTAGAAAAATATTCTATTCATATTTTTGCTACACACATGTACCCTGTGAAAGTCGAGCACGTAGCCGCAGTGGAGGAGAGTGCACTGTACATAGGAATAGCTCGAGCACAGCAAAAGAGAGATCCCGAGGAATAGATAGTAGTAGGGGAAACCGGGGCTAGTCGGCTCAGGCCCAAGTAAAATCAAGCACGTTTCAAATTCAACGGTCACGTGAAACGACTTGATCCTAACAACATGCATTTATCCCTTTTTCCTCACATGACTATATTAATTAATTTATCATTACAAAAGTTGCCAACTAACAACAGTATGCATTCGATCCCTTTATTGTGTAATAGAAATTTTATTTTCTAGAGTAATGAACTAGAGAATCGAACTAAAAAAATACTTGTTTCATGCGGATGAATGCGGTGCATGAAAAAACACATGTTCAGTACATCTGAGTATACTTATAAAAATTGATTATATGGAATTAATTCGTGTTGTGCTTTTTGACGAAATTTTGTCAAATTTTTCTCTTTTCTTGACCAATTTATTTTACGGGGAAACGCTTCTTAAAGACATATTCACATAAAAAATGAAAGTCTATAGTGGCCCGACTAGCCCCGGTTTCCCCGGTGCTTGTGGCGAGATGGTTTTGCACTGGCGCAACATCATCCACCGAGCACGCGGACGAACATAGTACATAAGTGCATGCATGCGGGAAAGGTGTAGTAGTGGAGAGTTCCTCGCGAGACCGACATACGTGTGAGCTCTGAATGCATGCTTATACATGCATATGTAATAGACTATATATATGTGAGGCTTTTATACACATGAAAAAAAATATATTCAGAACTGCATGGTATATATACTCCGGAAGCTGCTTCCGTCGGTACAATATAGACGTATTTCCCAACCGAGGGGATAGATATCAATATTTTATCCACGTATATTGGACGAAGACGCAATAGTTTTGTACCCTTAGTTCGAGCTTTTTCCTCCTACATTCGCTGCTTTCTACCCTTCTTTCACGGTATTTCAATATTTTTCCTCAAAACGCAGATAAAGTAAAAGCTCGCACCAATTTGTATCGGCACTACGGGTTCTGTCGAAGGAACGTTTTACGTTACCATGTACGTACTCTTCGAATCGTCATTGTACATCAATTATGGCTGGTGTACGTTTTTATGGTGAACATGTGTAGCCTCGTTGAGTTTCGCTGATAAGTTTTTGTATTCCACAATACCTTGCATTTCACTGATGGCAGTTCTGATTATTACGAGATTTTGTAAAAGATTCATGTATTTTACAAGCGCATTCCAAATTTTTATGAGTCTGTAGATCGGGATTCTTGTATTTCTTTGTATTATGTTGATTCTTCCGAAATCTTTCGGTGGTACTTTTTAGAAACTTTTTCAGAGCCCTCTTAATGAAATTAAGTGTAGCGAAAAAAGGCACTGCGCTGTTTGCCTCATGTTGAAAAGAACATAGGAAAAAGGTTAATATATGAGTTTCTAATAAGGGCTGCGGATAGTTGCAAACTAGCTTGATGAAAGAGAGCACGATTAAATGGCGCTAATTAGTTTTCAACGGCAATTCTGGGACGCACGTACACTCGACGCGCACGGAAGGAAAAGCACGTGCATATCTCGCACTCAAAGATCTGTATATACTCTTTTTATTTCCCTTTTTCACAGTCGGCAATAGTTTTCGCGTGCCAGTGGCATCGCACACTTATCTCTACAACTGCTGTTGCACTGGCAACCGATATAAAACCGGGGAAAAAAGTGAATCACGCACGCAGACTTTCATTTCTAACGAATCAATTGACTACACGCAAAGAAATTTACATGGATGAAATCTTTTTTTTTTGTCGCTTCTCTGGAATAGCTTATTGATGGAATATGTGAAATTTTAAACAAAATTCATTCCGGATAAAAAACGTCCAACATTTCGGTAAAAAATACAAGTTTTTGCCAACTATATATATATATATATATACCCGGCTATAACTTAAAAAAATAATAGGTGAACGACTTATGCTTATACCGGCTTTTGTCGATATCAATAAAGCTTCCAAACGTCATATAGCCAATTGTGATACGTTGAGTTTCAAATTTTTAGCAATTTTTTTAAGTTTAAGCAGCGCAAATCTGAGATTTTCACATTCATGCAATTTTTGTTGAAAATTATTACTTGCCAAAATGTTGATTTTTTTTAGTGACTGTACAAATGTAACTTGATCTGCTATCTTGGAAATCCGACATTTATATTCTTGAAACGCCTTTATTTTTTATGGAAGGAGCCAAAAGAATGTGTGTTTTCATGATTCATAGCTAAACGTAAAATATTAATGAAATGTTGGAGCGAGTGTTGAGGTTGGGAAACTCGTCAAAGGCCATAAAAAGAGAACTTAGTCCCGGTAGGCTCAACTTGGAAACATTTCTATCATAATGTCGGTCGGAAGTTTGGATAGTCAGTGAAAGTGTACACCACGCGGCAGAAAGACGGGAAAAGGAGAGGAAGAAGTGAAACGCTAAGACGGCACATTGTCGGTTTAATTAAACGCGCTAGAAGGGCAGCTGCTCTCGCGGATAAGGCTTTCGATGCAATAGTAACGAGACTTTCCCACCGCCATAGTTTTCGTCTTCTTCCGGGTAGGCAACATTCACAGAGATATTACAGTTTTGAATTTCGTTATACCTAGAAAAGGCAAAACGTGGAAGAAGAAACAAAAGCTTCAAAGTTATGCAGTTTGAGGAAAACATAACTATCCCCTCTTCGTGGTTAAATATGTATGTATATAGAAATGAAATATGAAACGAACGATAGTTTCGTTTCTCGAACTAGGTTTCGTAGATACTATTTCACCTTTCAATTTAAGTTTTCCCAAAGTAGTACCGAAGAGTGACTAAAAGAAATGTAGAAACGTATTTCGGTCATGCTTTTCTGTTAGCCTTATTTGCTTCGAGCATAATTTCCGCGTGGTGGAGAAGATGAATATGCATGTCTGAAAATATTAACGAAAATATTAATAGAAGTAACCGATGGGGTCAAAATAGCCAACGATCAATGTGGCAAATGGCTAAAATAGCGAATTCCATAATTATGGCCATTCTACATTTGGACCTTCCTTACTTCAAATTCGCTATTTTAGCCATTCGCTATTTTGACCTCCACCCAGAAATAATAATTAAGATGGTTTCCTGGCTTCTTCAGCTACTCTCATTCGGAAAAATCAACCTTTTCAAAGTATCTCTCAGGAACAATGTAACACATGAGGTTCTTCTAAAATACTGAGAGGAATCGGACATGAAACCAACATACGCGTGAGAGGTTGAGACAACAGTATCAAATTGGCACAACGACGATTCCATTGTCTTAGTGAAATGGATTTCGAGTTAACCTCTTACATACGTCGAAAGAAATAATACAGTTGAGCCAACCTCCTAATTAATTTTTTTCCGCTGTGTATAACTTTGCCGACAGTTTGAGTCAACCTCTATTTCACGGAAATAATGCATTTGTCATTGAATCAACCGTGAACCAACCTTTTTTCCGTCGACTCAATCTCTCACGCGTATGTTGGCTCCATCGCCGATTTCTCTCAGTGTAAGTCGTGTGAAACGCATTTATGCCATTATTTCGATTTATGAAATTACGTGATTTGATATTCACAAGGTTTTGTTACAACAGCTATTTCAACATTGATTCAACTAGCGCTGAAATTCCAGCCTCAACCACAAGCTTTTTACAAGCTATATCCACTTTACAGAATACAGAATGTTTGCGGCCGTCGCTTTTTATATTTTTTCCTCTTTCCTCATCTGTTCACTACACTCTAGTGTGGTATTCTCGTTAGGATCTACGTGTATTGCGTTTCTCCGCAACCAGCCACGCACATATTCCCATCCATGGAACCAACTTCATATACATGTTGAAAATCTTCCAATTACGCAAAAAATGTACGTCCAGTCTGCTTCAAATCCAACCTAAGTTTTTTCCCGTCCTTGTCGCCTGCGGGCAATTTTTTTCCTCCCTCTTATAAACGTATCTCTCATCCTGACTGTCTATGAAAATGAAAAAGAAAGGTCCGGTCGCTCGAGCCTCTACGAACTACAAGTATTTATCTACGTGACTACGTGCCGAGAACGTTACTTTCCGTCGAACGTGCCGATTTCTCGGCACCGAACATTCTCCTTTGATCTGCCTTCTGCCTCTCTTCTTTCCTCATTCTTATTACTGAATTAAAGAGATTTCTTCAACAATTATTATTTCCCCAAGTCTTTTTATACGTTTTAATTGTCATTTTCACCAGTTTTTCTTCATAATTACGTCCAAAAGCTTTTCGATTACCTCCTATTGGTCCACAGTGCGAATCGATGATATAAAGTCCGATTGTTTAGAGGCAGTTCAAGGCCGTTGTATTCACAAATAAAAAAAGATAATGAAAGCGCTTTTTTCTAATGATAAAACATTCCATTGAGCTGAAAAGATCGAATTATCCCAGATTTATAGTACTTCGTATTATCGCTATGCAGGGATTCATCGTAAAACCAAAAACCGCCGCCGTGGTATTACCGACCTTGTGAGCCGCTGGTGACCATTCAAATAACGCACCCACCGATGTCATCGTTATATTCCCCGATTATACAAATAAAATAATCCTTACGGCATCAGGACAGTGGATCATTGAAAACCGCGTAATCCTTGAAATGTCTAAAAATCTATACGTTCTATTTAAAAACCACAACAAACGTTTTTATATGTAGACTGAATATGCAAAAAAAGCTTTGAATTGCGATAATGGATGTAGATGATTCTTAAATAAATGTAAGGCTTGGATGAAATTTTACGCAATACGACATGTACAGCCAGAAAGTTGTGAAGGGTTGACGGCTAAAGTATGACATGACAGCTTACGAACCGTTACACTTCAACTCACTTAAGCTGTCACTCCCAGCGATATTATATTTCACATGCAGAGTTAGGTGCGTGAGAGAGTTCCGAAATACAAAGCCTATGATCCACCATAAGGACTAAAGCGTGATGCACATTTATCCGAAGATTCGTGCTGACAAAATGCGAAGTCGTTAAATATTGTTACATAATTATCATCGCTGGTTAATTAGTCTTTAAAATGATATTTGTAACTTTAAATTCAATAATTTAACACTGGAGATAAATGAAGGGTAGGAGAGAATCAAGGGTATGGGTGATATGCATCCACGTCATAGATGTAAGCAAACATGGCTCCCATTTGTTTCACATTTCATCGGCTCATCGTCATACAGACTGTCTCGTTGTTCTCTTCTCGGCTCTCCAGGAATCGTTCAACATATGTTCACGTTGTACAGCATGAGATGAGAATGAAGACGATGAGAACTGTCGTTTTCAAACTTTCCAGACGCGGCAATAGAACAGCAGCTACACAATAACAGGATTAAATTACACGTTAACGCTCGACAATTGAAACAAACGTTTGTATCCTGTGCTTGATTTTCTTCGTCATTTTTCCTTGACTTTTTCATAGTCATCACAGCAACACAGTCTCAGAGGATTATTCGTTTTTAAATTATTGAGCGACAAGAAATAGCAAGGCACATGAACATAGACATTTGACAACGTACCTTATTTGTTATATCTAAGCTCAGCTGAAACTTTGTATGAAAATCCGTCATTATTGATTCCAATGCGACACATTGTGAGATTCGTAAGATGCCCAGTTATAGCAATTTCACGATTGAGCTGAAAAAACATATTTGGAGCTCAATAGATGCGCCGGATAAGCAAGACGTTGACCGTCAGCTGATTTCCATGATGTATAAATGATTCTCTTCGGTCGTTCTGTTTGGCTCGTCTTGCAACGACATATCCACGAGTCCAACTGGGTCATTCGCATTCAGTATTTACGCCAGACTTCGTTATCAGGTTGTCATTCCTCACACACAACAGTGAATGTCTCTGAATTCAACCAGAATGGACACATCCAAAAACGGCAGACAATCTCAATGGCTATGCTCGGAAATGCGACGTTAAAATTCTATTTGGTCACGGAATACGCGGCTGTATATCTATCGTGCATCTCTGTTCACTATGTACAGTCGTTTCTGCGTCATAGAGCTAAGCAAACGTTCATAGAGGCGCTGAAGGGCTTTCAAGTTTAATGTTTGAGCGGAAAATGTTAGTCCTACGTTCTTTGCATGATACGATAGAATGAGGCCAGCCCCGATATCGCGAAACCGTATTTTGATAACGCACATAAGCCTCCCATAAATAGATAAATGGGATATGGGAGTCGGATGCTGAAGAAAGGCGGAATGGAAAAGCACGAGGCGTGTAACCCGCTGGGAGTTTTCCACGATGCCTCCGCCTCGAAAGTATAGTAAAACCGGACGCGCATATTTACCACAAAATCTGTTTCCTCGAACCCTTACTTTTAGAAAAAGGCAGACTTAGTCAGTTCTCCTCCATTCCCGCAATATCTTATGCAATGCCACCATCATTGCGTATAAGGTCGCAGAATAAAAATCAAATTGCCCTCAATAAATAGCTTTTGTTCGCAGAAAATGTACTTAACAATAATCATGACGATTTAATAATTCACAATCAGAGTTTAATTGAGTATAGACTAAAAACCAGCATCGTTGTCGGATTGGAAGAAAATATTGCTCGATTTCCATTCGAGAAAAAACACAAAAATAATTTATTCAGCATGGTATTGACGAGAAATTTTATATGATGTATATAAATAAAATGTTAGAATATAAATTCGCAACGATTTTTCGTGAGTACATGAAAATAGATGAAAAATATGTTCTTCGTATCGATTTTACGATGTTTCCAATGGTAACAAAATCGAAGCTGCGATTACCAATTCTGGATGTTAATACCATGGCCATAATCCTATAAGTACTCTTTTTTTGGTTATTAATAAAAAATTTTATACCGATATTTCCCCCAATTTATTCATTAGTCACGTTCACAATCTCCACATTTTGTAATCTGTGGTGGACAAGAGTGCAATTAAAATGTATTTTTTGTTAATCCACGTTTGTTCGGCTAGTGTATGTGAAGAGGAAGCTTTGTTCGTCATTCGGTTCACTGATCATCGAGCGTACGCTCACGGCAACTGCGGAATGAAGTGGCAATTAAAAAATACATGTACAGCGGAGTATATAGTAGGTATAGATGAATACTGTTATCAAATATGTGCGGGTATGCTGATTATTCGCTGGTGGTCGAAAATTTCAAGTATGAAAATGTGCGGCGTATGACTCAGACAACGATATCCCCAAAGCCGCTTTCAATTAACATAGAAAATGAAATTGCGGGTGTGAGGATGGGACGAGATAGAAGCAGAGGAAAATTGGCGAAACAAATCGACGGTAGGAAGCTTAACGGACAATTATCGCGTTCCCGAGAATTCCCGTCAAGCACTACCAGGTTTTTTCTTTTTTTTTTTTTTTTTGGTAGAATGAGGAATCGATTGTGTCCAAGAATTTTTTCAGAGTGTGAACAATGTGTTTATAATATTATAGTCGGTACGACGTGACCGACTTTCCGTATATTCGTAACGGAGAATAATAGTCCTGATTCATGCAATCGCTCACTTACGCCTAGCATCGAGCGATCAGCAAAAACAAATGGATCTGATGTGGAATTACTCGTTTAGTTCGCCGAGAAACTTATAAACTATGTGGACGACGAATGGGAAGAGACTTGGGGCAAGGGGTAAAATGGAAACATACAAGTTTTCCTGAACTTTACGATGTTTACTTACCAAGTTATTATTTCCGGTTAAGCGACGCGTATTAGCGACATTTCTATTTACCGATTCCACGCTTCAACGATATTTGTTCTGCGCTGCAACTTCGTCGTGGTTATTTAAGTGGTAAGATTATCCAAGAGTCAAAAAGTTCAGGTTTTTCGATTACCTAATTCGTGTTAACAAATTTTCTTGTCACATATTTCCCTAATTTGTCTTTCCGTTCGTTGGCTATTCCGCAGCCAATTGATGGATTGTATATTTCACCGTAATACCTCATGATTTCCAAAAACGACACAAAAATAAACAAGACACAAATTCATAGTCCCATGTATGTACTCAACCACGAACTCGAGTTTAGACTGAAGTTACAATACGACTCAGCGAAAAGAAACTCGACTTCACTAGGAAAACTCGAGTCAAAACTTTAGTTTGAACTCAAGTAAAAACTTGAGTCCATACTTGAGACTATAAATTCGATCCCCAGAATACTACAGATACCGACTTTAGGCAAATTGAGTGAAGAAGTATTCAAGCGATTTTAAAAATCTCGATCCGTCGATATAAGTAATACAAAATCCGCCGATACCGCTCGTCCAAAAATATTAAAAGGGCATTTTGAGATTTGCTTTGTATAGTAAATGTGGCTGAGCCAAGTATGAAACAGGGGGAAGAAAAGAGAGGAGAGGGAGGGATGGTTGGATAAAAGGATGGTGTGGTAAAAGCGATATACCCGGAAGTGGGATGAGAGCTCGGATGAGCGAGGCTCGCTTCCAAAAACATTCTTGGATAAATGTTGTCGGCGCTGCGAGGAAAAGGGGCGGATGTTCGCAAGCTCGCTCACTCGCTGAAAGCCTATATCCGGCAACGACCTTCGTGCTGAATATAAAATAACAGGGCGACGGTAGCGTCGGGGGTGGCTGTCTTTACGAGCCGAGTCAAGTCGGGTACGGGTTGGGTCAGCCTGGAAGCTCCAAGATCCTCTCACATCCACACAACCAACGCTGCTCCTTCCTTTTCTTCATCTTTCTGCTGTCCCACCACTATTTCCGCTGTAAAGTCTCGCCCGTTTCAAGCGGAATACCGTCTTCGACGATCCACGACGCCTCTCATGGAGATAAATTTCGTATCCAAATACCGAAAGAAATAAGAGGAAATATAAAAAAAGCTTGTGCCATCGCATATATCGATATTCAACTCCTTCGCTATTTAAAAAATTCACACCGCCAAAATTCAATTAAATTTTTTATACAAGCTAGTTTACGATACTTTCTATTCAATCCTATAAAAATTACAAAATGCTATATAAAAATTCTTAATTTAGGTGAACGCGTATTTAGGTTATCACATCAGGTGTTAAAGCAAATTTTCGGTAATGCAAATTGGTGAACATCTTTAATAGTGTTCAAGTTGTCTCCTGTCGAGTAGTGAGTTTCAGAAGTCAATCACGAAAAAGAATTGAGATAAAAGGGAAGTACAAAAATTGGACTACTTGAAATTCCGGACTTTCGACATGGCAAACGTGAAAACACACCTAGAGTCGAGAAAGCTGGCAACTATTTGATTTCTAGACTGTAGAATTTTGGAATATTGAGGGAAACGGTATATTTCTGGACGGCAATTTATTTCTCAAAGTAAATGAAGAAAAGCACTCATTGTATCCTATCGAGGTGAAGAAATCTCTCGCCGTAAAAAATATAGTACTCAGCAGCTGCATTGCGGGAGTGGAGGTGCGTTTCATACGAGGCAAGATGAGAATGAAAGGATGAAGACCCGTTCCCGTTCACCAACAACACTACGAAGTTCGGTATCTCCTCTGGTGCTACGCGAATAACCCGAAGAAACACTGGTGACCCTTTATACCACGTCAGGTTATACTTATACATAGCGGAAAAGAGGATACTGATCCTATCAAAAAATTGCTTCGCCATTGGCGTCTCCGAGTCTGAGCTGCTTCCGTACTTGCGTTCCTTCACTTCTGGACCCTTGAACCATCCGCTTTTTCCTTTTTCCTTCGTCTGGCTCCTTCTTCTTCGTGGTCAGGCGATTTCTCGAGAAAAGCGACAACGAGCAACGGACCGCGTACATTCCAATTTCCTATATGTTCCTCAACACTTTTTTACAGTAGGTCGCGAGCTGTTGACAGGCTCCACAAAATTCCGGACATGCGCGTGCATCTTTCCTCTATATCTAGTTTTCCAGAATCGCAGCACATTTTCTCCGTTTGCTTAAATTGCACTTCCGGTACAAACGTTCATTTCATCAGATTTGTAGGATGTCGAGGTTTTTCATACAGCGAGCTTTCCATCAGGAGATTGTACGGTTTCGATTTTTCTTTTATTCTTTTTTTTCTCGATTATTACATTGTGAAGAGGAATGTGAGTTCGAGTAATTAATTGGTTATTGATTCAATTTTGATGAAATTAAATGAATAATGCAGTAGAACCTTCATTACTCATGGCCGGGTTATATGATGAGAGGCTTGAATGTGCAGATGCAGTTTTATCTTCAAAATCAATATTTTGTTCAAATCGTAAATCTTCACTCAGATATCAGTTTAAAAATTATATATATCTTATCATGTAATTTTCATGCGTAGTCATGTCACTATTGAGAAACCCAATCAGGTGTTGGAAGCAATGACTATACATAGATGAATCCCGCTTATCATAGATTACTCAGTCAGCCTAATTCGTCGTTGTCGAGTGTATCGTTATGAACGCCGAGTTAACACGATATAAATCTCCCACGTACTGCAGACTTTGGGCACAATGATCAAATCAGACTGTTGTTAGGCATACTAATAAATCAACATAATTTTTTTATTATTATAATCATCCTGCGTTACTAATTTTTTTTTTTTTAATATATATCGCGCCTAATGAGTCTCTTCGACATGAAATGTTTGTATAACCCCTCTATATATGATAAAACGATTTCGGCGCCGCTTTAGGAAGAATTGAGGGTCTTGGAGAAATTTGGACGTATGAGTTCCCCAGGTTCTTCAGGTTCTTCAGGTTCCTTAGATTCTTTAGATCTAACGAAGGACTTGGAATAATGCAATGGTCAGCTTTACTAAACCGTACGGTGAAACTGACCCCTCTGGCCCTGGTGGCCAAGTCCCTCAATGGACCCGCGAGCCTAAATTATTTTGAGTCCCTTAATTTAAGTTGTCTGTTTTGCGAGCGTCCAAGTCCAATGACATCCTAGTATAGATATATATATATTTCCTACCGCAAATGAAATAATAATTTTTTTTCCACATATATATATGTATAGAAAATATCTAAATGGTTAGCAGAAAAATGTTCTGCCCTTGCAAGGAATGTATTACTATAGTTGATTTTCCCAGTCGATAACCATGATCCTATATTACGCTATATAGTTTATTTCATGAATAAGATAGAATATGGGCGTGAATCTGTCGTGAAGTTATCGTTTTGTAGGGTTTGGATTTGCTCCATACGGTATTGTATCTACATTGACGAGCCCGCAACTGCAGTACCAGGAGAGTACTAGATAGGAGTACCTTCGAGCCAAGGGCAGGAAGGAAAAAAATTAGAGGAAATTGCGTACCATGTCGATCGAATCGCGGCATCCGTTTATCACGGGATATTCCCGCAAAGCACGAGCACGTGGTCGTAACTTCGAAATTGGATCGTTTCGGGAATTACCGCGTGCTCGTTCCTCGTTCCCGCTGGTTGTGGCTTGCAGGTGATGGGCCTGCCACTACTGGGTGGGTTCAGACTTAACGCACCACGAACCTCCATTCCGTAGCACTCTCCGTTGCCAGTACCACACGTGATCGAGACCTGATGCCACTGTATATATTCCTAGTTTCCCCAGTTCGATGGAAATAGCCAATAGAATAGATCCGTACAATCCGTACTTTCGCAACTCGCCGATTCGTATGTCACGACTCTGATACTCAATTCATCAACGTGATACATTCAAACGACTGTTTAGAACATTTATTCAACCATCATATTAGCTACATTTAGCACCGCGCTTTCCAGAGTCCATAAGACTTAATTCATTAATTTGTTTAATCCTGGACTTTTTTTTGGTAATTATTGCTACGTCATTTTCGAAATTGCATAATAATCATGCTTGATGTATAATGTAAGTGATTGTGAATAATTCTATAAATAAAGAAATGAATAATAAAGAAAGTCGGTTGTTTTTGCATCGTTATATTTCAACCTCTCTTCAACTAAAAGTACATCGTTTGAAGTGATGACTTCATAAATCATCTTTAACTTAAATATGTACTGGGCTCCGTGATTTTTATTCAATGACGCCTTAATAATCACAAAAGTTCAAAACAAGACATTCGAGGTACAAAAATTCACTGCCATTCTGCGTGACGAAAAAAGCTGGAAATTATTGCGGTTGAATAAAATTTTAAGCATATTTAACAATGTATTGTCTTCAGAATTCAATTATCTTAATGAACATTTAATTATACCCACGACGAATGAGCTCAATGAAGGAAATTTAATTTTCCAGTAAGAAAGCATAGAATTTCCAATAAAAAATAAAATGGCCGATAAAATCTTCACGAGGTATCTGTTTTCGTCACACAGCTTTAATATTGCATTTCTTTTGTACAATTGAATCTCAACGGTCTGTTGCGTGGTCGTGGCCGGCGAAATCGGAGTAATTCTGGATAAAACGAGTGAAGTGAGAGTCACGAAGTGAAGCATTGAGTATAACGAACCGTTCCTTGTGGGGTTGCATATCTCGTCGAAAAGTCAGTCAGCGAATTTGCTATGAGAGGGAATGTGACGGAAGACAAGAGAGGACAAGCGAATAACGGAGAAGGAGGAGCGGACTACCGGAAATAGGAAGGGAGGGGCGACTCTATAACTCGAGCAACTTTTTCCCTTGATATTTTCGCTCATTCGACGCCAAAAGTTTCGTGCCAAGCACCAGCCGAGGCCACTCGTGGATTACCTTTACCAGCACGCAATCTTTATACTCCACGATTACCTATATATGGGCCATTCCGTCTGGCTCCAACATAGGTCTGACCCTTGACCCTTCGTATTGGGACCGTTATTTTTCACATGATTGATTTAACTTCAAGAAACATTTTTTTTTCATCTTTTTGAATAACTACGTTTTTTTGAACAATTTATCAAAATACGCATGATAATATAATAATCTGTGAACATTTTGGAAAATGATTTTTGGTAATGGAGCT
The DNA here is from genome assembly GCA_949699805.1 of Tromatobia lineatoria. Taxonomy (NCBI): domain Eukaryota; kingdom Metazoa; phylum Arthropoda; class Insecta; order Hymenoptera; family Ichneumonidae; genus Tromatobia; species Tromatobia lineatoria. The sequence goes on from OX453045.1 coordinate 1,212,506, forward strand.
GAAGTGAGCTGCTAAATCCTTAAAACTGTTTGGGCCTCGATCGAAATGTGAACACTATATTTGTTTTGTATACAACCAGTGTGTATTGCTCACATTGTGAAGTTAAAACTTTTGAAAAATGTTTTCAATCTTCGTTATTGTTGGAAAAAAGAAAAAATTAGGAAAAATATTTTGATATCCAAAAAAGTAGTATTAGAGTTCATTCAGATTTGGAAAATTTGTGGTTCGATCATTTGTTAAAAAAATCATGGGTAGCCAAAAATATTCACAAGAACCGTTTTTTTTAGGTAGTGCTTTTTAGAGTTATATTGGACATTTGAAAAATTGTGGATCCCATGTGAAGGATGAAGGATCTAAACGAGATGGAGTGCCCCATATACCTAGGGAGATTCTGGTTTTCGCTGATGTTTTTCCGCACCCCTTATCCGTTTTGACCTCCGCCTCACATGTCAATACCGTAAAATTTGATTTTTTTTCCACGTAGTCACACCAGGTGAATATATGTTCGATGGGGTGAATTTTAGAGTTGGGTTTGAGACGGTCTCTGTTGAGTAGTGAGACTAAACACGAAAAGCTCGTCTGTCTTTATAGTCTTCGGTTCGTACCGCTATTTCAGCATCGATACTGTAAATATCTAAATTCTTAGATGGGCCAATTGGCAACCGCGATAAAAATGGTACCTACTGTTATATGGCCAGACTGAGCATTTCAACTCGATTGATCTTTTTTTACCCTTTTAGGCTTCCCACCGAAGCTTCACCTATCACACTATTTTTGCTATCATTTTCTCGTTCGCCTTTTTCGTCTCAGCCAAAGGTTCTCTTCTATTTTGCTTTCTCTTAACTTCCGGCGTAGATGTACCATAATTAGAATAACTATAAAGAAGAGACGGTAGAGTCGCGTTCTTTTAATGATGAATACGCGTTGAGTCTGAAGAATATTATAAGAATGAAAATGTTGAACAGTGAAAATTAACAAGAGGTAAAATATTCATTCAGAAACTGTTAAGAAATATTAATGAGAGCTGTAAGCTCCATTATCCTGCATTGAAGATTCTTGTTCGTAAGACTTTGCTAATGCAGAGCAACAACTTTAACTTCTTCCCACTGCCACACTAATATTTCAAACTGAACACCGATTTATTTTACAATGTTTCTCACCGTAATATACGAATTATTTCATAGTATATCCCTCTAAAGTTCAGCAGCTCTTAAATGCATAGTAATATCGAATAATTAAAAATGGTTACTTAATTAACAAGATATTGTCGAAAATTTCTCAATTATTCGCGAGCTAACAGGAGCTAATTTTCTTTGTTCTTCGAATAATGAGAAAGTTATGATGCTTTCTAGTAAGTATATCGAAAGTGATGTATTTCCCAACTTGAAAGAAGAAATAGTTAGTAAAACAAGAAATAAAGAACCGAAAGAATTGGTAAGATATTCTTCATCACACATTAAAATTTTCCGTACCTTGGAAATTAAAAAAGAGTGAAAGTTTTTATAACCTTTAGAAGAGCTTGATTGATAATTGATTCGAAGTTTTTTCTTGAGATCTTGTATTAATAGGATTGAAATGAAATATGAGTCAAGTTTTGATGTCAACAAAGGTCATACCCAATATTATGAAGGATTTGTCGTTGATGCCGACACAGTCATTTCATTGGGAATAACCTGTAAAGAAAGAACTGCAAGGTAGATAGATGGAAGGTATGGAGCGACATCACCTTTATATAGGTGCCTTTCCATCCTCAAAGCGGAGAGGACATTCTTATCGCCAGGTAGAGAGTAGTACGTACGTGAGATATCGGAAACCGTGTCTCTGTCTACGACATCGTTCCACTCTCGTAACTCTTGGAAAAGCTTTCCCTCCCATTTCCCTCGGCAACCTATCTCTTCGATTTGTCAGTAAAGGGAAGATGCTGGGAGTTACGGGAATGCCGACGGAGGAACCTAGAACGAGTGTGGAAGCCACTTGCGGGAGCGAGTACACTGTCTGCCAGCCTCGGCGAGCGAGATGAGAAAGATCGCTCGTATCACGGAAATCCTGGACGATTCTCGTTCCCGACTTCCTTCCCCATCCCCCCTTTTCACCCGAGTTGAAGAAAATTCGGGCCTCGATTCCGCCAAAAGGCGGATAAGATTTTGCGATCGATTTGTCCTTTCGAATTGTATCGAGACCTATTTTCGACTATCCATTCGGACTTTGCCTAGTCGATTTTTGTACATGGACGAAAATGAAAAACAAAAAACTAAACAGAAATTGGATACGTACATTTTAACAAAAAAAAAAAAAAAAAAAAATGTAACGAAAATTGAAAACATAAATAGATAAATAAATGACTGAAACGATTGTGACTTTCAATCGTTTCAGACATTTATTTATTTCAAATTTGCTCACGGTCAAGTTTTATGTCAAAACAAAAATAGAATGCCGTGTTTATTCTGCACAGCAGTTGCAGCCAGATATTTGGCAAAACAGTCGGTACATTTTGTCGTTCGATTCTCATCTCGAGCGTGATAATTTATTGCACTTTTCGAATGTACATGTATGAATATAAAAATTATGCGGTACTGTACGTTTTGAAAAGGTTTCATTGACTCTTCGTGGCGTCGATGTGACACTCTCTCATTCCTCGTTAAAAATAAATTTGTGCATGGCGCTAGAAACGTGATTGCGCATTCAGTTTTCCACAGAAGCCTCGCTGCACCGGACCAAACGCCAAAATAGTGAGTGTGGACAAGGGGCGGAAAGGAGAAAGGTGGTGGGGGTGGGCCGAACTCGACGGAAAATACACTCAAACTCTCGGTGGTTTGAAATTTAATGAACGTGACCAGAGAATCGCTTCGGCTTTGAATCGCTTCCGCAGTTCTTGTATTCAGTACTTTGCACGTATTGCACATATAAATAAATTTTATATATTTCGCAAGCAAACGCGACAACTCTGTGTGAGTGTGCCACCGCGTCATTAAATAATAATCCAACTTCATTCACGACAATTTCGAGGGAACATACATTGTTAATTCCATCGATACAAAAATATACAAAAAAAACAACAAGACAACAAGACCGAGACAAAATATTATGACGAAGGCGAAAATAAACACGCAGCCATATGATTAGTATGAAAAATTTTGCAAAGAATATTTGAGCATGGCGGAAAAGTCGATAAAGCCTCACCGAATTTAATATTCGTACTGCATCTATCAATGAGAAGTGCAATAATAATCCGACTTCATTCGGGGAAATATTGAGGCTACATAAATTTATGACGTTTATACAAAACGATACAAAAGAACATTTTCGAGTTGGCACAAAAAGCTTTTAACGGAGATATTTAAATAGATAACACGTCATTTGTTCAGTCCATTATGATTTATATAGCAAATCGAAGGCTTTAAAATTCGATGCAAAAAATTAGTATGATAAAGACTGGTCGAGTTGCATATTCGGAAAGTCCGAGGCACTGTCCATGACGCTCCGTGTTTCATAATTTTTTGCACCCACGCCCCATTCTAATTTTTATCTCTGGCTCCTCGTTTTGCTTTGCACAAACTATACCTTCACAAGGGCCGAAAGAATCACGTGAATTTACGAGTATCGCAACTGCGGAACTGTGGGTTACCGAACCGCTACTAACCCGCCGTAGATTCAAGATTTCCTATCCAGCTGTGCAGCGCTATGTTGGCGCGTGTGGAATCCACGTAGATCCGTAAATCACGCTCGCCTCTTGCGTTGAAAACACTCTCACACCGAAGGATTATTCGAAGAAAACTTCTCGAATGAAAGCGAACAGATTTTACCAAATCGAAAGGAAATTAATCCGAGGGAGCATAAAATAAGTACCAAAAGTTAGAAATTAGATATTCATTTATTGATGCACCCGATCAGACTAATTGTAAATTAAAATTTATTATTCACGGGCTCCAAATGTTAATCTCCTTCTTCGCATCGAAAATTTATCAGAGATTTGCAATCAAAAGTCAGATTTATAATTTACGGAATATACCACAAGCAATTATTCTTTAAAGAATCTGGGCCATTTTATATAGTAAGGCATTTTCAATTATGATTCCAAAAAGTGGTTAATAAATCCGGCTAAAAAAATTGTTTACAGAAATTGTACGAAGTTCTAATTTTTTGTGCGAAAAAAGCCTCAATTCATCCTCGATAATAGAAATTCAAGAATGTTACAATTTTTTTTACAAAATCAGAGAATGACTTTAAGAAGGAATTAAGTGAGCTTTCCGTAAGCTTGGTCATAATTATTTTCCACTCACATTCTGGGAGAAATTTTCCGAATATGTTATTACTGCAATTATCGATGATATAATTCTTTTTCAATTCTTACTTTTATTGCCTTGGTTAAAGTTTTAGATGTAAAGCGTCCTTGTAGTAAGTGCACCAATTAACAAAAACCATAGCATTATAAAAAAATAAAGTGGTAATTGAAGACTGCTAATGAGACGTATGAAAGTTGGCATGGAAAGTCGTAATCCCCAAATTGTGGCCACAATATACCGTCGTCCGTAATTATAACTGGCAGTGAGTAGCTCGTAAATCGTTTTAATCTTTATCGGTTGCGGTGTGATCGTTTGAAATGATATCGTGAGAGCGAGAGTGCGAGAAACAGAGGAGGAGTGAAAAAGCCATTGCCGGTGCAATGGTATAAGCGCCGTGCCAAAATTGCATCGGGAAAGTCTGCAATTTGTTGGTCGTAACATTGCAATTACATCCTGATGCGTGGGTTAGAGATGGGTTATGGGAACACACTGCGGGTTTTCCCGTTAAAGTCAGCACCGACGCGATTTCTTCACCTACATAAACGTTGTCGCTCGTTAAAGCCTTCGTACATTTTTTTCCGATAACGCTAAACAACTGCTTGGAAATTGTAGGAACCCACAAGATGCAAAAGGTGCAACTCAAAAGATAGCAAAAATATTATCACACTCACCAAACAAACATAGCTTATTTTGTGGATATTACTTTAACTGATAACAAATTTTACATTTACCCGATAACGAGTAAACGCTACGCAAACTAGTAACGATCGTTTCGGCAAGCATAAAAATTTGCACACCGAACCAAGCATTACTCAATACCATTGGTCGACAAATATTTACGATTATACTATTCCTATTCAAGTTTTATTTATTTTTTTCATATTGAACCATTTCTAACTAAAAATTATTTCGAAAATGTTTATTTGCGGAAAAAATGGAGGCACTATAAAACGACAAAGCTGTAATTCATATTCCCTGGTAAATTATTATTATTATTCCATGTACAAAAAAAATGTATTTATATTCCCTAGAGCTGTAATTTTCAAGCCACAAACAAAATGTTATGCTTTTGAATGCGCAATAATCGATATTGCGTTCAATCAAACTGACTGTATTTTTAATCCATGAACGAATGGGCTACATTTCGTTTGGTGTTATTATTTATTGATGGAATAAATAAGCAAAGAAAGGTTGTTAAATATCGAAATGTGTATCGGAGGGTCGAAGAATAGAATGAAAATAGGTAGTGAGTAACGCATCGGTTGTGCAAGGCCAGTTCGTGTGCCCGGCCAATGGAAAGTAATAGACCTCCCTGAACTGTTTTTGCAGACCACGAGCTCCGGGTGGAGCTTTTACCGCCGTTCCGGCTTTCCATTGTGCGCTGCGCCGAGCAGCACTCATCAATCAGCCATAAACTCACGTAACAAAAGCTCTCTCTGTTTGTAGCGGGCCAAGGGTTGTAATGCTCAGTCGCGATTACGTTTAGCTCAGTTTCAAAATGTCCGTGCATGCTTCTACCGCTACCGGCAATACCATTATCGCTCACACGTGCCCAAATCGCATGACCTGCTATTTCGCTGGTATATGTGCAGTTAGCGAATCAACTGCAGTTTTCTTCGAAAACCGAGCCTCTCTCCAATAACTAAAGTTCCAGTATTTTATTATATTGTTTAGTTGCAATGCCATCATCATTCAAATGTACAGCTTACCATCACATAAAACCCAGAAATATTTTTTTATTCAAATGCCTTCAGATTTGAGCACATTTACATTCCCAATTAGAATTTCACTAGAATTGTCAAGTCGTGTCAATCAACCAAACTTCCACTATTACATGATTTTTAATTGTAATGAGGCCTCGAAGTGATCAATAAATTGGTGTAGAGGATGTATTGATGGACTTCGAGAAGACTTTATTATTAATATCAATTATGGTTATTTGAATAGCAAGACATTGAAAATCCCTAAATATCGAATATGTGACTTTTTTCGTGGTCGGATTACAGAGAGGAAAATTTTAATTTTTGACAGTAGTTATACAGAAATATCATTTTTCAAACGGTTTTGTAATTCCTGTTTTCGAACTGACTATTGTAAAGTTTGTTGTGAAACTTATATATGTTTTATGACAGTAAAAAATTAAGCAATAAAGATATAAGTGATGCATAAATAAAACTCTCAAATATGTAAGAGGTTTCTACGGAATTGTTATATACCAGACCTTCCAAATTTATCCTAATTGAATTGGAACGGGCAAATCGAGAATAAGTAACTAGAACAGCTTCGGAGCCACCGATCGAATATATACGTAAAAGTCATGAGGAACATCTCGATGTTCGCTTCGTGGGAGCACAATCTCTTGGCATAGTGTCTTACCGGGTATATATTTGAGAAGAACTTGGCGAAAATAACGCCCCCGTGGAAAGCCATTGCAATGCTTATCTTTTAATTGAATCTACGTGTTTACGACATCTAATTTATCCGCACCGTGACCGATCTACCAGTCGAGTCCACCAACCCTCTCTTTTCATCTCTGGGCGTTGAAAGGTCTTCGAGTAATCGCTGTGCTTACTTCCAAGTTTTTAACAGTATAAAGCCAAAAATGGAACTGCAACGACTGTTGACTCGGTCAAGTCATAGCAAACATAGAATTATAGGCTTTTCAAGGTGTCACTTCTTTTTTTTTATACGTATGATTGCATTCGTTAGATAAATAATATCAATGCATATTGAATTAACTGATATCCTCTAATATGCTTGTATAATTTTGGATGGAAAATAATTTCGTAGTAGGCCCAAAAAAAAGAACCAATCTTTCCATAATTCGTCGAGTTTTCCTATAGAATCCACAGACAAGAGGATTAGTTTGGACAAACGGCAACTTTCTCGGTTTTTTTTGTATACACTTTATGATTTATTGAGAGAGCCAAGAAATTAAAAAAAAAAAATGAAATTCAATCGCAATTCGAAATTCGATATATTTTTATCTTTATGAGAGATTGACGTTGACAGCAGCAACAAAATTTGTACAGGTTGAGTGTGGATTCTTCGTCGGGAAGATCGTACCCACCACGAGCGTCAATAAAAAAACATTTTCAGACGATAAAGTCGCGCGACCGCATTCTGAAGCACTCCGGGCTTTGATGCATCCCTTGCTTCTCTGCATTATGGAAGAATATCCGTAAGGGCTAGTGGAAACTTGGCACACGAAGAAGACAGGAAATGTAGGATACAATTACCTGGACGTGTTATGGTGCCGTAACTCGAGACCCATATAATCTTGAATTATGAGGCTATTTATGTCCTCTATTATGTTCCAGCGGACGTGCTTATATAGATACGATACACTTTACGATATGCTTCGGAATTGTGGTATAATATTTAAATTTCCACCGCCGAGAGAACAATATATTTTAAATCATAGCGAATTCGCCATAAAATTAACGACATCCAATTAAAATCATCCCACAATCATCACGTAACATTTGGTAACTCACTTCAGTTGCAGATACGGAAAAGCAAATGTAAAAGGACACATGATGAAGTTATGTAAATTTTGAATTACACGAAATGAAACTTTCACTTGGTCGTAAAATATGTAACCAAATTTTCCCAATTATCATATCAGAAGATGACATTCCATTACAAATGTAAATTCAACTGGGCGAACAACTGGAAGTGAGGAAGACGAAACTCAAGAATCTGACACCGTGTGTCTACGCCGAGCAAAGTAACATTCCATTTGTCGGGTAGGTTCTCCATTGCTGAATATAACTATGCACAAGTGTGCGAGACTAGGCGAATACTGCCGAGCAGATGAAATTTGAATTCGATTGGCTTGGGCCGTGTTATCTTTCTCCACATATATATGCTAACCCAGTAGTAACAGTCGTTCTATAAGGTATAACGATTTTCGGCTAAAACGAGAACATCTCTCAGCGCAATGCCGTTTCATTCGGAATTCCGAGTCGCGAACGTAAGGCTCGCATTTCCGCTGGTGGCGGACTATGAAGCTCGTGGTAACACCAGCATCGTTTCTAGCACAGTATTGTGGCGAACGGAAGAGGACTTGGAGAGGAATACGCGAGCAGTTTGCAAGATGCTCTTTACCTTCCTCTCTCACTCTCTTCTCCTCTCCTTTACGTACTATCATACCTTAAGCTGTGCAACAGCAGTGGCTACGTACGTCCCAGCTATGAAATGCATGTATCCCTCGCATATGATCCGCGTTGATACCTCCTTCCGTTTGCTGCCTCAGCTACATACTCCAGACGCCACGTCGTCATCGTTTCTTGAATTAGGGTAATTTCGAGAGAGATTACTTTTCTGTCTGCAATGCTCGAAGAATTATTTGCTTTAATAAAATAAATTTGTACGTTATTCCGGTTGGAAAATCTGCTTGGAATTTTTGACGAATATTCCACGACTGAAAATAACCGATTTAACGCCTTTTACTGGGATTTTCGTTTCCTTTTTCTTCTCTACTTCCGGATCGTGGAAATGGCGGTAACCATATAGTTGATGTATCCATCGACTTCACGACCACGGAAAATCTCAGCAACACTTTATTGCCACCGAAAAAGAAACATCCGGCAGGTACTCTCACCTTTCATCATATTTTACGGAGTTTAAATACGGTTTACCTAGTTATAAATTTATTCAGAGACGAAATGAACGCTAGAAGTACATTCATCATATTCCTCGTGGATTTCATGTTTTCTCAATTTCTTCTGCCTTGGCTCACGTCGAATCGCATTTTAAATGGAAGCCGGCAAGCTGTCGGGAGTGCCGTGGAACAAGTGTGAATTATGTGCGGGTTACGTGATGCGATAGTACCGACCCTATTTTGCTCTTCCCTTTCCCTCCGAAACCGCACTATTCCCAGCCGGTGGCTAGAGAGGGAAGCCAGAGAGAAAGAGGGCTTCTATCCCCGAGCCTCTCTTCCTTGATTCCTTCCAGTTGCCGAGTTACCAGCCGGCAAAAGATGATTATATATACCTATAGTCAAACATACAACTAAAAAGTACTTATAGACAGTCGGGTGAGCTTACGATCGATCCTCTGGAAAAGCTCGTCTTTCACGTGTTACGAGAAGACCGAAAGACAGAATGAGCAGATATTGAAGACAGAGAGAGAGAGAGAGAAGAAGAGGATAACTCTACGAGGGTCGAAAGACGACGAGAAACGCTATGGATATATTTTTAATCAATTTGTTCCAAGAGCATCCTGCTGGAACTAAGTAAGCCTGAGCTAGGAACGTGGACCTGCGGCGCGCTCTTCGAGGAGTTAGAAGAGTGGGTACAGCGACCGAAAGACGCAGGGATGAGGCAGACGAAGCAGAGAGCCCGGTGAGAAATTAATACGACGGTTTACCATAGCGAGGGACGAAGTTGCGCCATCGGATGCAAAAGGTGAAGGGGAAGCCGCGCTTCCCACGGCAAAAGCGATTGTGTGTGTGTACCTCGGAAAAGGAAAATCGGAGGTGGGGTATTCTCCGACGATCCTGTCGAGGTTGATGACGAGGACGGAACGATTTAGGCAAACGATCGAGCGACGACGACAACGGCGTTTCCGTTCGGCGCTCCGAAACCGGGGGGATCACCAGGTAGATATTAGAGCTTTTGATCGAGAAGCGTGTAATAACTTTGCCGAACTGAGCAAGTAATCATGGCTCACAGTGCGACGTAAATCGAACCGCTATTAACGCGACATCGTTACCTCCAAGCCTGTCAGCGTACTGAAATCCGCGACGGCGTTTTCAACCAGCGATCAGAACCATACCGACGGTCCCAGCTTTTAGAAGACTCGAGAGAGCTTTGCGATAAATCGCCAACCCACCCGTGTTCGTCACTCGATGTGTATCAATTAGTTTATCTCTGATGAGACCTTGAACTCGGTTCGTGTTCAGTCGGTGAAAGCTTCCATTGCTAATTGCCGTTATAAATGTCCAGAACCGTCAAAAGCGTCTGGTTAATTATGTACAACACTTGGAATATTTCTTTATGTATAAATGAGGCTTAACATTAATTGAGAAGGGACGATGAAAAAATAACTACACAGAATCAATTTACAAAACCATTTAAAAATTAATACTGGATTATGAATAATATTTTCTTTTTAGTCAACCCGTACAGCAGACATTTATACTAGGGTGTCCCAAAAAAAAAAAAAAAATCTGGGCTGTTGATGGAAAAGATGAAATATATGCAGAAATACGTTTTGGTGGAAGGGGAGCTTTGTGACTAATTTTTTAAAGGTCGCTTATGCGAGATTCTTTTTTCATCAATTTGTTAATAACATCTTGGAATTATTATTATACTAAATAAATTTTTTCAGCACCTTCCATATGCTTAATTTTTCTGAAATTTTTACCGCATGGAAAAGTGTTCAAAATTCGCTCTAAATCTCACGTTTAGGCGGACTGTACCGCTCGTACATCTTAAAATTATTGGTAGTAACCTACTATGACCGATGATAAGGTTTATTAAATAATTTTTTCAAAAATGAATACTATTCTGTAAATTCAATACATTCTTTACGTTTTTATAGAAATTAAAATACAAATCTTACGTCAGCGACCTTTCAAAAATTAGCCACAGAGCTTCCCTTCTGACGAAATGTATTTCTGCACGCATGTCAACTGTTCAATCAACAGCCGGAAATAGAAAAGAAACATTTTTTTTTTGGGACACCCTAATATAAACACGTAAGAAGTGAATATATCATGTAAGATATTGAATGTGCTTCTAACACAGATAAAAGAATCTTCTTGAATCTAATTGGAAATTTTACCCATTAGAAGAAACGGTTGGATAATTAACGAATACACAAAAGTGCGAGGTCGGAAGAAAAAAAAAGATGGAGAAGAATAGGCCTTTGACGAAAATCTGGCAAGGCGGTCAATGTGGTCAAAGCACGTAGTGGTTTAAGGCGTGGCACGTTTCCGCTTTTGCCTCCGCTTTTGCATCTGCTTCTGGTGGTGCTCCTGTCGCGTCTGTGCTGCTGCACCCTAGTGCTATTGCCTGCCGCGAGAACCTGGAGGACAAAGGGTCGCATTGTTAGTACGGCTTCGCCCACAGACACTATATCTGAATTGTTGGTGGTCTACTTTACTCCTTTTCCATACACCCGCCTCCGGATAGTTTATAGCGTAGTCCCGTTGCATCCTTCTACGACTTCCCGGAGCTTCCCCACAATACGCGTATATTTATTATACTTTTAGTCGTACTTTCTTACGCCGTTTCTATGTGGCATTAACCTTATGCACCCGAAAGCGCATGGCCATGAACAAAGAGCTCTGCAAGATAGAATCTTGCACATTATTTTCTCCCTGTTCCCCAAATTTTTCGTAAAATCGTCTCCATAAAATGATACGTTCATCAATTCCGATTTTCTAGTAATGCGGACTCCAGGATGACAGTCTACGATGTCCATGGATTCTAGGGAATCCAGGACGTAGTCTGGTCAGTCCGAGATGGAGAAAGGGATCGGATCAAAACCTATGCTTTATCCTGGACTACCCAGACTTCGTCTTGGAATCAACAGAAAAAAAGTCCGAGCTTCTCTTCGACAGACTCGTTTATACAAGGCGGGGCACTAACTGTTGCCACCTTGAATATCTGTGTAATTATCGACGTCACAAAAAAATTTTCAAGACAAAAGTTGTACAGTACGAGAGGGGTCATCAAATGCGACCATTTTTTTTTATTTCAGTAGAGGTGCTGAGGCGCAGTGAGGGAGATTCTACACAATTCGTGGTAAGAAGATTGCAATACTGTATTGATTCCAATGGCAATCACTTCGAACACTTAATGTCAATAAATTTCATGTCATTTTTTAATTTTAAATGACCCTGAACGACTTCAATAATTACAGAGATATTTAAGGCGACAACAGTGAGTGCCCCACACTGTATACTCTGCTCGTTAATTGGTAATTTGTAAGAACTTAGACCAATATTTTTGTATCTCGGTAAAACAAAAAACCTCATGACCTGACAAATTTGGTTTCAACGGTCTGAAATTTCAGTCCACTGTACACGTTAAAATTAATTAAACCGAGTGTAACAGTGAACTTTTAGCTTGGCAAGGGTATCATTCCCCAGATACTCGAAGATGTGAAGCGCGTGACACGAGAAGCAGTAGGAGATGTCCCGTGAGGTAAGTGTCGTCAGTTTGCTTCGCTTCCGACACTCTGGCGACACGGTAACAGCAACGCCGCGAGAGTCGGTGATCTCGCGGAAAATTGGATTCTCGAAAAAATATTTCTGTCACACAGAGAAGTACAGGATGCGGGACCGCTCCCGTGGGCTTTGCTGGCGTGTGATGATTCGTCACGTGTAACATAACCTGGTTCCGTACCATCGATGCTGTTACTGGTGCTTCTCTCTGCCCTACTCTCTGTGTTCCACCCTCACGTATGGATATATTGGTTTTTCTATTATACGAACACGCGAGGTATGACAGGAACTATTCGTAGTATACTATGCGATGTAGATACTGAGATAGACAATCTTTATATATATCTCTATATATATAAATGTATATATATATAGAGAGAGAGATCTATAGACATTTATGCACAATACCAAAGCCACTAGGCCTTCGCACAGAGAGTAGCGTGTGTATACATAGCGTGTATACCTATCGTACCGCAGACACGACCACCGGGGCGCGAGAACATCGTGGCGAAAGGGTAATATCCTCTGCGAGGCATGGGGTGCCGGCGTACCGTCAACGTGGCGTCAGAACCGTGTCGAATCCTCCTCTCGACACAACATTTCGCCACCGTCACCAATATCAACTCATACCCGAGTTTCGCGAACTACTCGAGAACGTGTATACAGCAATATGTCTGTGTAATATATATATATATATATGAATGAGTGAGTGATCTAGAATTCTCTCTATTTTCCAGTGACGCCTTGTCTCTCATTTACCGTGAACAAATATTGTTCAGCTCTATTAGCTGTCTGTGTTTTCTGCTTTCACAGTTGACACAACCCTTTTTCATGATTTTTTGTAGCGACATTTCGATTGGAGTTTGATGGACGATGGACAATAAGAAGATTTATGTAAGCTATAGTAAAAGTTTAAAAGACTGCACTTGTATTGAGTCATTCGAGGTAATTCGTTGATCAGTTCTCATTGTAATATGAGAAGATAATTTATAACAGTGCGAGGATGTTTCTGGACCAGTGATCGCTTCTTCACCAGTGACGCGTGAAGCTTCGATATGAAATTGACTTCACGATTACACGTTAATGTATACCGTGCTCCGCAATGTATACATAAGACTCGCATTACCACATAACGCTGATAATATCTCATAACGTTCGCGCGAGTTCGAATGGATATCTCGCCGACAATAATGGTGCTCGCGCCCTCGAATAATGCGTGGTCGGCAGGAGGCCATTCCGGAAGGGTTCTCTTCTCTCTGGTACACTATCCTGCGTCCACAGGCTCGTGCACTGTAACGAGGCTATTGAATAAACCGGACGAAATTGATGAGATATCGAAGAGGATAACTGTGAGTAAATGGTAGACACATTGAAATAGTGTCGTATAAGCGTTTGCCCTCGGATATATACACAACTGAATTGTACGTACTTGCATCTGCAAGGTTGCTAGACGAACCACATCGTCACAATGTAGATTGATATTTCACCCTTATCACTCAGCGGTTCTCTTAAAGGTCAAAAAAATATTCGAGATGCCTTGCAAAATTTTTTTACGTATTTCATTAGTTGTTAGGGTTACACAGTATCGTCGGATCGACACTAAAGGGCTTGTATAATATTACACAAGTCAAGGTGGGAGAATTTTTTTTTTTTTTTTTCAACAACAATATTTGTCGAACTTTTATTAACTTGTAAAACACTCTATTGTATACGAACTTCGGATATTGCGTTTTGCATCAATTCACGGGGAAAATAGTACGCAAATCTCGCATCATGCGCGCCTCGTCGACTCAGTCGCTAAATGGAAAACGCTTAGCATTGTACCCCATCGCCCTTCATATTACGCCAGCTCATGCATTTGTGCAGCTATGGAGCATATTCCTCTCAACTATTAGGAGTATGTGCCTGCTTACATTACTAACGGAAATGAGAACGAAGGTAAACCAGTGAAGTGCAAATTGCATCCATTTACGCAGAGTACTCATGTAATTGTAAATCCTATGTCTGACATCTCCAGATCTGTACTACTGAATTTATAGAAACTCCCGCTGCTACCATCTCTTGTATCACATATGTACACCGAAAACTCAAATTCACGCGTCGAAATTGACGAATACATCGAGGGAATACGGCATAATACGAATTATATGAAGCATTCCATTTTATTTCAGCTAGGAAATTTTTTTGAATTCCCAAATAATCTACGAATATTAGGTTTTACAATTCCAACAAATAGACCAATTTTCGAACATTTTCTTCTCATGCGAGTGAACACCGAAGTTAATGAAATATTTTCAATAAATGTATTCACGATTATTTTACATGTAACAAAAAGATTATCAATTACTGTATCAAATCTAAAAAAAATTTGTTTCGTGCAAAACATAAAAAAATTCAGAAACGAAGAACCGTTTACTAAAAACGAAATAGAACGAAGTAAAACTCGGATAATTTACTAGGACAAATGATGGCTTATGACGGATTATAAAATAGAGAGATATAAACTAAGTTTCGAAAATTATTTCAAAAAATTAGTTTTTTAATCACTAAACGAAATGTTTCATATGAGCACCGAGAGCTCGAATATATAGAGAGAATGCAGAAGACTATTGAACATATATGTGTATGTAACTAGCGAGATAGGAATGTACAATACTGTCATAGACCAGCACACTCCACGTTCTATTTCCTTGGTAGCACACTTCATGTCCTATTTCGAGAGTTCCATCAGCATTTCATCTCCTCCCATCGGAGTCAACCCTTTATTCCGTGAATTCTACATGGTGTTTGCAAGATCTCTCGTACCCCGTTGCGTTCTCCCCAGACAGAGACTTTGGCTGTGCTTCCTCAAGGCTCCCACGATAACGGGTTGTCGGGTTGGTCGCCTATATCCCTTAGTATAAAGGTAGAGGAAGGGATATCCCTTCCTCTACCTTTAATACTCAGGCCGCTCCGCTTTACTGGATGTACAAACTCTTTCACCCTCCGAAGCTACTCGCCCGGTAACTCGAGACTCGCGGTAAATTGTGCAACGCGATAAACCTCGCGTCAAAGGCCCTAATCGTTTTTCCATGAGTTCCACGGACCCTTTGGGCTTCGACCAACTTTGGTTAAAGTACAAAAGTATATTTTTTATCACTTTTCTTTTCTCCTTGCCCATTCCACCTTCCCGCGCTTCGCGTATTCTCCTCCTCTTTGCTTTATAATAATGGCTAAGAACTTCTTCCAATACCAACTTCCATAATTTTCAAGTTACGGAGAAACCGTTCGGTGAGCGTTAACTAACAAGATAATCCAACTCTACAATGCAGCTTATCCACGACATTGTGTCCATCTGCGTTACGATGAGGCTTTAATTCATTAACTGTCGAAGCGTTAATTATTTACATTATTGTACATGAAATGTTATGTAAGTTTGAAAAATGTATTAGTTGGATTAATAATTATACAATGGATGTTTGCTTGATAACAAGTATAATCCGAAAAAAAACAGACTATTTTATGGGTATCACTCAATACTTTTTAAATCATAGAAAAAACGTTGCTCTATTAAAGTACGGTAAAAAGCGTCGGAAAAAGGAGATCGAATGTTGCAAGTTTATCTTTTTGCTATAACCATCATTTCTTCCCTTTCTCTGAATTAAATACCGGAGTATATATGAGATTAATTCCAGACAAAAAAATCAATTAAACGTGATGAAATTTCGTAATGACATGCTCGAGTTGATTTGTTAGATTACATGGATAATTCCCGAGGAATGAGCATATTTTTCACCACCATAAAATTAATCCGGAATAGCGAAGGTCTTTCTCTGGTTTTTTAATGAGGTAATTCTTGAAATCCCGACATTACGGGCACTCTGAATTAACGAGAACTTTATCCCTCGCGACTGTAGCTTCAGGGATATTGTTTCTTGAATCGTTCCGCGGCTTCTTCCGTTGTAACTGTAGTAGAAGCAACCGCAATGGCCCGCATCAACCGATGGCAAATGGGCGATAAAGCGGAACCCTATAGCTGATACGAAATACTGGGAGCTCTCCTTTCGCTCGAGCGCTCGTTAGTTGCCTTTCGGCATCAACGGATTGGCTCGTTAAGAGAATAGCTTTGAACCTCGACTGCGAAATCACTGATGGTTGCACGTTGCACGCGCGTCTCGAGGTCCTCGACGCTCCGAGAAATCCGGAAAGCCAGATGAACCGTCCGAAGAGCGCACATGCGGACAAGGTTAGGATGAAGCTTAATTACGAAGTCGCTATGCGGCCAGACACTGCGTATAAAGCGTAGCACCGCTTTAGCGTGAGCTGTTAAGCTACGAGTGGGATAATTCTGCAGAATGCGATGCGTTTCTTAGCGCAGCGAGCCCAGCATCGCACCTACGCCAAAAGGATTACTCTCTCTCACTCTTTCTCTCTCACTTTCATTGTCCTCTTCTATGACTTCACCAACTCTACACCCGGAGGAGCATTCACAGGCTGCGCTAAGCTGTAGTTATTTGTATTACGATCCTGCTAACAATGCGTACCAATCATCCACACCGCAGGAATATGTGTGGCTCTTTTAAGTAATGGCAAGATTTTCCTTTGTTACGATAATTTAGTAGACTGCGGAATGTTATGGTGATAACTTGTGGTTATGAGTACATTCATGACCGCAATATACTAATGAATAAACCTTCAGATTTTTTTTTTTTTTCGGTTCAATCTGGGTTAGCTTCAAGGTTTTCAGTTTCTTTTTTGGTTTGGAAAAGGTAAGGTTAGGTTTTGCATGATTTTTTCTAGTGAATTTGAGCTGAGCTTACTTTTGGATTAAGTTTTTTTCCCTAGAATAAGTATTAGATTAGACTTGCGACAGTTTATTGCGAGTTTGTGAAACAGCGATTGTGCGCAGCAATTAATATGAATCATATTTCATTCAAGCTGCTGCATGCAGCATAATAATTCTGTCGACGCGAGCAAGAAGTTTAATAAGCGCTTACCTTCTATCTGCTGCTCTGGTTTGCAAGCTGACGTAGAGCAAAATCAAGTACACAGCGTTTCTTACTGTAACGTACTGCACCGCAACTAAACACACCAATCATTCCCTCATCCTCTTCTCTTTCCATTGTTATAATTAAGATGCGATGCGTGTGAAAGCTATTTAGGAACATACAGTCGGAAACGTTTACCCTTTTTTGAAGCTGACTTTTGTCGTCGATCACTTTTACGGTCAGGTATCAAGCACATTTATACATGCATCGTACGTGTTCCATTCTCTGCTAATTACGTCGATCAACGTACAAAAGCTCCAACCCTCAACCGCGAAAGCTCATGCGAAAAATGTGCTTTCAGCTTATATACGTTATGCGTGGAGATCATAAAAAATCGAGGTTTTCTTACTCAATCTCCATTAATAGTATGGAAATGGGACAGAGTATTTTATTTTTGAACATACAGCTCGAATCACCGGATCGAAAGACATTTTTAATCCATTTTGTACTTCATGTGGTCCAGGAATAAAGTTTCGCTCAGATACATTTGGAAATTGTGATTCCAATTTGATGCGGCACTCAGCAATAATTAAAAATATTCAGGGGGTATGGAATTATATAGGGTTTCTCTTCTACTTTTTGTATCTCTCTCCTTCTCTCGGATGCACTGAAATATCAATTACCTGCATTGGCTTAATTAAAAATGCATTAAGTACACTTCGGATAATCAGAAGATTAACGTACAGATTGTTTTCGTCCAATTCTTGGAAATCGACTTAATTTTTTGCGAATATTTTTTCTTCATCCACCGAAAGTTTTGCTAATTAGAAGAAAAAGCTGGCGAATTATTAGAAATTTCTGACAGGGACAAAAAAAATAGCTGATCTAACAATCTTATTTATTAATATTTAGTACAACATAACGTATAAGGGAAAAAACCAATTTCATACTTTTTGGATGGCATTTTGGGCTCTGATTGCCTTATTCCACTGATAACCATCCCTGAATCTTATACCTTACTCCGATAATCCAGTGATTACAGTGCAAATGGTGGCTTAGATCGATTTCAAGTTCTCTCATCTTTTGCGGTCGGATTCACGTTTGCCAAATTAAATTCCGAGAGTTGAGACTTTGTGCAGAAAAGTGACCAACAGGTTAAGCTCGTCTGTGTTAGCAAAATTTCTGTATGGTGGAATTGCTCGCTGCGGATGGACGGAATGACTCCGGTATTGCGCAGGTTCCTGTTTCCGATTTTTTCGGTGTACCGGTATTACACATAACCGGATCCTTGGCTGAGGCGACGCCGGCGTCCGGAACGAATTTAAAAATAGCTTCGCTCTTTCCGAACGAAGCTCTTGTTCGATTTTTTTTTCTTTTTTTTTTGGATGGAATGTTACCTTGCGCAATACACCGTAGTCTCTCGTGTGCTTCACTCCGGATAGGCGATCGTGCCCACCGGATCTCGTGGATTAAATTGGCTTCCCTGCCTCGAACCCTCTGCTGTTGGCCAACTTGTTACGCTATAGGTATTCCTATAGTGACAACCCATTTGCACTCCAGTCGTTTACGGATAACCTCTACTTTCCATGTCTCCGCCTTAACTCTTCTTTCGTCCAAACCAAGGATAATAAGCTTATTCTTTGCTAAACCAACTGTACAACAAATTCTAAAAGTCGAAAGACTCTAAAGATTGATCGAATTGCGTTTCACGATTATTCAATCATCATTTTAGTCTTGTTTAGAAATCCATTGACCACAGATATCTTATTGTGCACTCGAAAAAAATTATCACATAGAGATAGCATATCTGTTACTGTGTTAACTAATTATCATTCATCCTGCTTAATTGTTATCTCCGTTTAATTTTCGATCAACATGATCGTAGAAGAAATATTTTTCAATTGATTTTTCAGTCTCTCAAACTCCATCAAGTACTTCTACTTTAAGGCGTATTATGTGATTGTATCGTCGAAATTAAAAATCACCAACAAATTGCATTTTTAAACGTGAATCTATGGACCAGAAAAAAAATGGAGCTAAAGAAGCTAGCGATTGACACAAGCATCCAACGACTATCGAAATAGAGGAAGAGTGGCGATCTCGATCGATCACTCTCCTGTTTAATTCATAGCGAGCATAATGAAAATTCATTATGCTGGAAGCAGCAATGAATATCGAGTGAGGAACGATGCGCGAGATGGTTGAGAAAATTGTCTCTGGCGTCGATGACACAGCCTCGTCCAAGACGCTTAAAATATATTTCCATATTCTACTTCATAATTAATAAATGCCATAACAACCAGTAACATTATATGTAATTTACCGATAATTGACATTTAAAGTTCGACAAATTATTGGAAATTGCAATAAGATGATATGGCATGAGTACGTTTATGATACGAAAAAATGGATTATCTCGAAAGATTATTATTAATCATAATGTTCGAACCTAAATTTTCTTTCTTCAAGATATCGAATTCACTTTTATTAGTCCTTACTGTCATCATTAATGTTCTTATAATATGTACTAAGTTTCCTCTATCAAATAGCTAAATATGAAACATATGAAATAAAATGTGAAATTCGATCTTAAGTTCGTACTGCAATTGAAACTTGAGATTGTAAGCTCAACCCGTAATAAGAGTTGACCCATAATTCTCCAATCGTAAAATATTCATAATTTTCTAGAATTAAATTTATATTTATATGAGAAAGAAAACTTAAATTCATTTCCGTAAAAAAAATCCAAAAGAATAAAAAACATTCTGATTCAACTTCCTGCACGAAAAAAAAAACCTTTTAATTTATCGTTCCGATGGAATTTCTTATCGGAATGTAAAACTCAAATCCCTTTTAAGACATCGTCGTACGTCTCTCATCTTAATTACGAAAATAGCCGATAATTAAATTAGCAATTTAAAACGCAACAAAGATGCTTCGTAACGTTCCTCTATCTCGTCCTTTCGTCCTTATGCTGTCACGTTCCACGATAAAATTATTCGCGAAGGTATTCACGATAAAGCCTTGTTATACATCATATTCCCACCGAAGCCAGCGCGTACTTCGTTTAATTGCGGAAATCTCTGAAACCTTATCATGTATAATTATAAAGATTAAGCGGGCGACGTCTTGTTAGCTCACAAGACGTTGCAATTTATGTAGTGGAAAATTCTATAAACAACCTTTAATATCGCTTGAAGCTTCCGCATATGTATCAAGATACAGAATATCATTACGGTTTTTATATCCATATTAAGTTTATTTTATTCCGCAATTTAAAGCATCAGAATATTTGCCAAGAGCAGCTATGAAAAAATTATGTAAAATAATTCTGTCATTGTTTAGATGTGTACAAAAACACAAAAATTATTAGAAATAATTTGAAAAATTAATTACTAAGAAACTGAAAAATTATTTAAAACAATTTTTCATTTTTTAAGCGTTGCACAAAGGATAAAACGTCATTGGCAATAAATTTGTTATGTTTCAGAGCTGCTCAAACGGAATATTTTTTTTTTTTAGACAAACCTTGTAATATTCCAGTCATGTTCTCAGACAATTTTTTGTTGTTGCGGTAATTAACTCCGAAGACAGAAGAACACAGCATGCTCGGTGAATTAGAGCGCATCAGTGATCTGGAAAATATAGGTGTGCACGTAATACGTGGGACGTAGTAGAAGTGCAGTGTTCTCGTAGCTCAGCATCGTGAGCAAGCACTCGAGAATAAATTACAAATGGACCCGTTTACCGTCGGACGATACGTACGCCTCACACAAGTCCAGGTGATACACAATTGCTGCGTGACGTCGCATAAGTATACACGGTGTAACGAAGCGAATGGAGAAGCAGCCCACCAGTGGCGTACTGAGCAAGTGTTATATAACGCCTTTCATATAGCGGCTGCAAAGGCGCCTGGAAAAGGGTTTTGTACATACGCTTGGTCGCTTGTTTCTCGCTGTAAACTTGTTTGCGGTAGAAAACAGCATTGCTCTTCTGTCCCTACGCTTGTTTCTCTCTTCTGTAAATGGTAACGCCACTTCCGCGCTCGCAGTCTATTACGAACGCATATCATTAGTGTTACTACTCAGCGACTCACCCTAAACGTTCCGCTTTTGTTCCATAGCATAATATATACGAGGTTTTCTCAGAATCTATTCAACCATTTACCACTAATTCGTCGAAGGCTTTTGCGAAATGCATTACCGATTATCCTTCACAGTTTTTAGGTTACAGTCGCATGTGTCTCACACCTTCACGGATCGAGAAGTCGAGTTTATTACGCGAAGGGCTTTATGTTTATGTTAGCTTTTGGGGCTCTAATGTGTACAATCGGATCAGCCTTATCACATTGTTCAAAATGTTTGAAACATAACCGGAATTTTCATTCAAAATCTGGTATATTAAATTGAATAAATGTCTAAAGTAAAATACGAATTTTTATATTAAACTCTCTAATTTTTATACATTTCGGTAAAAAGTACGGTAACTTTAAATCTCACTTGCATATTATATTTGATATACAAGTTTCTGTCAAAGAGCTTTTTCCCGTGCTGTAAATTTATTGCAGATATTTCGAACAGTGCATTTTCCCGCTACAAAATCCTATTTAGACCAATAGGATGGAAAAAAAATCAATACATGCCAATAAATTTCAATGGGACTTCATGCGTTTTAACAGGTCTCAATGAAGATTTCTGAACAGGAAAGTTATCGACTTTAATCCGATCGTTGGTGACACGAAAACACAAATTTGTACCGAGTCAAGAAATAATAACTTACTCACCGGTGTGATAATAACTCCCAAAATTGTGTTAAAAATAACACCAAAAATTGTTACCCCTAGCACCGTATATTTTTACACCATGGATCTCCTACAGCTCATTAGATTTTCAATAAAGTTCATTCAATCTTTCCATAATACAGAATCCGTATCACTCACTGTTAGAAAATATTGGAAGATTTTATTCATAAACCCGTCATCGAAATTAAATAAATAATTGTGGTATAGAATTCCCACTTTCCCAGCAAAATTAAAGCAAATTACTAAAATTCAGGTCCTCTTACTGTCAAATTGAAGTAAATTATTGAATATGCATACCATAAATTAATTTTACATTACACTTGTATACTAAATTCCATATACTAATTTATGAATAAAAACTTCCGGTAAAAGTACACTAAATTTAAAGTAGATTTTCTTTTACAGTGTAATAAACCGTAATCATGAAAATCCCCGGAGATTCATAGTGTATAGAAATGTTCAATGGAAAACTGCTTGTCTCTTACAAAACGAATGTGGCATAAAAAAGTGTTTATCGCAACTCAATTCGCACAGCGAAGCGTGAGAAGGAACTATGCCGAGTACGACGTCACGGGGCCTGCATCACTTCTTTCTCTTACTTCTTTGCGCGCAATAGCAAGCCAGGCATGCACTTACTCGAAAAGCACTTAGAACGCGAACCGGATATAGAGAATGTAGAGTCGGAGGTGGAGTTGCGTTTCAAATCGATCGAGACTCTGGTCGTGTGGACAGCAACGTCACACACATTTATCCTTGCACTGACACACACAAACGTTCACCCGACTCTCGTGAATCTCACTTTCGAGCTTTCCGAATGTACATGCACTCATGTCTCCCGCTACCTTATCTTGCAATGTTGATCTAAATTATCACGCTAAATTCAGGTTCGCATCGATTGTACACAAATCGGGGATCCCGAGAGGCCGAGTGCAGCCTATCTCGGCCTGTATCTTAATTGTGAATTGGATTCAGGCTTACCAAGCTTTAGTCAAAGTGTAGGTGAGCTTGAAGGCACAGAAACAGAGATACAGCATAACATACTGAGGTCATTCTGCGTGGGAAGGCGGCAAATCGCTATTGTAGCTTTGATTATTGTTCTGCAGTGCTGACATCGCTAGACGGGAAAATACAGTTGAAACTCTTATCAGTCGTACGCTCGAGACAAGCATCCTACAATAATTTACATGCATTGTTGTACGCATTTAGTGTAAATTACAGTAGTGAAATATAAAATTACTGTACTTTTTACTAAATATCGAATTCAATATTTCACATAGATAAAATTTTCGTTAATGTACAACAGTATGCATACTTGCGAACACTTTCATTTCTCATTGTTTTGGACAATTGCGCGTTTCCTGATATGAATGTCGGGTAAAAAAATGTTTTTTTTTTTTTTCATGAAAACAAAGCTCCCTCTATGACGAAGCGAAAAAACATTCTTTGGTGAGTAACTCTGTACACGAAAGGTTATAACAGCGTTGCCCTTAGGTGTGCGTCCTCTATTTCCCTCTGGAGCATTTCCTTTCAACCATTTCTCTGCAACGCACTCAACTCCACATCTCTCAGGCGGATTTACACAGTTAGTCTGGATCCTCGTGAAAGTTTTGGCGGTTTCTGTGCTTGGGTAGCTCAACGTGGCTATTCTATATTACACTCTGTTGTGAGCTTCTCTACATATATGCCTATATAGATAGGTACAGCCCAGCAGCAGCAGGAGCAGGAGAAGCAGCAGACCTATGTGCCAGAGGCAAATCTGACTCTTATTTCTAGTGGACGCCCCTCTCAACCTCGCAAGTCCAACAGCGGTAACAGTGAAGCCGCTAGGAGCTCCGGAGCACGTTTTATCTCGCTGGAAAATTCACGTTTAAAATTAATTACATCTCGCACGAGCCGGCATAAATCGGCTTAACGCTGGGCCACGATATTTAGTCTCTTTTTCTCTCAAGCTTACCTAATACAAACTCCCTCCATGCGTACCAACTCCGCTCTGGTGTTACTGTCGTTCTCACCGGCTAAATATTTTCACGCTGCTGTCACTGCTGTTAGGCTTTCGCAACTACGACTGTATTACATCTGTGTGCGGATTTGTTTGGAGCTTTCTCCTCGTCGTTAAAGACTTATCTAGAAAGCTCGCGGCAAAGACCAGGTAAAAAGGGATTGCCTTGCTTCTAAATGAAAAAGTAGAAAAGAAAAGAAATTATTAGTCAGAAAAGTATATATAATCAAAGATTTCGTTATGTATTTACAGGTTATTCACTTTTAAGAATTTTTAATTGCGCGATTGTTCCATATTGATTTTTGGATCAATTTAAATGTGAATTACCTTTTGGTAAATAGTTTGAGCTGTTTGTTTCGTACTCAATTTGCCCGCTAAATTTCTGTTGTTTGACCCGCATCAGTTATTTACGAGAAGTCCAATCTCACATTTCGATGGGATATACGAAGGGAGGAAAATGTGCACTGTAATATATACGTAAAACGACTCGTGTCCAAATTGGCAGAAGGTCCGATGGCATTCAGCTGGACCGTACTCAGATCGAAAGTACGAATGTGACCAGCTTTCACGATACTAATTGGAATTTGGTCGAACAACGTATATCCGAACGTCCTGGACAGCTTGTACGCTAACCATATACCGATACCATTCATGTCATTCATAGCGACGGGGATCAACGTCAGTCGCAAGAACCTTCGTAACCCATGCAGTATAAATTTGAACATTATATAGCTCCTAACTATAAAATGTGTACTTCAAACGTGAATAATAATCGTACTACCAGCGTGCAGTTCCAATATTTATAAATACTTTCTACTCCTTAAAAAAAAAAAGATATTCCTTATTTTACGATGAGTGTAACATAGATATAATTTTTCCGCAGCGTTTCGCCGTAAATTCAATAATCAGGGGTTGCAAAAAAATTCAAATTAACATTTTTTACGACCTACTCGCAATTTTTTTCTGCACAAATGTAGAGCACGAGACAGTCTTCTAAATAAATATCGGCTGGCATAATTTTTTCGAACGAATACGCCGTTCGGTAGCCGATCGTCGATCAAATAAGGGTCGCATAAAAAACCGCTCAAAAACCGAGCGAAAGGTCGCACGCGAATGTAATTCCACTTCCGAATTTTGTAAAAAAACAAGTGACCCTAGCATTTTCAAGTTTTCTGCTTAATTATCAACTAGCGTGGGTTTTTTTTGCTGATAGCATTCCAGTTAAAATTGTTGGTGCATTCACCAACCATGAGTTCGTGCCTCTACATTTGCGAGATCAAACTAGAAAAAAAAACTACCCGATTTACGCGCTGAAAGCGCAGAGCTTCCGGAGCGTGGAGGATCACTCGGCTTTCGTCCCTCTTCAGGGTATACCGAACACTCACACCCATTGTACACAATTCCATCGCATCTGCCTTGGCGATCGTTCTCCGTGTCCCATACTCCGGCATGCAAAGCGAGAAAGCCGGATTTATCCTTGCGATAAATGGTGAATGCGTAAGTGGACTCAAGCTCTCTCGTATCGTTGAGGCTAGCTCACTCATCGACTAGCCTCTATGGCTTATCCTCTCGATGTACGTTCGCCAGCAGCTTTGTCCTCGATCACTCCTAACTCAAGTCGTATGCTTCCACCCTTTCATTTCCTCTGCTCCGATTCCAGAGCATTTCCACCTGCTATGGTTCAAAATTGGAAATACTTTTTTTTCCAACGGGATTGAAGAAGTTGTCAATGAGTTCGTAATAAAGTCTTATGGTACACGTATTGGATTTCGGATGATGAATTCATGCTTGAAATCCAGGTGCTAGAATTTATTTACATCAAGATTAGAGAGGTGAATTTGTTAAATTGCGATATTTTCCTTTTTTTATATATATTTTTTATTTCAGGTAGAAGTAAAAAGTATTTACGCCATCCAGTGATAGATAACCGACGGTGTTATTATGCTACCATTTGAAAATATGTTCTTTATACAAAAGAATGTTTGCCTGGTATTTATTCGTTACGTCAATGATCCTCGTAGCAACGCATGTTGGCATAAAGTAAGATACACTGAGAAAAATGTATAGTAAACAAGATTCAAATATATCGATATTATTCCCAGGAAGGACAATCATATAGATTGTTACTGTATACTACATATTTATTAATTGAGTTAGGATTATGTTTGCAGCTATTATTATCTGTCATTGTCGCAACTATAACACATAATCGTCGCTCCTAGAAATGATATTGTATGGGAAAAGTGTAGTGAAAGGATAGTATTGTTTCTCCAACTATGTACTTTTATCTCAGTGTAGGACATTTTGTGATTTTTATATATTTTTTATTGGTTATGTAGTGAATGGTTACACATAACTCGACGTAATTCTTGTTATAAATGTCTTTCGTTATGAAATTGTAAGAGCATTTCTGTCGTCTGAACACAAATGTTTCTGTCTAGTCTAGACATTCAGGAGACGATTATTTTCATGAGATTCATGATATACCCGAAATAGCGAAGACTAGAGCGTCGACGTAGCTAGAGTGTCTCGGTAGGAAAGTTTGGCCCGAGTCTCTTCGAGCTCGTGTTCTCTCGCGTCTCTCCACAGGGTAAAATTAAGCGACCATGGTGCGCAATGCCCGCTTCGCGAACTGCATAATGTGCTGTGGCGTCGGCGTGACCCCGTCGAGACCTCGCGTGCTAAAGCCATAACTAAAGCCGCGTGAGGGTGTTGCTGGAACATTTCTAGAAAGGAATGCAAGTAAGATACGGAGAAACTATATTGCACCAGCATGCGGTCGTACTAGACAATGCACATGACACCACAAAGAGGTACTCGAAAAAGACAACCTAGTTAAGTCTGTCACGAGAGTTTAAACATAATAAAATATTTTTTTTTAATACTTTCAAGTACAATTGTTTTTTCTCAACGAATCTATTTCAATCCAATAAATTCATAATACAATTTGTTTTCTTTTTTATAGAGGAAAAAATATAAGCAGCTTGTCTTATAGTAACGTGAGTGACTCATTTTTATGTTCGGTTAATAAAAAAAAATACTAATTGAATCAGATATTATAGATATTGAAAAATATTTTATTTGGAGATGTGAAGTTCGTTTTGGCAGGGTTTTGTGGAAGTCTTCGTGGAAGCCGGTCTCTGTTAGCAGTAAACCACTTTGATACTGTAATTCCAGAAGCTCGCGTACTATGGATCTAGCGCACAACAGTGGTACACGTATGTTCCATGTACAGAAGAGACGAAAGCGGATGTAGCTGCAAGGTAGATGCATTCGGGAATGCGCATTGGCTAGGCACAGTTGGCACAGAGGCATTTATACTCGGCGAGAGATTTGCTACGCGACCCAGCGACCCAGAGAACAGGAGAAGGCGAGGATTCTATGAGCATGCACGCTCGTCGAGCATACGCTGGACGTTATTAGTATTCCGTTTGTTACGCGGCAGCAGATGCAGTTATCCTAGGACCACGAACCACCAACACGTCACACCCGACACACAAGGATATTTCAACAAACACTAATATACTACTGCTACCGAAACTGCTATAGTCCTCCGCGAAAAGGAAACTATCAAAACGATATTGAGAAGTAAAAAGTATTGATCATATGGTCTATTGGACTGAACAAAAATTTAATGTTTTGGACCGAATTATTAATTATCAGCGCTCAGCTCGATAACTTCATGACTATTGGTGTCTAAAGAGATGTTATTGTGCTTCGATGATGACAGCCTGTGATATTTTTATTTAAATCAAAGTTTGGCAAATCGTAACTCGGGATCTGATTCTACCGATGCCGAAGATTCTGTTGTTATCGATCTTCCTGGTTAGGAAAATCGAACATTTGGAATCTTTGTATTTTTGTCCGTTCAAATTGCTTTATCGATTCGTAAATTGATAAAGCAATCTGAACGGACGATAATTTAACGATTAATTTTTAATCGTGAAAGCGGACAATATTATAACGATTAATTTTTAATCTATATTTTTTCACGATTAAAAATTAATTGTTAAAATATCGTCCGTTCAGATTGCTTTATCAATTTACAAATTGATAAAGCAATCTGAACGGATAAAAATACATAGATTGCAAATGTTTGATTTTCTTATGCAGGAAGATCGATAACAACGGAATCTTCGGCATCGTTAGACTCAGACACCGAGTTACGATTCGACAAACTTTTATCTAAATAAAAATATCACATGCTGTTATCGTCGAAGCATAATAACATCTCTTTGATGGATATTCAGCCAAAAGCCCAAAAGAATAATGCTAATATTTCGGTGTCTAAGTCGAACGGTTCATATTTTTAGGCGCTGATGTTATTATCTCCATAATTTTTGGTGACCCATTCGAAATACCCACAAGTTTGAATGTCTGTGTATATTGTTCTATAGTTTTCAATGCCCGCGTACATTTTTCTGTAGTCCTCGATTTCTAGATGTTCTCTGCGATTATTTTTTCAATGTCTAGACCGACCTAGCCACCGAAAATAAGGGCGCGAAGAATCTAGAGCACGAAAACTCTCATGGAATATATACCGGTGCAGCTAAAGTTATGCATCGATCGAACTGAAGGGAGCGATTTATCTGCACAGCGAAAGTTATGTAGATAACGACCTGGATCCCGAAAATCATGGACATATTGACCCGGACACGGAAAACTGATGATTCAGTTCAACTCTTTTTCGTTTTTGATGCAGTATTAATACTTCTCTTTTCACGCGAGGTGTTACACATCACCTTCGGGTTTGGCGATAAGGTTTCCCTTACGGCAAATATCCGCTAATCCTAAAATTATCGATGACACGATATCGTCATATACCTTTTTGTTCCTTCGCTCTACTTTGTTCAATTTGCCTTCCACTTTCTTCCTTTCCCGATCCACTGTAATGAACCCCGATTGGATTCTAACTCTCAATTTTCCGCCATCGTACAAGTACGAGTATAGCTTCTCATTCCATTTTCCATGTACCCGGGAAAGTTCCATGAATCGAAATTGTTTTCACTATAGCAGCGTCGCACCCCATTAAGGTAACTTTCCTAACAACGCAACTTGAAACCGATAGATGAAAAGCTGATTTTCTGTCTATTTTGTTTCAATGTTACATTTATTCTTTGTCGTTTCGTTCATAGCTATAGATGGGAACTTCCGGAAGGTCACGTTTTTATTATAACTGGTAACACAAACAACTTTATCTGATAATGTTCAACTTCAAGAACTACAAGCTTGATAATAGAGTTATAGGGTTGAAGTTCACTTTTATGCTTCCCCTTATTTTAATAATGACTCATAGCATCGTTCGGTTACCTTGTATTTCCGCTCAACAAGCAAAGCCGGGTAATAAGACTACGAAAGGTTGGAAAACTGCCCCATGGAAAAAGGAGACGAATATCATTGTTTTAAACGCCTTTTCTGAAGGTCTTTCTTCCACGGAATTTTTTCTTCAAGGTCCTTCATGGCCCGGTATTTTTTCTTATACCATCTAACACATCAAGCGCGAACCTTTGAACACCTATCTTGAGTTGTTATTCGCTTAAGCATGAAAGTGGAATTTTTGGTCCGCTTCCCCCACGAAATACTTCAGAGGGCAAACGGTTCGTACAGTTAATAATTCACCTCTCAAGTAATTCGGTGGTGGCGTTTCCATGAACAAATTACAATGCGTGAAACTCGAGCGGCGTATAATACCTACTACAGTACACAGTACAATATGCGGCTAGTGAAAGCACTAGAGTAACTCCAATGGGCGGGAGTGAAATCAACGTCCCTCACGATTATACTCTCTTCACTCTCATGACGTATTTCATGAAAGTGGCTATTGGCCACGAAATGGAACAACGTCGTGTACGTGTAGGTGTAAGTATAGTGGTGTCCGTGGGTAGACCGTTTGCTGAGTCGAGAGAGAGACGAAAGAGAGAGAGAGAACGAGTGAGCGAGCAAGCGGTCGGGGCTTCGGTTAACCTCAGCCCTTAACCGTCGGCAGGTCACGTGATTTGATCGTTAGATCAACGGGGCCTCCGCAGCCGGCGCCAAATTAGAAAGCGGGGTAATTGCAGACCGTTTGCACGCCACCGGCAACTGACCGAGATGCTAGCGATGCTGCTGCTACTGATGTGTGCCACCCGAGGTTGGAGAACGAGGGTTCGAGAGGCTAGCGATGCTGCTAGAAGGGAGAGAAGGAAAGGGTGACTGCTGAGTTTGTCTCTATTGGCCATTCACCACATCGTCCTCGACCTCGGGATACCTTCGTCATTCGCTCAGTGCATCCAGAGGCCACTTCATCGCATGGCACACTAAAAGAGAAAGGCATTACGACGGGTAGGCAAGAAAAATCAAGGAGAACGCACGAGGATGAAGAATCGGAAGAAGCTGCATTCAGAGGATTCACGAAAAAAGTTCAGGAAAATGCATCAATGACATTTTTCCAGAGTTACTGCCGAACGAAATATTGGAGTTAAGGGAAGAAGAACCAAAGATCAAAACTTGTAAACTACACTTTCAGCAAAGTCGGTAGATTCGTCGCTGCGACGTTAACGGTAAAAGCGGAACGAGCAAATACCCAGGAAAAAGTTTTGCGATGCTGCAAACAACCAAATTTGCATTTGATCCAAATCGCTTTCTCTCTCTCTCTCTCTCTCGCTCTCTCTTTACCTTGGAAATGCAGAAAGGAGGATACGTGCGCTATCTTAGACAAAATTGTGGATGAAAAGTAGTGGCACGAGAGATAGAGATATATATGTATCGAAAGTGCTTGTATCTGATATTAAAGTATGAGGGTCCTGAGTTGTGCATCGTCCTCCAATTAACTATAAGCTCTTCTCGGTTGGAACGAGAGGGTCAAAAAGTGCTGACCCGTGCACCAGCGGTTCCGCTGCGGGCACTCGATCCCCGATGCTACTGTTCGAAGTGTGCAACTATACCGAAGGTGCAGCCGCTGTCGCGTGCGCCAGACCTCGACACACTGGCTGGCGAGCTTCATTATGTATGCAAACCCGTGCAGTTACCACATTTCAGCAGCGTTTTGGCAGGTTACCCGACTACCCTTCCAACAAATGCAAAAATGTTGACTGACAATGAGCTTCCAAGCTCAATTTTAGCTACCTACCACCGTTTCATGATCATCTCTCATGTGGATGACGGAAAATTTTCCTCTACACCAGAGTCATCTTATTGTACAACCCTGTTTGTTTATTGATTTTTCGATTTGATATCAATTATGTTCTTTTCTATTTATATTTTTATACTTTCTGACAAAAGGAATCACATGTTTGTGTTGGAAAAATTATAATAATTATTATTTGTACGAACAAGAGGCCGAGATTTCCAAAAATGATTATAACTCAGACAGAGAATCGAGTTATGGTTTCAATTATGTATATTTTCTTCGAAATTAATTGAGCTTCGAAATGCCACATGGCAAATAAAAATGCGTTGAGTTTCCGAAAGAATTCTTATAGATTGAAAAATGATTACAGAAACATTTCGAATGCAGATAACTGATGTGAATCAAACCCAGCTGATGACCATTCTTTAAATGGCCGTAATCTCCGTTACCATATTAAATTCTCAGGTTAAAGAGAGGAAAATGGCGCGACCATCGTATATCCTTGAAGAGTTCTCATTTAAGAGAGCAAATACATCGAGTCGAATTTTACGACTGGCTCTTAGAGTTCCTTTTATATTGAAGTTTCGCGGGGAAATGGTTGTCACGAAGGAACGAAAAGCTCATGGAATACTTCATGAAGCTTGGAGTTGCGAGACAGAATACCATATAACCGTCGTCGCTGCGCTTACCGTT
The DNA here is from genome assembly GCA_949699805.1 of Tromatobia lineatoria. Taxonomy (NCBI): domain Eukaryota; kingdom Metazoa; phylum Arthropoda; class Insecta; order Hymenoptera; family Ichneumonidae; genus Tromatobia; species Tromatobia lineatoria. The sequence continues at coordinate 1,244,536 of OX453045.1, forward strand.
GCGCAAGGAGTGGCGCTGCACTTGAGTACGGCCCCTTCGGTACTTTGGGCTGCTCGACGATCCAGTGGGACGACAATCCGGAAGGAAACCCGAAGAATCCCGTTGGTAGTTTGGTTTCTCTGCTCGTTGCCCATCATTTAAATTCGCGGCGCGTCGTGATGGCCACGCTCCGCGGTTTCTCATTCGTTCGGTAGTCTTGCCTCGGTGAGTTCCGCTGATTCGATTGTTACTTCGGTCTGGCCACTTTCTCGCTCTTTTCCGCTTGTTTTTTTCTCATCCTAGATTCGTAGTTGGGTACAAAGAGCTGTTAGAGGCTGACGTCCATCGCAACTTCCAAGATTTTACGTACGCCGAACAAGAAGAAGCAAAAGAAGCCAGTTTTACTCTAAAAGTTTACCACTTCTCACCGACTTGCAAGCGCTGAGGGAGCAGCCATCCTGAGCACCGGGTATTCAACGCCAATCTACAAGTGAAAGCATCGTTTTTTTCTCAATTCAACCCGACAGCTTGGACGAACTTCCGCACTCCAAGCGTTTAACCTCAACGAAAAGATTCTCCACTCTTTTGATTCCTTTTAGCCTCATTCTTCTTTCCTCTTGTTTCCATCCAAGGCAGCTGCACTTTCCGCGACTAATATTTCCGAGAATTCTTAAGAAACAGCGGAATGGAAGTTTATGGAGTTTGGCAACATTGATTTAAATCCCTGGTGGATAAAAATCGAGAGTAGAATAAATATATTTGATGCATAGCATGGAAGATATTCATCATTGTTAGTATCATAAAGTTGTGAGATCAAAGTTCCCATCTTGTTCACCTATACTTCAGTAGAAGTTGCGTTATCACGAGGGTCGAACGTTTTGAATTTCTGTGCCCTATGATCGACAACATGAAATGAAACATTGATAGACACAGTTTAAAAAAATAATTTTAGAGAGTTTCAAATACAATAAGCATTGAATAATGTATGTCGTATTCTTTCACGACATAGTTAGAATTAAATATTTCGTATTAACAACTTGTAGAATTAGGTGATCCATTAATAAAATCGGTCCATCGACTACCAATAGGTTTTATGAATAAAACTGTCTTCCAATGTGGCTTGAAACCTGTTCTGGATGATTACAAGCATTTTTCTAAGTAGTCTAATGACAACGGACCTCCTTCTTATGCGGAACGGCCAACAGTTACGTTGAAACTGAAAAAGTGTGTCAAGCGAGGGTTGTGATGACGAGGGTTACCGCGTGTCACTGAAGTGCGGGATGCGTGACACGGAACTTCTGTTAGCGGCAAGTGGAAAAAGACAGAGAAAAAGTCAAACGGAAGCATGTAGAAACGTTTTAAATGATATGCTCTATCGATTATGGGTAGCTACGGTGATAAATCCACCATCGACAGCCATCAGTTGATGTCATGGGGGTGCGAACCCTCGCACGTCAGATGACTAATCTCTACCAGCTGTCTTCAGTGGTTTTGGGCTTACCGCTTGGATTCTCAATTCCATTTATCTTGTTTGTCTATCTCAAAGGTTTGTATCTTGGAATCGTTATACCAGTCTGAAGTAATGATGTACGCTTTTACAAATTATTACATTTCAAATTAATGTAGAGTAAAAGTACTCCTGAAATTATTTTTTACTTACCAACTTTTTGCGTTTTATTTATTATTGGTTTCTATGAATTTCCTTAGAATATCATAGCAAAGACTTCATGAATAAAATAAGTGTTTCGATTCCTCGATCAATTGAACCGTGTCCAGCTTTATCAATATCACAATAACTTGAACTTAAAGCACAACGTGGGAAAATATAAATGATATATAATACACATTCTAGACATATGTTTTCTTACTGCGGATACGTTCATAACAATGTTCCATTGACACAATTGTTCGAAAACAAAAAAAAAGCGAAACGAATCCGTTGGAAAAACTAACCACCGTAAAGTCGATCGATGCATTCATTACATAGTGTTCCTCGCAGTGTATTACGAACAGTATAATATACTTATATCGTTAGGGCGCAGACTATAGAGGAATCGCGTGAGTAACGCCTCGTGTCCGTACACTTTTCGCACAAGTGCATCAATTCGCTTTAGCGGTATGTACTGATACACACGCAAGGAATTCTCGTCGAGAGAGAGAGAGAGAAGGTACTCTAAAAAATTTTGCTACCCTCGTACACGTAGCTGCGAAGGGGGAGGTGGAAGACATGCGACCGCGCGCCGTCGAGACTATATCGAGGTTGGTATACATGTAGGCACTCGTGGAAAGTAGTTGCACTCAGATCCGGGCAGGCGAGCGAACGTCTGATGTGGTTAGGTCTGACAAAGTAGGCACGCTACTACTTGCGTTCCCATTGCAGAGCTGTATGTACTATAGCGAAATCACTCGTGGCCTTCATCGCTCTCGTATTTCGTGTAGGAAATCAGAACCAGATACAAGATTTTTTTTCATAATTCAATTTTTAACAAAAATAAAGAAAATACGATACATTTTAAAAAGTAGGTTACGAAATCGATATATTGTTACACACGGGAATGAATAAATATAGTGTTTTAATGAAATAATGTGTGTCTCGATAAGCATCTACTGCAAGCTGTTAAATAATAAATAAAACTTACAAAGATGTTATACGATAAAACATAAATAGTTAATGAAAATATAGAAATAGTCGCGTGGTCTAATCGCGTTTGTCAGCAATGACATAAATTATGCTGGTCCTTTTTGCAAGGGTCGATTGTGATGATATCGTTGCCGAGATTTCAATTGTGAATGTCAATCAAAAATGCAATATTTGTATTGCGTGACATAAGAGCCTATATTGTTGAATTAATTATGATTAACCAGTCTATTGATGTCTTCTGGCAAATAGCCATCTCGGCCAGGCCATTTCATCCGCTGGTGCACATTGTACGTATACAACATTGCTCCGGCGTACGTTCCAACAGCATCAGCGCAGAATAACGGGAAGCTAAATAACTTCTCCGCAGCAACGGTAGTCGGGGGCAGCAGTCACGGTGTATAACGTTCTGCCTGACTTCACCGAGTTCCGTATGCATGTTTAATGATGCAGAATAATTAATCGATACATACAGTCTGCGTATTACCATATACCGCGATTACCATAGAGCCACCTCTGGGTACACAGACTCAGAGCTCGCCACCCTCTGCGCGAATTAAAATACTTTCCTTCTGATACAACATCAGATAAAACATTGTCATAATCTTAAACAGGATTAAGTATAATATTGCCTATGTGCGGTACGATTATTTCCGGGGATTTTAATACCCACTTACTTCTTCTTCCCTCGTTACTAAAAACTATAGGTATAGACCAATATTCTTTGATATTCTGGCTTGTAGACCTTCGTGACATTCCTGGTCACATAAGATTATGAACCGACATTGCTGAACACTTTCAACGATGGGCTCACATTTCTGGATACTTTACGTCCCTGACACATCAAACTATAGCGCATTTATCCAAGGAACCAAGAAGAACATAAACTCGCTGTGCATTTTGTAAACATCGCTTAAAAGTAGAAAAGGATTTTGCTTGAATATCAGGATTGGACATTGACGTTTCAATCACAAACAATCAAGAGGAATGAGAATATAGCAAATAGAGTATCTAGCAAATATGGCAGCCATTATAGTTTCAAGAGTTCTTTATGTTCGAGTCGTTTTTATTCAATCACTTTATGAGTCGTCGGATTGAGAAAAAATCCATGTTACGTGTCATAAGCATTTTAAGTAGCGACGTATGTAGCTACTATTAGAGTATACGTATGCATAGGGAAGTAACAAGATAGAGGTTAATCTGACAGTAACTGGGCTTCACAGCTCTCACCCTTCGTTAACTTTGTCTGTGCAGTTCCATTTGCATGAGCTCAAAACGCTTCTCATTCTTTTTCCAACACTACTTGTCCTGATGTTGGAGCTTACATCGATGTAATGCAATGAAATCATTTTTTCTTTTTTATTCTCGTGTCACCAAATTATTGTAATACGTACACATAGTGATAATATAGATTATGCACATTAAAATATGAGTGTTTATGCCGTGATTTAGTGGCAAAAAGCATGAGAGCATCGCATTATCATTTTGCTAGAATGCATAATTGAGTATAATGTGGAACTGATATAATAATCATTGCGTGTAAAGGAGATTAGTAAATTGCCCGTTTACTGTGTGTACGCAATATTACGTGATTTTGGGGCGTTAACATCATGGCAGCATTAAATAGTATATTATATCGTGATCGCTATTAATGGTTTGGAAACCATACATTCCATGAGACTATCAAAACTCTACTGTTTCATCAGATTGTATATTAGAGGGATTTTCGTGGTTTTGCCCAGTTCTGCCCATTTAATCATATTCCTATTCGTTCACACGAATAAAATTACAATCGTTTTTTATTTATCCACTAAATCGCAGATAAGAATGCACAAGGGAAACATATTGGAGTTATAATCATGTTTAACAAATTTGTGCACCAGCATTCTAGATTATTATTGCATCACTACAGAAGATTTCAGATAGAATAATTAACATTGGCAGCGGTTCGAGTTTTCCTGCTGACCTTTTCTGGATCCCGAATCTGCCAATAATTATTGAGATTTGAAAATAAGTTACTTTTTTGCTATAATCAAAAATATATATTTAACGATGGGTCACAAAGCGTGGATGATACACATGTTTTTTTCATGACCCTGAAGATATCTGCATCTGTAAAATTTTATACACTGTGGTGAATTTATTAATTTCAAGTTTTGTCGTTCCTTGTTCATATCCCGGCCTTTTTTTTTCTCCGATGATTCTGCAAAAGTAGCTTTTATTTTCGTCATTTCAACTATTTTTATTGTAATAAAAAAAAAAATATAATCCTACAGATTTTGGTCTTTATCATCGTTTTTGAGTCATATATTGTAACCCTAAAAACACCGGTTTCATACATTTTTAGAGTGATTTTCAAAAAAGTGAATTAGGTTCGTTACGTGCGTTCTTCAGGTTTTCTGGAGCGGCGTGTATTTTGTGTGTCTCCTATTTTTATAGGTCTTTCTATTCCGAACTGTCCGACTTATTACTGAGCTGGAGGAAAATAACGAATTGGAGGATATGAGGGTCAGCAGAGAGAAAATCTTAGTCCACCTGAACGATTTATCCCTGAGTCTCTTATTATCAGAGCAACATGACGTCTTATGTGTTGCCTCACCCCCGAGCGCTACAAGAAGGCGGATCATCCTACTTTCATGAGTCGTTGGCCGACTGAGGAAATTCCATGTGAACCCATTCAACGCAATGAAAAATAGAAATATGGAGGACATCGTTGAAATCATATTCTTTGAAGCTTCAAGAACTGAGCCCATTGTAAAAGAGGTAGAAGAAACCAATATCTGAACTATATCTGTCATGATGGCTCCCACAGTTGCTTCTCCTTCATCCTACAAGGCAATTTAGGACAGATTCTTCATGGTTTTTCTTTATAAGTGATAGTTTCTATAGCTAAAAGAAAAACCACAAAAATCGCTTAATTAGCATCATGCTAATAAGATCATTTTCAAATTTGAAAAAAGCAATTATTCTGTAAACGAGACATCCAACAATTTATCCAAATACTCTCAAATGATAAGAAAATTTTTTATTCTCTTCAACGTAGCTCGCGAAGTTTAGCTGTCATTTTAAACAGCCGTTCTCAGTACCGATAGGAAATCGATACAAGGTACTTTCTGCAACTGATTTCTTCTCAGTAAACGTTAAAAGTAGCGAAAGAGTATTGATTAATCCATTGGTTCACGTGATGATGTTTTTTTTCGCTTATTTCCTTCTATTTATATGCATCATTGGATTATCGATGAAACGATAACAAATTGGAATTCTTTCGGGTCGACCGAATCTATGAATAAAGAATTTTATGGTGATTCAATTTGTGCCTTCGGTCGAGTCATTTTCCATGACTCGGTGGATTCACACAGTCTCAGTGTCCGGTTCCCCCCCTTTTTTTTTTCTTCTCGTCGGTTCGCCTTTCCAATCGCCGGTCCTGTACACATTTCTCTTTTTATTTTTTCGAGAAAGTGTATCCCTGTTCGAATTCAAGGGAAACGACGTTATTGCACGACCAATCAACGAATACTCCTGTGGACTACGTGGGCGCAACAGGAAACGTTAATGAAAAAATATTGCGAGGGTTTGAGAGCGCACAATGCGACGTTGTTCGATTGGTATGCGTGTGTCTCTATCTCTATCGCTATCACGCTTTCTCTCTCTCTCTCTCTCTCTCTCTCTTGCTTTCTCGCTCACGACAAGGTTCCAATATTTCCGGTCATCACGTAGGAAACTGTACAGCTGGGGCGTGCACCCCAATGGAAATGCAAATTCGAAATTCAAATACAATGGAAGGTCCGAACACGACTATGAAATCGAATAGAGTTCTGCTGGGTCCGGTGGTTTGCAGAGCGCATGGAACGGCACTCCACTACACAAAACTATCACGGTTAACTTTATATCACTATATATATATATATAAATACATGTATTAGTTTTCACAATACTCTCCACTCGATCACTGCAGTTCATATCGTCGGTATCCGCCAGTGGCACTTCCGGAAAGATTTTAATCATTTTTTTATGACATAAAAAAGTGCTCAGTACCGAAAAATCATATGCCAATGTTTTCCAGAATACTTTCACAATGTTTTGCACTGGTTCCCCACAGTATATATCGATATCTGCTAATGGGAATTCCAGAGAATTTTTTATTTCATTTTTTTATCACTCACGAAATGGAAAATGATGTACTCGTGTTTTCCAGAATAGTTCTCACTCGCTTACTAATGCTTAAATGGATATTTGCCGATAGAAGTGGTTGTAAATTCTAATGATTTTTTTTGTTTTTTTTTGTTGGCAACTGAAAATTGAACTTGGTGTTGGAAAATCATTGTAAATGTTTTACAGGATAAAAAATATAAATAAGGACTTATCAGTGGATGTGTTGATGTTTATCAGCAGGTGCCGGCGTAATTTTTTAATTTATTGCTAGTAGGAGAAAGCTTAAAAGAAAATCAACAGCTTGCATGCAAATGCCGTTACAATGGTCGTTGGTGGTCATGAGAGATACAAACTGTACTTCAATTCCTGGCGCGTCGGATGCAGGGCCATTATCTCAAGCTGACCACCATCGCCACTGAAACCGCCATTTGCGAAACAGGAAGTACTCGCATCTGATTAACTATTGCAGGGTACCGGTCGCTTTCTGTATTAAATTATTCTCATATTTCTACTTACTGTTTAACCCTCGTTCGAAGTTGTTCACGAGTGTCGGTTTAGGTGCTCGAAGTAGATGCTCGTGATTATGCGAGAAAGAGACATTAAAATACACAGATAAATTTTGAGTTTACTTGTCATATCCTACAAATTATCGTACAACGCCTTTTAGCATTTTTTATCGGTTCATCGTTGAAACACCTTTCATCAAGTGGTATTTTTTATGAAGATAAACTTCCGAAAAGCGCATATCTCCGATCGTTGGGAAACTTTGTACGAAGATGATAATGATAATTGGCGCAAATGTAATTCTCGACATGAAAACTTTAAGAAACTACAATTTGAACAAAAAAAAAACCAACAATAAAAGGTATTTTCTAGCTTATCATAAAAGAACCTAACTAGCCTAAATACATCATTAAGAACTAAACAATGTTTTCTTATATTTTTATACTTGAAAAATAATCAGCGTGAATTTCCGATATCGGATTCTTGATCAGCAGGTCAAAATAAGTTAGTATATCAAATTACAGATTGATCGAGGGTTATATGTACTTCGGAAGTACACACTTTTATGGCCCGTAGTTTATGGGTTCACGGGGCAATCGAACTTTATTCATTGCTCAGTACCCTTGTTTCCATAGAGCAAATTTTTTAAATTCTGATTTCTACGGAAAACGTATTTTGTATACTTTCAACCGACGCTGTCAATAATGCATGAGTACCATAAACTTTGCATAAAGTGAGTGGTCGAGTACCTGAAGAGCGATGAAAATATTAGACAGACCGACAGGCAGGAAAATGGACTTCGAAATTACTCTTTTAAATGGCGATTCAAATTTCAATTCATAAATAAGTTATTATCATAGCTGCGAAGCATATTTGTTTATGTGGAGCAATATTTTTATAAGCCGAATTAAAGCGTAGTAATCAGAGGTGAATGAAATATATCAATTCAATGAGCCGAATGAAGCGATCGGTTGACTCAAAATTTTGTTGGCCATTCGTTAAATCGCCTTCGTAATGACTGCCCACTGACCTAGTGAGAGCGCAATCGGAAACGACTGCCTCTGCGCTGAGCTATCGGGTCGGTTCAGCACGTTACCAGGCTCTCATAGTCACTAGCCAATGCACATACCGAACGCAATCAATCTCGCCTTGTCGACGCGCGATATGTCGACGTCCTCGTAGAGCCCATTATTGTCTACCTTCGGTTCTGATTATTACTCTTGAAATGACGGCGCAGCGGAACCTCATTGAACATTGTCGACTGAGAACTCGGTTAACATCTAACTTGGACGATGATCGACTTATTGATCGTGTAACTTGATATCGAGAAACCTCGTTTTCTTCAAATATTTGATGTCGCGTCAAATCGTGTATTGTCTGTATATAAATTACGTATATGCTAACAAAATTTAATATAATTTTACGGTAGCTTATGGGTTTTTAAAAAGAATTTTTCACTTTCGAATAATGACTTCTCAAAAAGATTAAACTTCAGATTCTTTTCTTATTGTTCCATTTTTTTAAATCCCACAATTGAGAAAAAGTGACATGAAATTTTTCAAAAATCATATTTGCAGAATAATCGAGAAGCATGATGATCATAAGGTGACTTGATTTCACCAACATTGAATGCTTCAGAGTCGAATGCAAAAAAAAAATGATTTTTTTTCCTGTGCGACTTACCGAATAAAATTTCATCCGACCCAAATGTATTGGAACAAAAAAGGTATATTTTCTTTGGAGAAAAAAAGTTCGCAAGTTGGTCTGCTGAAAAAAAAGCGTGCGGAGAAAAAACGACTGCGAGCCTGAGGATGAATCGAGGACGGATAACCGAAATTTCCGAATAAATTGTGCGCGGGTTCAGCCGGATGCCGTGGGGGTATAAGGGGTGGTTGTTTATTCTCGAAATTAAATTGAATTGCCCCATAACTTGCCGGTCTATTAGCCCTGGGGACCGAGGCTAGTTTGCTCGTAAATCTCGGGAGTATCGGACCGGGTGGGCAGCCAGTGGGTGATGCCGAGGCTGGCTCGGCGCCGTTTGGATCTGTTCGAGAGGGAAACTCTCTCGCGGTGGTGCGCCGCTGAAGCAGAAGCGGTGCGGCACGACTGTGCTGCTGCTGGGCTTTCGATTCGGCCCGACAATGCGTCCGGAAGCTCCCAGGAAATACATGGGCGTGGTGCCGAGATAAATGTACTCTTGAATTTGCATACTTACCTCATGGCTCGATGTTGCCCCAGCCAGAAGCGAGCCATAGAGAGCCAGAATTTCGACCGACCAATGGCTGCTATGGAGTCGCTCGATTCACTCTGCCACGACCCTCATCGGATACAGGATAAGCACGGACCTCGCCGTCGAAAAAGACCGCAGCCCCTTCCATGTCGATGCTTCATTTCCGTAATTCGTTAGAGCGTCTACTCGCCGTAAAAAAAAAAAAAAAAAAAAAAAAAAAAAATCCCATGCTTTAAAGAAGTGGCTGAAAGAAGATGTATTCTTGCATGGAATCACCAATAGATATAAATATACAGAGAGTATAATCATTGCCACGAAAAGTGTCACCACTGAAGATGTAATTAATAATAATGATAATAGAATTTCCTGAAGAGAAAGACGACTCAACGTATAAATGGAACTAGCTGAAAATATTTTTCGTGACTCAGCAGCTTTCTTAATAAAGAAATACACTCTATGTATTTAAACAAAAATATTCAAACCCTCGGGATATTACCTAGAGCTTGAGTTATGAAAAAAATTAGAGGAAATTTCGGTGAAAGAAAGTAGCACTCAGCGAGTTGCAAAACTGTTTATAAACCAGTGATATGGATATACCTGTATATGGGCTTAGTATGTTTTTCGAGATCGGACCGCGAGATACATCGAATTAGACCCGGAGTATCCGAGAGATGCTCCGCAGGATCACTGCTGTTGCGGGTTTTCCCGCTCACGGCGGTCTGCTATCGAGGAAGGATCGGACAGATATTGCCGTGCGGCTGAACCACATCCTCAGTGCGCGGGTACGACCAGTGGTCGTGGAAGTTCAACGACAGACAACAACTGTGTCAGGCACGTTCGCATTTCCCCAACCGAGTTATCTCTCCTTCTCCCTCTCTATCTCTCCGCTTTTAACCCGCCACTTTAATGGCTAGCCTGGCACACATCCCCAACTGAATTATCAAAAACCCTCAGCCTTCGCCACGGACGTCACGACAGATTTATTCTCATTGAAATATACTGATTTCCCGGCGATTCCCTCTATACAACATCCCACAACCTTAATAAAATTGTTTTGTTTGAAAATATTATAATCTCACTTTGAAAAAATCGCTTCCAAAGCCATCACTATTATTTTTGAATGTCCGGGTGTTAAGTTTATTCCCCGTTCTTCATTTCTTAAAGCTTTATTGCTTCAAAAAGTCAGAATAGTTTTAACACAAGAATGTTTTCATTTGGATTCATTTCGTTAAATTGGGTTGTAAAAAATGTTGAAGTGTTCCGTTTTGCTCCGTATAGTTTATCGAAATGACTGATTTATTTTGTCTCAGCGTTTCGTTTTTCCTCGTATTCTCCTTTTTTAGAATATTTATTAATTCACTCAATTGAGCGTTTTTAATGTAACAAATTGGTGAAGCAAGGCTTAACTTCAACCGTACCAGTTGATTTTTCGTGGTCGATCTTTCAACATAACATATGAGTAATTTTATATAGCCCGGAATATTTCCTATCAGACCGCAAGCATCTGAGCAGAGAGAAGAACAACTGAGTGTAACATCGCCATGGTAAGAGCCACCTGTAGCCAATGGGGAGATGATTCCCGTATGTTCGCCATTCAGGAATCACCGTTAACGCATACAATACGACTAGAAGCTCATGCGCTTGGAGGTCGGCACTTCATGAGCTTGGCCATTATAACCCCGACGAAATTCCATTCCTATCTGAAAGCTCGTTTAAACGTTCTGATATTATGTCTTCCATAATATCCTCGCTGAGGCAGTAAAGTTCTTCTTTGGACAGCAAGCTTCATCGAACCGGAAACTCCGAGAGCTGCGGTCCACCGCGGTGAACTCGCTAATAACGCGTGGGTCGATGCGGTGGACGATGAACAGTGACCGTAATGAAATTTGACAAAGGCTTCGACGTCAGTGAAAAGATTATTACCAAACGCGTCGGATTTATAGAGACAGGGCTTATCTGTAACCCTGATACCAATCACGACTAGTTCCTGTACAGCGAGATTATCTGTATACAAACTAACGATTTTATAACCGGGCATTCATTCGTATTTATCGACATAAAGAATTTTATCAGAGTGAATATACAAGAATAAAAGATCTTATCAGAAAATTGATAGAATTGAAGTGAAATTTATGTATTGCTATAGAACTTAAATGCATTCTATTTTTTTTTACCATCTACATTGATTATTACAGATGATGAATCACTGTAGATCATCATAATTCATGCAGCAGTGTAAACACTGAATTTGAATTATGCAAAAAACTTGTCTCGAGTGCTGTGACATAATGGTTTGTTTCTTCACCTTACCTGGTTATTATTGTCGCTATGACTCTTCTACTTCACGTTAATTAAAAAACATTGTGGATTTTATAAATCAAATACCTTGGGCAATAAAATTATCAGAAAAATTATGGATTCTCAGTATAACGTGATCAATGATAGAAAATGCTGTGTGAAGTATCGTGGAATGCCCCATATGTGTATGTTCGTATGTTTGCGTGTAGTAAACGTGTAGTAATGCATATATTCCGAAGGTTATATGCATGACGTACCGCGTATGTTTGCATAGAATGCATTTCCGGCTTACTACTATCGTATATCTCTTCTCATATTTCCCATTTGTATCAGGTTTACAATGTATTTTCCAACAACAACATTTTCTAACGTATATTCGCTTGCAAAAAATAACGAAGAAATTTAAAAGTAACAGTATATTTTATTGATTCAGCAATCACAGAATAAAACTATCGAACAAATATCAAATTAGTTAATTCAACAAACTTATTGATATAGTCGTGCGTTTTGTTTTAATGTACAGCTCCATAAATATGGTTGATGATCAAATGTGACATTGACTAAAAAATCATTTACATTGAAAATTTACACAAGCCATTTTATACATATATAAAGAGACGAGAAATAAATTTAGTAAATTCGGAGGTTTAAGTTCTTTTAGAATTGATACATTTGACAAGACAATAAATAATCATGTCCGAATTTTCAGTCGCTACGAACACGTAATTATTTTAAAATGATGTGCAGATTTTTCAGCTCGCATTTATCGTTTAATTGCCTGAATCTCGAAAACGTGTTGCACACTTATCTCCAAAGGCAGCCTTGTTATCATGACGAAGCACAACTCGGTGTTTCGTTGCATAACATTGTTACAAGGCGCAATTCGGAAGTTTCCAGCCTAATTCCATTTCATTATATTATCATTTTCATAATTTCTGTTTATGCAAACATTTGTTTCCGTTAATTAATCTTGAAGAAAAACCACAGGGCAAACAAATCTCCATGATTTCGAACGTTCTTCAGTCGTGACACTGCCTAATAACACAAATGATCGAGACATCCAGTGTCCTTGAGATCCAGCACCATTTTTCCATATTCTTCGGTCATGGCCTCGCCTCCTGCTGCTTTTACCATTTTAGCTGCTGCTGTAAGATCATTATGGTGTTCTTCGAAATTGTGATTTATATAACCTCGAACGAACGGTGAGTAAAAGCTTCCAATCAAAAATCCAAAGATGCATCGTCGTTTGTAATCGGCAAGAAAATTGTCATAAGAATATTTGACCAAATCCTCGATTCCAGCCTCACGTAAATATGAAGTCAATGCTGTGTGATAAGCACGAAAAATATCATCGAACCTCGCATTCCGATCTGCGGTGGAACAATTAAGATAGAGAAAAGTAGACAAATCAATGGCCGGCGACGAGTAAGTCATTAGAGCAAAGTCGAAAAGCACCGCCTCCATCTTTCCATCAATTTTCCTAAAGAACACGTTGTTTCTGGTGAAGTCGCCGTGACAGAGAATCGCGAGTGGTTCTACAGGTTTCAAACATTCCAGCATCAATTGATAGCTATTGCACAAGTGCTTTTCCAGCTTGTCGCAAAACGCCGGATCACAATTATTTTTTCTTAACCATTCGACTGATCTCGGTGCGACAATGTTCAAAAAATTGCGTAGCCATGAATCCTCAATGAATCTTGGCTCTTGAATGTCATTGACGACTTGTTTCAACGCTTCAGGTTCGCGTTCCTTCATCACGTAGCCAAATGCGTGAAACCTTCCAATCTCTTCAGCAGCTGACAAAACGTACTCAAAAGGTACGTCGAATGTTTGCTGGCAAATTTCATAGCCCCGTCCAGTGAGGTCTTCAATTACGACGACAGTTTCTTGAAGAGTACCTTCAGCAGTATAAAAACAACGAGGAAAACGTGAATTGCCTCTGGCAACTTTTGTGTAAAACAGTATTTCGTTATGAAATTGTTTGTCCATGTTCATTTTCTCAAGGATCGCTGTGGTCACCGGTGGTCTCTTTATTACCATTTTTATTACACTCTCGTTGGCTTTTACTTCATCTTTTTTATTTGACTCGAAGATCAAATTCAAAAAGCAGATGTAGGATAGATAAAAACCGTGCTTCGGAAACGAAATTTCCCAGCGAACATCGTCGCTTGATTTTTTTAGATGTTCTAGTAGTTTTGGTATCAAGTTGTTTTCGATCCATTTCGTTTCAGTAACGACTTCTGACATTTTCAAGATGAATGTTATTATTCGCACTGTTTATACGTAGACGAAATATTCATGTGCTACATGCAGCAGCCGTTGCTACACCACTGACTAACCGAAGTCGAGAATGAAGCACCGTCTGCCCATTCCTTTCTAATTGACCAAAGCGACGTTTCACTAGCGTAGAAACTCATATTCTGATTGTCGAGCGTTCGCGCATGCGTAGATCGCCACAAGCGCATATTGCTGATCTTATACTATATTACTGCACGTGATTCGGTGAGTTATATTCGTCCATGGCCACAACTGTACGGGTATCGCTCCTACTCTTGTTTGTCTTTTTGCTTTTAGCTGGTTATTGACTTCAATACTAACCGGATATAAACGCCCTAGTTGCTGACAACGATAATAGCTCGTGGCATATACTGTTGATATCTTAATCATAAAACTTTATATACTTTTCTTGGAAGTTTCTATACGGTATATTTCATACAATATACAAGTATGATGTAGAATTGAGCAGATTAAAAACGTTGAAAAGATCATTGCGCATAAAAAAACTATCGTAATTGTATGTACAACTGTATATTCAATATAATATAGCGGTTCATGCATTAAACTCTCTTCATATTAACTTTTAAACATTTTTGGAAACCATAATCTATTGCTGGTGTGCATTTCGTGAACATTATCTATTTATTTATGAGCATATTTGATAGTGTCAGATTTTTGAAAAGTCACTTCTTGGAGTCAAATTAAACGATGATAACAATCAATGGGGCATTGATTTATCAACATCCCTCGACCTTTAGACTCAATGCGGTTGGACGGTTGCTTATGACGATATATACGTATCTATTGATATGACGGTTGCTTATGACGATATATACGTATTTATTGATATTGGGAGTTGAACGTTTATGGAAGTGCGGAGATGTGTAATAAAAATTCGCTATAAAAATATAAGCATGAATCGAAAACCAGCAGTTAGAGAGAACAGTCGGAAAATGCTCAACTATTTTTTATCTCTATTTCGTTTACCGCCAATATTTCGGTAGCTTACTCTGCACCAGGCCTTGAATCTGCAACCGATATTCTAATTCGAATGCAAGCACGGAAACCAATTTATCACAGTTCCAAATAATCGGATGTCGTTACGCGATGAGAAAAAAAGTAAAAAAGCTTGATAACCGTTAAATCCCGAAATTGACACGTCAAAATATCGATGTCGTAACATACCAAGCTAGTCGCTTAAGGTCATTTACGTCAATACTATATTTAATAATAAAAGATTTGAAAAAAAAAAACAATTCCGCTTTTCTACATGTCTTTTATGCCCGAAATTATATATCACTGCAGTATCTCAGATACTTGTAGAGAAAGCAAACAAGAATAGCTGTCGTCGACTGATTCCGGGGGAAAACAAATGATGTGACGCCTGATTGTCGAGTGATGATAATTTCCAGATAGTAGATAACGGAGTCATCGAAATAGTCTGTTCATTGCCTCAATGTTTTCCCGACGTACAATTATTTGTTTATAGCTGAGTCAGCCGAAAATCACGATTTTCATCCATCAGTATGTTTTATGTAACTTTCACTGATAAATATATAACGAAAATATATAAGCCAAGTAAAAATATTCATAATTGTCTGCTTCATACATAATAACGTGGTAGAAAATCGAACCTGAGAGAATTCCAATCTGCCATAAAGCGTTATAAAGCTTGATTAATTATGAAGAAAACAAGTAGAAAATGAAGTATTTCATCGAAAGTTGCAGCCATTTAAATTAATTCCCGTATTTTTACTAAAACATAATTCGGGAAATATATTTTACTCTGTCGATATTGTCTGCCAATTTTTTTTTTTTTACAAATATATGTATTTTAAGCAGGAGCTTTGAATTTTTTTTTAACATTCAACCGAACTTGCTTGAATCCTTTGCATATTCCATCCAGATAGCATACTGAAAGTTCCTTCTCGACAATCTCATTCCTGCTGGCACGCTTCACCGGAGGTTCGAAAAGCCAAGAGAAGTGCAACCCACAGTCTGCGTCTCCCTCGCACTTGTCACAAGCCCGTGAAAGTCCCAAAATTAATGGACTATCATTTCCACGGGTAACGCTTCGGGCACGGAGCTCGCTGTGCGCTTGCCTCCGGTTTTTCTGTAAGGTTTCTTCGTGGCCACAGCATCTCAATTCATCGCGCCCGAGCCAAGAGGACTAGCGCCGGAGTTGGAAGAGGAGCAAAGCAGACACAGAAGCCCAGCTGGTCTCTCTGGGTTCCGCAACCAGCGGTCCGAATCAACAGCAACCACCGTGTTGATTTATCCTACTTGTGCGAGTCTGCCTCACTCACTATGCTGTGCTCGCAATTCTCGGAGGACGAATACCCCGGGCAACGTCGTAACCGCAGCCTCACTTGGTGATACTGCAAGAAGTTTCACATACGCAGACAAATACAAGTGCAATTCCATCTTCTCAAGACGTTTTGTTAGACGCATAAGAGAACCTAGCAATTTGCTAAGCGCACAACAGCGCTCAGCTAAAAAAACTCGTTTCCTTTTTCTGACATTAGTAGCACCTCCTAGACAGTCATCGTATTCTTAAGAGCTGACTCCGATCCTACAATTATACTGTGTCACTGTTCACGCTGTTATTCTTTCGTGTTCAACGCACCGCTGCTCAATTTGAAAGATTCTTTAAAGTTTTCAGCCTCTTAAACCGTCTCAGCGCAGTAGTGGTTCACATAGTGCCGCTAGATGGCCGGCGGCTTGATTGCTTCTCGCACACGATGCGTTCCTTCGGAATATTAGACTGTGAATCTGTTTGATTGAACGCCTGCGACGACTAACCAGGAGTTTGGTTTGTCGAAAACGCAAGCAACTAATGGAATTAAAATATCCGTGATGGTAACTAAAAAAAATTTCAGTATACGAAGATACCAGTGCACTGAATAAACTCGAAGCCATATATTCACGTGCAAGTGCAATTTAATCTTCGCAAGACGTTTGGTAGCCGCACAAGAGTGCGACCAAATATTTGCAGAGTGCACATCCTGAAGCTCTACAAAAACCCAGCTCCTTTCTTCTAACATAGCAGCACGTGCTATGCAGACAGGCAGGGTTTTCTTGGAGACTGAATTGGATCATACCTCTATACTGTGCCACTGTTGAGGCTGGTAAAGGTAAATGCAGCAATGGAAGCATGGCAGGCTGCTGTTATCAGGGGGCGCAAAATCGTCGGAGACTCTTGGCGCAAGGCTCTTCCATCATCTCCTTTCCGCAACGAAATTAACTGAATTGGCCTCGCACGAGTGGTCCTCAAATGAGAGAAGTTCGAGGCGAAGGAATTGAAAACTTGGGAGCGAGCTGTGAGACGACGAAAAAAAAAAAGATTCGTCAAGGGGGTAAGAAGATTTTTACGTTTTACGAGCGTAAAAGGAGATGGAGAACTTGATTTTGAAGGGATTCGTCCCGTCGAAGCATAAGAAGTTACTCTGAAAGAAGGAGAAATATATCTTCCAGCGGGGCACACGATAAAATCATCCAGCATCCTTCACTGATGTATGCAAATAACGAGCTACGAAGCTGGAAGTCACTGCGCACCTCCCCCCTCCCCCCTTCTGTCTCCGACCCCTCGAGATCTAGGGAAGAAGCAACGGAAGCTCACCGAGAAGAGCTCTGATGCCCTATGTCGGGTACGGACATATAGCTCACAGGGCACAGCAGACAAACCATCTCAGCACGTCCAAGCGAAATTCGCGGACGTGGAAAATTTGACTCACCGCCCGTCGAGAGTCACGTGCCACGTAAATGGGAATAGGAATACAGCTCTATGCGTATTTACTCGCACTGCGGTATAAAGCGTAAGTATGTATTGAAGTTTTTTTTTCCATCAGCCCTTACGAGTGGGCAGAGGACTATATTTTAAGATGCAATTTTCGAGATGGAAGACAATATTTGTTTCGTCGTACGCGGAAGAAAGAATGTAATGGAAAAGTGAAATATAATGACAGTGCAGCTGGGAATATTCAAATGTATTGTTTCGTATTTCGAAGTTAAATGTAAACATGACTCGTAAAATATTCATCTCTACGTCCTCTCCATTCGAATATAATACGGAAGATCTGACTTGATATAGAATTTTTGAGTTATCCATGACTATAGAAATGAAATTGTACTACAAATGTAGAAGTTAAATGCATGATGGTACCTACACAAAAATCTCGAAATTTTAACCTTAGAAAAATGGCATCATAATTAAAACAATCTGACAGCAATTTAATTTATGAAAAGGAGTATTTTCTTTTTTTGGCACGTTGAATAAGCTGCATATTTTTCTGGAAGGCTCTATGATATACGCAGGACAGAGTTTGAATCTTAAATTGAAATATACTCTACGATCTGTGTTCACAAGTGAAAAACTTACAGATAATTAAAAAATGTGTAACATTGCTTTCGCATACGATATTTAATTTAAGCATTCATTAAAAATCAACTATAATCAACATGTAAAGAAATTTCAGTATATAACAGCGTGACTTCAGACGAAGTTATAAAACATAAATTGTTAAATTTGATGGCCCAGACTTGAAGTACGTCGATAACATAACAAATACTGTAATTCAAGCTGCAGAATTTAATTCTGCTCAGTAGATTTATAAAAAAACAATATGTATAAGAAGCATCGTCTTTTATTTTCTTGTTCTTTAAATTCTGGCTTGTCTCCAACGAAAGGTATTTCCCACGTCGAACGTGCCAAGTGGAACAAATATCGTTATTCAAAGATTTCACGCACCAACGCGGCTGTCCTGACGGATACGTAACTGCCCGTTTCGTTGTAAATCTAATATACTACATACAATACATAGCTGTTCTTCACCTATAGTCCCGGAGATAAGAATATAGCGAAGAAAGCCCGAATACCTTCGTGAGAAGTTTCGCTCTCCAACTGCAATGCCTCACCCCTCTCTCTCTCTCTCTCTCTCTTAACAGTCTTTCCCTTTCTTACGCTCATCCTCTCCCGCTTGCGCGGCTTTTCTCATTTCTCGTTGTCGTTCTCTTTTTTTTTTACGTGCTCTCTGTCTCACCTTCCAACGTTTTTCCCTCGGTTTCTCCTGCCATCCACCATCCCCGTCAGCGCCACCACTATAACCCCCTTCGCTTTTCTCGCTCTGTGCCTCTGTTGGCAAATATACAGGCGCGAATTTATCGACCCTCAGCTCAGCTAAACGGTTTAATCCAATTTTCCTGCGAATTGGCGACGACAGTTTTTGCACGACCGCCTCAGCCGCCGCCACCGCCGCCACCACCACTATAACCACTGCCAGATCCCACCACTACAGTTCTTTTCCCGTCTCTATTTTCTTTATTTCTCTTCCGCCGTCCTTTCTACTGGCGCAACCCGCTAAATTCTCACCCGTCAACGTGTAATTGAAATGCCTATCGGTACTCGGCGTCCCCTTTATCGGCCGTCTCCCTTTCACCTTTTTTCCCTCTCATCACCAGGCGGACGCGCAGACCGACGGATGGATAACACCAACACGTCGAAGGGGTTAAAAAAATTTTCATTTCCCGAATACTGGTCAGCGGGAGCACTTGACCAGCAGTGACGGTATCGAGAGACATTCTTTCTTCTTTCCAATCGTTCACCCCGCTAATAATTGATGGAATTTCGATATTCGTACGTGCGATCTTCCTTTTTGTATGGGATTTATCGTCACTGGTAATCCGGGAGAATAATCTACGTGAGTAATAAAAATTCACGGGATTTTATAAGAAAGTAGAGTCGTGAAAGATTATCTTCCCTTTGGTACGGTTGCCGGGAGGATTAGCCTGTCCTACAAGAGATTTCCACGAATAATGGCACGAAAACTTGAATCCGGAATATATTATTATCTGAAACTTGCTACGTTACCTTGAATTTTTAATAATCCGGTCAACTCGGAATACTCATTCCGGCGTCGAAAGTTTTTCCGTGACCTACACTTTAGAGGAGGCTAAAGATATAGATTATGCGAGTTAAGCTATGTGTATGGCTCACCAGAAAAAAATTCTCGTCTTTTTATTATAAAGGGGACGAGCAAAGTACGCTATAGTTTTTTTTTTCTTTGACAAACTTTTTTTGGTTGAGTCAAAGACCTCCATTACTTCAATTCTATCGTAATATCACGATACCGAAGAGTTGTAGTTTTAAAACAACCCTCCAATATATGTCAGCTGCTAATAATCCCTGTACTTTTATGGTTCCACAGTTATTATACATGTAGAATTCTTACGCATAGTAACTTCGCTCTCAATTATAGACCAAGAAGCTTTTCCGATAGATATTTAATTGCCTTCTGCCGATTTTCATGTGTTAATTTCTCGATCCTAACTTTCAAACATTCATTTTCTTTATTATTTTATTCTGCGCCAAGTTTTTATGCGCCACTCATTGTCTTCGTTCAGCGACGTCAAAACTCTTGCTCTGGATGAATTGTTAATTCTGCAGGGTACTAAGTTAATCAGCATTCATTGAACACTTCAACAAATTCGATTTCAACGTGAATGATGAATCATCTCGGCGTCGTTCGAGCGTAAACATTGTGTCTCAGGAATTGAAATCGTTTGAGGTTCGAAACTTTTATTCTTTTCTGACCGCTTAAGCACAAAATCGGCAACCAGCTTACGGTGGAATCCCTTGTCGTCGAATAATATCAAGAATACAACGAGAGGATCTATCGGGTGCGGTTTTCCCTCTTGAACGTGTATACCGAGAGATACGAGGTGGAAGAAAACCCGTCGCGGAAAATTGGAATTATTCGGAGATTACCTGAAGTACCTTATATACGTATAATCGCATAAGCCCAGCAAATATTACCAATGAATTGAAAGTGCGGGACTATGAAAAGCTGTAAAAATCTATGTCCCTGTATCGAAAACGTTTTTTTATTTTCACATTACCAAAATAGTATTGATTCTTCAGAAATTCTATCAAATTTATTGCATGTTCGGTTCTATTTCGAATGTAACTGAATACAAAATGTATTCTACGGACGTTTACTATTGAACGCGAGCTTTTAGTGTCACAAAGAATGACGATATAGATTCCGGAAGTAGACGAGAGCAAGTGAGAAAGCGAGAAAGAGAGAAAGATATGTATCATTGGTTGGCTCGCGAGAAACTAGTGGCAACGGTTACGGGAAGCCGCTTCGCTTCGAACTGCTTTAGGAAACGAGACGGAAGGAGAATCTTAGCTGTGCTTCCGCCGCAAAGCGGTAGCGAACCAATGTAAACTGCTGGGAGTACCGATTTCTACTTTGCTTCTTGCTTCCTTCGATGTACGTACCCCAAATCTTTATCCTCCATCTATGCTCTGCCTATATGTGCACAGATATAATTTGTGGCCACCTTTACAGCGTGGTCAAACTTTACCAACCGAGAACATAATTTACACAAAACCGTCAAAGTTTCCGGGATAGGCAGTTTCGCGGTCGACCACCGAACTAACAGAATGAAATTCCATCGCAAGTTTTGCTTCATCTAGCCGTCTGCACCGGAAGTGTTTTCTCGAAACAAGGAAATCGTTTAGGGATATTAGGGTGTGCCAAAAAATATCGATATTTTTTTTGGTCTCTGATCAATAGATTGTAGAATACGTTCTAATCAAGATCCTGTCAAAAGCGGTACTCATAATTCCTATTCAATATTTGTTTTTTTACAAAGCTTTGAAATTTTTAATTCCGTAAATTTTAGTTTTTTGTATTTTCTAGCTAAACTATTGAAGTTAAGATGAACAGTTGAGAAACAATTTTGTGGTCCGTCTGACGCACTACAAAAAAGTCGGTGGCGAGTTTTCCGTATCGTTGATATTCACAAAGTTACAGACTAACAAAGACGTGGTTTTTGTATTCTTAACTTTTATTGAGTGAATTACCGATGTTAGTGCAAAAAAGTGTATAGAAATTTATCAGAACATTGAGTTTTCCGAAAAATTGTCCACGTGGAATTTTATGTATTGCTAAAGGTTTGATGGTTTTTCACCTATAGCCCAAAAAAAAACATCGCTTAAAAGAATAATCAAATACCAAAGCAAAACTAATTCTCAAGATTACTTTGGAAGATCACCTAGACATACACGCAGAAATCAAGTACCACTGAGTCTTCGCAAACCCAACGCTAAATGGCGTTGACAAGGGGTCAAAGTTTCAACGCGACTGTTGGCCCACAAATGACAAGAACTTCAACCCGAGCGCCACCAAAGAACAAGACTGGTATATATAAAAGTTTCCGAGTCTTTGGGGAAATGAAATTTCGAAAGTAAGAAAACTGTCGTGAGTCTCTCTTTCCGCAATCTTCCGGCGGCGAAACTTCACATATTTATTTTCCTCGCTCTTCATTTTCACTCGAAAGAGAAAACAGAAATAAACACAATAAGCTGTCACTCATAAGGAAAATATGACTTCACCCTCTAGATCAAGCTATTTTCCAAAATTTACAGAACCAATGACTGTACGATATTTGTTTTACGTGAAACCGATAACTTGACGACCAGTTTTGTTTGCTCACGGCACAGATACGCGGTCAGTGAGCTCAAATTTTGCAGTGACGAGTGGGTTATGAGAAATTTCTGCTTGGGGCTGCGTTTGCCAAGCGAGAAACGTCCCATTCGGTACGCACGACCAAACAGAAAGCAACGCGTGATTGCACGAGGGTTGGTAAACTCTCGTTGGCGCGTTTTCCCATCGAATTCCCAATGGACGGTAGCAGGAGAAATTTAATAGCCACCCTGCGTGCTTTACCGTGCGTCCAGCCTCCGCAACTCCCTTATTCCTCCCTTTCTCCTTTTTTTCTGATCTACTTCTGTCGTCCGCTCGCTCGCACCGCGAAACTTTTCAACTTGGATAAAACTAACTTTAAGTGTACGAGGTAATAAACTCTTCTTTCACGTTGTTGGTCGCTTGTGCGCCGTGTCTGGAGATGTTGCTGGACGGAGGACGCTCTGCGTCTTCTAGGATCCTTTTCTATGCTTTCGCATCGTTCAATTAGATCACAGATAACCTGTGCAAAAGACATGAGAAAAAACTTTCTTGTTCCTGTTTTTGTTGCTGCTGTTTTGTTTGTTTTTCTTCTTGCGGTAGTTCGAAAAGAATAAGATTGCGAGGTCCATTTTGCCAGTAAATTCGGAAACTTTTGCTCCATGTCAGGAAAATCAGTTTCCAACTCTTGCATATTCTGCACATACCTGAGATTGGACTATGTCTTAGCGAATTCCGGCCATATGTAGAATGAAACCGTTTCGACGGATATAAGGTTTGCTAGCTCCAAGCCTTGTCTAGGTTAAATTTGACATCTTTAAGTCTTGCCTGATTAGATTCATCGGATCTCTGCCAAATTTAAGTATGATATAAATACGTAATCTCGGAATTCCAGAAAAAAATCTGGACTCGGCCAGATTTAACTAAAAATTTCATGCGAGAAAAATCGGTATGCAGTTTGTATGTCCGTTATGATAATAAAGGGTATCCAATATTGAATACATCAAAATGAACCTTGCTTCGAGATAATCGAGTTTCCTTAGAATAGCAGTGAAGGTTTTCTTTGTTTAATCAATCACCGTTTCAGCTCCATCGGATTTTCTCCACTGCGTCTGCACTTTTCAGAGTTATTTGTCTTATGTTATTATTATTATGATTGCTAGAAGCGAAGCAAAGTACGGGTGTCTGTACCGGAAAGCTTCGATCGCTGTTCGAAGGATCAGAAGCAATTTCCCAACTGCATCACAGTTTGCCGAGTTCCGCTTGACTTAGAAGCATTGCACAAGGAGAGTCTTCGTTTCTAGCAGCTATAGTGGCTCCCGAACAAAAGGATTTGTTCGAACCCGACTAGCCGTGATAAATCGTTGATCTGCCGAAAGTGAAAATTAATCCGATTGCCCGTAGAATGAAATGAATCCTGCAATAAATCTTGTGCGGCTCGAACGATGAGTTATAACTCGTTCGATGAGAGTGAATGAGAGACTCGGTGAGTTGGGTTGGGAGAGAGACAGCGGGTGAAAGCGTGTGCAAGGGATGAGGAAAAAGCTCGGTAGGTAACAGCAGCAGCAACGGGCGGTCGGTTCGTTGGTTCCGCTGTGTGTGCCGTTCGTCCAGAACATCGAAGCATCGACGAAGAAATATGATGCTCCCGATCAGCTTATTTATCGGCAAAAACTCGGTGAATAGAGCGCCCGCGTCTCATCGATACAGCGCTGCTTGGACAGCTTCTCTCTCCTCACAGTTTAACGTTCTGTCGTCTGCGTTTTTATGCCTACATATTTGCGGCCATATATACACATATGAATACATCGGTACATTACTCACGATTAAAAATTAATTGTTAAAATATCGTCCGTTCAGATCTTCAAATTTCGAATAAAGTTACTTTAAAGTTGATTCAACTAGCCCCGATCGTCCCTCTGTACAACATCGGTAAACAAAAAAAAATGAAGAAGTAAGCAATCGATGGGGCATTTAAAATTCGCCGAGGAATTCGCTTCTACACCAGTGCAGGAGACCGGTCGACGTAGTAGAGAGAAAAAAGTCTAATGGTCTGCAAGCCGCGCCCTCCCAATCTCTTTTGAAGAACCACCACTCGGAAAAGTTCAATTCCGGAGGTTAATACTCGAACATACACCACCAAAGCCTTGGTTTGTTCCAGCTTTAATCCTCCCTGCTATCCGCTTTTTGCTCTTGCTCTTTTTTTGTCCCGCATTTGTTACAATGATACCTAGATCACCAGAAGAACTCTGGTAGAGAACGTCTTCTTTTTTTCTCGTTGCTCTTGAAACGCACATTTCACTCTTCATTGAATGAGGAAAGTGACCGATCGAAGCTGACAACCAATAGTCAGCATAGCGACGACTAATCATTTGGACGAAGGTCATCATCGAACATCATTGGTAAAGTACCGATGAAGTATCAATAGGACTGATCAATTGAACGAACGTCATCATCGAACATCATCGGTAAAGTACCGATAAAGTACCAATAGGAATATAAGCCTGCTTACAGCATAACTTTATTTCTAGTTTTTCTTGGTGTAACCAGCCGTAAATGGAGTTTTAAATGACCTTTTGTATGTATTTTTCGATGGAGTTCAGTATGAAGCCGAGAGTCAATAATGACATCGGATCAAATTCCACCCTTGACTGACACTTTGCTACCAATCAAGAATAGTTAAGACTACATTTCCGATTAGGATTCAGCAATTGGCGCAGCATCTATAAGAATTGGTTTTCACAATGAGTTTTTTTTGCTGTGCTGTTTGACTGTTTATCGTTGGGCAGAAGGGTTGCGAAGCGGAGTCCCCCTTAAGTGAGATGTCCGACCGTTCGATTAGATTGCGAAACTTTGCCAAAAGGTATTCTATACTTAACTTTGGGTTTCCCGGGTCATACATTTTTAGGAGAAACATGATATCGCGCCCGGCAAAAGACCCGTCGACTCGGGAATGTCGCGATCGCTTCAGTGAGTTCCGCATCCTCATATCCACACCATATCTATATAGAGTTGTCGATCGATCGATAGGAAAACTTTTTAGCAAGATAACGCGGGGTCGTTGGCTGGCATTGTAACTTTTGTAACTTTTCGATCGACGAGACTTTACCAGAGTTTGAGTATTTTGGACGCGGCGTATACGTACCTATGTACTGATATGACTATGCTGTTGCTGGTCGTTATACCAGTCAGCAGTTAACGATCCGCATCCCCGCTGCAGTATTTTGTCTATACACGGAAAATAAATACGACACTGTATCGATAGTGCAGCCAATTTTGTGTCACATCGAACTTCAGCGTTCCTTGCGAGACGAGAAATTACATATCGACATATTCTTTTGGCTCTAACGTTTGGAACAAAGTTTCCAACACTGGATAAAGAAACAATGCGGCATCAATGTTCTCCAGTTCTTCCAGTAAACCTCATCGACTCGCAATGCCCCAACCAATTTGCTTAGTGGCGACAAATAAAGCGCAGTTTATCCTTCTCTACTCCATACTTAGTTGAGTAAACCTAGATGGTAACCTCGATTTGTAGGACGATCGATACATAATTGTTCAACACGAAGAATATTCTATACAAATTTCCGCGCTTAAAAAGAATCATAGTTTTCGTACGATTTAGAATATATTTCTTGTGAATTCCGACAGTTAAAAAATGTAAATATACGAATAATGGTTGAAACTGCCAAAGGAGAAAAGTGGGTTATTGCTAAAATGTAACAATTGACATGAATCGTTGGTACTAATTCATTTCGAACACTTAAAAAAAAAGGTATAAACTTCATATTTATGCGAATCACGAATTAACAACATGTGCCACTGAAATATGTGAATGTGTCGGGGTAGGGTTGTTAAAGCAATAATTAAAATTTCAGCGTATCGTTTCCGTTTCCTCCGCAATTTCCGTAACCACGTCGAATAACTAAAGTAGAGGCTATGAGGTAATACAGAGAGAATATAAAGTAGCTTTCGTGCGTATGCAAAAGAGCTCCTGTGCAGTACTTACCAACGTCTCAATTCCAAGTAACAAAAGTATAGGTTACTGTTCGAAAATAAATAAAAAAGTAACAAAGGTGAGAGAGTGGAAAATAGGTATGCGTTGGACTCGGGAGAGAACAGAGTAGGACACGGTGGTAGATTGAAAGATAAACCCCCGTTGGCACGGCGTGTGCGGAAGGATATTTTACGATCGGATCTCTCTCAGTGTGCGAAACCGTAAAATCCGAAAATTTAGGGTCGGATTTGTCCGTACGATTGGTGAAACGTACATGCGCGGTGACAACGGCGCATACACAAAAATAAACGAGAACGAGTCCCGAATATAGTCACCTTTTTCACAAGGTGACAAAAGCTACGCTACAAAGTCTTTTGTGAACCTCAAAAGCGAGCAGAGCCAGAAACAGACAAGAAGAAATGCCAGCTAACGAATTTACGTTTTAACCCCTCGCGGGAAAAAGAAGATCCGACTATACTTGTAGACGTCAGCTTTATTCTGTTTGGAAGCTCCGAAAGAGTTCCGCAAAGATATCCACGGATGTAACGAAGGAGTAATGCGTTATTACGTGATATCTCGGTTTATCTCCTAAAACGCGGTTATGATTTGACTGGATATGAATAGAACGGGAGACTGGAAAAGATTTTGACCGAACGCAAAATTGGTACAACTTACTAGCTCAAGCCATGAAACCAATTACACAACTGACTGTGAGCGAGATTAACCAACTGGGCAACTTTTTTTTTCTTTGTTGTTATAACCAAGCCATTGCGTCTGTGCTAATAGCTTACGAACCAGCGGAAGAAAAGCTTGAACGCCGCAGAGTATTTTAATCCTGTTATGGTAGCCAGCGTATGTACACTCTAATTACTTTTACAGCTTTCTCAAGCGCAAATATTAAATTTTCCGCAACGTGAGCTAGAACCATCATATGTTTGCATTGCCGCTGTTGTTTGTTCTGGGAACAGTGCTTTCCAAGACCTCCGTTTGAGATCATCAAAATTTTCCTCCCGTCTTGATCCTAGCGGGTTTTCCGTTTCACTGCCAAAAGTGTATGTGTCTTTGGTCTCACATGGCCATAGTCATCGCAGTGGCAGGTCTAATGTGGCGCAGCCTGTTATTCCGTACGAGAAAACTTTTCAGCAAGCTTTCATTAAGAGTTGAGAATGTTTGAAGCTTATAATCGCGGCAGTAACGCGAACGTAGTGAGAACACAGGAGTGAGGAACTCGTTGCTGTTGCTGCCACTGCTTCAACCGGTTTTCGCCAGGGTAAAAGCAACCAAAGGAGGGAAAATGGCACTGGCAAAATATTAACGCCACAACGTTCCCCCGAGAAGTGGCTGCGAGCTCTTTCGAGAAACGCAAACGCCAGCCAAACTTATGGTGTAGTACCAGTGAAGATAGTCCTGGTATTTCAGTGGTGCACATAGAGATTGGCCGAAAGAAAGGAAAACAGAGGAGAAGGTAGCCGCCCGAGAGTTATCGGCGCTCGGGGAGTCGCTCGATGGCCTTATGTCTCCTTGCGACTCTCCGAATAAATGGGTCAAGAGCTTTGGAATTCTCTTACTTTCCGAACACCTTGAAATGAATGTTATATCATCGTACCAATCATCGCGACTCAGCTTTTCGGCAATCAGCAGTACAAACACTTCCGTAGAAGTTTCCATGTGTAGGGAATGTTTTTGAATTGCGAACATCATTTCGGTCACGTGTTTCGAGAAAGCGGTGCATTAATTTGTAGAAATATGAGAGTTATTGTCAAGCGAATGAGAGAATAAATTTATGGTCGTAAAGGGAAAAAAGTATTATAGGCTGTTACAACGAGGAATTAGCTAGTTATCCGTAGAATTTATACATAACTAATCACTAGTTGAACCAACTAAGCTATTTTCTTTGTGTGACCATTTATGGTCGTGCGCCGTTGATTCCGAAACGGAATTAGCGGCCATGATAGCCAGTCACCTTTTGCTCTGTTGGTGGAAAATAAATTTCCACTTACCACTGGTGGCTGAGTGTTTGTAGCGGTGCGACAATAGCAAACAATGGCGGGGAAAACGTTTTGTCAATCGGGAACTCGTTAGTCAACTCTCCACGAAACGGAATTAACGAGGGGATGTCGGTTTTCACGTACCATGTCTGCTCGCGATACACGAAATTTGCTGGTTATCTCCAACGTCAAATTCTGTTAATTGTTCGATTAAAATCTAATTGATATTTATTAACGCAAATGAGAGGAAGCTCTTGTTTAACAGATTTACTATTTGCAGGATAATAACATTTATCTTGTAATGATCTCGATACAACATATGGTAAAATGTTTTGCAAATTCACCGGGTTACCCTTATGCATATTAAGGATATTACAATTCAATGAAGGTCAATATCTTTGACTCTGATCTTTGAATCAAATTACAAAGGGCTTCGTACATTCTATAGGTCGCACAAAACATGTTTATTGATTCTAATCTTGTTGTTTCGATCGCGAACCCAAAACTGGCTCGAGTAGTTTGATTAACGGAATTTTTTTTTCAATATTTCAGGGGTGCTCTGCTACAGCCTACTGCACAGCAATGGCGGTTACAAACATTCGGACAGCCATCAAAATTCGCTGGACGAGGATTCGGGACCGAGATCGGGACCATATTTCGACACAGCGGCGTCGAGAAACGTGACAGCTCTTTTAGGGAAAACGACGTATCTCAATTGTCGAGTTAAGAACCTCGGCAACAAAACACAGGTGAGTTATAATTTTGTAAATATGAATTTTATTTATTTACTGTGGCCCTTGACGTAAAAAATGTAAATTTATTTGTCTCATAGGCCAGCATTGGTTGATTAGAAAAAAATAATTACATATAAAACTCGGAATGTTTAAACACAACCATCTTTTTTTTAACGAGAAGTAATCACAAAATATATTTTAAAAACTCGTTAATTCAAAACGTTTACTAATTATATCTATGTTTACATTTGTAAAAACTATACATTGAGACGATTTCAAAAGAATAATTAAAACTTTGAGAAGGCCAGAATTGAAATTAAATTGGCGGTTCGAACACACTGGGCAAAATGAAACGGTTAATTGTAAATATAACGCATTTTCATTCAGTAAAATAATAATAACAATGTCGAAAAATTATTTTCAATGTACACTCAATTCGTAATGAATGTTTGTAATAATTGAAAATCAGCCCGGACGTAACACAATAATGGTGAATAAGTAGTCAGCCAATAAACCTAGAAAAAAAAATGACGAAAATTGAGAATATTTCGTTACAAAATATCCAGGTCGCATACAAAAATGTTTCTGCTGTTACTGTTGAATGAAATAGGTGCCTTTATACATATGGTGTACATGGATTTTACATGTACACGATTTTTCACACATTCGGTGTTTTCATCGTTGGGAAGGCAGCGAAATATCGAGTGTCAATATTTTAAAGGCATAATGGAGCCACCGGCTGTCCCCGACAAACCGTAGGTGGTGAATCGAAAGTGCACTTCTACGAGCCCAGCCAGTAGTCGAGTCGCGCCGAGTGCTGGGTTCAACCAGCGACCCTCGCCAACCTCTCGACTATGCCATTGACCAAAGTGCGCCGGTCGACCTTTTCCTCTTTCGGAACCAGCCTTCTGTTTCCATTTTTTTTTTCCCGCCCCTTTTATCTATAGTAAACTATAGGAGACTATATAATGTAATCTTCACTCTCTGTTCTTTTGCCGTAACTATCGCACTCGCGGATACAAGTATTCTCATTTAAATATTTAAGCTAGAAAAAGTTCCTAGCTTCTTAGTCTTATCTATTCGTATTTTAGAATAATTTTTCTACGCTCCTCTGTTGACTGAACTCTCGGACATATCAACTACCAGAGGGCACTGTTTGACCTATTTCTCTCTCAGAAACGTACCGCGCTATCCTGTTTCAATTTTTTATTATTATATTTCTTTTAGTACACGATAGAATACTATATATGCATCATTCGCCCTTGGATACTTGTATCCTCGTTAAAAACTTTGGCTCCAACAAACGAAAAAGTTGCACTTTTGTCTGCTATAATTATGCTTTTTGTCATACAATACTTTGTATTTTGTAGGATTTTTTACGAGTTGGATGTTGGTTAAACTCAGTAACTCTCGCTCGCCTCTCGACTATGCTATTGACCGGAGTGCGTCGGTCGACCTTTTTCTCTTTCAAAACCAGCCCTCGACCCCCTTTTATTTTTTTTTGTACGCTACATAATGTAATTGTGATTCCTGGTTTTTTCGCTGCATTGTTTGTACTCGGATACCGGTATTTACATATTTTTAACCCTGAAAGGGAAAACGCATTGCAAATTTTTTTAATGAGATGATGCAGATCGTCATACTATTGTCCATTTTTGAAGTTCTTTATACATAGAAATATACTTTCGTCAAAGTTTTAGATCTTTTCTACGGTTCTTAGCTAAGCGATAGTAGGTCACGCAGAATTGTGAAATATCTCTGCAAGGTTCTCGACTCTCTACTGGCAACGGCAACGTGATATTTATGATATCTTACGAGCACTTCGAGTGGGTAAAATATGCCTTACGGAAAAATGTGTCAAGCCGCATGTCACACACTATATTTGCAGATTAGGATGCATTCGCATAAAGCGGTGTCGTCAAAATACGAGGTTTTTAACCTCCCCGACCCATGTTTTGGAAAAAAGCCACATTTTGCGCCCTCGTGGCTTGAACCTCACATTTGAACATACATCTCGCACGGGAAAAAAACCCTAAGTACGTTTCCTTGAGTGTAGGAAAGAGAGGAACGCGATCATTCGTTTCACAATCTTTTTCCATTATCCGTACACAGGAACGCCGATGATGCTGCTCTTGGTATTCTCAGCACGTAACTGTCTGAACGCGATAACACGTACCTCGATAAATTGCAATACACACACAAAGAGAAGATTAAAAACATTTTATCACAATTTATTACAGTTAAAAGAAAAATCGGTGCGACGGTTCACTGTTCCATAAAATAAAAATGAAAATTGAAGCATCGAACTCATTTCAGACGTTGCACATGAAAAAAAAAATGACAATGATTACACGAAGAGGAGATGAAAAAACTTATCACAATCAATTACACTTGAGAGAAAAAACGGGACGACCGTTTATTATTTATGAAATATGTAAAAAAAAATAATCTGCGTTTCTAACTTATTATAGAGGTTAATACTAAAGGTAGAGAGGGAGGAAGATGTACATCAGTAATAAACTGAGATAGTTGCCGTGTATACAGTGACGCAAGAGCAAGTATTTGATTTAGCAGATCGAGTTTGCGTAGCTATCGCACAGCGACGTTGCGCGAATTCATTACTGGCGTCAAAGCTCAGAGACACTCCTGTCGAGTCTCGAGTCCACGTTCAAGAATTAACGGAGATGTTCTAGCGTACGTACTTCTAGAAGCACTTCAACTATTGCGAATGTAGGTATGACTATTCAATTGGAAGGCGTTCTGTCCAAATTGCGATAGAACCAGTAAATACCTGCCTCTGTATACCACAAATAAGTATTGCAGTTACTTCACTTACCTTGAATACTTAAAATTTTTATGAACAATGAATAATAATAAAAATATAAAAAAAATTAAATGAGAGAAAAATATATATGAAACTTGGTTATTAATTATCTCTACTTCAATGAAACTCCTTGGGTGTATAACGACCGAATATTATTTCCCGAGTATAAAAGCAGATAAAACCTAAAAAAAATTCTCATTATACCGAAGGTACGTAGTGCTGAAATAGGATGTCGGTATCCTTCTTAGCGACACTCTGCTAGTCTCGCATTAAGTGCATTACTTATGCATAAACTTACAACATGGCTCGTCTCCTGGTTTAAGGAGACTTCCGTGCATGGTTTGACGTACGTGCTGCATGATGAGCAAGACTTGAGGTGACTCGTCCACAATGTAACCCAACACGTAGTGCCTACGTACCGTGCAATCTATGGTTACACGTCATAAATGCGAAGCACGTGTAGCCTACGAAGTCCAGACACGCCAGCAAAGCTGGGACGACTATCTGTAGAACGTACTGCAGAGCCAGAGAGCCACCATCACCAGCGCTCGTCTCATCTGTTTTCTTCATCCTCGTTTTCTTTCTCGTTCTCTTTCTCCCAGTTTTCATCCCCATTCTTTTTTTGTTCTTTTCCTTTTTTTTTCCGCTGGCCGCGAAGGGAGCGAGCACTTTTACGAGGCAGGCTCCCCTTTTTCACACTTATTTCGCGGTTGGCACTCTCTTTCTCTTTCTGGTTCTCTCTTATATATTCTCAGGCCATGCGTTTTCCTCCGCGACGACGCGGTCGTGCTCGCTCGTCTGCAAGCTCGGCCGTCACCACGAAAACCCACACCCTGGTGCACCCAACCACCGGAAGAACCAGATGTGCTGGTTGTGCAAGCGCAAAGCCAAAAGGAGTGCACGTATACACGACAAACGCGACGCTCTCGACGCAAACGTTTCTTTTGAAAAAGAACAGTGGCCCGAGGAGGACCTAGATATATATACGTGGAGCTCATTCAACGTTGTCTCTTGGCGAAAATACTGAAATATCTCGGTGAATATATGTGTTTCTGTAGTTCCACTATTAACCGTGCCAACCGATAGCAACGTTAATATTAACGACGTTTCTGACGAATCTATTCAAAGCCAAAAATGATATTTGATTCTCTCTTCAGAACTAATGAAATTTCGTTGGCTATTCGAGACTGATGCAATTCCGTTGGGTATTCAAAACTAATGAAATTTCGTTGGCTATTCATGACCGATGAGATTTGTTTTTGAGCAGTGACATCCGACAGCATGATATCAAAATGATTGGTGTCAAACTTCTCACGGAGAATTTCCCATGAATTTACGTAACGGCGTTTAGCGTTTTTCGGGGAAAACGTAACATTTTTACTCATGAATTATCACGAAAAACATAATTTCTCATATCGTATGAAGGGTAATATTCACTGAACATAGCAGACAAAGCTTCCCCTGAGTGGTACCACCGTGAAATATAGATGAAATAAAACGTTAAGAATTTTGCTATCCAAGGGGAAAAAAGGACCAAACATGATGCAAACTCGGATACATCGTGTAATATGGAAGGTGGGGTGTAAAGAAGGGCCGCCCGAGGTTCGCGGTGTTATCCTCCATGTATCCCCGGCATGAAATTTTCCACGAAGAGCTAAACAACCACTACCGTCGTAATATACAGCTCGGAGGATAGGTATTAAGCCCTGACGATCCCGTCGCAGAGGATGACCCTTCAGGAAGCAAGAGGGATTAGAAACTCAATTAAGCTAAAAGGCATCTGAGCGAACAGGGCCCCATTCCCTTTGGCCGCCTTATTCATCCTTCGCGCTTATTCGCCAGTGAATTTGTATGAACGAATTTCGTTTCACGGTCGCGCGAGTCGACGTAAATACCGAAGGGGTATCATCCCAAAAGGGATGTTGGATGGTCGGCAGTAAACTGGCTGCTTCGCTGCTCGTGCAGTATGTGAGGTTCACGGTGTGTGGCGTCACTCCCGGACTTGCCAACCGGGCACAATCGCCTCACCGTTTCGCCAGCCATCAATTATCCATTGTATTCAGCCCATGGGAAACCCACTGCCGACGTTCCTATCAACTTACGGGCCTCCCAAGCACCGCTCTGGCTCAATTCTGCCGGGTTGACTATAAACGACGCTTCCTACTAGTGTATGACCCTAGCGAATAGCCCACCGTTCACCAACCTCATCCGAACTGCATTGTCCAGTGGTACGATTCTCATATGCCAGTTCTCCAGCGGCAAGAGGTGTCACACTTCAAACGGCCAAAAATAATTAGTTGTTCTAACCAACTCGCATTGTTAAATACGCGCTAGGCGAACGAATTGGTTATATCAGCAATCAATTGGTCGAGGCAATGAATTAGTTAATTCTTGCTCCAATTAAACACTTGTTAACTGAGGAATTTGCCGACACATTCAACTATGATTGATTGAATTCCTTTTTAGAGCCTACCTCACCAGGTCTGGTCATTAACATTTTATTTCCGCGGATAATAACGAGAAATCGGAAATAGTTATGAATTTAACGAGATGGAATTAATTAATTCATTACATGGCTTATGACATTACATTTTTTTTTCATTACTAACGAGTATAACAACCGAATGGAAGGGGTATTAGAGCTTTGCACAATTTTGTCGTTGTACCTGAAAGTGGAGCAAAACAGCCAATTAACTTG
This sequence comes from Tromatobia lineatoria, assembly GCA_949699805.1. Classification (NCBI taxonomy): domain Eukaryota; kingdom Metazoa; phylum Arthropoda; class Insecta; order Hymenoptera; family Ichneumonidae; genus Tromatobia; species Tromatobia lineatoria. The sequence continues at coordinate 1,279,323 of OX453045.1, forward strand.
ACGGGATAACTAGCAAGTTATTTTGTTTCGCAAGTTTCGTACTTCGCATAATCATGCAGAAAGAGACTATATCCAGGACGCTGATAAAGGTTCCGCTGGAATGTATGACAGTTTAACAAATTAATTTGTCTGCTATTTCGCTTGTTGGAACCAAAAAAAAATGGAGACATTTGTAATTTCAGTTTATTTCGGATTAATACATAAATTGCTTTGTACGACCAGGGGATACGACAAGGTTGAAAGCGAAAGTTCATGTTTCTATTTTTCTGCGGATTTTATACTTCAAACTCACTAGTCGCGTTAGCCTTCGATGTAACGAGTCTTTCGGATTATAGCGAGAAACCGTGTATCCCCAAAAGTATATATGTACCTTTGGTACATGGTATACTGGTACACCGAGGACCAGTGAGGCGCAGAGGAGGTACATTCGGTAGGCAAAACCACCCACCCCTTCTCATCCCTTGCACGTTCACGTGTGGGATTGCGTTTCTAGCCGGTTTGTGTCTGCTCGGTGCATGTCTACTTGCTCTGTCTTTCCAACTCCATCCTCGATTCGGCCTTGCGGTGCACCCACTTTCCTCATTCCCAGTAGAGGAAAAGAGAGAGGCAGAACCACGGAGTGAAAGAGGGAAAGAGAGGGCGTAGGGCAGAGCACGAGAGCGCCCGGCTTTACCGGGATATCTCACGACACGTTTACGTTATAGTACAAGTTTGGTTATCTGTATTTATCGTTCATTTCGTCGTCCCAATTCCTTCTCGCGCGCTTTACCCATTCCCAGAGCATGCAAAATGCTAGGCTGCATCTAGAGAGCGACAGGATTACACGAGAGAGCTGTGTGACTCTTCGTTCCCCCCGGATCCATTTGCTTGTTACATGCCCAAGTCCATTTGTGCAATTTCTCTCGAAACATGACGCAAAGACTATATATTCCAACTCTCTCTCTTTCTCTCTCTGCGATTCCAGGCTAACGAAAAATACACCGAGTTATACCACTAATTTTGTTTTTCAGTCCTCAAGCGGTGTTTACTTTTTTAGTTGGTGTAGCCAGTAAAATATTGGCCCGGAACAGTGTCCCTAATAACAGAGTACATGGTTCCAATTCTTCGTACCATTCCGTACCATACGGAGCTTCGTCAGAGGTCGGAAAGTACCATCTCCCAATTTTCACAGAAGCCTCAAGCCGAATCGATGACGCCAACACCTGCTGACTATTTCCCTTATCCCTCTGGCCATTCAACGATGCGGTTGCGAGGGTTCCACACCACTTCCGGACGTCTCTCGGGTAAGTGGATTGCCAGGATAGAAGCGACTGAAACACCCGGCCAAACCCGCCCGGAGACGGCTTTGGCTCGTATGTTCTTCAAGGTATCACCGTCTTCTGCTTGTCATGCTTCTTATCTTTTTTTTTCTTGCCCAGTGGAAACTCCTTCCTTCATGTCTCTCTGCTCTCAACTTCAGACACCGGAACATCGCGCGTCTGATTTTCTCGTACATTGCTGAATAGCCGTAGGTACGACTGGGGAAATGCTCAGAGAGGCTCCCTTTGACAGGACTGCATTCTCTGTTCTGTCTATCTGATGTAGATACTCGGAATACATATCCAACAGCACACACGGAGCTTCACTCATTGCTGACGTTTCTGCGTTCAACTCTCCTGGCGCATCAGCAACGCTCAAGAGCATTTATGCCAGTCGGATAATCTTGTTTATAACCCCCCATGCCATGTTTAGTCATTGCCGGACTGGCAGTGACTAGCAGACTTCCCGTTGGTTTCTATTGGGTGATAAGAGATGTGTGCACATGCGATGTTATCGCACAGCGAGTGTATTTCAGTGGCTAAGGACTCGATCATTTTCACGGTTCTAACCGCAAGCATAAATACACACACCGAACTTTAAGCTCTTGTAAAGGATACCGTACATTCAGGGATATTATACGGTGTAATATCAAATGCAAGAGAGAGAGTTGCACGGAATTTAATATGCTATGCTCAAGAACTTGAATAAACAGAGATCAAAGGTGAGAAAAACAAAATGAAGGACAATTTCAGCCCTGTTCACGATATTCGAACGAAAGCTGGTCCTTGAATTTTTTCAATATTCTTTTTTTGTTTTTCATTCGCTGGGGATTTCTATATTGAAAATGGGCAAATAATTAACAGTTCCTTATGCTATTCATAAAAAAATCTAGGAACTAAAGCATTAACTATGTATTAATTACGGAACGGAAATTTCCTCAGCTTTGCAAATCCGAAATAAGTGAAGCTAGCACGAGTCACGTGACTTTATAATAAAATTGACCGAAATCAGACTATATGTTGTCGTGGCGCTCACGGTGTTATCATACAGGGTTGCGCAAAAAAAAGATCAACCGGAAGTTTACCCAACAACCACAAAAAACGGTAACGTTTTTGTTTCCTCTTTGGGCCACCGGATGTAAGCACACGAATTCCTATCTCAATCTGCCGTCCTTCCCATTCGCTTTCACAGGGTTTCGATAAAATTGGGTTATTCCACAAAGAACGTTGAGCCTCTTCCTCTGTTGGTCTTTCTCCGTTGGTAGTTCGAAGAGTAAGCCACCGCGCATGCGAGAAGGAAAAGCAGGAGAGAAAAGCCGAGTAGAAAGTTCTCTCGTTCGCCGCAATCTTTGTCCCGGAGGAATCGAAAGGCTGGTGCAATATCAGTCCGGGCCAGCGCCAAGCCAGCATCTTCCTTTGCTTCAGCCCTTGATTCTCCTAGCCTCCTTTCGCCAACGACAAACCGTTTGAAAATTCATCCAATAAGCGAACTGAGGGCAGAGCTACATTTTTCATTAGCATTGTTTCGTCAATGCTACGGCGAGCTTTCCACTGTATGTTTTTCCCTCACTAGCCGAGTCCTTCTCGTCATTCCCACGGGTTTCCTTTTTTCAGCCCGTTGAAATTACTGGTTAGCGACATTTATTTCCTTTCCTGTTGGAACAGTCCCTATTTATGAGAATGCCAATAGAAAGCGGAAGTAGCACAGGGATCAAGATAGCTTACCGAAGTGTTTTTCACGCATGCAGGTTTTAAATTCTACCGTTCAGTAATGAATTTGTTTTGTTCGTTTCGGAATCAAAGACGTTGCATTGAGCCTGAAATAATTTTTCTCCAAGATTGTTATTTGTATAATATATAATGTATCTGTTAAGTTATATAGAACGCAAATCGGGCTCGCCCAAAGCACTACGAGAAGAGATATCTCTCTGGATAAAGTCATTGGCTGGATTTGCGCTGGATTCAACGATCCAGATTTTTCACTAAAAGTTTCCTATCTCCGAAAACGCTTTATAACAACAGACCAGCGATGCTGGTCGATCATTTTGCATCAAAGCCTGCCTACATTCACGTCTTCTTCGCACCAACAATTTTGTTTGCGTAGTGCATATCCGATAATCGGAGAAAAAAGCGCTTCCTTGTGGATGTTCCATAGATCTCCAATATTGAGCTGGTCACTGGAACGTGCGGAAATGGATGTGAAGCTGGGATGCGTAAAAATCGGTACTCTCGATGTACTATTCAGGAAAAGCTGAATGCAACGTTTGGTGTCGATTGTCGCATGTATCGTATTGCACGCTGGCACTTGAAGCGTCCGTCCGCTATTTTCCTGTTTCTGTCAAGTTTACGTAAATGGTCCTTAAGCTACCGTGCGATAACGCGCTATCCGATGGAGCATAACTGAAGGTTCCAAAACAAAGAGACCGTGCGAGACGAGAGGAAGAGTAGCACCTGGTGAAGGGAAGTAGGAGGGTTGAAAAGTGGTGGTGTAAAGTAACGTGCCTATGTTGGAGTAGAAAGCCTTGGTTATTTCTCTTCTTTGCACTTCTCCGTCTCTCACGCTCTTCCAGGGACATTGGAGGTCGTCGGTGGCGAGCTGAAAGGACGTCCGGAATATCTCCCCTGCGCTCAACCGGCTCTCGACAAAGTGGAATATTCATTCTGCTTAGCCGACACTAGGCTCTCCGTCGAAAATAGGATCTGGGATCAAGTCTGGCAGCGTGACGTTGCCGAGCGCTCTGCCTCCCTGGGTTTCGGGAATAATCCTCCAGTTGGCTTCTGGCAGCTGGCCTCTCCTATATACTTCCAGTCTTTTCGGCTCTCGATAGTTGTATTGCTCGGAATCACAGATTCGCCGCCCGCTCACTCCTGAAGAGCTTAAGAATCCGGATAAAACTAGGAAACGGCCTTTCGATAAAAAACGTCTGTAGTCTACTCATTGGAATTCATTCAACTGGGAACAGGATCGGTTTGGTCTCGTGTTGATTACCTTGGAGGGTGTTCAACAATCCATTTTCAATTTGACTGTATTAACAAAATATAAGTGACGATGCCTTACCTTTATTCTTCCTCAGAAAGGGTGCCTCATTTTTTTATTAGCGTCAGAGGGGTTGTAAGATCCTTTCCTGGAAGCGGCATCGCCATTTTTTAACAAATGGCAACCGTGCGCGGTATATCCCTCTTGGTGAAATTAACTGTATCTGAACCCTAAGACGTTCAGGATATATAAGGAGCTGGGGACCATCCATCATCTGGATGGAGTACGTTTGTACTGTTTGACGGGTAGCGCGGACGCGTTGGCTTTAGCGGCTGGGAAAAAGTGATGTTAATGCGTACATCGCCCAACTCATCGTGCATATGATGGATATGGCCAAGAGAACTCGATCAGTGAAGCGCTATAGATAAGTGTCAGATTATGTCGGAGACATTTATGGATAATATAGAAGGTGATAATGTTTTCTAAAAAAATAACCAGGTGCCTCACTTTCTCCGATATGATTAACTCGACCTTGAGCTTTTTTCCCCCGATATCGAATTTTAGTCATCACTGTCATTCTCAAGTCGTATATTCCATCGACGAAAACACCTTTCTCGACAATTTTTACATAAATTTTGAAGAAAGTCACTTAATCGATTCTGATTCTAGAACTCACGTTTCGAACCTCGAATGTTTTCTGTTCCCAAGAAATATCGAATCTTGGTCTTTACTGTGCCCCATATTGCCCAAGCAAACGTTCAAAAAGTAAATTGTCTTAATGAAAGTTAAAAAATTCGACGATATAACAGAAATCCTAATTAATACACTGTTATCGGCAATGGAATGGAATACAAATTGCGTATATGCAAGATAATTCACAAAGCGGGAATCAAGAAGAGAAAAGTTTGAGGAACCGCAAATACGTGTATACAAATTCCACAGTGAGACCGCGACTTGTGCTTCTGTGCTACTGCCTTTTTATGAGGGTCTCGTTAAAAGCTCGGGAAATGCACTAAAAGGGAGAAGATGGCGGCGGCGGTGGGCGCGTGAGGGTCGCAAAGGAAGAAAGGGTCTCTGCGTCGTGGCTCTCGGGATAGCTGCAGGTGTTGTTTAAAGAGTTTAAAAAAAAGAGCTGAAGGAGCTCGGGGTAGCCATGTGTACTGCTTAATGGCCGGGGTGCGGTGAATCGCGTCAAGCGGTTAGGTACGCTGAGTCCGGAATGAGAAGGGTAAGCCCGAAGGAAGGTCTGTACAAGGAGATTGTTCTGTGAGAAGAAAACGGAGAAGGTAAAAAGGTAGCGAAGCGGAATGTGAAAAAGAAAGGAGGGAAACAGGAGTGTTACCCACGAGCGGGAAGTTTTCACCGAAAGTGGTGAAAATGTCTGGTAAACCATGGATAAATAGAGCGTGATCAAGTTCAAGCCCTCTTGAGAATTAACGCTGCGAATTTTAGAACGAAACGAGCCAGCTTCCACCGATAATTAAATTTCGGTTGTAGAAATTGCGAATTACTATGGGGCTTCTTGATTCACGAAACAACGATGTTATTAGAGCATTCCGGAAAAGTGGAAGGAAGAAGTAGGAATTTGCTAAAACGAAGGGCGCTTCATCACAGTTAAACATCTTGGATCATTTAAAAAACGATACCCTGTCTAACAGAGGACAGATTTTGGGAACTTTAATATAACGCGTTCTTCGCTAATCCACGTACTTTTTTCTGAATCTTTCTGAAAATCTTAAGTGTCTCAATTTTGATTATTATACATACTTATTCACGTCCATTTTTTTAGATTTTAAATCGCAAAAATGTATCCCTTCTTTTTCTTGCTCATTCATATCATTCCACACGTTCCTGTATTTAACTCAAAGTTCCAATATAATAAAATACACAAATATTATTCATAATTTGATTAATTATTTTATTGAATAGAAATCAATCGTTGCCTTTTTACTGAAGATAAGAAAACATGGAAATGATACTCTAAATAGATTTCTTGGTCAATTATTGTATGTATGTCATATACCATCGGTTAGGCAAAAAGTGACTAAAGTGACGGGGAATGCCGCATGTGTCGTATATATATGTGTGGGATTTTGCTGGAGGCAAGTGGTAAGGAGCGTAAGACTCTCTTCCCTTCCCCATTCCTCTCTACCCGCCCTATCTCTCACTGGACGAGAGGGAACCTCTAGGGTTGGAAATCTCGTAGCCTAATGAGTTTTTGCGCATAATACGCTCAATTTACCGACAGCAGCAGCAACGCTGGGAGCACAACTAGTGGAACCAGAACCACGAGCACCAGGAGCATCTACCCCACTAATCAGCGAGTCGCTTGCTCCTCTCGTTCCGCACTCAACGAGAAGCAGGAGCAGAGAGAAGATCAGCAAGCAGCACAGCTTGCTCTTCCTGGGCTCGCTCTCATAGTTCATCTACTCGTCGTCGTTCTCCACTTCTTGGTTCCAGAATCATCCGAGCTTTGCTCGATCCGACGAGATAGCCTTCCATGACTATCTCGTCGATTGGACTCTGAAGCGGCTAAAGTATCGGCACCAACGATGCTACTGAAAGATCGATATTGCGTGCTGGTGGTTCACGTCGTTTCCAGGAATGGTCGAGCGTTCAATAGAGTTCTATTTAATCTATCTGTTTGGATATCGCTGGATATGATTTATATCAAACAATCGACTATTTCTATCTTCACAATGAAACTTCTTGAGAGCATAACGTTTCTTCTCGCTCCAATAAAAGATTAATTAATTGAATATTGGTGAGCAGTCTTGAAACGTTATTTGAAAATAAATTATTCACCCAATATTGTTTTCACGTCACTGACAGATCAGAAAAATTCATTTATCAACGTATTGAAAATAAAAGTCAGCAGATTTTGACTAAATCATCGGTACTGTAACGAATTTCATCAAGTTCAAATTAAACAAAAAAAAATTGTACTAAAGTTACACTGTAAGAAAAAAAATGTATGAACTATATTGAGGGTCTGATATTAATCTAGTAGACAGAAGACTCATAAGTCTTCTGTAAATAAAAAGAGAAATAAGACTAAAGCACTTTTATATTTCCATCTCCACTGAAAGATAATTGATACTTGAGTCTTCTTAAAGGCGATCTAGGCTTAGCATAACGTTTCTCTAATATCTCCTTTGTTTTAAAAATGGATGGGTCAAAGCACCAGGAGTTACAAGACGATATCTTTACAACCAGAGAAGCAGAAGTAGAGAGAAGATCGACAAACGGCCTAGTACTTTTCCTGGGTTCGCTTTCATAGTTCATCTACTCGCCCTCGTTCTCCTCTTCTCAGTTTCATGATCACCCTTCAGAGCTGTGCCCTTCTATGGCTATCCCGTCGATTGGACTCTGAAGCGGCTAAAGCAGCGGAACCGGCGATGCTACAGAAAGATCGATAATGCGTGCTCGTGGTTCTCGTCGTTGCCAGGAATGTTCTAGCTTCCGGTGACTGCGCTCGATGCCCTCTGCTCTCGCTGATCAACGATCGTCAGTCGACGAGGATCTGCAGAAGGGAAGGAGGAGGAGTCGACTGAAAAAAAAACTCGACGATCGATATCTCTCTATAGAACGACGAGTCGGATAGAGTCATACTGGTTGCTTTCATTGCCTGTCCCTATGCCCTACAGGTTGTGATGCTGCGTTATTTTATGTGTTACAGACTTTCAGCGCTTTTGAGGATGGAATTAATGACTTTTTTCGACTGCAATGTGATATCAAGATCTCATCCGATGGTCAATTTTCTACTGAGTTCAAATATAAATACTGAAAATATTTATTTTTCAGTGTAAACAAATTTTTATTTATTTCTCGACTTTCAATATTTCTGTAAACTTTAATATTTAACATTTTTAATGACGAGAATACAAAGCAAACCATAGTACATCGCCACCTCATTATTGTTCGTTCTTTACAAAGCTTCATCTGTGCGAAAGCAAGAATCAATGGATAAAAACTTCCACATAGAAGCTTTGTAAAAAGTGAAAAATAATGATGATGAAATCTACAAGATTTAATTTTCTCTCGTCATTTATCCACCGAGAAACGACTCGAGAACTTTGAATACCTTTGAAAACTAAAGAAAAAAGGGACAGCAACCTTTACAGTCCTCATCAGTTCATGCATCGATGCTCCGTCGTTCTAGTTTCTGCTGCCCTTTGACTCGAGCGACTGTTCTAATTTGGGAGCGAGAGAAATAAGTAGCAACAAAAACGAAAAAAAAAAAAACACGACGCTATCGGGAACGCTTGGTTGATGGGTGGAAACCTTAGGAAGCAGATAAAGCAGTTCCTGTTCAGAGTTCTGCGCGAAACCGAGAGGAAATGCAGTATACTCGGTCTCTACAACTCCATAGTTGAAACGGCAAAAGCGAGTTACGATTTTGACTAATGCCAGTAATAATATCCCCGCTAAAGTGAGGCGATTGCGGGCTTGTATACGTGGAACTTTCGAGACTTGTGGTGGAACGTTTTACGACTTGGTTCCGTTTCAAATTTAACGAAGATCGCTTCAGCCCCGAGCTGTTGGCGCGAAGGGCAAGGCGCAACTCCACAAATCCGAGCTATAAAATGTGCAAGGTGAGAGCCCGACCCGCCCTGAATTTCAAGACAACCAACTTAAGTGCATCCTACAAATAATCTGTAATTTCCGTTAAGAGTAATTTAACAAATGTTTTTTTCTTCAGGTTCTCGATAAAAATCATTTTACGGTGCACGACAAAAGCCCAAAAAAATTCAATCGTTCATTACATTAAATACTTTAATGAAATATTAATAAAATATATTTGTTGAAATGAAGACATCGTTTGGATTGTGGTAGGCACACACAGTACGAGGCACGTATGACAGACACGACTCTCGAAAGCACATAAGCAGATATATAAAACGCAGTGGGACGAGTGAGCGAGGTTTACAGCTGCGGCGAGCTTTTAATTCAAAATTAAGGTCCCTCGGTAACTGGCTGAAAGAAGCGAAAAGCGAGAACTTCGAGAGCAACCCCGAACATGAGCTTGCTGCCCTCTCCCCTCTACAATCCGCCCCTTTGCACCCGCCCCCTACACTACCGAGCTTTCGTGCAAATTCACGCTCGAAATTAAGAGTCCTCCTGTAATTTTCCGAGCATATTATGAGCGCCTCGCTACCCGCTGTATTCTCTCGATGAAATCCAGGCTGTTAGTCTTAGTTGCGGCTACTTGCCGCAGTCTCGCTGCGAGCGCTTCTCTGCTGCACCGGGAAGCTACCTTATTTCTCAAATAAAACGCTTTTTACAGTGAGGCTTTAGTGGATTGTGAAGACTGGAGCAATTCTGCACATCTAACAATGGGAGTCAACCTTGTTATCAAAGTCTACAAATTATATGAAAACTTCTCTCATTCTATCTTTCCTGTGAAATTAGAAGTAACTTCTTCAGCTCTATTTGATCTTGCCATTTGGATATCGCTTGATACTAATTTACATAAACCAATCGATTATATCGATCATCTTAATGAACATTCTTAGAAGCATAACATTTTGTCTTCTGCCAACAAAATAATTCAGTTCATTAGTTATTGGTGAGCAGCCTTAAAACATCATTGGAAAATAATTTCCTCTCCAAATCTTGTTTTCACGTCATTGACTAATCAAAAAACCTCATTTATCAGTATATTGAATACACGGGTCGGGAGATTTTTAGATTAGAAATATTGTACAACGTACATCTACTCCAGTCAATAAGCACAGAATTTTAGCTTATACAATGACCTTATCTTTTTTCAGCTGCACTGAAAAAAACATGTCTTTAAGGCTCCTTGAATACGATCTAAACTTATCATTAAATAAGATAAAATGTCCGTGATGCTCCCTATTTTTAAAAAATGAATATAAGTCATGGCTCGAGAGTATAAAGAAAATCTTGACAACCAGCAGCAGAAACGTCCAAGGTATTATAAATCGATAGACAAATCTATGTATTTCAGGGTCCGATAGATTGACGAACGCTTTTCTTATCCCGCAGCGGTTTAGTACGTGTCCGACGATATATCTATAGAGCTCCCAAGAGAATGTAGAGACAGGAGAAAGAGGCGAGGAAAATCTTGAATACGAGAGCCGAAGAGAAAACGACGAGAATACCAAATAGACATTCGAATACCGTTTGCGGCTTGGCACACTGACCCTTGCAGTCGATGCTCGTTTCCGCAAGCGCAGACACGGGCTTTCCTCCCTTAACATTCACCCCTTTCCCTCCCCTCCCGTCTTGTTTTCTGCATCACGTACCCATAGCACCCCTCCCACAGTCGCCTATTTAATTTTTTTTTCTTTTTATGCTTTTATGCGATTCGTCCCCCACGTTGCGGTCTCACAGCTTTCGAATTCTCAAGGGGCAACTCTACAGAAGCTCAATGTATACTACTCTGTCAGTGTATATATCTATAGAAAATCTTCTTGTCCTCGTTCGCACAAGCGCGGACGTTTAGAAGCGAACGATGCACGCAAAATAGAGTCTCGTAAAACTTCCACCCCCTTCACGTTCCTTTACTACTTGCTGCTGTTGCCGCTCTACGTCCAACAGTTAAAGGGACCAAAATTTGCATCTGGAAATTCACGTCGTTGCCCGGCTTCCTCGACGACCTCGTACAGACGATGCCTCGATAGCTGTATACGGTATTAGACTCTGCTGCAAGTCAAGCCGATTTACTCCACACGAGACGAGAGGGACGAATCCGGGACGGACGAGTATGCACATCTCGACACGAGGTTTGTTCCGCAGATGCACTCGAGTGCACTCTCGCGTATCGCGCATGAGACCTAGCGACAGAACTGTAGTCCCTACCGTGTAATTCCTATATATATATATATATATATATGTTGCTGCCAGTGGCTCTCGAAAATATAATCAAAGTCAGCTCACACTACACTGTGTTTTGCGAATATCAACTGCAGGGTGCTTGAAAAAGGAGAACGGTATCAAGTGGGCGATGAGGATTTATCTCAAGTAACAGAAAATTGAGATTTTCATGACCTTTCACGGATATTGACGAAAACGGTTTAACTCCATTTATTTTTTCAGAACAGTAAGTTTTGCAAGCAATAAAAAAATACTAGGCACATGATAAAGAATATACCTCGAATCTTTTCTCCAAAACAAACAGCAATAATAACCTTACAATAATTTTTACATTGGGTGAAACTTAATTTCTATTAAGTTAAGTGGTCATCAGTTGTAAACGAAAATTGAGGTTGCTAGACACGAGATTCCGAGCACGTGACCAGGAATCCACGTAGAAGATCTGATTCTCGAAGCTAATACCGATATCCTGGTATACCCGAGAATAACTGGATCAATGTTCCGTGTATAATATACTTTGTTCCTTCGAGAGATGGTGTTGGGTGAATTCTAAGGTCACAGCAGTTCAACGCATGTCTTATTCTGTTGAGAAGAGATCGATAACACAGCGAAGAAACACACACAGCATGATACGGTACAGCGACCCCGAGAAATGAGTTTCTTAAGATCATATTATATAACAAAATCTTGAGAACAATCGTACGCTCAGACTCGCAGTAGAAACAACAGGAAAACCCATGAAAATTGTCGAAGGTAACTCAATTATAACTAATCCCATGGTCTACACGCTGAAGAGAAAAAACTACACTCAAGACGATTAATTTATTTATGTATCCGTAAAAGGTATTGACAAAATTGAACAACTATACAAAACTAGTCTCCAAATTCGCAACAGAAAAAAAATAAGTAAAAAATAATTTTACTAGCTGTGGATCATATTTCAGAAATAAAAACAAATTAGCGAATCGGTTACAATTTTTTTAAATTCGTACTTAGCTCCTCAACCTGCCGATAATTCCATTGCTGCAGAGTTGCTAACTTACCTTGAAGACGTAAGGAAAGAGCGATCGGGTTAAGGTGTGTCCACAGATTTAAGTAACGGAAAACGCCCCGTTTTTCGGATGTTAGGGGTGAACAGGAAGCGATGGGGAGTTGAAGCAGTCGATTTTCGCTGCGCCTTGGTCTGTCCTTTCGCTTGTCCGGTGAGAAAGATCCTAGTGTGTTCGTAGCATGTGTCGCAGCTGGACTGTGAGCTCACTCGTTCGGTCGCTCGCGGCTATCGGATTCGTCGCTTCTCCACAGCCATTCGTTTTTCACTCCACTCCAACCATTTATTTCTCGATCCCACGTACATATACGGGTTATATATATAGGTACTCTATCGGTATTGGAGTAACAACACTACAGAGAGTGGCGATCTCGGCCCGCACGAATAAACGACGAGGTGGAAAATAAGAGGACTGAAGTAAAAAGAGTCGGGAACGTGAAGTAACATCGCTTGGGAGCTGGTCCCTATTCTCGTAAGGCTACCTGCTGTACCGACAGGCCCCGAGCACAGTCCAACGGATGCGAAGACGGATGGGTTACCGATAGTCCAGAAGGTATATAGCGATGGGACCAGCGGAAGTGTGTCGCATCTGTCAGACTAACGGACTATGTCGATATCGTACGCTTAATCCTATTCGGTATTTTCACTCGAGGACATGTCCAGCTGCAGCACTTGAAAAAATGAATTTTTCAACTTACTTCCTTTAGAAATATATGTAAAAAAAAATAATATGCAAAGGAATTTAATTATAAATCAACGTTCGTAAAAGAGTCATTCCAAAGCTCTGACTGCAATCCTCATATAATATTTTCACGTAAAATATATGACATTATTCGTACATTCATATAATATTCTTGAAAGCGATCAACGGCAATGAAATGCGTAACAGATTTCATATGTTAGAAGTTTAAACGAACTCAATATCCGTTTTTCCATTCACGTGGAATATTGATAATATACATAACTAGTGAATATGTGTTATGAATACGAACAATAAAATCTATCCTCTCAACGAAATCACTTCCAAAAGAACATGAGAGTGTAACCGTATGTAATTTATCTACAACGTGCATTGATGTACACGCAATATAAGTTAACGTATGAGTCATTCATGTTGCATCTGCGCAATCCCCATAGAAATTGTTCTCTGTCAGCATTGTGATCATTGTGATTCCATGACGGTATTTGCATGAGAAATAACATATAGAGCCTTAACGGTGGAATGATGCGAGTTCGATTAACCATGGACGTGTTTAATCTGCATATTAGAAACTCTACATGCATATGGATCGACGATGTGTACCAACATGTATTGTAGCACACATAGGCAATGTTCTCGGAGGTACATGTCTCTACGGTATGCTCTATGCTCGAGCAATATAACAGAGAGCTAATCCTATATGGATTCGGTATACCACTGTAATCTGTATATAGGTTACTGTAGGTATATATCACGGAATTTAGGTCGTCGAGTGGGCCAGACGGAAATTTCGCACGAGCCGAGCCAGGACGCAAAACGATAATCCCCAATTAACGTGAAGCCGCGGATGAGTGTGGCGGAGCATTTAATTCGGGCTACTTTCGAGTGCATTCTTGCGCTCCCTGCATGCGTTCATTCGTCTCTTCTCACTCCAGCGCTTTTCCTCTCTTTTACCACCGTCAGGATATCACGTAAATTCCTCATAGAGTTAAAATCCAAGCACCAGTTTCAAACGAGATAGAAAGATCGATACAACGTACTTCGAATTTGTCACCGTCCGGATTCGCCATCTCCGCATTGGCTCCTCTCAACCCTCTAAACGCTGAGCTACCCATAATGATTAATGTAAGCTAAATTTTATAATTACTAGAATGCAATGCTGGTGATAAGCGCTGACTTAATTCGATTAATTGACAAATGAAAAAAAAACCGCAGATAGTTTGATCATGTATTTTAATAGGTGGATAATCTGATTTTTCACATACCTATAACTGGACGACGTGCTTCACAACGTTTTGGAATTCTGGTTCGTGAATGTAGCATATCATGCTATTAACATGAACGTGTTAACGAGATTAAAAACGTGCTTGCGATTCGATTGACTGTGGATTATAATCCAATTTAATTGTACAATGTTCAATCTTAATCAAAATGATATATGAAAAAAAAAAAACAAGCCCGTGTTCCGTCGTTTCCTCAATAGGATATATCAAACGAGCTGCCCCTCGTGATCAAGTTAAACGAAAAGAAACAACATGGACCATTTTTCTCCGCCTCATTTCATCCTCTCTATCCGCAATCCTTCTTTTGCTTGGTCTTACTATTTTACTGCACTCGCCGGTGTCGGGGTTCGCTGCACTTTTTCTCCATTGGACGCTCGAAAAACCAATAGTCGATTGGTACGAAACTTCGTATCGATGCCCGCAGAGTCTGAGCATTACTCCCGAGGGGGATGAAAAGAACAAGAGAGAGAAAGAGATTGTAAGAACCTTGACATTATCTTCTTGATATAGACATGGTCTCAATCTACCTCAGGTTCTTCGTTTCCACGCGTATGTGACTCATCGGGAGTTCATCTCCGGACTACCTTGAGCAGGGCTTTAAAGGAAAGCGAAATTTTCTTCTCTATCGTTCACGCAGCTAAAGTCTATCACTGAACTGACTATCTCTGTTATAGACTTGTACGATCTGCTTGAGAGGCTGAGCCGGATTTCCCAAATCTGTGACACGTGCACCGAATCAACTCCAACTCCATCTATCGACCAACGTGAATTCAACTCCTATATACTTATTCTCAACCTGTTGGCTTATTATCGATGCCGCAAAGTCCGTCAGCGATTACACCAGGAAATGGAGCGAGGGTGAAGAGCTGTCTGATCAGCAGCGAACGATGCTATTACGAACAGTATATCGTTGATGGGTCGTTAGCGAGTCATTCGATAATGATTCTTCGCACTACATGCATTACGTCTATCTCTCTCTATCACTTTATCTGGATGTACGACTTGCTTAGCGTTGAATTGGGAACACGCCACGTGTGCAGCCAAACCCGAAGTCTGATTCTGCAATTCCAGTGTGAATGAAGCTCGTAATCACGGCCTGCATTTACTGTAAATTCAATGCACCTTCGAGGGGTTAAGTAATGGGGTTCGATGAGAGCTTGTGCACGCAACCTGAACTCTTTGTACCGACGAGTATCAGATACAGGTTGTGTCGAAAATTTTGCTCTAAGAATACAATTTCAATTTGTCAATATTCAGCCCTTTACTTTTAAAAATTAAGTCATCCGATTTGACGATTGATTGATCGTAAACCTGTTATTCCGCATAGAAACAATGCGGAGTAGTTTTGTGTAATTCTTGTAGCTTTTAAAAATTCGCAAAAATGTAATGGCATCTTAAAAATCTGCCTAGCAAGTGTTATGAAAGCCGTCTTAGATGCATACATAAGATGCGTAGCCGGATAAACGACTTTGCGTTAAATCTATGCTCTTGTTTCGATGAACCAACGCTAAATTCATCGATAAATATCTGCAGATACGAAATAAGCGAGCCGATCGATCCAGCTCTTCGATCATTAATCTCAAGAACCAATTACTCGGGAGTATAATTACACGGCATAATTTGTACCGAGAGAAAGTGTATATAGGTACCTGTAGCGACGATGATGTTGCATCGCGCATACTGAGGAAGGGGAAGAAGCGATGGAAGCATTTCCTTGATCAGTAAGAGAAGTGTACAAGATCCTAGACGGCGATGAGGTGAAGCGAAGCGACTCAGAGGGAGAGTGCAACGTTGCTGGGAAATCGTCGACTCCCGAGGATATTGAAGGGCCATTAATGCCTCGAAACGCTCTAATGGGTAATAGTTAGCTATAGGGTGGCACCCCAGTCTCGTGTCTCTAGTCGTCTCATCCTTGGATGCCTCCGGCCCGTCAACTTCGAGAGCTTCCATCGTGATGGAAGCACGAGGCAACGAGCGAAGGGCTTGCGATGCAGGAAACGACGTTTAGGTACAGATGATCAGCTTTCTCCTTCCTGAGCTCAACTATATCCAACAAAACTATATAGCCATCGTATAATATTTAGTGCGTTTTCGATACCGTCGCTGCTGTATGATACACGACAGTTCAAGCGATTAAACACCTTTTGGAGGTTTCCAGGCCACCGGCGAGAGTGATCTTGAAAGAGCTTGTAACGTACTGCTCTCGATATCGGCTTTGACTTATTTATGGCTCTACCGGCCGGAAGCACAAAGTATACGTGATACGAGCTCTAAAGAACTTCTGGCTTCTGGGATATATGGCACAACGGAGTATTTTTCCAAGTCACTGATACAGAATTACCTTTGCCGAAACTTATCTCAGCCCCAGATAAAAGCAATCCTGTAAATATTTTGTGATTTCTAATTCATTTGAAAGATAACCGCGATTCCCACGGTAAAAGAGGATTCTATTTGTAACCTACAGTGAGACGAATTTGTGATCAATTGAAATGTACGTGTTTACGAACCTCGAAAATAAATATTAAAATCAAATTAGTTCAGTTCTTACTTTTTACTTTTTTTTTTTTTATCAAATAGGTAATTTTTATTGGGCGCTCCGGTGGAGAAGTGATTTTCATATCTGGAGAACCTATAAAAGTCTATAATTTTCAGGCATTCAAAAAATGTTGATCTTAGGGTGTAGGGGTCCTAGCTTAACAAATCTTACATTTCTGCCTGATTTCGAACTAAGCGTAATTATTGCATTCCATAAACGGAGCAATAGAAAAGCAGCAAGGACAGTTTCTCTCAATGGAATTTCTTCCGTAATGAATGGTATGCGACTGGGAGAAGTAAGAGACGAACAGTATGGAAAGGTAAATAAAAATAAAATAAGAATAATACGGCTCGACAGCGAAAAGTCTCGCCTTTCTCGACATACTTTCACAGCTGCTTTGTTGCTCAGAATCAAAGACGCCATATGTTTCAAATTCCATTAGATTTCACACTAGATGAGCTTGTAGATTCCAACGCACGTTCTCTACAGTCTGAATTCAAGCCATCAACGTTAACTATATTAACATTGAAACTAACGATTAGTTTGATAAGTTCATCATTCGTACACACACAAAAACGGAATAGATCGTAAGTATGATCTAGTTTTAGGAAAAAAATTAATTTCCTCAAAAATCCTAGGCACTTCTCCAAACTTCTAGCAGTTAACTTGGCAAACTCGTGAACCAAGGTTTAGCCGGAAGTTGCGGCAGAGGTGCATTTGGGATTGTAACAGTCAAGAAACGGTTAGTTGACGTTGGAACGGGGCAAGGGAGAGAAAATAGTGAGAGTTAGCCGAAGTAGCGTGGATGGCGAAGAGGGAGTCAGGGCGTTGTACTCGGTTGCTTGAAGTAGCGGGCCAACTATGGCAGTTTACATTGGCTGTATATCATAAATTACGGAAACATAAGCGGGTGGAGATATGATGGGCGTTGTGTACGTTACGCCTGGTCCCACTAACGTGAGAGTCAAGCCAGTGCATCTCAACAGAATGCACTGAATGCAGCACAGCATGGCTGGAGCACCAGACGAAGCAGACGATAGAAGATAGTCATCCTCGACGGTCCTCGTTGTTCCTCTCTGCGTTGTACACATCTCAACAACCAATGTACCAAGTACAGACGAGACTGCTGAAACTGGAACGTTCACTTATCTTCCGGATGTTCCAGAAACTTCTATTGAACACCGGAGAGTCTCTGCCCGGGGATGATGTACCCGCACTCTGTACACGATGATGCGATACACACGGTGACGTGGCGAAACAAGAGAAAAAACGATTTATTGAACCGAAAAGCAGACAAAGTCCTCTGTAGCACGTTTAAACACCGGATAGTGGGTTGGCAAGCGGAGTTCGCTTGTGAGATTTCTGATTAATAGCTAATTCAAGAGCTTTATGTATTCATTGTCCGCGTATTATTAATAATCCTCGCGGACTCTATTGAATTGGTAGATCCATTGTACTGTCTGTCGAACAATGTTGATCAATGTTACGGCACATTTTTCCCATCTATTAATGCATTAAATATACGGTGATATATTATTGAAATCATATATAGAAACAGGGATTTTCAAAAGGAATTTAACGGGAAGCGAGGGCATCAATATGAAAATTGGGAAATCGGATTGACTCCAGTTCGGCGTGCTCTCCTATAGGAATTTGGAAAAATGCTTAATTATTATGGAAATACGCAGATTCTGAAGCATATGATCTACGAGTTTACTTTTTCAATTTCGAGTGCATTCACCAATTCACAAATTATTTTTATGAGATACTATTTTTTTTGGCGATTTTTGTTAGCAATTTATCAGACGAAAATACGAGAATTCACGTAACGGAGAAAAATGACCATCCACCATTAAGATCCACACCATTTAATCTCCACATTTAACACTTAAGTTAATTCGAGTTTTTGATAAGGATTTAGAAGACAGAATCTCTCTACCTTTGAAAATTGATATAATATCGATTTATAGAAAATTGAGTTCGAGCCTCAGGGCGTTAATATGATGATTGCAAATTTACACCGAGAATTTAAACTACATATTCCCACGGGAAGTGGCGAAGCGTTCGGTGCGAAGGGTTTCCACATCGACGCGAAACTTGGCTAAATCAAATCGAGTTTTCGAGCAGTCCCGTGAGACACTCTCAGATACGTTCATTCGATCGAAGCACTCTTGCTGTTTCTCTCTACCTCCCGAATATTCGCAAGTTGTTATATCGCAAGATACACAATTTCCTATACGTATAGATTCAACAGCCTTAATGTATTACATCGTAAATCCAGCTGCGGTGAAAAAAGTTACGCTTAAAGCAAAGATTTAGATAGCAATAGAGCCAGAACGTCGAAATGTAGGCGAGCGTTGATGGAATCCAAGCTCCAGAGGAGAAATGCTATGCCCGGATCGTAAAACGAAAGACGATGATTTTATAGACTCTCACTGAGTCCCATTTTCAATGAATGGCGTGCACAGCAGCTGCGCACTAACTCAACAGCGCTTTTCCTTTAACCTACCAGCTGCGTTTGGAGAACGTTGCATTAATGCTTGCCCCTGCTTCGGGAGATCACGTTATCCAACATCTGCTCGTAAAAATTATGACTCTAACTCTAGAGATGTCCAAAAATTAATCTCCTGGCTGTTGGCATGTAGTCACAAATATCCGTATTTTACGCTAATGTGAATGACCCACTTCCCGACGCTATTGCAGCTTATGATCACGGTGAAAAATGTCTGACATACATATAAATACTGTTCATCATCAATACGATTGAGGAATAAAAAGTCGAACCAATTAGTTTTCGTTTTTCTCCAATTCTTCACGAGCTCCGACATTTTAAGTTTACAAAAGTAGCATTAAAAAAAAAATCAAACCCGGAATCATTCAAAACTCACAGTATGATTCGCGAAGTGGCTTTATTAAAATGTTAAAAGGTGTACTTTAAAGCACATACGCAACAATAAAGCGGTCAAATGAATGTAACAAATTTGGCGTAAACCGGCGTGGTTTAATCTACAAACTAGAGCAGTTTAAACACAATTTGCGAGAAAATTATTCCATAATATATATCTTTGGGAAACCTTCCAAGCCCCACGTATACCCTGTCTACTATATGATATGGTTTAAGAATAAATTGAATTTCTTGGGGGAGCTTTGATGCGCAAAGCGTCTCTCGGTGCCTAGTTGTATACTCACACTGCACACGGCAATTAGGTATAGCTGTCTCACAGAGCCTATATCGTCATCCCATCTCTCTTTATCTCCGAAACCCAACTAAAATGGGGTACACTCGATCTCGCATACACTTACACGTGTCAAAGTACGAAAATTCTCATTCACTAACACTGATATCCACACCCACACTCACACACACTCAGACCGACACCCACACGCGCACACACTCACGTCACTCTCGCACTCGCACTCGCACTCGCAATCGCTCTTGCACTCAAACGCTTACACTCTCACAATCATCCATCGAGCTTAGAAAAGAGGGGGAAAAGTGAGGTTGGTAGGCGGATGGCGCGTACGGGACCCGCCGGCGTAGTCCAATTATCACGCCGGGGGCGAGATACTGTTTCTCCATTACCTCACATGCTAACTCCGGAACGATATGCAAAGCGACCCTATTAATTCTCGGGGTACGTGAGGCTTTCCCGGGTGGAAGGAAGGGGCAGGGGCGTAAGGAGGAAGTGAATATACCGTCTGTGTGGGTCGCGATCCGCGGGCCTCTAGCTGCTAATCCGCTGCTACGTTGCTGCTTCCTTGTGGCCGTCCTTGTGCTCTGCACTTGCAAACGTGTACTCGTATTTGTGCTTCAGAGGCTCAGGCTACACAGACCGGTTTTATCCTCTCTGCTTGCCGAGAGGATAAAACCAGATATATATTTCACGCACAATGCATATGCCTCATTTTCATGTTACCGTTAACGAGTTTCTTCTTAACTCAAGCAAACGCTCGACGCTTTTGTCGGGCTACAGAACAAGCTGCTTGTATAACCAGCGCAACGCGCACCGACTGACATCTATACTCGCTGCACACGTAACATTGTCATTTACGCGTATTCGTGCAAAATTGTTGGTAGAAATTGTGTAAACTAGGTATATTATATTTTCTCATTGCAAATATTTGTTAACTACCTGAAAAAAAACGCAGGGAAATATAGGCGACGATTTACAGCTAAAAAACTCTCGTGACAGTCTCGTTTGATCTCCATCACTATTTTGTAAACGACGCTTATGCAGTATCTTTGCAACTTTCTGGCTTAATGAGGAACTCATTAGTGACGACTGTCAACCGAGTTACAGCAGACAGGAGTTTTGCGGAAGGTATTAGTATCAAAATGTAAGCTTACGAAAACGCCCTTCTTATGGTAGGTTTTATTCAAATACCGTTACTGAAAATACTACCGAGTGCGCAACGATTTAGAGTCAAACGAAATAACGCTGTGCAGCGGGAAACGAAAAAGCATCAGAATTCCTTCTCTACCTTTAATTCCCTTCTAATTAGAAAATGTGAAAAAGCTTTGAAAAATATATCTTTTTGGATTCAACAGTAAAAATCTAAAGTCATCAGCCTTCCAAACCCTCTATACTACAGCCGTGTTAACCCCATCGACTTGAAGTTGCCTCGCCCATACGGAGACTGCGGAGAATCTCTGCGGATACCCAAGCGATAAAAACCACCGCAACAAAAACCCATAAAACTGAATATTGCCATCTAATAAATTCACGTCCCAAACAGCAGAATCGTATGCAAAAGAAAAAAGTTTCTAAAAAAACGTCCCTTTTTATCGACCGAGAATCGAGCCCAGTAGCGTTTCATGCGAAGCCCTGCGGTCATCATAATATAAGCCAATCTGCTCATATCATTTTGAATCAATTTCCGTCACCGGATAACTTTGATAAATTTGATGATCAATAATTGAACATGTAATTAATTGAATTGATGTGCTATAATTTCACCAAAATCTACAATCTTTGTTCCGATTTAATTTTTCAGATGATGCTGCAGGTATCGTGGGTACGACACAGGGACATTCACCTACTGACCATAGGTCGTTACACGTACACGAGCGACCAACGATTTCGAGCAATTCACAACGTTCACTCGGACGACTGGACGCTACAAATAAAGTACCCGCAGCACCGGGACAGCGGTATATACGAGTGTCAGGTCTCCACGACCCCCCACATGAGCCATTTTGTTTACCTCAACGTCGTCGGTGAGTCTAGTCTAGGAGCACCCGCACTATGCACTTCTCCATGCAACTATTCACTTTGATTGCTTGTCGTACTCGTTCGCTCGGGCTAACATACTATTGCCACCCTCACGATACTCTCTCACCCTCTCTTATTGCAGCGACTTTGCTAAAAGTAGCGCGCAACTGAGAGAGATCGAGGAAGTGAGTCAGAAAGTGGGAAGTTATGAATTCCGTGGTCATAAATTGTAACGCACTGCGCCACGACTACCACGTTTCTGGCAAACGTCAAGCTGCCCTGCACACCGGTTTCCCAGCAAGGTGAAATCCATAATAACGTCTTCGAAATGTACAGCATATTGTACGCTATTCAACGACGAAAATAGTTTTTCAAAAAGATATTTTACGCGAGTACATTTACAGCGGTTGAGTGTAATTCAGAATGACACAAGGGCGAAAATTTAAGGGATACACCATTTGGGACATAAACTACCGGCAAAATTGGTACGAACGTAACTAAAATCTGTCACATGGTCTTCATGCTCAACGACTGACCGTGAATTTTTCCACGTTTTTTATTCGAGGGCTTTGCCAAAGTAATTTACATTTATTTTATGCAATGCTTCGCCAACTTATTAAAGTAGTTACATTGACCGAAGTCGTGTGAAAATGAATAGTTTTGCAGTAAACATTTATTTGAGTCGTACGTTTTTATTTTTTGGGTCCCAGCAAAAACAGCATAAAACCTGGAATGGCTTATAAAAACAAGGGAATGCTCCAATTTTTCAGCTGTACATGTTCTCACAAAAAAAACTGCGATTTAAAAAAAGCATTGAGTATCAACTCTGTTTTGGGTTTTTTTTTCGTATTCGATTAAACTTCACAACACAATATCGTAAATTAGTTCTTCACAATTGAAACAACGAAAATTGAAAATTTTTGCATCTGCCATTTTTCGCCCATATTTCAAAATTGCTTTGCGGACGCAAAAACGAAGATCGTGATCACCTTGCCATTATCCCGTTTGCCCCAGTAAATTTTTCAAGCGAAGAATAAAAAAATTACGATCGATCAAATCAAAATTTATCGACAGATAATAATTAGTCACTTCACTCCTAAATTTTCGTAGCAAGCTTCTCCCAATCCACAATGTAAATTGTTTAAAATGATTCAAAGCCTCCAGTGAAAATGTGCCGTCAGGAATTCCATGAGTAGCAACGAGGAATAGAAACTGTTCGCCATTGCATACGAAGAGTGCAGAGCAAAGCGTCTCGTGAAGAAAAGACAAAAAAAAAAGCACGAAGAAATCAGTGAGGGGTTGCAAGGTTGTGGGAGAGAGGGGCACTCGTAACGAAATTGGTAAACTGATTATATGGATAAGTCAATACCGAGGCGAGTGCTGCGCACTCCTGATGCCATCAGGACGATGCTGTGCCTCTGCGGCTGGCTTTGAGCGAGATTCAATGTTCTCCAGACTCACCGAAGTGGATGGATTCCGCCGCTCTCGTCGTCCCGGAGAAAAAGAGTCCGCGGCCCTTGGCAAATATTTCCACAGCGGCGACCGCAATCCCGAAACCTGATGTGCCCGCCCAGACCTCTCTTCGACCGCAATCTCGTTTACATTGCTTCTGTAGAAATCATATTTCTCCACCAACGAGCGAGGCTTGCAGCTTTCCTAAATTTGATATGACGTTGAAGTCATCGCATTTAGCGATCTTAATGCATTATATATAGCGCTATATACTGACGTCAATCCATAGTACGTTCATTAGGAGACCTAAAAAAAGGTCGCCGTTCGGAAATTTTTATCCGAGAAACTTCTTCTCCGTCTTCAATTCAAGTCTGGCTTGTCGCAATGCAGCGTCTCGTCCATGCGGCTAAGAAGTCACTAAGAAAAAAAAAAAATATTCACCAACCGTTCGGAAGAAAAAAAAATTCGCAAACTCAAAGTCCCTGTCAAAAGTTCATAAAATATGTTAATCGCATTTTTACCTCGTATTTTCTCCGCACAATCTTCCCTTTCTAGGATATTAATAGTTTAAAAAATCTGAAGGTATAATCCGAAAATATTTTCAAGTACCAGCGAAATCGGACTAATTATGTCAAATGTCAAATAGATTTAGGATAACTGCGGCTGAGCTCACTGACTTTAACTGTTTCATTAATTAGCATGAGACTAATAAAATTTCGAAATCAGCGTAAAGACTGCAGAAATGAAAAAGGCGAAAGTTTGAATTTCGTTTTTTAGTAGAGCTCATCGCGATCTAAGCCTGGATTAATTTCTAGATAAGAGAAAAGAGAAATACGATGCTTCTAAGGGACTCGCGAGTTTCGCTATTTTCCCTGTGCAGATATGCGATCTCACGTACCCCTCAGCGTGCCATTTGCCGTGCAGGACAAAGGGCGTCGAAGGAATGAGAAAAAGGTATTTCTTTGCGCAACTTGTGTTTGAATTCTACTGTGCTCAACCCACCGACCTTGTACTCTCTTTGATATAAGAAGCCACGCTTAGCGAGGGCTCTCCAATTACTGTCTGAGCGAGAAGTTGAAGGATGCTAGGTTACAGTACCTGCCTCATGACCCTATCTCTCGAGGCATTTCCTGTTTTCTCCACGAACTCGACGACTCATCTCGCTCTAACGCTCAAAGGAACTTGTCAAATATAATACCTTCTGTAGCTATGAACTCACATAGATTATGCACTTTCATAAAAACTTTCTCCACTTGACATACGTGTGTACGAGTTTTCTTTGCAAATACCGCCCATGGAATTTACACCACAACTCAATCATTCAATTTGGTATTTGATTGAATGTGTTGGTGCAAACCGATCTCTCGTCAGATCAACGAACTTTTCATTGCCATTTCTATTTCTCCACCGAGAAAAATAATTGCTCCAGTTCTCATTATAATTTCTTTTGTTAAAGAAATAAGGTTGACAATGCGTTACCGCAAGCCATTATTACCTTCCTCATATTTCCCTCGATTGAACTTTCTCATTTTACAAGGCATCATCGTTTCATCCTATCAGAGATCTCAACCCACGAAACCCCATAACAACGTTATCTCAAAGAATCCTACGTATTTTATGTAGCAATAAAGTAACGCGGACAAAAGAAAAGAAATCGTGAAACATTGCATACTGTTTCCTCATTATTTTCAGCATTTCGCAAAGCCAGCTCTGCGAGGAAGTACCTTAATGGATTTTAGACTTTGATAAATGCCGTGCACCTTGATAAATGTGTTGAAAAACTACACAGACCTGGATGTGTCTTCTGAACTATTCAGAGCGTTTTAAGTATTCGAACATTCATTATGACATTTTAGCTGAGAAGTATTGTTGTCAAATAGATCCAGTCAAGCTTATCATTGAGATAATAATTTCTTTCACTTCCGGAGGAAAAAAATGTATGTCGATTATCCAGCATTTATTTAATTCAACAAAAAAAATCTTAAATCCGAGGAAAATTTGATTCTTTCCAAACAATCCCTTTATATGCGATTTTTTTCATGCGCTTTATCACGCTCGAGTTCGTCTCGATCGCGAGGCAAACTTATACTTCTGTTGAACCCATGAAAAGAAACGAGAGGGAGTGAGAGCGCATGTTAAAGTTTGATGCGAAACGTGAATTTAATGGGCGGCATACCGGAAAGCCTCTCTTTCTCTGCTTGACAAGTGGCTGCCAAAGTGGCTCGCGCCTCCGGGAGGTGCAACTTACAGTGAGTTTTTCTCCCTCTTTCAGCGAAATTGTGACGACGCCAGTGTCTGAAGACGGAAAATCTCTCTTTCCCTCTGCAGCGATGGAACCTCTGCACCGACACACGAATCGCATGCTCCTCTCATTTTCTCTTTCTCGTCCTCTTCACTGTACTATACCTCAGGCACTAACTACGAGTGAGAAAACAGTCGTAGAGGTCTTTAACAAAGTTTTAAACAACCAACTCAGAACGGACGAGTGAGCGAGCCAACGAGCGAGATTATCTTCGCAAAGTTTCACGGACCTCAGGCGGCAGCACCGGCGGAGCGTTATTCCGCAAGTGCAGCGCAAAACTGCAGCACCAAAAGGAGAGAGAGGTGCCTTCGGTTGGTCTTCTGCAAGGAAGTGTACAGTATATGTCTTTCGTCTTCCACTACTTCACGACTGCCAGCCAGAGAGTAAAACGTAAGAGCCAGAGATCTCAGCCAGCAGCGAAGTATAATGTACTCTGTACTCTTTCACTCTCTTTCTCTCTTTCTGTGCCCTCGCCTTATAAACTTCACAGACGTCCGCGAGGAAGTATGAAAATTCAGCCGTAAATATCATTGCTTTATGCACTGGACAATAACGTTACACACCTTGAACGGTTTTACGATGTACTTCGGGTGAATAGCAACTTTATTGGAGGAGCGTGTGGTGTACACGCATCATCGATGACAGTATTGAAAGTAGATATTTCATCCTTCGGTTCATATGAATATACAAAGTATTCTGGCGATTGCTTGAAAAGTGATAAAGGGAGCTGAGGCAGACAGAAAATAATCATTTTCCGCTGACTACATATTTTTTACCAGTCGACCAATGAATTTTAATAAAATGCGACTCTTGAGGAATAGAGCAACATTTTTTTCTCGCATCATGATCAATTTGATGAACCGGTCTTTACGTAAAATGCAATTGGGATTTTTTTTATGTGCGCGTTCCACATGTTGAGCTGCAGAAGTTTTTTTTTCATGGAGCTTCAAGAGTTATGTCACCATAATTACCAAAATTATTTTGACGTTTGGTCGAGTCGTCAATGTCTTTGTGATAGAGCCCTAAAAATAATCCCTTACCCTGAATGCTGTAGGATAACATTGCAACGAAATAAAGCCATCGTAGAGCACAATATCATGAGGAATTCATTTGGACCTTGTTTTAAAACGAAGCAGTCAACCTAACTGGCTTTCATATTAGCAAAATAAAACTTTAATCCGATCCTCAAAGGACAGATTTCATAAAAATTTCTCAGTCGACTGGAATAAATAAAGTTCACTGAAAATCATGCTTTTCCATCTCGCACCCTCAAGTGTTGAATTATTTCGTTTTCCATAAAAAAAGTCTTGTTGAAATTTAAAAAAAATAAAGCTTTTGTTTCAGCATCACAAATTTATTAAAATAAATTAAGGAGGGGAGCAGGTTGTATTTTATTATAACAAAACACGGAATTCGTAGATTAGGAATGAAGTTACTTCTCGACGCGCAGCTTGACTGCGTCTTCCATCGATTCTCATATCCGGTGTTTCCTTCCATACTCTTATTGCATCCCAAACGTGCATCGACACAAACTACACCGTAACTATGTACCAAGCTTGGAGCAGCAGTAGCTGCGCCACCGAGACGAAGTTGTGAACATCGAGCATGGCTGGGAGCCTCGTAAACCAAAGAAAACAAATTCTTTCGCCTGCGATAAAACACTTATACGACTTTTATTGAGACTCAGTACAGCAGCCCCTCGGATGAACACTTTTTTTCTTGTCCTTGTAGCTCGGACTTTGTGTGAACTTTCCCATGTTGTCTCCTTAGTTCGCCGTAGACGTAGATCTTTATTGACCATTCTTCTGTTATTCGAAAACTTTACTTCCGATATGTGATAAAATCTAGCTCATTATAAGAAATACCAGAAGGGTCGGCGACTAATTTCGTTCTATCCACATATAAAGGGACATAAATATCAGAGATTCGAATATATATATATATATTTTTTTTTCTCAATTAATTGACATTTACAATTAAAAAATGTAAAAATATTTGTAAGGAACGTAATCGAAAATGCAAAGAAATTTTTTTCCGATCGTTGAAACTTAAGTTTAGCATTCTCTTGGATTCTTAAGATTGACTTCTTGTTAGGATACGCAAGCAAATACTTTATCCTCTGATGTAAAGAGAAAATCTTTTTCGAAGTTCGCTTATTCCAGCTCCTTGAGGAATTGAATTAATAAAGAAGAGGAAAGTGGACTGTTATACGAGGGAAAAGAGACATCTCGGGGAGTCATGCGTTCTGATCTCCCGAAAACTTTCGCGATATCTCTTCGGGGAGTCTAGGAGAAATATAGGTGTGTAACTGCACTGAGGGAGCTAGTCGCTCTTGCTGCGTTGCCCGCGAAACTGCAGGCGTGAAATAATTTTTCATTTCCGTCGGATGTAAAGCCGAATGAGCGTGGGAATATTATAGTAGTGCCAGACTGAGCAGCGAGTCTAGGGAGATACATAAGCCATGTGAACATGGCACCCAGTGTTAGGAAAAATGAAGAAAAAAAAATTAGTTAATCTTATAGATTTTTTTTTTCATCCTATTTTATTTTAGAATTAAAATATGCACCTACTTGAACGAAAATCAAATCTGACCGTTGATTCTTATCGCGAATCGTTATTATTTGTTTGTGGTGCGAAAATTAAATGCAAATTTTATTGCCAAAAAACATACATAGACAGTTTAAAAAAAAAAAATTCTGCTCCATTCTCTCGCTTCCCTTTAACCGTGGGCCTGTTTTTATCCTCGTAAGGCTGGTCGAATCATCTTGGCAGGTGCCATTACTCGTTTCATCGTCTTTCATCCCACGTCATATTGCTCAGCAAAAACCATCACTAGCCCGTATCATATAAATAAATGTAGGCATGTGTGGGTCGTAAGAGGTAAAAAAAATCCCGCTAGATGATAGGAACAATGTAACACAAGGCGTACTATACCTTTATTAAACATGTTAGAGCAATAAACATATTTTTATCGAATCAATAGTTCAAACCTTTATAAAGATAAATTCGCCTTCTTGCAATAAAAATCGTTCTGTCAAATTTGGAGCATATTCGAAATAAAAAAGAAATAGTTGTGGAAAAATCCAAAAATCAAAATTTATTTTTGATATCTTCCATGTTTGGACAATAAGATCTCAGAGTACACAAAAACTTCGTTCAATAAAAATGCTTCGTACATTCATTGTTGAGGCACATAAAGAACTCTGATACTGCATAGAAAAGAGGCTCCACACGGGAAAAATGGATGAATTCATGGCCATGAGGCGAATCCCTAACGCTTCGAAGATTTTTTTTTCTCGTCCCGCATCTTAGAAGCGTCTTTCACTCCCATTCTTGTCTTGATACGAGGCAACGTTCTTTTGTGGTAATTTCTCGTCATTGCGGTGCGTCGTACCGTTACTTGGAGAGAAGACATGACGTCGGTGATGTCACCGGCGTCTCAGGCATTCCTAACACGACTCTTCGCTTATCCCGAAGGCCAGTGTCGAGTTTGAAAAAGGTGTCTTTTTCCCGACGTAGCCCCTATTGGCTTCTCTTTCTCTCTGTTTCAAGAGGTACCTCTTGAATAAGGGGTTTTTTCTTATCCAAGACCATCTCTTAACAGGATTCATAGCGAAGCCCTCGCGGGTACGCCTCGATAAAGTGGCTGGATAGAGCGCTCATATATTTTCTCTTCTGCATGACTATCTATACATCTACGTGAGTAAAGTAACGCTGATGGTGTTTCTTCCTTATTTCGCGCCTCCTCTTCCATTTGTTCCTCCCCCTCTCATATTCTACACACTCTTGTGAATATTACTCCGTGGAAAAACCAGAAAATTGAGGTACGACCGGATGAGAAAGGTGTACGCCGTGACGAGAGTAAAAGATTTTCCGTCAAAATTCTTGGTTGAAAAGAACAAGAGATTAAGGTTCGATAAAGCACACTGAGGTTATCCGGTAGGGGGCGCGTTTATATGAAAAACTGTCTCAGCGTTAGCAGCTCATTAACTCGGGGAGTTGTGCCGTGCGGTAGCGGCGGCAGGAAAGTGGTCCAAGTCTTGTTATTCTTTAGCAAGATAAGCACGCCGCCAGAAGTATAAGCAGAAGCAGCGGAGTTGGCTCGTATAGGAGGAGGAAGAATGAACAAACTTTTTCGCGCACGCGAGAACCAACTTTTGATCGTCTTCCTTTTTCGGTCCTGAGAGTCTCGGAAGCGCATCGCGGGATGTCCGGACCGGATGGCTAAAAACCATCGTAACTCCTTTTGATCGCGACCCTTGTAAGAGAGTCAACTAAGCTGCTACAACCATGGCCAATCATTATCTTTCCTCATATTCCACTAGCCGGTTGCTTCCCCATTTATACTTCAGTTGAGAACATTATAAATTAAACAGTACGGGGCTCTCATAATAGGGCAACTTGGAACTTCGAAGTCCCTTCTACGAGGAATCTCAGATTATCCCTGCCCTGCCGAAAGTTTACAATAATCCTGCCATGAGGTGGAGGCAGAATTTTCCGCCGTGTCGAGACTTCAGATAATGCCGCCAACCGGAGTCGAAATTTGAACCTTCCTTCACCCTCGTTTACCGTCGAAACACCAACACGATGATGACTTGTGAAGCGAGTGAAAGTATAACTCAATTTGCGTGCAAAGTAAGCCCGCCTTTCATTGTAAATTCTTGTGTCCATTTGAGTCCATTTGAGAACAGTTTACAATGAAATGAATGGCAAACACCCGCTACAAGCCCACCTCACCATTTACGAATAAAAATTTTCTGGACCGCGTTTCACCATACACGCCGTTAGTTATTGTATACGTTGTATACGTTAGTTGGATACACCGAGTATCAAAGGAGCATCGAGGGTGTAGACGGTGAAATACCGTACATAGAATTTCGAAGCTTAGCGGGTCAACGAGAAGCGTGGACCGTGTATACAATGAATGGCGACTGTGATAAGTGTAGAGTAAGGATCTATACGGCTAACGGAGGATAAAATTTCGACTCCGGAAGTGGGTCGCCCACCAAGTAAGGGCCCGGAATAATCCCTGCCCCTGCCTGCAGGGTGAGGATAGAATAATCCCACCATTTGGCTTTTTATTACAAGGGTAAGCAAAATATGGCGCATATTCTTACGCAGAAAGCGTCAATATTTTGTATACATACAATTCTCCTATAAAAATAGGCCATCTAAAAGAAACTGTAGAGGACACATGTTACTGAAGCACAAAAGCTGCATGTGCACGTCAAGATGATGACACAGATATTCGGCTAAATCGGTATCGTATAAACGAACGACGTGTTCGCGTCGATGCTTTTCCCTCGTCTTCACTAATTTTCCGGTTCAAGGTTTTAATGACGTAGAACGCCCTCCTGCGCTAATCGGTATTCCACGTCACTTTCGCCCGTGTTCTCCGACGATCCAGTCGCTATACTCATTTTTTCCTCCGGCCCATCCGCAAATCGATCGATAGCCGTGGTATAATTTTTATCGGCTGCGTGTGATCGGCGTTTTCCGCTGAGCGAGCCTGAAACGTGTTATCGAGAACTCGGAGAGCTTCAGTAGTGGAGCTGAAAAAAAAAGATATGTCGCACGCTATCGACGAGTCTCTTGGGAGGGATTCGTGTTCCGGATAACCCGAGGCTCCGGACGATCGGGATACTGCTATTATGGTGAAGATAAACAAAAACAGTTGAATGGTACGGTCAGCGAAAATGTCCGGGTGGTTAAAACACATTACCCCTCAATAGAAATTCTAACCGAATGAAATATTAAATGAATAATTGATTTTCATCTTGAAAACGCCATTGCACGAAATTATGTAACGTAGTTTGCGGTGGTATCTTATGATGTGCTTCGATATCTTGGGAATAGATTAGCGACATACGCAATAATGCATCCATTTATTATTATTTTTATTATTATTATGGTTAAGGTTATTAATAACTTATATAACTGTTATAAGCTCGATTCTTGAAACTATTTTTAAGTTATAAATAGAATTGATAAATATGATTCGGGCGTTAAATTATAATCTTATCGGATTAATTTTGCTTTGTTCCTGCTTTAACCCCATACTAAAAAGGAATTTAGTATGCAAATTAATATACTGGTACATTGTGTTTACATGCATATATGAGCAAATTACATTTGCTCCACTTGGTGCAATAATAGACGTTATACGCATGCATCGCGTGCGTAAAAACCCTATGTCCACACCTTGTGAAGTAAAATTTTCGACAGCACTTGTTAAAAGAATTTTGTTTACCTCGTCGAAAAAAATTTGACAACTAGTTCTTGATACAATATAATTAGTGAAAACAACGTCAGAAAAAAAATTTGGGTTATCATAAATTATTTGTCGTTAAATCAATGTTGTAAAATAAATGTCACATCATTCTTTTATCGCGTAGTCCAATTCGGACTTCGAAATGAAAAAACGCTACAAACAAGGATTTGTGGATGATTGCGACGTTGCCGTAAATCAAACAAATAATATACGTGCTTCACCGAAATTTTTACAATATCAGCATGCGATTGGAGATTGGACTTCACGTGGTGAGACCTCGAGTTCCATTGGTCGGATTTCACTACCGTACAATTTAAGCTTGTTTGATAACAGGGTTAATGTGCGCGTGGGACTATTCGAACTTTTTAACGAGTCAGATTCCAAACGCATTTACAGTATACGTGCCCAGGGTAATCGCAGTTATTCAGCCGACTAACTTCAGTGGTGTGAGTCAATCGCGTGTCAGCCAAGTAGTAAAGATAGAGTTTAACTCAATGTCTAGGGCTTGTTTCACCGCCAAAGCCACACTGTCTGAAATATCTTTCGGCCAATTTTTTTTTACATCACTTCAATAATATTGCAAAAGATTTTTTCACTTCCGTAATTATCAATGACGTTTTAATCAGAATTGGTGAAAATTCGCGACAATACTGAGTACGTGTGAATAAAAATGAATGGAGATTATTTATTTTATTGATAATATGTCGTGGTAATAAAGAATGAACTTTCGTGTGTTGTTCACATTAAATACCCAGAAAATATCAGCATTTTGACCAGAAGCTGTTTCCTTTTGATTCCAATCACGGTTCCAATATTGGTGTTGGCATTTGAGCCCTTAAAACAATGTGTGCTCGTTGGTAGTGATAGGAAAAGGAGAAGAGAAAATACCAGCTTCAAATTCCGCATTCCAGCAAAAAATATAATAAAAGCGTACATAGACAAAGACTCGAACATTTTTGAGCTAATTTAGGCGCGGTTAAACAATAGCGCAGCCTTGCGAAAATTTCTGCCTAATCCGAGCTTTTGGAGGATTTTCGTGGAATATAACACAACGAGACGGCGGCAAGGTGAAAAAAATGTTTGCCACGAACCGCCGAATAAATCCGGGATACGATTTTTTTATCGTCATTTTTTGAAAACGCTCACATTTAATTCACCGCAAATATTACCATCATTTTTTTTTAGGGTCGATGCACATATTGTTGAAAGAAAAATCCATTTCAGGGCGTAAAAGCTGTAACATTATTATAACCTTGTTTCTCGATTCAAATAAGCATCAATTTTTCATTATTCCTGTATTTTCCACGTCCACAATTACAACCGTAATTTCGCTATTTCACTTTTAAACCCTACGCGGCCTAAGGGCACAGAACGGATGACTGCCATAGTCATCCGTTTTGTTAACCTTATTTGTTCGGTAAACTCGTTTTTCGAAACATAAATTCTTAATTTTCTTTTTAAATCCCCTCAAATTTTATGTAGATACCATTCTTTTATATATATTTTTTCTATCTCGTAAATATATATCTGTATCTTTGTTCCTTGCTCTTCTTCATACACGGGAAGAAAAGATTACTTACCATAACGAAAAAATGAGTTGACACAACCGATCGATTATTCTATCTCTCTTACAACTCAACTGATAGTGCCAACGGTTTGAATGGTAATAAAGACGATTCAAATGGTAGCCCCAATAATTCGAGTGGTAATCGCAACGATTAGATTGGTTAACCTCACCAATCTCGCGAGTACTAATCGTGAATAGTTGAGATTACTATTCGATATGGTTGGGGCAACTAATCTTTGAGAGATTGTGTACAGCAAACGGAAAAAGTAGTTGTCACAACCAAACATTACTTTCCGTGTACTTTAACGCAATGTTTATGATATTATTATTATAGTCTTGCCCCAATCACCGTTTATTAAATTATGAACTGAACAAATATTGCATTTGTAAGAATTGGGAATTTGTTAATCACATGACTTGACTAAAAAGTTACTCCGCTTAGCGGTTACGACGGAGGTACTTCCTGATTTGATTGCCATAACGTATTACGTGGTATCCGGGACTGCTGTGGCTTCCGATATACTATCTGCCCATCATTTTATCGGATCACGCAAAATTGTGGGCTGGTCTAGAGAAAGCGAGAGAGGGAGAGAGAAAAGTCGGATATAGAGGGAATGTATAGTTATTAACGCATAATATTAACGCAATGTTTATGATATTATTACTATAGACTTGCCCCAATCACCGTTTATTGAATTATGAACTGAACAAATATTGCATTTGTAAGAATTGGTAATTCGTTAATCACATGACCTGACTAAAAAGTTACTCCGCTTAGCGGTTACGACGGAGGTACTTCCTGATTTGATTGCCATAACGTATTACGTGGTAACCGGGACTGCTGTGGCTTCCGATATACTATCTGCCCATCATTTTATCGGATCACGCAAAATTGTGGGCTGGTCTAGAGAAAGCGAGAGAGGGAGAGAGAAAAGTCGGATATAGAGGGAATGTATAGTTATTAACGCATAATATTAACGCAATGTTTATGATATTATTACTATAGACTTGCCCCAATCACCGTTTATTAAATTATGAACTGAACAAATATTGCATTTGTAAGAATTGGGAATCCGTTAATCACATGACCTGACTAAAAAGTTACTCCGCTTAGCGGTTACGACGGAGGTACTTCCTGATTTGATTGCCATAACGTATTACGTGGTAACCGGGACTGCTGTGGCTTCCGATATACTATCTGCCCATCATTTTATCGGATCACGCAAAATTGTGGGCTGGTCTAGAGAAAGCGAGAGAGGGAGAGAGAAAAGTCGGATATAGAGGGAATGTATAGTCCCGTGGGGTCTCTGGCGAAGCTCGGGGTAGCCGCACACTCCTCCTCACTTCGCAGTACGTAAAAGGAGTCTTTCACTTAGTAGATTGGAACCACAGCAGAGACGAGCAACTTCCTAGCAGTTCTCTTCGTCTCTTGTGCTCTCCGTCACTAAGACCTATATTCCTCAAGGGTACGCTGAAAAACCGCATTGCCTTCTCATGAGCTTAGAACTCTTAACGTGTAAACTTATTCTCAAGATACGTTCTAGTTAATACGAAATTTAGATTCGCCATAAAAAACTGTAAAGTCTTTCGTTTCCGTTTCTCTTATTCTCTTGTCGTTCACTGTACGTAAACGTCGCTGGGAATTAATTAATATTAAGACATCGGTATCAACGAAGAGTGGCTCGAAATCAGAGTCGTAAAAAAACAGTAGTGGTAGTAAAAGTGTTTTATTGGCGTCCGATATTTGATGTCGTCGGTTTTTATATCCTGGCCGATGATGTGGAGACATTTCCCAACGTATTGAAGCCACAAATTAAAAAAAGCGGCGTTTTTAGTACTAGGAAATATTACATCACAACTTGATACATTTATTTCAAATTTTATAGCAAAATTCCGTGTTCATTTTTTTAAATTTATTAGGACGAATGACGATTATATTTAACGTCAACTTTTCTACTCTAAATAATGCGAGGGACAAAAACTTCGGCTTTAAGATGAAAAATTTGAGTGTCTTTCTAAATAAATTTTTCATTAACTGTCGAAGATGTCGCTTTCTATCTTGTCACATAATTTTGTGTGAGAAAATCAAGCGATCCATGGTTTATGAAAATGTTAAGCACGTATTCGAGGCATGTTCCGGAGAGAAGTGACCGAGACAGGTCACCTCCTGCTCAGCACGTCGTAGTCTCACCTCTTGGAGCCTCGTGTCTTATTTTCTTATTTTATTCTCGTCGCCGTATGATTGTAGCTGGTAGACGGGTTTCCTCTCTTACACGGTATCGTACAGCAACACTTACTGTACTGTATCCACGAGTTTCCTTGCTTCCTTGCTTCTCGAAAGACCCCAGCGACAACCAGCAAATCAAATTTACCGAAAGCGCGACGAGGGTTCTGCCCCACGCTTATTCCATTGTCCACGGACAGTCGTGGAATCGCAATGTCCACAGGTATTCTCTCGAAGGTTCGTATTCTCTCATCTCTCACTGCGGGAAACTCGATAAAGCTCATGCCGCAGCAGTTTCTTTACTTTCGAAACACACTGGACATTCTACTATTCACGAAATGGTCTATGGAATGTATGCACACCATTTAACAAACTACAATATTTTGTATTTAGAAAAGTTTGGTTGCCAAGCTTTTCTGAAAATGAAGTAATTAATTTTGTATGACTTCAAGTATCTTGATTTTGAATAAAAATCGAAATAAAATCAAGATTAACATAATACTCCACTTAGCCATTTTTATCTGTAGATGTCAGAGCTTTTGAATTCACAAAATGGCTCACGAATAATGAGTCGTATTATCAAGGTATTTATGTAGGGTTTTGTCAGTAATGAATGGCACAATTTATTTTTAAACATCCGCAGTACCTGAAGGAAAGAGACACGACGGAAAAAGCACGAAAATATATTCTACGAGGAAGCACCAGTGACTCATAACACAGCGAGTCACGATGCTTCGTTACTCCTGTTGCTGACGGGCCCTTCATATATACTTGGTAGTACTGTACACGATGTTCGCCCACAGGCTAACTCCTCCTCCTCACTTTGTACGCGGATTCATTTCTCACGTTTCTTCGCGCTTCACGAATTCTACCCAGAAAATACTGTACGCTAGGTTCAAGTATAATGAATGTGGGTGGTACACGTGTCTTTTTTGCGGACGAGTCACAAGCAGCGCCAAACAACTGTGACGGCCGACGTAAAAGTAAATAAACGGAAGGGCATCACTGTTCTGTGGGGTCAAAGGTGCTCCACATAGAATGCCAAGAGAAAAATGGTGCATACCTAAAAGAGCAAGATGATAAAGGAACGGATAGTACATACAATGAATAAACGAAAAACGAAAAAGATCAAAAGAACAAACGCTCTCAAAAGAAGCATCATTTTTTTGCTTACTTCATTCCATTGTATTTTTTTATATTCGGTAAAAAGTGCATTTAAACTAGATAACAAAAGTAGGTTAACATTCGAGGTTCATATTATGAATATATTGAAAGCATCGTGTGTAGATTTGAGAGAAAATTTAGGGTGATTCAATTGTAAATCTATAAGCGTTTGACCATTAACGAGTGGGTACCATTGGCAGTTGCCAAAATAGGTAACTCGGCGGTCATATTTGGCAGAGTCTGCGCTATTCTGCAATACGTGCATGTGAAGCAAAGCAAATAGTCTGCGTACTAGGCCAATATCATATTGCTTATGACTCCATCATTTTAATAGTCACGAAACTGTGCACCGCAGCTTTCTCGGTTATACAACTGGCGTACAGTGGCCAGCTGATACCCGATGCACCATTACGACCATAATACACGTACTCGTGGCCATAGATATTTGCAAACGGTAGTGAACGTGTTTTCCGTAGGTGTAGGTTAACGACGATGATGGTAATTGAACTATGGCACTCGTGAAAATTTACCGAAGACCCCACCTCTTCCCTTATTTCCGCAACCTCCCTCGGGCTGTAACGCTTCTATCCACTGTTTGGGTTACCGCTTGTTATGCAATACAACGCTAATGGAAATATTATAATATATAAGCTTGACGTTATATATAATTATGCTATGAAACTCTGTAATTATGATGTAGATTCGAAAATGAATTTGTTTGCAGTATATTATAACCAGAGGTGGAAGATTTCACCAGAAATCACAACAACTGCTCTGTATTTGAACAGAATAATTAATTTCGGAGATATAGTCAGAGTCATATTTACATTTTTTCGTCAATCAGATACGTTACACTTATCGTTGGCGGTGTCAAATGGAAAAAAAGTTTTTTTAATTGGCTGCAATTTTTTTTTTTCCAGCCGACTGATGAAATCATTTCTTCTGGCTGACTGCTTCATTAATCTTGTAACTCGTTCAATCCAATAGGTGATCGGCTTTTGGTGTGTCGGTTGGAAATGAGATCGGCTTTCTGCATCCGTTGAATAAAATAAGTACAACTACAGGAGTAACGACAAAACGTTAAGTCGTTTTGTTGTCATCCGTCTTGTGAGATTCCGCATAGGAGAGCGAGATTGCGAAACGTCGGGCTTTTAAAGCGAAGCAATGAATTCAAAGGATCTTTCATGTTCTATCCGACTAAGATAAAATTCCTCCTTATTCGTTCGTTTCCGTAATTACATTCTTGACAAACTAGTTTTTACCAATAGAACTTACAGGATTCTACTCTTGGAGCTTCTCAACAAACTTTTCCATTGTTAGCTCCTCGTGCTTGTCTCCGTCGAGGACTCTATGGCTATGAAGACGAACGAACTGTAACGAGTATTTGACTAGGTTTGATTTTCCATGTTGCAAACGAGAATGCTGCTCTGAATCAAAAGACGTGGTAGCGTCTTGTTGCAAACTATTAAAAAGAAATTAAATTAAACTATAACCTCATTACGCCTGCTTTCAGGAAGTTGGTATCATGGAAACCATGACTATGTTGAAGGCTTTCAAGATGTATGAGAAAATTGGACACTTGTTATTTTATTGCGCGGAAATATATGTGTCCACAAGAATGGCTGTCACTTAAAGAATAGTAAAGCAGACTCTATTTTACGTTCGATTTTCTTGGTACGAATGCCACCTATCAGCTTAAAGTCCAACCAGCTTTTAATATTTTACAAAGTATAGAATAAAAATGGCAATTTTCACGTTTCTGTCCATACCTCTTCTTTTTTTCGCCCATTCTTACAATCATTCTCACAGCCTCAAAAAGTGAGGTACCATAAAGATATCGACGCACTATGTTTACTTCAACGAACTCTATGGAATGGTAATAAAAAAAGGCGAACCAAAAAAAATTATGGTCATTTGAAAATTCTGAAAGTTTGTAATCTTTACTTTTTGGAGGTTTGAAGTAAAATGAAATATATTCTTAAAAACGTTTAACAAGAGCGGCGCACTTATTGCCAAAATCAATCTGAGTATACTTTATGAAAATAGTTTTTAATAGCCCTGTGAAATTCAATAGTCAGTCGTTCCATGAATGACGATAACATCAGTCCAACAGAATCGAGCTCGAGAGAATGGCGGAGAAGAGTTGGCAAGCGAAAACAGGATAACTAAGTCGGGATTTACTGAAATATTTGGCACGCAAAGTTTCGTCTGTCCACTTCTTTTTTATAAATATATTTCGAAGCGGGATTTCCATTTATTCACGTTGTAATGAGTGTCGCGTGTTATCAAGTGCCCAACAGGAAACTGAACTTATGGACTCGGTCGATAATGCTACCAACGGACACACGATCTCACTCTCATATACGAACGGTTGTTAGGCGTGGTGCTCTTGAAATTATTCCATAATTCCAATGACACTGATTACGTCCACGCTTCGTCCACATAATAACATAGGCCAGTATAGAGCGATAAAAATAACAAAAGCTCTGTGACATTGCGACTCTAGCTGTTTTGCTAACCTTCGAAAAGAAACATTCGCACTCTGGCTAAGCCATAAAATAAACTTTCGTATCGATGCCTTTTTCTCAGGACTTTTACAAGTCCAGTTCGCGACAGTGGCCAACTAGGGAAACCCCGTGTTTTTCCACGAGACCTCTAATATCTTGGAGCAATAGTGGAGAACGTGTGTGTCCGCCGGAAAAGTAAACGGAGTGCGGATGATCGTTACTTTTACCACTCTTTGTTGTACTTTACTTCATGACGACTTGGCCAAGAATTTTTTATCCAATTTCCTCTAGCAAACATTTCTAAATGCATTATTTCAGCATTTAATATTTTGTTAATCGGTATGAACAAATAATAATAATACATGAATCAAAGATAATGTTATCAGAAAAATGTGTCTGTTATTGAAAATAAACCTCACAGCTTGTCGTACGCAAGAGAAAATGAGGTGAAATCATTTTATTGAATACCATGGCATTTGTTTTTCGCGGATTGTTCAAAAACCTCGCAATAAAATGTTACCGTATGAATAAAATTAATACCCCGTCATCAAGTCTATTCGATGCAATTTACATAATGTTGAATTTACAGTATCAATTTACTTTCTCTACCCATAAATATCGATAATAATAATGATAATAATCATAATATCCTTATAAATTAAAGTATGATTCATTGTTGATGCGGTCACAGAGGCAAATCGTGTCGGCATCGAACTGATCGATGTACCACAGGGTGGAACTCCATTGACCGCGATCGAAGCAGTATATGGGAATGGGATGTGCCAAGCAACCCCGTGATACACGCACGGCCACAAATAATGCACCGGCAATTAATTAAACTGCGATGTTGGACAAGTGCCGAACACACGCACACACACAAACACTATGTACGGGTATAAACGATGCTCGTGCACTCGTTGGAACACAGCCGGAACGTCCACCAGGTTTTATGTGTATATAACCTATACGTTGGAGACTTTTGGGCGTATCATACAATGTATACACGGAGGGCATTGCACCCTCTCTCATCTTTGTCATATTTGGGCGTGTATTCGTCTGTGGAACACAACACGAGTGACCGAAAACGCATAGGAAGTGCGCACACCTATCTCGAATGTTCATCACATGTATTTATGTAAATTCGATGCCGAATTGGTTTCGGTCAATGCAATTACGTCGCGGCCTCGGTGTCCCTTTAATTCGCCGTCCGTGTCTCGCTCTCTTTCTCTTTCGCTCCCGAAATACGCATAGTCGCAGCTTTGCTTAATTGCCAACCGCATCGCAGCTGGTATCTGCATTTCCTGCAACGTGCTATTGGTCCTTGTGACGGTCATCCAAAATTGCAATACTCAAAATTGCTGAAACCCACGTATGAATGCATTCTG
The DNA here is from genome assembly GCA_949699805.1 of Tromatobia lineatoria. Classification (NCBI taxonomy): domain Eukaryota; kingdom Metazoa; phylum Arthropoda; class Insecta; order Hymenoptera; family Ichneumonidae; genus Tromatobia; species Tromatobia lineatoria. Next base: position 1,320,093 of record OX453045.1, read on the forward strand.
ACTGGACATAACTGTGCAACTCGTTCCATCAGCTTCGATAAAGTGCTGCGTGTGATATATATATATCTACATTTCGTTACTCTTCATATATAATACATAGATTTATCCGATGCTTTCTAAATCTATTGATAATCGACTTATTTAATATGTTCCACGAATACTCTCGCCCAACCACTCGATGTGTCGAAGCTTCATTCAACATGCATTATTTCGGCGGATTTCAACATTTGGCACCCTCGATATTTCGACCGAATAAGAGGATTGAATATTGAAATTCTCTTAGGCTTTATAGTTTGCGAATTATGCGTATGGGCTATTTAATACACCGTTAATCGGATTTTCCTGGTTTGTTCGATGATTCTATCCCATTCTCGCCGATACTTCAACGACTTCTCGCGTCCAACTCAGCATACCAATTTTTTTTTCGACTTTAGGGATTCTCTAAGTTAAAGTTGAAATAACCGAAAACTCGAGTGCGTTGAGCCTACCGAAAACACAAACGCATCGAGCCGACCAAAAGCTCGTAGGCATCGAGCCTACCGACATTTCGAGAGCATCGAGCCTACTGAAGACTAGACACTTTGCTAGAGTCCGTTGGCGCAAGAAGAGCAAAGACCGAGCGCGCTCGATCAAACTCGTGCACATCACTATTGTACAGCGAGAGACACCACAAAACGCTGTCCAGCGCTGTCTAGTTTAGAGCTTGAAGCGATGAACGGTATTTGCAGTGCTTGAGGATTGTTCAGAGGAGGCAGCAGGAATCCCAGGACTGTTGTAAGGACGTTATCGAGGAGAGTTGCTTCAACTGGATAGTCGTCCTTAACTCGTCCATCGGATAACTTTCGGGGACGGAGTGTGAGAGGGTGTGGATGGGAAAGAGGGTGAGAGATATAGAGAGCTAAGACTTCGGCTCCTCCGATGGGCATTCGAACATTTCTGCAGTCGTCCAATTCCTCGAGAGTCGCCTGTTGTGCTACTGGTCAGGCCAAATAGCGAGAGACTGTACGGCTAGAGAAGGAGCATCCTTTCAAGGAACGCCAATGTCGGACGTACCTTCGTTCTCTCATTCCTCTTCAGCCAGTGAATCGCTTGTCGCCGATGCTGGATGGATACCGATCCGCGTACAACTCGAAGCTGGGCAAACGCGCGACGAAAGGATCCAAGGCGACTCGGGTATTCTCGAGAAAGTTCCTCCTGGCACATTCAAACCTCTTCACTTCTGAATTCGTGAAATTCGGAGCTTCCAACATCTCAACAAGCTCACTGCGCTCCTGCCGTAGCACAATTTGAATGAATTATCGTTATGGTCAATACCATTCGGATATTATGAACTTTTCATCAAGGGAATACACGGTCATGAATGACGAAACTTGCCGCTACTAATTCAACGTGAAGTTCGGACCGCCATGTTGGTTGATCAATTATTAACGGACTACTTGTTTCAAACAAGCATTTGTAAGGCAAATAAGTAGTTATTTGGACTGACCAACCGCCTTGACTAACGATCTTGAGTCATATACCGCAACCTTGGTAACATCCGTTTTGAATATTTTCAGAAGGAATTCGAAGAAAGCGACTTGGAAGTTTCTCATTTCAAAATTCACTGATTCAACTTCTCGTCGGATAATCCAATAAATTTTTTCCTCTTATCTGCCGACAGCAATATTCGTGAACGCACATCATTTGGATTAAATCGAGCCTGGCTCATTCTGAGCCTAGAGATATGACACCAAAACCTCATCAATTCGGGCCATATTCCAAATCGAGATCATGTTTCAAATCGCGCGACATCCAGATAGGTCAGATGTATTGAAGACTGATATAATTTCAGACCAAGGGTAATGTGGGCCATCATTCAGCCCGAAGAAATTTTACTCGAGATGAAAAAAAGAGAAAGAACAAAGGAGAATGGGTGTAAAAGGGAAGGGAGAAGAGGTACAACACCCGACAGCCACAACCGTGAACGCACAATGTTCAGATTAAGTTTAAACTGGGCTTTCAGAGCGCCATAAAAATTGATTAAACCGTGCCCACAACATTCTGAGCTTAGGTGTATAATCGTAACGTCATCAGTTCTGATCGTATTCCAAGTCAAGGTCGTTTTTGGAATCACACTACAAACATCCAAACAGGTTATTACTTGGCGTTGACTCTTGGTGTATCAGAAGCTAATATAATTTTATATTAGGCCAAACTTGATATGGACCAGTCTTCAGCCTGATTAAATTTCAGCTCAGGATGGTAAAAAAAGGAGAAAGAACAAAGAAGAATGGGCGTGAGGGAAGAGAGAGGCGGAACAGCACCCGACAGCCACAACCGTGAACGCACAATGTTCGGATTAAGTTTAAACCGGGCTTTCAGAGAGCCATAAAAGTTGATTAAATGGAGCCTACCTCATTCGAGACCCGACTGCTTATGTAAGTAATCCATAAAAGAGACACACACACAGAGAAATATATGCTGGCATAGCGCGAGGGACGTGCCAGCTTATATCATACACTACTGTACGTGGTACCTATGGATAGAAGTTGAACAGTATACAGCATAGAATCTTGCGCGAATATAGTGAGCTCAACCACTCGAAAGGAGCCACTCTCCGCAAGAGACGTAACGTGCGCCCGGCAACGATCCTACGGATCTTTCTTGAGGGAAGCTTTCTATTCCAATATGTGCGAATCGCCAGCGTTCTCAGTGCAGAAGGAGCTTCAAAGTCGAGTGGCGAAGAAAGAGATGAACAGAGGAAAGGAGAGAGTTTTAAAGCCAAGGCAAATTGAACTGTACCTACGAGACGAAATTGGTGTCCTCTTTCTCTTCCTCTCTTCAACCTCTTACCAGACTCTTTTCTCTCATCTTTTCAAATATGCTCCTTTTATGCCTCTTACCTTTGCATATCAAGATGCTTTCGATCATTGGCATGATCGAATAATTGCCTTAAGAATTATTTCCATTTTTTAGCTCGGTTTTTTCTCAAATCTTACCCTCCATTTTTTTGCCTGTACTGATGGAAATAGTTAAGTCTCCTTCTTTTTTACTTTATAACGAGACATTTTGCCGCAAAAAAATATTTCTCTGATACTTCGTCCATGAACTTTTGAACGTTAAACCTTCTTGCTTCTCTGTTTCGCAGATTTCCAGCAGACGAAAAATTGTTCTGCGTCTCATAAAAAATACTTTGGTGTGCTGGAGAAAAAAAAAAAAAAAAATCCGAAGAGTCTCGGCAAAGACGTCATGGGGCGTCGGGCTTTGGCAGGCCTGTTGTTCAAGAGTTATGCCGCAGGGTCGGAATCCTTTGCGTCTGTTTGTAGGTCGAGGCGCGATGACGCCAGCGGCACCTAACGAAAAATCGTCGATAACGAATAACAAGCTGCCTCGGCCACCGAGACCGTGAAAACGTCGCTACTGGCATCCTTTTTATTGCGATACTTTTCTTTTCTGTACACTTACAATGAAACAAGCATAAACTTCTAAACTGGGTCATCGTGCCTCTCAAAATAAAAATCTTGGGTGGGACAGCTTTCTCATTTTACTGTTATTGTTCCGTTACAAGTCCCAATGCCGTGCTCCTTCGATAATCGTGTTATGACGTCTGGATAATTAAGTTTTTTACGGATATATTGCAAGGGGACAATAAAAGTCAACGTAGCGTGTGTGTCCTGTTTATGGTCTGTTTACCGGAACCCACGCAGAATTAACGGCCGGCGCTATACGCAGCTATCACGATGGAAAGGAAAATATGTTGACAGCTTGAATAATGTAGCAAATGGTAACCTTGAAGCTCTTACAATTGATGTACATAAAATAAATGGGAAGAATGAGGGCAGCATGCGATCGAATTCTTGCATCGTCGTGAAAAAAGTCTCAGCAACTTTCATGGACTATTTTTATTCACAAAATTCGATATAAATATCGCTAATATGATATGTATCATGGATATAAATATTAAATTATTCGGCTATATAATTACACGGTAGTAAGAATATTTTGTAGCCACCTTATTATTTTCACATAATATGTATAATTTGTATATATAATCGTCTCGTCCCTTGCATTATATGAAAATTTGAAAGAACAACACACTTGATTTTGCATGAAACAATATTTACTAAAACAGGTATTCTTTCTAAAAATATTTACGCATTCACTCTCACGTTCAAATAACACTCCAAATCGTTATTCCACTGCGAATATCTTGTAGGCTATATTAGTACGAGTGAAATTTACACAACCTTACGTTTTTCCGGTATATTAAGGAATTCCCCAAAAAGTCCCTCGCACGTATATTACAAATGAAAGAGCGGCGGCAAACTCGCGCCTTCACTCGGGAGAAAATGAGAGGAGAGAAAGGGGAATATAGCGTGACGTCGGGCAATTGCAGTTTGAGTTAAAGGGAAAAGTGTGCAGTGTCGGCAATCTATTTCAGCGGCACGAAGACCAAAGTTAGCTGGCCTTTGGGCGTCATGGCAAGTCTGGCCAATCATCGTTCCTAAACAGAGACTAACTTCGGGTACGGTTATTATGCAGTCTACATTTGAAGTGCGGCGCCCAGAGTCTTTGCCATTCACCTGTACCGTCGGAGAAATCGGATTTGCGAAAAAATCCGAAAGGAAGATCGTACCGTTTGCAGCACTTCGAAAACCGTTTGAAAGAGAAGTCAAAAGAAATAAACGTACCGAGTATATATACGCCGTCGAGGCGATCAGAGTTATACGAGGTATAAGATCTTGTACGTAATACTTTTATCCTTTAACGCAACGTTTCACTACGTTTGCCCAGCAACGGGCAATAGCACATAGCTATAGGACTGAATTTCTTCTTATTATTTACTTTTTTTTTGTCCTGAGAGCGGGACGTACGCGCGACTAGCGGCAACGGCAACGATAACATATATATATGTATATATATAGCTATACTTTCAGTACCGATAGAAGAAAAAGGAAATGACACGCGGCGAAAGAAGAGATTCGAAAAACGGAACGCCGTTTCAGTGTGTTTATATATTTATATATATCTATACAGACATATGCGTATATATATATATATATACGGCCAGCTTGCCCTGTCGACTGGAAACAGTGTATAGATCTGGAAATCCAACGGAATTGCCTTCCTGAATCTGAGAAATACGCCGGGTACTTGGCGAAAGAGAGAAGACTGCATTGCGGGGGAGAGATAGTGACTTTTCGTTATTCTTACCTTATTTCTTTTTTTTTTTAAATACTTTCGCGAACACGTAAGTCCAACATTCTACAAACGCACAGACGAATCTCTACCCAGTTCAGCCTCTGACTAGTACTTCTCTCTTTTTTTCTCCGTCCCGCTTATACTTGTTTAATTTCATTAGAGACGCAGCTGCTTCAACACAGAAACCATTCCGCGTTAATTCCACAGCCTCCGCCTCGACGGCATAGTTTTATTGAATTTTGCAGTGAAGCGACATAATTTGCTGTATATAACTTACACGTCATATCGACAATTTCGCTTTGAGTGATCCATTATATTAAAACGTTTGTAGTATCATAAGGTGATTCAGTAGTATTTGAAATGTGAAATAGCCTTTTACCGGAAAATGTACATCAAAGGTGAGAGCTATTTTTGAATGGATGAATCGCCTAACAAATGGCTTTTTAAAAAATGGTATAACAAATGTATGAAATAAGTACTAATCATTGATAACTTGTGGTCACTTGTCTTACGGATCAAAATAAAATTGAAATTTACCAACAAATACGACTTTGAAGTTCATGTAGCGCAAGGGAATAATTAATTAATATTATTGTTCCTCATTGCGTGGTAAATTGTTGAAAAAAAAATTAAATACATTCCACGAATTTCTGTACACACGTTTTTTTCATTAGCTATAGAAAAGTCGCCGGTTTTCAATCACCGTTAAACATGAAGTTTCAAGTATATAGAAAAATTGTATACATTTGTGATTGCATAGATGAACCTGCGAAAACTGTTATACAATATTGATCCTTTTCGTCGCTTATCCGGTTAGTTGTGGATGATTATTTTTCTACCGATATCGGAGATAAAAATTTGCATATCACATCGTAAAATACGCATCTGTCACTGCAAGCAGAGTTCATTCCACGAGAACGAATAAAATGATTACTCAAATATCAGTAATAAACCCTGAAGCATTTTGAATTATTTCCAATGATTTTACCATGTGCAACAGCTGTTATCGTTTGAGTAAGATAATTCACTGCAATCGAATTATCAGCCGCAAGTATTGCAATCTATTTTCTGTACTATCTTGATAAAAATAATTTTCAAAAACTAACGGATCATATTATTTTGAATATTGAGAGAAAGATTGACCGCATCTCGGATCCGCATTGCCGATACTATATAAATACATAGGTTCGATGAGTGAAGTTATTTTTATCAAAAAATCGAAGTGAAGAGTACGCGAGGCGACTCTGTTGGTGATGGTCGAGTAGCATGCTCCGGGCATTATGCACAGTGAACACACTATGTGATATCACGAGGGGGGTTGAAAGGAAGCGGCGGAGGGTGGTAACGGTTGCCTTGCCGCTGATCCCTCCGCATCGCTAGAACGACCTAGCGTGCAGTGCCGTTGCAGTGTCGATGACAGCGCTGAAGAGCAACATCGCGGTTCCGATCGAGCGCAAATAACTGCCGAAGAATCGAAGCATCCGACCACGGCTACCCTTTTATCTTTCTCTTCAGTTCCACACATACACACACTGTGTACCTTTCTTTTTTGCCGATTTCTTCTCTTCTTTTACTCTCCACTTTCAGATATTCCCTCTTGCTCTATTATATCTTTTTTCCCTATCGTTTCCATTTACCAGGCGATAGTATCGCAAGGCGACGCGTTTTGTGACCCCCCTCGTCCCCTCCGCAAAGTGGCCCAATGTGCCGTGGGCGGTAAAGAACGACAGAGAAAAAGGGGTCAATACTATCGCATTCAACCTCCGACCCCTTTGCTCGACTGACTCTTTCTCCCTTTCTCTTCCGTCAAGTATTTATATAATGGCCTCTGTTTATATATTCAAAACGTGTTACAATAGCTCTCGTACCATTAATTATATTGAGAATACTTTTTGTTTTAAATCAGGGTGATTAATTATTAACAACGGAAAAATTGTAACATCGTGAAACATAATTCTTCGTAAGGTAGTCCTTTCATACTTACAGTCGGACGACGTGTAAGATTCACAGAGAAACTAAAGAATCTCGATGGAATGAAAATCTTGAGACAATCAATCATATATACAAGACGCTGAAAATAATAATCCTCCATAATGAAAATTTCAAACTGCTATCAACGCTTTGATGGAAAGATATTGTTCAAGTAATTACCCTGCGAACAACCTTTTTTTTAAGTGAAAATAATATATGAAATTCAAACCAATTTTACGTCATGTTTGAAAATTGAGTTTTTCCGAAGTGTTTAAGCTATATTTGCGAATCTACTTGATTAATCAAGTACCGTAGGTATAATGAGTGATTTTATGCTAAACATATATCCAAAATTCGTAACTTACTACACTTTGTTTGAAATTAAATTTTCTGGAACCCAATTTTGAAATAACACGTAATTTGTTTTTTTTTTAAATTCATACATACTATTCATTGAAACGTTCTGCCTTACACGGTGTGCGCGAAAGTGATAATCATCAGTTCCTACTGCAGAAAATTACATTTTCAAAGAGGCACATACGCCTACATTACTCACGCATTGCACAATGGATATTCCATTGAGAGCCTCTTGGAAATTCCGTTATTAATCCCACATAATTTTCATTGCAATTTATTAGTACTTGTAATATCGATCACATATACCAGTGCATACATACATATCCGCAATTGGATCAAGCCAATATTTCATTAATTGGATTCGGCTTTTATTATCGAGCCGTTATATTCGTTAAAAGAAAATTGCGCTTAAATTTTTGCACGAGCTAAATAGATATATTCTCTTGTAACTATAAATAAATAAAATAAATAAACGTTGGAACGAATCGTTTCGAAATGTCCTCAGCATCCACACCAACGGCAGCCGTTTCAACTCGATCAAGCCAATATTACATTGATTGGACTGCACTTTTATTTCAAGCCGCTATATTCGTGAGAAGAAAATTGCGCTAGAATTCTCGCACGAGATAAATGGATATATTCTCTTGTAGCTATAAATAAATAAAATAAATAAAAGGTGAATTGGAGCGTTGCGAAGCGTCCTCAGCATCCGCAACATCGGCAGCCTTTTCACTGGCGCATTCACGTACCTATAGGGATTTGTACGAATGTCCAGCACGCAATTCCGCAGCGTGCTTGTTCAACGGCGAGATAGTCGAGTTGGTGATATATATTTCTCGAAAATCCAGCCCGATATATTCCATGATGCGACCCCCTTTACCAACACGGCCTCTGGAGCACGACCAACTTGTGACCCACTGCCGAATCATCCTCTCCAGCTCCGACTATCGATGTAGATATAGATATAAAAGAGTGATGCATCTATGGGACAGCCTTGAATAGGCGATGCATCGAATGTGCAGATCTCCTCGGTACCAGCCTCAATAGCACTGCTGTTGAATTAAAAACAATGGAAAAATTGGGATTACGTATCAGCTGAACCCGGACCCGAGCTCCGAGGACCAAATCCGCCTCACCACGAGCTTACTTTATAAGCTTACGACGGCATTTCTATAACAACGTCCCTTTCCCGTTGGCCTCGATCGCAAAATGTACTTTTCGGCCCTCTTCTTTTATTAAAAAATATTAACTTTGATAAAATAGGCTTGCTTGATTGTAACGAATAATAATTCAAAATAGTTAATTTTATGGTCAGCAAAAGAAACTTTTTCGCGCACTATCCATAAATAAACCATGAAACCTCAATATGCGCATTGGGTTTTGCATGTCGCTACAAAAAGTGACTTCTTGTGATTAGACCAGCAGCAGCTCAGTTTAGGAATTCCTCATATTAGCTTAAATATTTTTTTTGCGAATCGTTTTTTTGCCGATAGGAAAGATTCTTAGGCTTTCCCTAGGATAATGAGCCTATTTATTTCTCTCTGTCACTCTTCCTCTCTTTCATTTATATGAAAACACTTTACATATAGTACGATCGAAGACTCTCGTGTACGTGACCTGATTCGATGTTTGTTCGACCACATTACGACAATATTGCAGTCTATTACGTATGTATGCTTATGTGCTTAGCATGTAATTTTGAAGCATTCGCTGACCTGTGCATGCTTCAAATTGCATTAGGTTATTGGTTTGCAATTACTTGCAATATCCATTTGGATAATTGGTTTAGGATTGTCTGAATAATAACTGATCCCCAATACATTTTTATCCAACTGGTGATTGTACTCGATCGTAAATCAAACATCCCAAAATACCCATAAAATCTTGTTTCTCACGAAAAATGCTTATACCATATCTGATTGAATAAAAAGAATATTCGCCAGTTAAAAAAAGTGTCGTGGTTTTTACAAACACTAAAATAAAATCGTTCTTTCATTAACTCAAGTAGAATTATTTTCAACGTATCAAAGTTTCATTAATTCTCGCAAACATTTACAAGCATCAATATTTATTTTGATTTTCATTCGCAGTGCCGTTATTTTTATAATGATTTTCCGCATCGATCGACTCTGACAGTAGGTGCACACATACGAGTATGAATATAACGTGGCAAAATATTTTCAGGGTTCTGGCGATTGTGTCGCGAATAAAGTGACCCAATTAGCGAATGTGCTGGAAAAATACATGTTTTTCTGTAAACTCGCGCGACCGCTCGAGTTTTAATACGCACAGCTCAAGGTACACACGAAAATATAATGTTTCCTACCTGTTGGCAAAATTTATGCTGGGATCAACTCTGCTCCAGTTTCACCGTTGACGATGAAGTACTCGCCAACATTACATCATTCATAATTCATTGATAAAAAGGTTGAAAAAATATGTGGACAAAAAAGGTTAGGCGTAATAAAAAAAACAAAGAGAAACGGGATCGCGATAGAGAGAGAGAGAGAGACCAAAATGGTGAGAGCGAGAGGTTAACACCGAGAGAAATAAATTTCCCTCGGGTGAGAACGTGCTCGAGAGCCATAGCCGACATATTATTACGTCGACGAATATCAGCCCGAGGATTGGCATTGCCCTGCGACTGCGACTGTGGTTGTCGTCAAAAAGCTGTGTGGAAGTGAGCCAAAATTAAATGCTCCGTTATTCGCATCTTCTGGAGACGAAGGACTTTGATTGAATTACAAATAAATCTTGGGAAGTCTGAAATGCAGCCTCGTGTACCTTTCTGAAGTGCCCTCATCACTATGACGCATTTCCTTTCAGTTTAGCCACTTTTATACAGAAATGCTCCGTTTTTTCTCGAGATTTCACCTTCGCTTAAAAATTCAGGTATTACATTTTTCTGAACAATTTTTTGTTATCTGAAAATCCTGGCTAAATCGTAAAGAAAAATATAATCTAAAGAGCTCATCTTTGTTAAAAACTTTTTCATCCAATTCTAGCGTTTATAAAAGGAAAAAAAAATTAAGTTTGGTATTAAATTTATTCACATTTTTTGGACAGTCGTCTTCATTTCGTCTACACCATGCAGACCCTCGAGATTCTCCGCAAGCAAGACAATATGATTTGCATTTCCTAGAATACCACTGCAAGTACTGTTTTCATATAAACCAAAACGAGAATACGATTCGTCGTTTCGTCTCCTGAGAAAGAATAAAAAAACCAGAGTGAGTGAGAGTTGGATGTACCCAAGGAATCACGCCTCTTGTGGTTCAACAAACCGGAAACCTTCGGTAATAATGAATTTCCAGCATTATCACAAGTTCTACAGCTTATTCTTTAAATTGATATTTAATTTTCTGATTCAAAGATAATCCTGCGAAAGGGGGAAGTAAGAGTGTCTTCTGCGAAAAGCGGAAGAAGAAATCAGGCGGAAGCTCTACATAAAAAGTGCGGAAGAGTGGGATTGGATCGTAAGATGCTATCCGCATGATATTCGGTAAACTCTTTTCACTGGAAAATCTGACGTTTCGTCGAGAGATCTGGAGAACGAATTGCGGATTGCGGACAAGTGGTAAGGAAACGAGAGAGACAGAAAGAGAATCAGAGATAACGCACTGAGTCGGTAAGCTGACAAACCAAGCGAAGCAAAAAGTGAGAAAGAATATATTCGCGTCACGACAAAAGAAGTGTGACGTGAAAACGAGAAAGGAGATGGAAAGTATACGAAATCTGTGGGAGAAAGGAAAGAGCAGAGCATCGAATGGGTCAGGAAAAACCTGATGCTGAAGAGACAGAGAGAGAGAAAGGGAGAGAGCAAGAGATACGCCAGTGGGAGCTTCTAGCAAAATGGTAAAAGGGAGAGGGAAGGGGACGCAAAAGAGATAGAGAGAAAGAGAGAAAGAAAGGAAAGGAGCGAGCAGAACGTTCACAGGACGCAACTCCTTGACGAAACTTTAGCGGTATCACAGAGAGCAAATAAATTTATGGGCAAAGTTAAAAGCATCGCAAGCTCGGCGTTGCAGTTGTGTTGCCCGGCAGCGTTTACTTAACCATTTTTTTTCCTCTTTCTTTCTTTCAACTATCTTCCTTCCCCCTCCAGTTCATCTCATGTTTCTCCAGCCCTCTTCGCCCCCTCTGCCCCTCACTCGCTCATCTACTGCCCTTGGCAAAAGCACGAGATTCCCTTCTCCTGTGGATCACAAATTGGATAATGTTCGAGCACGTGACGTCAGGAAGTCCCTAGCAGATTCTTCCTTTTCTGTTCTCTGCTTTTCTCATTCCGCTTTTGTTAGTTCCATGGTACGTTTCGCTAGTGGCTAATTAGCCACGTACCTCGAGCACGTACGAAAGCTAGCGTTTTCTTTCTTTTCCAACCGAGAATCCATTCACGTATCTCGAATGATTTTGGTTCTCCTTCATCGCTACATTCCCTGTCTTTCATCTCTTCTTCGTCGTCGTCGTCTTCTTCTTCATCATCTTCTTTTTCTTTCGGTTCCTCATGGAGGTAGTTTTGTTGAATGCTCATCAGGTCCGATTTAAAAGTTGGAACAGCGTCGGGACAATGTCCCTCGCCGGGAAAGTAACGATGGCGCAACGGTAGCGGCACACTTAGAGAAAAATATCGTTATTTGATAATAAACATAGTTAGTCCGACGATAATCTAACTATAATGTATAGTTTCCAGAAGGAACGACTATATTTTATGGTTATAGCAAATATAGGAAAATAGCTGGATCAACCATTAATATAATTCCCAGGAGTAACGTCTATATTTCATGTCTATAGCAAATATAACTATAGTAGCAATTATCAAAATAATAATAGTTTCAAAAACTATTGTAATAGCTTCAAATATGCCATTTTGTTGCACATACAATTTCAACGTTTGTTTTCAATAAGCTTGCAAGTATCGTTTATTGAACCATATTGTCATGACTTCAACTATAAAACATTGCAAGCCTCCCTATACACTTTTTATCATGTGAAATCGTTTAATCAACGATATCCTTTTCTTTCAATGCAACGTAGGGCCATCGTAGAAATAAAACTGCCAACTAGCTGCCGAATTTCCACCGATCGTTGGACATATTTCGGATGGCGGGCAGCCATACTGAAGAATGACAACGAGAAAAAATCTGTTATGTTCTACTTTGCAGTTGAATTTGTCTCCGTCCGTAAATCTTATCTCTGTTCATTTATTCCGACAACAACAACAAAAAATCCCAAACGACGTGAATTAGATAAACGCGAGAATTAGATTGCGGAAACAAGTTGCGGAAGTCCCAAAACTCGTAAATTCAATGAGGAATAAGTTAGAGTGATAAAACAATTCGATTTCTGCTTCTGCCGGAACGAAAATTATTCGAACCTAGTTTTATAGGCTATTTCAGAATAACGCGTGGCATCTTCGACAGACACACCGGATAAAGTACAAGCCACAAGTCTAACTCGTAAAAAAAAAACCAAAGGTAGTTCGGGATGAACGAAAGCTAGCGAACTTGATAGGCAGACATTATTGCGATCGCTTACGATTTTCCCGTGAAGGTAAAAGGTAAACGAGCGCGAATCGCTAAAACTTTTTTGCACTGGTACTTTGTTCCCATGAAATATACAGCTTTACGTCCATCGTAAATTGCTGCGGGCTGTGTGCGTCGTTGTGCATAGATAGATGTCCCCGTTAAGGTAATTTCTCCTTACGATGTCCCGGATGTGAAGCATTCTTTATAGAAACAGAAATTTTTTTTCCTCGACATTCTATGTCAAAAACCAGCCCTTTTTTGTCGACGTTCTTAAAAATCATTATAATTATCCTAATTCTCATGGTACTCAAAAGTATTTTCCGTGATTTTTAGTCCAATTCAGAAATCTATTTAACTGTGCTCTACTCGTGCGCGAAAAGCTCTGTTCCCTTTTCTTAAACCTACTGGTTCCTTCCCTACACTTGACTTTTTTTTCTATTTCGCCGTACACATGTCCTTTATCATTGATCGTTCAATAAATGTAATTAATTTATTCTTCGTTAATTATCGATAGCGGGATCTTTCGATCAAGGGATATTTCGTTGGAAAATGTTTATTTAGGCCCTTCTGTCCTAAGTTGTTGTTTTTTTACATGCCATCAATTCCGAAGCCGTCGCACCCAACTTCAACCCTTCAGTCGCGATCTGGGGTTAAATTCTGCGCGTTCAGCATTGAATGAATTATTGGTGCTCTTAAGCGGCCATATTAGAGAAACCGTCGAGCTGGCATATATTTTCCAGTGAGAAGCAATAAAAAAATATAGATAGCTTCCGAGAGCAGCTCGACAGGTAAAAGCAACTCGTTCTCCTCTCGCAATATAAATACTCGGCATCTGTTCCGTAGTGAGCAACTAAAAAGAGCAAATTTCACGAGGTAGTGCACTTTGGCATCTTCTGCTTCGTGCTCGGGAGACGTGATAATGAATGGAAAGGTTGCTCCGTGGAAGAGTCTTAATCCGCCCTCGTAACTCTCAGTAGTGGCGGAACGAGCTGGAGTCTCCAGCACGCGTTTTACACGTCGAACTATATGGCCTCGAGGGAAGAGAACGTTGCGATGCGCACCACCAATGACATTGTAAGTTATATCCGGTGGGATCCACGGTGTAAAGGGTTTTGCTATAGTTGTTGGAGCATATTCATGACGAAGGGACGGTTTATGAGGGAGATGCTTCTGTAGTACCTCCCAAGCTGCGGCCACTAATACCCGACTTTAACTCTTCAACATCATCCACGAGCAACAGGCGCCACAATGACAAAGAATTAAAATGTTAATGATCCACGCGAGACGTCGTCATTAGTTGGATCCATTTCAATAAAGTAAATTTATGCAATGTCTCGAACTGTACATGTATATTCAAATAATCCAGTTTTTCACATAACGTATCTTTACATTTTTAAAAATTAATTTTGATTTAATTTACTTGATAAATTTGTATAATATATTTGATGTATAACTGTGACGTAAGACACAGTAAAACCACTATAATTAATCTTATAGTAACAATGTACGTAAATTTTACTGTAATAGTAGTTTGTATGATAATTAAATTCTCAACTCGATTAAGTTCCATTAAGACGATTACTATCGAAGTATGAATGAAGTTTGATTCCGCTAATCTCATAACCTAACCTAAAAACAATTTCCCGCTTAGTATATAAGATATCAGACTGAAAGTAAAGTTTGCCTGTTCTGTCTCTCTTTCTCGCTTCTGCAAACTTTGGCGTCCAGGCTGTTCGAGTGCTTCCTGCGCTACAACGCCAACATTTATTAACCGGCTTACTTATACACTGAAAATTAATGCTCTCAAGAAATCCCCCTGAAATTTCAGTGCAGAATGTTGGAATAGAAAAGTTCGACCACTGTCAAAATCTGTATCGCATGTTTTGACGTACTTTCGCGTATAGCCTGAATTGCTTCCACGTTCTTGAACATAAATTTTAATGGATAATAAACGGTGCTCTCGCCGTAAGGTCACGTTATAAAAAGTTATAACGATTAGCTATCTCTACAGTAATAACCCTACATAATATTGAATGCATTTATAGTCGTGTCACACTTCATACAGAAATCTTATTCCAACTTTGATTGTAAAATGAAATAAATTGAAAGGTCAGTGGCAGGTCATTGCGGCATGAGAAACAAATATGAATAGGTTCAACGTCTTTGAACTCGTCTTTTAAGCCCCATTAAAAGTTATATAAACATACGTTGCAAACGCCATGAAAAAAAAAATTCCTCGATGAAAATAGCCCCAGATTCTACAAACTCCTGTTACTTTGTATCGCGTTGCAGTTCTTACTTGAAGACTTGTCGTTGGTCACGGAGCTGCACGTTAAATATACGAAAAAAAAAGTCTTGTAATGCAAGCCTGCACAAACTGCAAGCGTAGAGTTAAGTTGGCTATCACGGTTTCCCCGAGAGTCAAAGTAATAACGAAGGCGGATCATAGTTGAGTTATAATAGCATCACGGAATAATATTAACCCGTTTTTTACAGCGCTACGTACGGGGCGTGCTGCATGCCCCGCTCTCTGTATTACATTCATTACGTGCTCGCTCTGAGCTTCGAAGCTCTTTGTTATTTCTTGAAAAATATTCGTCGCTGTCACGGGGCACGTAATACTTATAGTCCCACGCAACCTTTTCAAGCGCACCGAAGATTTTTGTGCTCTTGAGCGAACGAATGCGACGCGCTTTCCTCGCTTGGAACTTCCCATGAAAAAAAATCAAATAATCCCACTTATCCTGAAATATATTACATTAAAGAAAAAATAGTGTCCTTTACAAAAACCTATGATTTCAAGAAAAAATGAAAAAGCGAAGAAAAACAGATAATATGAAGTCAAACCTCGCACACAGCTCCCTCATTATTTTCTATTTTCCACAAAGTTCCCTCTGTAATGAAGTACGTTGAATCGTTCTGGTTTCTTCATTGAGAAAGGTTTCACAAAAATAAAAAAGTAATGAAGATGGAATTTCTAAAGTTCCACTTCGCATGCTAGTTTCAAATAATAAATTTCTGTTTCAACTGGGTTAAACTTATTACCGAATCACATCGTTTGGCAACTACAATGATGCAAAATTCCATTTCTAGTTTAAATATTTACACCAATTAGCAAGTATACAACACTTTGTTCCGGTTCATCAGAATGTTTCAATGCGAAGAACGAAGAGTTTGTAAAAACAGGGCAGTGACCATTATCGTGAAAGAACAGTATAGCGATATATAATCGAATCTCAGTCCCTGCACGTACGAAATCTTTGCCACTCTTGACCGTAACAAAGATAAAACATTAGTATTACATAGGAATAAAAGGTGAGACTCAGTGGTCAGAGTCGTGTGAGAAAATACGTAAAAAGAATATATGTAACTATATAACGTAATAATAGCCGAGAGTTAGAACGAGGAAAAGTTACCTGTCCGCACCCCGTTTTATCGAGAATGCCCTCGAGCGACGTATAACATCCGGTAATGGAAAGAAAAATATAGCAGCATAACACAACGTCGAACGTTAGCCTGGTTTCCGTTTGTTACTATATGTTCACAATCTCCGTTACTGGCTACTGCCCTCATACCTTTTCGTAACCTCCTATTTCTTCTTTCACCTTACAGCGCGACTCGCTTCCAACATCAAGCTAAAATCCCAATTATTGCCAACGAACCGACGAGACGTGGACTGCTGCTACAAGATTGTCGGTGTTGCGTGTTGTTAACTGAGAGCTTTTAGATCATTACCGACACGAAACCTCACTCGCTCACTCGGGCTGAACCGTTCCACGCTTCCACATCGTTGCCGAAGAGAGCGACAACCGCAACAACAGCAATAATAATAATAATAATAACAAGTAAACGCTCTTGAAAGAAAAATCGTACGGCTGGTACCAAATCGTTACTTTTACGTGGCCTCGGTATCGACAAGAGTGTGCAATTTTTTATTTCAAATATGCATGTTTTATTCATGTGAAAAATTATCACAAATTCTCACACATTGGAATATATGTCGAGTCATTAACGGATAAATAGTGTTATGTTGAGATAATTTACTTTCGTCGTATAGTAATTGTTCCCATATCATTGTTATGCTGAAAATGCTCCAAGGGCCAGAATGAGCTAAAGAATATAGCTTTTATCTATGAGAACATTTTTCTTCCAGCTGAGAAATTTCAATAAAAATTTATCAATCTAGTTGTGGTATAAAAAATTGTTATTTCGTGGCAAAACCAATTTGGTTGGTTGGTTCGCCCGTACGGTTTTTATTGAATAAACGTGGAAGGATCGTGATGATAGAGATGGTTACTGTGAATTAGAGAGGGTCGCAAAAAAATTCTTAAAGAATCAACCTTTCTGCAGCTGACTTTACCCCTCAATTGCTAATTATTTTGCTACTGAGTAATACCGTATATGCAATTTGTGACATAGATTTGAGCAATTAATGAGGTCGAAATGGAGAAGTTTCGACTGAAATTAGACTACGTATAGAAACATGCAATTTCAGGGGTCCGATTATATGAGACGGGGTTAAGCAGCCGAGAAGCTATAACTGGCAAAATGCCTGCTCCCGCGAGCTCTCGAGTTCCGCATGCCAGAATTCCGGTGTGGATTCACCAGGCGCTTCCTATGCGCTCTTCTGAGATATCCAACGAGGTGTAGAGATAGGCTTTGCAGAGTTTGAGCGTTTGGGATCGGGCGAGAACCTCCCTTCACGAGCAATAAGGCCCGCCAACTGTACCACTGTACGTACAATCTGTTCTGCAGACTACCAAGCCGTCTTGCTTCCAGCTCTACACTAGTTGCCACTGAAAGAAGGAAGGAAAAAATAAAAGAGACAAAAAAAAACAAAAGCACCAGTCGACTTTCCGCAGTCTCAGAGGAGAATACTCACAGGTCGTCTCCTACTCTCACTACCTTTGCCATGTAACGCGTACGAGATGGAGAACGAACAATATATATGAAGAGCATGAGATTGAGAGAGACACCGAGAAAGAGAGAGAGAGGATGAGCGAGAAAGAGTGAGGACTGCACTCAGATGCATTTGGACGACTGCGCATGCCTGGCAGAATCTCCGGGCTGACCGAATAACGCTTGCACTACTGGCAACCGCAATGCAACCCACATGCAAAAATGTATGTATGTGTTCAATGTATAAAACAATCGTATGGGAGGGATTATCGTCGGACCATTTAACGGAGAATGCTTGAAATGTTCTACAAGAAAACTCTAAATAGATTAGAAAGGTGACAAATGCGAAATTCACGTGCGAAACCGCGAAACGACAACGTCATTCTCAGACGTAGCCATAATATCAGACGGTAAGAAATGTTTGGTTGTGACAACTACGTTTTCAATTTGCTGTACACAATCTCTCAAAAAGTAGTTGCCTCAACCATATTGTATAGTAACCTCAAGTATTCACGATTAGTCCTTGCGAGATTAGTGAGGTTAACCAATCCAATCGTTAGAGTCTACCACTCGAATTATTGGGACTACCATTCGAATCGTCTTTATTACCATGCAAACCGTCGGGAGTACATTTGAGTTGTAAGGGAAATAGAATAATCGATTGGTTGTGTCAACTTATTTTTTTGGTTATGGTAACTAATATTTTCTTTCCGTGAAGAGTTGCTAAATACTACGCATTGCTAAAATGGCACAGTTTGCTACAAGCAGCGAGGTGCGTAAACAAGATAAAGGTGTCTCCTTGTGCATCTTTATATCTGTACTAATAGGTCCGTCTATTTCCATACGACATTCTCCAGATTTCATACTTTCAGTATGCGATTTACTACGTCCTCTTCCGGACGTTTTCTCTACGAAATTGTTCCATAAACGAGCGAGCGTGCTCTTGAGCTTCAAACATACCGATCGTTAAAGGCACGTCGACGATTCGACTACACGAGACTCGTGAGTGCACCTCTGAACATAAAGTTTATACTTTTGAAACTATTAGGGTAAACTCAAATGTGCCTTTTTTCTTGTTCGGAAGGGAATCTATTTTTTTTTTTTTCCTTTTTTTTCACGCTACCTGATGGATGTTTGTGAAAACTCTAACGACCAGCGATAAAAATGTTCCGTGCGCATAAGTGCAATTATTATTGAAGATTTATTCACTCTCGGATCGCACAGGATGCGACAGGGTTTGAATCGATCCTTCACTACGAGCTTCCGCAATCCCTCATGTCGATATCACTGCTGCGCCACACACGACACCAACGGAACCCGGCTGGGACCGTGGTGACGGATCGTGGTTGCGAAAACCATTCGTCTCGTCAACGAATGTGTTACACGACGCATTACCACCCCTTTACTTCACCTCTCACTCCTGTCGCATTCACTATCACCGTCTCTCTTTCTCTTTCATACTTTTGAGCGTAATGGATTCCTCTTATTTTTCTATTTGTACGGTCAGCCACCGAATCCATCTCTCTTAAACTCTGAACTTTTACATGTTGAGTTGGAGCGCACATCACGAAAATTTGTCTGCTATGGTCCATGGACAATCTTCCAGCGGTTCTGGTGATGGAATTAATTGTTTAAGCTTTAATGGCATATTAATCTCTTTTTTGTTCGAGTTTTTCTCCTGTTTTATTGTAATTTTTTCATGATTCCAAAGGTGAAATCCAAAAATACCGATATCACAATATTTTTTTACGTCTATTGATGTAACTTTTTGTATTCTCAATGAAATGAATAGCATATTTTGCGCTCATCGGGGAAGAAATATCGGTACAGTGCCTAACAGGAAATAAAGTCACATTTAAATAACGACTGGAAATCTATACTTTTACAGAAATGGATAAACCTTTTAAAGATGATAAGGTTGCGAATCCATTTTCGGCTTGTTTCTTTTTTTTTTTTAGTAATTAATCATCTTTCGATTCTCAGTTTCAAATTTAGCAAAACTAGGTCACTGGCTTCAAAATATCGCTCTTAGTTATCTACTGAATTTGAAAAGCCTATTGGATCGATGATGACAACTCACGGATTATGACATTGCCATATTCTGTCTATTGCCAAATATTTTTCATGGAAACTACCGTTTTTTAAAAATCGTATATCGAAGTATCAAAAGAATATATATAAACCAATATTAAAATTAATTAATGTTCATTAGTAGTAAAGGTGATTTCATCGACGATACAAAACACTGGACAAGTTTGCACCAATAGTATATTAAATTCCATAGATAAATATTTAACATTTTTTCGCATTGCGAATTGACCATCGACCAGAGTCCTTCAAATAGATCGTTATTTATTTCCGTATTTTGATATATTCAGCCACTTTGTTACCAGAATCAGCGTTATTTCATATACGCATACTGACCCAGCTGGAAAAATACATCGTGTGAACTGAGGTTTCAACATACATGCGGATAAGCAGAGTTGAGTGATCATTGCAGTGACCCTTGGAGTGTGAATTAAAAATAAATGGTATCAATTGTGTTAATTCATTGTACGTATTTTTAACAATGTGAATAGGTAGAAAAAGTGTTTATCGCCTTTTTCGGAGTTCATTAACCAGTGAATAAAGGCAATGCGATACTTTTAACAAGCAGTGAGAATATTAATTTAAAATATTGTAGCCATACGATTTGAAAATAAAAATAATCCTGAATAAGTCTCGGTGCATAAAAAAATATCATCGTATCGCGCGAATTGTGTGTACTGTAATGGAACGATCGATTCGGTACACAGATAGGAAATCCAATTTCATATATGTGCGCCCAGAGAAGCATTACGATCGCGGGCGATGGCCTCGACACTCTGTCGGGAAAAGAACCCTCTGTTATGTACCTACTTATACGGAGGGTGTATCCCGCATCTCGCGGTAAAATTTTCCAATCGGTTATCTCATCCACTACTGGTCGCACATATATTTTAAAAAAAGCACATTACCATCAACCAACTGAAAAGTCATCACCGTAGTAAACACTCTGTGTGGTAGTGGTGGCGCTGCGGATGAAGTAATCTCATAATTGATCTCCGGAGGAGGAAACCTTCAATCTTTTTTTTTTCTGAATTCACTTTCCTCCCCAAGAATACCGCTTATACCAAGAATTCCACTCCAATTCAACCACAACTTTTTTTATGATACTTTCTCCAAATATTTGTCGTTTTTGTATTTTACCTTTAATCGTCGATATCCTCAAATGGTATTTACGAAACCTACATAAAAATTGAGAGTGAAAGCCAAAATTATTTCGGGAACGATGTTTGCTTTTTAAATATAGTGTCTGAATCGACGAATATTGCAATTTTTATTTCACATTCTTTCACCCATTCGGTGATTTCATATTTTGCTCATAACCTTATAATTATTGGCAGAGGAAATAAATGTTTTGAAAAATAGAAAAATTCTTTTTAAAATGTTGAACGGACGGAGAATGCCCCATACATATTTTTTCAGCGTCTTCCTCTCGGTTGCGGTGTCATGACTCTATGTTTATTGACCGAAAGGCGAAGAAGAAGAAGAAGAAAAAGCGGGAGAAGTATTCAGGTTATAGGTAGTAGTAGAAGCCCCCGAGAAGAGCACGACGTAATCAGACAATTTTTCTTCCTGAGCTTCTTAGCGAGGACGTGAAAACGGCTCGCTGGCGGCTTTTCGCCGAGCATTCTCAGCACCGCCGACAGAAGCAGTAGCTGAACCTCTTGCATCCTCACACCTGCAGTCCGCCCTAGTAACACTACTGCAACTACTGTCACTATTACTACTAACACTCGAGCTGAGACCGTAGACTACGACGGCCAAGTAATAACGCCTTCTTTGCTCGGCAACGATGGCTTTTAAACCGTATTTACGAGGCCTCGTCCTGGCAATATGAGGAGGTACAATCACCCACCACTGAGCTGCCAACTACCGGAAATATAAAAAAAAAAAAAACAGAACAAACACCAAAAAGTCGACACTATGACTCGGTACCGACTCTTTAGCTGGAAAACCAGCAAGGGTAAAGGATAATGGTCGCTGTTATAGTTGTGGTAGGTACTAGTAGGAAATCAGACTTTTCCCTCCTAGTTTAGAATTCTCTTTGCCCGGACACGCCTTTTTGGAGACATGGACCACCGTCTCTATAGCTTACTTTCGAAAGTGCTTATCATGTAGACAACAGTTTAATTGGATTATAATTTATGCAATTGGTGACAAGAAGAAAAATACCATATTAATTTTTTACCACAATAAAGCAAAACGTTTTTAGGCAACTTCAAAAAAATTAGCATTCTAATTTTATGGAAATGCTTAAAAACAATTTATAGAAATTCGTAAAAAAGATCTTAGATGTTCTAATTTGCCCCGATCAGCTCTTATCTCGTCACTAGCTTTTCCGAACAAAATTACATCTGAGAGAGACTCCGTCTACGATCTCTCGTGGGGTGAAGTAAAAAGTCATCTAGATGAGTCGACAGCTGATGTAACTCCCAGTCAATGGGTACCGCGTCTTGGAAAAACGATTTTTCCGCTCACACTCTACTCGGAAGCTGATGCCAAAGCCTTAGAGGATTTCTTAGATTAGTTAACGACGCAACGCATCACGTTATCTCGAGTAGGTTGGGATATCTGCTCGAAATAGCGAGGTGACGATGGTATTAATGGTCTTGGTAAGCGAATTCAATGGGGTAACGTCACGTGTGAATATTTATTGAAGAATGTCATTTTTGAAAGATTGATTGCGCACAATCAGAATTGTAAATTATCATCACTTTTTAAATAAAATTGTGGAATATCATTTCTTGTAAAACCTGCAAATATCAGTTGCAAGATAAAAAACGTTTCAATCAATCACACGACAAATTCATTCAACGAAAAAGTAATAATGTTTCATAAACTAGTTGAGTTCATGAACGATGAAAAAAATTTGCAAATTTGAATATTTTGTTTATCTCTTCTAATAAACTTATGTAACGGCGAGTTAGAAAACTCCGGTTAATGAAGATAAATAAATTTAATGAGAGATTCCTCTCTGCATGAATGTGCACGACATATTAAATTCCAATATGGTGCATGTTCTAACAATAGCATTATTAGTTTTTCAATTTGGAGCTTGCAAGTGATTTTATTAAATCGTTCAAAACTGGGTTTTCATTACTTTGCATCGGAACGTTGCCGTGTCTCTTGAAAAGCCAGGTATTTCACAATTAATACCAACAATATTCGCCAGACTCACCTTTATCCATCTTTGCCCTCTGGTACAGAGAGAGTGCCATCGAAGTTAATAGGAAGCATGGAAAACGGACAAAAAATTCATTGGTAATTTACCTCCTACGTGTTTTATATGTCTGGCAGGCGTAACGTATACTCCGTAAAATTCCTGGGGAGAAAATATCCCGAAAATTTCTAGGTGAGAAAGCAAAGGGACACAAAAGACAAGCGCGTTCCGAAAGAATTCACCACCTCAAAACCCCATCATTACAGCCGGCCTCGTGAAAACCGTAATACAACGCAGAGTTGTAAATGCCTAATATTCATAGCAATAATTATTATTATGCGATCAGCTATATAATTATGATTTCATAATAATAGCATGAAGGGATTATTATACGATGACTAAACTTTTGAATTACTGCAAAAATGATTATTTTACAATAAAAGTTCACGGTAATCCATTTGAAAAATATAAAAACATCATTAATGCATTAATAAAGTAATGCATTAAATATTTCTTGCATTTTTCTCATTATTTCTCCCAATATCGAAGTGAAAATTAAGATTTTTTTTCTGCTATTCAAATAGTTACACTTCATTTCATAATGACTACATACTATTATTATAAAATCATAATTATAAAACGAATTGTACTGCAAACTATATCTCATGAATTAATGAGGGACTTACAACTCTGATACAACGGCTACGAAGATTCTGGGTGCGTGGCTGTAGAGAGCTTTTCGAGAAAACACCGTCCGATGAAAACAGCGCAAGCGTCATAGAGTACGTTACGAGAGTTTCCCCGGAATCTTCCATTCTCGACGGATCTCATGTAGTTCTGCGTCGTTTCTTCCTGACGTTCTCGACGAGCAGTGCTGAAGGGAGATTTGCGATTTTCTCGAGACGAAGAATACCTAATGACTGAGAGTCATTCGTGATAAGAAGTCATCTCCACTCGACGTTGGCAGAAAATAAAGGATCGTTCAAGCCTGAAGAGAGGGTTTAATATTGGAATTCAAGAAGATTGGCTTGTCAAGATTCACTACTAATTTATGATTATCATACATTTTGCTGACAAGCGTCAGCAAAAAATAATATGCAAAGTAGTATGTTCCTCAGCACATATTGCGTTCTCATTATTTTTCACTTTTTACACAGTTACCTCTATGCGAAGGTACGTTTGTGGATTTTGACCCTCTCATCCATTTCTCAATGAGCAAGCAAAATCAAATTATTTTAATAATTTCGTGCATGGCGTCACATGCTGATTTACTATCACGTTTTTTTCTCAAAACATTTTTTTAAATATCTGCGTAAATAATACCTGTAAAAACGCAAGAAAAAAGTTTCGATATATGATTTATCAACAATGGAATATTTGAATAATATAAAATGTTGATGTGAAATTTAATTTAACTTCAATGAAGTCGATGAAGCGATTTCTGGAGGTAAAATCGTAGAATTCGGAAATACTCGGGTAGTCAATTTTGCCACAGTTGCTCATTTCTCATCCGTTTTCAGTATAGCACTCTTCTGCTCTGAGTAAATTATACAAAACCGAAACTGTATGTATTATAGGGTAATATAACGGAGTTCATCTCGGTGGGTTTCTCATTTCCAACGAGGTTATCTCCCCCGTTCTCTTCTTTTATTCGAATACCAGAAGCGCATAAGTCCAGCGTCGTAAGACTTTCAAATTAAGCTCTCATTTCCGTCCACTCCCACCACCTGCTTTCGTATTATCGTGCACTAGACCGACGAATTGAACGAAGATCCAGATAGTATATAGAGCGGGAACGAGATTTGTTGTACACCGACACCCGGAGTCCTGAGTATTTTTCTCCGAGCACTACGAATCTTAGGAGTTCGAGAGTAACAAGAGACACTGTAATTGCTCATTTTCAGTTTTATTCAATTCATGTCTCTCACGGAATAAACCGCAAAACGGAAAAACGCGTGACGTATTTTTCGATGAATAATTGTTAACCAGAAATAAAAATAAAATAATCAACAAATCGTAGTCTATATAATCCAATTGAACTACATATTCTCTATTCAATCGAGCGAAAAAAATTAACGCCTTTTTCCGATGTATTATTTTAGTCATTTTTCAATAACTAATATCAGAGATTGTTACTTATGTTTACTTTATTCCTCGATACTCGTAAAAAACGATTGTAAGTATCGCGTATAACATTCGTTAAATAAATAAACACATAAATACTAAGTAAAATACAGACAGTAAAAATTACTCTATTTCTGGTATTTCTATATATAATAACGAGTGCTATATTTTATGCATTACTACGGATATCGCTTTGAACAGTTAAGTGAATAGAACATCGAAAATAGTGAAAGCTCGCCACTTCGTTGAATTTTTCATTTCCTGAACTTTTCCAGTGGCAGTGGCCGTGGTTTTCGTACAATCTGGTCACGGCTGAATATCGACTCATAAAGAACTTTGTTCGATGGTCATACATAGCTTATGTTATATATACATCCATACATACAGAAATACCTGCATACCACATATTTGCTGCACGCGCGGAAAGCTGTTATTTACCGAAGAGAGCTTTACAAAGTTTCCTATAAAAAGTCTTTTGGTCGTCGCACTTCGTGTCTCGATGTGCGAAGAAAGGAGCTGAGATCTTCGATTTATCCAGCTACTCATGTGGACAACTTATGTCATGACCTTTAGCTGCACACAGTCACAACGATCTGAAAAGATCAGCAAAGAGGGTCACAAACGTCCAGAATCATTCGATCTCCGGAAAAAAAAAATTCCGTCGATCCTTTACGACAAACGATCTCCCATACATGCATAAATTAATTTCATTAAAGTTTCTATATTGTCGCATCAGCTCGTAAAATGTTACGAGCTGTCGTAAATAGTAAGTCGAAGGGACTGAGAGTCCTGTATTATACTGCACAAACGAGAAACAATTTTTTTCTTTTATTTTACCCTCTTTTGTGGATGTAACATTCTACCGAGCCATTTAATATGAGCTCTCGCCATTCTCTCCCCTTTTGCGCAGCTACAAAACATTCATAAAAGCTAGCCCTGTTTTATCTCGTATATCTGTGTCGTTTATTATTTTACAACGGATTTACAAATTGGTGGTTAAATATTTTGTAATTGCCAAAACCAAAAAACAATTTGAAAAAGAATAAACGAGATCCAAACAGCATAATAATAATAATAACGATTCTAAATACGACGAACTCGTCAGAAGCTTTCGCCACCATAATGCAATTAGCGGACAAAATTGCGATTTTTTTTCAGAACCTTCGTTCATCCTTCTAAAACTTTACAAAGGGATAAAATAAATTAACAAAAATTTTCATGACCATCGTAACATTTCGCCTTGACCCCAAAACAACCTCACATATACTTGCATACGAAATTGTGACGAAAACAAAAATGAAGGAAATCACAGAAACAGTGTAACTGACTTGACGATGAACATGAAGCTGCATAAAGAAGTAAGCAAGCGGCAGAGTGAAGAAAAGTGCAGGTCGCAGGAAGAAGACTCGTGTGAATGCGTCGAGGTATATTCGGTGGCATCTAGTAGAGGGGCCCGTGAATTCATGGCAAACTTAGGTCATATGGCCTTTTAGTAAGGAGGACAGGTTACTGCCGCCCAGGAGAGTCGAGCTTTTAGCCGAGAATGGCGACCGTTAACTCGGCCTGGCAGATATTACGCGCTCAACGCCCTTCTGCTCTGTGTGTCCCTCTTATACCGACATACCACACCCTATCCCCATAGTGCCATCTACATAGCGATACAGTGCTATAGGACATCCCACCGCACGCCTTAACACTCGCACCATACTCAGCGGACCTATATTCAAAGTGTAACGAGCATTCGTTGAATCCTCGCCTCTTCAAACCCCATAACCATATATTATGCGAGACACCCACACGCGAAATCTATAATATTATAAAGCAGTGCGAGGCCTCGTGAAACCGTTTAAGATAATGGAACCTTGCGGATGTTGAAAAATGTATTAGTCGCATTAAAGATACGTTATGCTTACATCTACACGGAAAAAAATGTTTGGTTGTGACAACTACGTTTCCAATTTGCTGTACACAATCTCTCAAAAATTATTTGCCTCAACCATATCGAATAGTAACCTCAACTATTCACGATTATTCCTCGCGAGATTAGTAAGTTTAACCAATCCAATCGTAAGAGTCTACCACTGGAATTATTGGGACTACCATTCGAATCGTCTTTATTATCATTCGAACCGTTGGCACTGTCATTTGAGTTGTACGGGAAATAGAATAATCGATTGGTTGTGTCAACTAATTTTTTGGTTGTGGTAATCTAATCTTTTCTTTGCGAGTAGAAATATCGTGTTAGACTTTTACCAACCATTCGATAGAAACTATTTATTTCCCTTTATATGTCCATTTTTTTATTCTCAGTTTTGCTTATTCAATTGTGCAGCATTTTAACGCGAACAGTTAAACAAGCTTCATTGGAATCATTGCGAACTGTACTTTCGTTATAGTATCAACATATACGGTCTTCGAGCCATTTACGGAATAGCAGCAATTGAAAATATGATCTACGAGCCATTCGACATATAATAGCTTGTAACTTTGCCAACAAAAAATTCAATGGAAGCACTTCCTTCGCTTCAGCACAGATAGAGTTATATTTCCCACCATGTCGTATAGAAATAAATTTTAAAGAAGATTTATACCGCAAAATATTGTAGCGTCACCTAAAACAACTTTTCTGGCCATCCAAGTAGAAATTTATTGAATTGTACTCCCTCCCTAAATCCGTTTATGTTTCTAGCAAGTCACTTTTTTCTTCCGCTTAATCCACTTTATTTTTCTTATATCGTACCGCTGAGCGAAAGTCTCGGTTGAATGGCATGATCTGCTAATGACTCTTAACTCACTCCAACCAATTTTTTTGAGCGTCTAAGTAGAAATTTAGTAAACTTCACTGCCTTCCTAAATGCTTATCTTTCTAATAGCTTTCTCCACAAAACTCTTTAGATTCAAAGGTTCGCAGCTTGATGCCACATATTTAATACTACTGAGTCTTGGAACTCATTTCAGAAAACACAATATCCCACTTTAAATATGATTTGTCGAGAAGATCGAGCAAGACACTTTTTTCTTTCGTTTAATCTCCTCTGTTTTTCTTGTATCATACTTTCTGAGCGAATCCGCCGGTCGGACGGCATGAGCTGCTGATGACTTTAAGAGTAACCAACAGCAGAGTACGAGCAATGGACAGAGAAACGCGTGGTATACCAAACTGTGAAAGTTGAACCACGGCGTGGGCGTTCACGACACTTGGAAAAGTTGCCGAGGGCCAAGGAGAAGGAAGATGCGAAGTAGGTGGAAGGGGAGGTGGTAAAGTACCTCGTGGTGCTCGAAAACAAATAGAGAAGTGAAAACCGCCCCGTTTATATTCCACTCGGGTTCGCAGTCGATACGCGTGAACTGAGACGCTTCTCTCTGCTATGCCGTAATAGCACATATATACACTGTACCATCGAACCGAACCACGCGAAAGACCGACTTTGGCTTAAACCTTTAGAGGTAGTTTAGCGTGAACGTTGAGGTATTCCGAGTAACACAGACTGAAGATGGAGGATCGAACGTGACGAACACGTGAAATCGCAAAAAAAAAGAGCCACGAGGCAGGCAGTCAAAAACAATAGGCTTACAAAATCGTTTGCAGAATGATTCAGAGGTGTATTGTATATTTATATATCAAAATTTTCATCATATCTTTGTATATCACGAATTGTACCTCATAAAATTGCACTATGCAAAATATAAAGAAGATAACGTAAAATGCATTCAAAATTGTGTAAGGATACAAAGTCGTATCTTCTACATTCCTTATTATCTATGACTTTCGATAAAGTTGTATGAGATACTACGTCGATCAATTTTCTGTATCATCATGGATGAAACGTTTTTGTAAAGCTGGAAACGATGAGAAATCAATGTTGCGAATTTGCACCGCGATTGTAAATTATAAATTAAATAGTTTTCGAACCACTCTGTTGATCGATGGAAAAGTTTCTCCCAAACTATGTCTCAGGCAAAGTTATCGTCGAACAAAACTTCGATCTTGCAGCTTGACATTTTCACGAGCTGGTAAATCGACGTTACTAAAAAAATTGTCAACTACACTAAAATGTTTGCGTTATCGATTTCATGAAAATCCGCATAGAAGATAAATACATTTATCTAATCATATGAATTTGTATCACTTGAAACAATTCGATAAACTCTTTTCGAATCCCAAATTATAGTATCAGAAAGTTTCTAACGGCTGTTCCACCAAATTCGGACGATTCAAACCGACTCCGTACAATTTGATCCTTCAATCAATCTCCGGATTCCAACAAAGACTTACAGTTGTCAATGAATAGCTGGTACAACTCTCGCCTTCGATACAAATTCCACTGATGGCAAGTGCGTGCAGAGAATGCTATTGTCGAAGGTGCTTTATTTAGATCCTGTGTCAATAGGGAGAGTGGGCCGTGGCTAGATGAATCACGATAGAGAAGGGCAGAGACAAGGACTGTGAATACTCCAACAGTGGCGGAGGCAAGGAAGGAAGGAAGGGTAGCGAGGCTATACAATCTCGTGCGAATATGCACTGTGCGGTACAGGAGCTCCTCCCAAATAGATCGAACCGGACTACAAAGCCGAGCCGGAGGATCGGCTCGGTTTACTCTGGTACGCATATAAGGTCGGATAGTCAAGCAAGGGACGACTATGCGCCGTGTAGGACGACAACGAGAAGAGAAGAGCGAAGAGTTGACAATTCGTACCAGCGAGGAGATGAGAGGAGCATCGCAGAGGTCCTCTCATCTCCCAGTTCACCAAGAGAGATGGCGCTCCAATTGCACCAGAGGGACCAAGCCCAATACCGTCACGACCAGCGCCGCAGCGCGTTAGTTTGGTAGTTCTGTATGACCAAGGATGATCGGCCAACAGATATAGCCTCGATAAATTGCACAACCCTCTCTATGCAAGCTTGAATACCGCGTGTTCTCCGGTCTACTATCTCATCGCTATATTATAAGAGCAAATATCGAGGCATATTTGCCTGGTGAATCCGGATCCCTAGCAGTTATCCTTGCTTTTGACTGGACGGCGCCGTTTCGCAGTTTGCCTGGAGAATAAGGATTTGCAGTAAGTAGGAGAGAGAAGAGGAGAGGAGAGAATTACGACACCGATCACCCCTCGAATGCCCAAAGGTTTGATCGTCCAATAAACCGGTTGATGGCGCTGATAGCCCAAACGCCCATAAATGGTGTCACCGTTTTGTAGGAATGCTGAGCAACCACGTGTGTATAATATTGTTAAAGGACGTGACATCATGGGTTAATTCAACAGTGACACTTTGCTAAATACTTTATTCGCGCTCTCTCTCTCTCTCTCTTGCTCTCGAGTCGCAAAGTGCTAGGGACGCAGTTGGTGATAACCCTCCTTCTGCAAATACGACATTCATAGCGTGCAACACTGCATGAGCAAATATGAAACGCGGGCTATGTTTGACTGGCTTGGACCTCTCAGTACGTATATCGCGTCAGACGAGATGGTATTGTTTAAGGGTTGTTAAAGGGTTCACCCAACTGATTATGAAAAATGATCTCTTGAAAGTTTCAAAAGATTAATTATCGTAGAGAAAAAAAAAACAGAATAGCAGCTTAATATAAAAAACAGCTGAAGTTATCGTTACACTTTATTAATTGCTTAATAGGGATATCGATATATCCTATGGCATTAATAACAGACCTGAAACACAAAATTTAAATTTTCGAAAGTTCAAAAAAAAATTGTATATTTTTTTAAATCCAATAAATCGCCTCCATCTTTAATGAGGCGAGTAAAAGCTATTGGAAACTTTCCTTGATTGAAATAGCACATTATAATATCCATAACAAGTCCACCATTTCATTGAGACGATGGACCATCTAATCTCATGAGATATTTGAAATCTTCTTAGAGAGGCCACATTGAAAAGTGAAGACTGGTAAATAAGTCAAATGACCGATCTATACATCTTCTACGAATTTTGTCAGTGAGCTTTTGACCAAACTCGAGAGAGGCAGAGAGTAATAGCGGTAAGAGTGATGCGGCTGACCTGGCTTTGTTGGTTCGAAAGAGCATTTCGGGTGTAAGGAATATGATATGGGGATACAGAATGGGAAAAAACAGGAGGAGATGAAGGAGAAAGGGAAAGAGCGTGGGCTGAGAAGGTGTGAGCATCATACACGAAGTATCCTATATCGGCATGTTGATCCGAAATGTGTGCACGGTACACCGAGAGGTCAATCCGTAGATCGATATGAATATTTTCCGGACGGCCTTCTACTGTCAGAGGATTGACCGAAATAACCGTACGACTCGTTACTTTTGCTGCTGTACGAAATGTTTCTGTACTGGGCTTTTGTCCGCCGAAGAAGGATCGTACAGGCGCGACGACCCCGCTTATTCATCCTCCATCCCTCCATTTTATTCTCAACGGTGCCAAAGAGGGAAAACCCAGCATAGTATACAATAATTCTTATATACGGTACAACGGGCACAAGTTTTTCGTCTGTGCGGAACAATCGTAAATTATTCATAGATATGCATTAAAAGATAGGAAATTAGCGTTTAGCTTTGGTAAAACCACTGCTAAGGATCTACATTAATGAATTATTTTATATGAAACAATGAATGTCATGTCGTTTTTATTGTTATTAAGATAAATGGCGTATTTATCGATTATTAATTTGTTTACTTGAGACTTTGATCTCAGCGAAGAGCGATTGTAAGACATGAACTGCGTTACGGAATTTTTTTCCATTGTAATACCGAGGATCTCTGGAGTTATGTTGATAGACTGCTGAACCATTGGGAATACCGGAAAAAACATCCATAGGGATAAAGGTTTTTTGATTTTTCTTTTTACTCATAATCGATGTTGGGGATTGTGCGCTACACGCGCATTCTTATTTTTCGTTGCTCATCGTTATTCTTCCTGAAGATAAGAGATTATAAAAAATGAATGAAAGCGTCGAAGATATTTTTCACTGCACTATAGATCAGCTGCGAAATAGCTGCTGGCCTCGTTTGAACACCAAACAAGACCATTGTTTTCAACAAAGGTATTTTTTGTTTTCTTTTTTCAGAACCGACGACCGAAATCGTTGGCGGTCCAGATCTCTACATCGATCATGGAAGCACCATCAACCTCACATGCATAGTTCTACATAGTCCTGAGCCGCCGGCTTACATTTTTTGGAATCACAACGATGCGGTATGTATTTTTCACTATGTTATTAATCTCGTGAGTTACATCATTTTGATCATTTTCATATTAGCCATTTCAAAAATCACTCGTTGTTAATCCAAAGCTCCTAAATTATTATATCATAAGTCTCAGAAAAGTGCACAACACTCTAATTTTTCATATAGAAAATAAAAATCTCTTCAATGTGTGATACCAATTTCACTCGGAATAGTTATCAATAATACTTTATTCCCGGATATTTTTTACGATCCCATTGAAGAAGATAAAAAAGTAATTTACGATGTTACGCCACGACTTGTAATTCAATCACGAGAAAAATGCCCAACATGCATAAACTAAGATACGAGAATAACAATTTAATTTATCAAGTCACGTTAACAAAAGAGTAATTACAGTCTCTTGTAATAGTAACTCCGAGGCTGTCGGAAAAATTTAATAATATAATAAGCGCATATCTCAAAGTGGCCAATTGACCTATGATACGGTAATGTTTATACAGCTTTCTCTCTCTTCTAATCGATGAAATATTTCCATAGCCGGGTTGCTGGGTTAACGAAGAGTTTTAAACTCCTGCGCTCGAGTCCCAAGCTCGCGTTAGCAATATAGTAGCAATACACACGCGCAGGGGTCGACGCACGCCAACATGACTGCCTTGCGTCACCGTTAGACCTCAGTACGAGCCTAATCTGTCGTTTATCGTCATGAAGAAAGAAAATATGAAGTAAGGCAGAGAGAGCAACGACTCGATTTTGTCGAATCGAATTTGACGCCAAGGTTCCTCGTGAAGTGCACGATGAAAATAACACAAGGCGCAAACTCAAAAAAATTTACTGGCGATATCCGCATTCAGTGAATGCGTGACTGACTCTCGTAGCTCTCATTCAAATGTTGTTGACGTTTGTTCAAAGATCAAATAATACCTTAAATGGATCAGGCCATCATCTATTTTAAAAAAAGCAACATTCGATCGTCAGAAGTGAAAAGCGGTTTTCGATGGTTTATTGATGAAACCGTAAATAGGCATATATCTCCTGTTTTTCGAGTACAATATGCGACTTGAGAACAATGGTAAAGGGCAAATCTCGATATCTTGAAGAAAAAAGAAATTTGTCTTCTTTAGGTATTGGTTTGGTATGGTTAACCCGATACTAGCTGGAATACTGTTGGTTCAATATTTACTGCTCACTTTTGTATTATTTATTTGCAATACGAATACTGAGGTCATGTTCAAGAACCGTTCAATTATATTCCTTGCAATTTTGAACATTCCATATGGCCCTGACTATTTTTGACAAATCGTTCAATCCGAATGTCAACGCAAGTGTTGCATTTTCCTTCGTGTTCCAACTAACTCGAACTACGACCACGTGACTGATTCAAGTACCGAACAATAAAAAAAGAAGGTTTTGATTGTGGACCATCAAGTAATTTTTTTAAATACGATGTAGATTAATGAAAAAAAAAACGTTCCCAAAAAAATGGTACCGACCGTTTTATAGTATTCGGAAATACCGCGAAGCCATCTGCAGAAATGGACATGTTAATTTTAAGTTCAAGTGGTCTAGGGCGAGTTTCCCAAGTCGCAATTTCCGCAAGCATTCGATAGGCAGACGAGAGTTTTCGATAGTGGGATGTGAGAGTCGAGAGCCTAGATTATTGCCCACTTGAACAGTCCAATGTCATACAGGAATATATCCAATAGTGAGAAACGCTTCCGGAGCGAGAGTTCTGGTTGTGCCAGTGCACTTGGAGGTAAAATCCGACGAGAAACAGTATTGGAAACTGGGCCAGGGTGAATAGGAGCCCCGCGGTTCCGCTGCTATGGTCCTTCAAGTCACGCAGTATTTATTATTCAAGAGACTTTATATATAGGGAGTAAAAATTCATAGACTTTAATATTAATCGACAGATGGCCGAAAAACTTGGAGGCAAAAAGGCACACTTGAGAGTTGAAGCGAGTGTTGAAGGAGGTGCTCCTGGAGGGCATGGAAAATAATAATTGCACGGTCGATGGAGGGAGGATTCAGGTCGCCAATACTTTTACCCCTTCCTTTCTACCCCGCTTCGTCATATCGAAACGTCACGGATAGCCGCCAAATTTTTTTGCTTCCCTCAGGCAATTGCATATTTAGGCCATTCGCAACCGCTGTGTTCAGAAAAAAAAAAACAAATATGTGAACCATTGGAATAAAAAAGTATATGAAACTTCGCCTTCACTAAGAAATGATTGACTATTAAATATTCTTCATTAGAAAACAACATATTTCTTCAAGACTTCTATAATTTTTACAAGAGTCAGAACTGCACAATAATGAGTTTTAATAAATTGGGTTTTTTATTGACATGCAGATTTATCATTGAAAAAATATTATCTAGTAGATTGAGTGAACAGCTTAAATTTAAGCCGAAAATTAAAATAAAGAAACAAATTGTAGGACTTCTCACATATGTTGTTTAGTTTTTCACGGATGTTTTTTGTTTTATGTCTTTTGTAAATTTTACTCAGAGTGTACGTAAATCGTACTTTTTAACAAAACTTCAAACAATTGATTTTCATACAGATACCGAATAGAATTTGAATAATTACGCAAAATGCGTTTAACTAAATGTGGTTTCTGTTACACGATGTTGCTCTCGTGATTTTCTGCGTAAGCGAAATGCTTAAGATCTTTACTTAAGTGCTTCTCCGAGATTACTCAAAATAATTGGCGAATTCAGACGCAAGGTAAATGGAGAGAACGGAACCGTATAATTCCTATCAATGTCGAGTACCCGCTCAATTTCTCAGACCCACCTAAGATGTTAGTACAGATTGCGGTGTGTATGCATATATATGTTTCTACAAAGAGAAGTTCAGTTTGAATAGCTCGATGCGAGGTGATGCTATGAACGCATACATCTTACCGATAATCTGATTTAACATCTATTTGGGAGTTGGTGAAATCTTCCTAGTGAGACTACCGGACATAAAGTCAGGAATGGCGGGGAAGCAGCAGTGGCAGCCCGAGCTGCGAACCTCTTCCGGAAGTCCCGTTCCGATAAGCGCCTCCTGCGGTGTCCGCCTCGACGATCGATCGCCGCAGACTCTTGTAATGCAACTTTGAGCGCTCACTGCAAATAGGACAACTCCGTCTAGCGCTTGACGGTAAACCCGCCAGACGTCGTTATAATCCCGACGCTGCTTTCACGATTTATCGACAGTTTTATCAATACCATCAAATGGAAAAATAAATTAAAGAGATCGCGGACGACAATAGATACTACGATACCATCAACATTTTTATAGAAAAACAAATGTGGGTATAAACGCGCAAACAATTTCGATTATACTTGTAATGCCGGTTATGTCAAAAATGGTAATTCAAGATTTTTGCATAATAACAGTTGGTGAGTTTTATATGCAAAGTTAAAAATTATCAAACGATCAATAGATATTTAAGCTGCGCGTTAGCAATTTCAATTCATTTCGCTTGCTCATAAACGAAGTTTTGTTTTCATTTTTTTTTTTTCGTCATTTCCATGTCATATTCTGAATATCTAAAACAGTGGAAAAAGTGCTTCAGCGAAAAATTTTCATATGCATGTGTGCAGGGCTTCGATATTTCAATCACCTATAAATCAAGAACCGTTCAACCAACCGAGCTGAAATTTGACACACATTTTTATTTGCCTCTATGAGGAAAGCAAAATCGATGAACGTGTTTCCTCGTAGAGATGGACTTGCAAAAATGTAAAATAATGAGAGACCAATGTGTAGATCATACTTTGCAGTCTTATTGCATTTTTTTAATCATAAGTCAAAAATTAAATTTCCACATTTTTACATAAATAACCACCATAAACGCCTAAGAGATCTTATAGTGAACATGGAATAGAGTAGTGCAAATGGGGTGACAGCAAAATTGGCAATAATACGCTCCGGGTTCCATTAAGGACATTAAGCTTGACCGAGAGCTCTCGTGGATTCTGTACCGCATGTATATACCGTGCAAAATTTGCCTTAGAAAGGGTATCCCTGTACGCTCTTAATAATGCAATATAGCCTAAGAGACGGTGATATAACTACCATAATTTGTAACCGTCACAGATAATTCTCTCTCTCCCACTGAACAGTTTATAAGGCTTTATTAACTTCCGGGACTTTACGCATCATTCTTAGCATAATAAATTCCACTCTTTTATGAATGCATAACCGATAATACAGAAATAGAATCTAAAATGTTACTGAATAATAGTTGATCATAACTAAAGTGAAATCTTTGCATAATTTACATTTTTTTAAAGACGAAAGTGCAGAATCTTCTATGAATATTTGTATGGAAATCAATGATTTGAATCGTATGAAGTAAATAATTGTACATTAATAAAAGTATGAAAAGTCCAAGATGAGTTTCGCTTTCATAAGAATTGGAGCAAAACATAATTACAGAAGGGGAAAATAAACAAACAACTTTTTAGGGGTCGATAACACTTGATAAATCGCTAAGTACATATCCTAATCTACGTAATCTTCCTACATCAAAATCACTGAAGCAAGATAAGTCTCAACGACATATATACACGTTGCCAATAATAGTTATGATAATATTCACTGGAGGAATCGCTCGTGACAAGAGTAGAAGCAGCGGGATAACCACCGCTCGCAAGAGCAAGCTTAATCTGAATTGCGGGAGAAGCTGCTGGAAATTCGTCAGAGCAGGATAATTATTTGCCTGAGCCTGCGGAGTTTCCGGAGTGGTTGAAGTCACCCACTCACACTAAGCGATATTTAAGACAAGTCTCTCCCTCCCTCTCGCTCTTGTAGACTTACTTGGCGCATGCAATATCGCTGAGAATGCCTGTGACATCGTCTCTACTGAATAAAAGGTATCACTCGCTTCATTTGAAGAAAAATGAATGTTGAAATTAAAAGCGAATTTCATTATCGGGTCGAAAAATCTTCGAAAATTAGTTTCATTCACATAATAATAAAAGTCATAACACGAATCGCAAGACGTGATCGAAATTCGCTCCAAATTTGAGATTTGTTATTCCAATTTTAATTTGGAGTTTTTAGTGTGAGAAAATTGACGGGTCTTCGATTCTTTAAAATTTCAATTTTTCCGTACGATCGTACGAAACGGATTTCGGGTTCGATAATTTTCCAAGCTGAACTGAAATTGTTGCTATACACGTATGTGCAATGATTTACGCAAAGAAGCAAACATTATGCTTTGTGGAAAGGGCGATATAGTTGGTCCTCGGACGGTTTCTACCATACGAAACGGTGCGTCCTTTTTGAACTCCTTGGGGAATCCGGAGAGGACCACAAACCCTCGGCTGCTGTTACTACTAGCCAACCGAGCATAGGTGGTCTCCGGTTAAAGCTACCAAAGCGATAAGAAGCGCCTGCGAATCGGCCGAAGGGAATACCACGAAATTCCAATTCTCGTGCGATAAAGTTTATCGATCGGTGGTTGCTTCGACGTCGAACACTTTGCTCAATATACCGAACGCCTGAACGTTGCTTGGGCTATAGGCGAGGAGGCCAACGGTGCTCGAAGGAGCGTAGAAGCAACGCTTCCGGTTTCTCTCGCTCCAATAAACCCGCTTCCTCTATGACCGCCTCCAAGTTTCGTAGTCCCAACAGGCAATGCTGCTGTTGCCCACCAACGTCCACATCGACGTAAATACGTTGCAGCCGAATGGTTTTCTTCGCCGATGCGTACTCCACTCCAGAACCTGTGTAATCGATTGGTCAATGTATAACGGACCGTATAATATTACATTCGTGATGCTTCCCTTTGACCAACAGGCTGTGTAATTATAATCAGACACTCGTCAGCTCTCAAATATTGACCACTGATTTAATGAGGTTCTGTGAGCATAAAATTTAGTCATGCTGACACTGAATCACACTGAAAAAAAAAAGGCTTCGAGTAATACAATTCGTTAGGCCAGTTCAATAGTTGGTTGCGAAAGTACATCAGTTGGTTGGGGCAACAAATTAGCTACTTGTGCCAACAAAGTAATTGTTTTTCTGCGACCAATTGGGTCTTGTAACTAGCTAGTTTGTCGGCTGAACGGAAAACTTGGTTAACTTAGGCAACTTACTCGCTTGATGCGTATTTAATCATGCGAGTTGGTGAGGGCAACAAATTTTTTTATTCCGTGCAACATAATTTCTGGATCTCAAGCTTTTTCGATCAAGCCTTATTATTCGATGCGGTATTCATCGAGAACTGTTTAGTCACTTGTCCTTTTGGTCACTGTAACGTTTTGAAAAATAAAAAATTAAACTATAGTTTGAAGAGCAAAGAATACCTCATATGCGAATTATAATAATAAATAAAGAATTTCGAAATAATTATCTTTGTACTACTACATTTAAAAAAAAAACTTTTTGTCATACAAATATTCGAATTTAGTATATCAACGATATCACAATTCTGCTGCTCTTTAACTGTCACTCGTCATTCGCTTCACATGTGAACGAAGTAAAATTAGAAACCAGCACGGTCAACCCATTTATAATTACTCAAACGCAATTCCAACGGAAAACGTGCTGTGTACGATGTCGTGCAAATGCAATCCCCATGAGAACACTGCCATAAGCATACGCGTAACCCGGAAATATTATGAAATAGGTAAATATCGTGACATTCTAGATACGTGCAATTAAACTATTGCCATTCGTAATTGATGCTTTTCATATAAACGTGTCTACATATTCTCACAAAGACTGCGTTACACAGGCGTCGTTCCATCATTCTCACCACCTGACGAAATCCGTGCTCTGAAAATACAGCTCTACGGATATCATCATAATTATTATTATAACATGGAGAAGTAAAATTTGATTATTACTAAAGATAAGAGCTTTCCGTTAAATATTTATAACAGTTAATTTCAAAAACAAAATAAATAAGTACGAATAAAGATTAATTAGAACTGACCTAATGTCCAAAAAAAATTGGAGGAAAAGTTAATCAATAGAATCACTTATTTTTTTAACTTCTCAAAAATTAATAGATTTAATAGTATTAAGTGTAAGATCCTCCAAAATTTTCTGCACACATATAAGATTGCTAGCGCTAATTTTTGTGATCCGTTCGTGGACCAAATAACCGTAAAACGAGGTGTCTCTTTAGTCGGACGAATTTGTTCATCTGTCACAAGATAAGATAAAGAGAAGAACACGAAAGAGGAGAAGAGAGTAAGTAGCATCTAGCGTTCGAGG
The DNA here is from genome assembly GCA_949699805.1 of Tromatobia lineatoria. Taxonomy (NCBI): domain Eukaryota; kingdom Metazoa; phylum Arthropoda; class Insecta; order Hymenoptera; family Ichneumonidae; genus Tromatobia; species Tromatobia lineatoria. Next base: position 1,359,785 of record OX453045.1, read on the forward strand.
AGTATGCATATATATATTCTTGGATCCCAATCTAAGATCCAGAGGCGCACGCGGCTTGCTGTCTCTCTCGTTTAACGAGGCTACGTGGCTCGAAAGCTAATTAAAAGAATTTTCAAGCCAGCTCAATGCTGCCATTCTGTGCTAAAGGATTGAGAGAGGTACCTTATTCGGGCAGTGATTTTGGGACATGGCCAGAGAAACGGAACAGGAGAAAACGGTATCTTCGCTCGTGAGTCTGCCAAATTGGCGTGCCCAACGAGAATTCCACCGAATGAAAAAGAGAAGGAGACTTGAATAATCACGCATTTCATTGATTCTCGAGAGGCTGAGAAGAAAGCAGCACTAGCTGCTTCGAAACCGCCACGTGCTCTTTCTCTTCAGACAGATACACGTTCGGGTATAAAAGATAATAATGTACATATTTCTCGTGGTTGGGAACGGGAAGGGGACAAGATGCAGGGTCGAAGGGTCAGGAAGAACTCCAAGCTTGTCTTATTAAATCCAGGCAATAAATATCAGGTGCGGAGGAGATTGTTTGAAATTTATGGGGTCGAACAACCATTCGGTCGAATCAGGACTCATACAACTCTGTGCAGTGGTTGGTAACGCTCGTAGCTTATTGCTACCAATTTTCCGGTGAGAAAACGCTGTGCCAGAAAATTAGTGTTTTTTCAAGTCTTGTTGATGATAAATAAATTTATTAAAAATTGTATATTACTTCACGAACTGCATAATAATCAGCACTATTTTTCTGATGAATTGAAAATTAGGAACTTTCGGATTTAAATATTTTTTTCGGTATCAATAAAAAAATGTCAGAAACATTAACGAAAGTGTTGAGGTGGATAAAAATTTTTTTGTGAAGGTGCGAAAGTTAAATTTTATACTGAAAACGTTATTTTTAGTGTGTAAATCCGTCACGATTTTGTTACATTGAAAAATAGTTACGAATGCAAATAAAACTTCCAACCATAAAATCGTAGTTTTTAGAATTCTGAACGCAGATTCATCGCTGAATACTATCAATGGTCCCAAATGCGGTTCGTTCATAATATTATATCAAGTCGGAACCAATGCTAATTTCCAGCTAATACCATGTATGACGTTTTCAAAGTTCGTTATGTACCGATAATAATGAAGAGGCGAATATATTAAACGGCAATCAAACATGGTATAATTAGATATGCATAATAATTATCATTTACCGGATGAGACATGATAGTTGCTTGTATTCATTATTATTGATTTATAGAATGTCCATATCGCCTTCAAAGCGCAATTTGGAAAGTCGAGAGTGCGATGTATGATGATATCATTTGAATTTTGTATCTGGCGTTAGTAGATCCATCAACATTCTCCCGAATACCGAGTTTCCATTTGCTGCCCGTGTTTGAACGACTCATTATGAAGCTGCGGTCAAATTTGTGGGCTATCTCACAAATATTTGACATTCCTACGAAATTAAATTACATTGGCGAGCTTGCGAAACATAAACATCCTTACACGCATGTACAGCTTCGTTCTGGCCAATGAAGCACTACGTAAATTTTACGTGAGCTCGTCCACTGCTCATAACGTCGACTTAAATTAATTCCGCTTAAAATATTTGCCAATATTTGTGTTCAACAAACCAAAAATAAGGCAAGCCACTTGTTTCAGTAACAATGTTTCAAACTTGCATTTTTCTTTAAATGGGCGACGTTCCAATGGTTTATGAACCGCAGGACTTTTATCAATGCTTTTACCCTATAATAGCCTGTTATATTTTTAGGGACTTGAGCGGTATCACGTTTTCAAATTTGCAAGATCTGCATTATTTTTATGTAAGTGCGAATTTCGCCATATCTCAAAATCGCAATTTTTGTTGTGTATAGTTTTTGAGTGAAACCATAAAACCATAAAACGAGTAACCCCTCAAAGCGATGGCCGATGTAAATATCTCACACCCATCTTGTCGACCCTTGCGAACCGTTCGATGAAATATTTCCCTAGCCCCACATTTTCATACATGAAGTGTGATGTTGTAAAAAAAACATATCCTGAGGCGAAACCACTCTAAAAAAACCGAAATTGCGTCGTAAAAAATCCGTAAAAGCTGCGAGAATCCCGAGTACGATGTACCATTCCGTTGTTAATAAGGATTCCTTGAAAGTTCGTTCATACGAAGAGACTCAAGGGCTCTGCTGTCTTCGCTGCTGCTCTTGCAATGTTTATACCGATGATGACAGTATAGTTAAGCCGACCAGTCTATATACGTGAGTTGCAGTCATTCCATTTTTACGTAAGAGTAACTCTTTGAGATTAGAATCAACAGTCTATTCCCTGCGAGCGGAAGGAGAGAAAACGACGGAACGAAAGGGGAAAATAAATAGGAAGAGATAGCCACAGGAAAGTAGGGGAAAAGTGGAAGACTTGGTTTTACGTCCTCGTCGAACTAACTCTCTTACCACCGGAATTCGCTGTATGTTTTTTCCGACTCCACCTTAATTTTCTGCCGTCGGTACACAGACACTCTTGCGGTTCGCTCCTCCATAAAGAATAGCAGTAGTAGGAATATAAAAAAAAAAAGAAAAAAAAAATAACATCTAGATGGAAGGGAAAATTCACGAGATTTACTTACGGGTTTGAGAGGCGCTCAATTTGCAAGGTAAATAAGCCAAGATTCATGGAGGCCTCGAGTGGCACCGCAACCGCACTGGTCGTCACATCGCCTTCCCGTCATCTCCACCCCTCGACGGGCGTCCTTCCATTTTGCACTTTCCGTATCTTCCGTCTGGAATCTCGTGTCAACACCTCGAGAAATATACCTGTACACATAAGATCGAGAGTATAATCTTTGTTTCGTTGGATCGCATACAAATTTCAGCACGTTTTCAACGAACCCCCATAGCACCAATTTGTTAGACGTTAAAATAATTACTGATAATTGAACCAATTTACAATTTTGTTTGTACTCTCGAGATGACAATTTTATAATTTCAGCATTTTGTAGAGCGAAGACACAGAACCAAGAAGTAATGGAAATTTTCATACAGTCATTCCAATAATAATCGCCCATCTATATCTTCGTCGAAAGATTTTCAACATAATAATATACATAATATTATATACAATAATAATAATTCTATGTGAATATTTTCTAAACCGCTTTTCTCGACGTTTCGGACCATTCTCCACGAACTAATATGAAAATCACAACAAAAAAAAATTCACGGAAACGGAGGTTCCTCAATCAAGGAGCAAAAAATATTGGACCCTCAGTTTAGTGCGGATCGCAGCGACAGCCTTAATTAATCTGGTGCATATTTTATCGAATAATATTCGTTAATTCATCGAATAATATTCCGGATCGAGGGTCGAAGCTGCTGCACCGTCAGACGGCTGGGAAGTTTCGTGAGATTATGTTCTCTCAATAGTGGCAGGTAGTCAGGAGCGTCGCGTAATGAATATCGGCGTCGGAGCCAATGTGGGTGGCGCAGATGTGAAGGTACGGGAGTGCGCAGCTTTCGTAACCACAAACGCGAGAGAATGTTCGCTTGCGACTTTAGTAGGAGCAGCAGCAGCAACAGAAGCAGAAGCGCAGCATGCCTCGATTGGTGAGCCTTAACTTTCCTCATTAAAATGATTGGGGATTAACCCGGGGCTGTTCGAGAGTCCGCCACACGACCTCTTTGCTGGCGTCGACCAACCCCCTCCTCTCGTAGAGATGCGAATATAAGCTAGAATTAAAGGAAAAGTACGGGCGGAGGGTGGACCGTGGAAATCCATTTCCTCATGGGCCACAGCCGGGAAAGTACTCACACGTTAACGTTTTCCAGCTGGAAGACTAGGTGCTCACTGCTGCTCCACACAAAGCCGTATATTCAGCACACACCGCCGACCGCAAGCTCCGTTGATCTTCCGTAATAACCGACGTCGATTCGACGGTATCGCTGCTCCAACGTTGCATCTAATGGCACTGGTGTATCGCTTGTACACCGTAACGAAGTTGACCGAACGGCTTTATCGGCTCACTGCTAAAATCCGATTTTTAAAAACTGCACGTTTACCTGAAACTAAAACGCCTCGATTACAGCTATGAAATGGAAAGTACATCGCATAAATCGTAATGAAGTTGCTAATTTTATAATGGTTGAAGCTGCAAATTGGAGAAAGACAAAATCGATCGACATCATTTCTCATAGAAGTGGTTTCATAAAAGGCAAAAAATAATGAGGAAGCAATTTGGGAGATTCTACTTTGGAAGATTGTTCATTCTTATGGCGGATCGAGAATCAGCCAACCGATAAAATGGAGAGTGACGAATTCTCTTTATTTTTAGTATAACGCTATTGATTCGGGTGGGGGAGGAAAGAGGAGGACAATGTCGACGTACTAGCGTGGATAGTCTAGCTGGCGACGAGTTGGGTGCGAAATGCACGATAACGCTTCGGCTTCCGCCTGATTCTCGCAGTAGTAAGCGGATTTATGTATTCATGAGAAGATTCGCTCTCTTCTATCCTTTCGTTCATCCAACTGCAGACAGTCGTACGGAATATTGTACAGTGGTATATCCAGCAACAGCAGAGGAGATGCAGAAACGACAGAAGGAGCGAACGCAGTGACTTCGCGAGGGTCACTGCACCTTTCGTTTGTCAGGCAGAGGAGCAAAAGGCATCATCTCAACCCCTTTCCTCCCTCAAGAAAGAGAGCCCCTCTCTCTCTCTCTTTAGAGCAAAATAAATATCGCTTTCTCTCTCTCTCCCTCTCTCTTCAGCCCTCTTCTCTCCTAACCTCCTGCTACCAGCACTCGTCTCACGGTGGAACGAATGTTTCGCTTGAGGTGAAGCGCACGACAAACACATTCAGCACAAGAGCGACGCTAGGTACAAGATGTAACAAGAAAGTGGAGAGCATGTCGCGGGAGAGTGAGAAGGAGGGGAGAGTCACATAAAACGTGGCAGCTTAGCAAAACGTCCTTCAGACGTCTCTCGTCTCTTTCGGGGATTCAAAAGCCCAAGACGCGCCTTCTTCAGAGTTCAGATGTTGCTGGGCTACTACTATTACTGCTACTACTACTGCTGTAACCCTTTCTACTTCCACCTTTCTTTCCACTGTGCTCCTGTCCTACTTGCAACATGTAGAGTAGTCTATAGTACAGCTATAGGACAGGTGCAACAGCATCATCGTTACAAGGACCTCTTAAGATCCTACCAACGGCGACAGACCTCTTCTGCATCCAGAATACGACAGAATTTCTACGAGCGGTGCAAACAATCGTTATGCTCGTTGCTCTCATCCTTCGCCATTTTATGTCGTATCATGTCCGAGTATGAAACGCACCCTCAGGAAAATGTATGGACGGTTCTGATGTACACATGTTTTCCTGCGAGGGGAACAATATTCCTATAGTTGTGGCAAGAATAAATAATGTACTAGCGACTAATATATGATATGAGCAACTGTTTACATACTAGACTCACAATATCCGGCATGTTATCTCATGAATTTTTCTCAGTATATTGGTTAAAACTGCGGCGGTTCTCGAGTACAATAAAAATAACCCAGCAACATAGTAATCATTCTCGAGATCTTCTCTTTTCGTACGGTAAGAACCCACGGTGAAAACATTCACGAGATTGTTACTTGTAACTCGGTTTCACTCAGTCACGGATTCACATGACACTTGAGTGACAGCTCAAATAAAAGACGAATACAATTTAGGAGTCCATCAACTCGAGTTCAAAAAATGCTCTAGATACTTGGAGTTTGAGTGAGATATGGTTTAGACGTTCTGAAAGGTCTTACAAACTCATGGTAAATAAAAAGTATTGTAGAGCGACAAAAAGTGGCATGATAAGATAAATGTTGGTAAGGTGAGCAGCGCAATTAGCCCGTTAACGTTTGTCCACGCGACGAATCACGCAATGAAAACTACACAGACTTATGCCTTAACGAAAGCTCGTGAGACTGTAAGCGGACGAAAAAAAACGAGAGTTGTATGTTAAGTAAAAACGAGAAATGAATTGCTCGTGGCTTGCAGTATGAAATCTTGTGTAAGAATCTTTAGGTTGTCGAGACACGCTAACAGGGACCTGTTCTCTCTTTTGGTATCTGTTGCAGATAATCAGCTACGATTCGAGTAGGGGTGGCGTCTCTGTTGTGACGGAAAAGGGTGACAGCACGACAAGCTACCTACTCGTTCAAGATGCCAAGCCTACAGACTCGGGGAAGTACACGTGCAACCCCAGCAACGCTCAACCAAAATCCGTCACCGTTCATGTACTCAATGGTGAGTTCCATTCGTGCCAAAATGCCGGTCAGATGAAACTCACAAACTTTTATTACGGATTCTAATGGTCCATTGTTTTCGAGATCTCTGAACCATTCGTGTTTTTAATTCAGAATTCAAAAAATTTACGTCACCGGACAAAAACCAACATAAGAGGGTTGTAATTAATTTTTTTTATTTGCTTGGGTCGAGTATTTATTAATTTTTTTTTTTGTAGAAGCAAAAACCGTAACTTTTAATCAAGTAAATTTGTGGAACGACGATGTGTAATTCGTTTTTAATGACATTTAGTGACATAATCACATTATCGACTCCTAAACTTCCTACCGCTTCAGAAAATTTGAGTGTCGTCCCTCTGTTTCAGGAGAGTATCCTGCGGCAATGCAACACGGCGGTCAAGCGAAACAACCACGGTTATACTCGCTCCTCCTATGTCTCTGTCTTTTACTGTACTAAAGGAAACCGCATGTGCGTGTGTGTTCGAGTTTACGTATAAAAGAGTGAAAGAAAGAACGAAACAGAGAAAAAGAGATAGAGAAAAAGACATCAGTACATATATATCAACCTAATGAATCTCCTACCGTCGCCATCATCGCCGTCTTTGGAATTCGGCGACTCCGAAAGATGTGTAGAAGCTCCTGCATTCCTATACGAAGACACCACAGTCAGCAGGCACACACACACACAGACTAAAATCCTAATCATCTCATCATCTCTCTGTCTGTGCTGTCACGAGGAATGAAAACTGTATAAACTATACTAATAAGCGTAATAATAATAATGAATAATAATGAATAATAATATTAATAATAATGAATAACTAATAATATGAATAAAAACATAAATGATACCAATGATATCGTACGTTCTCGCTCTTATAAGGCTGTACCATATTATAAGATCAAAAGTAACGAGAGGAGCGAGCTAGCAAATGCATCGTTCATTTTCACGAAGCAAACTCGTCGTGATACTCGCGTGGGTGTCGCGGATCCTTGATAGCTTGGTATTCGAGGATACCGTCAGTGATATACGGGGCATTTCAGACTAAATGAAAAGGGTGGTGAAGCTCGCGTTTTTTTGTGTAGCTTTCATTTTCTAGTATATTGCATGTAGTTTTTTGGTACTTGACATTTTTCTTTTGTTCATAATAACGAAACCAATTTTTTAAATGACAAAATTGGTGTGATCTTTTTTTCAAGGTGTACTAAAAGGACTAAAAAAAACACGAGCTTCACGACCCTGTCGATTCAGCGTGAAAAAGCGTATGTGTATCCAGCATCCCTCGGTTTCTTTTCAACAGGAGGCGCAAAATTTACTATTCGCATTCGGTACTTTTTCGTGTCATTTTACCGGACTAGAATTTTACGGCGTTTCTACATAATTTTACATAGCTAGTCACGAGATTGTCGATTTGACGTGAACTGGCGCATATATTTATCTATCCAACACAGCTCGGCTTTCCTTTCACAGGAGGCGTCAAATAGTTTTGGCTTACCCAGTTCGCGTTCTGTAGCGAAGCGTGTGAACTAGAGAGGAAGAGGCCTGTGCTTTGCTGTTGGCTCTGCTCGGATGCGCATAAACCGGAAGTCTGATCCTCGTTTAGTTCGCATAGCGAGGTGGCCTCTCTGGGCTTCGAGTTCTCCACGCTCTTTCGGTCTCGCTCAGTTGCGCTTTCCGCCGCAAATCTGCGCTCCCCTATGCCACCTTCATCTGGTTTCTGTAGCAGCAGCGCTCTCTGCACGTCCAATTCACTTTGCAGCCCGGAATCTCTATTTCGGATAATTCAGCGTTACGAGACTCAACGGTACAACCGATACTGGCTTCGTGCTGCGTTACTGGCTTGCTTTGAGTGCGCGTCCACGGTAATGAAGTATTCAACTTCATTAACCGGTGTCTATTACCTTCACGTCCATGGGCAACACCGCCACGCTCAGCAATACTCTTCCGGTAGCCTTGCATCTATCACTAGGATCCGATATCCATTTTACCGTCATTAATTCCTCTCAACAGCCGAAACCGCGCCAGGATCCGAGCGCGGCCAGACGGTGCAAAGCGACAAGAGCACCGACGACTCTCCAAATGCTTTACGAACCGATACTCGTGCGGCTTTACATTCTACAAAATGATTGTTTTAACGACAAAACCCTGCTCGCTACAACCGCTAGTACATATACCGTGTTTCGTTGAGCGATACGATGCTCGTATCGCTCAACTTTACATGCTTTACTGCTCTGTGTACACAGAGTGTTTCTCGTTGCAAACAGATTCAGCGAACTGGAAGCATTCGGTATTGTGCTTATTTCGAATATAATGATGACTGCCACACGAATTATATTTTAGCGAAAATGTAATCTGCGTGGAACGCCGAAAACCATGTAATTTCATTGTTCGAACTGATATTTCCCGGCCATTTTGAATTTTGAACTAAATTTATGCATCGTTTCGTACCTTTTGTATGCTCGAAAATTTAATCTCTTTACAATGAAACGACCTCACGATTGGCTATGGAAAATATTGGAATGCTGATCTTCGACAAATTTAACACAATTGTAGTTAGCTTAATGGTATAACAACTTTTTCCTCAATGGCACAAGAGAAAATTAGATAGTACATAAATTCATGCTCTGAAATTATTTACAAACGCTGAAAATTCAAACGACCTTATATAAAATTTACACATTTAAGGAAACTATAGTTATATCAAGGAAATATTTATCGGTGCTGCTTAATTTTCGGGTCTGCTGTTCAATTTCAAAGAGTAGCTGTATAAAATAGAGAGTATCTTCATTTTATCTAAACACCCTTTAACATTGATTCACAGATGCAATTTAATTGTTTTATTATCCCGTAACAAAAATTTTCATCGACATATTCAAAAATCATAAAACACCTTAATGCGATGAACCACCCAAAAAATAGCATCGCCAGAAAACAAATATACGTTGATTACTTCCAGCGATTGGATGTCAAGACAATATGCGAAAATTATCGAACATCCTGGGCTAGGATTTTGTCGACGAAACATCATCAGTGAATTATTGTTTATCGTGAATGCGATGCAACGGGGCGTATAATTACGCCCGTTAAAACGTAATATGCATTCCGTTCAGTGCAGGACCGAAAACCGCAATTTCCTCTAGATAGTTCGTCATTAACGCTGTTCAACTTTCCGAATATTTCGTGTATTTCAATGGTTCGTTGTGCGGCGCGTGATAATCCCGCGAAACGACAGGTCAAGCGTTAATTACTCTCGATCGCGCGCAATTCATTAAGGTGAGAGGCGGGGAAATAGGTGAGAAAGGGAAAAAAAACGTGCCCACTTCATTATTGACTGTATCGCTGGGAAAACGAAAATTTCGAAACGCCCGAATGCGGTTAGATTTTATTCAACACTCGCCTTTTTATACGACACTTTCCAGTCCCCGCAGAGCTGGTGTAGCATTAATTTGATGGACGCGTATCTCCCGGGCATTGGAATATCGCGAGCGAATACGAAATGAAGAGTATATAGATGCGTTAATAAAAAGAAAGAGGAAAAACTGTGCGCTTCTCTGCCAGGACGAATTTTAGTCATACTCTGGGGTATGCAAATACACACACGTGTACATATGATATATATTTCCTCTCCTTCCTTGGCAACCCTCTCCCCTCTTACCGTATCTTTCCGTCACGCAATTTATTCGACTGCGGCGCTCACACACAAGAGAACGTTGTCGTCGGCCAGCCGACGAGTTTCCCGACCGAGTTCCCGCAACGTGACGTCGTTTACCTCAAGAACGGCATATACTTTCATTCTTTACTGCTATAGCGTCCGGCACGGCAGCTTCGTGACTTGGTGAGAACAGCAGGAAAAGTTTCCGTTGTGGGATAACCGCGAGAACGCGGAAACCCTCTGCTGGAAAATTCCTTCGCGTATGTACTTAAAATGCGTTCGCACAGAGGTGCCAACCGTGTCGCTTTCGCCTCCTCGTGTTTGGTATTCTCTTTTCTTTAATGACCAACGAAAACCTCAAATTTTGGTCGATGCATAGAGCGATTAGTAAAGGAAATTTTTATTTATTCAACGCATGAGCCGAGCACTTTCACCAATGTTTCAACAATTTCTTTTTTTATAATGCGAGAGTAAAAACGAATGTCAGAAAATACTTAAATTCTTGAGTACTTTGGTAAATAACGGAATAGATAAATGCGACACGTGATGAAAAAGAAAGGAGGGAGAGAACGATTTGGTTGAAATAAATTGGTGGTACCGCTATTTGATTCCACGCAGCAAGAGAGTCAGCATTCGAAGGAGATGAGCCTCGGAAAACAGGTCCGAGACTGATGACCGCTCAAAGAAACTTGCTACATTTTTTCATTAAACCTGCCAAACAAATAGGACCGTTTATCATGACCCTATAGAGGGATCTGGTCTTCCAGGCTCCCCAGAATATTAGCAATGCGTTGCGTGAGAGCTTCATGTGTGACTGAATGATCGAAGGAATTGAGGAATGGAGAGTTTTTCTTATTTCATTTAGATTGTGAGATTTATGAACATATCAATCGATCATAGTTTCGTGTGGAAAGTGATGAAGAACAATTGCAGTCATACCCTGCTGATCATAATCACCCTTCTAATTTTTTCATTGTAGTGTCTAATATGAACAAAAAAAACGGCCTAGGGGATGATGTAATATTCTGTCGAATATCCAAGCTAGAGGAAAACGAGAGGCTCACTTCTCTCGTTGCTCTAATGTAAATATTGTATTTTTAAGACGCTTCAGTTGTTTAGTTTGTCTCGACAATACGATTATTACTACGAAGATAATGAGATGACGTTGCATCGCATACAAAAAGCGTTTTTTTTTTGTCTCTTTTTTTACAAAGCGAAAACACAACGGTGTGTGTATTAATCTAATATATTTTGACCAACGGACGTTGATGCATATGTGATAAATATACTGGTGAAAGGTAATCAACTTTATGATGCTGCGGTGCGTGTGACGTTATGTTAACTCTATATTATAATGTGTATAACAGAGGAAAGAATGAAACGGGACGATGAAAATTATATTTAAAAAAAAGCAAATCTGAATGACACAATGCTGTGACATTTACTGTATAAAGAGTCTCGTAGACACGAAAACATAACGTAATTATGAAGAAAGGGGGAAAAATTATTTAATAAACGACAGACACACAAATATATGGGTAAACGATAAATGTACTTATTATTGCAAAATGCGTGTCGTGCATAAAAAGAAAAATACATAACTTACTGTTATTGTAACTACGGAGTTAGTCAGTGTTAACGAAAAATTGATTGTAACTCTGCTTCATTACGGGAATCGGATAAATCATTGAAGCGGGAAATGCGACAAAATGCATGAGAGGAATGAGAGATGGCGGTGATATAATGTACCTGTACGGTTCGACAATTCTGTGTGTGATATCGTTGACTACTGTTTCCCAAGTCTACGTCAGTACACGTACGCACGTTGTTATTATTATTACTATTATTATTATTATTATCATCATTATTATGGATTATCATGTAGCGCCGAATTTGAAAGACCCACTGTACGATTATCGCCTCTATTCCAATCAGTCGTATGCTTCGTGCTGCCTCTTAATTTTTCATTATCGTCACTTGTTACTATGGGGGCACCGAAATATTCTTTCAACACTTTACGTTGGAGAAATAATGTTTGTTTTTCAAGCTACAAAATCTCTATGCACAAGACATGAAAAAAATTACTGATATTATCGAAGTACTGAATGTATTGTAAAATAAAATGACCCAAAAAAATCTCCACCTTTTCCATTTTTTCCTATAATTATTCGTGCCATTTGATAGAAAGTTAATTTTTTTTCACAGTGGTCTAAAATTCGAGGGATCTTTTGACAAACTTTGCAAATTATTATTAGGAGATAGTTATTGTAAAAAAAACTTAAACCTACATTTTAAACTCTGATCATACAAATTTCTCGACGGTAAACTCTGGTGTAAGTAGATGAGTTTGTATGGTCAACGGAATTTTTCATCTTCAACCCGCATGAAAGTTTTGACTTTCCTTCGAATAAAGAATGATTAAATTTGAAAAACTGCCGGCGGCGGTTGAATAATTCGGAAATTAGATTTTATATTTGATATCGTTGGTTTCCTTCGCTGTCACCCTATGTAACATTTATTCGTATAATTGAAAACTAGGAAAAAAGCACGCGTCTGTGCGTGACAGGAATCCGTTCGTTCATCAAAAAATCATTTATCTATTAAATCCGCTGCGCTGTGTAAATAGTTCAAAATCTACGAAGGCGATAAAATATTGTGCGAGAGAGGGGAAAAAAAATAGATAAATGAAAGAATTGAGGCTGGTCGTTAAATTTCATAACTGGAATAAATGTAATAAATTAAATAATTAGGATAACAAATAAGGCGATATCTATGGCAGTTTAAAATAATTGCTGAATGACTGTGTGGATATGTTTGTGTGTTTGCGTGTGTGTGTGTGTGTGTTTGTGTTGCGAGCGAATGGGGAAGCGAGTTGCACGAGAATAGATAACGAGAGATTCAGCGGTTAAAGCGAAACAAACATTTGAGTATACAAAGGAAAGGGAACAGGGAAAGGGAGTATCTACAACGCAGTCGAAATGTGCTTTGAACGGTGGGGACAGCTGAGGACGGCAACGACTACGAACGTCGTCGTCGTCGTCGACTATCACAAGGACGACAGCACACAATTCCGAACGCGGGCTCTTTCTGTCCCTCTCGCTCAAAGGAAGCGTTAATCTATTTGAACGCGTGCACCACGCCCGCGTCTCCCACTAATTGAAACGTACAACGCGGAATTACGTGTGCCATGTACTCTATGTACAGCGAGAAATGGATGCACACGCGAGCTTCGACTCGAGCTCTCCAGTTGCCGGTTGCAAAGCTGCATCTCAGAAAAAAGATATTTGCTTACGTTGCAAAGCAAAAACCAACTGTCGACTTATCATCAAATGCAGTTTGTGGCAAAAAAATATGCATATTTATATTAGGGTTTAAGAAAAAAAACACGTTTCATTCGTAGCTGAAGTCATGAAGAAACCAACATGATTCCCGCAAAGCCTATGTAGTTGTAGACCAATGACACTGAAATGTTTCTAAACGTTTTTAAAAATATTTCTTTTACACGTAGCAATATTACAAAAAATATCGTAGATATCTCAACTTATACAAATATCAGTAATTTTTTTTTTAAGAACAAATAACTCTCTTAAGTTCCCAAAAAACAAACATACGTTAAAAACGCTATTTCAGCGATTGTTTCAAAATCTTCAGGGTAAACATCATCTCACAGCCTTCGCGAGAATCATTTTGTTGCCTTCATACTTTTCAACATGAATGAGAAACTCGTTAATGCCAGATCGTATTTTTTTTTTTTCAACCCTACCATACGTATATATATATATATATACAAGTTGAAGCAAAAGCTGTCGTTGGATTCGGGTCAAGCATTTCAAAAGCTCCGCGAGAGTTCTTTTGATTAAGATACCCGATACCCTCGGATTCTTCTTCTTCTTGTTCTCGTTGCTCTCACCTTTACGTCCGCCTCTTCGTCTCACTTCCCGGCAAGCTCCTCGAATTTTTCCACTAAGAAGCAACCAGAGAGACAAACGTGCGCCCCGAATAGCTTCTACCGATGCTGCTGCTATGGGTTAACCGGGATTGAGGCGAGAGTGCACGTAACTCTTCTTGGATACTGACGACTATACGAAGTCAGGAGCTAGCGAAACGTAAGAGCAGGAGAAGTTGAAGGGAAGGAGCCGAGCTCGGTGATATTTATGTCGAGTCTTATCGGAGAAGTACCCACTCGATCCTGTACTCGATGTCACTAATTCCTTTCCGTGTTCGCATGGCTGTTATAGCAAACTCGATAACTCGCCGAATCTCCTCTCGTCTCGTGTTCCGCCGGTCGGAATGATCCGCCCACGTTTCCGCGGATTATCATTTCAAAAACGCTGTAAATAATAATGATTATGAACATAATAGATATAACAAATAAATTATATATAAATATAAATAATATGAAAACATGACGTGCTCGATCATTGCCTTTCCGTTGCGTTCAAGTACATAAATCAAGGAGATGACGATAACGAGGAGACGACTAGGGACTAAATAAAAGACAGATTATGAAAAAATTATGAAATTATATCCTGAGTCTCAACTCCTTTTATCTAGTCATGTAATACGTACTGTTCATGCTAGGCTAACAATACTATTAAGTGTTTCATTTAGCCTATACGATGTATATTGTATCTATAATCAGAAAATAAATTATCAACAGTAACACTGTCCATGTACTGAGATTTTTATTCATTTAGCCCTAAGCAAACACATCCGCCTTTTTTCACAATTTCACTGTTGGACATAATTTTTTTTTAAATTCCTCATCACGAAACTTTAGATAAAAAAAAATATAAAAAATATAAAGGGGAAGCTTTCCCTGAAAAAAAAACTCACGCGTTCGTGCTCTTGCATCGTCTCCAATGAGATAAGACATGACGACATGATTTTTTTTACAACCCTCCGATAGTAAGCTACAGTTAGACGTACATATAATAATAATCTGTCGATCGTATAACCGCAAACTGGGTCAAATTGATCGTATCTTCGTCATTGAGCGGGGAAGGAAGAGGCGAAGGAAATGAAAGAGCAGGTGAAGCTTGGAAAATGAGAGAAAACGGGACAAAGAGCTATGATACGGTCCGTTAAAGTACTGTAAAAGAGAGCCGGAAACCCGAGTAATAAGTAATAAACAGCGCATCTTAGATATCAGATGTGCCGTCTCACTTTTCTCCACTAAAGCTTTACGACATATATTTTTCGATATATAACAGCTTCGACATATAAACTACAATAAGAAAAAGTCACAAGTAAATCTACTGTGCACGTAACCACGCCTGGAAACAAATTGAATTCGCACTGAACAAACTTTATTGCTTCCTCCTCTTATTGTCGCCAGTGAATCCTTACGTAATCCTGCTGGGTAAAAGACGATAAGAGCTACGTGTTACCTTCGAGGACACCGGGGCTTTTTGACCCAATTTGAAATCCACACAATCTTTAGCTGTCGCTTCAAAAGAGACTGGCCCATTTTTATAATGTATTAATTTCTTCTTGCCAACAAAAAACGTGAATACAAAAAACATTTTTTAAGCATACAAGGTACATGTTAAAATATACTTTTTGCATATATATTCGTTACGCTCTATTTTTTTGTTTATGGCTGGACACAGTTTTACAGATATTTAAATAAAGTATGACGAAAAATGAGAAAATTTACATTTTTTATTCTGTGTGGTCAATGAAGAAAACAAATTGTTGGAAAATCAAAAATTCTTTTTATTAGAGAAAGGTGCATGTGATAGCATTGGGTAGAGTAGCCAAAACATTTCAAAGAGCTCTTAAGTTCGTTTGAATACATCAATTATTAAGCAACCACTCGGAAACTTTAAATTAATTCTGGTAAACCGTTTTCAAGAAATTATAAATTTAAGCGGCTTGGCGGTGTGCGGTGCTCGAAGAACCTGAAGATGATTTGCTCCGACTCTATATGCGTTGGATCAACAAGTCCGGATCTTTCCGATAGACTACAGAATTGTTTTTTTACCATGAATGCATTGAATCCCTTCCTCTAAATTATCAAGGGGTGTGTTGTCTCTCTTTACAGGATGAGGAATCGATTGGTAATTGATAATCATATGCAGTAGGCTTTGGGGTTGAAGTAACATATAGAGATATGGCTGAACGAGCGTATCACGCATTCCTTAAGCGATGGAGAGACTCGAGATCGTTCCCACAGGGATCTATTAGAGACAGTGACATTGTGTCACGATAGGATTAGACCCTCTGTGCTTTTGATGAGATCGTGCCATCCGGATAATTACCAGACGATCCACTTTGTGCGATCTGTCAGACCTAGTTCAATTCCCACGCCTTCCTCTCCAACCTCTAGTGGGGGTACTTTCTACCCCAAAATGCGTACCACTTCGATATGTACTGTTTGACTGTAAAAACGACAGACTGTGAGAATGCAACTTTACTTGCGTTTTTTAAGAATTCTTTTTTTCACCGAAAGATTTCTTGTCTTCAACAGATTTATTTCAAGCCTTCTTCACTAAGTTTAGTATCTTGTCTAAGAGAAATTAATTTGTGTTTATGTATATGTTGTATCTTTGCGGTGAGATATTATTTATAATTATTTGTTCCACAAAAGATTTATTTTTACTTCGCGTATACGTTTATCGATTACAATAAACTATTTTAAGCCATAGCATTTTCCAACTGTATAATTATATAGTGAGCACTCCTTTGGATCTTGTCTTTTCATATTTATAGACGCTCTTGTTATGTAGATAAAAATTGAAATGTCAGGTTAAGAAAAAACATTTTTATTCTGTTTATAAACGACAGCAAATCCGGTATCAATGAAAAAAAAAGCCAACGAGGGGCTATGAAAGTACAGTTTAAACTTTGATCAGAAAAAAATTGTAACCTGAAAACGGCTCCCACATTGAATGAATATCAGAACAGTAAAACAACTTTTTTGAAATTTTCATGGTCGTGGTATTGACTGTCTCAAAACGCGTACCGCGTCGGTTCTATACGACTGCAGAGACGATAGACTGTGAGAGTATTATTTCACCGAAACGGTCGCCTCAGTAAATATTGTACTCCGACGATACAGCATAATACTATACTGTAGTTCATATACCGCACTACGGTAAACTTTTATAATCCGCTCTTCGCCTCTACACCGTCGCTGTTGCTGGTGCTTGCATACAATTTTTTTTATTAAATTTTACAACACTTTACAGAGCAACTTTATTCTCGAAGAAAAAAAAATTAAATAAACGAAAAAATTGCATGGTATATTCTACGAGCTGTGAAGCACCTGCACCACAAGCCTTTTCAGATGGCGTTTGTATGCGCGCCTATATATATTTAGAGATATATATATATATATATATAAATATTTGTGTATGTGTGTGTACTGCGTAGGAGTACAGCAGGGGACAAGAGGTGAGGCTGTGCCCAACGTTGTTGGCCTCCGCTTTCTGTGGTATTGATTACAGCTTCCTATCCAGGTGCACGAGCAGGGTCAAATCTCCCCTCCTCCTTCTCCTCTCCTCTCCCACTCGTTTTAACTCCCCACCTCGAGTATCAACCCTCCTTTCAGCGAGCTTCCTTGAAAGTTGTCATAGCAATGATATATCACTGACACTTTACATGGATACATACGCTTTATTAAAATGTTATCTCTTTCGCGTTCCACTGTTACGTAAAGCGAGCGACGTTTTACGGTCCACTTGTATTTTAATGTTTTTGAGGGTGTCTTCCAGCTGGAAATTCGTTTAGTTTACTGCATTTTATGTTAATTTTTTTTAATATCAAGCAATTTTTGTAAGCATTGGAATAAGATATTTGGAGAACACCCACTCAACCCGTCTTCCAGCAAACTTAATCGCTTAGCATTACGGCCTCCGCTACGCGCCGGGCTTTAACAGCTTTCCTTCGCTCCCACGCACCTGTAACTTTGCTCAATACATCCCACACGTCCGGTGTCTACGGCCACATTAACCACAGCTAGAAACAAGTCCAATCATTTTTTTTTTCAATTCACGAATTTTTAGTTTTTTGTGTGAATATATTTAAAAAAGGAATTAAATTGAAAACTGAAATGCAATCGGATTGTGGTAATTTTTTTAAAGGAGTAAAATCAAACTTTCCCACTTTCTGATCTATTTCCACGGTATTTTTCTTTTGCTAATTTCTATTTCGTATAAAAAAAGGCTAAAAAAATAACACGGATACTCTACGGCACGTCAAAATTTGAATTTTTGTACCGATAAAAACCGACGATAAGCTGGTTATAATTTATCAATTACAGAGTCCTGTATTTTACATCTGCAAAAATACGCTGCGTCCTTGGCGAAATTCACCACAATATAGGTTAAAAAAAAGAGATATAAATCATTTTAGCTATAAAGCTTTTTCGATTTCGGTACTTATTGGCAAAGTGCCATATTCTACACGACGCTGGTTTTTTCAGTATAACAACTTTTCAACATTTTCCCTCTCAATTTAATGTTGCCATCGTCCTTCGTTCTGGATCGTATCTATTCAGATCTATCTTGATGCTTAACCTTGCCAGCGTGACCAGATCGTCACCATGACGGAATTACGAGTTTTCAACGTGCGGTGCAGTCTTCAATCGACACACGTCCAATTCATCTATCAACCATCCGTCTCAGTATGCTGAGCAATCGATTTTATTAGCGCGATTGACCCAATTCACGCGACCTTTCGAAATCATGCAAATAGCAATGGCTTTTTTTCCATAATACAATATGTCCTCTCTTGACCGATTCTAGATTCTTTGGTTTTCGCTACCCTGAGAAAAAAATATAATTGAATGTTCTAAATAATTTCTCCAAAAATACCATCGCCTCTCACCAATATTTTGGTGAAACATCAAATTTTCCATTTATTTATCTCAACGAAAAGATCCCTTTTACAAAAGAAGCCGGCTAAAAGTGTTTCTAATAATAAGCTGATAGATAACAATTTTATGGTAAAAAGTGTAAATACAAAGAAAAAAAAGAAAAATAAACTTCGAAAACTAGATTAAAAAGTCCTACTCTATCAAGCGTTGATGAAGCTTCCTTGTGCCAGGAGAAGTTTACCCATAATAGAAAAGATCTCTAGTCGAACCTTGGAAGACCCATTGTTGAAGACCAAAAAATCAATGTAGTCGGAGGCTGTTCACCAGACCAGTCATGCGGTATATAGCCAATGGTGCTGCCAAAACTGAGCTAACGGTACACGTATAGAAAATCGTCGCTTCCCTTTGCACGCGTTGGGGAACGTAGAATTCTTTCCCAAAAAAAAAACGGACGGTTGACCAAATCCCTGAAATGAAGACAACATCTTTTTTAAAAAAATACCATTTAATATCATTAATATTTTTTCAAATATCCTTTTGAAAAATAACTAGCTACAAAATGATTTTATTGAATGGATTAGAATATTAAATAAATTCGATTACCTTTTGTTTACAGAGTGCCTTATTATATCCAAGTGTCCACCATTAATTAGAATTCCGTAGTGCTCGTGGAACAATTTATCGCGTCCTCAACTTCCTGGTAGTCATTAAAATCGCTCCCCGCCTCCGGCTCCGACATTAGTTGGTTAAACAAAAATTAGGAATGCGAACGGAGCAAGCGCGTTGTTTGCTCGTTATGTATATATATACAATGTTGCCGATATTGACGTCGTTATTCAAGTCATGCCTTTATCTCGTCGCCTTACGCGACGCCTATATCGTATAGTCGATGAGACATTTCAAATATGTAGACGATGTACGTATACAGGCCTAGATAAGTACCGAATAACGTATAGTGCTTCGTTGTCTAACGTGTCGGCATCGACGGATTTAATATTCCATCGTTGCACTCGCAAGCTGTGGCTCTCGCTCTCTTGTGTGTGTCACCAGTGTGCGACAGCCCTCGAGGATATAGTCGAGCCCGTCGACACCGCTCGAGAAAATGTGCCTCTCTTGCCTTGTTGCTGTTGCTCCTGCTGCTGCGAACGAGTGAGATCACCGTCGTAGCGGACGTCAACGTTGTCGTCGTCGAGAAGTAGTCGGAAAGCGCGCGGCAAAGCAGTCACGTCAAGCACTTCCTTTGTTTCTCGACAACGTGACGACGAGAAAGGAGAAAGGAAGGGAGGAGACTAAGCTTCTCTGTGTTGACGGTATTAAGCGTGAGAGGAACCCTTTCTTATATTCTAACGGTTTGCGATCCTTGACGGTTGACCACTTAGCCGTTCACCGGCTGGCGCACCAATCAATGAACGCAAGACCAGTTTTTCCGAGGCCTTGGTGTTTATACTTGAATTATTTTTCCGTATACACCGGAAAATCCGAAAAATATACGGTCGCTTGTAACTTGAAGTTAAGTGCAACTTAAGATCGTTTACAGAAGTGTGCGAAGGAAAATAGTCATAGGAAGAGTGCAAATAGGGTCAAAAAACAATCGAAAAAAATTATGAATTTTGAAAAAGAAAATATGTTGGCGGATGATTTTTGTATCTGCAACGATTCGACGTTGGTAAACTTGAGTAGCAAATTTTCTACGATAAAGGTTCGTCATCAGTAATTGGTTAGGTTTTTAATGTCTGTGGCACAAACCTTCCATTTGATCCTAAGATCTGAACGCGTAACATACGCCGCAAGCTGAAATATACAGAACATTTCCCAAACTCGCCAGTTTCGTGAAGTTGGATGTTCTACGGTAAGATTATACGTAACGCGAGTAGAATATCTTTCCCTAGACTCGACCTATCTATCCCGCTCGTGCGCCATCTTCAGTCACTTGCCAATTCCACTCTTTTCGACCTCGAAGCCACTCGGTCCTGAGATGCTGGCGGCGCTTTAGATAATGGCACCACATGACTTTGAACGATCCACCAGCAACCGCACCAGCAGTATCTTTTAAGATCGCTACGTTTTTCTTTTTTCCTTCCAAATATACATCACTAATGCAATTTTCTGTACCCTTGCCAAACAATAAATCGACAATACCGAATGCACCTTTCAGTCGTTTTCGCATTAATCAGATTACTGTCCCAAATGTAATCCACAAAACATTGAATAATATCCAAATGGAAGTACTATGAGAAATAATCTTCAGTTAAAAAAAATATATGTGTCTTTAATTGACTCTTTATCACCCTAATATTGTTTATTTATTTAAATTCATTACAATTATATACCAATAACAATTGGTTTTGTCTTCATTTTCTAAACTCCAGTTCACTACTCCATACATTTTATTCGATATTTTCAACAAACATTGGTTATAAATAAATTCATTATTTTGTATACACGAAACGTAAAGATGACATAACGTAATTTTCTTTCTATTAATTTTTCATAGGGTGAATCCGTTCCATTTTCCGTCAGTCCAAAATATCCTGCGAGGATAAAGATACTCATCTACGTTCCATATTTTATGAACCATGTCGCATGAGTATTTAATTGACGGTGGTTTTGTGTTATTAAAAAAAAAACGAAATGAAGCGAAAGAATAATGAAAAATTTGTTCATGAATGATATACAGTGAATAATGTAAAACAGACGTGGAGCAGGTGCTTCTATTGCTAGCGAGAACTCCATCGAAACTAACCGGTTCCACACGCGAGCGATTATAGAGCCACGAATCCTATATTCCGTTTTATATGCGCTGTATTTGTGTACACACTACAAGCCACTGGATCCTCTTCGTACACGCAGACGTGTATACATTCATGAATTCGCACACAACGTATGTACATTTGATGCCCTCAACCTCGACCACCTTCATTTGATTTGTATAGAAGTGAGAGGTAAAGTTGAACCCTGACCTATTCCACTAAAATCCAGTGAGTTCGTTTCGTCGGTACGGTGCACCTTAAATATTCAACCGGTTCTCCTCACCAGCTCTTTCTCCTCTTTGATACGCCGCTGCACGCTGACGATATTAACTAAAAGCTTACTGGTACATCGTAAATTACCGAAGAACGAGTTATCATCAAGAGCTCTGAAAAACGATGCGTAATATATTTTTATATTGACAAATAGCAATTATCTCTTTATGTGCATAATAAAATTATCGAAAAGAAAAAAATTAAAAAATTGTTATCCCGTATCAGCGTTTCTGATTATTCTGAGCACCATAGGCGACGCTTTTTTTTAGTACAAATTTTCTACAGAGCCACCATGTTGCAGTAAATTTATTATCTAATAATGAATACTGGAAATTTGAATTCTATTTAACATTCATTATTTTGTGCAGGATAACACTATTTTTGGAAAATTAATTTAAAACGTTTAGCGAATGACAATATATGACAGAAACCTTACAAAAAAATCTTTTTTCAGATCCTCTACAATTTGCTGGCAACTAATCTAGATTTATCCCAGAGATGTAGTGATTACAACTCGGTTCGCTTTTATATCCCTGCTGATCTAGTGACGCCGTTACCCAGAGATAGGGACCACTACAGCAAACGAATATTCCGACACGCCTTTAAGCACTTGCACGTACAGGAATCCGTGTCTGCCCGGACACGGACTCTATCTACTGGCGTTATCGGGTTCCCTCGCCTTTCCTATCATACACATCCTGTCCTATTGTTCATTCAACCTTTCTCTCACTCCTCACTCCTTCTCTCTCTCTCTCTCTCACTTTCAACCCTATATAGGTTCATTTGTATCGATGAGTCTAATCCTCTGGCCGATAGTTATAAAAGAAAAAAACAAACAACAATGCAGTCCAGCGCAGTGCAAATGTGTTGAAGCTGAGAACTGAAGAACTACCAGATATGTAGGCAGATCTGCAAGGTACATCATGTATGTACACAAGAGTCGATTTACACGTTTTAGTTCCTCCAATGCAGGATCCGTGATTACGAACACTGCAAGTATGATAAAGCACTAGAATATCGATACTTGGAAAAGCGCAGGAGAAAACTGATGTATATATACACTGTCGCTAAGCTGACACCATATATGTTTGTGTGTCCTAGTTTCGGTCACATGCCGGTATCAAAGGACACTAGGATTAGACCGAAAACACAGGAAGAGCCACTATTCGCAAGGCCTTCCGGGATTAAAATGCGTTTCGATGTGCCCGCGTGTGTATGTTTCTTTTATCGTGTATTGCGAAAAAATCGCTATTTCGTATTCTGTACGAGCGTTTTATCAAAGATTCTGCTTCGAGCTATGCGATATGTAGATGCCAACACCGTGGAATAATTATTCGTCGAGTATATTGGCAGATACACCTGCAGGTTTGCCGAGTAATACTCTGTGTGTTGTGTGTATGTGTGTATATCTATATGTATCGAGATTCTAGAGCGAATCGTGATTACCCAGGAGATAACTCAATAGGGATGAGCTCTGGACTCGATTGCTTTTGACCTCGCGGTATTACTACGATGGAGGTAGATGGAAACGTCTCTGACAACTCCATTTGCCAAACATTTCTCACTTGGGCTCGCGTGTGAGTTCGTTCCCGATGAAATACCTCGTTCGAGATTCGAAATTTCGTTACTCTGTTCTTTGGCCGGTGATGACGATGGATGCGGTGCGAGTCTTTTAAGATTTGGGTCGACGAGTCGTTTGATTGCTTCATGAGGTTCTAAAGTCGTTCTGATATTTGGTTCCACAGTGCAATGCAAGTTCCAAAGTCTATGTGTACTTTTCAGCATTTGTGTAAAGATGTTAAGTGCATTTTCGTGTGGTTTGTCAGCATGACATTTACGTAAATGCGGTTCAGCAGAAAAAAATTTGTATTACAAAATTACGTATGGTATTCAGCATGGAAACTTTACATTACTCAGTAAATAATTAACGATAGAGGAAATAAAATATCCGTTATCAAAATACTATCTAGCTTTTCTCAACGTTCCAAAAAACGTACTCTTAGGTATCAAATCTGGTTTAGGTTCTGACGGACGATATGACCATTCGTACATATGTCGTTGCGGTTAAATTCGAAGCGTTGCGTCCGTTGAATTGACATTTGACCACATAGTCCCGTAAATCCAATCACTAAACACAATCTCGATGTCCTCCGTCGATAGTAATTCAAATAACTGCGCATGTCTTCCACAAAATCCGAGAGCTTATACGAAGTTTTGATTTTCATACCTCGGTAAACTCTGGCTTCCCTAATGTGCGGCCGAAGTTCAACTCCCGGAAGGACTTTACGTTAGTGTTCCACGTGTGCCCTCAAAATCCTGAATAACAAGGCTTTTACTCGTTTCTCGTGAAAAATCGTTCGATTCCTCTCTTTTGTTGGTGTAAAAGCTTTGCGTGCGTACGAATCGAAACTACGCTTTACTGCGAAACCCGTCGCGAGCGACACAAGCTTGCCAATCCTTCGAAATCTTGTTTATTCTATTTTTATTCCCGAGAATGGAAATATTCGTTGCTTGATATTGTCACGTCCCAGCTTTCGTGCCCCAAATTATATGATAATTTTCATCTATATAACATATTTCATATAGCATTTTATAAGAAAAATGTACGGCTTAATGTAACCTCGTACAAAAGAAACTGTCGCATTCGCTGAATCCTGGGTGTAATTGAACACCGGGATGCGACTAAAGTGACAAGTCACGTTGCGAGAACGAAAGACTTAATTTCTCTTCGGAGAAGATTCTTTTTCCGTTTATTTTTCAGAATTCCCTGGCGTCGGTCGCAAGACTATCGGACGAGCGAGCAGGGAATTCAGTCTCCATCCGATTGCGAGAGCAAGAATGTTGGCTAAAAGCTCCATTTTCAAGCACTCGCATAACGAGATTAAAATATACCTTCGTTCGGGTTGCAAAACGATCAAGTTCTCGTGTCGCGTTGATAAGTCTTCGAGATCGTTAGTTATCAGTGTTTTAAAGTTTACACGAACAATTTGTCGTGTAGTTTTAAGTTGTACGAGTGAGAATGTGCAGAAGAGAACTCCAACGAAGGGATAATTGATTAAACTTGTACGTAGAAATAAGTGACGTAGCTTTAATGTCACCGAGGCTCGAAACCTTAACACTTTAATAATAAATGATAAAAATTGGTTATTCTCTTTAAATCTTTGTTACCGTAAAAATTATTTCAATAGCCTTAAACTTTGGAACTCCTCAATGCCTCAAGCAATCCTGTCGAGAACGACCAGTGAACGCGTTAAAAAATAAATATAAACCTCTGCAATGAGAAGAGGGTTTTATTGTCGCGTTTGCGACTGCTCCGCACGTGACAATATCTATATTATTGTAAAGGGGCCGACTTCAGTCTCACTCGCTATACAATATACTTCGTGGTCTGACAGGGCAATGGTAGATACATGCCAAAATCAAATGACTATGCGGAATTTCTCCGCCTTTGGGTAAAGCAGCAACGACAGCAATTTTCACATATGCAATTGCATAGTTGAGCAGTATACTCTCTCGTGCTATCCCAAAAATATCGAGGTCAAATGCGAACCCCGGCGGCAGCAGCAGCAGCAGCAATGACTTTGGGGTGATCGATTGCCACGACTCGTTTCCCGAACGGAAGACGAGCTGAACCCTATTCTACAAGGCTGTAGGTACTGCTACCGTTGGGCATTAATGATAAATCGTCTGTTTTTGCAAACTGGAGAGCGATCAAGGACACCAGAGAACAACGAGCGTTCTTCGCCCACACTGATCACCCACATCTAATCTAATAAATAAATAAATTGATGAAATTTATTTGGCATTTGGCTCTGTAACCTCAAGTGTATGAGTCAATCATTGAACGTTCACATAGTTCCAGCGAATCAGGGATTTTATTTTCAAGCTATTTTTGGTAAACGCTTTTCCGAGGTATTATGCGGCGCTAGATATGAATTTATCACTATATTAAAGAATCCGAATTTCTCATGATTGGGGTTATAAAGGTGACTCCTCGATTTTATTACATTTGCATTGTGATTCTATAAAATGTTAACTTCAATTTCAAAAGCAAATCGTACTAAATGAGCAGAGTCTGATAAAAACGATAAGTATAAAGTGTAACGTCATTAGTTCAGTGCAGAACTTACGAGCTTGACTTTTAACGAGTTTCTGTATATTCTATTAGTATTTCTTATCTATGAAACTCTGGAGAAACGATAAACTACGGTATGAGATGTGCATATACACCGGCAGAGGGAAACTGGTTTGGCGCGGTGAATCCGCACGGTGAAGTTAACGAGCGATTACAAGGTAGTTCTCCAGCTGAGAAGATGTAGAGACCGGAAGGGTTTCAGGTTAGTTGGGCGTGCCAATCCGTGGAAGATTTTGCGGAAGCAGTCATCCGCGATAAGACACAACACAACACAACTCGAGGTGGTTGAGCATTGGCCGGAGGCGAAATCTATGCTGGTAGTATCACGGGAAAGTCACTCGAAACAAACACGTTTACCCGGCGGGAAGCTGTAGCAGCAGAAACGCAGTAAAGGATGAGATGATGCGACGGAACGGAGGCGGAGGAGTCGAATATGCAAACGGCGGCATATGTCGGAGGTGTTGGAGGTTACGTGGCGGTCGAGAGAAGTCGGTGGGGCGCTAGGTCGACCGAAATTAGCTAACTTCAGACAGTAACAAACCGGCGCGCGGCATAGAGAAAGGGTGGGGAGGAAGCAGAAGTCGAGTTGAGGCCAGACAGTGGCGCCAGATATCAGAACGACTAAGCTGTTATGTTCACGCTGCGGGTCGGCGTGTATGTGGCTATGTCGGTTCAACTGGGGGATATTATAGGCTAGAGTCGAGAAACGAGAGCGAGGTCTGTTAGGATTTCGAGGAGGTGAAGGAGTGGCACGACAGGAAACGCGCGAGGGCCATGGGAGTCTGCAAACTTCCAAAGTCACTTACCAGGAATTTACATTTGGCCCGACGCTGCCTTAATAGTGACGCTGCTTGCTGCTTCTCGCTATATATACTTCTGTACCTGCGATCACTGTCGCCCGACGAACTGATCTCGAGTGTCAGGATCTCGGAGGACTTCTGATACTTGCCAACGATATCTCCAACATTTAAGGGACAAGATTATGTACGTAAAACAACTTTACAGAGCGTTTGAAAACCTACTTCGTTCGAGTATGTTGAGCAGATAGTTGGATTTTTCTCAAAAACCTAGAAGTTTTTTTTGAAAATCTAGAACTTTTCTTATTATTCTTCGGGCCTGGATTTCGACCGATCAAAGAGTGATATTATTGGAAATCGAGTTCATTTGTTAAAAAATTCATCGGGAATTCCAGCCGGATATTGCACAGTAATCCTCTTCAGTTATTTTTGACCAATGCAAGATTCTCATGGATGTTCTGCTTCCTCGAATAGTGCTCTGTGCTTAGTCGGAATCCAGACGAAAAAAATAATCCTGCAAATATCTCTTGACATACAAAATTAATCGTAATATTTCCTGCTAGTTTCCCTGCTTAGCTATGATCGGGATAAGATTTGAACAAAAATCTCTCGCGCTATGCGCTCGTGATTTTAATATGCGAAACTTCTACTTCTCGTTGCTCAGGAACGAAACAATCGGGAAATATTCCGATAATTTTAGACCTCTAAGGTCTCGGGATATTACTACTGAAAATGAGGATTTTTCTGAAAATTAGATTTTTTCTGAAAATTGAAATTTTTCTGAAAATTGAAATTTTTCTGAAAATTGAAATTTTTCTGAAAATTGAAGTTTTTCTGAAAATTGAAATTTTTCTGAAAATTGAAATTTTTCTGAAAATTGAAATTTTTCTGAAAATTGAAGTTTTTCTGAAAATTGAAATTTTTCTGAAAATTGAAATTTTTCTGAAAATTGAAATTTTCTAAAAATTGAAATTTTCTAAAAATTGAAATTTTTCTGAAAATTGAAATTTTTCTGAAAATTTCAATTATATCAAAATCCTGAGGTACTTTTTTTCATTAAGTTCTGCCTGTCTAAATTTTTGTTTTTCGAGATTTTAGCCAGCGTCAAATACAAAAGATTTCGCATTACAATACGTCTCGATTTTTCCCGATATGGATGTAATCAAAAGAATGTAAACTATCCTTTCACATAATTTATATTTCAAAAAGGTATCGCATAGCGTTATTTTTTGATTCAATATTAATTTTATCGTACAACGAACTTCTTTTTATGCTATTGCCCCACTCTCAACTATATCGCATTTACACGTGGACACGGAAAAACTGCGGCATTACAGTCGGCCCTTTGAACATGGTGTTCCTGCGGAGAATCACCAGACACCGGAAAAATTGCCCTCGTTTCGCCTTTCTCAAATTACATCCAACCATTCGAGTAATGGGCGCTCGAAATGTTGCTTAACTTAGCAGGGACGATATTACTGTTCCTAAGATGAGCTTAACTTACAAAACTGGAGGAAAAAAATGATGCTGTCGGAAAGCAATGTGTTGTAAAATTTATTCATGCTTAAACGTTATAACATAAATATAAGGACTGATCATATAATTTAAGATTGTATAGCAAATCCTGTGAAAATAACCATGAAATACAGCTGAAAAATATTGAATAAAAACATATAACGTTCGTTATTTAGTATTTCATAAATCCGATTCTATATCTACCGCTGTCCTGATAAATATAATCAAATGAGTTAAATAATTTATTTGAAAAAATATACTTGCTTCCCAACAATATTATAGTGAAATGTTTTATTAAACACAGCACATAATATAATTGATATTATTAAAACAAATTGACATGATCGTTCGAAATACATATCCTTTTGAAAGTCAGTAACGCAATGATTCTATGGAAATAATTAATTTCGAACACATTGTGTCCTTAATGGAAATATTGTATAAATTCGGTTATTGTTTTTCTGAGCTTCGCTCTATGTTGGAATGATGTATAAATGCGAGGGCAGAAAACCATGCACATGTGAGGGAACTGCACAATCCGTGGTCAGTGCAGATCGTAGTTCTCGCAAAGTTCATTCGTGTTTAGTGTTTCCCATCAATAGCCTACCACGCGTATACTATCGGCGAACTATCCCCTGAAGCGTAGACAACGGACGGTCAATTCCGAGATTGGTTCCGATTGGAATTGGAAATGAAATTTGTTAGACGCCGAACGCGCGTACTTTCCGGACAGGAGCACACACGAGATTTTCTCTCGCGACGAAAAACGACTGTTTTTCTCTTCTTAAGCGACTGGACACATAATCAATTTAACAGAACCGAGTTTGCAGTGAAACTTTTCCTTTGTTACGAGAATCAAGGTTACAAAAAGTGTGGTTTCCATAAATTTCAATGTTATTCTCTTCTACTCTACCTAGTTTCAAGTGTTTTTTAACGGACTTAATAGCATTCAATAATTAAATTAATTAACATTAATAATTCCATACATTTTTTTATTATGCCTCTAATTTTTCATTCTTCATCGTATGGAATGTTATAAATCACTTTACATTCATTACAACGTTTATTGATAATTTATGTATGTTCGTTTTTCTACAGGTACGTATTAAGTCTACTGCAAATAAATTCGTGTATCTAACGGTGCATGCCACTTGAAAAATAAATGCATAGTAATTGTTATGCTTTGCTGATTGCAGATTTTTAAGATTTGTTAAGCAAATTTCCAAGCCTGGGATAATAACCGTATACAAACCGTTGAATGGGGAGACGGGTAATCGATATCCGTATCAGCTTGTTCCGCCGATGCGTCGCCAAGGGAATATTGTGTCTTTTGTTCCCAGCTACGAAAATCCTAGGATTATCTAATGCGTGGCCTTGAATGCGTTCCTTAGTTTATCATTATCCCTTCATGATCCAAGCGTTACCGACGGGTTTGAATAATAAATAGATAAGAATCGTAACAATTGTTATCTCGCTGCTGAATTACCACCGAACACCTCGTACGTTAAATATTCCTTAAGACGAGAATCCTTACCTAGAGCTCTTCATGCTCTTCAGACATATTTTCGGGGGCTGCGGGCGTTTTTACTCCACCACTCGACAGGATTTATACGCTTTGGAGAGATTCGCACGAACCTCCACAGAACTATGCTCGAATGGCAGTATATCTTTCACGAGAAACTAGCGTGAACGTCGAATGATCTATTTACTTGTCTGGCTGGTAGACTCGGTTGAAGGAAGTTCCGTTATATATCGTTTATATTGCCGGAAAATCGCGTTTTCTTAGATTCTACGTACATACATACCTACTTCCTTAGAAACGTCAGAATATTCCTTTTGTCATTGTTCAGTGAGTAGACAGCCAACTTGAGATTTTTTTTTAAAATGTACATTTTCATAATATCTGCATTTAACCTTATATTTTTGCGAAAAATTCAAGTTTTCACATAAGTGAAACTAGTATAACTTCAAAGCAAAATAAAACCATCGATTACGAAACAGTTCATCTTCTTAAAGTCAAATAAAAAATGTAATTTGTTTACATAATCACTTGTGAACACAGGTTTTTACATTTTTCCAAAATAAATTTTTTAAAAATCATTCCGCTATTTTAAATGCATTTTAATAAGATGGAGGTAATAATATAGCGAATTCCATAATGATGACCATTCTGGATTTTAGACGTTCCTAATTTCGAAATTCGCTATTTTATCCATTCGCCTTTTTGACTCCTACCTCATATTGCAAGATTTTTAGAAAGACCTTGCAATGGTACCGAGTATATCGTCGAACTACAGTGAGAAAAGGAACGAGGAAGTGAATGCAGGTGAGCCCGTCTCGATGAGCTCGGAGAATGGGAAAGCGGCACAGCTTCGCTTATACACGTGATTTATCTTTGATGCAATAAAAAGCTGAGGCTGCGATCTCCCGCCTCGGTGGTACTACTCTTCCGCGGTATATGATGCATAGTGTTAATAACGTTCGTTCGTTGGCTCTTTCTCTACGCTTCCGCTCCACCGTATCCTACCAATTCTAGAGCCAACACTGCACGAACACTGTGCAGCAGCAGCGAGCTCGACACACAGCTACTACTATCATATCTGCCGCACCGTTCAACTTTTAATATGCCTCGTTTCAGCGATTATTCACGCGACAGCCGCGAGAGATACCTCAACAATGGCTCCGGATTTGAGCCCTCCTCGACCGATATCGCAAAATCATATTCAAATGCGAACTGGTCGGCTCATTCCTCAACCATTTGTCTATGCATAGTACTACAATATGGATCGTATCCCATATATATGTATGAATAGTACATTACCCCACTACCGTTGCGATATTATGAATCGAGTTCCCACATCAAGTTCAATTCGCTGATATATATCGTCCTTCTGGGAAGCAGAAATAACTCCAGTTATCAATAAAATTGTTTCATACGGAAAAAGAGCGGTTTAATAGCAAATATATTATCTTCGGGTGTTGTGAACTATGCAATACGTGGAAAGAGTTATTTGTTACATTTGCAATTCTCGTCGTGTTATATAGAAGTGCAATTTAAAAAGTTCATTCTAAGCTTGCAATAGTTCTGAGGCTCAGAAATTATGTACAACTCTACCACAGCCGAACCTCACCTTGCCACATATGGTTCGCGATTTTTTGTTATTCTTCCACATAAAAAAAAAACATGTAGAAATTATTTCAGTTTTTCGTGGACCATATTTTCAAGATTTTACTGTCGGTCCAGTTGGCATGGAATACCCCATATATGAATGATATATTTTCGTTGGAAATTTGTAGTCTTACTGTTCATAACATGGTCAGATTACTTTATATGTATATGCAAGTTCCATTTTCATTCGAATTAATCCGAAGCCTCACTAAGTTCGGTTTATATGTGTTACATACTCACGCGAAAAGGGTAGTTGTTTAGCTTGCGCAAGTGTCGAGGAGTAAACCGCAACGAACTGCAACGCCAAATTAAACCGAGTCAGTACACGTAAATTTAGCTTGTGGTATCAGCCGAGATTTCAGTTTTTGACAAATTTGGTTCAGTGTGAACACTGCGATCGTTTTTCCCAAAGGTAAGTTTACGAAAATAAATTAAAGTGTGCAGCTCGCTCGCTGACCTTTTGGGAAAATATCGTTATCTTCATCGTGTAAATTTGGACATGATTATGAATGTAGAAGAACACCAATTTCGAACTAGGTTGGAGCTCAAAGTACTAATAATATATATCTATAGGCAGCAGTCACGAATTGGCGCACAATCACTAACTGGGACGTTCAGCTATAATAGTGTCTTCGTGCAAGATGTGACAAACGCAGTCCTGGGACGTTTGCTGCAATACGATTCATTCCAGAGCTTCTACTTCACGTCCTACGTCTGTGGACAATGAGATATAAAGTACACACTATTCATAATGTATGGAAGTACAAACTACTCGCGAGGGCACACATATTACGTATGTACGCGTGTTCGCGCACAGCCACTTCTGCCGTAACACACTAGACATGGAATATACCCGAGAATATAGGTCATCAATGAAGTACAGTGTGAAGTACGGAAACGTTGTACTGCTGTATATCACAAGTAGGTTAGTTCTTGGCTATAAAAAATTGTTGCGATTTGTATTAACTGTTTTAGTTTGGTGTAAGAAAATTTAACTGGATTAATTTTTTCAATGGCATCTATCAAAGATAATTTTTGTATTTTTATTTTTCTGGGGTTTAATATGTAGTTCTCGCTTTTAAACATGGTCTACCAAAATATATGAAGAAATAGTTTGTTTTACACTTGATATACGCTAATTTAAACAAAATCAAAATAAAAATTAGTTTTTATGGCCCATGGAAATTTCCTCAAATATCATGGCGTTGAACCGTGTTAATTTCATCATATTTAAATGACACATTTGATTTTTGGATCATCGAAATTGATGCAAGCGAACGCGGGTTGATTGAGAAGAAAATATTCAAGAACCGTACGGGAAAATAGAAAACTCAACATTTGATGATCTTTTGTTAAACCATTTTATTGATTTAACATACATCCTTAAAAAATACAAGACACCGCTTAATGGTGAGCGGCGGCGGCCTTCCTCATCTGGACAAGGATGTTACCCAGCTCTTCACGCTTCCTCTTGGCACGGATGTGGGTTCCCAACTACAAATTGTTCATAAAGCGGATGTTATAAAATGTTCCATACCTCAGAATCAATGACTGCATTTAAATGTGGTCTAGTTAAGATTGTAGTATATACTATAACAATTCACTCTTTAACGATTTTATCATTCTAGAAAGTTGCAGACTTGAGTTGTACATATCAAAAATTCTTGAAACGCTAGGAAAATATACATTTTTTAGGGAAGTAAGAATGGGTAATTTTTTTTTTTTTCTAAATATTCCTCAATAATTTATATCAGTTATAGAAACTCAAAAGTTTTTTCAATAGCATTTGATTTAAATGCTTGATCACTTAATCAAACTACATGTCTAAGCTACCAAAAACTTTTCAACAGTTACAACCTTCCAAACATTCCTTGCAATTTTCAAACATAGAATAATTGACCGACAAACGGAATCGACTATCTAGTCGACTAAGATCCACATTAACGCAATCAGTGTAAAAATCATTTAAAAAATCATTGACTTACCCTCCTCTTCAAGAACTTGAGTGCCCTCTTGTCCTTGGACACCTTAAGCAACTCCATAGCGCGCTTCTCATACGGAGCATGGCCTGTGACCTCTCGGATCAGGTCCCTGACAAATTTGCTGTGTTTTGTCTGACGCTATTACAAAAATAGAGAAGGCTCGTTGTAAATCGATAAAAGACTTGGACGATAATGAAAAAATTGAAAAACCCTGATGTTGACAGGTTATGATGAGGGGAGATTTTAGGTTAGAATCTTATCGTAACTTACCCCCTTAAGACGAGCTGGCCGGAGAGCAACGGTCTTCTCTTTTTCCGCCTTGTTTTTTGCCACGCGGATTTTCGTGGTTTTGTGGCCCTTATTGAGGCCAATGGCCAATTCGTATCTCGGAGCCATCCTGGAATAACAAACACAGTTTGAAGGTTATGTCGATGTTGCAGATAAATATAATTATAATCGTATATAGCACTCAAATATTGTTTAGCACTGCCTCCGGAGACACTTTTGATATCGATATTATATTATTGTCAACCCGATGGCCATTGATTACTTTGATATTTAAAGATTATTTTACACACGAACCTGTGACGGAAGAGTACGCACGATGAAAGAAAGACTGTCCGGCGCGAATTCTGCGCAGTTGTTGCGCGCAGAGACAAAGCTAACGCAACGCCACCTGTACTAGTTTCAAAATTTTTTATTTCTGTCGCGTCTATTCGGTAGTATAACTTTTTTCATTAGAAGATTTAACATCAAAATTACTTAATCGTCGTACATGTATGTAACTCGATCAATGGATAGATAGATAAATGAACGTAAATGCAGAATTGAATATAAAGAGGATAACTTTTGTATTTTTTAGATTTTTATTACTATGTACATTAAAATTGCTGTTCTTTTTTTAACTTTCTACCCCCGAAAAAAATGATTATATGTGTGATGATGTATGACCATATATAATCGTATATATTATCGTTTCTCCTGGATAACGAAGAAACCTTTGTCTTTAATCATTGAAATAAAGTCTTAAGTTTATTGTTCTGTTTCTGTTGGCTTTATTTGGTTTAGTACAGATCATACGAAGCTTTGACCACAAAAGATGAAAAAGGGAACCTATTTATTAAATGTTTACTTTCCGATACAAAAGTTTTTGAATATTATATCCAAGATTTCTTCGGTACTGACGTGACCAGTGATTTTTCCGAGTTCTCGCATGGCGTTTCGAATTTGTTGCGCGGCTATCACCATGTCGTAATGTTCCTGCGAACTCATCCGCAGGTAATCCTCCAGATATTCGAGACAATCAGTCAGATGCGTTCTGTGTCGCGATTGACTTATAGTTGGATTTTCTCGGGAAGGATTGCCGCAACTGAAAGACAATCGAAGCTCATTATTTAATTTAATAGCACAATATGCTCTTCTTTTACATAATTTCTTCATAAATATTAATGTCGTGCACTTTATTCAGCGTATAAATAAATGGAAAAAACAATGAATTAATAAAATCGAGTGAACGTATCAAGTTTGTACTCAAAATATTCAAAAAATAAAACTTACATCTCTCGGAATCGATCCGTCATCGAATCCAACAGATTTTTCATTCCGTCTTCTCTGACACAGGATATTAAGACTATACGAGACTTTTCAAGCTCTTCTTTAACTTTTTCGTCAATAAGATCAGTTTTATTGACAACCACCAAACAATTACCGGATACTTTGCCCTCATTCATCAACAACTCTCCTAATTGGAGCCCTTCCACGTAATTACTTATGTACTTTTCAATACTTTTCCCACTTGCTATATAAATTGAAGCGTCTATCATAATAATAATAAAATCGGCGTATTTCACGTAATCTTTTGCTCTCCTTATGCCCTCAGCTTCGACCACATCTTGCGTGTTTTTGGCAAGACCCGCAGTATCCGCCAAAATAACTGGATATCCAGAAATGTTTGCACTTAATTCAACGATATCTCTCGTTGTGCCTGCGATTGGAGTAACGATTGCAGCATTTCTTTGTACTAAAATATTGAGCAGACTGCTTTTTCCTACATTTGGTTCGCCTATTATAACGGTTCTCACTCCGTTTCTCAATATTTCGCCTTTTCTCTTATCTTTGAGATGTGCTCTAATATTAATCGCTAATTGGTTAAGAGTATCGTTGCATTTTTTCAGTACGTCGCTTTCTATATTGTCGTCTTCACTGAAATCGATATATGCCTCGACATTGGCCAAAGATTCGGATAAAATTCGATGCCACTTGCTGTACAATTTGCTCAAACTTCCTCCTGCTTGAAGCAAAGCTTGCTTCCTTTGTTGTTCCGTTTCCGCGTGAATTAAATCAGCCAGACCTTCGATTTCTGTTAGATCCATTTTGCCGTTATTGAAAGCACGCCTCGTAAATTCGCCGGGTAAAGCAGGCTGGAATTTTAGCTTTGATAGAGCTGACATTAAGGCTGACAGAATTGCGGAACCACCGTGAACTTGGAATTCTACGCTGTCTTCGCCCGTAAATGAATTTGGCCCTGTGAAAAAATGTTATGTTTTAGATATATGAAATTTATTATACTTATATTTTTTCCAGATAGGCATGATATTTCAATGCAAATGCATTTTTTATATTTTCTAGAAGAAATTATTAAGAATCATTTTACCTGCAAAATAATTTTTTATTAACGATAAAATAAAGAAAAAATTATTATTTTAAGTGTTTCATAATCGTTTTATAGGTGTTAATATTTTATTATTGTTAAAACTTCTCAAATGCTTTGCAAGTTAAAAAGGGTCCTTTTATGATGCGTCGGTATTACCTGGAAACCATAAACACAACCCCATATCTATAATGTCTTTTGTATCTGGGTCATATATTTTGCTCAGCTGAGCCTTTCGTGGCTGGGGATTCGAAATTTTCGTCATTTTCTGAAGAGCACTTAAAGCCCCAGAGCCTGAAACCCTTACGACAGCCACCCCGCATTTTCCCTGTCCTGAAAGAAAAGGAAAAGAGTTGAGTCATAAGTTGCCTAAATAAAAGTCAATAGCATTGAAATAATTCGCAATATTTTAGTTTCGTAGAAATATCCTCGCGTTCCTATGATCTTCCCACTTCACTTCTGAAATACCTTCAACTGACCACAAGCTAAATAAATTTAAAAAATTCGTCATCTTAACTTCCAATTCGTTTTATATCGTCTCTAATCAACAAAACTATTTTTTGTACATTACACATTTTTTATTTGAATCAGACGATAAATACAAATCGAAAGTTCATAGTTTGCGAGATTCATCATAAGCAGCGCTTTTAGAATTTTCTCGGATACTTTTGTTATCAGTTACTTGTCAATTCTTTTTTAGTGCTTGGCTCTAAAAGTTCTCGCGCATCTCTTGATACTAGAAAAAAAAAAATGCATTTAACTAACAGTGAATTCCAAGAATAATAAAAGATTCTGAACTCGAGGTATTAAGTCACATTGGACGATCGTTCAATGCGTCTAGCAGACGATAATTTCAGTATCGGGTCAGCACACGCGTTCCATTGTCATAATTCTTTATTCCAATACACGAAGCTGATTAGAAAATAATAATCACTCGGTAAATAACAAGCAGATAACAAATCGGTAAAGAAAATGAGTATATATAGCATAAAGTGTTAATAACCAGAGGATAAGGCGTAGATGGTCGAAGCGGTCCCACGGTCTTCGGTTGAGTAAGTCCCGTCAGTACCTGCTGAACGAGCTACGCGCGGGATCAACCGCTTCAGTTTCCTGGACGTACGATACATTTTTTCAACGGCAAACATCGTTATGTTCAATTAAAAATCAGCAAGATCGAAGCAGAAAATGCAGAGCAACGATGGAAGTGAATGACTGATATTAAAAATAGGTAAGAAATTCTTAAATTTAATCAAAACTGTCCAAGTGCATCATGCTCGTAGGGCAAAAGTATCATGGCGCTTGACGAAAACACTGCGACTACTTCAGATCCTTTAGATTTGTTATAAAATGTTACAATCCAAATTTGACGATTTGCTGACCGTAGAAACGATAACGACGATTTTGCATCACCAAAGGAATTTTTGGGAACTTCATTGAATTATTATTTTGCAGGTTTTACGAGATCTGTAAACGCCAACACACCGACGAGCCACGAAACGTTCTGACGACGTTGCGCGCATTGTACTGGCGGTTCTTTTGAAACGCTCGATGTTGGAAGTATCGATTTCGAACGCAGACTGCCTGTTTTTTTAGATAGGAAGACAAGATTTATAGATGGAACTATAATACATTTAAGTAGTTGTTGTTGAAATTAATGATTGTTGAAAATGGATGAATGTGGAAAGAAATTCATAACGAACCGCGAGGTTCAAGAGAGATGCAAAATCTGGGTTAAATCACAATCGGAACTCTGTATTTCGGATGACAGAGGCATTAAAAGAATAGCGGAGAGCGAGCCAGACGAATGCTTTGAAACGGGCTCTGAATTTGATTCTGTATCTGAATGCGGAGTTAAGAGACGAAGAGTCGTTACTCAAATTAAGGACGAAGTTCTGAAATTAGAGTGCAAATGGAAAAAATGCACTCTGAAAACCAATTCGATGGATAGATTCCTCACACACGTGGCCAGTCATATACCACAGCTGGAAATAAAGACGGACGAGGATAATAGCGAAGTTTATGTTTGCCAGTGGAAAGATTGTTATTATCAAAGCAATGTCAGCAATGATATATCTCGTCATGTGAACTATCACTCCTATCACTCGAAATTGCAATGCATTGGAAGTAATGTCAGAGGAAGAATCAAACTGCCGGTAAATACACATTTTTTTCCCAAAGAAAGCAAGAGAAAACAATATGCCAATTTTTATTTAAAACAGAAAAGAATATTTGTATATATTTTTTTTATTTTAGAAATGTCATGGAGCTACTGCATGGAAAACTGTTTTCAATTCGAGGTCCACTCAAATTTGCCAATGGGACGAATGTCTCAGAACATTCACAAACTATCAATTGTTCATCTACCATGTAAGTCAACACCTAGAAGAAAATCCCAGAGGCAACAAAGTTGAAGGTGGTGTCCAGTGCAAATGGACGGGCTGCAAACGAAAATTCGCCAGTTTATATAAGCTCAGAGATCACATGAGATGTCACACCAAGGAAAAGATTGTTGCTTGTCCCGATTGCGGTGCTACTTTTGCTTCCCACACAAAATTCCACGACCATTGTCGCCGCCAAATCCCATTAGAAGGTAAAATTCAAAGAACTCTCTTGTTTAACACTTATTCATAATAGTTGTATCAACTGGATAGTCATTAAATAATTGTATTAGTTAGATCTTTATTGAAACGCTTGTATTAATTATTTCTTTATTGATTCGAATTAATTAGATAAATATTTTATTTCAGAACAAGGCTTTCAGTGTTCGTATTGTAACAAATTCTACCCAACCGAAAGAATTCTTCGCGAACACATGAGATTTCACGTGTTTAATTACAAGTGTACGCTATGCGATATGAGCTGCGCATCGCCAGCGAGTTTGGTCAAACATATTCGTTACAGACACGTTTCCACGAGGCCTTTTCCGTGCCAGTTGTGCTCTCACGCTGCAAAAACGCAACAAGACCTCGACTATCATATGGCCGTTCATACAAGCGGGCCGAATTTCTTCTGCAACTATGAGGGCTGCACGTACACGTGCAAAAATGCTTATATCTTCGATAGGTAAACTATGAATACGTTGTGCTTATCGATTTTTGAGAAACTGCGATCTACAAATTTACACACTACCTTAAAAGATTTTTCCACCTTATCACAAAGCTCTTATTGAGAAAACTGTGGAGACCGATTTCCGAGACATTCGTCAATTTTTTTAAAATACAGATTATCATTTACCAATTTTAAAAGTTGAAATTTCTATTTTTTTAAATGTACATTATGAATCTCCGACAAAAACAGTAACACGATGCAAATTACAACCTGGGTATTTTTTCAATTAAGACAGCGATGGAAGAGTCACGAAATTTAGCGAATACTTTTCTTGACATTTCAACAACTACGATTTGTTTATTTTAGGCACATAGAACGTGACCACACGGCAGAAGTTCGTTGGTACTGTTGTCACGAGTGTCCGATAAAGTACCGAAAGAGTTATACACTCACGAAGCATCTCATCGAAGCTCACAACTTGCAAGCGAATGGACACAAAAGATTTCAGTACACCCGTGACGACGACGGCTGTTACAGACTTCAAATGGTGAGGTACGAGGCTATCGACGAAGATAGTCCGTCGCCAGGAGAAGAAATTGAACTCCCGAAAAAGAACTACAAGATTAAAGTGGACAACACATCACGATTTCCCACCTTGGAGGTAATAAACAATCACCGAATCCATACAATAAAATTAAATGCCACTCTACATTCTTTCGCATGCTTATCGGATTTTCTTATTAAAATTTTAGATCGTGGAGGACAACGGTGCGGAGGAAGAAGAAGGTGAGGAGGAAGAAGGAGAAGAGATGGAAACGGCTTCAGAAACGAGATCAGAACCTGAGTATTCTGTAGGAAAATCTATGCCCATAATATCGAATATATTGATATCGATCGACGAAATGGACGCTGATGGAAATATAATAGACAGTAAAATCGTTCAAACTCAGGAAACGAGCGAGTTACCACCGTCGGAAGAACCACCAATTATTCTAACGTGAATAATATTCCTTTTGACACGTTTTGTAGCACGTTTTTTACCACCGTTTAATTGTTAGTAGATGTATTTTAAAGAAAGTTTTATTGGTTATTCGTATTGATGAATCGTTTTTTTTCTTCTTAAAACAAAAATTTATATCTATATTTTAGGTAAATATATTATATATGTATATATATGTATATATGTATATATATATTTGTGTGTGTGTAAAACAAGAAAAAACACTCGTTGTTGTAACAATTGCGTTATTTGTTCTTGTTTTCATTTTTTTTTTCTTCGTTTTATTGCATAAATCAGCATCAGAATAAAATCGTAATTCTCAAATTCCGAAAGCTACTTATTTTGATTTTTACTTATTACTTTTGTGACGCAAATAATTTTACGTTATTGTTAGAAACGAGCAAATACACACGTAGACTGAATTGTAGATTTATTACGAACAAATGTATAAATGCTATGAATAATCGAACATGACTAAAGATGATGACGTTTTATCATGAATATAATTATAGTTTTTCATAAACACAATCGAAGCGTTGTTTAATTATTTGAGGGTTCTATCGACTCATTTCCGTCACATTACTGAGGAGTAACTTAACCGTTCCTAAAAAAGACAAACTAGTCGAACGGAAGAAGCAAATGGTAAGTTAATCAGTCGTTTTGCATATAATTAAAAGCATGTAAAACCTAGTCTCTTTCCCATTTCATTTCCGTCTACTCGGCCCAACGCCATATTTACTTAAACTTTATATCACCTTTATTTTCATTGCGCTCCAGTTCTGTCTTGGACAATAAACATTTTGCTCTCTCGTCCGAGAATACTAGACTAGACTGGAAGCTCGGACGAGTCTGTCGCGTACAGTGTGACTTAAATAGAAATTACACACGAATAGCCGTCTATTACATAATTTTTGTAAACATTAATACCTATTTTGACCTTTTAATTCATACAATAATAATAAAAATTGCGGAATAGTTTCACATCTACGGAGACTCACGGAAGCAAACATACACATATGCATATTATATACACGGATTTTGCGAAACTTTGTGAAGTAGAAAAAAACATTAGGGATGATTCTCTACAATAGGCGAAATATGAGATATGTTATTCAAATGTAGGCGTTCAGTTTACAATTCAGAGTTTTAAGCCCCCATTACTTTATGAAATGAACATTCAATATAATTAATTGTATAATCATTATTCTATAGTAATAATTTGCAGTTCTTCTAAGAAAATATTTGGCCATTTAAATAACTGCAGGGAAAATTGAATTTCAACAAAACTACAAGAGAGATGGTGAGACAAAAATTGAGAAGGCCGTAAATTTGCTTTTTAAGATATTAGCTGTATAACTTGTTTTCAAGATAATATCCATGAAATTTTGTGATTTTTTTTTTCATAATTATGAAAATAATTGAATATTTCTTAATTAAAACTGCAGCTTATTGTCTCAAAACAAGATAATGGAGGTTAATAACTCTGTTACAATTATACACCAGCGAAAACGCAGAGGCTTTCGTTAGAAACAGACGAGCGAATTTTAGGCGGAGAATTGCGACTTAGTGGCATTCAATCGAAGGAACATCAACTTCTTGAGAACAAGCGAATAAAAAAAAATTTATTACTTTTTTACATGAAATTTGTTCGCATATCTGACACTATTCTGTGATATGACCAATGAACGGCACATCTCTGACACATATTTTGAAATTTTTGATTTTGCTGATGCATCACACACACATTCAACCGAATGTTTGGATTAGAATCTGAGGTCTTCGTGACTAGAGGAAATAATAGAATTTTTTTACAAGAATAATTCTACCTTCGATTAAAAGTCGATCTGCGTGGTCCATTTTATTTAGAAAATAGCGCCATTATCCGCTCGTCTACGTGGCTCTTTAATGTTAAGTACTTTCGGGCTTAGACGTCGTGATCGATAAGTCGATCATCTCGTCTGTAAGAATACCGCGGAGGATTGTGACAAGGTAAAAGCCAAAGTACAGGATGACTTTTACCGCAAACTTGCGATAGCAAAGTCAGCGTTCTCGGAGTAGCTCGATTATGATGATGTCCACCTTGTAATCTGTCTATTGCAGTCTCTTCGCCGAGAATTGCTTGGAACTGATCCACTAAAATTGCTATTACGAACATTCCAAACAGCGCTGATTCCAGCACCAAAATAACGCAATGTAAGCTGCAAAAATTAAAATAAAACGTTCACAAAATAAAGTTTGATACTCTTGCAGAAATACAAATTTCGAAAGGAATAAGATACTCACATCCTGCTTTGTTTTATCACTACATCGGTACTGCATTCCGGACAGTCAAAGACCCACGATATAATCACCAATGTAATTGCGTAAAGAGCCAGCATTCCCACGTAAACTAAAAACTGAATAAAGTACTTTTGGTTCCTTTCCCCGACGCAGTTGTTGATCCTGCAAATATTAATTCCGTAAGTACACATAAGTGTAATAGTATCTACAACTAATTTTTAGGCCTTTTCTTGCATAATCCTGATGGAATTTTTGAGTATCACTTTCTCATGTGTAATTCAGAAAAATTATGGAATGCACAGTAGATTTTTC
Source organism: Tromatobia lineatoria (assembly GCA_949699805.1). Taxonomy (NCBI): domain Eukaryota; kingdom Metazoa; phylum Arthropoda; class Insecta; order Hymenoptera; family Ichneumonidae; genus Tromatobia; species Tromatobia lineatoria. The sequence goes on from OX453045.1 coordinate 1,402,440, forward strand.
AGGTAAACAAATTCAAATTTACATTTCATTCCCCTTTCCATGTTTTTTTTTTTCAAAAACCACACGAGCGTGTGAAATAATATATAAGAAAAACCGTCAACATATCACTGAATAAACAAAAACTCGATACCATGGACAGTGATGATCCATTCGCCTGATACATCTTTCGCATATCCTGCAGTGAAGGGCTCTCGGTGGTCTGTACGTTTCACACCGAGTGCAGACAGTCCAGTCGTCTCTTTCGTCGCAATCGTCGCTGACCCCAGATCCGCCTGTGTGAATATCGGAAAAATCCATGCGAGTCTGAGGCAGTGGAACGACCCCAGGATCGCTGCATATAGCCTTAAGATGAGACATCATTAGGAGCAGTACAACAGTGTTGAATGTCACTACGTGGAAAGGTCCCCATAAGCTGTATCGAAACACATACAGAGTCAGAATACATAGTGTTTACAAAAACATCAATTGTCACTCCATTGACGTCATTGTTAGAATACCTGTCACATTCCGTTTCATATCTCTACTGTCATTTATGCATCAATGAATGACAATAAAAATGTATAAAAAAAATAATACGAACCTATCCTGCATGGTGTGCAATATAATCCATCGTATAACGACATAGTCCGCATAAAAAACCGCGACATAAGTCACTATTATGCACACAATACCGCACGGATCCCTCACGAACATTTTTGTTTACTTTCTAAACAACTTCGGTCGCTCGCATTATCTCATAGTAGCAAGGACCGAACCCACTTTTTCGTCGTCACTCCATTTTCCTGGAGGGAATTTTGTGCGAATGAACGCCTGTAAATTGGCGCAGGTAGAAGCGAAGGGAATTAAACTACTTCGGTACTTTCGAGCAACTTTCTCACACTATTGGATTACTGGACGTGACACACATCGAGAGAAATAGCGTGAGAGTACACAAATTTTGCTACTCTCGATGCACTCGCGACTGACAGTCCATTTGTCATCATACACGTGCTTCAAATCGCGACCTTAAATACGTTTCGTCATTGTCGAAGGGTTGGCCACTGATAATCTTATCAGTCACGACGCGTATCAATGCGAATTTTCAACGTAATCCTCGTTATTTGATTATGCGATTGAAGACGTCAAGTTGGAAAGTTGGAAAGTCCGATTGTGAATGTCGGTATATGTCCTGGCAGCTCTGACTTCTTCGGGCGGCTGCCGCTTATTGCACCTGTCTCTTTGATGAAGGAAGGTGATGTCGGTTACAACGGGATTCGCATTATCTTGTGGGGAAAAAGAGGTGACTACGAACGAGACAAGAATACCGGCACATTTTTTAACAATAATTGAAGGGCCCAAAAATTGAGTGATCGTAATGGTATTGAGAATCTTTCTTTGTTTTCGCGAGCGCCTTGAAAAACAAAAGCAAAATTGAAAATTCGTTTAACTTGGAACAAGATTACATTTCGGATTTTCGAAAAAAAAATGGAAAATTTCCCACTGATTGTTCCGCTGATTTTGGGTGACAACTAAAAAATTACAGGGAAAATTCGAGAAAAACTGTATGTAAAAAAACTATAACAAGATCCGAAACTTAGTAATTTTATATCTCGGAACTTTGATCTCATTCATTTTCCACACGAAAGGTAATATCTTTGTTGATACCATTAAAAAAATATGTTTGCTATCATGAATTTTTTATGGCAAGCGGAGGTTTTGAAGTTTTATTCAATTACCAACAGAGCTTTGCCTTTAAAAATCCCGCAAGTGTGAGAAAGACAATAAATAATATCGATAAACAATTTGGCATGAGTCTAGATTCAAAAAAGTTCAATCGAACGACGTCTCTGAACTTGTTTATGTAAAAAAGTGTAGTGAAAGCTTTGAGGTGATTCTTCGGCTTCACCTTGAAGCCAATAAATTACTTCACGAAATTGACGTTGGCGCTGCGCGTTTTGCCGTATTCTCAACAATTCACAAGCGTGCAGCGCAGCGGTTTAGTTGTTAGTTTGGTGTTTGTTGCTCGGAGTGCGGTCGATGAACCACAAAAAAAGTTGATGAAAAAACTCGTCAAGGGTGAAAGGTGAGTGATTGGGATTACTTTCTATGGGAATTATTTTTTCGAAACCCTGTTCACTCTGTTTTAGCATATTTAAACGTTTCGCTTATGTATGTTTTTCCAGTTTGGCGATAAACGACACACAATGTCTCGTCGTAAGAATCAGAAGAATGTCGCGATCGGCGAAGATACGCGAATTGCCGTCAATCTGACGATCAAAAAATTAATGGCCACTGAACAGAAGGAATTGGAATTTCCATCTTCCTACAGTGCTGAAGAGCGAGCATACATTCATCAGCTCGCTGTTAAACTTGGCCTCAAATCCAAGAGCCGAGGGTAATTTAACAATAATAAACAATGAAATCAGATGAATTCTCTATTGTCTTAATAATTATTATGGCTGAGTTGGCTTTAGTTGTAAACAGTTTCATTCATTACTTAAATTCCATCCATTCAAAAAAACATTTCCAGTTATCAAATTCTTTAATTATCATAAGGTTCACAGATAAATTTCAGATAATTACATATACAAACAAAAAACTATAGTAATATAGAAAAATAATAAATTCATCAATTTTAAAAGTGAGTAAACATGAAATTTTTCTTAATCCGATTGAAAAATTTCCTTTTTCTAGAAAAGGCGCCAATCGTTACCTCACAGTCTACAAACGCGAAGGTTCTACCATAATTCAGGCTGATGCTGTTGTTAAACTCCAAAAATCTTCAAAACAAGGAATCTACAATTTAATCCAAAAGTTTCCTCTGAGCAACAAAGAGCGACAAGAACTTTTACCACTGACAGAGAGAGAAAGGACTTTTGATACCGATAGTATGCTGGCACCAGGTTGAATGATTTTATTCCACTATCTGCCCTCTAAAAATTTTCCTGCCTATATTAAAGTCATTAAATTTTTCAGGAACAGCAAATACAAAGGCAATGGGTCGACTCAACTACAGTATCGCACAGATTCCTCAATTAAAGACAAATCAGGACGTAGTTAATTTCCGTAAATCACTGACGATCAATAGCGCTCGAACAAAAATATTAAACGCGATTTCGTCTAGTCAAGTAATAATGATAGCCGGTGAAACGGGTTGCGGAAAGACGACTCAGGTTCCTCAATTTATACTCGAGCATTGTCAGCAAAAAAAACAGCCTTGCAAAATAATTTGCACGCAACCGCGAAGACTCTCTGCGGTATCGATAGCCGAACGTGTGGCTTTCGAAAGAGGCGAAAAGATAGGACAAACCTTCGGCTACCAAATAAGATTAGAAAGCAGAGTCGCGCCAAAAACCCTTCTCACTTATTGTACAAATGGAGTTCTCCTGAGAACTCTAATGGGCGGCGATTCGGCTCTCGAAACGATAACTCACATAATCGTAGACGAGGTTCACGAGCGCGATCGTTTTTGCGACTTTCTTCTCATCGCTCTTAAAGACGCTCTCGTTAAATTTCGAGATCTCAAAGTAATACTTATGAGCGCTACGATGGACACCGATATTTTCGTCAAATACTTCAACAATTGCTCGGTTATCAACGTTCATGGAAGATCCTTCGACGTGGACACGTATTTCTTAGAGGACGTCTTGAAGATGACCGGTTACATGACCAAAGAAATGCAGGCTAAGAAAAAAGAATTAACGAAGAAGGAAGACCAGCAAAAAGTGTTGGAATCATGGACGCAGTACAAGCCTCAGCAATCTGGTGGAAAAACCGGTAAGGATCATCCGGTCCCTACTCCGATTCTCGGGCAACAGATTGAAAAGCCAGCTGTGCCGGAAAAAGTCGATCTCGAGCCGTGGTTAATCGAAGAGATGGACAAGAGCATATCCGAAGCTTGGCTCTCCGGAGGCGACGACAATTTTGCCCAGCTTTTGCACCTAATACTCTCGGAAAATGTTTCCGTCGATTATCAGCACTCGAAAACATCAGTTACGCCTTTGATGGTCGCTGCGGGTAGGGGATGTTTAAACAGCACCGAACAGCTGTTAAATCTTGGAGCGAATCTTAAAATTCGCTCGGGCAACGAATGGACCGCTTTGGATTGGGCGAAAAAGATGAATCAGACGGAATGCGCTGAACTAATCGAAGCTTACATGAGAACGTACGATTGCGCTGTCCAGGACAGCGCAGCCTCGCAACCTGACGAAATTCCCATATCAGAAGAGGACAAACTTTTGCTTGAGATGTATCAGTCGACATTCAACGACGATAATATCGATTACGATCTTCTTCTGACTCTGATTCTCCACATTCACACGAAAATGCCTCCGGGAGCTCTGCTCATCTTCTTACCAGGTTACGACGACATCGTTTCGATGAGGGACAGAATTAACGCGAAAGAGGATAAGATGAATCAGGCTTTTCGCTTTAATCTCTTCGTTCTGCATTCGAACATGCAGACGTCCGATCAAAAGAGAGTTTTTCGGCCCAGTCCACAAGGCACGAGGAAAATTATCCTTTCGACGAATATAGCGGAAACTAGCATCACGATTGACGACGTTGTTTACGTGATTGATTCGGGGAAAGTCAAGGAAAAGTCGTTCGATGCTATGTCCGGTGTTTGCATGCTTCACTCAAATTGGATTTCGCAGGCATGCGCAAAACAGCGAACCGGAAGAGCTGGAAGATGTCAGAAAGGAATCTGCTATCGTCTTTTCTCGTCCGTTAGATTTAATAACATGCAACCCTATCAAACACCCGAGATTCTCAGAGTTCCACTGCAGGAGTTGTGTCTTTATACGAAGCATCTTGCGCCTGTTAACACGCCTATTGCAGAGTTTCTCGATAGAGCGATTGAACCTCCGTCTATCGTAGTTACGAGAAATGCTGTACAGTTGCTGAAGACAATTGACGCTCTCGACACGTGGGAAAGTCTCACTGAACTGGGAACTCATCTGTTGGATTTGCCGGTTGAACCGCGGCTGGGAAAAATGCTTCTTTACGCTGTTGTGCTCAAGTGCTTGGATCCTATACTCACGATTGTCTGCAGTCTGGCTTATAAGTATGACATTTTTTTTCTTATTCAAAAATTTAGAAATTTCGACGCACGAAAACTTGTGAGAGGCGAATTATTTTATTGCAAACTTTTGTCAACATCTAGAAACGTTGAAGTACGAAAAGTTGTGCAAGGCCTTTTTGTTTTGGATAGAGTATATTGGAATATAGAAATAGAATATTGGTAGTCGACCTGCTAAGTTTTATTTGTAAAGAAAATATTGCCGAATTGATTACTAGGAGATATATTTAATATTTTATTAGTCTAAAGTTTTTTGGTATGATAATCGTGATTGATTGTTTAAATTCTTATCTAAAAAACGACGGAGGCCTTGAAAATTTGTTTTGAATCCGGATCACACTTTTTAGCCTGGAAATAAATATGTGTGATTAAAATTCGTCTCTTTTTAAAGAGATCCATTTGTGCTGCCCGCGCAACCGTCTCAAAAGCGAGCTGCAGCTCTGACTCGCAAGCAATTCGCTGCCGGCTCGTATTCCGATCACATGGTGGTACTACGAGCCTTTCAGGGTTGGCAGCAGGCAAGAACAAACGGTTGGGAACGCCAATTCTGTGAGCAGAACTTTATATCCGCAGCAGTGATGGAAATGGTTGTCGGAATGAGGACCCAACTTCTGGGCCAACTGCGAGCTTCCGGTTTTGTGCGCGCTCGTGGTTCCGGCGATATAAGGGATCTTAATCTCAATTCTGAGAATTGGGCCGTTGTGAAAGCTGCACTAACTGCCGGACTTTATCCAAATTTAGTTCGCGTCGATCGAGAACATTCACAGCTGCGAACGCGGTGAGTAATTTTTTGTTGTTGTCAAAATTATGTTCTTTTGAATTTGTGAATCAAGGTGATTTTTCGTCGTTTTGCAGAAATGAAACCAAAGTCTTTTTCCAACCATCCTCGACTTTAAAGGACATCGCGCCGTCACCGAGAACAACCACCGCACAATCGCACGCTATCAACGTCGATGGTTTGCCTTCCGATTGGCTGGTTTACGAGGAAATGAGCCGCGTCGGACGATTCTGTCATGTGAAAACTGTTACTCTAGTCAATCCTATAACCGTCGCTATATTTAGCGGACCATCCAAGCTACCAATGGAAATTATTTACGAAGCGGAATGTAAGAATCGAAATGTGAAATTTTAAGTACAGTAGAATATCGATTAACCGGAGAACCATTTAATTTAGAGATAAAGAAGATATCAAAAATAATGTTGACTATTCAGAAAAATAATCGTAAACGGTTTTGAAAAAGCGAGATGTGTGCAGAGAAGAAATTTCCGCCGAAAATACTTGAAAATCATATGACATCAAATTAACGACACTTTATTTTTTAAATCCTGATACTTGAGAGATGAGAGACTAATCAGGGTTCTACTACAATGATTGAAATTTGGATAATAAAATAATTGAATGGTATTTAATTTTGCAGCGGTGCCAGAAAGCGAATCAGACTCCGAAGCCGACGAGACTCACGAGGGAGCGACAATCCTGAAACTGGACGATTGGGTCGTTTTCAAACTGGATCGAGAAGCCGCTCGATTGATTCTTCACCTTCGACAAAAGTGGAACGCTTTGTTTCTACGTCGTATGAAATATCCCGGCAGAGCAATGTCGCATTTGGACGAGCATGTAGTCAAGACTCTTGTTTCTGTAATAACGACCGAAGAGCAGGCCTGTGGGCTTCAGCAACCATCGGGAATCGGCCAGAGACCTCGACCTCTCATAGTAGATTATTATCCCGCGAACGCGAGAAGAACCGACGATTTCGAAGACGTACGTGTTCACTGAGGAAAAATTCTTTAACTCGTTCGTTACTAACGCAAATCTTTGGTTTGCAGAAAAACTTTTAACGCAACCTTCTCGAGCAGCTCGAAAACAATTTTATTATTCCGTACCTGTATAAAATCATATAAAAAGAAAGGAGATTGTAGAAGAGGACGATTCCTCGCAATATTTGAAAAAAAATGGTTGTTGGTGAGTATTTAAATCGCGATAAAAAATTGAAGCGCGTATTTTCGATAAAAATCGCTTAAAAATGGAAAAAATCATTTTTCAGCACGGTGACAGAAATTTTAAAAAATTATCAAAAAATTGATTCTTTGTATTCTGATATTCAAAATCGTTCCATATGAATTTAAAAGTACTGGTTACAATTTCGAGATACATTCGTGCTATAAAATGTCCATTTTCTCGACTTTACCAAAAAAATCAATTAAAAAAATATATATGGATCTAGTATAACGATTACCGACATAAAAATTAATGTAGGCATTACTGAAATCTAACAAACTCCTTTGCATTTCAGAATGCTGTGTATAAAAATATGTGTGACGCGGTGTGTGATGACGGCGTATACGTAACTTCGAAAATGTGTGATATTTTGCAATAAGTAGTACAATCGAGCATGCATCGTCATGAATACAATTTATGCAGCTATACGTATTATCATTATTATTATTATTATTGTATTATATATAATATATCAACATCTGTATAATAGTTCAATTCATCCCGCGGTCACTCATTACTTCATACGATTATAGGAAACTGGGTTTCTTCTGTTCCATAGTACATTTTTGTATAGAAATATTTTAAACATTCGCATTTTTTATTTTGTCGTTATTTAATCAAAATACTCTTTTTTCGTTACATTTTTTTTTTAAATTGTTCAAAGAACAGAAGGTCCCAAATTGTCGATATTCATATGTCTGCATAATATCAGCAAGTCAACAATAAAATTTCTTATCAATACAGCACCGTTTCTTTTTTTCGCTCTCATTTGACTATCTTTTCTCAAGTTCGCTCACGTTGTACTTTGCACCGCTCCGCACGCACGTGTGATGCAAGTGCTAACTGCTGTGCGATCATGACACAACGATGCTCCGATATTTTGGAGCGCGAGGTGCAATTGTTCGTTTTTTGTGTTCTTCGATTATGACAGTGAGTGTAATTTAGATTTTGCAAGTTAACGTTACCGGTGCATCTGCTAAATATCGGCAGAATAGAAGAATTGCTCGGTGAAGTTGTAGATATTACGTTCAGTATTTTAGTTGAGGTTAGATCGTCTTGTTTACTTCGTGCACGAAACGAAGATTTGTATTTTAAAAAATGCTAGCCAATTTACTTGTGCCTCGGCGATTGACCACTGTAAATAAAGTCCTGGAACGCTCCAGGATCGTTGACTTTGGATTTACGTCCTTTGCCAGATGCAAGTCCGGTTAGTATGCATATATTTGCCGCCTAAATTCTCTATCTATCATCGTACTCAGTTTTAACTACACGTGACACAATTTTTTTTCAGACGAAGTTGTTGTTACCATTAATGATGTCTCGAAAAAAATTAAGACTGCGAAACATCCTGAATACGTACCACGAAAATACTGTAAGTATTAATAATTGTATTGCGTGATTTAATTATAATATTGCCTATGTTGAGCAACGTTTTTGAGAGAAATATAACTTGGTAAGCGGCTCATTTTTCTTGTATGAGGTTGCGACGATTTAGTCGCCAAGTCATACCTTGTGATAACAATAATGCGGCTGAGATAACAATGCTGCATTTGCTGCATTTTGATTTCCATGAGGAACATACAATTTTTTTAAAATGTAATGATATTCTCTCTCCCTCTCTCTATCTACCTCTTTCTATGTATGACTTGAATGAAATAAATGTGTTTGAATATAATGAGCAGTTACATTGAATTTCTGTTTGAATTGAATATAATTTTTTTGCGACGATATAACGCTTAGTAATTTTTTTACATTTTTTAAAAAATGGAAATAAAAAATATGCAATGCCAAAAAAGCCTGAAAGCTGATGTTTATTTACTTCCTACGGTTCGAGGTACATAATTGATTGATACGAAATTTCTGAACAGTGTTAAAGGAATCGAGTCAAGAGACTTTAAAGCATTTGCGATGGATGTTGCAAAAAGACGTTCTTGGTCAAGATATTTTTTTAATGGGGGCTCCTGGACCAAAAAGAAGAGATCTCGCGATGTCGTACCTCGAGTTAACTGGACGAGAAGTGGAGTTCATTGCTCTTTCGCGTGACACAACCGAGGCTGATTTAAAGCAACGCAGAGAGATCCAAAGTGGTACCGCTAATTATCACGATCAAAGCGCGGTGAGGGCTGCCAAACACGGTCGCGTTCTCATTCTCGAGGGGGTCGAAAAAGCTGAGAGAAATGTGCTGCCCATACTCAACAATTTGCTGGAAAATCGTGAGATGCATCTAGAGGATGGCAGATTTCTTATTCCGGCGACGCGTTACGACAAATTATTGGAGGTAATTTTATCTGTAATTTCGCTTCATAATTTTCGGCAAACATTTGTTTGCAGGATATTTTTGTTCTCAAGATATAAACAAAAAACCCATTTGCGGATGATAAGTGAAAGTATAAACAATATTAAAATTCTGGCATTCATATAATTGATTGAATCTTTATCATTTTGCACCAAAATAATTTGGAATCGGCAAAAACAACTATTGAATAAATGAGATTTTTTTGAAGAAATTAATCCGATTGACAACGATAATTAAATACCCAAAAAAATGAAGAGACAATTACCCTCAATCTTCATTTATTACAGGAACACAGTCAGGCTGAACTTGATTCGTGGGGTCTCATCCGAGTAGACGAAGAATTCCGAGTCATAGCTTTGGGTCTACCTTCATCTCGTTATCCCGGTCATCCACTGGATCCGCCTTTGCGATCCCGATTTCAAGCCCGACACGTGCCAGTACCAACTTTTCAGGTAACTACATTCCTGGGCATTTACTGTATAATATGTATTTAAAGAGCCAGGTCAAGAGATAATATCAAATAACTTAACGACATCTAATTGAGCATGAAATTCCGGGATAAGATAAGTTTTCAAATTATGCGGATCTTGCAATTTCATTAAAAGTTTCGCTCTCTTTCGGGAATAACGCGCGGGCTCTCAATCTCAATATAAATCAGTACAGCACAACTGCATCAGCTCATTCCATTTCTAACGAGCGATTTTTTTTTGGGGAACGTCTTGAGTCACATTAGTCTAAAAATAATTAACAAAATGCAGTCGCATTTCTCTTGTCAACGTACTACTTGAAACACGACGTTTAAAGTAATAAAAGGATCGATACAAACTTATAAAATAGGAGATTCATGATGAATGTTACAAGTTTATTAAGTGGACGAAATATTTCTACTCATATCTACGGAAGCTCAAATTCCTAAAGCCTAAACACGGCTTATAACGTTGTGAAAAGTTTCATTGAATTTATACGAATGTCATGGCGTGCCATCAGAGACAGGGGCTGAGGGGGTCGCGCTACTGTTCACCCTTAGCGAGCATCCCCTCCGCGTTCGGAAACCTTCCGTATATAACTGATTCCGTGGCTGCGCGATGGTCACAGACATCGCAGTTTGGATCGCGTGTCCCAAACGGTACGATACCTTAGCTCTTATGTCCTCCCGCACCAGCGGAGTCAATACGTTTGTGGATTTTCTCGAATGAGTCCGTCTTTCACGACCTATAAGGAAAGTTGGAAATCAGTCAATATGCACACAAGATTTGATTCAAAAAAATTCCGGGAGTTGAGCCGTTTTCACATTTTGTAACAGAAAAAAATCTGTCTGCAAGTGAATCTATTTAAAAAAATTAATCAAATTTTTTTTCGGCATAACAAAAAGTGATACTAAATTTTTTGTACAGTTAATACTAAACATAATCATTCTACTCAGAGGAAAAAAGCTAAATACGCTATTGACATATCTTAATTTTTTTTTTCGAGATTCGTAAAAAAATAATTTCAATAGGAAAAAAATACTGAATTGAACTTGATAGTACAATTTTTAACCAATTTTATTATTTATAAATTTTCAACGTGCTTTCAAATTTGACAGAAAATACAATGAAAATTATGAAGAGAAAATAACTGGTGGTTTTCAATAAAGAAACGCAATATATATATTTCCTCAATTTGATTAAAAAATTATCCAAACGAAAAAACTGACGACCTGTAGATTGGGGAATTTGAGCAAGTACAAAAAAACGAATTGACAAAGGAATCAAAGGGAAAAAATAATATTAGTCAACGTACGAAATTTCCAATGTTCTTACTAGAATACAAAACAGTCTTTATTGCATTTTTTATCTTTATTTATTCGTGATATCATCATGCTATCAAAATGGAGAGAACGGGTCATCAGATTGGTTGCTATTGAGGAGGAAACGTTACTGGTGATCCAAAGAAGAAATGCCCGCAATATGGTCATCATCGGAGAGTCCGATAAGCGTTCGAACAGTTTGGGTGGATGGAGTGCGCCACGCTATTCTCACCTCGGACGATCCAGCACTTCGAGGATTGCCAAAATCTCGCAGAAGACCCAAGACTTCGGCGGGCAAGCAGAAAATTTACCCTGCCAATTATTCCTGCCGAGAGTCCTTCGACGATTCCAGTGCCGAGAGCCTTGACAGTTGTTTCGTGAAGCTCCACGTGGTCGTAGAGAAGCGGGAACGAGAAAACGAGAAGAGTTCGCGGATCATTCGCCGACAGTCCGCACCGCCGCAGTGTAATCGAGGCTCTGGCTCGCATAATCGAAACCTTCTGGAGTTACGCTTAGACGGAGTGTTGAATTTCACGGGAGAATACAGCAACGGAAGCGCCGACGATCAGTCTGACCAAAGTGCCGCAAGAAACTCCTTCAGAGGCTCTCTAAATAATTCAGAAAACAATTCACGTACAACAAAGCATGCATTTGTAAGCGATAAGATTGCCAACTGCGCTCGCGACGATTTTATCACAGAAATCGAAGACACCACAAAAAGCTCACCGGAAATTTCTAATCTTCTTTCCGAAAGAGTTCTGCAGTGGATGGATCTTTCCGGTCGAGTTACAGACCGCAAAACCGAAAAAAAGGAAAGAGAAGTGAAAGATTGTGAACAGCCTGGAAATTTACCGAAACCTAAAGGTTATTCCAGGCGAGAATATCCACCTGCAAAAGAACAAGTAGTTTTGCAGAATTATAAAATGCAGACCGATAGCAAATCTCAAGATCTTGATGGTCGTGACGTTCGAGTGACTAGAAAACGAATTTCCAAGGAACGGGAATCGTTTGATAAGATCATGATGAATAGTGCGAAGGGACAGCTTGAAAATTCCGATAATGTAGATGGAGATGGCAAAAGAAAGCAAATCGTTAAAGAGGAATTCGATTCGGGGAATCAGGAGCCGATTAAATCTTTGTGGTCGACTGTTGGACGACCGCAGCTTCACATCTTCATGCCTGATTTAAATTCCAGCGCTGAAGACACGTCTTCCGAAGAATCTTTGACGAAAGATTAAAACACACATGATACCTAAATCGTTCATTAACTCGCTTCATAAAAACCGCTTTACACTAATATCGCGATTGTACGTCTCAATTTTCTTATCAATTTCTTATAATGTACACGAGATTACTCGCGTGTTTCGGCACTTTATAATATAGACATAAAAAATGGATACACAGAAACAAGCTATGAATTTACGGAATCGATAAAAGCGATTTAACGAAAAAAGAGAGCAGCCACGATTTCTCAAAGGTGTGGCAGTCCAGAGACAGGTAATGTTGTTTGTCGTAGTCTCTCTCGGTTATTATGTCGTTTTTTTCCTTGGTTCCTATGATGACAGTGCCTGGCGGCGCCGTGAGAAATTGTCGCGTTTTGCACCTTCTCTTCAGCATTATCACGCAAATATAGAATTTAGGATAGTCATTGTATATTTTCTATATTACGAAAAAGTTTTTTTTATGGATGTGTAGCGCGTTTACATGCATATAAGTGATCACTCTTCTCATTGTTAGTACAACTAATTTCCCAACTAATGGCATTATTTTAAAGCACAGTTTTTGTTTTAAAAAAAAACAGTCGTTTTAATTTATTCATAATTTTTGCAAAAATTCTGAAATTTATGTCTTTGTACTATAATTTGTAACCGTTATAAATTCTGAATTTAGTTAGAAAGAAATTTGAATATTTCGTGATAAGAGAGAAATGATTAAGAAAAAAAATAAACAAACTAATGTTAAATTATATAATAGCGTTTGAGTGAAATTGGCCTTCAACAAAAGTTATTTGGACGAAAAGCAATTTAGAGAAGCCCCATTATTTGAGTGTTTGGCGAATTTCGTGCAACTTGCTTTTCTCAATGAGTGACTAAATTCTTATTATATAGTTTTGTATTCTGTTGGAATTTCTGGCCAATAATACTCCAACGGTCGTTAATCAGTAGGTTTCCCTCATAATGTTATAGAATTACCCTCGGAGTGAGTTCGGGTAAGTGATCCCGCGGGAAGTAGCATCACGCTTCTACAGTTTCACTAGCTAATCATCGTAACTGTGCACCAGTGTATTTACGATGTACCGAGCGAATTGCACATTCGTGTAAAGTACCTTCGGTGAATTACGACCCGTTTAAACTTTTTCTTGTTTAACATCTTTCAAATTTTCTCGTACACTTCGCTATTGTAATGAAACAAGAGGTCTCGCGATAACTGATTTTCTGTGTTTCACATTAATCGGTATTTATGTGAAATTTCATTGTTGCCCGAAATAACGCTAATTTCTGTAAAAAGTCACAAGTGGTGCGAATATTGTGGTATCGGAGCAATCGTAATCTTAGCTTTACTAAGGTGTTATTTTCTTCTAGCGTGCGCTCTAAGACTAAGACAGCAAATTACCTCCCGAGTATCGCGTGTTCTCTGAATGGCTAAGAGCGACGACGACGTTTATTTACCGATTATTAGGAGACATATTTGCCAACATAGTTTGTTTTCGAGGCAATGCTTTTTCTTATACCTACTTCCTAAAAACACACTTGCAACAAACAAAAATAATTTTACTTCTTATTCGACAGAGATGCAGACAACACAAAATTCATCCAGGATTTTATTGGCATTCTATACACTAATAAATCTAAAATATTTGTCAATAGATTACTAATATAAAGACTTAATATTTTCAAATTGCCTAAAAAAGAATACTAGAAAAATGTATTGCAAAAAGTTCCAATTTTTTTTTCTCAAAAATAAAAAATAAAAACTTTGTTCAGGAACATATTTACAATTTTTTTTTCTTTTTTTTTGCTGGTTCTATTCTGCACCTTTCACGAATCTCATCTATACCCCATCGAACTTCCCATCAAGAAAAGTAGAGCAATGGTGAAATGGTATCATTACCGTCGATCTCGCACTCGAGATTGCGGTGCTATTCAATTCGAACTTTCTGATGGAAATCAGCAGCTTGCAATTTCGAGGATTTCGTGTCGAGCTGCACTTAGTCAAGAGCTATATGGTATCACAATGGCAGAAACCACTATCAGCAGTATATGTATAGCACCTTTGTCTGTTAATCACTTTGGAAAGCTGCGCCAAACAAATCACTGAAACATTCCGTACCATTGTCGGTGAAACTATGCGCTACTCCAGACTCCATGCTTTACACTCAATTGGGGGTTTCTGTTGCCGTTCGTTCTCGAAATGTCTGATGAGAAACAATTCAGACAAATATCTCCTGTCGTTTTGAAATACAGTAATTTCTGTGCGAGTACCAAAAGTTTGCATTGTTCTAAGGATTGTATATTCCATAGAAAAAATTATTATATTTAAAAAAATAATAAATAGTCAATATAAATTTAGCATCTGAACAATGATTTCCATATAATTTATAAATTCAATGGAAATTGATGCTGAACATTTTGTGCATTCTTTAATAAATTTTTTGTTCCAGGAGCAATTGGATAGTTTGAGAAAACTGGCCCCCAACGTCGATGCTGCCAAAATATCACAATTGTTGTCCTGTTGTCACGCCCTCGTTTCAGAAGAAGCAATTGCACTCGGTCTTCCCGATTTTCCATTGGACAATCTTGCAACTGCAGCTTCGATACTGGTAAGTACTTAAGAATAAAAATAACTGGAAGCCTGAATATACAATGGTTCCAATTATTGCAGGAAAAATGTCCAAACTTACCGGTTTATGATGTTTTCTATCGGCTTTATCCTTACTCATTATTTTTGGGCAAAGAAGGAAAATGTGCTGTTGAAAACATTCTTGATACATTTGCGGTTTTGAATAATGCCAAAGGGAGGAAAGATTCTAGTAGTAAGGTCTTAGGGGTCGAAAAAAAAGGGGATTCAAGTCTGGTTACTTTGCATCGAGAT
The DNA here is from genome assembly GCA_949699805.1 of Tromatobia lineatoria. NCBI lineage: Eukaryota > Metazoa > Arthropoda > Insecta > Hymenoptera > Ichneumonidae > Tromatobia > Tromatobia lineatoria. The sequence continues at coordinate 1,417,675 of OX453045.1, forward strand.
GGTGATCAATGTTCTCTTACAGTGAGTATTTTATTAGACATCAAATAAGTGATTCACATTGATAATTTCTGTGTGAAATATATTTCTAATGCTTTTCTAACGGCTCCGTACCATTTATGATAGGTTCCAGCTGGTTCTGGCGAACGTTCGAGCACCAAAGATTTAGAATACGTGGAAACAAGTTACCAAAATAGTCTGTTAGCCGATTTAATGCTCTCCCATTCAGTCGCCGATTTTTGCATAGTCGGGTCGAAAGGTTGTGGAAAATCGGCGGTGGTTGAAAAATTAGCCGATTTTTTGGGTTACGAAGTGGAGCCTATCGTCCTATATCAGGTAAATTTTATTTCTTTTCAGCTTTTTATATGAGCCATGCATTGGATAGAATTCAACAAATTTTGTATTTTTTTAGGATATGACTTCTAGAGATCTAATCCAGCAAAGAACTACATTACCGAATGGCGATACTGTCTGGAAAAATTCTCCGCTCGTTGTTGCAGCTATTAATGGTAAAATGGCTATTCTTGACGGAATTCACAGGGTTCATCCTAGCACCCTTGCTGTTATCTACAGGTAAGCAGCTAATTGCCTGAAGATTTTTTTTTGAAAATACACAAGCAGAGCTAATTTGTGTATTACTTGTAAAGGATTAAAATTATCAATGCAAAACTTTGTCAGGTTGGTTCAGGATCGTGAACTGCAACTTCACGATGGGAAGAGAATAATGAGGCACGATAGGTATGATGAAATAAAATCAGAGTACAAAAAGTCAGACAAGGAGATGGAGGATTCCGGGATCTTGCGAATGCATCCGTCCTTCAGGCTCGTAGCGCTGGCTGAGCCGCCTGTGATTAACAGTTCCTCAGATCAGTGGATCAATTCAGAGCTTCTGAGCTTATTTAATTTTCACGCAATGCGACCGCTTGATCAGGCGGAAGAAATTCACATAATTCGATCAAAAGTATGTGGAGTTTATGTTATTTTCTAAAAAAAAACTTTGAAACTTTTTAAAAAATTCAATCCATTACAATCTGTAATCACAACTATTTCAGTATGGAGAGCCCAACGAAGCTGTCCTGAAAATTATCGAACTGGCACAAAAATTGCGGTCGTCTTCAGACCCGACGCTTCAATCTCTAGCCGGATTTTTCAGTACTCGTCAGTTGCTGAGAATCGCAGCACGAATGCAAAAATTTCCGAACTACGACGCTTACGACGCCGTCCAAAGAGCTTGTCTCGCGAGATTTTTGCCGGCTCTTCCGAAGCAAGCTCTTGAGGATTGCCTCAAGCAACTCGAAATAAAATCCGTGAAGAGTCAAGCGCTTGACAAAATTACATGCGTCGTTGATGAGCACAATGTGACGATTGGAGAGACAACAATGAAACGTTACACAACGAATGCACTAACCAAAGTACCTGACATTCTGTTCTATGATGTACCGCAGCATCTTATTCTTCTGGAGACTCTGATGCAAGATTTTGCTCTTGGTCAAAATATTCTTTTAGTTGGTAATCAGGGAGTAGGCAAAAACAAGATTGTCGATCGTTTGCTACAATTGATGAATAGACCCAGAGAATATATTCAGCTGCACAGAGACACGACCGTTCAGACGTTGACTCTGCAACCGATGGTCAGAGATGGTGTTGTGGTTTATGAAGACTCGCCCCTTGTACAGGCTGTGAGATTAGGTCACGTTCTCGTAATTGACGAAGCTGACAAGGCGCCAACGCACGTCACTTGCATATTAAAGGTAATTGAACGAATCACTGTACATTTCGCAGTAGTGAAAGATTATTTATTGTTTTATTGACTTCCAGACATTGGCGGAAAGTGGAGAAATGATTCTGTCGGATGGTCGACGAATCGTGCCTTCCACTAGTCTCAATAAAAATCAATCGACAATACCGATTCATCCAGATTTCCGGATGATAATACTGGCCAATCGTCCGGGATTTCCTTTCTTGGGTAACGATTTCTTTGGAGCTTTGGGCGATCTGTTCAGCACACATTCTGTCGACAATCCTAGCTTTAAAAATGAGATCGAACTCTTGAAACAATACGGTCCTGATGTACCTGATAAAATTGTTCACAAGCTCGTTAAAGCCTTTGGGGAATTGAGGAGCATGGCCGATCAAGGACTCGTCTCCTATCCTTACTCGACGCGAGAGGTTGTCAACATCGTTAAACATCTGCAGGTAACGATCACAATAAACTGTAGTGATAGTTGTAAAAATTAATTATACATTATATAATCAAAATTTTTGCCATATGAAGAGGACGTTCAATTTTAGAGACCATCAATTAATATTTCTTTATCACTGTTTTTTTTTCTGTTTCGACTTCGATGAGAATGAAGAAATGTTCGCGTAATTTTATTTTGATAGGATGTTTTTTAATGCTCTCAAATATTTTAATTGTATGAAATTACGTAAACAATTCGTATAAATGAAAACATATTGACTGATTTGGCAGAAAATATAAAAATTACAATGTACTTAATGGAGCTTAAATATATTTTTTTCCAGAAATTCCCTAACGAACCGTTAGCAAAAGTGGTTTCCAATGTTTTCGACTTCGACAGATATGCTCCCGAAGTTTTCGAGACGCTGATCACAGTTTTTCATAAGCATGGAATCCCAATCGGTACCACATCGAAAAATGTATCGTTCGCCAAAGAGTAAGATCAGTTCGAGATGATAAAACTAGCGCATCTGTAACTCCATTTTTCGAATAATAAAATCGTACGATACACTTCTGTCTATTTATTATCCTCTTCCTTTGCAGATTCCCATTGCCGAAAGTGAAACTCGCGGAAACGTGGAATATACCTCAGAGAGCTTCAACGATCCCGGTTCAAGAACGCTTTGTCAAATTAAAAGCGCCAATTTATCAGGCTCAGAACACGATATCTCTCGATCGTGTAGAAGCTCGGTCCACTTGGTTTACCGAATTGCAAAGTTATTGGACGATTCCTTTGGGCGATAATAGAACTGTCGGCGCAATAACAGTTTCCAAAGGTACAAAAGGCGACGGGACCGACGATAAAATTCACGTACTCACGACGAATCCCACGTGTGTCGTAAACATGACGCCCGAAGCAGAAGAAGCTCATGAAATTTCGATTCAAGGCTTGGTGAATCCGGCGAGAGGAATGCTACCACTATTTACTATGGCTCCTGATAATTTTGGGAACCTTTTGGTTCATGAAGGAACGGTAAGATCCGATAAATAAAATATTTCGGAAGGATCACTTTCATAGTTTATGTAAGGCATTTACAGCCGGGGCATTGATCGTAAGGATGTCATTGAAAAGTAATGCGGGTCATAAGGACTTTTATAGCACTGTAAATTTAGTATCCGGTTTTTGATCTGTTAACTGAAATATATCGCATTGAGTTTTTTTGTGATTTCATAAAACAGTCGTATTGCGGTTAAGAAAAGAGACTAGAACTTTTTGTGTACTCAATTCTTCTCGTCATCTGTAAATGCGGAAATTATTTAAAAATATTGGTGTGATTTTTTTTTCGAGAATCTGAAGAGACCGTCTCAAAGACTTGTATAAATTTTACAGTATTCAGATATTAATTTGTAGAATATTTGCTGAATACCTGGATGGTTTTCACTGAATAGCTCCAAAATGCATAATTCATAAAAAACACTTGATAATGTATGAAATCTGCTTGGAATTGATGATGCGAATTTTTTTAACGCATGACCTTTTTTGTAATGGGATAAATCAAGCGATTATATATGGAAGCCAATTTTCATAAGTTACATTTGATCTTTCAGTCAAATTCGCTCGTTTTGCTTAACTTGGAGAAAGGATATGCGCAAACAGTGAACAACAACACTTTCCTTGAATCAGCAGGCGACAAATTGTCCCAAGCTTTCGGCAACAAAAATGTTTACTGGAGAATGGCCGGAGACTTGTTGTCTTTTGACAACTTGGCAGTTTTTTACACACCAAAAGAAAGTAGGATAGAAGTTATAAACGTGGAGACAATGAGTGCATATTCGATGACCCTACCTTGCCAAATAGAGTCGCTTTCGCTATCCTCCGGCAACAAGTGGCTCGTCCAAGATACATCGAAAAGTTTGTACGTTCTCCAGAAAGCTTCGAAAAGCGCTGTTTGCCCGAATATATTGAGAAAAATAGAGAACATTTCGACCGGCGATTCAAAGCTGGGCGTTTTTACCGGAAGTAGCAGTAATAATTTATCGGATTCTGATCTGAGCGCCGCACTGGACGAGAAAATCAGCTCCCCGAATAGACTGATGGCCAGTGACTTCACTTACGCGAGCATAGTCGTCGGATTTCCGGAACTCGATGGCTCGAACGAACTTTACGTTTGGCCGAGAAGCGAAAGGGTTCGATCCACGAGTCCACCGATTATAACTCAACAGGGACAAGTTATAAGAACTCTTTCGCCCAATAGAATTCCTGCGGATGTAATACCGAAGGAACAGAAAAATAGGAGATTTTCCAGCTTCCTGGAAGTCGTTGATCCGGCGAGTCACAAAGTCCGCTACCTGCCGATACCAGAGTGAGTGTTTTGTCCTTTGGAACTTTATTTAGACACTTTGCAAGTATCAAAAACATTTGCAAGTGCTTAAAAAAAATGTAACCAGATAAAAATGCTTATAATATGATAAATTGTGCAAAGGCCTGTAGTTTCGGCTACTACCCAATGGTTGTATCCGAAAGAACTTCCGGTCTACGCAGCTTCGACATCGAATCAAGGTCTCGTAACGGTCGATGCCGGTGGATGCATACGTTTGTGGGAAACTTCTCCGATCAGTATCGAAAAGTCTCTGCGTGAGTGGCGGAAAATGGTTGGCTCTGACGGTGAATATCTTCAGGTGACGAAAGAGCGTGATTCCGGTCTTGATGTGAGCAGCCCGAAGCATGGAAAAGTCGACGAGAAGAATGAACCTCACGTCGGAGGAAATACTTGGGCTGGAGGAACTGGAGGTAATTCATTTTTATTGTAACGTATGATGGACATTTGGGAATCCTCACTGAGTTATATTGAAGGCAGGGATACGGCTGGTCTTGGAGGCAAAGGTGGCCCATATCGTTTGGATGCTGGCCATACAGTTCATCAATTGAGCGATCAAGAGAAAAATGCCGTTCCCGATCACGTGAAAAAAGCTGCACGTGAAATGGGCCTGCGAGCCTTTAAGCAGAGATTGAGAGACATTAAAATGAGCGAATATGATCATAAATTGTACAGTCAGTTTAGCGATGCGGTTGCGAAGCAGGTTCAGGCGCTACGAGTTATCTTAGGTGAGTTGGAACTTGAGGAACAATTAATAAGGTATTCGATATTATCAGAAGTGTTTACAGTCAGAACGAAATTTAGGAATTTCATTTATTCAAAAAACGACTGTGCAAAGGAGTGAGTTCTTATCAAGAACATTTTTGTGAGCTATTTTTTTTTTGTATTAATTTACCAAAATAATATTTATAATATTATTTACAATTTCAGGTAGCTTACAGGCGAAAAGTAAGGAACGCGAGTGGCTGAGACATCAAACTTCTGGTGAACTCGACGACACGAAATTAATCGAAGGTCTCACGGGCGAGAGAACGATATACCGAAGAAGAGCGGAAAAAGATCCTGAAGTCGGAGCTCCGCAATTAAAACCAAAGCGTCTGATGCTCGTGGTTGACGTTTCCGGAAGTATGTACCGATTCAACGGATACGATGGCCGACTGGACCGTGAAATGGAAGCCTGCGTCATGGTGATGGAAGCTTTCTCCGGTCATGAGGCGAAATTTCAGTACGATATCGTCGGGCACTCGGGAGATCACTATCACATTCCTTTCGTTGATCATACGCAACCACCGACTGATAACAAGCAACGTTTGGAAGTAATAAAAGTGAGGAATTTTTTTTAAACTATTTTACGTCCCATTGCTTTAACGAAAAAAATAATTTTTCATGAAACCACAAAAATCTCAAATACATCAAAGAAAATTTCAAATAATAAATTACAGAAGGAGTGATCGACTAATGTCTCTCCCCTATTTCACCATTCATTTCAAGATAATACGCTTGCTGAATTTCAGCATTCGTCTTGAGATGATATGCTTACTGAATTTTAAAGTATCTTTTCCTTGAAAAATTCGATATCTGATCGGTTTCAGACGATGCACGCTCATTCCCAATACTGCATATCCGGCGACAACACATTGGAAGCGACCCAAGATGCGATCACGCGTCTCGCCATGGAAGATACCGACGAGTCCATCGTCGTTGTTCTTTCCGACGCGAATCTCGAGCGTTACGGTATACCACCCGCAAACTTTGGCAAAGTTCTGACTTCGAATTCGGACGTGAACGCTTATGCAATATTCATAGGATCTTTGGGGGATCAAGCGACCAGGTAATTCTTCAATTTGCTCTATAATCGTTATTATAATGATTATTTATTATAGCACGGTCATTATGACAATTTTTCTGTTTTTTTTAGACTTATGAAGAAAATGCCCGCAGGCCGGGCTTTTGTCTGCATGGATCTCAAAGATATACCGCGAATCTTGCAACAGATCTTCGCTTCGTCTGTATTGAGCACCAGATCTAATTGATTATACAAAAGATACAGAATGGATAATACGTTTATACATAAATTATGAAATTCTGTAACAATGTTTGTAAATATATCATTAACGCTTCTCAGAAAATCGGTTATCGCATTAATCATTACATGTAGGCAATTACATGTCTATAAAGAACGATAAACGTATAAAGTTGCGTGATAGTGAAAAAAAAACCTTAAGAGGAAAAACGGATTTAATGGACAAGGATTTTTTAGAGTCTGCCCTTATTCATATATTTGTACAATAAAAAAACATGAAACTAATTTTTTTTATTACGAAAATGATTTTTTTATTTTTCTGAATGATTATGAAGTTCTGTTAGATTTTTCGATTTGCTTCGAACTTTGTGTGTTTTCAACACGTTTATTTTATATTTAATGAAATGCAAAGCTAATTTAAAAATCTAAAGAAATTCGTATGTATTCGGAAAAATAAGCGACCTATTTTCATAAAAACGAAAAGTTAGGTTTTCGGTTAAATTGATAACCATTTTTTTTGTTATCAATTTGATAATATCATTCTTTTGAGTATCAATTTTTTTCTCCGAGCTTATTTTACAGATATTCAGATTTGAATTTCGCAAGCCATACATATTTTTCAACAGCTTAAAACCGAGTGTCCGGACGTAGAATTTATTTTTTTCCCTAGACCGAACCTCCTCCTAATCACAAGTGAAAAAAGTGATCTATAAAGTACTTGGATAGCCGCGCTCTATCAAGAAACAATAGCCATTAATGACTTAAGTATCTCTCCAAGCTAAAACCGCATCAACAGAAATAATGTCCATAGAGCGGTACTCATGCGCGGTAAATCTCGTTATGAATGTCGATCGCCGTGGAGGTTTTGACGGTAGACACGGCGTCTACGCGGGTGTGAGAGAAAAGGGCGAGCGAGATGAGAGATGGTGCGAAAGAGGTTGCAATCCTTAGTGGGCCGATGGCGCTTTTGGAAAATTCGCGAAGCCGAGGGCGAACGGGTAGTGCCGAGTGTCGAGGGGTGGGGGATGTCGCGGATGCCGAGGGACGAGTGCTAACTTGGTATGGGGTGCGCTGATGTCAGTGGCACGCCGGTCGTTGAATGGAGCGGGTGTGGAAGCGTGTGCAGAGCGCCGGTCGCCGCGGCGGTGCTTCGGGACGGTGCAGCTGTCCCACACAGCCCTGTCAGCTGCACGTGGAGGAGCGTACCAAGCGCGGTAACACCGCTGGCGGAGCTTCCGGGCCCCGCAAGTCCCGAGGTCCTCAGACAATCGTCTGCGCTTGTCAAGTTCAGCCCTGTCCCGTTCATCCCGTTCTCATCAGGGTTAGACGCACGCGGCCAACCAACAGCTGCGATTGTCCACCCGAATCTCAGCCCTGTCCCCACGCACCGCGACCCTCTTCGCGTAGAGTCAAAAGGTAAACAAACCCGGTTAATAACCCGGCCACATGGTAAATTAAGTCATTTTTATAATCCCTTAAACATCGTCCAACGACATTGTACGAAAGAAAAATTGAACGCTTTGCTACTATGTGCGTGCTGTGATTGGTCGATGGAAAAACCGTTAACGGATTTGTTTCGAAAGTTCTTGTTACGTACTTGTCCGCTTGAGGACTTTTTTTTGAACTCGTAGAAACTTCGTGCAATGATGTTCTTGGAATAATGTTGAGTTCGTTGTTAGTGATCTTTTTCGAGCGGTGATTGGTTGATGGAAAAGCCGATAAGGAATTTTTTTCAAAGTTCTTGTCATGCACTTGTTAAAACATATTGAGGGATTTTTTTTACACTTGGAAAAATTTTATGTTGTACAGAATAATGTCGAATCCCTTGCTACTGTTTTGTGCGGGCTGTGATTGGTTGACGGAAAAGCCGTTAACGGATTTTTTTGAAAGTTCTTGTTACGTACTTGTCGGCTCGAGGACTTTTTTTTACGCTTGCGGGAACTTCGTGCAACGATATTCTTGGAATAATTTTAAGTCCGTTGTTACTGATTTTTTTTTTCGTATGGTGATTGGTTGACAGAAAAGCCGATAAGGAATTTTTTCGAAAGTTTTTTTTATGTACTTATTAAAACAGCTTGGGGGCTTTTTTTACGCTTGAAAAAACTTCACGCAACGATATTTCGTAGAATAATGTTGAATTCTTTGCTACAGTTTTTTTTGGGCTGTGATTGGTTGACGGAAAAGCCGTTAACGAATGTCTCATGATGTAGTTATTAAAACAGCTCAAGGGGTTTTTTTCACACTTGCAATAATTTTATGTCGTACAGAATAATGTAGAGTTCTTTGTTACTGTTTTGTTCGTGCTGTGATTGGTTGACAGAAAAGCCGTTGATGCGTTTTTTGCTTGAGGCTTTTTTTAACACTCGTAAAAACTTCGTGTAATGATTTTTTGGCGAAAGCTGTTAAATCGCTTGTTACCATTTTACTGTTGCTGAAACTGGTTCCGAAAAGAGTCGTGTCGAAGCGTTCAGCGGGAAATTTGTTCAACTTTAACCGAAAAATTGGACATAAGATAATGTTTACGCCAAGTTATTAATAAATTTCAAAGGCGATCGACCGCGCGATTTTCTCGACATTGCATTTCGAATCGTTTTTTTAACTAATTTAATTATCCGTGCTGATTAAGCCAAGATAAATTTAAAAATCTAATGATTTTTAAATGTAAAAATTAAAAATTTAAAAATCTACTGATTTTTGAAATTTAAAAATGAGGATTTACGAAAAATTTGTCGTTGGAATTACATCCAACCGGTATTCATGTTTTTGTCGGTTCTTTAGCTTCAATTTTCCGATATTACAACGTTGACTCTATGAATGAATGTATTTAAATTAAACATCACAAATCTTCGTGGTTGTCGGGATAACAATGGTCACGAACGCGGGCCAATTGCATCCGCATTTATAATAGGTATTTAATTAATAATTAGAATAGAATGAGAACTGAAGTGACGGAGGAAATACATAGAAAATATGTTCTTATTATCGCTTACCAATCTTTGATGTAAGGATTTAAAAAAAATTAAAACATTAATTTTGCTACCACTTTCTTAATGCCGTGGAAAAATACCGATTTCCAAGTATGCATTATTTATCCAATTCACTCGTAAGAACAATCCAAATTTTGAAGAAATGACGCTAAATAGCTTAAATACAATGGGCCAAAAGTTCATGAACATCAGTTTGATTTGACTCCCCGACATAAAGACCTCAAGTTACAAGTACTTTTTTTCTCCGTCTACATTTATAGAAGGTTTTATTGTATACTGCATAGAAACGTGTTTTCTGATGAATGTCGACAGATGCGATTGCCCAGAGCGGCCCTGTCGTCACAGTTCATCGGCGGTAGTGTCTCGACGACGTCCTCAAGGTTCCTTTTCATTGCCAACGTCCTCAGCACCAGGATGTAGCAGCCACAGTGGTAATGCTTCAAAAACGGGTTGCGAGTGTCCCGAGGGTCCGGGATGTCCTCACACGGGTTCTGACGGTGCCTGCGAGTGCGAAGCTAAGCCCTGTCGTCATACGATCAAGTCGCGTCGTCCTCGTCGCGTGTGCGAATGTACCGTTCAACCGTGCGCCCACGCAAAATCAGCAGAGGGTCGAATAAAACGCGTTAAATATCGCGTTAGACGCGCCGGTTGTGCTATGGCTCGTTGTACCGCCGAGCTCGCGATGCTAAAACTTCACTGGGAATTAGCAACCGAGTGTGCGCCCTGCAAGCCCCGAGCTTTCACCAGACGATTGTGCAGAAGACAACAGAGCGACAACGAACTCTACAGAAGCAACAGCTTCAAGTTTGAAAGATTCGAGAGAACTAAGGATGACTGTCCCAGTCCAACTCGCAAACAGGTAAGTCGTAGTTTCCCAGATTTTTTTTTTCCTTGATGGAAATAATTATGCATCCGAAGATACATAGTAGATATATCTGGACTTTTCGGTTTATAGATGAAAAATACTTTCAATAGGTTGTGGGATTTATTTTGGATTTGCAGATACACAAAATGAGATTTTTCATACGATTTTTTTTCCATTCTGTGTGAAGATTCTCTGTTTGGGGCTGACTTGGTCTGAGATTTAAGTAATACTATGCTATAGTATTAATTGTATATAGTTCAGTATATCAGATATCAATTATCGAGAACTTATTTTTCTACAGAGACTGCGATTTTTATGGCTAATCGAAGTTTCCTTTTTTTATTGCGATTCGTTATTTACCTACGCTTATACATATTTATTTATTAATCTATTTACAAAACGGCACGAGTCTACTAATAATTGCTCATGAAATGAAAGTCGCATGTGACAACCGGCGCGAGTTATGAAAGAGGATCAAGCGCGTGACTTGTCCCAACGCGCAGAGTGGATGACACTATCTACGTCTCTATTCATATATTCAATGTCGAGAGTTGAAGAGTTGTTACATCGTTGATTTGCCCTTTTTATGTAGGTGTTTAAACTCTGAAGAATATAACGTTTTTCAAAATTGTTTTTTTGCACAGACTGAAAATGAATTTTGTTTTATCAGTTCCAATTGGATAATAATTTTCATTGAGAATTTGTGAGGAAAATTATCAATGAGTTTTAATCAATATATTGTGTGATTTCCAATTGGCGTAATTAAAGATTTTTGGTGAATTTTTTCACATCTAAGATCTCGAAGATCTGAGAAATATTTAGAGGCATACAATTTGCGAGGGTTGACCCATTTCCGGAGAATGAAGAAACCCTTCCGGTTGGGGGAGACGGTAACCCCTGGGAGCACTGACCACATCGCCGGGTCGTAAAAGCTCTCGTGTCTCGTTGCTCGTCGTCAAGTGGCGTTTGACGGGGCTCTTTCACCGGGGCAACCTGAAATCGACGGCACAAAGCTGATCTTTTGTCGTCCATACTTTGACGTTTTTCCACTAGCGTCTCTTACCGTCTAAAAAGGTGCTCTCAATACGTAAAAAAACTATTACTCGTGTTATCTCAAATGATCTTTGAAACTCACGCTAAAAGTTAATTGATAAAATTCCTTCAAATCTATTTGTTTCGTCGGTTGCCTTGTCTAATGGTTTTTGTTACAAATTAATGGGCATTCCATGACTCAAATCCAAATTTCTCTATTTTGAATACACACAAATCTCCATAATATATCATTTTATGAACTCCCAACGAAAAAATACTCGATGTTTTTCATCTGTCAGAATTTTTACCACCAACAGCGTAGAGTTATTTTGTGAAAGAGATATTTTTGGAGATGGAACGCTAGTTTTTTGGTAGAGAAATTAATTGTAGCCGGAATATTTAACGTTTTAAAGTGGACACATAGTTGACTTAAATTATCGTTTAAAATTTGGGTTTACCGCAAATAGCAACATTGCATGGAGCTACGTTTTGGGGAAAAGGTGCTTCAAAATGATTAAAACAGTGCTCGGTTAAACGTTATGGTATTTCGGTTGTGCGCTTCAGTGCACGAGGTAGGATTGCTTGTATTTTGTGGTACATGCTACGTCCGTTCTCGTGGAGCCCTCGTGGCAATGTTATCTCTGTCTCAGCCTCCGGTGGACGGAAGAGATACGTGCGGCTTAATGCTACATTGGTGAGAGACGGAGAGTTGCTAACCTACCTCTACATTCAGCGGAGAGAACCCTACGGAATTATCGACCGAGTCACGAGCCACCACCACGCGCTCTCTCTCGCATATAGTGTCGCCAAGGGTCGTTTTGGGCCATCTTTTCACCACACTATCGCCAATTCCACGGTCTTCGACACCGGAAGTTATTCACACTCAGTCTCTCAATCCTTTACCTAAAATTTCTCGATCGATTCTCTTGGGCGAACTGGCCACAGGAACAATGTTGAGAAAAGTCACGACACTCTCGGCAATTATGAGAGCTTTTTGAAAATAATTTATGTTTATTTAGAAATAAATTAATGTGAATACTACAAATTGCTTCTTGTTATGTTTTTATGTTATTTTGTTCTCTTTATTAGTAAATTTCACAAAGTGTCTATGGGATTTATAATTTTATAAAGAGATTAGTAAATGTTCGGTTTTTCCACTACTGAGACACTGAACATAAAATTATTTATTTCTGTTTGGATGTCGTTGAACAAATTCATCTTGAGGACAACAATTTTATAATATCGTGGTATTCAATGTTGCATCAAATTTCTGTCTTGTCTCTGCTTAGGATTTAAAACAAGCCGGGATAGCTGAAGTTTTTTAGCTTGTGGAAGTGAAATTGTTTTCTCTGGCTCAGATTCCGCTAGTATAGACTATCATATTAAATGTTATATTTACTGCCTCACGAGTTTTTGCTCAAACTCGTTATATTCTCGTCAATCTTTACTGCGGAAGATCAGCCCTCGTTTATCATCGGGATTCCAGTACAATTCTATTAACTTTAATCTCCTTTCTGCCTCGGTTCTCCGACGTAGCGATGCAATTAGAGTGCAATCTAGTTGTCCCAATGGATATTGATAGTCCTCTCCTATTCATCTCTATATATTCAACTTTACCTACGGATCCCGTTGTTCATCCTTCAAGCTCCACGAAACCTGGCGGTTATTTTAGTTTACATAGTTTAGCATGTGCCTGAGTATCGACAAGAGATTAGTCGTCACTCTGTTCGCAGGCTTGATGCTCTTGGGAAAGTACGGTGAATAATTCAGGGTGCTTCTCTTCGGAGTGGTGCATGCCAGCCTCGAGAATCTCTTAGAAGGTTTATGTTACCTCCGCTCTTGGCCTAACTTGCTCGTTTCTTGATCTCGACTTTCTTCTCCGGAACTTACGAACTTACGACCAAAAGATTCATTTAAAAAAATTCTTTTCGACAATATTATGTTACAAAATCGAAATATTTAATCGAATATGTGACTTTTGTACTTAAAATTAATTCACATGATTATTTCAAATACATATCCTTTTGCAATTCAGCAAAATAATGATTCCGTTGAATTAATATGAATATTAACTTTTCTTATTATTTCAGTGAACTAATGTCTACAATAATGTGCATTCGCGTACACGTGACGTTAAGGTCTTATCAGGGAATTGAATCAGAGCTTTAGTTTATCCATTGCTCTAAATATAATAGACATAAAGTATATTATCATGATTGAAAAAAAATCGACGAATACAAAATCAGTAAAAAAAAGTATTTTACATTAATCGTTGGTGACGTTTCGTTATTAACATCATTTTTGTCAAGTGGGATTGTTAGAAAGTTTTGCTAAATTTAATTTTTTTCAAACACTAGTGAACGCCATAAGATAATTTTTATTCGGAGAATAATGGCCTTCTATTTAGCTGCTAATAAGCACAAGGCGCCATTGTCGATTCTCGTTGTGGGTTCTTGAGCTTTGTTACATCACCTACAAGTGATTTCCAATAAAAAAATTGTAAGCGTTACATCAAGCGCAAATTTGCCAATGGTGAGGCCTCATCCGGATTATGGAAGACCTCAATCAGCTCTTAATTTGAGCTTGAGGTGGTGCTAAGGATTTCTCCTCGGGTTAATGTTCCCTAGTAGTTTCCGGTAACAATATATCTCCATGTAATTACCGCCTAGTTGCAGCTGTGCTCTAGAGCGAATAAGGTATTGGAAAAAAAGGTTTGGTTGAATTGTTTTCCCGTGTAATAGTATTTTCATCACAAGCAATGAAAACGATTTCCAATTACCACTCGAGCGTGCCCCACATACGTTCCTTTTCGTGGATACACAATTTTCTACATCATGGCTGCGCACTGAAGTAACATTTATAGCAAAAGGGATTTTTTTTTCAGCATGTTTACCTGAAAACTTTGACGACTACGAATTGAGTCTGCGACATTTTAGACTTCCTGACGGTGACGTGAATTCACCAGAATTCACCATTCGTATTATTCGTGGGCGAAACAACGATTCGGAGACAAGGTGACGTTTTAAGGGGTCGTCGAGACAAGAGGATGACCTGACGCCTCACGACGGAACTCCTCGTCCGAAGCTACATGCAACTTTTATAATTTGAAGTTAGACAAGGTCGTTCAGTCGTGTGGATCTAATAGGCCAACAAAAGTATACCTGAAATAGGCACAAACTAATTAACCGGGTATCGCAATGTAGGGAATTCTTGTTACTTTTAATTAGCCACTTTTTATTCGTCCAGTTTCGAACGTAATTGGGTAATGATATTCTATTTGAAAGAATAAACTCCAATTGGAAGTTCCTAGTGAATTGATGACAATGTTGATAACTATTTAAATGATTTTTACCAATGCCTAGTGGTGGAAAATAATTGAAAAAAATTTTGTATAACTGTTGTTTAAAATTTTTTAGTTTTAACGAAATTTATTTAATGTTAGCCGCTTTTCCTAATATTCACAACTAAATCGAAAAAACCTGATAAACCCGATAAAAGTGGGTTTCGCTGTTTTCACTTCAATTATTTACCTTATCAATAAAAATGATAACAGTGGCGTCAAAAAATTGAATTTTTTAGAATCGGGTCCCACATGGAGATTTTTCAGAATTCGTTCATTCTTCAACGTATAATTTTGTATCCTCATTACGATTTATCGAGATCTTTGTAGAATTTCTTCCATATATCCACCGGAAATCTGGGGATCAAATGGAACTTTAATACCATATAGAATAGCTGAAAGGCTTTGTATAAAAGCGGTGCAGCCTAGACGAATTTTTGGTGAGCTTCGTGTAAGGCCTAATCTAATAAATAGTGGACTTAAAAACCAAAAATGTCTATTAAAAAGTAGTGTTACGCCCTCGACGTTTACCCATTTCCGCGAAGGGATAAGAGGCAACTCTTTTTTGCCACCGGTTCTTGCGATTCCATTCGCGTTTGCGTTTTCGCTTTGGTCACGGAAAGTACGTGACGGACAACAGTATGCGCTTCAGTCTGTATCTCTCGCTCTCGATTTGTCAGTCGTGGTAAATATATATACGGAACACAGCTGCGGTGTATTCAGCGGAGCCTGAAAAACTCCAATGGCTGGCTGGATGCCTGCGCTCGTCGCGAAGCTCCAGTGGCTTTGCTATTCGTGCGCTGCTCGGTGGAGTGCCACTGTCGGCACGTCTCAATACGCCGAAAGGGAGGAAGAGAGACGGAAGTATATTCTAGGTAACCAGCGGGTGCTTCTTTTCTCTCTCTCGATTAAAACGCAAAAAATAAGTGGTAAAGAGGACAGCCGTTTCACATATAAAAACGTCAATATATTCGACACTCGTTTCCCTTGCTCCTTTATACCCACGTCTACTGCACTGGATCACCAGGATTTTATGCAGAAAAGCAGTTTTAAATATAGAATGCTATTTTGCTGAATTATAATTGAAAGCTACCGAGGAAAATGGAGGGTGAGTGTGTCAGTGAACGATTGTGGCCGTCGAGGATTATTCCCAGTCTAAATATACTCCTCGTCGTACTTGGTATATTATATAACACACTCAGGGCAATGTGATGGTTCTGTGATGTGAATGTGAGTTATCATTAATTTGAATTACCGAAGATGAGAGTATCATGAACGATGTTAATTTATTTAGCATGTTTATACTTTTATTTATTTATTTAATAATAAAAGAATATATAGAGTGGAATTTTAAGGTGACATTTTGATAAACTTATATTAAATTCTCAAGTTATCAAAATTATGTAGTTAAATTTAAAGAGGTATATTAATAATGATTAATTTTCCGGTCGCTAGATCTAGCGGAGCACTTACATTTTAATTCATTGGTTTCTTTACTCTAGAGCGAGTTAAAGGAAAAATGGTAAAACACGGACGAAGAGATTTTGCCATTGTTGGGAATAGAGAAGTATACTTTCAGTTCGTACCACTTGGAGGAATGCAAAGCGAGAGAATGGAATTTCATTAGCAGTGTAAATACGGTTCGTTGGCTATTAAAGGGCCGTGTTGTAGTATCGTATCTCCACACCTTCCGCAAGTTGCTGGTTTTGATGCGCCAGCCCGAGCTTGCATAGGACACAGGCAGCTTTTGTCCACCGTTCGTTTCATCCCTCTGAAGCGTGTCGACGATGCCCCGGTGCCGACTTTGTGGCCTCGGCTATGACGAAAGTATTAAAACAAAAAAAAAGCAAAGAAAAACTCAAGAAGAGACAGAAAGCGCGAGAATAAAAGAAAACAAGAATAGTCGTTGGGACTGAAAGCCCAAGAGAAATTTACCATACGACCAACTGCTTAACCTTTATGTGTGTGGGTGTGTAACACGACGTTTTTCAAACACGACTTAGTTATCAAAAGACTTTGTGAAAGCTTTTTTGCCATGATCGAGATATTTTTTGGTGCGACTCTTGTCTAAAAGTATTGCCTACGACCGGATGTCCTTTATGGGCGATAAGAGAGTCGAATGCGAACCGTTGAATTTAAGCGGATCGCTGAGAGCTCTAAATCTGTGCCAAATACTTTAGTACCAAAAAAATAGAGTGAATTTTATTCATGTATATATAAACAAATTCAAAGTAATTTACTTTTTAACATGTTTATGATTTTTTAAATTTGTATTCATAAGGTAGAAAATTTGCATTTTTTTTGGGTTAAATCTGTATATTACATGAGAATTTTCAGGATCGTTAAACGAGTAACACAAATGAAATGTTGTTATTTAAACACTTCTTGGTAGCGATTTTATAATATTCTATCATTTCCATAATACAATTATGCAAATTGCGTAAGAAAAAAGAAGTTGCAACTGTGTATTCTGAGAGTATACTCTGGTGGCTGTAAACGAAACCACTAATTACATAGAACCTGTCTGCCAGAATAAAAATAGCTTGCCACAAACTTCCGTCTATTCGTATTATTGCCATTTCCGTTCGGCCGTGATTTTCATTGTTGAAGAGCTTGAATTATTTGACAACCAAATAGTTTTGCGGTCGGCTAATTCTTGATGATTAAATGTTGAAATTGGAAAATTCGTGGCTGCAGAGGGTGCGATGATCAAACGCTATGGTTTCCGGTCGCTGTTTGACCATAATTTAATTGCCGTTAGGGTGACTCCCGTTTCTATCAACGTTATCACGGTGTTAAAGGTTTTCCGGTAAAATGTTTGTTCAAGAATTTCCCTAAAGTGAGAAAGCAACCAACCGCTCAACTCCCTTTCCTGTTGGATTTCACTCACTAGAGTTGAGAAAACTGACCCACATTTCATCCTCCATTATAAGGACAGAGTCGATGAACGAGAAGTGGATCGATGCGACGAAGAATAAACGTGAGAATCGCAGCCGAGAAGGAGACTCTCATGGGTCACGAAAGTCGGTCGGACGCGCAGCAAAGTTAAACGCCAAAGAACCTCCTACGCCATTGCTTTCTAACATAAGTCTACGCAAATCGAGTTTCTGATATCCCCGCACAGCGGACGTGCGAATTGTACAAATTACACGGAGTGGAAAACTTTAAATAGACTCTATGATCAAACTGTGGGAACTTTCCCGAGTATTCGATATTTCTTGTACTCCGTCGAAGAGTAACTTTCTATACGTAGTGTTGAAGCTTCGTACCCACTTAGAACAGATCGCGTCTGGCCAATATGATCTCTTTTCACTTGGAACTCTATTTATTACTCTAATGGACCGCTTATGGGAAGTACAAGTATTTTTATAATGAAATGTAAATAGATCCATCGAGTAACGGATAATTACCATTTTTCAATAACAATGCCATTTTAGAATAAAAAAGAATAAAATCTGGCAGTATTTTTTAGCATACTCCTTTTTTTTTTGTGGGTTTCGATACTTAAAATTTTGAGCTTTTTAGATCCAATATAACAATATTCCAATTTTCGCTGGTACAACTTGAAAAATGTGGAAAATCTTTAAATGTCATTGACCCTTATTCGCTATGAAGCACTTAAAGCTCGATGCATTGAAAAGAAATTGAGCGTAAATCGTAGTATCAACTCGTCATTATAAAATTCTAGAAAAAAATATTATAAGAAATTTGATTTCTTTACTTTCTCAAACTATAAAAACTGTTTTTACATACGACTTTTTATTTCAGTCTTCAAAAGAGTGACGGTCTATAGATGAACCCGAGGCTTTGTCGCTACTTAAAGGCTTTCTTGTCTGACCATTTTCGCCTCTTTCTACTGGTGATCCATCTTACTGACCGTCTGGAGTCTTCGTCCACGTTTTCAGCCCGCGGCTTCATGGCATTCTCCATCGCCCTGTGATTTATTTAATCATTCTGCCTCAATGCTGTACCGGTTAAAGAGTTTTAGGGTTGGTTGGTGCTTGGAGATTGTGGTCCAAGCCTCTACAGTGAGATAACCGAGCCAATAACAGCGATATCTCTTTCTGGAGGGATGCCTCGCTGATTCGTCTTGTTGAAGTCAGCCACGAGAGAGGAGATCGACGATGACTCGGTCGAGTGAGGTGTATGAGAACGAGGAGAGCAACACGTGATCAGAAGTAGTATAGAGAAAGCAGCAGGAGCAGCAGCAGCTCTGGAGAAGCGAGAGTCTCTCGCGTCCTCGCCGAGCCGAGCGAGCGTGGGCGGTATTATTGATCTAGCAGAGCTGCCAGCTGACCCCCTATCCTATCCAATCGGTACATAGCCAGTTCTACCTATCCTGTGTGCCCTACCAAAGGTCCTTGCCGCACTCGACTCTTCCTCTTTCCTAAGCTTGCCCTTTAGTCAATGTAAATGGAAGAAAACTTACGCTTTGGTTAATTCGATCCAACGTAGTCGCTGCGGAAAGTTGAGAAGTTAGATGTTGATGCGAGGTGTTAGATAGATGTTACGTCTAAGTTCAGTGTCGTTGTCCTGACCTGTGGCTATACAGTCAGGTCAGCAACGAGAGGTTCTTGTTCTCTTTCGTGAACAATGTTTATGATCACTAGACTTGGAAATTGAACTCATAGTTTGCTGCAACTATGAATATTAAATGTCGATTTTTTCATGTTAAATGGCAGGCAGTTATTATGAATTATGGATTCCCAAGTTGAATGAAAAATAGTAGATGGTTGATTAACGGTTTGTTGAGCCAATATGCTGGGAACTACACATTTCCATCAATCATCTGCTGATTTATGATCGGATTTAATATTGCAGAGTGTTATTTTAAGATGGCATATTGAATTTATTTACATGTGTTTGAGCAGTATTGAAAGTAATTCATTGACAATGAATACAAATCTCTAATTCTGTATAATATTTACATGGGTGTTGTGTTCGTTTACATAATTTTCATTGCCAACTGAGGCCATCGACCGAGGTCCTTTAGCCTATGTATTTCTGGATGTTACCAGTTTTATTGAGGTAATAATGGTTTTCGTGGATAATATCAGTGAGTTTTACTGTATATATGTTCTAGCTTTTGGAAAGTTGTGTACATTGGCAATTATGTTTTCGATCATAAACGAAAACGCAATTTGGTCCTTCTGCTGTAAGCTAATTGGAGAAGTAGGCTGGAAAAATATTGTTAATTTTCCATATGACTTTCTGGCACACTGTTCAGGAAGTTCTCCACTGTTTCGAGCGCGGTACATTAGGTCGATGAAATACTGACGCACGAAATGAGCCGAGACAGGTTTAGTTGACGCTGCTGGGGCACTGCACTCTACTGCATAGTATGTAGATTTTGTACAACAGAGTTTCTGACCCTTGGCGTGGTAACTGGCGGCAACATATTATATTTGGCCCTACCGCATACACTTTAGTGTGGCTAAACGCTCTCAGCTGCAGTGTCCCTCGTTCGCTATATCCTCTAAACGATATTATACAACCGCTGTCTTTGTCAAAGTATATCCATTAAGTAGCAGAGGTAGGAAATTAGGCATTACTCTACATAAGACATTTTTGTAAACCAATTTTTTTTCGACATAGACATTTTTTCAAACCAATTTTTTTTTTTCACATAAACATTTTTCTTATACCAATTTTTTTTCGACATAGACATTTTTTTTACCAATTTTTTTTCGACATAGACATTTTTTTTACCAATTTTTTTTCGACATAGACATTTAAAAAAAATTTTCTAGTTCACAGATTAGACTACCAGTGAGAAGATTGAATAAAAAAATGTTTTTCTCCAAAATATCGGATTTTTTACTTGAATTTCGCCCTAAATCGCATATTAAACCCCTCAAAATATCAGTTCCAAATATTTTTGGAGTGATTTTGAAGAAAGAATTTTTTCCCCGTTTCTGATTTCATAATTGACAGATTTTACTTGCGGATGGGAAATGAAATAATTTTTTTGTTTTCAAGTGAAAAAAATTAAAGAATTACAAATTTCCTTCTCACGTGAATGACTCACCAATTTAAAAGAATATCTAAGAGCTCAGGGAAAAAAGGAGTCGAGTTTTCGAATAGCTCGCACAGAACATCGAGTGTATATAATAATTATAATGAAGTTGCGACCCTTCATTACCTTCTTCCACGTTTCTCTTCTTCGTTCGACCCTCTATTCAAATAGTTATGGTGCTGCGTTATTAACGTTACCCTTTAAACAATAAACGACGCTTTGAAATTATCGAAGCATAATAAACGTATTTATATTCGCTACAGCACTCGATTAAGCAAAATGGGTTCAAGGCTTCCGTTATTGGCTCGTTTTCCTCTTCCACGCTATCGCGATATTTATTGCATTGCGCTGCGAATGCTTGGCCACTGCTCGAACAGAATGTTCGCTTAAAGTTCTCCTTTAATACTGACGCTCTTCGCGACTCCGCCAATACATTTTTTTTTAAATATCGATCAATATTACGCCGAACGTCGCGCACTCCAAGGGATCGTGTTATGCGTTAATTAAATTTATCTAATAACGCGTGAAGCTTGTGGTTGTTAATGATAGTGACGTCTCAAAAGTTTGTATAACGATTATAATTATAATGGCAGTACAAAGCTTCAATCGTTCTAATTATCGACATCAACATGTACTTTAATTGTTAACGAGAATCATCCATTAAATTAAATCAACCAATGTGGTCACAAAACGTAATGAATTTTCCGAAATACATTGGATTGTAAAATTTGTCAATTTTCCAGGGTCATTTCCACAACTTGAGAATAAAAATACCGTTTGTACAAATATTGCATCTTTTCGTTACTTGTAATTTCGGAGTTGTGAAATTTTATAAATTGTGGCACATTTTTATTTCAGCTGACGCAGTCTCCATAAAATGATTATTCCGGTATAAGAACGGGTTAGTTCAATGAAAATTTAATTTCATAGAGGACATCGATACGATCTGATATCACTTCGTCAAATATCTGTGGAATTTTCCATATATCGGACGAAAACGTTGATCAAACATTTCGATATCAATACAGTGACTCCAGATATTCAGTTCGGTCTGATAAATTGCATTCGACGAGTTTTCTCAGCAAGATCTATGTACAGTATCCCTAGGCCATGGCGGTTCAGCGGAGTAGTGAAAGAGTAAGAGAGCTTGTACAGTATTTGCAGGCTTTTCAATTGCATACCTATTTCTATCGTCGATACTGTGGTCGTTCAACAGTTTCCGTGTGTGCGTGATCGATTCGTTTGATTCTCGCGTGCATCGCTGCGCAGCAGTACCTGCATACAGCGGACAAAGTCCCCGCGGGTTTTGAAGAGTACCAACCAGTTGCCGCACTTTGCGGTACGACCTCATAAAATTCGAGAAAAAAACTTGTTTTTTTTTTTTCATTGAGTGCACTCTGCGGGTGCGAATACCCGTTTTCTATTTCGCGGATATACGGACCTATATGAGCACGACACAAAATATTTCGTGAGTAATAACTCGTGATCGGTAGGCACACAAAAAAGAAAACGTTCGTACATATTTATCTATATTTAGGTTATTTAATTTATTAATTCGTTTATCAACGTTATTATGATCTGTTGGAACCCGAATTATCGGCGAGTGAGATTACGAAATATTTACTGAATTATTCGCTGTTCGCGGATAATGCAGTCATGTCAAGCGACAATACGTCAATTGGGTAATAATGTCGACACGGCATTATTAAGTAGAACATGTAGGTAAATTGGAAGCTACAGATTCAATTCATCGACAGTCTTGATTTCACTTCAAGAGCGAAGGGTTTAGCTCGCGAACGTAACTTCATTTTAATAATATCGAATGATAATCGTGCTTGTGCGATTGTCGTAAGTAGTTTTTGTTTATAAATATTTTATTGTTGGTTAACGCGTGGATTCTAACCCTTTATTCGGTCCGATCCCAAATTCTATAACGTCCGCTCCTAATATCCAAAAGAGATGATCGGCCTTACGCATTTCGGGCACAACAGATCAGTCAGTATAGTATTTATAGAAATAAATATATCTGTAAAAAATGGCTTTCGTAGACATTTCTTTGGCACCGTATGCGATCGTGGGAATTTATTGGTGGAGCCAGGAACTGTTTTCGAAGCTTAGACAGCGTTTTCGTTGATCCAATGAAGGTACTTAAAGACTCTGGTGTTGGTGGTCGGCTACGTGATATTTGCATTCGTCAAATTGCAATTTTAGAATTTTTTAAACCGAATTCTGGTAGTATCTGGTACTATTATAGTATATGTGGGTATATATGAATAATGCCAAAAATATTTTTGGCAATAACTTGTGATCGATGAACACAAACAAAGGGAAACGATCATACAAATTTAGCTGAATTCGAGATATTTATTTAATGATCAGTCTGTATAATATTTATGGATAACATATATAAATACAGATTTTCGTAGAAATTTCTTCTGCAGGGTTTAGCGATCCAGGATATTCATTGGTAGGGCGAGGAACTGTTTTCGAAGCTTAGACAGCGTTTTCGTTGATCCAATCAAGGTACTTAGAGACTCTGGTGTTGGTGGTCGGATACGTGATATTTGCATTCGTCGAATTGCAATTTTAGAATTTTTCAAACCGAATTCTGGCAGTATCTGGTACTATTATAATATATGCGGATATATATGAATATTGCCAAAGAACACAAACAAAGGGAAACGATCATACAAATTTAGCTGAATTCGAGATATTTATTTAATGATCAGTCTGTATAATATTTATGCATAACATATATAAATACAGACTGTCGTAGAAATTTCTTCTGCAGGGTTTAGCGATCCAGGGTATTCATTGGTAGGGCGAGGAACGGTTTTCGAAGCTTAGACAGCGTTTTCGTTGATCCAATCAAGGTACTTAGGTACTCTCGTGTAGACGGTCGGGTAATCAACTTGTGCACAGCCATAGGCCCAGGATACAAGACCAACGAGCTTGCCATCGACGGTCAAAGGACCACCGGAGTCACCCTGGAGATCAGAAATTTTGTTCAGCATCATGGTAGCTTTAGGAATTTCATTGAAGTATGAATTGTCATTAATCAAGAGACTCACGTTGCAAGATCCAGTTTCTTCCACGGGATCATGAGCGCAAATGTGCGTCTCGTGGACGGCGTATCCCATGCTATTGTAAGTTTTTCGGCAGTAATCTTGACCAGCGATCAGGATGTCAGCACGCTGAAGTTTCGTTGGGCTTGCGCCTCCTTGCTATAAAATTACGTGGTGAGAAAACAATATCAGCAATCTCTACACCAAAAAACCAATAAATTTTTTTTTTTTTACATTTTTACAGTAGAACAAATATTGTTTCGTTAGAATAATTTGTTATTTTCTTTTTTTACACCCGATTTGAGATATAGGTATTCAAATATATGGATCAATTAAGCAAAGAAATTGTGATTATTTGCATTCTTTTTTCAAGTAATTTGATTGAAATTTAATGGATATTAAGGAAACGTATTCAATAAATATTTTTTTGCTTAATAGAAACTCACCCAAAGGCGTCCCCATCCAGAAACTGTGGCAACAGAATCAGCAGGTATTTCTTGGTTAGGTTTGGGCAGTGGTACGAACTTCAGGGTCTCAGAAACTTCGAATGGGACATCTACTTTGATGAGAGCAATGTCATGGACCCAAGAGTTGGATGGATTGTATTGCTCGTGAATGATTATTTTAACAGCGAGATGCGTGGACTTCGGGTCCTTTAAATTCACTGAACCAGCGATGATTTTGATCGATGATGCACTTGAGCTATGATGGAAATTCATAAAATGACAAAAATCACGAAAATGAAAATTGAAAAATTGTCTGACGAATAGTTTTTAACGCATACCCTTTGACACAATGGGCCGCAGTAATAACGTAGTTCCTATTGAGTACCGAGCCCCCGCAGAAGTGGAAATCGCTAAAACGATCCTGGAGCGATACCTGCAAATATGCAATTGGATTAAATAACATGTTAAAGACGGATGTGATTTATTGGGAATTACACCGTTTGTGGTCTTTCCAAATCCAAGTCCGTTTCACTTAAATATTAATTTCAAACCGGTACAATTTCGGTCCTTCTAAAAGATCTTCATAGTGAGGAAAGTCAGTAAAATTTATGATTATTCTTACTGCTCTTAAAATAATGTATTTCAGTATGCTTACTTGGAAAGGAATTTCCCCTGGTTTAGCATCTTCGCCATTGATAATTCGTCCACCAAGGTTTCTGGCCATAGGTCCCGCTGCAAAAGAGAAAATCATCTTATATTGCTTTATCTTTAGCCGTTTAAATAATTCATTTGATTATTCTATTATCGTAACAGTAAAATGCCCAGAAATAAATTATGATTCCACAAATTGTGGGTTCATATGAAATCTATATGAATTTTGCAGATAGATACAGAGTTTATACACAATAATATTGTGTAATTAAAGGTGGTCGAACACATAATTTTTTTCGGTCATTAAAAATTGGCGAATGTTCAAGAGAATGTGAAAAATTATTTACCTTGGGAGAGAGCCACAAGGGCTAAGAATATCAGAGCTGACTTCATTGTTGCTAAATCCTGATCTGGCTGCTACTGTAATTATGATTTTGTAGCTTGCTGTTTATATACTCAGCTTCCTCGACAATGGATCGATCGTACTAAGCCCATCAGCACGGAAAGAAATACGCGATTAGATATACCCACAAGATAAACATATCGTGTGAAGACTAATCTTATGTCGATTCACGCCATGATCCCTTCAGAACATTATCAATCTATCTATAAATTGCTGCATCAAAGTTTGTCGAAAGATATGCGCAAGACATATCCAAAAATTGAGAGAATGTTGAAGACAATATTTGAAGAAAATTGAGAAACTATTTAGAAGAATATTTAGAGTGAATTTGCATGCAGCGATAAAACAGAGATAGAAAAATTAGTCGAGATTTTAAGTTCCAATATTATGGTCCACATTCATTTTTCTGTCTGTATTACTCAAGTCTAATCATTGATTGATTAATATTTGGGTTCACGGCAAGATATGCGATAAGCCGAAAATATACGGTTTCTCGCGGAATCGCGGAACTTTATCTGCCACGTCTGATTATTTTGCTTCGTTTTCTCGTGATCCGGCATTAATTCCGACAATCGAATTGCGAAATCATGATCTGATTGACCTGATAGACTGCATTTACTGAACGAGATTAGGCCCTTCAATTGTGGACGGATATGTGCGTCGACCGAATTCTCCAAAGATAAGAAATGCTGATAATTCGCATCTCTGATTTATTTTTGTTTTGCTGTCTTTGGATACAAACTGAACCATGATTGTAATATTTAGCGAGGCATATTTCTTTGTTCTGCTGTTATTTATATTGCTCACATTTGTTTTTATGAATATTCTTCCTATATAATCGTTATTCTTTGAAGACTCAACGATTCAGAGGGGACAATGATGCGCAGGGTTATATTAATGGAGAAATTGTCAGAGGCATTTCCCACTTGATGCCGGGAAGTACCTAAAGTGGACTATACGGCACGTGTTAACGGCCAATTCCATTTTGCGGATGGCCCTAGTTGACGGCCACGATAATGTTCGCCAAGATCTAAGCAAGGTATTCGACCTCATAAAATTTGAGAAAAAAACTTGTTTTATTTTTTATTTATTTTATTGAGTGCACTGTGAGAGTGCGAATACTTGTTTTCTATATGACAATCAAAATTTCGGCATCTCAAAATGAACTTTGTCAAAGTGTAGCACCGCTACATTAGTTCAGAGAGGAAATTTTAAAACTTCATCACGCTATATATTTTTAGTTTCACCTCGGAGAGAAAAACGTGTAGGAGATCTTCTTTCTTTTCTCATTTTGAAGTGGCGGTTATTAAGTATTAATAATAATACTCATGCGAAGGGTAGTTTTTTGTACTTTTGTCTCTCCTAAAAGATACATATATATATATATGTCTTTTCTATTCCTTTTTCGATTATCTAGTGGCGATATATAAATAACTACCCCTAGCATGAGTATTATTATAATTATTTAATTATAATAATACTCATTATTATAATTAAATCATCACTTTCGGAATTTGCATTTCCATTTCCTAAATGGCAATTTCAAAATTTTTTTTCACAAATACTGCTACTTTTATAATAAATGCGGATCTATATGAACACGATACAAGATATTTTATGCGATAACTTGTGATCGATTAAAACAAACAAAGGGAAATGGTCATAATAATTTAGCTGAATTCGAGATATTTATTGAATCATCAGTCTGTACAATGCTTATAAATAACATATACAAATCGAGACTGTCGTAGTGTTTCTTTTGCGCGGCATCGCGATCCAGGGTACACGGAGAGAAGAATATGGCAATAATCCCTCGACTCAACATAGCAATGAGTCATATTCCGGTTTTCTGGCGATTTACGCTATACTCAGTTAACTCGATTGCTATGTTGAGTCGAGGGATTATTGCCATATTCTCTTCTCCGTGTATTCATCGGTAGGGCCAGGAACCGTTCTCGAAGCTTAGATAGCGTTTGCGTCGATCCAATCAAGGTACTTAGGTACTCTGGTGTAGACGGTCGGCCAATTGACAGCTCCACAGCCCTTCGACCAAGATACCAGACCTACAAGCTTGCCATTGACGGTCAAAGGACCACCAGAGTCACCCTGGAGATCAGAAATTTTGGTCAGCATCATGATAGCTTTAGGAATTTCATTGAAGTATGAATTGTCATTAATCAAGAGACTCACGTTGCAAGCTCCAGTTTCTTCCGCGGGATCGTGAGCGCAGAGGTGCCCTTCGTAAATGTTGTATCCCAGACCGTCGTAAGTTTTCCTGCAGTAGTTTTGACCAGCAATCAGGATGTTAGCACGCTGAAGTTTTATCGGGGTTGGGCCATCGTCCTATTAAGTCACAAAGTAAAAAGAACAACAATATTAGCAATCTTTATCATCATAGTGAAAAAAAATAATCATCTTCTTACATTTTCAAGAATAAAAAAAATATTGTTTCGTCAGAATCATTTATTATTTTCTCTTTTCACACCAAACCTCGGAATATAGGTATTCAAATATATGGATCAATCAAACAAAAAAATTGTGATAATTTGAATTCAATTTTTAACTAATCTAATTGAAATTAAATGGATATTTAAAAAAATTCAATTTTTCAATAAATACCTTTTTGATTAATTAAAACTCACCCAAAGTCGTCCCCATCCAGAAACTACGGCAACAGAATCAGCAGGTATTTCCTGGTTAGATTCGGGAAGTGGTACGAACTTCAGGGTCTCAGAAATTTCGAATGGCTCATCTACTTTGATAAGAGCAATGTCATGTACCCAAGAGTTGTATGGATCGTAATGCTCGTGGGTGATTATTTTAACAGCGAGGTGAGTGGACTTCGGATCTTTTAAATTCACTGAACCAGCGATGATTTGGATCTCTGATGCACTTTTGCTGTAATAAGTTTTTATGAAATGAGAAACAATACGAAATCAATAATTGATAAATTGTATGACAAACAGTTTTTAACGCATACCCGTCGACACAATGAGCCGCAGTAATAACGTAGTGTTTATTGAGTACCGAGCCTCCGCAAAAGTGGAAGTTGCTACCGCGACGCTGCAGCGATACCTGCAAATGTGCAATTGAAAAAAAAAAACACGTTAGAGACGGAAGTGATTTATTAGGAATTACGTGTTTTCTTGACTTTGCGAATCCAAGCAAATTATGTGGCTTACGAAAATTATAATTTTAAACCGGTACTATATTGGCCTTCTATTTTCAACCGTTTTATAAGCTTCTAATACTAAAAAAAGTCAGTAAAATGCATAATCATCCTTACTGATTTACAAATAAAGTATTTCAATATGCTTACTTGGAACGGAATTTCTCCTGGTTTAGCAGCTTCGCCGTTGACGATTCTTCCACCGAGATTTCTGGCCATAGGTCCCGCTGCAAAACAGAAAATCATCTTACATTGCTAGTGGTTTAAATAATTCCTTTGATTAATTAATTATCATGACAGTAAAATGATCAGAAATAAATGATGTGTATGATTCCACAAATTGTGAGTTCATATGAAATGTATATGAATTATGTAGATAGAAACAAAGTTTATCCACAATAATAGTGTGTAATTAAAGGTAACCGGACCCATAATTTTTTCCGGTTATTAAAAATTGGCGAATGTTTAAGACAATGTGAATAATTATTAACCTTGGGAGAGAGCCACAAGGGCTAAGAATATCAGAGCTGACTTCATTGTTACCAAATCCTGATCTGGCTGCTACTGTCACTATGATTTCGAAGCTGGCTAATTATATACTCACCTCCCTCAAAATTTAATTGATCATACTAATCATATCAGCATAAAAAAGCATACGCGATTAGATATACCCGCAAGATAAACATATTGTCTTGATACTAATCTTATTCCGATGTACACAGTGATTCCTTCAGAACATTATCAATCTGCACTGAGAAAAAAAATCGTTAAAATCAACAAAACGTGCGTTTGCCGGCAACGAAAAGCATATTTTGTCGATTGGACAAAATATTTGGCAATGTTGATCAAAACATCTATTAATAGTATCACCAGCCGCTTCGATCAATTGAATATTTCTTTCGATCAAACAAATTTTCATTTCGCCGCCCGCAAGCGCATGTTTTGTTGGTTCTAACAATTTTTTTTTCTCAGTGTATCTAAAAATTGCTGCATCAAAGTTTATCAACAGATATGCGCAAGAAATGTCCAAAAATTAAGAGAACGTTGAAGATAATATTTGAAGAAAACTGAGAAACTATTTAGAAGAATATTTAGAGCGAATTTGCATGCAGCGATGGAACAGAGTTAAAAAAATTGTCCACGTTCATTTTTTGACCTGCATAACTCAAATTTAATCATTGATTACTATTTGGGTGCACGGCAAGATACGCGGTATCTTCCGGAATAGCACAACTTTATCTATCGCGTCATTTGATTTCATTTTATTTTATCGTGATCCGAAGTTAAATCGGAACAATCGAATCGCAAGATCATGATTTCATTCATCTGATATACTGCATTTCCTTATCCCAAAGCAACGAGATTAGGCGACTGAATTGTGTAAGGATATGTACACACGTCGACCGAATTCTCCAAAGATAAGAGATGCTGATAATTTGCGTCTCTGATTTATTTTTGTCTTGCTCTCTTCGGATACAAACTGAACCATTGTCGTAATGTTTAACGAGGCATATTTTTTTGTTTTTCTTTTATCCATATTGTTGACATTTGTTTTCATAGATATTCTTCCTCTTTAATCGCTATTCGATAAAGACTCGACGATCCAAAGAGGACTTAATGTGCAGAGCTTTATTAATGGAGAAATTGTCATAGGCCTTTTCCACTTGATGTCGGGAAGTTCCTAGAGCGGACTATACGGCACGTTAACGGCCAATTCCATTTTCCGGATGACTTTCGTTGGCGGCCAAGACAACGTTTGCCAAGATCCAACCAAGGTATTCGACCTCATAAGATTCGAGAAAAAAAAAATAAGTTTTTCTTTCACATTGAGTGCACTCTACGAGTGCAAATACCTGTTTTCTATTCCGCGGATATACGGACCTATATGAGTACGTCACGAAATATATCGTGAGTAATAACCTTTGATCGGAAGGTGCACTAAATAGAAAACGCTCATATGGATTTATGCGAATTTACGCTATTTATCATATGATAGTATTTATAAAAAACCTATCTATAAAAAATGACTTTCGTAGAAATATCTTTTGCACAATATGTGATCCAGAAAATTTATTGATGAGGCCAGGAAATATTTTCGAAGCTTCGATGGCGTTTCCGTTGAACCAGTCAAGGTACTTAAAGATTCTAGTGTAGGCGGTCGGGTACGTAGCATTTGCATTTGCATTTGCATTTTTCAAAACAAATTCTGGTAGTATTTGGTAGTATAATAATATATTAGAGTGGCGCAAACAAATTTTTTTTTTTCGACTTGAAGAATGCGACACAAAATATTTTCGGCAATAAAAGGTGATCGATGAACACAAAAAAATTGAAACGATCATACAAATTTAGCTGGATTCGAGATATTTATTCAATTATGATTCTGTACAATATTTATGAATAACATATATACATAAATATAGATTGTCGTAGGAATTTTTTCTGCAGGGTATAGCGATCCAGGGTGTTGATTCCTAGGGCTAGGAAACATTCCCGAAGCTTAGACAGCGTTTTCGTTGATCCAATCAAGATACTTGGGTACTCTGGTGTAGACGGTCGGGTAATGGACATTTGCACAGCCATTGGCCCAGGATACCAGACCTACGAGCTTGCCATCGACGGTCAAAGGACCACCGGAGTCACCCTGGAGATCAGAAATTTTGGTCAGCATCATGATAGCCTTAGGAATTTCATTGAAGTATGAATTGTCATTAATCAAGAGACTCACGTGGCAAGATCCAGTTTCTTCCACGGGATCGTGTGCGCAGAGGTGCCCTTCGTAAATGTCGTATCCCAGACCGTCGTAAGTTTTCCTGCAGTAGTTTTGACCAGCAATTAGGATCTTAGCACGCTGAAGTTTTATCGGGGTTGGGCCATCTTGCTATTGAGTCACAAAGTAAAAAAACAACAATATTAGCAATCTTTATCATCATAGTGAAAAAAAATAATCATCTTCTTACATTTTCAAGAGTAAAAAAAATATTGTTTCGTCAGAATCATTTTTTATTTTCTCTTTTCACACCAAACCTCGGAATATAGGTATTCAAATATATGGATCAATCAAACAAAAAAATTGTGATAATTTAAATTCAATTTTTAACTAATATAATTGAAATTAAATGGATATTAAAAAAAATTCAATTTTTCAATAAATACTTTTTTGATTAATTAAAACTCACCCAAAGTCGTCCCCATCCAGAAACAACGGCAACAGAATCAGCAGGTATTTCCTGGTTAGATTCAGGAAGCGGTGCGAACTTCAGGGTCTCAGAAATTTCGAATGGCTCATCTACTTTGATAAGAGCAATGTCATGGACCCAAGAGTTGTATCGATCGTAGTGCTCGTGGACGATTATTTTAACAGCGAGGTGAGTGGACTTCGGATCTTTCAAATTCACTGAACCAGCGATGATTTGGAGGTCTGATGCACTTTTGCTGTAATGGGTGTTTATGAAACGCGAAACAATACGAAAATAATAATTGATAAATTGTATGACAAACAGTTTTTAATGCATACCCGGCGACACAATGAGCCGCAGTAATAACGTAGTGCTTATTGAATACTGAGCCTCCGCAAAAGTGGAAATTGCTACCGCGACGCTGGAGCGATACCTGCAAATGTGCAATTGAAAAAAAAAACACGTTAGAGACGGAAGTGATTTATTAGGAATTAAGCGTTTTCTTGACTTTGCAAATCCAAGCAAATTATGTGGCTTACGAAAATTATAATTTCAAACCGGCACTATATCGACATTCTATTTTTAGCCGTTTTAAAATCTTTTAATATTGGGAAAAGTCCGTAAAATGCATAATCATCCTTACTGATTTACAAATAAAGTATTTCAATATGCTTACTTGGAACGGAATTTCCCCTGGTTTAGCTGCTTCGCCATTGACGATTCTTCCACCGAGCTTTCTGCTCATAGGTCCCGCTGTAAAACAGAAAATACGTTTGATGCATTTTGTATTGTTTTATTTTTACCCGTTTAAATAATTTATTCAATTATTCCAGTAAAATGCTCGGAAATAATTGTGTGTAGCGTTCTGAAAATTATGGTTTAATATGAATTGTATGTGAATTTTGTAGCTAGATATTAAGTTTATTTCCAATAACAGTATGTAATTGAATATGGTAGAACACATCATTTTTTCCCGTCATCAATAATCGGTGAATGTTTAAAACAATGTTAATAATTATTTACCTAGGGAGAGAGCCACAAGGGCTAGGAATATCAGAGCTGACTTCATTGTTGCTAAATCCTGATTTAGCTGCTACTGTAATTATGATTTTGTAGCTCGCCGTTTATATACTCAGCTTCCTCGAGATTCAATCTGTCGTACTAATCCTATCAGAACGACAAGGAATACATGATTAGATACATCCGCAAGATAAACATATAATCTTAAGACCCCACTGAAAAAAAAATTTAGTCATATCAACATAATCGCACATTCAAATATATATAATTTACCACAAACAAAATACTTTGTCGCTTGTGCAAAATGAAATACAGTACTCACATTAAGAAAAGGAATTGGGAAGATCAAATGAATCTGCGGTTGCAGACGGCGAAAGAAATATTGGGTATTTATTCGGTATTATAGTATTTATAAAAGCTGTCTATAAAAAATGACTTCCGTAGAAATTTCTTTCGCACAATATGCGATCCAGGAAATTTCTCGAACCTCCGCAGAAGTGGATGTTGCTACCGTGACGCTGGAGCGATACCTGCAAATGTGCAATTAAAATAAAAACAAAGGCTTTAATGACGGATGGGATTTATCAGCAATTTAACGGTTTGTCGACTTTCCAAATTCAAGTTGATTATGCGGCTTACTAAAATAATAATTTCAAACAAGTACAATTTCGGTTGTCCATTTCCAGCCGTTCCAAAAGATCTTTATATTGTGAAAAGTCAGTAAAATGCATTATTATTCTCACTAATATAAAACAATTAGTATTCCAGTTGCTTACTTAGTAAGGAATTTCCCTTTCTTTGGCATCTTCACCGTTGATGATTTTTCCACCCAAGCTTTTGAGCATAGATATTTTTTTTTTTTCAGTCATTCAGAATTTGGGATTGTTTGAGACAATTTGAATAATTATTTACCTTGCGAAAGAGCCACAAGGGTTAGAAATAACAGAACTGGTCTTTTTATTCTTAAGTTTTCCACTATCAATCAATTATATTCAAGCTATCAGCAAAATAAGTAGTGCGTGATTAGATAAATCCGCAAGATAAACATATCGTCTGTTACACTAATCTTTTTGAGATTTATTCAGTGATGCAATAAATCATTAATCTCTCAAAAAACTGTTGGATCACAGTTTATCAACATATATGCGCAAGACATGCAAAAAAATTCAGAGAATGTTACAGAAAATATTTACGGAATATTGAATAACTATTCAGAAGAATATTTGGAGTGAATCTTCATGCAGCGATATAAGAAAGCTAAAAAAAATTGTCGAGATTTCACGGCAAGATATATCATGAACCGCCGAAATTTATGTAATCTCACAACTTTATATTCCGTTCTTTTATTAGACTTTACTTTTTCGTTATCTCGGGTAAAGCCCGGCAATCGATTTGCAAAATCATGATCTGATTCGTCTGGTATCCGGCATTAATTAAGCTCAAAGTTACAATTTTGCGCAATTGTCTACAGATATTATCTGCTTCTATTTATATTGCTTATGTTTGTTTCTATAAATACTCTTTCTCTGTAATCGTTTTTCGATGAAGATTCAACGATCCAGAGTGAACTATGATTCACAAAGGTACATTGATGGAGAAATTGTCAGAGGCCTTCCTTTTTTTCGTTAACGGCCAATTCCATTTTCCGGATGGTTTTAGCCGGCGGCCAGAATAACGTTGGCCAAGATCCAAGCAAGGTATTTGGGCACCTATAGACTATCGAGAAAGCCGGCTCAGTCATGATGCTTTCGCAGCTTTGCCATAAGCTTACCAGAGCGGATCCACGAATTTGCAATCATTTTGATTATCTTACACATATTTAGATTTAAATACCCCGAAACATTATAAACATCATTATAAATCATATTCTGATACTTATTTTTAGGACAGAAAAATCCAAAAACCTGTGACACATGATTTTCCATGTTTTTATCTTGACATTTTTTGTTATAGATTTTGTAAAACGGCAGTTTCACAATCGGCGGAAAATTTGTAATTTGATACATTTGTAAAAATTGGTAAAAGTAAAAAAAAACCTGAAAAAACCTATTTAAAAAATCAATAGCCTTTTTCAGTAGAACCTTCCTTTTTTTTTTGAGAAAATGTTAAAAAAACCTTGTTAGATTTCTTAACCTTGTTAGACAATACATCGTTGTATTTTTACTTAGAGCCGAAAAATTTCATAAGAAGTTCAACAAAGGGGATAATTTTACGATTTGTTGTTTTTTTTCGCACGACTCATCAAGATTTTAGAAATAATACTTACATATCTGTAAGCAGCAGAAATTTTTTGATAAACTAAGAACTCAATACCACATTGAAGTCGAAAAAATAATTCATGTTATTTCCAGAAGTTCATTTCACCATTTTTAGTTCATTCCAAATGATAATGCAGCTATAACTATGATATGCATAGTTCGCTAACTTCTTATTAGCCAATTACATAATTATATTTCGAGCCTTCTGAACTAAGTTGGTTAACCAAATTCACTTAGCTTAATCTCAACAGTTATTAATCAGTGTAGTGACAACAGCTAAAGCATATCATTTTTTAAATTCAATTCGCAGTCACTTCTCTTGATTGCCAACTCTACTTCGGTCTTCTTCTCCTCTTTACAGCTCAGCTTTAGTCCCTTTGTGATTTCGGTGGAACTTGTTTCGAAGGAATGCATACAAAAGACAGAGAGAGAGAGAGAGGCGCTGGCTGAAAGAGAAAGCCCATACGGTTTCAAACAATTTTCCTGAGCTCGCTCTGTGTGACGAACAAATATATAATATATTCTCATCAAAGTAAACCCACTAACGTTACCTCGCCTTTATCAAACTTTACCGATTTCTCCGTAAAACCAACACAGCACAGTTCGCCTAGAAAGACGCTATAAATTGTAATTTACTCGGTGATTCTTGCGACGAACTGCTTGAGATATTCAATTATTCAAATGATATTCCGTCGAGCTGCAAGTGGCGAGACGAAAGAAGAAAAGAATATTAAGCGAAGGATGAACATCGCTATACATACATATATATAAAACAACAGGATAGATGAAAATGATGTTGCATGAACCAATGAATCCGTTCTCAATAATGTCATCCCAAATCTAGATGTTTTAAATCGAAAGGTCGAAGACCTGCAAGGCCTCAGAGCATCACTCTTGGTATTATTATTAACTGGAATTTATTACAACTTTTATTAGCGTCGTGGGCTCTTCTCTATAACGTTCCAGAGCTTTAAATAGAAGCCACGTGTGCATCCTGTGGAATTTGATGAATTTAAAACGTCGAGCAACGGAGAAGGAGAGAGATACTGGAATCGATCGGAAAGCTGGAGAGCGCAGGCGAAGAACTGGGAACCACTGCATGGCCTGGTCCAGGCCAGGACTCACCTGCGGAGGGCGAATCCCCTTTTCCTCCTGCCACTGGTGCGACCTCTCCGCCCAGCAACTCCTGCGAAGGACTTCCAAGCATGTTCACCCCGTCGATACAACCTTCTTGCACCCTCCAATTCGCCGATAACCTTTGCTGTTAGAAAATATTGGAAGTGTCTATGCATAAACTCGTCATCGAAATTTAATAAACAATTGTGGTATAAATATTCATGTACTTTTCGAGGAAAATAAAAAAACAATATCGAAATTCAGATACTTCTACTGTATTGAAGTAAATTATTGACGTGATGTACCATACATACATTTTACATTACACTTTTATATTAAATTTCATATACTAGTTTGTGAATAAAAACTTCCAATAAAAGTACAATAAATTTCAAGTAGATTTTTTTTTACAGCGTTTGATCAGATAACACAGCACAATATTTAATAGTCACAATTGCAGTATATTGTCAAGAAAGTTCGCGTGTTGAAAAAAATTGGAATGCAGCTTTATTTGATCTTCTGACAGGAGTTAATAAATAGAAATTCTTACTCAGTTCCTCAAGGAATCTTTACCATCTTATTTTATATAGTTACACCATTTAAATTGCTTAATCATAACGATGTCGCAAGAATAGGGTCCGATTATTTAAGATTTTTTTTTAGAAACCTTTAATAATGGAGAAAGAGAACGAAATTTCATAGATATGAACAGAAATTTTCTAGACTAATAGGGAGCAACATGAAGGAGGGGATGCATTGGTAAATAAATTAAGTACCACTTGGATTTTTAATTTATTTTCATAATATTTTATTGGAAATAATTTTTTTAAATGCGTTCAAAATTTTGGATGTCTTTCGATGAGCACTTACATATGACAGTCACTATGAACCTTTCGTTACAAGCTTATGTTGGGATAAAGGCACGACATATATTCAGTACGTGTCAAGTAGTTAGAGAAGATTAGCAGAAAAGTAGAAGTTGGTCAGAAGCGTCGATTCGTTTAGACGATAAGACTAATCGATAGATTATAATTCGTGACGCGGAATTTCTGACGCAGTACTCGTCTCCCTTCAACCTTTCCACGTGTTATCACGGCATGTATTCGGTAAGCGCTGTATAAATCGTACGCTCTATTTACTCGGCTTCGATCGAGTAGTTTCAAGTAGCGTCGCTGCACCCACTTGATAAGTTAATGCGTTTCCTACTTCATTACACATGCGTTATTTTTATTTTATTTTTACGGTAAAGACTTATTTACTCCGTGAAGATATATTTTTCCTTCTAAATCATAGCGAAACTTAATCGAAATTTGAAATCCATTAAAAAACAATTTTTTTAATGGATGGATATCCGTTTTATTTGCAAAGAAATATCGATAATGTCTGGATAAATGGATCAACGAGCTAAAAAAAAATTCAAAAGAAGGATGCGCACTCTATAAAAATTAATTAATCATCAATTACAATACAATTATCCATTAAGTATTTGTATAAGTGACCGGTCCTGATAATACGTTACTATCATCATAATTATCACATATGATATGAAACTAATTGATGACTATAGCTGCAATTACGCGTAACAAATTTGAAGAATTGTATAAGCTCTTTCAACGATAACTGCAGTTCTATTCCATTGAGTTCAGTGAGCACATGACGACATATTGAGTGAATAGAACAATAAATCGGTGTACCTCGGTTGACAATACCGTCAGGTATACCACATAACATTGCGGATGGAACGGAGTCGGTGATATATCGAAGTCGCCTTTATTCTCGCCTCTGCAGTTCGTAAGTCGATGCTCTCGGCTATGCACTCCATCTGACCACTCTCACCGGACTCTACCGCCATTCGGAGCGTCCATAATAGATAAAACCGATTCCTTTGCCTCAGACGAGAGAAGTAGTCCTCTCAGTCTCAGTACTTTCCCATTTTTCGAACATCTTTCTCTCCGGGTCGGCGATTCTATACTATAAATCGAAACCGCTCACGCTGGCAGTATAAGCATACACCGAAAAAAAGAATTGGTAATACCAACCGAATCGGCGGTTACGGTCGGCGAAATAAATAATTGGTTGACTGCAAAAAATGTTCGTTCTCACCAACCAAATATTTTTTTCGAAAGCATAGCGAAAAAAATCTTTGGTTCATTGGAAGGAATATTCTTTCCAATCAACCAAATATTTTTTTCGAAAGCATAGCGAAATAAATCTTTGGTTCATTGAAAGGAATATTCCTCCAATCAACGAAATATTTTTTCCGCCACCCGTAACCGCAGATTCGATTGGTATTACCAATTTTTTTTTCGGTGAAGGGCTGGAATTCCGTCCAAATGTGAGGGAAAAAATTATCGAAGATTTTCATTAGTTTGCGAACCTAAGAAATTTAACCGAATTATAATTTTTTTTTTTTCACTTTCTTCAAGTTCGTAAGATGTATCAGATTTTCGATAACAGAAAATGAAATATACACGAAGAACATATATCTGCAACTTTCCTTATTTTCATAATTGGAAAAAATACATATATTTGCTTGCTGATTCTTCCAAACTTTTTCTTGATTTTTCGCGATTAATAGTCTTTTTTTTTAAACGTCAAATAACATATTGATTGTATTTATCTGACTAAAAAAAAAATGTAGGGACTGAAATACTATAGGGCTGAAAAGTTAATAGTTGCTGTTTGATATAGAAGCCTTTCACGATTTCTCCAAGTGTAGCCATTTAGAAGAAATTGTATTCCGCTCACTCACGCAGTGAACCCTCTGTTATCGCCCACTTCTCGTCGAGTACACATCCTCACCAGAGGTGAAAACTTCTCAGGGTATTGCGCGGAAAGTTTCTTTGAAGCCGCGGCAGAATCGAGAAGCGCTTCTGTATACGAGCGATGCGAAATCTCACTTAATCACATCAAGTTCAGTGAATTCATTTACATCCACGTTTTGCAACTTACTTCCTTATTTATTTATTATTATTTATTCTTGACGGTTGTCGGGACAGCGGATCACAATTTATAATAATGGTGTATGATTTAAAATAACAAAATAATTTGCTAAAATCCATGCGATCATGAAAAAAAATACTATTCTTTGAAGCCGCTGCAGAATCGAGAAATGCATTCTGTATACGAGCGATGCGAAATCTCATGTAATCACATCACGTTCAGTGAATTCATTTACACCCACGTTTTGCAACTTACTTCCTCATTTATTTTCTTATTCTTATATATTATTACTCTTATAATGGTGTATGCGTTAATAGTAACAAAACAATTTTCTAAAATACAAGGGAACATGAAAAAAAAAATTGTAGTATTCCGAGTTCTTTTACGTGATCGTTACGTGATAAATTTAACGAAATAAAAGTGACGAATCGGTGTTAAAAAAAGAAGATTAACCCGGAAATTAATTTAACGAAATACAAGTGACGAATCGGTGTTAAAAAAAGAAAATTAACGAGGAAGTAAATTTAACGAAATAAAAGTGACGAATCGGTGTTAAAAAAAGAAAATTAAGAAGGAAATAAATTCAACGAAATAAAAGTAACGAATCGGTGTTAAAGAAAGAAAATTAACACGGAAATAAATTGAACGAAACCGCTCGTGTTAATTTTACACCGTGAAAAGTGTTACTATTAATACTATAATGAACCAAGAAAATTGCACACCAGCAGCGTTTGACACCGTGGATTTTTAACAGTGTATGTGTCTGGCGATCACCTGAAACTTTGCACTTTATATTCACGATCGTTCGACGAACCTTTCGGGCAGGATTCGAATCAGGGTATGAGAGCACCGAATGCGATGCAGATCACGAAAAGCATTCGCAGAGAGAATCGGCATCTGCATCTGCAACATGAACTCTCCATAACTGTGCCGTTCACGAGTTTAGACTATGAGAATCGTTATGTTATTTCCCTCGACTTCTGCAGTTTCCTCGGTTTCTCGTTTCTACCTCGAACAATTCTACATTGATTTCCCTAAAAATAGCGTAATTGCTCCGCCAATGTTATTGTCCCGTAAACGTTTTTTTGTAGAGTGACGCGGGTGGGGATTAAAATAGCGAATGACCAAAATAGTGAATGATTAAAATAGCGAATTTCGAAATAAGGAACATCTGAATCTAGAATGGTCACCATTATAAAATTCGTTATTTCAGCCATTCGCTATATTTTGACCATTCGCTATTTTCACCTCCATATCATTAAAATGCATTCAAAATAGCGGATGATAAAAATGGTGAAAGGCTGGAAAACTGAATTTCATAATTATGGACAATCTACATTTAGACGTTCCTCATTTTTAAATTTGATCTTTTAGTCATTCGCTATGTTGGTCATTTGCTATTTCGACCTCCACCCAATGTATTCATTTTTTAAAAGAATTTATTGTTGCACAGAAACCTGTTGTTTTTTACCTTCAAATAGGTATTCGGTAGTCTTCCGTGTTGAAAATTTCTGGCAGGTTTCAACTATGCAAGGATTTTTATGAAAATCTTAACAAACCGTAATGATGATACAATAAATAAAAGATTTTTTTTTGTGTATTCCCGAATTGTTTTTCGCTTTTACTAAATTTTTTTCCAATCATCTAACTGCAGAAAAATGATTTTCATCTGGTCTTTGACGTTTATTAAACGCAGGAAAATACTTACACATTATTCCGTAGGGGGACAATTAAAACAACAGTGGTCGATATTGTGTGACAAAAAGCCTCTTTTAGTGGGCGGTATTGTTCTTCTCTCGCGCGTTTCCTCCGCGACAAGGGAAGATCTGTATGGATTAATGTTCTCGACGGAGAAGGGTATACGAGTCGCCCAGGATTCATTTAACTAAATCTTCTGACAAACACGGGGGCGAGCTTTGGAGCAAGAAAGAAGAAAGCGAGAAGTAAGAAGACGAAGAGAACTGTTCAAATAATTCGTCCCTCGGGTAGTTCCGACAGATTATATTCTTAACCCACTTTTCTTTGGGAATAAGATTCGAGCTTAGCGATTAATCAACGATAATTGGATGGGAAAGACAAAAAATGGTTATTATTTCAAGAATGTCATCAAAGTCACTGGAAACTTAATAAAGACGTGCCTGAAAAAGATACTTCACGAAATCATCTGTTAAATAGATCCAGCAGCTCATGAATATTTTTTACTTGCGACTTTATATTCTGTTATTCATTTAAAAAATATTCGAGGAGAACAAACGGATTCAAATTACATTAAAATTACATTAAAATAGCCTGTAATTCAAAATGACTAGACATCGTATCATCACGTACTAGAAAAACTAACTCATAAGAAATTTTCGTTTGTATTCGGTACTTTATATTCCCAACCCACGTTTTTTTTTTTTTTTTTTCAAAGAGGGAGATTTTTGTCTCTCTTCAAACATTATTGGATGCAACCGAAATGATTATAATTATTTTGGAATTGCTCCCTGATCAAATTCATTCGAAGATCGAAAGGACGAAGGACATTTTTTTCTAGTCCTGACCCGTCGACCTACGCTTGTTTTTGTGGCCTGCAACCCTCAGAAAGATGAATCATAGAGTTGAAAAAAAAAGCGGGGCGTGCCGGATTATATACGATTACGGAGTCTACGAGAAAAGCCGAACAGAAAAGGGGAAAACTCCGATGAGTAAGCATAGGCAAAAAAAAAAGGCAAAATAGTGTATAGAATCGTGGTTGAGATTTTTCTTTCCAAGTGATAACGACGCGATATCAAAAACCACGAGAAGCGAAAAATCATGTCGCGAGTGTTTGTTCGCGAATTTATTATTCCCAAGTGATCCCGAGTTTTCTTTACGACTAGAACGTTTCACTTTCTTTCTTTTTCTTCTTCTTCTTCTTCTTGTCCTTTCCCAAGGCCCTTAAGGGCACGTAGTAGGCTTTTGGCAAGATACATGCCATCTCACAAACGTTTTCACATTAAGGCACGGAAATATCTGCAGTCTCACTGCACACACCACAACTGAGATCACTGCTTTTCGTGGCTCTAGAGATTTCAAATATCCGAATGGAAATTTCGCCAACGTGGTTGAATTCTCTTGCAGCCATGGAAGACAG
The DNA here is from genome assembly GCA_949699805.1 of Tromatobia lineatoria. NCBI lineage: Eukaryota > Metazoa > Arthropoda > Insecta > Hymenoptera > Ichneumonidae > Tromatobia > Tromatobia lineatoria. The sequence goes on from OX453045.1 coordinate 1,459,860, forward strand.
TTATTCAATAGAAACGTATTCGGAATATATGAATGACTGAATCGTTATGCATTTCTCGAGTCTACTATTTAATTGAATAGTTTTTATGAAAGCTTTAATTTTATTTATTTATTTATGAAGTTATTATTTATTATTTAGCGTGCCAATACACAATCGAATAGTGAGCTGATATAATAATAGCTTATGATCATAAAATCATATCAAACATTATTCATCATTTTTCATTCTAATTGTATTTTTAATTCGAAACCAAGTTTCAATTCGTCGACGTACAGAGAGGTAACAATTTTTTAAGCAATTGGGACAAATTCGATTTCTCTTATTCTTTCAAGAAGTCTCGATGTAAATTGATTTTCTAACGAGATACTCGATTCTTCATCCCTTTGTTGGCGGTGTAAGTACAAGGTCGAGATAGTTAGGATATTGGAAGCGAATCGCGGAAATGCATCGTTAGAGAGCTGAAACTTCCTTCCTGTCTCTAGGAATTCGGAGATCCTGACAACTGAGGAACTTGTGGCTGGTTATTATATCGGGAATGGGATAAACTTTCGTAGGAATGAATTGATCGATAATATCTTGAGCAGGGTTTAATGTTGATGTAATTTTCTACAGTCGTGCGTAGTGAAGGTACTTAAAACTGATTAATCTCAATGTAATTATCTACAGTCGTGCGTAGTAAGGGTACTTAAAGTTGATTAATCTCAATGTAAACTACAAAAGACTAAATGTAATTCAGCGTAGCTTATCTGGATACCGCCATAATAGACGTGGATGAGTGGATCTTCATGCAGAGCTTCGAGCATCTCATTAATTTGAACTCTATTATTCTATCCATGACATAAATGAATTAACGTCAATTCCTCCAAATATTACAATTTTTAGAAGCGATAATTTACAAATCTAAGAAAATATTTTCCCATAAAAAAATATTCAAGAACGCCGAATATCAATGTAATCAAGAAATTTATTATTTTTTCAGTCACCTATTACTTATTTTTTTCTGTGTATGGTTTTTTAAAAAGTTTAAATAAGAAATAATTTTTCTTGTTCCTATGAAATATTGATCCATTTTATTATTCGTGTGCCACGATATGAAAAAAATATTAATATAAAATTATTTATGAACTGAATAAAATGTCAATATAAGTTCGAAGCAATAGGATAATTGCAACTTCGTTGTCACTTCAATATAGGAATATGTGCGAATCATCATACGAACAATTGAGTTGTTGTCTATTGAAATCATTCGCAATTAGTACTCATTTGATTGTCTGATAATAATATACGTTGCAGATGAAATGCCCAATTAGATTTTATCCCAATTAATTTGCCTTCTCGGTGAATCGTTGAGCCTACAAGAATTCTCTGAATGAAGATACGATGCCCCATGTATAAAATATATGACATTGTTGAATGTAGACATTGCAGGTAGTGAGACGGGGTCGTCGGTGTTAATCCCCTCGGGAGGACTCGTGAAACATGGAATCGCCTGCGCCATAGAAACTCGAAGGATTATCCAACTCGGCTATTCGGTGAGGAAGACGCTCTTCAGCTCGTGGTATGAAGAACTTCAACTCTGCGGGCATTCGTCTGTGGACTGCTCAAGTGGAGAATCGCCTGGTGCTTGAACCTCTGACTTTTGAGGTCTCTGGTGACTACGCCGTCGCTGCCACTCACCTTGATGTATACAGAAGAGAGGCTATGCAACACGAACGCTGGAATAGCGAGGTCATTTGTGTAGTCGTGCTTGTGCAACAAACAGCGCCACTTCTCGTTAGGTCAATTGGAGACCAAATCCTCCATCCATCTACTTTTCCTCTACGAGATCGCTGTAGGTGATTTCTGCCGTGAGAAGAGGACCGTCGTCTCTGACGATAAAAGTTGGCGCCGTCAACGTTGGTAAACCGAAGCCAAGGAGAGGGCTAAAGTTTCGCAGCATCCTCAGGACTGCGCCGAAGCTCTTCGGGTTTGGAGGAAATACCGACCGAAAAGCTACCGGCGAGTTACCGACCGAAGCAAAAGTTTCCGCCGAGGAGAGGAGAGAAATTTTCCCTCTTAACGACCGACAGCCAAGAGTGATATATCGAGTATATCACTTTCTGAAAGGTTTCTCTTAAGGGAAGCCAATTTAGCGAGTGCGACAGAGATAGCGAGTAACTTTTGGTGCAAAGATTGAAAATTTGTTCATTTTTAAGGAGTGAAAATCTTATATTCTGAGAATTAGAAGAAATGATTTAGTCTGGTTGATCTAGAAATGATTGGTGGTTTTGGAAGGACTTGTTCAGTTTCATGTTACCGACTGAGGAGGTTTTGCCTCTCGTTAAGTTACCTTCTGGTCTTTTTCGGCTAAGCTTTTTTTCCAGAGAGGCCGCTCTACTCATGTGAAATAACGTTGCACAATATTTTTCTCGGTAGAATGTCTTTTCTGTAAAACGTTTAGGTTGCAGATCCATAAATGTGCAAGCTAGCAGCGTTATTCTCTCCTCATGTAGTAACGCGACCAGCGCGGTATCTATACTGGTTGCTACGGTATTATCTGCTGCGTGTGCTGACGTAAGGAATATGTTCACGATCAGAGCTGATGCATGTATATGTATATATCTATGGCATTATGCTCGAATCGCATGTAAATGTATTCACATGGGTCGTATATTCCGCACCATAAATCTGTGGGATAAAGACTGCATTAAGGCCATGGTACGAGATATTTTGCTTAAAGAGTCGAGGAGGATTTGGAATTTCTCTCATATAATATTTGCGTTAAAAAAATGGGTATTTTCATGTTTTCTGGCAAGTTATTCGCCAACAGTGTTTCAGAATGGCGCTAAAAAATTCAAATTTCATAAAATTTTCTTATTTGATTCAATTTTCTAACCAATTACGAAAAATGCTAAGTTTTTTCCAGTCGCGAAGTCAAAATTTATAAAGAAGGAACGTCTAAATGTAGAATGGCCATAATTATGGAATTCGCTTTTTCAGCCATTGGCCATTTCTATCATTCGCTATTTTGATTGCATTTTAATAAGATGGAGGTCAAAATAGTGAATGGCTGAAATAGCGAATTCCATAATGATGACCATTCTAGATTCAGACGTTCTTAATTTCGAAATTCGCAATTTTAACCGTTCACTATTTTGCCCATTCACTATTTCGACCCCCGACCGTAAAATCAGTTTTTTCACGTTTGGAATTGTGAGATTTTTGTGGATTCCAACCGTTTTATACGTACGATTCACATTCTGATTGAACCTGATATCGAGCAAACGGATTCTGCCGAGGACCTTACAGAAGCAAATTGGCTAGGGTCGGCCCTTGATCAGGGTGAGTTAGAAATCCTACCCTACCTTGAGTTGGAGTACAGTACACGACAATAGAATTTGCGTACGTCGTGGTTCATGGAACGTTGAAACCTCAATTCTGTCCATTCGCGATGCAACAACCAACACGATGTTCCTTTTCATTCGAGAACGAAGGGAATTTGAAGTGGATGGATATGTTGGTCCTACATTCACTGATGGAACTGAACTCAGGACCTGAACTGTGTCCTCCGTATTGTAGACATTTTTTGTGTCTCCATTTCGATGACAGTCGTTGGTATGATCGATAGAGCCAAAGACAGACCATCGATATCGTTGTCTTGCCATACTTTTTCTTTATCTTTTATCCGTGCACTCTGAGTACAGTAAAGGCATCAGGAAGAGCAAAGAGACGAAGGCCCCAAGGCGAAGTCTGATCTATACCCTTATACCTTTCTATTGTTCTCTTTCTCAGTCTTTTTATCAAACATTTCTCCTCCGTGCCAGAATTTTTCGCAGCATATACAGAGTATGTGTAGTGGATATTTTTTTTTTGGGGGTTGGAGCAAGAGTACCTAGAGAATATAGAAGAAATAACTATATAGAAGTAGAACACTAATCTAGAAAAAGTCACAATAAGCATCTCGTCGACGTTTTCTTCAGGAAATATCCCAAGTTTGGCTCGAGCCTCTCAACGAATCTACGTCCTCGTTCCTACGAGACACAGGACGAACATCTTTTTTCCTCGGTGACGAAGTAAATTAAATTACACCGTCGTGACATAAGAACATGGCCATGCGACGAGGAATTTCTAATTTTTAATTTTAACCGTCTGCTCACATTTTCTTCTCTGTTTCAACCTTCGCTGACAACAATTTATAGTTGTTTTATTTAATTGCACCGATGTTCTTATCATTACAGTTATCGCTACGTATGGATGTGTATTTAATTCATTTTCAATTTTCTTAAGTAACAATAGCATTAACGAATTTTTTCTTATTTATAAATGTCCTGCGAGAAAGGAAAACACAAGATGCAGTAAAAGCTAGTCGTCACCATGCCACATACTTTATCTCGCAGCCCTACAACAACTCCCTCCGTGTCTTATTAATATTTGAAAAAACCACTTCACTGATCTATTCGCCTTCTCGTTATAGAGCCTATATAATACACGTGTGTTCGTCTGTGGCTGGCGTAGTAGTGGTCTCCTGGGAATCTGCGGTATAATAACGTTGACACAGCCTCTGCCGAAGCGCAGTGCACTAAATAGGCTTTGCCCATCTCTTCTTCGCGTGTGCCAGGCGGTTATATAGCAACCTCTCGGAGTTTTACCCTCTCGCGTGTTCCGGGCTCGGTCTTCTGACTATCTACCTTCGTCTCCACGGTTCTACTTCACTGCGATACGTTGGTTCCTCAGTAGAGCCGAGAAAACACGCCTCGTCCCAGAGCTTTCATCCCCTATTGCGAGGGTGCTACTCTCCTTTTCCCTCAAACCATGGCAAACCTCGATATTTGACGTACGCCGAATTTTCCAAGCAACCTGAGTGATTTAGCTATGGCGGAGTGTACTTACACTCCTGCGGGAACCCCTTAATACAAAGTTGTCCTTTAAGATCAATCTTACGCTTGAGACAATGGTGGACGACACGAAGGCTTTTCGAAACACACTGCTATGATGAAAGTCTTTCGTCTCGCAACCCTTTGTCTGAACAACGTACCATGTAATTTCTCGAACGCGAGTGTCACTTTTCTGAGAGTGGAACTGAAATTGGTGCTGCCAAGAGGCTAGATTTTGCATGAGGACACATTAATGGAAGACACGAGACACCGTGGCGGCTCTTCGACTCTTCAATTTACAGCCATTTGTCTAATTGGTTCGTGAAAAATATGCCACCCTTTTAATGCACTCGTGATATGAAGAGCTAAGAGTACTTGGGATTTTTGCCTTTTTTCGAGAAATGGCATTTTGTGAATGATGAGGTGATCAGTGGTCTCTTAGTTTTTTGTATCTCCAATGATACTTTTGATTACAGAGGAAAGTAATTTGTAGGTCGGTAATCAACTGGGACATCAAAAGGTATTCAGATGTCGGGATTGATCCCTCTTATTTTACGATTCTCCTGCTTACTTTGATCGCTGCAAGGTGTTTGATTAAAAATTGTATACAGCAAGTAAAACTCAATATTTTCCAGCGTAAGTTGTACGAAATAAAATTTTAGGGCATTCACTAAGAGTATAAATTTGTCAGTATGTGGATCAATTTAATGTTCGTTAATAATTAATTCAAGTAGCTTTCTAATCAATATGTTCAACATCTTCAAAATGACCAGTATTTTTTTGTTTTTAGAGTGAACACTGTTAAAAAAGACTGGAAGCTTTTATGCAGAAAATCGTAAATCAAATTTAATTAATCACAATCGTGATATAAAATTTATGTAAAGTTGTAGTAAAATTATTGAAATTACTGTACCATACTTGAATTATACATCTGACTTGTATAGAAAATTTATTATACCAGTTTATCCATAAAAACTTCGTGTACCGATCAATTAAATTTCAAGTAGATTTTTTTAACAGTTAGGGAAAGAATGAAAATAATCAAACGGGTTCGAATTCAGCGTGTGATGAATTTCACACGCTCAGTGAGTTTTTGATAATCCTCTAACATTTTGAATGTAACGGGATCAAAGCGATAGAAACGAAAAAAAGCCTTCTCCCTGTAATTATTCCAATAATGTCGTTGTCAATGACATCACGAGCTGCAAAACCGTTTTGGCGTACATACATGGCACAAAATGTCCGATGATTGGCTCGTAACGGGTGGTCAGTAGGGGATGAAAAACGCAGAAGCGACCAAGAGGGCTGATTGCTTTCGGCGATCGGGCAGCTGCGTCACACACGAATAGGGCGACTGTGAAAAAGCTGCTGGAGTGTGGAATTTGTCAAACGTTACTTTAATGCTCCAACCCCTGTTTTTACCTCCTGTTTTTCTCATAATATTTTTTTATTTGTGACTTGCCGCATTTTTTCCACGGTAAAAAAAAATTATATTCCCAACAATTTTTCCTTCACGAACATGAAGAATTTTCATTTTTCGAGTTCACTTTATTTTGTTAATATCACTGCAGAATTTAAATATATTTTGTTTTGAAAAAAATTTGTAGCAGTTCATCAGTGAATTTCATGAAATTCACTCTATGTGGTCATTCAGTGAATCTATGTGAATAATCAGGATGTTTTTCGTTTTATTTTTTGTAGTGTTCACCTTCATTACCAGAATTAGTGAAGTTTATCAATTAATATTGTAATATCAATCAAACGTTACTTTAATGCTCGAACCCTTGTTTTTACCTCCTGTTTTTCTCACAATATTTTTTTATTTGTGACTTGCCACATTTTTTCCACGGCAAAAAAATTATGTTCCCAACAATTTTTCCTTCACGAACATGAAGAATTTTCTTTTTTCGAGTTCACTTTATTTTGATAATATCACTGCAGAATTTAAATATATTTTGTTTTGAAAAAAATATGTAGCAGTTTATCAGTAAATTTCATGAAATTCTCTCTAAGCGGCCATTAAGTGAATCCATGTGGATAATCAGGATTTTTTTCGTTTTATTTTTTTTTACTGTAAACCTTCTCTACCAGAATGAGTGAAGTTTATCAATTAATTAATATTTATGAATGTCATCTATGAATTATGTACAAGGGTTGGCTAACCAACGAGGAAAGGATCAGGGAGGGCACCAAACCAAGTTTCTCTAAGTTTTCGCCACGAGAAATTACCAACGTAGATGGTTCTAATGGTCAGCTAGGAAGTTGGCTCGCGGGCTGAACTCCTTGTTGACCAGTGTACGTGACTCACAATGTTACGTCCGCTCCAAAATGCTGTACTCGAGACAGTTGCGGGCTCTGGAACTATTACAAATTCTAATGCGATCTGTATAACCGAGGAAAAGGTTCTCTGCTCAGCACCAATCGACTTTCTCCCAATTCCAATATTCTCGAGTAGATGCTTCCCCTGATAAGAATTTCATGAGCCACTGTAGAGAAGTAAAATCAGAATATGAACTTTTGCGTGGGAAGCGTTACACTTCATTATCGAAAGACGGAGAAGCTTTTGCGAATTCTATTTTTCATGAGCCACTGTAGAAAAGTCGAATTGTAAAACAAAATCTCGCCTGAGAAGTGTTACACTTTATTTAAAATAAAAGATCCTTTTTCGAAGTCTGTTTTTCATTAGCCATTGTAGAGAAGTAAAATCGGAAAATGAATTTTCGCGTGGGAAGCGTTACATTAAATTATCGAAAACCAGAGAAGCTTTTTCGAAGTCTATTTTACATGAGCCACTGTAGAGAAGTCAAATCGTAAAACAAAATCTCGCCTGGAAAGCGAGACATTACACTTTATTTAAAAAAAATAATACTTTTTCGCAGTCTATTTTTTATGAGCCACTGTAGAGAAATCAAATCGTAAAAAAAATTTTCACCTAGAAAGCGTTACACTTTAATTTAAACAAAAATGCTCTTTCGAAATCCGTTTTTTATCAGTCACTGTAAAAAAGTAAAATTGGAAAAGGAAATTTTGCCTGTCAAGCGTTAAATGACATTTTCAAAAAGAAAATATTCCCTTTCAAAGTCTGCTTCTCACGAGCCACCGCGAGGAAGTAAAATTGGAAAGCAAAATTTCATATTGCAAGTGTCACTCTATATTACGAATACAAAAAAAAAACTTGCTACTTCTGTTTACTAAGCCACTGTAGAGAAGTAAAATCGTAAAACAAAATCTTGCGTGGCAAGCGATATTATATATTATCGACGAAAAGATCCTTTTTCGAAGTCTGTTGTTCATGAGTCAGACGTAAGATCAGTAAAGGAGTAAAATCAGAAACCGAAATCTCGTGCGGCTAGTGTTACAGCATATTATCGAAAAAAGCTGTGTCTTAATGTCGTATACTGCTCGGGAATAAGATAAAATAACGTTCGGTGGTGTAGAGTATAAAATTTTACGAGACGCTCTTCGAACCCCGGGGAGAATGTGCAGAATACTCGCTGGAAAACCACAACGACTTACACGGCCCCGAAAGTTTTCCCTTCGCGCGTCTGAGAGTCTCAGTCGTCGTCATCTCGGTCTTCCGTGTTTTCCCCCCAACACCTGTAAATCATGCTAGTCGCTGGCAGGGACAGCCACTTTTCAGAAGTGTCTCTACATCAAGTCCCCGCGGCACAGCCGACGACGTTGACAGCGCTACACTACATCTCTCCTACTTCGCGACTCTCGCAGCTTTCACCGCATATACTTCTCGCGGATTTCACCATTGCGTGGAAAACCCATAGCGTGTTTTCCCGCAGGGAGATGCAACCTACCCGAGATTGTATTTCGTTTCGAAACTGCACATCGCAATGCATTAGATTGCTGCATTTGATTACAATACAATTTCAAAAAGAACGACGTTCGCCTTATCCTTTTTTTATTTATTTCCTTTTCCGTTTTGGTTCACGTTTGTACTCTAATTTACATTATGATCTTCAGGGTGTAAAAGAACGTTATCACGGTAGTCATCAGACTCCAAACAATAGCTTACTGCTTTGCACTCTAGCGACGCATTTCACTGACTGTGTATAAACTCGAGTGCGAGCGAAGGGTAAAAACGCGCGACATTCACAGTTAAGGGAGGGATTGAGAGAAATGGATTCGTCAAGTGCAGTTTTCGAGGACCGTTGCACAGAAGTTGTTGTCTCGTCGGGAAAGCAAGTTTTCCGCGATGCACTTTATTTTGCGAAAAATGAGCGAAATCATTTTATCAAAAAATCTTGATCTCCTAAACTCGGTAGATTTCTTTTTACTAATTAATTTCTCTAATATTATTTACAAACTAAAATTTACTTATCCAACTTATATCATTTATGGGGTGCAAGGGGTTAATAAACATTTCAAATTCTTTTACGGTGCGCATGTTATTTTTACATGGAATGTTCCACATATTTTTATTAATTGCCGTATTCTCTGTACTATATTTTTATTATTTTTCTCATGTTCTTTTTTCTCGTTGTAACCATTCTCCGGCTTTTGCTATTTTCTTATATATCTTTTATTATCTCCCATCATTATATTATTTTTGTTAAGGATCTTGCCTCGTTCACCGAAAAAAAAAAAACAATAACAATATTGTTGACAACGGTGGAGACAACGGCAGGCTATTTTTCGTTAGAGAGATAACGAATTTAATAAACTTCCAGAAGTTATAAAGAACTCTTATAATGAAACCACGAGGAAAATAATCCTCTGTTCTGATTAAAGACTTTCCCAGACAAATGCGATGGAAAAATAGATAATTCCTCTTTCTGGTAAAAAAAACAAATCATTAATCGTTGCTCTTATCGAAAGATGCAAAACGGCACAAATGAATGATAACCACGGTTGATAGTTATTCATTTGCATATGCGCCTGATATTCGCTTCAATGTATATCTGGAATTGGCGTGATAATGTTCAGCCCTCGATGCAGCAAAGTTACCGGCGTTGAAATCGAACGGTATTATATATTAACACGATGCTCACGCACTGGCTATTGGTCATTTCACGCAGCCGGTACCGACGCACGCTCGGTCGTTTAATTACCCTCGATAAATCACCGCAAAAGCGCTCACCGCGTTCGTTAGCTGTTATTTGATCGTAACGCGTATGCGTGTTGCTGCCGTTGCGCCTCTGGACCGCATGTCGATATTTTCCGCTTGGTTTTCATAAACAAGCCAACCCCATACCGATACCCGTTAACCCACACATCGTTATAGGCAATTTATTTTTTTAAATACCTTTTTGGCTAATTGTAATGACGGCCGCTTGAGATAAATGCTTTGGTAGGAGAATATGTGGCTTGTTGACTCTCGTGCAGTATAACGTGTTGTTGTTATCGATGCCTGACAAGGTTTCGAGGGATTTTCGACGCCAATGAGTAAAACGATAGCGTCGAGAAAGCGCATCAATCGATCCTACGTGCAATTGGAAAGTAAAGCCTTTTTTTTGGGTGCTACAATTACGGATCTTCCAGCGAGTGAATTGGTGCGTCGTTATCGGGAGACACGTTCGCGTAGGTACTTTCGCCGCGTCGTAGAAAATCGAAAGGGCGTGTGAGTAACAGCGTTTGGTTTATTTTGTCGAGTAGGCGAGAAAGTGCTTTCGCTTTCTGCTGATGCCCTCCCCCGCTTTTCTGTGGATGAGACAAGCACTGAAATAACAGAAAGCAAACGTTTAACGCGAGCCACTATCGTGTAATGAAAGCGAGATTCAAATGCATTGTGTTATTCTGAAATTTTACGCTTTGTCACAAAAGCCCCGTAATTTCATGATTTTCGCCGGCTTCGACAAGTCGCCTTCGCGTGCTAAATACTAACCTGCGATTTTGGAGTAATACGAAATGGAGATTCTGCAAGAAATCCGCCATGAAAAAAAAAAAAACAGAAAACAAATTCGAAAGATGTGAAATTAAAACTTTTTGAAAATAATTATTTTTCGTACTTTCGAAAATGAATATAAAGATATACTTTTCATGCATTTTGCAAGATATGAAATTTTGGTGAAATTGTGTCTGTCATACATGAAAAAATAAATAAAGTACATCATCCACGAAAAAATTGTCTCGTATACGTTGAAAGTACTTTTTGGCACACCTGATGATAGGAAAAAAAAATTTGATTAAAAAAGAGTCACTTAATTTGAGTGAGTATTATAATTCACCGTTTATTAAAATAAATTAATAGTTGAGTAACAAGTTACGATTTTTTTGGTGTGATGGCTGAGTTCGATTTCATTGAGTTTTTCTGGTGATAGTTCCGTTTGTTTTATTCGTCCTTGAGGAAAATTGGTAGACGCGATGATCGAGACCACGTCCGTATACCCGGACTTAATTAAGCTCGGTGAATTAGTTTTTCTTTGGTCGAAGATTGGAGCCCGCCGGGCGGCCAAAACGCGACGAACGTGATCCAGCTGCGTCGAGTGGAGAACAGCCACGGAATTTCAAATCGACGAGAAAAGAATCGAGCGAGGGTTTCATAGCCCGACAAAAGAAAGAGGACAGAATCGTCCGGCTAGATTTTCCGCTCTCCGCTCTGTCCTTTCGCTCTTTTCATTTTTCTCTTCGGAATAGCCGCGGGCCATGACCGAAACGGCCTCGGTATTTGCATCACAAAATATCCAGAGCGACTTTCGCTTGGCCATGGATTCTTTTTTTTTTTTTTCCTTTTGGGCTTTCATTAAATCCCCTCAGCTTCTCAGTCTCCGTCCAAATCTTATACTCTCAGCGTCCCCTTTCGTATATATCCTCTTCTCATCATGAATATGTTTCGAATCTCCTCGTCTGGACCTCAAAAAGGGTTGGATTAAGTATTTTAATCTCGAAGCTCGCCCATAAGAAATGCCCCCAGCAGGACCAGTTTGAATTAAGCGGACACCACCATCCACCAACGAGAGTCAATGAAATTTACTGCGCGATCGCGAATTAATTATATTCAAACTCTTTTACACCATCCGCGAAATCGGGTATTCAAGCCGAAGGACTACCTCCAACCAGCGAGAGAAACTCACACAATTTTCTATTGAATTAGCATACCAAATGGGATCCTCTGATTCCTAAACTCGTTTTTATACACTTGAATTGGTTCGCACATCCTGACAAAGAATCTCGTGAAGCAAACTGGATTCTAGTCAACGGAAATTAATTTTCTTATAGGAATCCCATAATATGAAAAATACCAAAAATTCGTTTAACGTAGTCACAATTTGGGAAAGTTTTTGAAAATAAAATAACAAGTGGTTTTCTTTGAGAAAAAAAAAGTTGCTTATTTTGCCCTGAAACAGACGTTTGAATTGCTCCATAAAATCTACATCAATTTTTTTCTCTCAGGTCATGAAAAGACGCACATTTTCGTTTTTAAAGATGTCGATGCGATTGATAATTCCCGAGTTATCATAGGTTAAACGAAAAATGAAAAACATGTCATATTTCGCCAGGAAAAAATCACATACATTTTATTCGAAATAAAATTTGTTCGATAACAGAACAAGGCCTGAATAACGTGATTTTAGTCACGTTAACTAACTTTTTTCTGGTTGAAAGAAAAGAGAAGATGATATATTTCTTACCCTTGTTCCTTTTTCCTTTTCTCGTGCTTCCAATCTGGTAGCTCTATTCCTCATTGAAAAAAAAAATCCCGACAAAAGTGAGAAACGACCAAGGTCCTCGCAAGGGAACGAAGGGCTGTTGGTGGCCATCCATGAGTTATGAACTTAGCGTGTTCGGGTTTCTCCGTCTAGTCAGCGGACGGAGGTCGCATTATCCACCAGCGAGTTTTCTTTCGCGACGATGTTCACTACAGACTTGCTGTGAAAGTCCGAAGCGAACATTTATGTGAGAGCAACGTAATCTGGCGCCGTAGATTCTACACGCAGCAGCTGAAGCAACGATTGTGCCCTTAGTATCCGCGGCCACGCTATTTTTCGCTATCGTACTATACGTTCTCTTTGGGAAAATCGGCTTTCACACGTGGCCGAACCCTCCCCTCGATCCCCCCTCGTTTAGCAGCTTTGGGGCTCGAAACGAAAAACGATTGAGACCTCTTTTCGCCTCTCAGTAATAATACCGGGGACTTTGAGTACAGTTCGCCGGACAATAGAGACGGATTCGTGATTGCTTTGTTTCCCGAAAGCCAATTATTTTATCAGACTGCCAGTCTGATCGCCATTTTCTTTTAACTTAATCATTTTCACTGTGTGTAATAACACGCATGGAATTTGTGTTTGGATTACTTTTCGAACTACACAAATGGTTATCGCGCGAAGGCAGAACGGATATTACCATTATTGAATGGGAACATATTCCGTTTGGAATATGAACCGAGGAAAAAGTGATTGAATTTCCGGTATATCAGTGAGGCATTAAGTGATAGAATGGCTTTGTTATCATCTACCGTTACCTAATGGTCGATTTTTCCTCTGTTTCTCTTTGCAAAGTTAACGCCACTGATTGGGTCATTTTTTGTTTTTCATTTTTGAGTAGTTTCCTTTTTTCTGGTACCCTCTTAGTGATTAAAGTCTTCCTCATTGAATGAATCCGCTGTAAGTTCAAAAAATAACGTGTTCATAAAAATAGTGATATCAAAGAAAAAACTTGAGACAAAAATTGGTATCGTAACAGTGAATATACCAGATTGAAACTCCCGCGAATGTATTCTTCTTGACATTTTGTGTTCCAGCTACGAGAAGCCGCGCAGCTAAACCGTTTCGAGCTATATATGCGACTAGCTAGTAGAATAAATAAATGGGAACGGTTTTCTCATGATAAGAGAAGTTCTGCAGTATAACGGTTATGCTTGGTCGGAAAATGAGATTGATCTCGGTGACACGTATATCTCTGCTGGAGCCTTAGTGCACAGAGCGAAGGTCTCATCTCATCCCATTGAAAACGCCAGGCTTATCCGTATGAATACATGCATCAATATGATCCATAGAGAAAGCTATGCAAGCTCTCGACGCCTTGACACTGTGAATAGGATATTACGCTTTTGAGGATTTCCTCGAGACAGAGAGAGAGAGATTCGTTCGGAGAAATCCGGTAAGCGAGAAGAGTACAAGAGTCCCTGGTGTCTCTTCGTGTCTCTTCACGCTATAGACCTCCGCTATATAGATGCTGAAGTACGTCAGGACAGTCTCTGGTAAAGCTCTCGTCCAAACGTCCGCTGGACCCGTCTTCGTGTCCGGTATCTAAGAAAAGAAATAAAGGTAAAAAAAGAATCGTTTCCTCCCTCCTGTTGATCCTTGGCTCAAGTCTAACACGTTCCACGGCGGAAACATCGCTCATTCTCTCCCGAGGCTATAAAAAGCTGTCTCGGTCATTCTGAACTGCACAGCAAAACACAAATTTTTTATTCTTGCACATACAATTAACAATAAATCTCTGTTCACTGAAACTTTTATTTAATTTTATACAAAATAATTCCAGCGTATTTTTAGTTAAAAAAATTATTATTCAATTTTTTGTCTGGTATTTCAGAAAATAAATAGAGATGCAAAACTAACCTTCCCAATTCTTCCATTCTGTTTATCTTTGGTCATTGCAAATGGTCCGATGTTTCAATTAAACCGCGTTTCAATTTCTGTTAATGGTCACTGTTACGTTCGGGCATATTTGTTTATCAGTGAATGAATTTTAAAAAATTGTGGTTTTTAGAAGCATTCACTAATGAATGAATTAATAATTCTAGACATTAATTGACAAATAAATATATATTTTTTCTAATGCAGTAGCGCTTCACGCTACTGAATTTTGACTGCCCTTATCAACGCAGCGTCAGCGATTCCAAGGAAAATGACAGGGCACCACAAAACTGTGGGATGTGCGATGTCCTGATGCATTTTGTCACGTCTTGTGTTAATGTGCTGTGTCTTTAACACCACTTTTAATTTCTTCCCAACAGTTTTACTCCGAGGGCTGATCCCGACGGTCGGCCCTTGAAATAATACTCGAAAGAAATATTTTCAATCTTCATATTAAAAATTTTGTATTGTAGCCAGTCAGTGAAAATATATAGTTATTGAGTTTTAAATTCCAATATTTATTTATTCATAATTAAAAATCATCTGACACTCGCTTCGATGACTGGCTGGCGCATTTCGGCCTAAAACGAGGTAAAAAATTAATTTAATTTTGATCCGTTCATGGGAATCTACCAAAATCCATGACGTAACAATTACATATTCCAAGTCCTTGTTTAGAATATGTTTTGATTTTTTGTTATTGCGTAGAATATGATGAGTTGTTCTATGCTTGTTATTCGTATGTTTGATAGCCTAGAGGTCTAAATTGATCCTAGTGCAAATATACTATTCTTCCCATCTAAATCTATTTACCTAAGCCACACGTTCTGTAGCAACATCGCTCATTTCTACCTCAGGTTACGTCATGATGGTCCCTCTTAAACGCTATTAGGAATGATATTCTGTACACAGAAGTGACAGTAGCCACATGGATGTTTGGTGGTACGCACCTGTGTCTTAATTAAAGTTAGCCGAATGATGTAGTGAAGCTGTTGATGCCCTTCATAGTCTTGCCAATTCTCGGAGAGCTTTCCCAGGGGTGCAGTTTACTTTCTCTGCTTCCACAGTACCATTAGTGCACTCAGCAAGTGCGGCAAACATTTTGTATCGTACTCTCGGTTCGACCTTTTCACCATTCACCAAAATGTAAACACTCGTTGCTTGCCCATTCCACAGTTCGCTTTGTCAGAAGGGTGAAAATAGTGAAATGAAAAGGGGAATATCGCTAATTTCATCGAGCAACATTTCTCATTAATCTTATTGAGTAATATCAGCCTTGAATGTCCATTAAACTGCTTCCGGAAAGTACCATGTTCTTTGATTGGCTCGTTCATCAAGATTCAGGAACTTTCACTTAAAAGAGAAGCTGACGCTAAAGGAGCAAACTGTCAAAAAAATTCACTGCTTCCTCTCGCAGGACAACATTTTTTTCAAACGTCAAAAAAATGAGTTATTTTGTGAGAGGTAGTAATAAATATTCTCCACGGGTCGTTCTTTTCGTGTAAATTTTTATTTCAAGTGAAACGACTTCAATTGCGACAAGTAATCTGATTTTAGAATATTGAACTTTTTTAAATCTACAAAGCACACTTTTCCATTCATTTTGCTGGAAGGATGAAGATATGAGAATGAATAAGGAGATGGCGCTAAGTCCATCGAGCAGAGGTCGTCATTAATCTTATTATGTAATATTGGCCTTGAATGGCCATGTTACCCATGGAAGTCTCTCTGTTTTCCGCGGCATATTAATCGGCTTATGTGGACTTTGCCAGGTTATCTTGGCTGTGATTCAATGAATTCCGAATATTTATAGCGTTGAATGATGATTGGCTGATTCGTGCTCACAAGGTGCGACTAATTCGTCAAAGAAACGAGCTGGAATGCTCGGTTCCATCTACAGAATCAGAGTTGATAATACAGTAGTACTTTCTTCGCTTTGATCTGACTGATTCTATTTGGAACTCGGATCAACCGAGGACGCCCTTTGTGTGTGTCACTCCGAGGACCCGAATTATCGGCAAGACGAACTTCTACGAGGCGCATCCCCTTTAAGGCCTTTCCGTACAGGACTTTGGAGAGTCCACACCAGCCTGTTGGATACTACTGCTGCTGATGCTTCAGTCTTTATCATGTAAAGCAGCCCCTATTGCCTTTTGTCCTTCTAGGACACCCGAAAAAACTTCTGACAAGAGCAGGAGTATATGGACAGAAATTCCCCTCGAGGAATCTACTCGATATTTATTCACTTACAGATTCACCGTTTACTATTTCCTCAAAATTTACAGACGCTCAGAAATCCTAATATTAGCTCAGACATTTCGGAATTAACGAGTCCCTGAATGTCCATTTGGCTAAGAAATTCTGACTGCAGTATGAATTTTATTAATCTTTCAATTTTCAACGATTTATTAAATATTTATTTCCACTAATTATTCATCGACATATAATTGGCAATGATGTTTCAAGATGGAAATAATACAGCGGTTACATAAATGTTGTATATTGCTTCGAATACAATTTTGTCGTGCGTTGATTGATTTGAACCTAGGACAATACGTTGAGTGTTACCTAGGCCCTATAATCCTTGCTATAATGTACTTATTCCTCGAACGACCTTTCTATTATCTTCGACGGCGATATTTTAGTCTCGAGAGTTTGGGGTGGAAAAAATGACGTTAGTCCCAGCAGAAGATACTCGAATGGTTGGCGCTTGTGTCCCGCAACTTTTATCCGCACCTTCGACGTTACAGATGGGCCATATAAACGCGCAAGAGTCGTTTAGAGGTTGATGCCTCGAACGAAGATCCCGGTTTACGCGTGGCTGGTGTGCCATTAGACTCCAGGTGTCGGATATCTCACCCCTCAGCCCGGCTCTTATCCTCCTGCTCGGGTCTCGCCCTCTTCAGCACTGACACTATCCCGCAGCTTCGGGCGATCGCACTCACGATCATCTCTCCTTCGACAGCAAACGACCGACCCGCAACAATCTCTCGTTTCGTAGGCACTTGGCCTTCAATTCACCCCCTACTCGATATCCTTAAGTAAATTAAATAATATCCTACCCTCGCATCAATTACTCAAGGGTATATTATTCTGTAGACTTCGATGAGCCATCGATTAAATGTATCAATCTCTGCACTAGAAGGACTTAGAGGTAGACCAAATTTCACATCTCAAGGATATTCGTAAATAGAATAATTCCGGCTTTATTTTCCGCTCATTCTCTGATTTATTAACAAATATCGCTGCATTTCAAAAATTATCTTTACATTTTTTCGTAACGGCTTAATAAAAAATATCGATATCTGGTATGAAATGAATAACTTTCAGAAAATAAGCTTATTCTTTTACTCTCGGTCTTTTCGTTGTTTCTTATTACACAATTCATAGTTTCGAATTCGGATTGGAACAAAAAAATCGGAATATCGAGATTTATAGGTTTTTTAGTTTTTTCTGTTAACTTAACTGAAGAGTTATGAATGATATACATGTCAATTATGAATTGCTTGAATAATGTAATGTGAATGAACTGAAACTAACGCATTTCTTGGGTATGGAATAACTTTAGTTCAATGTACGCCCTCTAACGTCTTGTAGTGTCAAACCGTCACGCTGGATGAGCGTGGCTGGAAAATTATTACCCGTTTTACGGACGCTTGATGGTATTCGAGACGGGGAACTTGATGACTGAGTTTCCACGTCCACCCTAAAAGATGAGGTCGTAGATCTTATCAGCTCGTATCTCGCGTGCCTCTGCCGAGCTCTGCGTTTCCGTCTTGAGCCACAGGTATTATATATATATATCAGCTTCGCAAGCTCTTCGAGTGTACATTGCATATATACATATGCACTTCTGCAGCACGGAAGTGAATCGATACCTGAAAGTAATGTTCGTGTGCAACCCTCTCTCTCCCTCTATGACCGCTTATACGTCTTCCTGTTATGCACTCAGAGGATTAGGAGCGCGTTCCACGTCTTCAGAGAAGCTGCTTCTCTCAACAAGATCGCCACACGCCGATACTTTACTTCACTTGATATTTTTTTGCTGTATAGTGAAAAATAACTTTCTCAGTGAGTGGTTCGCTAGTTTACGTCTTTATTCCGATTCTGGCTAACAAACTGTGGTCTTTGAATGCAAGTGCGATGTTACTTTTGATAGAAAAAATTATTTATGTTTTTATATATATTTATTTATATGGTGGAGATTGCTTCTTCAGGAATGAAACTTTCGATTTTGGCTTGCAAACTGTGTTCTTTGATTACAAGTGCAATGTTATTTTTGTTAGAAATTTGTTTTTATGTATTTATATATATTTATTTATATAGTGGAGATTGCTTCTTCAGGAATGAAACTTCCGAATTTGGCTTGCAAACTGTGTTCTTTGATTACAAGTGCAATGTTACTTTTGTTAGAAATTTGTTTTTATGTATTTATATATATTTATTTATATAGTGGAGATTGCTTCTTCAGGAATGAAACTTTCCATTTTGGCTGGCAAACTGTGTTCTTTGATTACAAGTGCAATGTTACTTTTGTTAGAATTTTTTTAAATGTATTTATATATATTTATTTATATAGGGGAGATTGTTACTTCAGGAATGAAACTTCGTTTTCAAGAAATATTGGCGATCGTTATCCAGGGTAACGCAGTAAAGCTTTAATCTTCGCAAAACGAGGGCTTCCGACAGATCCACAGGGCCTCGCAAGAAAAATGGATGTTATTTCTAATTCCCGCTTGTTTTATTATTTATTTTATTATTATGTATCCCGAGAGACTGGGAGTTACCGACGAGCACGCTTCATAGATTTTGCATCGTATTCTCAAAAGGAGCGAGACTTCGTACGCTCACGAAGCGTTCAACAATGCTTAGGAGAAATCATCCACTTCGGAAATTCAGCTGAGTCCATACGGCATGGAATACGCGATACCATCGATGCATT
This sequence comes from Tromatobia lineatoria, assembly GCA_949699805.1. Classification (NCBI taxonomy): domain Eukaryota; kingdom Metazoa; phylum Arthropoda; class Insecta; order Hymenoptera; family Ichneumonidae; genus Tromatobia; species Tromatobia lineatoria. Next base: position 1,479,188 of record OX453045.1, read on the forward strand.
TTCACCTGTCTACGCTACCGTTTATTGCCCTGCGACACGCCCTCCTGTTTTGGACTACGTGCGGCAGAAGTGCCAACTATTCAGCGACGTCGATGGTTTGCGAAAAATTGGGGTTGGTCGCCTGATTTTTCGCCGGCGAAGTAATTAGAATAAGGATGAAAGGATTCGTGCTTCCGTGAACGACACTTCTCGAGTTTGTCCCGTGAGAATTTTCATGGTGCGAGGATCTAGGTGTAAAAGTCGATTTTCTGACTCCCGAAGGAAAACGAAAAGGAAGAGCGAGGGATTTGTTTTTCCTCCCGAATACCGATCGCAACGTGTAATCACGGTAAGCCCCGTTATTTGTAAATTCATATATATTTTCTTTATCGTTTGAAGTAAATTGCGACGACGACGGATATTTGACGAATGATCGAGCCTGCGAGCTATTTTGTTCGTAATTATTGGTTCGATTGGAAGGTCCCACATGGCTTAACGGCGGAATCCTTGCTCTCGCAAGAAATCATTAAATAATTATATATAGCGGATCTCTGCTGTCGAGAGTGTCAATGGGGATACGGAAAACAATATCATTGATTCAATAAAACCTTGGTTTGCGGGCTGCCAAAAACAAGCGTTTTCAATTCAATTTCACTTCCAATTCCTACAATTTCATATGATATTAAAAAGATTACTTCGATACAGGCAAAAGAATATTTTATTGTTTCAATGTTAAATCGGATTGTGAAAACAACAACTGGAGTTAATTTAAAAACATTTTTTTTGGCAGCCCGTAAACCGTGGTTTTATTGAATCAATGATTTTTTTTCCGTGGTCAAGTAGATTTTCGTTGCCCCGGAATTCCCCTAAAACTGGACCTTAATAATTTTTCTCTCCATTGTAAGAGGAAAAGCTCAACAGAAATCCCGCCACTCTACGACTCTTGACTACCCGACAAAAGCATCTTGGTCCCGAATACGTCGCAGAGTTTCTCCTGGTGCCCTAATAAAATAAAGGGAATAACTCTCGAGGACCTTAGCTTCATAGCCTTTCGGAAATTTTTGGAAATGTATACCACACCAGATATTTAAAACATTCTGAAATTTTCATGAATTCTATACATTCGAAAAATTTTACATTTTTTTTTGTCGAAACATAAGTTTCAAATTCAGACATGTAAAAAAGTTGAGAGATCTTCAGCGGTATCGAATTGTCAATTTTCAGGATTGAAATATCGTGAAAGGTCAAAAATATAGAGAAAGCCACGTTTAAAATTCTACCTACGTTGTGCATGAATGTTATCGGTCGTTCCACATCTTTTTATAACAGAAAAAAAAGCTTCTATCATAGTGATGTATCTATTTGTGGTTCGAAGCAATTAATAACTTCCCGTATAGTCCACGAAGCAGGTGTCGGGATCGTTCGAGGCGGCAAATAAATAGCAATGGACGGTGTGTTCGCTCCACGTCAGACGATAAGCACAATGAAAATGTATATGGTGTTCCGAGCGTGAAAGGTATAATCTTTTTGCTCCTTTTTCCTTAGCTGCTACGTTTCCTTTTCCTTAAGGTAGCTATTGCTCGCAACGTCTGCGTTTGGTGAAATGCCCTCGGGTCATTTTCTCCTTTGAGACCCTGCTCTATTTCTTGTGTGTATCGTTCGAAACACTTTGACCTCCGCCAGACTCTGCTTCTCCAACGTGTCAGCAAATATTATCAAGTAGCAACAAATCGTTTTTCTCGAAAGCTTAAAAAACAAAGGTTTCTTACAGATTTTTCTCAGCCTCTTGAACGACGATATCGACAAACACGAGAGGATTTCCAATATCGAAGTAAGTTTAATCGAGTGCATGGAAAAGGGACACATTTAATTGGTGACAAGTAAATAAATATGTAGGCCAAATGTTTTTTGCATAAGCAAACGAACAATTTTTATAGATATCATAATCTGTTACATATGATTTTACACAAAATAAAAAAGCACAAGCTGTTATCCGTTTCGTCAATAAAATAGAGAATCGCAATGTAATAACCATTTTCATTAAAACACATTAATCAAAATCCATGAACATAGTTTCAAACCGACAAGATCGATGATTATTGGTAATTTATTTTTCTTGACGAGATGAGTTTTCCCATATGATGCATATTTGCAGGATCTCTCAAGTGAAGTTTTCTCGATAGTTGGGAAGACGCATCACAAACATATTCCCTGTAAGAGCAATGTTCCATTCTGTAGTTACACTTTTCCTCATGACCTTCTTTCCTGCAGGTTCTAGGCACGATGACAGCCGTATCCGCCCAGCGGCAAGGCAGTTTCTCGTCGGGATCTTGTTGGGGTTTGTAATCCTCTTCATCGAAATCTTGTTGCGGTTCGTAATCCTCCTCGTCAAAGTGTTAATTGTACTCTTCCTCCTGAGTGTGTTTCCTTCGTCTGGCCATCCTTACTTAGCATCCGTATTTTCTGAACCTGCAATAAATAAGTTGGTTTGAATCGCCGTGCTCATCATTCTCCTGATAGCTCATCAAAGTCAATACCGATGATACCATGACTAGCATCGCCTTTGTCCTTGTAAATGCAGATTTCCTCGTGGACGATCTTTCGCCAGTGCGGGATGCTCGCGTCACAACCAGCAGCATGGTATTTACATTCGATCAAATCATCCCTGTCGTAAACGAGATCAGTTGAGCGTCGTCTTTCCTCCAGAAAAGGTCTCAATTGGCATCTCGACTCGTGAATCTCTCGCAGGTGTTCCGGTAATCTGGCTCCGCAACCTGCGTGACTGAATACACAGTGCTTGAGCTCTTGATCTTTTTTCGGATTAGGTCGGAATCGGCATGTTTTCTCGTGAATCTGGCGCTGTTGCGCCGGGAATTTGGCTTCGCAACCTGCGTGACTGAATGCACATTGCTCGAGTTCTTTCTCCTGTGGCGGAGGAGTCTCTGGATCGCTTTCATCATCGTCTCTGAATAAAGTTCAAGAGTATGTAGATATTACTCTTTAATTAATCAATAATTCGAACGGATTTATAGTATGACATATCATAACCATCAAACACTCAATTCCCTTATAGTAACATAGAATAGCCTATAAAAGCGTACACGGAAAAAAATTCTTGCTTACATATACGCCAGCCAATTAATTGGTTAGGACAATGAAGTTATTGATCAGCGGCACCAAGTTCATTGCAATGCAACCGATAACTTGGTTGGCATAACCAACGATTTGATTGGTCTAACCAATAAATTGGCTGGCGCGTATTTAACCAAGTCTTTTTTCCGTGTACAATAGCATACATTATCATACAACAACATACAATCACGCACAGTAGCACAGAATGCATAGCATAGCAAACCCATCCTATAGTGTGCTGTATTCTTGAATTGACTTTAAACAGTTTTTAACCAATAGTATATCATTAATAGCGACAACCACAAAAAAAGCATATAAGACCAACTGGTTTTCATTGACTTTCTTACTCGGTAGAACCTGGAAATGGGTAAGGGCATCGCATGTTGGGTAACGGTGGAAGTCGAATTTTGATGTCCAAACTTGATCGACAGGTCGGACAGGCGTAGTAATAAGGCTTGCAATTCTGACACACAATGTGTCCATTTTTACACGAAAACCTCAAAGCTTCGCGGCCCATATACACCATGCAAATTGGGCAAGTATATTGAGCCTTGCACTTTTCCTGGATGCTTTTATATATTCCTTCCATGACCTGAGGGAATATTACACAGTATTACGTATAACAATGTTGGCTCCGCATACATATCTTGTTTCCCTCGAAAAATTCTTCCGGCAGAATTCGTATGACTCGCTACGTTATCGCCCTGATATCAACCTCCCGATATGATTATAATTTTACCGGATAATCGTAGAGAGAAATCGTATCTCCATATTAATCCGGAGCAAAAAAATTTTATACATTTAACGCTCCTAAAAATATTGTCTCACATAGAAAATGCTATCGTCGCAATTTTATGAGCGCGAAAAAAAACTGTCCACCTCAACAATGTGTATACTTTGCATTGCTTGAAAAAACCTTCAACTTTTTTTTTTTTACTTACCATATCAAAAACCAATAGTCTGGACCTTTATATTCAACGTCGTGAACGGAAAGCTTTGTACGAATTTCTTTTAATGTGGTCCAATGCACTTTTTTTATTACCCATTTCATTAATATATAGGAAATCAAGTTTCTTGGTTGGACCGATATCATCATCGTTATACACGATGGACATTGCTATGTACAGTAGCATTTGATAGCTCGAAAGATTAACTTTAATTCCGTACATCGTAAAACATTGTAGGCCGCATAGTTCCCGAGATATTCAATTGTGGGTAAACAGATGTTTTTTACTTGTCCAAGAAACGGTTACATGAGCCGCCATCTTCTTTGATACGAATACAGTAAAACTTTATATAGTTATCTAAGGAGACGTGAAAACAATCCTTCATATGATTTAGCCTGATTTTTAAATATTACTTTGATTATTATTATTTGACAATTAAATGGCTTTGCAAAATGATAATTTTTTTTCCTACTGTACACGATCGTAGATCTCGGTTTATACCATAATATCGAATACCTCATATAAAGACAACACTGTTTTAATTTTTCTAAGAAGTAGCATGAAGAATTCAGTCCCATCCGATTTATACCAAATTATTGCAAATGGAGAATATGGAAATTTTTTGCCACTCCTTACAAAAGCCCCCACTGCGTTGCCTGTTAAAAGACTAAATGCTATGGCATAAACCCGGATTTGTAGATAGATATAGTGAACAAAAAATTATTTGACATTTTAACAAGCATGTAATTATTAAATAGTAATAATAATAATAATAATCACAAACAAGCCTAAATTGTATGATTAATAAGTTTTCCATGTCCTTGAGAAATTTTATACAAATTTTGACAGTGGTCAGCAATTTATCTTGGGTAATGAATTTTTGGAAAAAGCAAAAAACATCTGTTTTACGCAGAATTCAATATCTCGGGAACTATGCGGCCAAAAATGTTTTACGATGTACGGAATCAAAGTTAATCGTTCGAGCTGCATAACCCCGCCCATCGTGTGCAAAAATAATCATATCGGTCCAAAAAAAACTTCATTTTCCACGTGTTGATCAAATGGAAAAAACAAAAGGTCGTTGTGCCACACCTAAAAAAATTTCTACGTAGCATTCCTTTCAGAAGGTTCAATATGAGGGTACAAACTAAAAGTTTTTCCTATGGCAATTAAAAAAAAATTAAGTTTTTTAAAAGCACTCTAGTATGCGTATAAAGTGCGTAGAGCTAATCGATTATTAATCAACTTACTGTAGCTAATTTCCTTTATCTTCTCTGACACGTCTACAATCCACTGCAAAAACGATACCACTGTTAGTAAAATATAATGGGAGCCAAAAAAAAAATTTCACCGCTGTCACGTACACGGTTCCAAGTCTTTCTGGAGGAGCGCTCGTGTCATCCACGAAATGTCACTGAAACGTTATCTGCGCGAAGACTGATAGCGTCGAGTCCGAGTGTATCTGATAAAACGTCTGTTCTTGTGATCGAGCGGTTTGTACAGTGGGCGTGAAGTCACTGGTAAAAATGCCGACAAGTCTACCTATATAGCTATGTCTACGAAAATAAAGTTTAAAAAAACATACGGTCCCGGTGCCGTGCTTATTGTTATGCTCGTCTCGTTTCGCATGAGCTGCTAGCTCAACACCACAAACAGCTAGATCCTAGAACGTAAAAAAAAAAGTGTGTGAGTCACAAAAGTACACGCGAATATTTCAGTTTAATAAAGACCAACGTGTAGTCACTGATTTGACGCGATACGTATGTGTGACTGACGTTTCGTGTCAAGTGTATGGCCGATGGTATCGTATTTGCAGGATGATGAGTAACTCGCTTGTTATCTCGGTCGAGACGTATTGGAGGATGGGTAACGCGAGGATGTAATAATTCGGAAATTCCACTGCGGAGAACGTGACGCTGTGGCAGCCCTGGATCGAATACTCGCCTGCCTGCCGCAAGCAGCGCAGTCATCGCTGACGCTAGAAGCGACTAGCGCATGCGCTGAAAAGACCACAAAACTATCGCCCAAGCCGTCGCGTCTTTAGTTGCTTCTTTCCCGCTCTCAAAGTTACTTCTGTTATTTCTACTTGTTCGATATATTTAGTCAGTACATTTGACTTGCGAGTTAGTTACTGTATCAAAGTGATGTTATTATGCTTCGACGATAACAGCATGTGATATTTTTGTTCAGATGGAAGTTTGGCAAATCGCAACTCGGGGTCTGACTCTACCGATGCCGAAGATTCCGTTGTTATCGATCTTCCTATGTAGGAAAATCAAACATTTGGAATCTTTGTATTTTTGTCCGTTCAAATTGCTCTATCAATTCGTGAATTGATGAAGCATTCTGAACGGACGATATTTTGACAATTAGTTTTTAATCGTGACAAAATATCGTCACAGCTCTGGATCGAACCGGAAACTCTAGGTATTCAGCCTAGTGCGTTACTTTTTTTAAAAAGAGTTTATTGTTTTAAGTTACAAAAGTTAGAGTTTAAAGGTAATAAAAACAGATAATAAAGAACCATACCGAGCACTTACCGACAACGCATCTTTTTCGATACTTGTAGAAATGATATCGATTGATTTATGGAAGTTAAGATAACTTAAGATTAATTCTTTGCGGAAGAATAAAATAGCATTCAGCGAGCGAATAATTAGAGTGTGTATGCGAGTAGAAGAATAGGATAGCATACACGGAGAAAATTATTAAGTTACGACAATTTACCGCAAGATTCGGCAGCAAATTTTTTATGTTAATATAGTGAGAACAAATGTTTTTTGTACTGCAACGGAAAAATATTTGTAACAATTTGATGCATCAGCAAAGCAGATTCCATTTGCTGAAGTAAATTTTAGTCATTTGTTATCCTAACTAAATGCAATATGTTAGGGAAGTAAATTATGTACTGATTTGTCAAAAATAATTTTTTTTTCTTTTGTTTTATAAGCGTCTTTATTTTTACTAACTTCTACTGTATGAGAATACATCAGAAACTTAAAATAACTGCCTACCGTTCAAAAGTTGAGGCGGAAAGTAGTGTCGCAGAGCGGTCACCCATCTCAGTTCCGGTCGTGAGCAATGATGCTTAACTCTGAGATCGTTGGAGCCACAAATTGACCCACAGTTATGGTTCCAGAAACGAACAAGTCTATAAAATTGTTAGGTGCTTCGAAAACGTTCACTGTTTCTTGCCACAGAAATATAATAAGTTGCAGTAACTATCTACTAACTGTGTAGAATTTTTTTTGCTATAGTGTAGACGCTGGAAAACATTGAATTTTTTCTATCAAATCGAAATTTATTAAAAGATAGGCTTAATTTTTTTATGCTATGACTAATATTTCCGGCAAACGAATTTTTATAGATAAACTGTTTTGCTTGTCATCTTTATTTTTAAACCGTTGATAATCTTAAAAATGATCAGCTTTATCGAAAAATCTCCACGATGAAATAAGATTAATTCGCAATGAGCTATTCGAGTGTTTAAAAAGTGGAAAAACCCTACTTTTACTTATCAAAAATTTCAATAATTAATCTATCCCCTACTCTACAGTTCCAATTCTCTGAATTTTAATGTTATTGGCTAAATGAGGTTACACGGTGTTGAATACTTTACTAGATAGATCAAAATTGATCACATCGGTACGTCGTTAATTTCGTAACGTATGTCATGAATTTAATTACTGCATGGAATCGTTAGCAATCTGACAGCCAATAACGAATGAAAGATTCATTGCGTCGTTCCCAATATGATTTCGAAACTCATTAACAGGAAGAAAAAAAAGCAAATCCACATTATATATCGATTATATTAATGACAAAGTCACTATAATTGATGGTGCTTTGTTTGTACTCTTTGTATTTATTACAATTTTGAACACAATGTTCGGAAAGTAGAGTGGAAACGAAAACTTCCCATTTTCAAAAGTTTCATCGATCTCTGCATTTATATACGACCTAAATCTGTTTATCCATTTATTGAATTTCAATTATTCAATTAAGAAATAAACGAAAATTCAGATACAAATTTGCATTACATTTTGTGCAATACAATTTCCAATTCGCATGAATTGATGATGTCAATAATCTCATATAAAAATGTCAAGGTTGAGGATTATCATTTTTACCACACTGTACGTTTATTTGCAATTCATTCTCGGTTCTATTCTGTTACAAATATGAGTGGAGACTGCAGAGTCCAAAACAAGGTGGACAGCTGTACGTTTTTGAGGGATATATTCCACTTTGGTGTCAAGAAACCGAATATCTTCCCGAAGCTGCATGAAATTGAACACCGGCCAAAAGCATGACGACCTTTCGACCCTTTCCAACACGTTTCAATCCCACCAGAGAACGTCACATCAAAGATATTCGAGTGCCCCTGATGGTGTACTCACGCAGCAGCCTAACGTCCAACGACCATAAGTCACTTATGCAAATCCGCTGGCGGTCAGCCCACAGAATGGCAAAACTCGCGGGTAATGTTTTACTCACTGCCTATATTGTGTTCCAACCAGACTACGCGGTTCACACAAATTGATTTTAATATTCAACATTCTGGGCTGCAAGTATTCACAGTTCCAGAGAAATATTGTTCTCCATAAATCCGCAAAACAATGAAATTCATACCTATAATCGCATGGTTGGATAAATCGCATATAAATATTTTCCAAAAAAATGAATAAATAAATCTGTCAGTTTTATCCAAAAAATTCTTGGCTGTTGATTACAAAATACAAGTTGAAACGATAATTTTACTGCATTAATAAGCCAACATCGTTACATAAAAATTCAAACGCCGTTAATTTAACCATACATCAAATATTATAGATGCACTAGGAAAAATACATTTTTTCCAAGATGACCCTCTTCTTATTAATTTCTTTTTCAGCTCCTGCTGATCCTATCGTCGAAGTACAGTTATATTCCTAATAAGCAGACACAAATACATCGTAAAAACGGTTGCGCATTTCGCCATTATGATTTTTTGGAAAGATACCGCAAAAAATGTGTACCCGAGGTGACTACAATTTTCTTTGGTAAGCTTCGCTCTTTTATCGCTTCAATCGAGTTTCACTTGATTCGGGGTCACAACTCTTATAAATGACGTCTACGAGTCATTTTACATCAAGCATTTACTTTTATTACAACCTAAATTTTGTTTACTTATTCGGCCACTATTTTTCTGTAAATTTTGTTTGGTTAACAGTGACATTTGAAGAGGGTATGAACACCACATAAGTTGAAGCTTGGACAAAGGATTTTCGAGAGGGGTTAAAGAAGTATTTCATAAACTCCAGTGGCTGAACTGACGTGGAATGCCCGCTATACTGATACCCACGTATATTAGTGCAGATTATATACAAGTTCCATCATCGCTATGTGCGTAATCTAGAGGGGAATTTGCCCAGAGGCAAAACCGTGTTTGTACATAGAGTATTTGTTGGACAAGAAATACTTCACAAGGACCGAAAGCAGCGACCACACGAAATTCCTTTAGCCGGAAGAACGTCGGCAAATTTCCGGAGCAAACACGTATATGATATGAGTGTGAATCGCGAGCTCATGTGGCGCGGGGATTACACACAAATTTATGTACCAGTCAGGCGTAACGAGAGATAAAAACTTGGTGAATTGTTGAACATTACAAAAGCTTCGAAATAGATAGTCTAGTCTTCGAAGGGACTGGCAGAGCGGAAAAGAGTTAGCCGTGTGAGGAAAAAACGAGATATAAAGGGGTTAAAGTTGCAAAGGTTACTCGTTAAAGTAGATGACGGGGTTTTGCTGTCGTGAGAGAACCGATAATGTCGGGAAGAGCGAACGCAGGGAAAAGACTTTCCGATAATCAATCAAGGGAAACCGAGCGGGATAAGCAGTCATTGATGCACTTGCATCTAAGTTTATTGCATCGATTTCCGTTCAATCGCGATAGTCTGATCTTCTTTTGTATTTAGTTTCACGTAATAGATTTGTTAATACGCTTTATATCAATTTATGCAGAATTCTATCAAATTTTTGTCAGTAATGAGACGATTGTTATTTCAATTTATTCCCGGTTTAACTGGATTTCGAGGAAATGCTAATTTAAAAAATTGTATCATATTCTGTGACTAATGAATAAATATTTATTCATCAACTATCAAATGTGATGAATATTGGTATTAGTACCAATATACAATTTTTTTAATTTTAAGTAATTTAACTAATAACTCTATTGAATATTTTGCCATAAAAGTTATATGGTTAATAAATAAATATTCATCTCTTAACTACATAATTTTGAGGGCAAAATATTTAGAGAAGCGTTTTCTTGCTTCTCATTGTAAAGCAGTCAGTTTTGAATGATATTTCTCGCGTGCACTTTATCCAATAACTGAATAAAGTAAGTAACAAAGTATTAATATAGTATCAGGTTCAAGCCTCTGACGGCCGCCTATGCAATGGCTATTTTTAATACTTGCCCCACAAAGTAAACTTTCTAGCTCATATAAGAAAAAGAAACCCATCTGTTCTCTTTGCTACGATGCACATCATGTTTCGCTGTCACAATCGTACAGCATGAAGACATTTCCAAAGCCATGACCAATCGCATGAATTCAACATGAAAAAAGCCCCATTTTCGTGACTGGAAAAGTAGAGACCGTTCAGTTTTCGAGGCGCAAAGATTCTATCGGTATGTCATGTCTGATCGATGAGAACAGAGACGAGAACAGTGATAAGCTGCTGGAAATACGCGCCAGAATAGTTCGTATCCGGATGCGTGATTGATTCCAACTTATTGGTTATTTCTTGGAGTGTAGTGATCGATCTGGTAGACGCACGTGTGGCCTCGTGAATCGTCGGGAATGATTCTCGTCCGAAAATGCCAGAAAACTCTTCTAGCTCGCACTCTTTGAATGAACGAAATCCCTTTCGACATACGAATAACGTGCTGGCAAACGCGCGAAAATAAAAAGAGGTTATACGAGGCATTCTCTGCCGGATCAGCTCCTTTTTTCCAACTACTTTTTTTTTTCAACCACTGTTGCACTATTTATAACGTCACTCAAAATTTAATATAAGCTATATGACAATGTGCAGCTCTTACAGAAAATTTTTCGAAAAAAGCACAAAAAAAATTATACTGGTTCAATGACCAGCTTCTCTGTGCTAGATTTTTCTACCTCATTCGGAGACCATTTTTTTGCTTGTCAAATTTATGTAATCTATAGTAGGATGCATGGTTTGTATAGAAAAAAATATTGAAGTAAGCAAAATATTTTTGGAAAGGTAAAAAAAAAATGGTACGAATCTGTAATAGTTGAATTCACGGAGAATGCCTTATATATAGGAAGTTTCTTAGAATCCTGGCTCTTGCGCCCCTGTAACTCGGTGCGCGGAGTCTGAAAGACAGAAGGGAGACGAGAGAAGTATGAGGCATAGCAATATGTCGCATAATTTGGTCATAACTCAGATGCTTTGAGGCGTGAGCTCTTTCGCGAGCCGCGAATGCGAAACAAGAGCCTCGAAAACTTTGGTCTTAAACTGGGCCTTCGAAAATCAGTGTAAAGTATAAACGGACAATATTGCGAGACTTGGAACAATCTCTTTGGACTGCTGTTTCTCGTCTCCCCAACAGAAGAAGAGGAACGCTGAGACGAAAAGACCCCTTGGGATTGAACGCATCGAATTTGTATATCAAATTCGTATGAGGCGTATCGCCAAGTCCATTCCGAATATTCGGTGACTGAGAGTGAAGCTTGTTGGAGGGTGGATAGCATGTAGGCGAATTTGGAATCTTCTTAACACGTCTGACGCAGGTCAGGAAATATATGTGGTGAAGTTTCCCGTGATCATGTCTGCGGAAGTAACAAAAATGTACACTAGATGCGTCTTGTACTTCCAAGATGATGGGATGTATATACTTTATGTACTACTGACGTTGGACAAACGAAACATAATCATTTCCATATTGTTTCATAATTTTTCTAAGCTAAAATGAAAACAACAGAAACACCCCACGCATACAATTTTCCAGCAACTAAAACGACTCAATCAATAAACACTAATAAATCTAAAAACGGAAACCAAAAAATGTATAAATGAATAAGATAAACAGTGGCTGAAGGACTTCGGTCGATAGCCATTTGTCAATAGCGTTCAAATAACTTTTAATGTACAGGAAATTTCAATTATTATTATAACTATGTGAATGAATGAAAACAATATATATTACACAATTATGTGAATCGAATATTATAGTATTGATCAGCTGATATAAAATCAATGTACAAAAAATTCGACTTGTTAATTGAAAAATGCTCTCATTAAGCAAATTTAAATTTTAAAAAGGGAATTTCACGATCCTGGAGATGTTTTAATTTATTAGGTTTAATCGTCGAGGCGTGTTGAAGTACAGAAAAAATCTAGGATTTTTTCCAACACGTCCGATATAGTTCCGGAAATATCTGTGTGAGAGTTTCCCGTGCTCGTGTCACCGGAAGTAACAAGAATGTTCACTAGGTGTGTCTTGTACGTTCAAGACGACTATGTGCTGTATATACTTTGTATACACTCGGCTTGGAAGTTTTCCTCGCTGTACACGAGGGCCGTAAGCGTCGACGGGTCAGACGACGACGACGTCGACGTCGACGTCGACGACTACTACTACCTAGACGGTATTATCATACGCTCTTGAATACAAAAGGCTTCGCTCTTGCGCGAGCTTGGAGACGACGTCGCGCTTCAACGTCGTCGTGGGCTAAAGTTGTTTCTTAAAGAGAAGGGAGAAAATAAAAAAAATAAAAGAATCGTGGACCCCGTGGTTTGCTGGTAATCCCAGTACTCGCCCAGCCTCCCCAACATTGGACTGGCTAATTTTCTCATGAAACTTTCCGGCCCTCTTATATTGCTCGGAGAAAAATACTTCGCGACTCAGGAAATCGCTTTAACGACAAATAATACTCACGGATTGAAATTCATTGAAGTTATGGCTTCATTGAGGAACACTATATTTTATATTTTCATACAGTGTATAATTTTGAAATGATTACACAATATTTTTAAAAATATTAAATTCAACCATTTCTAGTCTAAGGAAAGTTTTTAAACTTAAATTACAAAAGCCTGTCAGAGTAAGATAAAGTACTTTCTGTCATTTCTTAGATAGTTTCTCCATTCGCTATCAAATGTCAGTCAAAAAAATGATAATTCATGAATAATTATTGATAACAAAATAAAGCATGACATTTAAGGCGGTTGTCAAATACAATGATGTAAGTGTCATGAAATAAACATTTTAATACAAATATTTGTAATTGACGAAGACGATAAAGAATCATTGTATCTTGTGTGTAACATCGACCGGTGCGATCCTAAATTGCACGAGGAAATTGCAATCAGCCTGCTCAATCAATCCCACCCACGCGACATATCCCAGACCGTTAGTCAGCTACTGAAGTTCCCAATTACGCGGTAGCTCGCTCGCCGAATGCGCCCGAATTGTTGTGAGGTTGCTTGTTACCGTCACAAGTTATACTGCGTTCCAGTTCTCTGCACTATCGTCAGAACTAGTGCAGAAACGGCTGAGCTGCTGGTTATCACTGATAGTGGTTGCGATTGGTAACGACGTGTACCTTCGAGTCAAAGGAGTTCAATTCGTCAAGGTCGCCCGAAATTCCAACGACTCAATCAATTCTCGGCCGAGGACATCTTTCTTATTGCAGCAGGTACGACTTCATGAATGCTTCCACGTTTGGTCCTTCAATACAGACACGAGCAAAAGCTTCCAGTTAATATTTCATGAAATGTTAGTTTTATGGGGTGCATAGCTGGCATTGCATAGCTTTGTGCGATGAATCGTCGAGGTTCAGTGAAAAAAACCCACCGTTCTTTAAGCCGCTTGTATGTTCTAGCTCGTAAAACTTGGAATCGCAAAACCGTTGAAACTGCGGACCTGACGAAGATGGTCAGAGATGTTATGTATAAAGGAAATTAATCTGCAATCCTTCGTTTGGCAGTTGAGGATTTCATTCTAGTGAAATAAATGTATTTAATAATCTTTTTTTAAGAGTTTGAAGCAATTGATCATTGTTTTTATTATTAATACGAAAATTATTTTTAAATAAAATTCTACAAATATTTTCAAATTTCTGTGGACAACGAAAATTGTTGACCGATTGCTAAAACATTTGTTTCGAAAAAGTGGGTGAATTTTGATAATATAGATGTGGAAGGAAAACTGTGAGGGACCAAATTGTACTTTGCACAGATGGAATTTAAAAAAAATGATGCTTCAGAAAATGTTGCGTCTGAAGAATTCTATCAGATTTTTCAAATTCCCATCCTTTTACATCCCGGAGCTATTGGCATTTTTTCTCAATTAGTTTATTGGCAAATCATCTCACCACCGTGGCGACTTTCAAATATGAAATGGAATATGTTACCACCGTTTCAATTGCAGTTCATAAAAGAATAGATTTTGAATTTAATACTATTTTTTCGAAATGTCGCAATGAATTGCGGGAAAACGTAAAAAAAAAAAAATTATAAAAACACGTGTAACGATTGGTACTTAATCTTCACAAACTACACTTTCAACAACCTGCTCATAAAATGTATTGCAATATAGAATCTGTTCAAAGGCCTAAATAAAATCGAAATACGTAGTTATAAATTTCGCAGGTCATTCCCATTAACCACAACGTAATGAATAAATAATTGAACAAAGAACCACGCAATTGCAAAATTGCACAATAAGTGAACCACATTCCAGAACCTCTCAAATTCACAGAATTTCCTTCTCTATCGACATATCCCAAAAAAATTGTCCCCGAATTAATGTGAATTTACACTTTTCCCAATATCACCGTTAAAAACCCCGAATTACTAATTCCGCGAAAGCAGCCTCAATAGGTAAAATATTAAAAGGATATTGCTCGAGCTTTTTTCCCGCTCAGTTCTCGAAGTAGTCTGCGTTAGTGGCCGCGCAGGGCGCGTCGAACGAGGAAGAGGATGAGGAACGAGTGGCTCGACTATGAGGCGCGCGAACTCGTGCAATCGATTGCGATATATCGCAGCGCCCAGAGAGCAGCACCGCCAACGTAGCGCCCCGCGCTCTCCTGTCCTGCAGCGCGAGAGTGGCAAGGGTAGCAAGGGTGGCAGCTTGCAAGCGGCGCTTGCGCTTCGTCGTCGGTGCTCCCATTGGCTAGCGATGATGTCATGCAGTCTCCCCTAGCTCTGCGATATCATCTGCGGGCTTTTCTGCAGTCGACACCGACCACTCGAGCGGCGTAGCAGCCGCTACGTTCACCCGGACAAAATTTACACACCTGTGCTTACACACTACGAGTATATAAGAGTAGTAGTCTTGCTTTCTCCGCTAGTGCGCTTTTCCCAGCGGATCTTCGTCTTATAAAGCGGCTTCTGACAACAACCGGATGCGCCTAAAGCTGCCGACAGTCACAACCGGTGAGTCCACCGAGCGAAAGCTTTACTTTTCTCCGACAGAAACACACACACACGCTTGAATCACATAATATGTTTTCATGGCCCGTTATAACTTCGATACTCACGTCATAACGACCATTTATTCACACGTTCTTATAGACAGTCCTACAGTCAAAAGTGAAGTTCTCTTATATTTGTAATAAAAAGTAATGTACACTATTTTGAATTTGGTTCAATGCCCTCTAACATGTAAAATAAACACTCGGTGAGTCACTCGTGTGGCTGTATGTCTTCTACTGAGTACACGTGCGTGGGGTCATTGTGTCATGCTCGTTGTCCTTTCACGCAGTGTTGTGTCTAGTGCTGCGAATAAACAGTCACCACCAACTCTGAACCTTGTTGTTTAAATATTCATTCGAGAACATAAGGTTGAAGTACGTGTACAGGTTTTCGAGTGTTTCGCTACTATTTTATTGTAACGGCGCGACAGACGCGGTAATTGCATGTTATTTTTATATAATGACGATTTTAATGTGTCGCTTCGATGAAATTTGATCAAAATGTAAGCGATAGTTGTGGTTTTTTAGTGGGAAATAACTCTGCTTCGAAAATTTGTTCTGATGAGACTGTATAGTTTCTTATAAGATTATATAGACCTTGAACAATTTTTTCTTAGTGCATGGATCGTTTAGTTATCGTACAATAAAATAATTATAGTCCTGACAAGTATCATTACGTGATTTTACTTTTAATCGTATATTTTTGGCGATTGTCAAATGACACTAAAAAAACCGTGTAAGTCCTGCAATGTAAAGTTGACAGTTATTTCAAGGCCAAGCAACTATTTTATTTTATCGTCAAGGTAACTATTGATATTTAGAACGTTACTTATAAATTTACCGCAACCGTAATAAATCGATTCAACTACTAAAAAATTGTTCAAGAAGAAAAAATAAAATTGGTAAACTGTCATGAGTCTCGCGATGCGTTTTCTCAATATTATGGCCCACAACCGCGTCATTTTAATATGCGAATTTGAGGGAATGATTGTGAGGGCGGTTGTGATGAGGTTTTCAACGTTGACGCTTGGAATTTGTGATAGGGTCTCAGACAACGAGAATTTTGCGTCGTCTAGATGTCTGTGTGTGATTAGGGGTGCTTTTCGTTTTCGTGTTCGCCTCCTTCCGCTACTTACGAGAACCGCAAGTAGCTCAGCCGGCCTATTACGACTTTGGTAATTACCGCGTGTCGAGAGGAACGTTGAGATGTGGAAGTGAGTAGTAAAGTCGGTTGTGCAGGCCGCTTGTGGATATGTGGGACAACGATCTCAGTCGCGTCGGCCTTGGGGCAGATACACACGCTGTCTCGAGCGCGCATACACACATCACATGCCCACTGCCCGCAAGCCACATTTCCGGCTTTTATAAGCACTTGCACCTACCCCAAATAAAAGACGTTACACACACTGAATCCCCACAAACCACTACACGCTTCCAGCGTCTATACACTCAGGGAAAAATCTGGTGAAAAAAAAAAACACATTGTTAGACCGATGTGACAACTAAGTCTTCAATTTGCTGTATCGCCGTTCTACGAAAATTCGTTGCCCCAGTAATATCAAATAGGACTCTCAAGTATTCACGATTGGTCCTTGCAAAATTAGGCAGCCTAACTAATTAAAAAGTTGAGTCTTTCACTTGAATGGTTAGGACTGCCATTCGAATTTTTGGCTCTATTATTCGTACCATTGGCGCTATCATTTGAGTTGCAAGAAAAATAGAATGATCGGTTTGTTGGATCAAGTCATTTTTTGGTTATGGCAGCTAATCTTTTCTTTGCGTTGACTGTAAAGTATAATTGCCAGGAGGGACGTCTTTATTTTGTGGTTATACTGTAAGAAAATAGTTAAATGAACCATTAATATAATTCCCAATAGGGACGTCTATGTTGTATGGTTGTAGCAAATATAATTAAAGAGAAGAGTAAAGTAAAAAATACTGGCAGTAATACATTTTCTGTCCGCGATGTGTGGTCAGAGATAATTCGAGTCACGTCCTCATGTACATGTGAGAGGACATTTTAAGAAGTGTGCGTTCGGCAAACGAAAGAATTTTGACGATTCAGAATTGCTAAAATGCCAGATATCAGCATTAAAGCAACCGATTTCCTCGCGGAAGGTTTCATTGGAAAGAGAAAAAAAAAATACATATATATTCAACCTGATAAATTTTTCGTTCGTGACCTGTGGCCAAAAATAATTCAAGTTGCAATTTGAAAACGGCCGGTGAGAGGCCACCTTGCGAATATATACACGGAGAGAAGAATATGGCGATAATCCCTCGACTCAACATAGCAATCGAGTTATATTCCGGTTTCCTGGCGATTTACGCCATACGCAGCTATCTCGTTACCATGATTACTACAATAATAAATTCAATATTTGAATGCATTTGTTATAAGCTATCAATTTTGAAACGTAATGAATAATACAAATAACTGATTATCAAATAGTTGATAAAATTGATATATTTAGTATTTATCGTTAACTTATGAACGACCGATAACCGCAGAGTGCGTCTATTGACTAACGGAAGTGGTGAATGTGTCTTAAATTTTATGAACAGTCGTTCCAACTTTTGTCTACAATATAACACTAAAACTTTTAACATTTCAGAGGAACAGAGGTTGTATATAATCGCTTGTTGTTGTCGCAGGTCGGGAGTAACGGTTTCGTGTTGTTAATCAACGTAAAAGCTCTTCCGGAAAAGATCTTCTTCATCGATTTTGTTTAATGTTGTTGACGATTTTTATCGTGTCCAAAGTTTTCTCGTTT
Organism: Tromatobia lineatoria; assembly: GCA_949699805.1. Taxonomy (NCBI): domain Eukaryota; kingdom Metazoa; phylum Arthropoda; class Insecta; order Hymenoptera; family Ichneumonidae; genus Tromatobia; species Tromatobia lineatoria. Next base: position 1,497,509 of record OX453045.1, read on the forward strand.
GGAGGTTGCGCGCCAGATAGATAAGAAATTTATGGATTTCCACCAACCCACTCACTTTCCGTCTTTCGTTCCGCAACAAACTCCGTCTTGGCATTCATGATTCGTTTTGTTGGCAAAGTGTAACTCAACCTCGGGATACAGAGCAGATTATGTTTGTAAATGAGTCGGCTCTTGTCACCCTCACCGTTTTACATTTATGACCTGAAGTAGCGGTTGTGTCGAGTTACATGACCCGCGTCTCTGCATAATGCAATGGAAATTAATTGCTTCATACAAATGAAACTAACCGAGTGAGACAGAGGTTGAGTCAATTCAGCCACAATAAATTTTCAACTTTTTTCCCGTCGACAAAAATTTTTTGCCCACTCTAGATATTTTTATAGATGATCTCTGTATAATACTGTAAGTAAAATAGAATGAATAGCACACCGAAAAGTGTCCAAGTGAGCGAAACAAAATAATTAATGAAAATGTCTGATTTTGCAGAGAATGTTTGATGTCTGCCATATTGTCCACTTGTCAACCACGTCCCGTTACAAATTTCTCTACATAATGCAATGGAAATTAATTTCCTCCCGCAAATGAGATGAACTAAGTGAGAGAGAGAGAGAGAGACAGAGACACAGAAACAGAGAAAATCAGTTGAGTCAGTTTATCCACGATAACGTTTAAACTTTTTTTACGCTGTCAAAAATTTGTTGCCCACTCTGTATATTTTTATGAATGATCTCTGTACACCACTATAAGTAAAAAAAATTAATAGCACACTGAAAAGCGTCCAAGTGAGCGAAAAAAAAAAATGAATGAAAATATCTGATTTTGCAGAGAATGCTTGAAGTGCCATATTGTCCACTTGTCAACCACATCCCGTTACAAATTTCTCCACATAATGCAATAGAAATTAATTGCCTCCAAAGAGATAAACCGAGTGAGAGAAACAGAAACAGAGAAAATCAGTTGAGTCAGTTTATCCACGATAACTTTTAAACTTTTTTTACATCAACAAATATTTGTTATCCACTCTGTACGTTTTTCTATAGGTTCTGTATACAACGATTAAGCTTTGATGAAATTAATGGCACACGAAAAAATATCCAAGTGAGCGAAAAAAAATAAACTAAAATATCTGAGTTGACAGAATATCTCAGGTACCACATTGTCAAATCATCAACCACGTCCTATTACATATTTCGTCGGCGAAATTTCTTTTGACGTTGTTAGTCAGTTGAGTCAGTTTATCCACGATAACTTTTAAACTTTTTTTACATCAACAAATATTTGTTATCCACTCTGTACGTTTTTCTATAGGTTCTGTATATAACGATTAAGCTTTGATGAAATTAATGGCACACGGAAAAATCTCCAAGTGAGCGAAAAAAAATAAACTAAAATATCTGAGTTGACAGAATACCTCAGGTACCACATTGTCAAATCATCAACCACGTCCTATTACATATTTCGTCGGCGAAATTTCTTTTGACGTTGTTAGTCAGTTGAGTCAGTTTATCCACGATAACTTTTAAACTTTTTTTACATCAACAAATATCTGTTATCCACTCTGTACGTTTTTCTATAGGTTCTGTATATAACGATTAAGCTTTGATGAAATTAATGGCACACGGAAAAATCTCCAAGTGAGCGAAAAAAAATAAACTAAAATATCTGAGTTGACAGAATACCTCAGGTACCACATTGTCAAATCATCAACCACGTCCTATTACATATTTCGTCGGCGAAATTTCTTTTGACGTTGTTAGTTGAGTCAGTTTATCCACGATAACTTTTAAACTTTTTTTACATCAGCAAATATTTGTTATCCACTCTGTACGTTTTTCTATAGGTTCTGTATATAACGATTAAGCTTTGATGAAATTAATGGCACACGGAAAAATCTCCAAGTGAGCGAAAAAAAATAAACTAAAATATCTGAGTTGACAGAATACCTCAGGTACCACATTGTCCAATCATCAACCACGTCCTATTACATATTTCGTCGGCGAAATTTCTTTTGACGTTGTTAAGGCGACCTTCGAGCCCCTCGTGCTACTTTAATGCTTTTCTCTATCCCTCACGCTCTCTCGATTCTTCTCTCGCATTGTTTTACCACCCTCAGGCACCCTTTTTGCACTCACAGCCTCGCTGGCACTTTGCACTCGATCGGAATAGCTCGGTTTCTCTCACTCCTCGACTCTGTCTGCTCTCCAGTTACTTTTAAAAGATTTCCTCGTTGTCACTCATCGCTCTCTCCTTCTTTTCTTGTCTCATCCCCATTGAGTTTCAATCCTCTTCGCTCACTAGCTGTTATATACCCTATACTTTCTCCCTTCCTAATCCTATTCGAGTGTTTATCGTTTTTCACCCCTACCTCCAGTCTCTTTAATAACATTGATTGAGCCAGACGACTGCTACTCGACTTTGAACTACCGGTTACTGATTCTGCCGCTACGCGCTCATAGCTTGTGATAATGCATTTAAAAAAACCTCTCAGACTTGTAGTGTTTTCCTTGTACCATACGACGTGTTATCCAAAGTTTATGTTGAGAATTTTATGGCAAGTGATTAAGAATTATTGCAATAAATTTACTCCTCCAAGACCATTTTAGATAACCATAACTATGCAAGTGTTAGATTGCTGATTGACCTTAGACATTTTTCGGTGTAAGAACGTCAACACTTTTGACCGAAAATTACGTAGAATTTTTTCAAAAATTTTCATTAAAACAATTCTTTTTTGGATTCTGTATTGGAATAATATTTTTTTAACGTTTTCATTGCAAGGGAGTAGAAATGTACTAGGTTACGTTTAAGTTTAATTTATAATATCGCCATATGATTATTATTATTTATCCACCACTATTATTGTAATGTGTCTCTATTTCTTGAATTTGTGCTGTTAGAGGATTTATCCCAAAGCGCTTAATAAATTTAATTGAATTCTTTATTCTAGAAGTGAAGTACCGATTTTGGACGCCTTATTGCTAATCAGTTATTGAATCAGATGTCAATGAAGTTTGTGACAATTTTTTTTTCTGTCAGCATTTCCAACTTACCCTGGATAACCCTGTACACTTTGGTTGACTGTCGCTTTCACACGAAGCTGTATTTACGAGCACTAAATTTCCTCGGACCCTCGAAGTCTCTTCTAGAGAAATGTCCGTGCCATCGTAGAACCTTTTACCGATACCGAGACTACTCCTTTTACATGCCCATAACGCGTTTACACGAGCCATCAGATCCTTTGCTCGTCCTGGACGTAAATGTATAATATAGCTTAAGTTAACTCTCGCTCGTGCGTCGTAAACAGGGGATGATCGTACGCATTTATCTTTCGTGTAGTAATAATAATTATTTTGTGCAAGGGATTTTCGAGAGGCCATTATCGGTTATGGAATCCAAAACGATCGTTAAAATGTTTATACGTTTATTTATACAGAATTATGATGAATGGACTATATATTTTTCTAAACTAGTATTTTTTTTCTCAATGACAATAAATGTTGGAAAGAAAATAATTGAAGAGTCTCTTGACAATGATTACGCGCACTGAAATTTAGAGCGGCGATTATCTTTGGTGGTAAAATTGAAATAGATGGCAGAGACGATTATTTATGCAGTAATCATGTAATTGGAATTTTTTCACCTCGTTTTTGTTAGTTTCAATGACAATCAATGTGGAAGTCAAATGAAAAGCAAATCCTCGTGGAATTGACAATTAACATATTTACATGTGAATCTCACTTACAGACCAAACACACAGCGGTTAAAATAATGCCCTCCTGCGAAGAGAAACACACGTAACTGCGTCGTTCGTTTTGATACGTAAATAATACATGTTGCGCGGGCGTTTCGTTGTGACGGAGAGCCCATAGCCCAACGGACGGGAATATGGAGTTCGTGCGTCATGGGAATAACTCTCCCTTTCTACCTTGGATTCCTCCTGTTCTCCTGTTCGTTTTCTGTCCGCAATGTATTTACGAGGCAGATCCTCAGAGGGAGAAAAAAAAATGTCCGAAAAAATGAAAGAAAAATAAATGGAATGAGGCCATTTTTCCTACTGGCACCTTTGCTTTTTCGATCGACCGTTACCCAGCATTATGCGAAATTGTTATGGGTTTCTCCTCTTTTTTATGCACCTCCTTTGCTGCTTCGCAATTTCCTCCATTTATTCAATGCTCTTATGACGTTTCGCAGATTTGAAAAAAAAAAAAAAAAAACCATTTTATTTTAGAATCGACAAAAAATTTAAGCTCAGAATAGCGCAGATGAATTTATGTCCTTCGTATATTAAAATGTAAATAAAATATTTGTTTGAACTTTGTGTTGTAATGAAAAAAAATATACAATTAAATTTAATCTTAATGAAATGTCCAGTCCTCGTAATTGATTTGGGTTTCTCCTTTCCTTTTGTTCGTTTTCTGTCCGCAACGTATTTACGAAGCAGATCCTCAGAGGGAGAAAAAAAATGTCCGAAAAAATGAAAGAAAAATAAATGGAATGAGGCCATTTTTCCTACCGGCACCTTTGCTTTTTCGATCGACCATTATCCAGCAATGTGCGAAATTTTTATGAGTTTCTCATTTTTTTTCTGCACCTCTTTTCCCACTTTGCGATTTCCTTGGCATTTTTTTAACGCTCTTATGTCGTTTTGCAGATTTGAAGAAAAATTACCATTTCATTATAGAAACGAAAAAGTTCAAAGCTCAGAATAGCGCAGATAAATTTATGTTCTTCGTATATTAAAATGTAGATAAAATATGTGTTTGAACTTTGATTTATAATGATCAAAAATACAATTTAATTTAATTTACATAAAATGTCCAGTCCCTGCAATTTATTTAAGGACGCGCACTAATAATAATGTTCATCGTCTTGTCGCGTGGAATATTTGGAACTTTTTTATATAACTACAGTATACGAATATACTATATATACTATACTACCCTTATTTCAAGTCTAAATCTATGACGTTCTCGTGAGCGATCGCACGTGCCGCTCGTCGCGATAGGATCGATGATAGGACGACGACGTCCCTGCTGAGCTTAGGGCACGCGCCTTCCGAAAAACGAATTACACGTCTTTAGCGTCATAGAAGTGAAAGTAAAAGCCATCTCCCGTCAGTGTCCAGTAAATCCGTCCATAGTTCGAAATGTGTGCTACAGAGGGAGTCCTCATCGATATAGCGACTTTTGGCCCCTTTATCTCTAGGTGATAACGACCATTCGGTTGCCGCCAGGAAAAAATACCCGCGTTTCAATGCCGCTTCAATTATATTTGTAACACAAACTTTTTATACTTCTTTATATGCAAAGAATTCAAGCCCATTCAGTTATTTTTGAGACTCAATTTTTTCTATCCTTCAAAAAAATAATTCAGCCATCTTATCAAAAACTCTCTAAGAAATCTACAAAACGTAGAAACAGGAAAAAAAAGCCTATTAAATTAACGGAGCGCAAATATAGAATTACACGTGCTCAGCGTCGTAGAAGTAAGAATAAATGCCACCAATGTCCAAAAAAAATCGTCCATAGTTCGAAAACTGTGATGGAAAATCGTCTTTTGGCCTCTTTATCTCTCGGCGCTAACGACCATTCGATTTTCGCCAGCGAAAATCGTCCACACCGAAGCTGCGGTAGAAAAAAAACGTGTAGGGTTAGATGAGACCGCAAAAAAAGAAAAAAAAGAAAGAAAAACGGCCAGAACGTGGCGAAAGTGGGGACCAACGGATCGGTAAAGCAAACACAGCAGCACACGCTGTGATGCGCCATCACCGGGTCACGTCTGGTTATTAACGTCATCTTTTACCTCCTTCCTACTTCCTTTCCTCCTCTTCAACGTTTGCCAACCACCTCTGCACTGCAGAAGTTGTCGAACTTGGTGAATTCGTCAAATTTTCTTGTCCCTTCTCTCTCTCTTTCACAAGTGGCAGTGCGACCAACCGATTGTGGTGTTCGTCGGCCCGACTTGGAGTCTATCCAACTTTCCAGGGAGACGGATCGTTGTCCGCCTTCCGGATTCCCCGTGAATATTTCGTAAGAGCTCTCGTATCAGCTTCTCTCAAGTGGGAAACTCAAAAACCCTGCCGCGTTTTTTGCCGAAAAGAATTTCCAATGTATTAGCAAAAAATGAGCAAAATGCAAGGATGTGTGCGCGAACGCATATTTGATCCGTAAAATCGGAAGTCGGTATCATCCAGATTATCCGGGATTGTTATTTTGCCTTCCGTTAATTCCCGAATCTCCCTCCGGATATCGAGAACGTTATCCGAACTACTGCCTATTGATGTTCCATTTTTACGGGAGTGTTTACAGAAAATACGATGGAGGGTTACATTGATTTTGTTTGGGTTCGTTGTTGACTTGGTGAATGGCTCCCGGGGTTATATTCACTGCGTGTCATTGTCAGTTCTCTGTTTCAGTTACGCAATTCATTTTTTCGATGAACTTCCGTGTTTTTTATTTTTTATTTTCATTTTTTTACTGTAAGGAGTCTCCAGTATTTTTTCTTTAGCGTCACTATAAATAAATAGTCCCAAGAAGTGAATGGATATCATTTTATAGTTGTTAGGATTTCCGAGATTTATCTGCTGATACAATTACGCGAAATTGAAGTATTATAACTTTTTATATTATGTCTATATTTGTTTATTGTGATTTGGGTAAAAGCGTGTATTCCAGTTTCCTAGAATATTGCGACAAATTGCGGAGAGTTTGAAAGGATGACTCACAGCTAGTTTGACGGTCGACTCCCCATCTCCTCTCCTCTCCTCTATGTCTATGCAGCCGTTGCACGCAGAGTTAAGCATCGAGGCAACTCGCGATCGATGTCCTCTGCTCTGTCACTGCATACACTACAATGTCTCGCTGGAGGCAAATCCAGATTGATGTTTCTTACGACGTTTCCAATGTCCCGTATGATTTTACGTAAATCTCCCCTTACTCATTCGACGTGCGTATCACGTAACGCAATCGGCCCATATTTAGGGGATGTTTGCAATGAAAATCCATATGAAATGGTCACGCATTACCAAAAAAACATTATCCAGTTTTTTTTACTTATACGTAATACAAAAAAAAATGCAACTGCATTGAACTATAAACCAAAATTTGCCCATATCCGATTATTACCTTATTTTTATAAATGCTCAGCCTCGAAGAAAATATATTGGAAAAAATAATTTATCGTCGAATAATTTATCTACAAAATAAGAGTGAGTATTATTCTTTCAGTCGCCTTGAGATTTTTATTATACCCATCGCCCTACACTTCGAAAATAACCTTCTTTTTGAGTGCTTGTTGTATCGTTCAATTCTTCTGTTGCAATCCGCGTTTATTTCCTACTAAAAAAACTTGCTTTCGTGAAACTCGACGTTCGAGAAGCGCGCGGCGTCGCCGTCCGAGCGTGTAAACGTTCGCCGGGGGGTTGCAAGCCCCGCGGGGTTGCCTTCTCATAAATCGCTTAATCGCTGCTTTTTCACGGATCAGAAAGTTTAGAAAAAACTTTTTTCCCCGAGCATTGAGCGAAGAGCGCTGCTCGAGAATGCTTCATGCACTTCAGTGAAAAAAAAGCAGCCGCATTCGCATTCCTTGGCAGACGTACATCGCTGCGCCTCATGACCTTAAGGAGGAAATGGGCGTTGATACAAATTTCTCTGGGCAAACATTTTGCAAAATTTTTCCTCCGACGTATCGTAAGGTGACGTTTAATACCGACGGAAATCGTTTTAGTGCGAAAAAAAGAGAGAGGATCTTCAGTCGCTCCTTAAGCATTCATGATCTAAATTGAGAAAATTTTTTCTTAATTGCATCGTATGATATATATCTTATCACTTTCTAAGCCTATGAAATAGCAACGCTTTTCCCATGTTGAAGCATATATTTCTGATGAAAAAGACACCTTTTCAGTCTTCTTCGTAACGGAAGCGTTTTAATAAGCGTCACGTTAATTGCGATCTATTCGAACAGGTGTAAAAGACATTTGACTTCAGCTAAGCATATCCTGACGATCTAATCCGATTTGCTTTCCTCATCGCTTGAGTCACGTCATATCAAAAGTAGACAGCTCTCGAATGGAAAGCTATTCGGGCAAAGATCTGAATATTTATTTCATCAACATCATAACATTCAACTTCTAAAACAATAAATTTTCCCTTGGCCTGGATTATCAGGATTACAAAAAAAAGTCAGTACTTTCATAGTTCAATAGTCTATTAACTTCATGAAGTACAAGCATTAACGAGTCAAATTAGTTCAGAAACGTCTTTACATCAATTATTTCATCTGATTAGTCAAATCTTTCCAACAAATCTTTCCTCTACGTTTGTACGTAAATTCAGTGTGTCTCGTTGCTCGTCTGCAAAACACCGGGAAAGATGTACAACGTACGGAAGATGGGATAGAGGAGATGCTTCATGCAATGTGTACCGTGCTCAAGCTGAAGGGGTGAGGCGTACAAACATCGATGTTGATCGAAGCACGCTGACGAGGATATCGCTATACTATATACTTCTCTCGTTCAGTTACAGCAGGTTTATACTGCACACCAGCGGCATCTAGATTGAAGAGGAACGTGTACGTTCGACGACAAGGGTGGCTCAGAGCACCGAGCGACTAGTCGTGCATATACACCCAGGAAAGAGCGAGGCAAGGGCACGAGAGATACTCGGCGCTGGCATCGCTGAGTCTTCTCCTCTCTCCGCTCTCTCTAGAGGTAGAGAAACGTATAATAAAATAAATTTTCTCAAGTATGATTCATTGTGGTGAATTATATTTAAGAGGTGAAATTATAGTCATGCAGGTCGACCGTTTCGCAATTTCAGGTCAATCAATTAATAGTTCCAGCAGTACAGACGTATTTCGATACAATTCTCAGCTGTAATTAAATTGCGCCTTAATTTTCCATGTCCAGTGCAGTCTAGACAATTGAGAAATAATAGTGTGGTAAGATAAACGTCCGAATGGGTGCCGTCCATTTCACCGACAATTACAATCCCGACGGTCAAAATAACGACAGATAAAATACCGAACAATAAAAATACCGACAAATGAATATACCGACATTTAAAATCCCGGAAATTAATCCAAACCAATAATCGTATGTTATTCGTCGGTAGCTGGATTTTAGTGTTCGGACTTTCCAGAACCCTCCGAATTTTTTTTGATGCTATAAAAGGCATGGAGTGACGCACGCGTGGGGGGGGGGGGTCCGGGGTCGGAGCCCCGTTGGAGTCCAGGGGCGAAGCCCCCGTAGGGGTTTGGGGGAGGGGAACCCCTCTCACTGCACAAATATTCTTTTTTATATTGCATATTGCAATATAACCAACGATTATTGCGAATAACATACGATTGTTCGTCGGAGTAGGTTTGAACAATCATACAAATACATATTCAGACAAACACTCATATTTTATTTCTATCGGGATTTTAAATGTCGTTAGAATGCGTACAAAAAGAGAGAAATAGGATTTAACATGGTTGTCCGATTATTGGGACGTTTACCTTACATTTAAGCACTGAGCACTACAGAAAAATTGACAAGGGTATTCAAATCTGTACAGAAATATACACGGGCATTAAGAACTATGTAAATATCCTCCAAAATTATGGAGCGACTGAGGTGGACACCAAAAACTATGAAGATATCGACCTGGACCCTGAATCCTTATAATCCCGTCCAATATGACTGACAATTAGTTTTATTCACAGCGATAAATCATCTCCAACATTTTTCAATTTCCATGCTGTTTGGAATACTTTTTTATGCGGGAAGGAAGAGATACGTGGCGCTGGTATCATCGCATTTTCTCTCTTATCCCTTTTTCCGTACTGCATTAAAAAAGGGTGAGTATATCCACTGAGAGGTAGCGTGATTATTGAAGAAAATTACCGCGTACAGGGTGTGCACGTCACCCTGTCTGCCTCGCTGTTTTCTTTTTCGTATTGCCACAGCATCAGTCGACAGCCCTGCGGCTAAGCTTCCGTTTTCCCTCCGACTCTCTCGGGATGACGCGACCCAAAAAGCTCATACCGCTTCTGGACGCAGCTACACCGACAGTGGTAAACATTTCCAGCCATCAGGCTGCAAGCTACACTGTCAAACATCCGTGTTCGTGCGGACTTCAGTAGAAGAGAAAGAAGTGGTGGGGTAAAGTAGTGAGAGGGATGATGGCAGGGGTTTGTAATGATCATCCGACGATGGCTGTCAATACGCGGTATACGTAGCGTTCATTCTATATCCGACGTGTATCAAACGTCGAGGCTGCCACGATTTTCGATTACGTGCCATGCTCGTGTCGATGAATAACGAAAAAGTGGATAAAAAAGAAATGTATCGCAGGGTGAGAGTGATGCGAGGGTAAGAGTAACGAGAAATAGGCGCGAGGTGGTGTTGGATTGAAACGATCGTCGACATCGATGGTTTTGTTTTCCTATCGCTCTCTCGCACTTTCATCTCGCTATTCTTCTCATTGGCGAATTCACACCGTGAATAGTTCTCGACTCATTCATTTTCTTCTGGATAAAGTCAGGCGTTCACGTTTATGGAAACCGCGGGCTTTGTAATCATTTCGTGAAAATATTACAGGATCCACGGCTAATTAGATTTACGAGCTGTGCACATCAAACGGACGTCGAGAGCTTTTCAATACGTGGCAATGATGATCGGCTGCCTCAGATTAGTCGGATCAATTGCGAATCTATAATTTGCAACAGCTTTCGAGAAAAGATCTCTGAATTAGCAACAGCTACTTTTTTAATCATTCGACAGAATGCTGCGTACTAATTAATATACTTTCATATCCACATTTATTTCCATGACATGTTGCGTTCACAATTTTTCTTGTGCATAAGCCATTTTGTTTGTCTGGCCTCAATCGAGATACTTTTTCCATGTCTATCGAAATCATTACCGCAATAAAAATGTAAGTTGCATGTGACGCTACAAATTCGCGATTCCGGTCTTAATCGACACCACAATCCATCGAATCACGTAATCCCAGGATAATAAAATGCAAATCCGCGAATCCCAAATGCATAAACGCAAAACGACGTGTGGCATGTGTCACCCTCGGTGTATATACCTCGACGCGGTCTACGCCACTAATTGGACTGCTTCATAAACATAACTCTCACTGGCACTCTTGCTGTCTTGCTCTGCTCATGATCTGGGCTTTCTCTCGCTTCAGTCCTTTCACCCTCCCTATGCCATGTTCAACGTGTTTCTCTGTAGGCGCTCGGTCATTTCTCTCGCCCCACTCGACTCCCCTCGATCTCTTTCGGCCGAGCAGCCAGTCGAGTATCTGTACGCAGCTACAGTCCAGGATGAGAGGAGAAAGAGAGAGAGAAAAAGGGTCGTGAACCGGATCGAGAACACGCGTTCATCCTAGGCTCTTGGGCTCTGCACCCTGGGCTATTTTCCGATTGGCTAGTGTCCATAATTGAAGTCGGTGTGGTGTCCCTCGAAGGACACAGGGCCAACGGTATTACGGTGAACAGAGGCACACACTAGTACCAGAAGAGCAGTAAACGCTCGTAAACCGCGCGTGGCAACGGGCCGCGCGTCGTCCTTTTCGACTTACCCATGTGGCCGGTGGTTTTTCTTCCCCGCACCGGAAAAAACCCATACACACAAGGTTTTTTTACTACAGAGCCATAGATTCTAGAATTCCACGTACTATCTTTCGGTCCAGACTCATGATTCTCCCGAGCATACGACGTATACTCGGAGTCAATTGGCTGAAACCTTCACCTCCCCCACCTTCACCGCTCACCCAATTGCACCTGGCAATCTTCGGAAAATCCGAGAGGATTTCACAGCCCGAGGTGGTTGATTAGAAATAGTAAAAACGACAGTAGTCTCGATATCAATGGTCGACCTACTGATTCTTACTTTGATTACTTTTGATTACCTACTGATTACTTTTTGTTGTTGTTCTAGGAATTCAAAGTGGTTGAATCAACAGATTGTTCTTTGAATCCAGGCGACGATGAAGAAAGTCACAAATGAAGACAAGGTCCAAATGAAAATTTGTGTTGATAATCTCAGATGTTATCGCTTGTAAAGCGATGATGTTTGGTGGAATCTGAAGCCTGCAATCACAGTCTCCTTGATTTTGGGGAAGCGTGCAGCTGTTTCTGATCGAAGGCTCTCAATTATGAACTAATTACAGTACATGCGAGCCGCGTACCGAAGCAATTACACGTAGGTGCGACATCTGCCAAGTCTGTACAGCTTCTGCGTGCAGGCGTCTGTGATTTTGAAGTGTTGGGCATAGTGGGAGTCGGTAACATGGCCATGTGGTGATACATGAATTTGGTGGGCTTGATATTCGTAGGGGCAGTAGACTCTGTACTCGTGTATCTACAATGTGTTGTATAACATCGTACACCGGCTGCTGGCGAGCATAGTAAGGCGAACGAGGGTTGCCCCTGTCAAGCGGACCATTACAGTTCGAAAATGACTTCGATCGCAACGGTGCGCAAGCTTTTGGCGACGGCTGTGCATCGATTTAATTGCATCGTCGCGTGACAATACCTCTGCATGGACGCACTTTCACAATACCGCATTGTTATATCGTACAGTGCATTATCACGCTCGTAACCAATCTCCCAAATGCTAGACGACACACTGATACACGTTTTAATGCCACTGCGTCGATATATGTCGCGTTGCTTATTACAATTCATGAGTTAATAATTGACTCGTATTATCTCCATTTACCCTCTATCATTTAAATAACTTGGAGCTGTCGTCAATGGACATAAAACGGGTACACGTTTTAAACTCTATTGTCCTTGAGTAGGGAAATTTTTGGAGTTGCTGAAAGTTGAGTTCTGTAACTAGAAAAAGAGAATTTGTTGGAGAGCATCCAAGTGGTAAAAGAGGTTGGATCGATAAACTAGCTGGTTAGGAAAACACGTCATTCGGATGGGCTAATTGATCAATTAATTGGCAACCAACAAATTGGGAGACAGAACGAATTAGCTTGTCAGCCGGACCAATGAAATTGGTTAACCTCCTTAACTGAGTCTCTTGGTGCGTATTTAGCCATGTCAGTTTGCCAGAGAAACCAATAATTTCCTTCCATGCGAACTTGTCGATTAGCCGCTACAGTTTCAGAGTCATTGGCCCTGTTTAATCACCAGGGATTTTCGGTAACTCTAAAATTTGGCAATTCCAAGGAGTTGATCACTCCGGAATTTTAGCCATTCAGAAAGTGTCCCAACTTCTTCAAGTTTCAAGACTCAAGACTTTTGTAATGAATAGCTCAAATAGCGGAACTCGCATTCCAGACAAGATGACAATCCGGACCAACAATATTTTAACAGTGGCTCGAGTCCTAGAGTGAAATTATGATTTGGTACCGAAAAACACTTTGAAATTCTCATTATAAGCAATTCTACGTAAAATGCCTACGACTTGCATTTGATAATTCGACATATATTTCCCAGATGTCGTTGCTTTTCAAATGGACTCTCCCTTTTGCTCGGAGAAATACGATCTTGATCCGGGGCATCATAGGCGAAATGTCCCCTTTCGACACTCGACTCCTTGCCGCTCGAACCTTTAGCTCTCGAGATGCCCCTGAAGTTTTTAGAATTCTGCAGCGAGTCCCGATGCGAAAACAATGCGAAGTCGCCCCGTGTCATACAAAGTGGGACGTAGTAGCCGGTTTATCGAGGAAGCCCAGATTTTTAGAGGGTACAGAACGAGCAGGTCCTCCCTGTTCGTTTCTCATCGCCGAGCGACATATGCGTCATCTAGACGTATATATACATATGTATATACACTCCCACGTCTGAATATGACAACGTGCTCAGAGCGAGAGTCTCATTCCTCGATCCCTACCACCCACGTGACCGAAATTCCGATTATCTGTCCCCGACGCTACTGAAAATCCTGGAAACTCCCACACACCCACGATATCCGTGCTGTTTTACGTAGGCCAGATCTAGTCGAGATTCAGCAAAATCCAACACGTGCTGCGAATGCTACGACGCTTTTGACTTGCATGCAGACGCAGGACGAAATCGTTAATTACCATGTATCTTAAATTCTCGTTAGCTGAATAGAGAATTTTAAACATGGTTATTTTAGAGTAATCTGGAGATAAGTGATTAAGCAAAAATGAGTTGGCTTGTTATGTCAAAACGCGTATCTCTATTCGTTGTTTCCATCTTTTTACGTAGTTACGTAGATCAGATCCAATAGAGATTCAACAAAACGCGACGCCTGCTACAAATGTAACGACGTCTTTGACGTATACGGAAACGCAGAACAAAGTCGTTAATCACTATGTATTGTCAATTTTTGTTAAGGAAATGAAATTTCGAATATGGCTATTTTCCATCAGTTGATTGACGTTTCTCATGCGTTGCTTGTGAAATTCCAGGACAAAATCGGTGATTTGAGAATGAGTTGGCCGATAATTTCGAAACGGGCATCTAAATATTCGTTTTATCTCGGCAAGTGAAGAGTCCATGTTGACGAACTTACTCTGAACAGGAGACACTGTCGTGTTAGCCTGATGGGAGCAGTCAGTGAAACACACCCCTTGCGGCCAGTGCTGAAAAAGCCCAGGAGCGAGGAGCCACTATACCCACTCCCCATGCAAAGTGAGCCCGGGGTTGTTAGATTAAAGTCCAACCCCTCGCTGGCTCGACGCCCGGATACCTCCAACGCCAGGTCGTGTTAAAAACCCGGGAAGAGCCATGAGTCATAGCTAGCGAGGGTTACAAACGATACGTGAACGTGAACAAAGCTTGATTCACCCTCACAGTGACGTGAAGGGCAAAGATTTAGGAAAATAAGTCCACCTCGTATTCCAGGCATCCAGTATTAGTTCCTTCCCATTGCTGTATCCTGATACTGGACTTCTGACAAATTTCGGATATTAGTGGACATAGGGTCGTTACGAAAATACCGACTAAAGCTAACAAGGTTCTCCTATGGGAGTGATACTCACCGAAAGCCTAATTATATACAACTCTACAGACCAAATTTTTATTTAACATCGCTTGTTTAGCTAGACATTCAACGAAGACTAACTGGCAAATATATTTTTTGTTTCAGGTGAGTACGGAATTCAAGTTGAAGTTACATCATGAACGTGCATTGAGATTTACAGGTTTGGCATTTCATGATACTGGGAAAATAGGCATATGAATTTCTGATATTTCTATTAATTAAATGATGATGCATCGTTGCTTCAATAAAATATTGTTTGATAAAAGATCACTTTTTAAAAAAAAGTTATATGCACCGTTTTGGCATTGACCATTTCCACGTTTATCATAAAGATGAGAATTAATAAGGTGGACTTATAGTTTTATGTGGAATGATTTCGACATTTGTGGGATATTTCGACGCACAAAATTTTCAAAAGGCCAGTACGTAATATTACGGAAGCGTCTTCGCATGACAGGTATGATAACCTTAAAGCTGTGACTACATGCGATACATTTGATCGCGGGAATAGCATACATTTGGCCGAAGAGCCGATCCAATCTCGTAAAATCTCGGAGGTACGTCGTAAAGTATTTTCTCGTGTTTTCGATGCGCTCACAAAATGTGTTTTAAATCTCGCTCCTTCACTCGGTATATAGCTGTATGTATACATGCCTTATCCCTTGCGTCGTAGCTAAATCGTTTGCTCTGACCCTTCGATCATTCCCATGGTAACGATTCTCCTTTACCCTCTCACTCTAATTCTCGTTCTCTTTCTCCTCTAGAAACCTTTCGACCCATTAATCTCGCTCAATGTCGTACTTAATATAACGGCCGACCAATTATTCCGCCTCTGTTGGTTAATTATTCCAACGCAGTGCGGAAGCACCGAAGAATTCCTTATTGTTTCGAGGTGAGGGCATATTTCCTGGCTGCCCTTTCCCCCCTCCCGCGGTTGCATCAATCACGCCATATTGTTGTCTTGTCTCGCGTGAATATTCAAGACATTCACTTTAATGATGCGCGCATCTCACAATTCACAACAGATAATAAATTGAGTTTTTAAAACTGTTCGAACAACCTGTCGAATGGCCATTGAAAGTTCATAAAAATGATTGTGTTTACGTATCGATCGAGCTGAAGGGGCGTTTTATTAAAGTGTAATACGAAACAAGGAGTAGCAGTTGGTGAACGTCGATTTGTGAGTTTAATAATCATTATTTCAGCCAGCTACTCTCCCGTTGCTACCGCAATAATTGCACTCTGCTCCTCTCTTCCATAAAACGTTCTGCTGCTGGGGGGGTTTTCGGTGGACCCGTCTAGATTCACGGATGCCCGAGGGTGGATGCACGCAACTCCCTCAGCTTGGCCAAGAGTTTTTTTGCGGTACAGCCTTAGCCTCACATCGCCATTTTTTTTTATCGACACCTCTTCGCTGATCAGAAGAAGGGCAACTTTTTCTTCAACATCTAATCCAATTCTCAACAACGGATTCGGCAGCTCCTTGCCACAAAGAAGCGACGGAAAGTGGAGAACAGTGATGAAAGAAAAAGGAAGACGAGGAAACGTCTTTCCCAACGTGGATGAGTTGGAAGTTTCGAATTTCTGAGGTTTTCTTCGAGTTTATGGTCGGATGCCGTGTCTGTTTCTCACTCTGTCTGTCTGTGTCCGTCCAGCCGTTGAAATTCAAGAACGTCATGCTCTGTTGACGAGTACGGAACTCTTCAAGAAGCCGGATAAAGTTTATTGCAGAAATTATGGCAATGTGTCATCATAGGCAAACTTGTACAATTTCATGTTAAAAAAAAGAGGCTACTTGTTCTCTAACATCTAATCCGATTCTCAATGACGGGTTCGGCAGCTCCTTGCCACAAAGAAGCGACGGAAAGTCGAGAACAATGATAAAAGAAAAAGGAAGACGAGGAAACGTCTTTCCCAACGTGGAAGAGTTGGGGGTCTCGAATTTCTAAGGTTTTCTTCGAGTTTATGGTCAGATGTTGTGTCTGTATCTCACTCTGTCTGTCTGTCTGTACAGCAGTTGAAATTCAAGAACGTCATGCCGTCTTAACGAGTGCGGAACTCTTCAAGAAGCCGGATAAAGTTTATTGCAGAGATTAAGGCAATGTTGTGTGTCATCATAGGCAAGCTTGTACAATTTCATGTAAAAAAAAGGGGCTACTTGTTCTTCAACATCTAATTCAATTCTCAATGACGGGTCCGACAATTTTTTGCCACAAGAAGCAGCGGAAACTAAAGAACCGTGATAACAGAAGAAGAGAGATAAAGGCGATGAGAAGCCGTCATTCCAAACGTGGGAAAGTTGGGAGTCTCATTTTCCTGAGGTTTTCCTTCAGGTCTATGGTTCGATGTCGTGTCTGAATCTCTCTCTTCGTCCAGCGATTCAAGTTCACGAACGTCATCCCATCCGCAGGATTACGAAACTCTTCGAGGAAGTCGAAAGCGTTTATTGCAAGGATTATGGCAGTGTTGCGTGGCATCAGGCAAACTTGCACATTTTTCCAAGCCCGTCGTAACTTCTTGAAGAGAAGCAAAATTGCCACTGTCTCTTTCAGTGGCATTCGGCAATGCTGCCTCCCTCATAATAATTCTTCTATAAAGAGGATGAGAAATATTCCAGCGAAGTCTGACGAGCTCGTGAAATTTAATAAGTAATCTTCCGGAAGGCAGAACTTCACCTCAGCACGAAACAATGAGTCGAGAGTGGCAGAAGGAAAAGTGGGCAGTACGTCATTGCGAAAAACGCGTCGAGGCATCCGCACAATGGAACTTCCGCTGCTGAAGCGTTGGCATAAAAAAAGGAAAGAATGAAAAAAAGACGTTAGTCTCTTGCCTTTTCTTTGAATAGAGGGGCGGACTTCCACTAGCACTTGGGTTCAATCTTTCGAGTTCACTGCCAGTCCCATGGACCGAACAGGTAGATGATAAGCGAAGAGGTCTTCTGGTAGAATGGTTCAAGGACAAACGGATAAAGGTATCTTTTCTTGTCGTAACTCCTTTTCCACTGCCACGAAGATGGCTCTATTATTGCGCGAAAATCTGAGGATTCTCAGTGTCCATTATTGCTGAAACGTTGAAAAGATCTCAAGTGTGAACCAACGCGTTTGTATTATAGGATTGATCGCGCATTAGAATTTAGCCACTGAACGAGCAGCCGTTTGTCGAAAATGGATTTGGGAGGGTTGCCATTTTCCTCCGGAGATTCTGTTGACGCTTTCGAAGCTCCTTGGATAAATCCTCTTGCATTGGCTGCGTCTTGAATGCCGTCACGGGGCGACGCGAGGCTTTCCGAGTTCGTCGCCAAAGTCGAGGGTGAAGAAAGCAACCCTGAACCAAAGAGAGAGGCAAAATTCTCATTTGAGGAATGAGAGCGAACTCGCTGACGTGGCTTTGCCGGCTGAGCCCTTTATGCCGCACGCCCTTCACAACGAGAGGCGTCATATAGTCGAGTATAGAAGTTGTATATATTCCCTTCCTCATTCTGCCCTAGACCTAGGCTTTTCAGGAGTTTTGAAAAACTTTCAAGACAACTCAATTCCCTTGGATTATATACTATATTCCGGTAATCACTAGTTTCTCACGTTACTTTGGATGGAAGCAATTTATATTTTATACATCGATCGCGCGTTCAATATAATTTTTATACTTAAATAATTTGTGGTTAATGTGACGGCCCTACATTGTATATAAGAAGACAATTCGAATGAGAGAAATATATAGGTGACATTAGTGCAGAGGTTAACGCTCTTACTCAATACCCGAATATTTTCTCTCTTCGATACTTCGTCAGTCCATCCGCAATGCCATTATCTACACTTCTCCAAATTCTCCGCTTGATCATTGCATTAACAACAAACGTAAAATAATGCTATCTTATAATGAATTTCGATAAACACCAATTATTCGAGATAAATGAATTCTTTTCACTCATATTGACAACAGTCTAAATAAAACCTCAAAATTCTGGTAATTACAATTCCTTTAATTTTCATTGTCATTTGAAATAATATCCGTCACATTCATATGTATTATTCTGAAAAACCGTCGTTGTTCTCTTTTTTTCCCAAAGCTATTTAAATGCTCAGCCAATTGCGAATGAGCATATGGTCCCTAACTGCACGATGTCCTTTATTTTCCACATTAACTTCGTACTCATCCGCTCGGTAGGATCACGTGAACAGGGGTTCACTTTTGCAGCCACCATGACGTATATCATTTGTTTGTATTACGTTCCTATATCACAATTTCACTTTTTAATGCTATTCCATCCTATTAATTTTGTCGGTTGAACGGTCCTTGTGCGGGAGTGTCCTTTGTCATGTCGCGATTTGGAAAAGCCTCCTGCCTCTCGGTTGGAGGCTCAGAGCTGGAGCTTGAAACGAGGTACGTGCATCATCCCTCGTGCAGGAGCCGCCCTCTCGGGGATTATAATTCCTGGGCAAAATGTTCCACATTTATCGGGCAAAAGCTCATATCCTTCTCAGCGTGCGGTCAGCCGGCGTTGCGCCAGCCCTTCGCATCTTTAGGCAGAACGAATTCGCCCGCCCTCGTTGAAAAAGCATTTTTCTATCCTCGCCGCTTGGTCGGTAATTCATTTTTTTTTCCCCTATGAGTACCAAAAACCATTGGCACTAACCAATCCAAACCGCGACGAGTGTTTGGTCTATCGACGGAAAATTTCAATGGTAACTTCCTGATAAATTGTGTCATGAACAGCGACGATTCGCTCGTTCAATTACTTTTTACAGACTGGCATCGATAGGACACAGTGTCAGCTGGAAAAATAGCAGGAAGTTTTTTGTCGTATTCCGGTATTATTGATACTGAGGTACGTGAGAGGATATTTGTGTTGGTAGAAATGGAGGCACTCATCAGAACTGTTGGTGAGCTCTGTGGAAGTGACAGGCAGTGGTCGACCAATTCTGTCTACTCTGGACTGGTCATTTTCTGGGTAACGTGTATCCTGTCCTTCCCATTTTTGCAGATATCGTGTTATTGGTTTGCTTGTATATTTTGTTTTTGTGACTTCGAAAAATTGACATACAGCAAAAACGTTCGGTGATTCACTTAAACCTATCAAGTGTCTTAGACTCTGTTCGTTCAAACAAGTCAGCCAAAATCGATCAACATACTTTCTCATAGCTCCGCAAAAAGTGAAATGCAATGTGCAGCATTTTACTTTGCATCACAATGAAGTAGCAATGTGGAAGATTATAACTGCACTTACTATGATTTTGAAATAAGTGATTTTTGGTATTTCTGATTAGCGAATTTACGGAGCCAACTTCCGGTCGGAAAATCAACCTGTTTTTGAATTTTAATTACGATTCTGAATTTAGGTTTTTCCTATCGTTATTAAATGGTATATCATATCACAGATAACAGATTATTCAAAAACCGGGATGACGTACATTTGCAACGCTGTTACTTCGGGGATTAATAATCAATAAACTCATTAGATGTTATTGGTGCTATACAACATGCACAAAACGCTTTACGTCACTATCCTTCGAGTTTACGCGTAAGAACCATTGATTGCATTACAGTGAACGTCGACGGACCAACTTACCACTTAGAAGTTAGCCCAGAATTTGAATGCAATTACAGTGAGGAGAGATCACAACGACCCTTTGAAACCGGTTCACCACTCACCACTGCGTTTCTCTCCTCCCACTCCTCACAAACCCGCGTTGTTTGTTCATTATTCGATACCGCGAAACGCTCGGTGCAAGCATCGATAAAGCCAACAGTCTATATAGCGCGAATGCAATCATTCTACCGTGGAGTTACAAAGAGAGGGGAAAGATCAATCGCAAAATCACGAAGCCTAAAGTAGACAGGAGTAATTCACATTACTCGGAGTTAACTCAATTTCGGAAAACTTTCCAATATATTTGAAAGGAAATCATAACTTTAGTTTCTGATGACTTTTTATGAATATTTCTTTTTGCGACCTGGCTTCTCTTCTCTCTGAGAAGTTTACGAATAAAATTATCGGAGAGATAAATTAGTTCAACCCAAAACTTCTACTATTTCCTACATTTTGCTTCCTCATAGAGGAAGCTTTGTTTTCGTGGAATTTTTTTTCGAGATTTTCATGTTGACATACTCGGAATCACCTAAAATGTCGAGAAAAGTGGTCTAGAAAATATGTCTGGATGTGTGTGTGTGTGTTCCAGGCAATAAAAATTCAATAATTCATAACTCACGAACGGCACAATGGATCGAGCTAAAATTTGGCACGCAGCTAGAGTATTGACCCCTCTGTAATTGACGTGATTTTTAATTAAATGTGTCAATGTATACAGATTTCATGGAATTTTTAATTTTTCAAAAAATGTCGTGATCGCTCCAACTCTCGTGAAAGTTCGCCAATTCAGCTAAATAGTTCTTTATGAATGAAGACACGTTAAATGATGTTTGGTATTAAATTTCAGCGAAATCGGTAGAGCGGTTCCGATTTTATAGAATCTTGAATTTTTCAAAACAAAAAAAAATTCTCAAAATCACGTCGACTCTCAACAAATCATCCGAAATGTTCCACAGTCGAAAATACCATACAGCCCTGCTACGTACGAAATTTGGTGATCGTTAAACTCGTTCGGATTTTACGGAATTTTTAATATTTTAACAAATGTACATTTTCGCTCATGACTTCCGCAAAAGTTAAAAAAGTAAGATAAAAATTTTCCTTTCAACTTACAGGATTTCGTAAATCATCAGAGATCAAGAAAAAAATTGAAACAAACATGCGAAATTAATTAGCATAGTTCCTTAGAAGGCAACTTTGTAAAAATCGAAAAAAAATAAGGAAGCAATGTGCAAGGTTCTTTGCATCGGTTTTTTTTATAAATTTGATGGATCAGGATAAGAATAACATCTCACAGAATTTTTTGCTGTGAAAATATGAAGAATTTCTCGTTAAATATAGTCACCCCTTGACGGGTCCAGTTCACGATCAATATTCATGGTCGAGACTATAATAGAATTTGCCTGACTGCCATTCGCGAAACGCTCCGACGTCCGAACGCAGATATGCAAATGATTGCGTTTGCGTATATGTACTGTGTGCGCTATATCGTAGTCCAAACGTAGTCGATGCCATATCCGCAGGGGTGATTCTGACACTGGTATGGTCCTATCCTTGAGGGTGCCAAAGCGCTCAGTTTCACCTCCTCTGCTTACATGCGAATGCCCTCGATTCGTGACGAAGGAATCCGCGATACGTGGACCACCATTTCGCAACCGCAGACCCTTGGTTCCGAAGCCTGTACCGTTAAAACCGCGAACTATAGGTTTCCAACCGATGGGGTATATGCGATCCCACATACCATAAAGTGTACAGGTTCGTCACGTGGTGTTTGCACAAGGAAAAAAAACAGAATGTGAACGAGAGTTTAGTTAGTCTCGGGGATATGCTGTACAAAAAGCACACGAAAACTTTGACTTCACATGGAAAGTGTACTTTCTCTCTGGTGCAAGCTCTACATTTTTTCCGTCTCTTCGTCTCCTCCGGAATTTCTCCAGGAATTTTATGGGATATCAAAGAGGGAAGGTGAGCGTATTTCAGCATCGAATTGACGGAATTCCTTTGAAACCTACTGCTGCTCACTTGGAAACCTTCTTGGAAATATATTTTTTTAATCAAATAAATGACCACCTCATGCATCAATTTTACATTACCGTCGGTTGTGCTCGAAATTACTGATAAAGTTTTTTCTTAACAGGATAAAAACTACTCGCCAATCGTTTAACTTGCAAATAAGTTGACTCCAGAATTATCCACGGTTTTGGAAAAATATACTTCCGCTGAGGATAAAATATATGGAATATAATTAGATTTATATTCCATATACTTTACCAATTCCGCGGTTATTGAATTACAGCTCCAATTACCCATTAACGATGCAGCAGATTTATGGAATAACCGGTAAATGCGAAAACAATTGGAAATCAAAATGAAAGCCGCGACTTTTTTTGTTGTAATTGAGAAGAGTTGACGTTGTACAATTTAAGCTGTGTGTGCTATTAGCCGGTATCCAGTTTACGTAGCGAAGGGAGAGACAGAACAAGGGTGGAAGGGAGAGTAGTCCCGTCACGGTGGTTCATTAGTGATTTGGCGAGGTCTGTCTGGATGAATCGGCAGCACCAGAACCACCACCACCATCACCAGGTCTCCCCCCTCCCCCCCTCGTTCTGTATCGCGAAATGCCGGTTGCAGGGCAACCAGGGGACAGCGAATCCTGCAGGACACGAACTGATTCCATCGTGTTTGGTCAAACAGCCGGCAATGACAGACGGTTCTCATCGTATTCGATATAACGTGCACATAGAAAGGGATGTATGCATGCAGTTATCTTCAAAGTTATTTCACCGGTAATTCAGCGTGTTCAAGAGCGTTTTCGATCAATTATTATCGTATGATCGGTTCGAGTCATCGATAAATCCAAACACTTGATATATTCCATTACGTTTTGACATTGTCATCAAAACTTATCATTCGAACACATTCACGGAAAGAAATGTCTGGTTGTGACAACAACGTCTCGAAATTTCTGTACACAATCTCTTAAAAATTAGTTGCCTCAACCATATCGAATAGTAACCTCAACTATTCACGATTAGTCCTCGCGAGATTAGTGAGGTTAACCAATCCAATCGTTGCGATTACCATTCGAATCGTCTTTATTACCATTCGAACCGTTGACACTATCATTTGAGTTGTAAGAGAAATATAATAATCGATTGGTTGTGTCAACTCATTTTTTTTGGTTATGGTAACTATTATTTTCTTTCAGTGTTCCGCGACTGAATGAAAAATTGATCGAAAATCATTTTCTAGTCTCGTTTAGGGTTGGCAGACTTTGTCTTTCGTACTGACAGAAAAGTTTTTCGCTTAACTGCATTCAAAGATTTTGTTTAAGTTGCTAGAAAAGCATCTTCATTAATTTGCTTTGCCTGAAATACCGAAGCTGACGCAAGCAACCCCTCGAGTTACCACGGAAGATCCAATAAAGACGATATTTACGGACAATTTAAGGATATTTGCCAAGGGTATGCTCGTCTCCCCTTGAAATGCTGTGAATACCATGAAGAAGCGAGAGAAACCTTCACCATGCTCAGCTCCACGTCCGATGGACCTTTATTTTCCTACTTGCGTTTTACATTTTTTTTTTTCACCTCTTCCGTTGAGTGGAAATCTAAAAATGTTCTTGCTCTGTTTCTTAACGGAAGTGCCTTTTTTATGTCCTCAGAGTGAGTCCACGATGTGAAGAAAAGATTTTGGTAAATTGGCTGTCGAATGTCGAGGCGACGGTGAGCAAAGTTCCTTTTTTCTCTTTCCTAGTCGTTTGCTCGTCGTTCTCATCCTCAGGATCTCATCGCGGTTGGGTAAAACCCTCTCGAAAGTCAAATCCAATCTCGTACCTTCCCTGGGTAATTTGGTAAGCCATTTACCCGGTGCGTGTCCATTTCCATTCTCCTCGTTTTCCAAATTTCGTGGAGCTTGTGTGCATTCGGACGATGTCCGGGTATATACGTTAAGCAGTCGTCACTGACGAGTGTGTAGCTTCCCTTCGTCAGAGATAGCGGCCGCCCTTTGGCGGTCCACCGCACGCAAGACGCGTCGGTTGGAACCCCTTCGCTAATTCCAAGGCCAATTATGTCCCCGCGTCTCGCGTGTGCTCGTCTGCCTTCAGCTTTATCCACTCTTCTGATTTCGCCTCTCAGCTCCAGAAACTTTCGGAACTTTGGACACGACCCTGGTCGTTTATGAAACCTCATCGAGATGGCATTGGACTTTTCTTGATTAGATTTTTGTATATATTTCTTCGGAAATCTCCTCAAATTTTTCATCACTGTATTGTATTGACATTGCATGTGAAGACATGCCACAAATGACTTTGGACGTTGACATTAAATACTGAAATTTGTGTGAATTGAATGATGAATGTTGTCAATGAATTTTTGAAAGTCACACATATGAGCAAACTTGAAGAATGGGAGTAAAATATGCCACGAAATTTTGTTAACAATAATATTTAGAACGGTGTAGAATTTGCTGCAGGTGTCTAGTTATCTTTAAATCATAAGTTACAATTATTTTATACAAACGTAACGAAATGTATCGTATAGATAAATTTTCTGCTTCTTCAAAAAATGTCAAATCCAAAATCCCTGCGATCAAGATCAGCCTACGATAAATTCAGACCTCTGAAGAGATTGATCGAAGGAGGCCCTTTGGGGTCGTTCATCCCTTCGGAAAAAAACATCCTGCGGGTTCTCCATTCGCTCGGGGAATTCTTAGATCTTTAATTTTTTGCGGCCTTCTTCACAACGCGTGTGAAGTCTGACTGCAGTGATTTCAGAAGGTGTCTAAGGTTGGAGTTTCGTCTGTCTGGGCAAAAGACAGCGTCTAGTCGAGGTTGAGATACGCTAGGCAAGGGTGAGATCAGCGACCGCTGTGTGGGTCGAGAGATTCGCTTGCCTGCTCAACTCTGTTCCACGGATGCTCACAAACTGGCTGGAACTAAATGCCCAGCAGCAGTAACGGCAGAACAAAGGTCTGCACGTCGCACGCAAATGAAAAATATCCGTGAACAACTGGGAGCGACCATTGTACCAACGGAACGTTAATTTCCATAACCCATCCTATGGAATTTTTGGCCAGTGACTGGCGAAGGGTCATACTATCGAGGAGTTAAAGGGGTCGTTTATTTAAGCTTGGATGCATGTATATTTAATTTGCATTATACTAATCAAGGCTTTATCCAATTTGTCAGGAAACTAAGTTTTCTATTCTTTCGTTTTGCTTACCTGCTTTGTATGTATCGTTTTCTTCGTATGTTATTAGAATGGTTCTGTAAAAAAAATTAATTCCACATGCATATTCTCGCTCGAAAAAATTATGATATATATTTAGTTATTTTTTCGTGAGTTCGAAAATTAAGACTCCTGTGGTTGCATTTTGGAACCCAACATTTTGCGAAATTTCTAAAACAAAAAATTATAAGACTAAAAATTAGAAAATATATTCCACGTGCAGAAATAAATTTCTCTGAAATATATAATTGATTTATTACTATTTTTTAAAATTAATTATAAGAATATTATTTATTTACCTATTTTCATAAAACTTTTTGCAGTCTACATTATATTCAGTGTCGTTAGTCGCTTCCAATAGGCTTAAAAAATTGGTGCAAGGACGAGTAGGAATGTCGGGGGAAAACAGACGAAATAAGAAAGGAACAGACGGGAGTAATTGAGCTTGTCTGGAATTCGGTAATTCTGCGTCATTGTTTTTCTCTTAAAGTGTTGTGCGACGTGCGGTTGGCTTAAAAGGAAGAAGTCGGTTTAAAAAAAAGGATTCGCTGGGTAAGAGAGGGTGAAAACGCGAGACAGTCGACGAGGGTTGTTCTGCGGCATGCGGCGAGTTTCCGGCTTCTGCAACTTTCTACAATCTAGAGCCAGCCAAGTTCTACACGCAAAGCGGTTTTAATGCTGGACTTTATGGCGCGTAAACTCGAAAGAGGACTGTATCTATATATATACAGTGGATGATAAAGTCTGATGCTAATTAAGGTGCAGTTTTATGATAACAGGCCATAGGAAAGCTTAGACAGAACGCAGAAGGAGCCGAAGGATCAGATGACCGAAAGAGAAGTTGCGTGAGAAAGGAAAAATAAAAGTTCGTGACCAGCACCACCATCGTGCGCATTGCCCCTATGTCACCCATTCCTGAAGAACGTTTAACGCTCGTGCGTTGCGACTTTCCAAGCAAACGTATCAAAACTCTATCAGCTAAATTCCTCACCGTCACGAAACTCCTGATCTCGGTCACCTTTCTCTTTGGCTACATCAGATAAGCGAAGCAAAGTCATAACCTCTTCACGACTTTTTTCTCAAACGGTAAAAGCTAAATAGAAATCGTCACCAGGAGTTTTCTGTCTTCAAAATCAATTTTTCTGTCTTTTTCTAAATTTCCATAAGAAATCCACAAATATTGTGACCTTTCATCCAACAATAATTGTGTCATTTTAACATGAAAAATGTGTGACTTCCTCGTTTACGAGGAAGAAAATTCAGATTCACAGAATGTTCGCCATAGTTTTTAAACTTGAGAGAAAAATCTGCAAAATACGCAAAATTTCTATCGAATCAACACAATAGATCTTGTTTCTTCAAAATATAGTGCACCGTTTAACCTCATAAATTTTTAACTTACCTTTTTTTCTGTCTTTCTGCAAATTTCCAAGCAAGCATATCAAAACTCTATCAGCTAAATTCCTCACCGTCACGAAACTCCTGATCTCGGTCATCTTTCTCTTCGGCGTCATCAGATAAGCGAAGCAAAGTTCCAACCTTCCTACAATTTTTTTCTCAGACGGTAAAAGCTAAATAGAAATCGTTGTACTTTCAATAGCATTCTACTATCACCAGGAGTTTTCTGTCTCCAAAATCAATTTTCCTGTCTTTTTCTAAATTTCCATAAGAAATACAAAAATATTGTGACTTTTCATCCAACAATAATTGTGTCATTTTAACATGAAAAATGTGTGACTTCCTCGTTTACGAGGAAGAAAATTCAGATTCACACAATATTCGCCATTCTTTCCAAACTTGACAGAAAAATCTGCAAAAAACGCAACGTTTCTATCGAATCAACACAACACGTTTTGTTTCTTCAAAATACAGTGCACCGTTGAAACTCATAAATTTTCGACTCACCTTTTCTATTTCCATGTCTTTCGTGAAATATCCAGACGATTTTTATTCAATCGACATGGCTAAAAAAATTTACGACAGTTCGTCGATCGGATCTTATAGGACTAGAGTATGATCCGATTTTCCGTTGACTGTGAGAGATGTAAGGTAAATAGACATTCTGAAAAATCGTCTATTTGGAAGTGGTACTTTCTCGCAAAGGAAGACTTTCCCGGAGGTTCGTCGGTCAGTGGCGCAGCTTGGAGAGGAAAGGAAGCGGAGAGATGAGATGGCATCAGTTACAGCATCCCTCTATCTATACAGTGTAACTTGAAGAACGTACCCGGAATTGGTGGTAGTCGTAGAGTAGGAAGGAACTCGAACTGCCGGCAATTTGTATCTCCTACTGGTGGATACGACCCCGTGGCTTAAGACAATCGGACTACCCTCGTGGGCGACTTAAGCCCCCAAAACATCGGTGTGCCAGGAGCGATGTTGTGTTCTGCCTTCTACTTCCTCTCCTCCTTCTCATTTCCGTCTCCTTAGCTCATTCGTTTCTTGCGGATCTTGGAAAGCCCAACAGCAAGAATTTCCTTCCTTCCTTACATAACCGATCCTTGTGTGCGAAGCGCGCTCGTGAGGCCGGTTTTATTTCGCAGCTTACCAGCAGAACCGCGCATTCAGGATAAGAAGACTGAATTTGGAGACCGGTTGCTTTTATCTAAAAGCCCTCGACCATTTATCTTTTAGTATACGCGCCTTTCGCTCGGGTTTTTCTCTTTTTCTTGCATCAGTACTTTGCCTCTGCTCACACTTTCACACTCTTATTCTCGCACGTTTCTTCTTTCATCCGCTACCAAAATTCGCCGAGCCGTATATTTGCATGAACCCCGACGTTGCGTGCCGCGACTGATAAGTTCGGCTTTACCGGACGTTTACATCGGGGTTAATTTTTTTTTCTTTCTTTCTCCGAGATTCACCCTTTGTTTTTTTAAAATCCATACTCCGATCGTCTTCGTGAAGCAGAGAAGAAATACGTCGCTTTGGTACTGGGCTGGTAATAAAAATATACTTACGCATTCGGGTATCAAGTCGTTATTACGATGGAAAGATTGATATAACATGAAATATTCTCCACTTAGTGGCTGGAAAATAAATCGGTGACGCAAATACTAAAAGTGCTATTTGAAAGATCCTTATCATCAACCAAAACTCATTCCAATATCACTCGAAAAGCTTACAAAATTATTTAAACTTTAGGATTTCCTGGCTAAATTATCATTATTCTCCTTATTGAAAGGAAAACATCTTGCAAAATTCATTGGTCGTCAATAGCCGAATAACTCCTCATCGCTAATTCTAACTAATGTCAAAGACTGACTAACATTGTGCTTTTATTGCTATATAAAGTAAATAAAGTAGTGCTATATAAGAAAAAAAAATATACATGCTATATAAAGTTTGCATTCAAACTTTAGGATTTCCTGGCTAAATTATTATTATTCTCCTTATTAAAAGGAGAAGATCTTGCAAAATTTATTGGTCGTCAATAGCCGAATAACGCCCCATCACTAATTCTAACTAATGTCAAAGACTGACCAACATTATGCAGGTCTAATTTTCATTAAATTCAAGACAAAGTTGATACCCTCTTTATCGTTCATGTAATCTTCTATTTTTTAAGGGCAGTGAAAGTAGGAAATCGTTATCGATCGGTAATGAGTAAAGATTGCTCCTGTGGCTCTTTCCTTCATTTTCGTATATGTACTGCTGCACTTCCAGTTCCTGTTTGCATTCTTGTAAAGCCCGTGTAAAAAATAGCGGATATTTGTTTAGGACATGTTACAGAGGGTGGAAAGGGCGGGGGGAGGGTTCTCGACGAATTTTTCGTACACGCTCGACACCCTTCGAGCCTTATTTTTCTTTTCGTGAAAAGCCTCAAGCCAAGTCTATGCTTTCTCTGTTCAGGGCTCTTCTCATCACGCCTTTCCTCTATCTTAGCACTTGTTTTCTCACTCTGTCACAGTTCAGTAGATTCTGGTACTTTTTCTTCAAGCTCCTACATCACATTCACAACCCCTCTTACTTTCGTCTCTATTCGCCTTTTTTTTTTGCTCTTTTCAAACATTTACTCACCCTAGCAATGTTCTCTTTATTTCCATTAGGGTGCTTCGGGTCATTTTTTACGATCTCTTTTTTCACCGCGCACTACGGAAAGTGAAGAGAATGTATCGAAAACTGTCCATCGACATTTACAGTGATACTAAATCCCTCGAAAGTTATTATAATAACATCCTTCGCTGATACTTACTACTCAGTGGAAAAAAAAACAAGGCTCAAAAGTTCATTTACCTCTTCTTCTTCATGATATTGACGTTTGCATCGTTAGGATGTGAGGTAATGAATTTTTTTAATATTCCGATGACCTCAAATAATTATAATAGTTGCAAATAAAAATCACATCGGTTAGCATGTAAACAATGTCACCCTATATGATAACGACCCGCACGGAATGCTGATCTTTGGTTTTTTTATTTTTTCAATTTAATTTTTTATGTCGTTGCGTTGCAACAATGCAACGTTCGACAGCATTTTTGTTCGTAATTTCATTCGGGTTGATTTGTGGCTCATCAAAGGTAACAATTCGACCATATGCCCATGTAGAGTTCTCCGGCTGCCCATCACCTTTAAAGTTATTCCTACTCATTTGAATATGTAACTTTTTTATATCGGTTTAAAAAAAATCGATATCGAAAAAGTGGCGCAACGGACAGTTTCGTGTTACTTCGCGGGCTCGATCAAAAATTGCTAAAACAAGTTTAATGAAATCGGTATCGCATATCGCTGTTTCCATTATAGAGTCGAGTATCTAAAAGCTTATGGAAATGGCTTATAACCGCTACTCATCAACGGTATATTCGTATTGCTCTTTTTTATGGGTGACGTCAAAATAGCGAATTTAAAAATAAAGAACGTCTAAATGTAGAATGGCCATAATTATGAAATTCGCCTTTTCAGCCATTCGCCATTTTTATAATTCGCTGTCTTGATTGCATTTTAATAAGATGGAGGTCAAAATAGCGAATGGCTGAAACAGCGAATTTCATAATGATGACCTCTCCAGATTCAGACGTTCCCAATTTCGAAATTCGCTATTTTAACCATTCGCTATTTTGACCGCCACTTTTTTTAATGGTATTTTCCACCAAAAGAATAAAATAACAATACATTCCCATATCGTAGTACAATATCTACACAAAAATATTCTACTGAAATTATGAACATAAAATTAATGATAAAATCAATGAAGCCCAGAAACATTCTCTTTCCATCCATCTAAAAAAAAAGTACAATGTTCTCAATTTTACAGTTGCTTCAAAACCTGATAATTATCAATTCTACTAAAAACGACTTGTAGATATCGAAGTGTAAAAAAATAATGCAAAACAGGGTAAAAGTGTTCGTTATCGGCTCAACGCCAATTGACTTCCTGCGAAAAGAGGGTAAAAAAGCTGGTTGAACGCGTTATTCCCGTAAATAAAATAGTTGATTTCGACGAGTCAACGATTCGACGGTTTACCGCGAGTGATGCTGACGCCTCCCCATCTCATTTTCGTTTGGCGAAAAAAAATATTCGATTCTCGGACTCGATTCATGATGGGCGCCTATCGTTCCCGGAGAATCTTGAGACAATGGCTGGTTCTCGCCTTTTATTGAATTCTTTTCTTCTCGGCGAGCACCGCCCTCCCCATTTTCCGTTTTCCATCCTCTGCACCCCACAGCATCTCTTTTCTGCGGGACGAGCGAGAGAGTATATGTAAATGTAGCCCAGGGGATGTAATCCCGAGGGAAGACGAGGGGAGACTGTACGGACCCTCCATGCGGAACTATACCCACTGGCGGACCTATATACAGACAGTATTACGATTTTCCTCAACACATACTCGATACCGCGTCATTTCCGTCCTTATCGCTTTGGCAGCAGCCACACGAGCATCGCTGTATTATCGCAATGGATAATAATAGAATTAACATTGGCAACGGGTGTTCCATTAAATGTCAAAAAAACTCATATCGTGACATTTTTTCGCATCCGTCATTTCGTGACTCATGATTGTGTATTATTTTAACCAATGGTACACAACGTTTAATAATGATTCTGCATTACCATCTGGTAAAAAAAGAGAATTAATGGTTATCGAGATGATGAAATATGTCGCATTATATTTTTTATATTTTCCATGCGACAACGATTATTATTTTTTTTTTTTCACATGACTCTAAAGCATACATTTGATAAATATGAGGTCGTATAATATTTTAAAATGGCTATGTATTCGCTGTATTTCCTGCTGCTAAAAACGGGACTTGGTGATAACAATAATATTTCTTATGGAAGTTTAAATGTGAAAATGTGAATACAATGATATTTTATTTTTTGTGTTGTCATTCTAGGCGTGAAAGAAAAAGAATTTACCTTTCATTTAATCAGTATTCCGTTATGTATTATTGAATAATATTCACGCCTTGTTGTTAGTATCGAAACAGGAAGAATAAAAAATGTACGATCATCCCTCATGAAAGTCCAAATACAGGAATATTTTTGTTAATGTTTTTTTTCTATCCCAAGGCTTAAAAAAATCATGAAAGTGGAACTTTCACATATATATGTGAGATATACATTTCCCGTGAATAAATATTTTGTGTCCATAATTATTATTAACGTTTAGAAAAAAAATTTCATAATACGAAAGCTCTGAAGTACAATTTACAAAATGTAGTTATCAACACTTCTTATTCATCAAACATTTCATTATCTGTTATCGAATACGGTCCACGCATATATTCCACTGATAATAGATCGGAAAAATTTTACTCTGAGCCCACGAACTTGGAGTGTGTGTCGCAGGGAAATGGAGCGATTCGGTGCTAATCCTCGTAAGCTGCAAAGAAAAGAAGCAAGGAATTTAGCTGCTGACTCATACTGCTTGTCCTATCAGCTCTTCTTCCGTGCTATCTTCTCATACAGACTTGTAAATACTATATGCCCCTGCACATAGTCCTGAGTATGTACTATAGACGACACAATACATATAGAATAGTGGTACGTAGGGGTAACTTCGCCGAGGTTATAAATCTGTTACACACTCCGAAAGGCTCTCCTTGCTTTAACGGGATTATTGGTATCTCCGAAAGTCTTCGAGGGTCTTTTCATTGAAAAAGAAAAAGGTTCGACGTATCACAGCCGCCTCAACGTTCGGACATTTTTCTAAATTAATTTAGGGCCTTTAATAAAAATTTTCATTCATTCGAATTCGAAAATTTATCCTGCATAAAATGATACTGTTTAGTGGATAATTATAATAAATTGGATTTCTATTTTTCTGTGTCCCAATGAAAAATATTTATTTATCGATAAAGAAATATTTTTCGAAAAAATCATAATCCCGACAATTCTACTTCTAACTGGACAAATTTTTTTTTTTCAGTTACCCTATTTTTAATGTTTATTTTTTTGTTGTACGATATCGCATTCTAATTTACTATGCGCAGTTTTCAAGTTCGATTAATTATGGAGTAAAGAAAAGCGCTCATTGAAGTTGTTACTCCATTTTGTATTTTGCTGCGCTGATCATGAATTTGTTATTAATTTTGACAGTAAATCGAAATTTTACATGCAGAAATCCAACTGAGTTATATTTGAGATTCTATCATTACTATTTTTTGATAATAAAACATCATTATTCTTTTTGTCAAATCGATGAAGTGCGACTTGATCTAATTTGAGTTCTGACTGAATATATCGAAACGTGTAAAAAATTGTTGTAATGACTATCCACGTGGCGTTAATCAGATCTGCTTGACCTGCACATAGAGGGCGCAGTGAGTTGGTCCCCACGTGACGAACCCTCATAAATAGTCGTCCGATAGCGGAATTTCCATTATATCGTACGTTCCTGTACGTCTAGCCCATAAACAATATCATTGAACTCTGGGTGTAATGCAGCACTAAGGCTGACCAACGTCGCCCGTCTCCCAATCCCATTAGGTGTTTCACTGATATTTATTACACCACCAGTTTGCCGTCCTAGTTTATTGAAGATCCTGCGGTTAGTTCGGCTTCCGCTGCAGAGATGTGGAAAAGTCCACCGGATATTATCGTCGACAATATAGCACACGAAAATGATTAGTAGCTGTGTCAACAGGAGACAAATATTATTTATATTCAATTTTTTTTTGTACACGAAAAAAATAAAATAAAAATGTACGGGAGAACGGGGAAATTACAGTTGATACAATACCAGTCACCTTAATTTTGCATAATCAAAATTTATCTTTATATTTATTTGATTATATGAAAAATTTTATCCCTGCGTCACCTTACGTACATGATAATAAACTAATTTAATGATCCGTGCTGATCAAACCAAGATAAATTCACGAATCTAATGATTTTTCGATTCAGTCATAAGTTTGAAAGTTACCTCATAATTAACCAAAAGGCGATTGTAATAACCCAAATCGTCGTGCAATGGCAGTCAATGTACAGAATTTATGATTTATAAAGAACCTAATTATCTGATTGTTTTTATGATTTCCATGCTATCACTTTTCATCAATATTTGACAAAGTATCCAACAATCATAATTTTTTGCTAGAACAGACGTTTTATTTACAGAAAATAGAAAGTAATCTTTAGTGACTGCAATTCTCCCCTAATTGTTTTTCAGCGATAAAAGGTTTTGGTCATTAAAGGATTAATAATTATAGCTTACAATCAATCATAGTTTATTAAACCAAAAATAAAATGATTAATTCGAAAAATAAATAATTAATAAAAACAGTAGCCAAGATTGCACAAATCATTTGCGTACGGTGTAAAATTTTATTTGCCGATATGATAGCAGCTGTTCCTTCGAGTGTGACAATCTCGATCTATTCTGCCATTGGGGCCGTTTTTTAAATTTGTATTCGAATCACGTACAAGAGATTCCTTTTCACATTTTAGTCGACCCGATATTTTTCCACCGCGTAGACCTAAGTCTGTCTGCGCTAAGTATCGACAATCGATAGTCCCCTCCCTTCTCTCTCTCTTTCTCTCTCTCTCTTTTTTACGTTCTTGTACTTCTATCGACGAACTGCGCTCACAAAAGATATTTTTGATGGATCTCGTAGCTTGGAAAATGTTTCGCGAATGGAGCGCAGGTGTTGATAGAAGCCGGAGATGAAGGGAAAAGTGGTCGTGGAGTTGGTTATGCAAGCTTCGAATATTTCATGAGCGCAAAGGGATACTAACTTGTTTGACGGTCTGTGTGCAACTGAACCACGTGCGTACTTTGCGAAAGCTGTTTCCTTGCTTCAGAGATGATTCATTCAGCAACAGTGAAATCGTGAGTAACTTGTCGACGATTATCACGGTCCACGAATAGAGCAGCTATTTTTGTTGGATTCTCTGTTCAAGGAATTTTCTCTTGTATGGAAACTTTTTATTCTCCTTCGAAGTTTTTCTGTCTGTCTGACATCTCTACTACTGATGTCTGTCTTACTTGAAACTTACAGTATTTGGTGTAAAAAGTAATGAGGAAATTACAGCGACACAAATATTTTGATAGCTGGACAAAGATTTTGTAAAATTGTAGTGGCTGAACTGACGGATTTTTCCGACATCTTAACATTTTTTTGTAAGTGAAAAAATCATAAGTCAATATATATATAGTCTACAGATTTTATGAAGCGATTTTTTGTAGAAACGTTATATTAAATTTACATAACTTATATTGCACTTCATATAATTTTTATAAAATCTTCATATGTATTTTATACATCGTATAAAAAATGTATGTGTCGATTTTCGTATACAGCTTCTATGTAGATTTTTATACATAATTTTTATACAATCTTCATATAATTTTTTTACTTGGGACGTTTCCAATGTATTTTCTTCACAAGTGGGGTTAATTGAAACATACCATTTGACGTCATTTACATCTTCCATCAAGTCCTCGTGGAAGTCATATTGTTTCCGGGACTTTTCCTCGTTCAATCTTCTGGTAACGTGCTTTGATGTACTCTCTCAAAGTGAACTATTGTACCGCATATGTACACGAGGCCTGCGGTGCACTTTGAACTCCATGGGCTTTGTTCTGTATGCTTAAAGAAATTACTTTCCCGGCGGGTCTTACAAAATCTGAGAGACGTACTTTCTAGAAGTTTTTTTTTGCATAAATGAAAAAGTTGTGACTTTCAGAAGAGCCAAAACATAATATTACTCTGAATACGTTGTCACTATTATTTCATGTGAGATTTTTTATAATCTCTACTTTGCTTTTTAGATGATTGTACAAAGTTCTACTAAATTCTATACTACGATATCTTATAAAAATTCATATTTTATTTTCCATTCATTTTACCAAAAATATTTTTAACTGTCATGGATAAATGTCATGTAATGTTCAACTCCTGTTGTAGCCATTTTGTTCACATGATGTTATGGGGATTAAAAAAATTTTTATTCAACAGTTGGTCTGACTGACGTCAAGAATCTTATCCCTCTTCATGTAGAGAGCTATTTTTCCCTTCAATGTATCGACGATCGTTGATGAGAGTGTTTTTTCCCTGGACCAAATCATGGAGAATTCGTGAGTGGGAAGATCCGGATTGTTTCCACCGCAAACTATCATTGCAAAATGAGAGTTGTAATCCACAGCGATAACTCTATGCTGAAAGGGTCCTAAAAAGAAGATAAAAATCGAATGTACGATCGGTAAGTGGAAGAGGATTTGTGGAGGTGGTAATTCAGTTGATAAAAATAGGAAAATAGTCTCACCGAGTATCCTATTCGATCCTTGAAGCCGCCAATTTCCGGTGACATCATCGTCGAGCCTAGCGTTGACGAGAAAAGCAACAGGGTTGTTCCGGCGATGGCTCACAGCCGTGTAATTCATAGCAAACGTATCCGGCGACAAGGAAATAACCGAAAAGTGTCCACATTTGCTCAAACTTTTTCCACTAACTGGAGTTCCACCAACGACAAACCATTCGCCTGAAAACTGTCGTTTTATATGAGTCGGAGAAAACTTTCGAATATTCTCACGAAGAAACATTCTGCGAGTCAAGCTTGGATATTCCACTACAATTTCATGGTAATTCTCTCGGAACTTCGTATGGCATCATGAATTTACAAGGGTTTGCTCTTTTTTTTTTTCATGGTTCGAATGTTTCGGCGACCGATGTGTCAATATTAATGTTTTCGTTCCTGCCGAGATAAAAAAATCTTCCAACCCCTCTAAATATTTATTACCAATTTTCTCAATTGTTTGTAGCATTTTATAATCGACAGCCAATATTTTTTGAACAGCAGTTCGATCATTACAATTAAAACGCACGTTAGATTGATCATTATTAATTTTTCTAGTCGTTGGAAGATAATTTCTTTTTGGGTCGAGGGCCAAAATAACAAATTGAAAAATAAGGAACGTCTAAATGTAGAATGTCCATAATTATGGAATTTGCTTTTTCAGCCATTCACCATTTTTATCATGCACTATTTTTATTGCTTTTAAATAACATGGAGATCAAAATAGCGAATGGCTGAAATAGTGAATTTCATAATGATGACCATTCTAGATTCAGCCACTCCTAATTTTGAAATTCGCTATTTAATCCATTCACTATTTTGGTAATTCGCTGTTTTGACCCCCGCCCATTTATAGCCGTTTTGCTACAAATATATAAAAATGTGATATATATTGATTTGTGTTTTTTCATATTCATTAATATTGAAATACATAAATTTTGGTCAACTCTCGTCACGTTGTAGCTCAAATACAAGCAACGACCACTTCGTTTTTCACATATGTCACCCATTGAATGCTCGAGCGTGCCAAGAACGTTTAAATATTGACATTGTCAGTCGTTCCGTGGCGAGGAGTGCGTGCAAATTGTCGATAATTGTAAATTAATGGTAAACGGCAAATGGCAGTATAAATGTACACTTGGAAGAGGACTGCGACAGCTACAAAAGCATTAGAATTCATGAGGGAACCAGATTGGGTTGCCAGACGTCATCGCTGGAATCGACTGAGCAGAGATGGTCATCGACAAACAGTGCAACCACGAATATTAGTTTGAAATGTTACCTGGTTTAAATCCAACGGCAGAGTCTCGTTTCTGGTTGGACATTTTGCCGTGCACGAGCATAATACCAAAGTCAATATCGTTAATACACCACCGAACCAAATTATTACACTCTTGTTGAACATTCTCGATTGTTTATGATTGCTGATTTAACGATACTCCACACAAATTCAATTTGATTCTCCGCAACGATTCTACATTCAAGGAACTGACGATCGCTCGCGACTGACGATAAGTAACGAGAATTTTGGTGGAGGCGTTTCAACGAAAACGTCTTGTGTTTATCTGATAGTCGCGAGGATGTGACAGAGGATCTCACGTTGATCGTTGATTGCGCTTAAGGCGCTCACCGATTGGATGTACAAACTCGAAGTGCCTACTCATCCGAAAATATACGCTTATTCGTCATGGAACGCAATCATTGGTTCTTCCATGACGCGCGTTTCGGGATATCTAATATACACAACTTAAGGTTTACACATCGCAATTCTGAGATGTGAGAACGCATAGGGATAAATTAGAGTGACTTGCGCAATAAATTATCCATATCGTACGATAAATCACCGGTTCATTTTGTTACAATTATCTGAAGTAACAATTATCTACTTCTGAGAATATTTATACCTTAAACATGCAATTATTGAGGGTAGAAATTATGTAATGTTTGATATTAAAAACTGTCAATACATTTAAAGATGTCATTGATAAAAAATAATTGGTAATGTTAAACAATTATGAGCCATTAATTTCATTGCCGCGATTTTTTGCAATTCATTTTATTAAAAATATAGTCATTTTTGTTAATAAAATACACTGTTACGAAAACTACAAAATATAAAAAAATCACATCATTTTGTGCAATTTAAACAAAAGGACTTAATAGATTTAAAGATTCACTAATAAATAACATTAACTTGCATCAATTTCGTTTAGAAAAAATTGTAGTCAGAATTTAAAAAATTTAGTAGTAAAATATATATTTCCAGTCTGACGACGTAAACGACGTAATTGAAAAATCCTATAACATTTTTTTTCTACTTTGTATGTCGATTAATATGTACAGACGTGCTGTTCGACGTCAATAATTTCATCGCTGTTGAAATAGGCACTGAGCTTTTTCTTCAACTCCGTCAGTGTCTCCGATGGCAGCGTTTTTTCTGGAGCTAAAACGACTGAGAATTCGTGTAGTGGAAGATCTGGATTGTTAGGACCACAGACAACCATTACGACGTACTTTCCATGTTCAATGGCAATAATCCTGTGCTTAAATGGTCCTGCAATCATAATTCATAAGCATAAAGTTAGATATAAATCAATTGAATTAAATTAATTATTGGGAAACTTACCCAACTGTCGAATTCCTCCTTTAATCTGCCACAGACCATTGTTATCTTCATCCAGATTAATGTTTGCGAGAAAAGTAACTGGTTTGTGTGAACGACGACTTATAGCCCCAAAGTGAATATGAAAGCTATCCGCTGACTGGCTTGTTATGTTGAAATAGGCACATTTACTAACACTATCTCCACTTGTTGGTGTTGCAGCTACCATGTACCAATTGCCAACGATCTGTAATACAATAACGGCTCCATTAACTGGCAAAACTTTTATGCGCAGCTCGCAATATTTTCTCCTACAAACGTTTCATGAGTCTCATATTTATCCACGCAAACTTAACACTGAACTTCAAGTAACATAATTTCTTTTCGCACTTCAAAATTCCTGAACATCGTCTCGCCAATTACATGCTATAATTTTATTTTGCTGCCGCCATAAAAGAAAATACCTATAAATGTGTGTATAAATAATAATAATAAAAGATTCGCATGCACTTTTTTCCGTAGCTCTAAAAAAATGATAATTTCCACAGTTTTTTCAAAGTCCTTAGAACATAATTTGAAAAAAAGTTGAAATAAAATTAATTGCTTTAAGGAAAGACGAAATTTTTTTTTTTTATATATATATAGTGAAATTCATATCGCTTTTATATTTGATTTTATTTTAGTTCTCACCTCTACATTTCTATTTATAAATTACCTGATCAACTTTGAAATGTTTCGTTTCACTTTTTGCTGGACAACTTGCCACGCACGAAGAAATTATGCATGCGAATAGAGTGAGTGCTTCGGCAACCCTTCGAACACTCGAACCTTTGCTGCACATGATTGAATAATTAATCACTACCACGATAATTAGGATTTTCGAAAAGTCTGGAGGCACTTCTTCAGAGGACTAACAAACTATTGCCGCGAATATCTGTCGCGCACTGACGACCGCGGGTTAATAAACGTTTTGCCTCGTGACTCATGACTTTTTATAGGTTTTTATAAATGGTCCGGTAAATACGATAGGGAAGAGAGAATTACCACAACGATGATTGCAAATTGCGTACAATGAGTGCGGTGCCTATATTTCCGGATAAATATAGGTATATTTAAGGCAACTCAGCTGAATCAATTAGAGGAGATTCTATACAACTCAACTGCGACGTCATAAAATATTTATACAGATGTGTATATACATATATATATATGTGTGTAAGCCGTAAACTGCATTTGTGTGACTTGAATGATCATTGAAAAAATGTACGCTCACTAAAAATTTCAATTGTACCCGTACACGTGGTCACTAATAATAGTTTGTTATCATATCTGATCGAACGTGATCTGTATCAAGACGTTTAATATTGATCGTTTATTTATACAAAGCACGTTGACATTATTACAAAATACTGTTATCATACCGTTATCGTAATATAATCTCATAATTAAACCGTTATCATAATTTAATCTCGTAACGATCGAGACTGATGAATCGGTGAATTAAAATCTTATATCCGATGTGCATAAAACAAGATATGCAGGGTTTCGTAATTTTCAAGTTCAACCATTTTTTATATTTTAGAATTATGCTCAACATGGTATTAATTTTTTTACTATATTTTTTATTACCTTTTTAACATTGGAATAATATACCTGTAAAAAGTCGTGTAAAAAAATTAGTTCCTAATCAAATATTTGGTAATCTTTCACAAACAAAAGTGAAATTTCATAACCGAAAAGTATTGGAGACTTAAGAAAGAAGTCCTTGTGAGCGACACGACTTTCAAAATATTGTGAGCGAGCTAAAATGTCAGTCAATGGCTTGTTTAATTTTATCAATTTGTAATGGCTATCGATTCAATTAAACAGGAATGCTAATAGCTTTTTATCAGACAAGTCAGCCCTATTTCGGTAGTCGTCGTCCCTTTGGCTTTCTTTTGAACCCCAACACTCAACACTTTGACGCATCGTCTACGCCCCTCGTTGTGGAATGTCTCTTGTCCCTCGGTGAATTTATTTTTACTACCATTTTGATAATTGAAAGAATGGAAAGGTCCGAATCAATACGAGACAAGGCCATTTTTTTTCGTTCCGTCACTTTCTGAAAGTCATTGCGTCAGGTGCTATATTTTGGTGGGATTTGAGTGACGATTCGACAATGATTCATTCACACGATGTCATATGTTGCTGTTGGGGAAAAACCTATTATTCCGAACGTGTCGACTAGACTGAAGGACTCGAAAAAGGCGACCGCAATTGGAATCCTACCCAATTAGCAATGACCGCTGGGTACCAACCATTTCCGGTTCCTCGCGTACGAGTTAACCTCGATGACGTTGGCCCGCTCCCAAAATTCCTCTGCAACATGGCGCTTTTCCTTATTGCGTTTTTTCTCCAGAAAAAAACCTTCGCATCAGCTAAAATAGAAAATAATCTAAATCTCCTTCGCCCGACTTCACATCGTCGAGGATAATTTCTCAAGTATTCAATAAAAACCACTATAAAATCGCAACGGCTCTCCCTTAATTTTTAACAATAAGTTTGGTGAAAGCATTTCGCTCGTATGGTTCAAGCGCAACAATGTGAATAGCTAATTAAATGTAGCTCTAAGATTTAAAAAATGTTAGCTACTTGCCATACAAGGATGTTCATATTTTTTTCAACCCGTTCTTCGGAAAGTGGTTTATGTATAAATTTAGACCCAAAACTCCAATATTAATACAATTGATAATCCAAAATTAAAATAAATATAATCAGGTAATAATGTGAATACCCACTTAAATGTAATTCTAAGATGACAAAAAAAATGTGAGCTAGTTGCCATACAAAGGATGTTCATAATGTTTTTAACTCGTTTTAAAAAAATTTCTTTTAAACAAAACAGGAAGTTTTTAATGTAAATACAGACCAAAAACTCCACTGTAACAAATTACTTTTTTAATTCCACTTTCCACCAAAAAAATTCTTACAAAAATAAAATTTTCTATCAAACAAACTTTGGAAGAAGAAAAACAAGTTTCTTATCCGAAAAAAATTCTTCCGGGTCAGCTAAACGAAAAAGTAATGAGAATTGCGCTCCACTTCACACGTTCGAGGACAACTTCTCGGGTATTTAATAGAAATCACGATATAATCGCACCGGCTCAGCGTAGACCCTCGTTGGTTGGAATTAAATCAGGGAAACTCGTCGCGGGTGCGCCAGCGAGGAATAAGAGACTCCGGTGGCAAAGTCCTATATATACATACCAGAAAGAGCGAATATATAGTACCGAGAACTTACGCACCCCGTGCGGTGATTAATGCACGCACCGGCTCTGTATAATTACTTAATTAAATTCATACATCATGCGGCATTAGACGACGTGTCTCGCGTATGGTCCACGTATAGTTTACTAGCGTATACTATGTCGAAAGTGGCCTTTGTCACGTCCCTTCACACAGACGAATCCTATCAAAATCATGTATCTTCGTATCTCAACCCCTATGTACATATATATATATGCACAACATTGTAGCAGTCTGTAAACTCGATCCCTTAACTGCTACTAGGGTTCAGTTCGATTCATACAGTAGTTCCCGCATCATTGTCATTACCAGGCCATAGTTACGTCGTCGCTGATATCTTGTCAGAAACGTTGACGTGCTTGTCATCCGTAGGGTGACAATTGCACAACCAATTACATAACTGCTGGAAGGAATCACGTTCTATCCGTTAGATAGAAATCTATCATTCGCTAATTTCACAACCTATGATTTAATAATAATCGTATGCAATATATAACAATGACAACTACTAATCTGGCCTTGAACCATTAATTTCCGGAATCGTTGATGAACTTTCCTATTACTTCATTCGTATTTATTTCTAATGTATTTCTTAAATTCGTAAGTTCTAGTTTCTTTTTCGATTCTATATCATTTTAATCGATCTCACAGCTGCTAAAAAATTGCCTCACTTCCTGAAAATTTTCTTCTCAGAAGAATAAAATAAAATAAAGGTGTTTTAGTGAAAAATTTGAACTTTTTTATAGTTTATTTGAAGTTTATTCAATTGTGTAACACGATGTATTGGATTAAAGTTTTTCTTATGAGCGATAAAGAAATAAGTGAATGCATATTTAGTCACCATTTGAAAAATGAAATGTATCAATTTTTCGTTGTATTCTGCTGTAATTGTAACTTGAATTTTTTTCGATTTTATATGCTTTAAATCGATTTCACAGCTGCTGAAAAATGGCCTCATTCCTCGAAAATTTTCCTCTCAGAAGAATAAAATAAAACAAAGTTGTTTCAGTAAAAAACTTGAACTTTTTTATAGTTTATTTGAAGTTTATTCAATTGTGTAACACGATGTATTGAATTAAAGTTTTTCTTATGAGCGATGAAAAGATCAGTGAATGCCTATTTAGTCACCGTTCGAAAAATGAAATGAATCGAGTTTTCGTTGTATTCTGTTGTTAATTGTAAGCTATCTGGAAATTTGAGAGGAATCCTGGGCATTCGTAATATTATTGTCCGAAGCGTATAATACCCTCGAAGCATTTGAATCAATTACCGAAGTAGGAAAGGGGCAGGGTTCTAAGGCGGTGGGTCACGAAGCCCTTACTGGTCGTCGGGTATGGTCCGCAAAGTGAATTAATTAAGGGTCAAAGAAGCGGCTGTGATACTGGTAAGCAGTCTCTTCCTCTCGAGTCGAAAGACTTTAGCTTGTAAGTGAAATTAGATTGGCCTTAGATGCATCGATAGGAACAGCAAGGTACAGGTCGAAGAAAATCGAAACCGTAGTCACGGATAATAGGGCAGACCGCGTGATTGTGCCTGCTTAATTGTTACTACCGCCAGCGACTAGTTACAGAACAGGAGAGAGAGAGAGAGAGGAAGAGAAAGAGGGAGAGAGCTAGATAGATGGGTCTATTATTCAAATGGCTTTGCCGATAATGTCCTTAAGGGCCGGTCCAAGATTCCTCGTGACACGTTCTGCCCTCAAGTGCTATCTCCCCTCCAATTAACTGATAAATATTCTTTAACGTATTCGTAAATTATTCTCTTGAGAATATAACTCCTAAGGCACTTAACCAAAACTATGACGGCATAATTGAAGCTCGTCACGCCATCTTAGAATCATCAAGTTTAGAATGAAAACACCATTCTCAAAAAAAAAAAAAAAAAAAACGTTATCGATCGATTGGTCATTTTTTTACGAAAATCATATTCGTAGGAAATTTAAGCATCTACTACATCGTTGCATCAAACTATGTTTGCTCCATAAATTTATTCACATTCGCGAATCTGAAAAGGGTTCGGAACTATGGCGATCAGGAACGGGTTCGTGATTTACGAGCGGAAAATCGAGAATAGAACAAGAACCGTCCGAACAATTACAATATAACATTGTTATGAAAAAACCATTCTCAAAAAAAAACGATATCGATCGATTGTTTATTTTGTCACGAAAATCATA
This sequence comes from Tromatobia lineatoria, assembly GCA_949699805.1. Classification (NCBI taxonomy): domain Eukaryota; kingdom Metazoa; phylum Arthropoda; class Insecta; order Hymenoptera; family Ichneumonidae; genus Tromatobia; species Tromatobia lineatoria. The sequence continues at coordinate 1,542,090 of OX453045.1, forward strand.
TTCGTAGGAAATTTAAGCATCTACTACATCGTCGCATCAAACTATGTTTGCTTCATAAATTTATTCACATTCGCGAATCTGAAAAGGGTTCGGAACTATAGTGATCAGAAAAGGGTTCGGAACTATAGTGATCAGAAAAGGGTTCGGAACTATAGTGATCAGAAAAGGGTTCGTAAATTACGAGCGGAAAATCGAGAATAGAACAACAACCGTCCGAACAATTACAATATAACATTGTTATGAAAAAACCATTCTCAAAAAAAACGATATCGATCGATTGTTAATTTTGTCACGAAAATCATATTCGTAGGAAATTTAAGCATCTACTACATCGTCGCATCAAACTATGTTTGCTCCATAAATATATTCACATTCGCGAATCTGAAAAGGGTTCGGAACTATGGCGATCAGGAAAGGGTTCGTGATTTACGAGCGGAGAGTCGAGAATAGAACAACAACCGGGCGAGCAGTTACAATATAACGCTGTTAACAAGCTCGGAAAGCCAGTCCCGAACTATGATTGGAATGTGCGTGATGTTGCTATGGCCCGTTGATGTTCTCTTAGCTCGCGAATTCTTCGCGTGCTCACCGAGATACACAATCCCCACGGCAAAAACTTTCGTCTCAAACTTTGAATATTTTATTAAACATAGACGGTTGGCTTTTCGTTGATCTTATAGCTCTTGTATAGCTTCGTACAAACTGTAGTCCCTCTTGAGTTGGGGCTTCAACGTTGCGAACTTCGCCAGCGGATCTCGTAAATTCTTTTTTTTTTCTTGTCAAGATATTTTCAAATTTTCATCATATTGCATAAAACTTTCAAATATTGCCAGGAAGGTTTAAGCATTCTTTTGAAACTCGTATAGTCGGTAATGGTTCACATTTTTCTCTGAGTACAAAGAGAATCTGATCATGTAGCTTAGTTAATTATGTAATAGTAGGAGCTTCGTTCATTACTTGGCTAAATCTCACATTGACGAAACAGACAAGAGAAACGAATGCGGATCTTCCAACTTTTAATTTCTCTTCAGTATATATAATTCCCAAAGTACAAATCGTGTATCATATTGCGTAAAACTTTGAAATGTTACCAAAAAGTTTTGAGAGCTTTATTAAAATTCATATATTCACTAATGGTTCACATTTATCTTTGTGTACAAAAAGAATCTAATCACATAGCTTAATTGATTATGCCACGGTAGGAGCTTCGTTTATTACTTGGCTAAATCTCACATTGAAGAAATAGTCAAGAGACGTGAGAAAGGAAAACGGGTCTTACGACTTTTAATTTCTCTTTAGTATATATTATTCCCAAAATTTAAGTCATGTATCATATTGCGTAAATATTTGAAATGTTGCCAAAAAGTTTTGAGAGCTTTTTCAATATTCATATATTCGGTAATGGTTCACATTTTGCTACAAGCACAAAGAGAATCTGATCACATGGCTAAATTAACTATGTAAGTGTAGGAGTTCCAACAGCTACTTGGCTGAATCTCACATTGACGAGGGTCTCCTTGCTCAGCACCGAGAAACCTTCCGCAACGTTGGGTACACGATGACAGACTCCGTGACTAACCAACGACATTCCTCACGACGACGATGTCACGGCTAACCATGAATACTCATGGTATCCCAGAACAATAGTTCCGAATTTACTTTGTTGAGACAACTCACTGATTAAATAAAATAGTCTCCACTGATCCAACTAGTCAAAAATCCCAACAAATAATTGATGGTGAACACAAAAATCCCGATCCTGAAGAAACTTTGCACAGAAAGAGATCAATCTTTTTTTACTATGCGTGGCAGAAATTTGCTATGGCAACCAAAGAAATTACTGTATCCCGTCCAAAAATTTGTTAGTGCATGAAGCCATTTGTTTTAATTCCGTTTATATTTTTTTCCTTGCAGGAAAATGACATTCTCTCCATTTCAATACAATGCAGAGTAACTTTAGGGACTCTCGTCCTGTGGACGAAGGCTCTGCTTGCGCAAGGACATTTTCCTCAGGGACTGAGAGATTAAACGGCCGGGGAAAAAAAAATCTACGAGCGAGGACCAAGAAAGTGCGGATGGCTTTTTTGATTCGGCAAAGAGATTGAAAGTGAGATGAATGACAGTGAGAGAGAAAAAGTGATGGCAGAGATATGTGGTAGCATGGAACGAAAATGAAGCGGGGAAATAGCTCAAGGGACAAAAGAAAAAAAGGGAAAAAGCTATAAGGTTTGTGAATGAGAATAACGATGATCTAAGATCCAGTGAAATATGGCGTGGAAAAATAGGGTGTCGCTCGAATCCTTCGGGATGCTGCTGAAGGTTAATTCTGAAAATCTGGAGGATGCGACCCAACGTTGCCCACCAACTCCTCGACATCATTGGCACACATGGCTAGCTCTGAAATCCTCGAAACTCCGTAGAATAAATACGTTAAACTTTCAGGAGCAAATCGAAGGGACACGGAACTGAACTTACTCCGGGTAATTCAACATCGTTTCCCGAATCCCACTTTTCACGACAGATGCTCGACTCTCTGAAACCTCTCGAACCTTTTCGTGGGCTATCACTTGCCTCCAGGTGATGGAAACTCACTTGCCACATAACCGACTGATAGAATACATTTTCGCAGACTGTTTTTTTCTTTCATGATATTAGAAAAATATTTTGAGAGCCTAATATCAGCTAGATGTTTCTTCAACTTATTATAAATAAAGTTAATTATCTTTTTAGTTCAGAAATTTCGAAAATCGATTATTTAGATTAAGAAATTTTTTTAATGGTATTTTTGGAGTATATTTTGAGAGCGTAATATCAGCTAGACGATTTTTCAACATAATATAAATAAAGTTGATTATCTCTTTAGTTTAGAAATTTCGAAAATCGATTATTTAGATAAATATTTTTTTAGTAACTTATAAGAATTTTTTAAAATTATTCTCAAGAGATCTGCAATATTTTGGGTAATTCAAGATAGAAAATTATATTATTTTGCAGAAGGTTTTTCAATGAGATATTTGGCAATAGTAATCTATTTATTTGAATAAATGATAACTTCAGAGGAAGTTCTCCGAGCATTCAATGAATGACTGTTATTTCACAAGTCCTGCCTGTCATATTTATACTTGAAACTGAAAGCCCTCGCATTTTTCATGTGTGTGGGATGACAGTCTTGTTGATTCGAAAAAAAAAATATCTACAATCGTCAGATGACGAAGGGGCAAGGATTTGGATGAAATGACAGTGAGAAAGAGGGGTGGAATTCACGAGTGACTCGTACTTTGTCGGCACGACACCAGTCACTGCGCGATGATAAAGGCGACATGTTCACAGGGTTGCGGATCTCACTTGCACCCTTCCCAACGAATTCATCATCGAGATTTATTTTCATGCCCATCTGAGCATATACCATATAAAATTTGATCAGATGAAAAAAAAAAATCACTTTCCATTCAAAGAAAAATGAGTGCCGCAAACGAGTTTCATTAATACGTTTTTGCAGTCTCTAAATCTACGAAAATAATTCATAAACCAAATCCGAAGGAAGCTGAAAAATGAGTTATCATCAAAAGAATTTATTCTTTCAAGAGTTTAACAACACTTTTGAAGTTTTTTTAACTCCAAGTTTATGGTTATATTACCTAATCGTTACACTGAAAGAAAATATTAGTTACCATGACCAAAAAATGAGTTGACACAACCAATCGATTATTATATTTCCCTCGCAACTCAAATGATAGTGCCAACGGTTCAAATGGTAATAAAGTCAATTCGAGCCGTAGTCGCAACCATTGGATTAGTTAACCTCACTAATTTCGCGAGGACTAATCGCGAATAGTTTGGATTACTATTCGATATGGTTGAGGCAACTAATTTTTGAGAGATTGTGTACAGCAAATTGAAAACGTAGTTGTCACAATCGAACATTTCTTTCCGTGTAATGATTACGCAAGGGCATTTAAAAAAAATTGTCTGCGCCTTATATAAGAGGACAACGAATGCCAGAAAAATATTTATAATTTGTGAATAAATTTTCAAGTTCGTTTTAACGACAAAGCTGCATTAAAAAATGGCGACAAAGAGTTTGCATGTGGAAGAAGTCCTTCCACGACCCGTGAGAAGGGCCGAGAGGGAAGAGAGCTTTGCAAGTTCGCTTGAACGCGGTAGCTCAAAGGAGTTGCGAACTTTGCCGAAGGTCCGTCGGCCACGTCCTCGTCGTCGTTGGTTATTTTCGCAAGTATAGAAGAAGAACATGGGGCGTGTTGCTTCCAAAGCAAGGTAAAGGCCGTGTACATGGTGTGACGAAGGACGAGGAAGCTCAAGGCGAGACAGAGACAGTCTCCGTCAGCCCCGGACCAGAAAGACTGCTTCGGGGTTGGCACAACAGTTCCCTAATCATCCTTCCTTCAAGGCATCCTTAGCCTTTCACCCGGCTGCTCCTGTCTCTGTCTCCCACATCTTCCTCGCGCCCTTTCTATCAGCATTATTCGTCCGTCCGACAAAGCGTCCCGCAGACGCAGAATAAAAAAGCATCAGCCCTTACGAAAACTTTCACAATACTGCAAAACCTCAACTCTCACTCACTCGCACTCTCTTTCGCTCGGTCGGTCGGAAAATCAACTAACATTTTTTTGCTTGAGACTATCGAAGTCTTGTCTTCACTGTCGTTCTTGAGTCATGTATTGCACCCCTGAAAAGACTCCTTTTAAACATTTTTATGATGATTTTGATGACAAAATTCAGAGAGGTTGACGAAAAAATCAAAAAAAGCCGACGTAACATTATCGTTACGGAAAATCCGTGTAAGGGACTCATTATGGCATTTTGATTACAGGATTCACAGATTTGACTTCTGGTTGGCTGTCCTCACAAAAAAAAATTCTTCAAGATATCGAATTTTCCCCTTTATCATTATTCTGAAGTCGTATATTGTACCCCTGAAAACACAGCTTTCGAATATTTTTGGAGTGCTTCTGAAAAATAGTGATTTTCGGCCGTTTCTTATTGCAGAATTCACAGATCAGACTTTTGGTCGACTGATATCACAAAAAAAAAAATTCTTCAAGATATCGAATTTTCCCCTTTATCATTATTCTGAAGTCGTATATTGTACTTCTGAAAACACACGTTTCAATCATTTTTAGAGTGATTAAAAAAAAAAAAAGATTTTTGGCCGTTTCCCATTCCAGAATTCACGATCCGACTTCTGGTCGGCCGATCTCACAATAAAATCTTTTTTTTAAGATATCAAATTGTCCTTTTCATCATTATTCTCAAGTCATACGACTTGAGAATTGTACCCGCGTGGGCTGACCGGACAAAAAATGTCTTTCTCCGAGATATCGAATTTTAGTCTTCGCCATCGTTCTCAAGTCATATATTGCACCCCTGAAAACACCCGTCTGAAAAATATCTTATTATGATTTTGAAAAAAAAATTATTTCTAGCCGTTTGTGATTGCAGCATTCACACGACATCCGATTTCTGGTCGTTCGACCTGACAAATAAAAATTCCTCCTTCAATTATCAAAATTTCGAATTCACTACCTTTCTAAAATCCCGTATTGCATCCCTAAAAACACCCTTGCCCAACAAAACCCTTCCGCAACCGCTGAATAAAAAACCCATTGGTCCTTGCGAAAACTTTCACGATGGTGCAAGCCCTCAACTTCCTATCCCTGACGCACTCTCACTAGATGCCGCTCAATTGCTCCTTCGAGTGTTAGCTTCAAGTCTTAAGATCTTGAAACTCGTTCAAGACGTTTCCACGATTCTCTGACAGACAACGTTGCGTCATACCGGTAGAATTCAAAGAGAGGTCTGTCCGCATGTACCGTCTCAGAGAGCCGAGCAGCTCGTTAAAACTTATCCGGATGAAACCATTATGCGAGGGTCTCCTTTTGGAGAAGAAAATTCGCGAGCCATTTGACAGTGTGCGGTGTAGCGAAGGGCGAAAAGGGTCTGTGTGATCGATTTATGACATCGACGAGGGTCGAAATAAAAATAAATAGCTAACCATACCTACACACTACCTATCGTCAAATATGAACAAAAACCTTGTTGAATATTTTATGATTTGTTGTACCAAAGATCCTCATAAATTTGTTCCAAGGCTTAAGAATGAACCCGCCTTGTCTTCACGTTTTGGATACACTGTGTAACAGGTGCGTAAGTCGTCCAGCAGATATATATATACACTGTGTAACACGACGGGGACATCGTTGGGCTCTTCAGCTGCCCCGGGGGTCGAATAAGAAACACCAGCGTATACGAGAATCCCACCAATGAAAATACAAAAAAGAAAACCACACGAGGGTTCTCGTATCTTCATTCGGTAAATCTAGTGTTAGTGGTTTCCTGCAAACGCACGAGTATGAAGAAGGGTGCAAGAAAAGTGGACGTTAACGTAGCGGACCCAAGGTCGTCTAAATAATTCGCGCGATAATCTCGCAGGCCTCGGGCCATCGACGAGGACGGAAGAAGCAAAGGAGAACGTCGAATACGACATACGAGGCATTCTCTTTCAGTTCACACACATTTTATCCTCATGCTATTTCGCATAATCTGTCAGATTTTGTAATAACTCGAAAAAACTTTCAAAAAAAATTTCCCCATACTTAGAAATTTCAAGGCAGAGAAAAGAATTCATCTTGTGATTATCTCTAAAAATTCTTCTTCTTTCGTCAAATCTTTCAACGCGATGCTCTCTCCGAAATGTCATAAGAAATGGAAATTCCTTAAATTAAATTATTCACGTGCATTTTTTTCCATACGGAAAAAAAGTTTAAAAAATTGTAGGTATAAAAATGTCCAAAAATGTACATAGAATCGCCTTGAGTTATGATAAAATCTGTGTGAAGATGAGGAATATCAATGTGTTTAGGAAAAATGTAGCTTATCTGAAAGAAAATGGCTCATATACGTAGTGGAAATGGCTTGGGAGTCTTGTACCTTAGCCGCAACAGCAGTAGGGATGAAAGGGTTGTGCCGGCGAAGTAACTGGAAGTACCGCGTTTCCCTCACAGCAAAGGGGGAAGATCTAGCTGGCAAGAAGATACGCATATACATTCGTGGAAACGCGCAGCCGTGATTGTTCCAGGCATCTCTCCTCTCTATTCGGGATAAACGTCGAGCTGTCCTTATCACCCCTTATCCATGGAGTGTTGGAAGAAGAGTTCTCATCCCTGAGCGTAAAGCTCGCTCTATTCCTACGTAGTCTCTTACCCTCCGACTACGTTGCAGTGGCACCCGCACCCGATCACCCTGGGGGCTGCTAATTGATTTTAGAAGTTCCTCGTGCACACGACTCCTCCCATCGCATTCGCCGTCACCCTCCAAAGACGAGCCTCTTGGCTCTTTAGTCGTAGCTGTTTCGCAGGAAAACGTGCGGCGTTGAATCTTCCCCACGTTTGTCGTCGCTGATTCCCGTCTCATCCTCTTTGCGTTCAAGTATAGATAGATAAATAGATTTGTTCAGTGCTATAGCATAATGAATTTCCTTTGATACGCAATACATTGTACGTACAATAAATAAAAAAAGAATAATAATTATTACTGGATGTAAAATAATAAAAACCAATAACGAGTAGAGAACAACGTGTTCTCTACTCGTGGAATATATTTTTAATCATAGCTTGAGAACATAATTCATAAATTTGGTGGTTACAACTACGGTTCATATTCAGTCCATATTTTTATTATCGTTCTTTGTAATAATAATATAATATAGAAACTAATAATTTATTCACAGTCGAGAACGGCAAATAAAAGCATGACTTATTTTCTCTTCCCCATTAATAATTCATGTAAATCCATAATAAATAAAAATCGCCCCGAAAGATTAAATTGCAAGCTATAGCGTAATATCTGTTGCATTTCCTAGGTTCCTCCACAATTGCGAACAATTGATAACATAACCGAAATGTAATATACATCCTTAATATTAGCATTTCACTGCACTACTTTTTTTCCTCCGGAAACACATCAAAATTGAATGAGACGTTTGTGACCGTTTTGCAGTTTCTCACGAGTCATGCTTTCGTTGCTAGAATAACACGAAGAAAGCCCGAAGCATCAGAGATTCGATAGGAAGATAATGCAGCTCACTCCTTGTTTTCCCGGCTGTATCTCTAGTGGAAATGCTGCATTGCCGGGCGTTAATAGGTCGAGTGGCATAATAAACGCTGTGCAATCAGGTTGCAACAGAGTCTCGGCCCGAGCGCGGAGAAAGTAGAGAAAGAAAGAAGCAGTCAGACGCCAGACGGCAGGCGGAACTGTTGGCGGCGCTGGTGGTAACAAGAAGTAGGAACCTCGGGGTATTGGTCTGAATCACGAGACTCGTCGACAACATTGAAGCGCGCAACGTTAGAGCGAGAGACAAACTGCGGAAGCCGTAATCATCAGCATTGCAACAATGCAATGCCTAGGGCTGAAATCCCTCATCCTCCCATGTCTTTCTTTCTGCCTGCACTATCCACTATCCACTATTCTACTTTTTTCCCTCCGACTCGACTTTGTCCAATTTTTTTTTCAGGTCCTGCGTTAGTCGGGTTTTCACAATTCCCTCCACACGTCGTTCTGCTTGCAGCGTTCGATGATTAAGGCAAATTGACGTTTAACGAGCAAGGGACAACGCTCCTAAAAATATTCATCGAACAAAAAGTTGGTAACCTTGTTACGTATAAATATCTGGGGTTGAATATTTTATGGGAGAATATATTCACGGAAGAAAATGGTATTCTCAAATTTCATTTACAATGAATGTTTGTATTCGGAAGTGTAGCATTGTATTAATATTTTATACTGTATTTTATTATTGAGAAGAACATTGAGAAATTTATTTTATGCCTTTTTGAGCAGAGCTTTTGATACTCCAATTGGTTCACAGCTCTCAATAAATTTTAGCGCTAATTTTTGAAATCGGCTTTTAAGATGATTTTAAACAACTTCAAGTTGCCAAGTTTTAATATTTTTCGACGGGGTCGTCGCGAAGTTTCTGCGAACATTGTAATCGTTTATGAAAACTTTTATGTGACCCGTTGAAGCTCATTATCATCGAGTGTTTCCGTTTGAAACGGCCTTGCTGAAGAAACTCTTAAACAACTCGACGCGGTTCATCCACGTGGCTTTTCGTCCCCCTTAAAAGCGGAAATATAAAATGGCTTCACCGTCGAGCTAACCGTAGTTTGTATCTCGTGGAACATTAGTCTCCTCTTCTATTTCCGTTAGTAGAGATGAGAAATATGGGTGCGCAGCTGAATATCAATTGACTTTCGATGATAAATTGTTGTACGAATCCGATAAGGATTCGGTTGAATGACGTGTTAAACATTAAAATTCAAATCATAACTATTGTTTCGGTTGTTGCATGTTTTGTTTCGAAGCCACCTTCAATTCGCGCCGTCAAACACGTGCCTCTTCAGCTTCGTGCGGTGTCGAATACTCTCGTGAACGTGCATAATTGACAAGAGTGAGAGATCGACAGGGTGAAATTTGACGTTCGTATCCACAACATGTAACACGTTCCAAAGCTCGCGCTAACGACGTACAGAACATGAACATCAACCCTGTGCAATGTATGGACGTGAGTGCGTGTACATGGGGACGCTTCGCTGCGCTAGAGAAACTTTTCGAAGCTTGACCACAACACGAACTGCCTAACACTGAGTCTGTGGTCAGCCGCAACCTCTCCCTCCCGATTATAACCGCGCTACACTTGGGTTCCCTAGCGTCATACAACCGGAACGTAGCCACCGAGTAAACCCTTTGGGAAATATATATTATGCTATAATACCAATTCATCGTGGTTCCTGGATGTACGCGTAAACTGTGACTACTAGAAGAGCTTAAAACATTTTTAAGGCAAAAAAAAACACGATTCCTCGTGGCCAAGAATGTTGACAGGTGATTCAAGATTCCCAATTTTGATTTCCGGTTGTAAAAGCCGTTCTAAATTATTTTTCTCTGAGATATCGAATGTTGGGGTGTAATATATCGGTATATATACACTGTTAGAAAAGATTGGAAGTTCTTATGCATAAAATCGTCATCGAAATTTAATACACAATCGTGGTATAAAATTCATGTACCTTGACAGTAAAATTGAAGATAATTATTAAAATTCAAAATATTTTAATGTAAAATTGGAGTAAATTATTGAATATGATGTACCATACATTAATTTGACATTACACTTGTATACTAAATTTCATATGAATCAAAAAACACTAAAAACACCTGTTTTAATGCTTTCGACTATGAATTTTTTTGAATGTGAATTTTGGTTGTCAATTTCAGGATCCACGGATCCGACTTCCGGTCGGAACGTCCAAGCGTAAAGTTTTTTTTCTGTAAATTTCCACTTGGGCTTTGCAAAATATTCGATTAATGAGAGTCTTAAATACACAATCAATTCGTAATCTCAGTTAAACTTTAATTTTCTCTGACAAAGAGCGAGTAGAGTGCGAAACTCACTTGGCGAGAAAAATTCGCAGTGGCGAGCGAATGAAAAAGAAAAGAAAATAGTGAGGTTGGTTCGAATGTGAAGGGTGTCCTTGTAGGAGGAAAACGGAAATGTCTGCATCTATATATAGAGAGGAAAGAGAAAACCTGGTGAGTTCCTGTGACAATGGCATTGTCCAGCCGGGCGGAAATACGTTGTTCCACCCTGGTGGAAACCAAGCAAAAGTTTAATCGTTCCGCAGACTCTGTGACGCGACAGATAAGGAGTTGGCAATTCAAGCTCGTTTCTGTGGCTCTCTCTCGTATTCTCCTGTCAGACTGAAGTTTTGATCACGTAAATTTTCCGACTGAAGATGTATGTGGAAAAAAAATTGACTAGAGAGCGCCAAACAAAAACATTAAATTTATTCTGAAATAAACAAAAAACAAAAATGACGAAAAACTTATTGTCATCAATTCTACATAAAGTAACTATGTGCCAGCTTAGCTCGCACTCTTTTTCCATCAACTGTCTTTCCTCGTAGCTAAACATGATATTTGCATGTTCATTCTATTCTACAACCGCAAAAAACACAGCAATTAAAAAAACACTGAAACAACGGCCAATCAGAATGCTTAAAAAGTGGCTTCAGCTTTCAATATTCCGACTTTCGATATGCCACATATTTTTGTCCAGAAAAATATTCACTCAGAGAAAAATCTGGTGAATTAAAAAAAAAAATTATTAGCCCAACAATAATCTAACTATAAAGTATAATTCCCAGAAAGGACGTCTATATTCTATGGTTATACCAAATATAATTACAGTAGCAATCATCAAAATCATAAATTTAAAATATGCCGATTTGTTGCATGTACGATTCCAACGTTTCTTTTCAATAAACTCGCAAGTATCGTTCATTGAACAATATATTATCATTGCTTCAACCACAAAACATTGCAAGCCTTTTCATATATTCGTTTAATAATGTCAAATCATCGAATCAACGATATCCTTTCCTCTCAGTGTTATCGAAATCTTTTATTTATTTCATCAATTCCAAAAGTACTCTACATATTACATTCGCTTACAATTCGGTACCATAAAATCACCAGCGAAAAAAAAACTTTCAAAATCGCAACAAAAAAGGGGTTAGCTTATGCCATAATAGCATCGGTGTTACATGCCCCGCGGGGAAAATTCCCGATTTATTCAAACCACCAAATACTTGGTGTGCCCATAAAGAGAATGAATGGGACTGCGGCGCGGTTGCATTGGGACACGAAGAGCACGATAGGCCTGAGCACAGTGCTCAGGGTTAGCGTTGGGTTAGGGGTTCATGAAATACGCTCTCTCTGGTACGCAGGGTACGTTTGCCCTAGCATCAGCCAGCAGAGACCCTCATGGTGGTCGACTTGGTCGCTTCTCATTCCCTCTATATGCCATTCCTTCGTTCCTTCGACCCTCTCATCTGCTCTCGGGGTATCTAACTCCTGCTGCGATATTTCCCTCTCGCTCCTTTCTATTCTGCTCGATGCACCCCACTCGAAACTCCCATTTCTCTCTCTCTCTCTCTCGCACTCGCTCATTCTCAAGCTCTCTTCGCAGCGTGGCCATCGCGGTATTACCATGAATTTACATAGCTAGGGCAAGCCTCGCCGAACATATTGCAACGCTTTGATTTATGCGAAATATTTGCTAAATATTCCGTTTAATCTCGGCGGCTTGGAATTCGCGCGAATAAACGAGCTCTAAACGGAGTCGATGCTTTCTTCGCTGCGGCACCAACAGTTACGACAATGAAACTGAAACTGTCGAGCTCCAGCTGAAAAATGACTTTCTCAGGATTTTTACTGCAAAATGAAGAAAAACTAATCGAATTCGCACTGTTAGAAAAGGTTGGACGTTTTTGTTTATAAGCTCGTAATCGAAATTTAATAAACAATTGTGGTTTAGAATTCATGTACTTTTCCAGTAAAATTAAAGCAAATTATTAAAAATCAAGTACTTTTACTGTAAAATTCAAGTAAATAATTGAATATGCTGTACCATCAATTAATTTTTAATTGCACTTGTATACTAAATTTCATATACTAGTTTATGAATAAAAACTTCCAGTGAAAGTACAATAAATTTCAAGTAGATTCTTTCACAAGACTGATTCAATTTTCTATGTCTTAATTACAAGCACAACTTGTGAGGGAAATTAAATCGATGCTCTAGACAAGCTCTTAATTTTTTAGACTCGGTCATTTGAAACATTTGTAACTTCATGATTGAGAATATTGAAAAATTTCAGACTCGCCAAATCACTGCAAAATATTCATAAGAATTCGTGCAAGTAACTCAGACGTTGCATAATAATAATTGAAAGCAATTTATATTACAGTATATGCTCTTATCGTATAGAAAAAAATATTCCTCCAATCGGATAATGAATTATGGTCGTACATTATTCTAAAATTCCCAACATGCTGAATAAATACACTTTTTGTTCTGTCCAATTTTCCAAAAATAGTGTTCGCTTTGTTTTGACGTCCCGTGAATAGACTCAGCTTTATTTTCTCTGCTGGTGATAGCGAAAACGCGTTGGTATGGGATGAAAGGCGTTCGATATTATTGGTTCGCAATTCTATTCGTTACTCGGGTGTCGCAAGCGGGGAAGGAAGCTTTTCCTGCATGTGAGGGTGTCTCCAGGGTGAAATTCGAGCCGTGTGTTGGTTGCCTCGCTAGGATTCCAGTGACGGCGGGCAGTGACATCGTCGCCGTAGTCGTCGAACCGTGATAGACTCGTGTATGGAAACCGTCGACGGCCTAGATCACATTTGGCTTCCTCTGGTGCAGACTGAGAGCTTCTGTTCCCTGAAGGGTGCGAGGAACGCCGGTCACAAGAGGCATGCGTGTATCGATATCCATCAGTGCAAATACCGGAAGCCGAGTAAGTTCAGGAAATACCAAAAGCCTTTGCCACAATCGTGTGGTTTTCAGCACTAAAAACGCCTATTTTATACATATAATATACCCTCAATAATTCGAACACTCACAAAGCAAAAAATTAAATTGTAATAAAGATGCAAAAAAGAACCCTGCACATTGCTTCCTAATTATTTTTCAATATTTACAAAGTTACCTCTATGAGGAAGTATGTTAATTGATTTTGGCCACGATTTTAGTTTCTACGTTAAGTACACAAATTTCTTTTTGAAAACTTCTTTTTTTATTTTTTAGTTGTTTAAATAATTCAGAGTTCCGAAAAAATCAAAATATGATCTGTATTTACAACGCAACTTGTCAATAATCTCAAAAACTCCTAAATAAAAATCGAAGCTATTTTTGAAATAACTGAAATTCGTAGCGAAAAGTAGGACTTTCGTGGATATACATTTTTCAATGAGTCGTAAAAAAATCAAGGAGGGCGGAAGCAATGCAGAAGTAACGAAAGGAATAAGCGCCGGAGGAAATTCGCTGCACGTACCGTTCGAGCTTTTATACCACTTCACAAATCGTCGAATCGAGCCAATTGTTCTGCGATGCCAGAGCTAAAAAGTGTTCGATCTACGCCTCCGCTCCTCTGCTCCAACTCATCAGCGATATTTACTGTCTGTCGCGGAATCGATCTATCGATTCTGTTTCCTGTACCGTGACGGTCTGTCCGTCTGTCTGTGTTTTGGTGCTCGTTCACTATCCGTAGGTACATATAAATCGAGACAATCGCGAATCCCCGAGGGCGGCTTATCGTTGGGCAAGAGGAAGAGAGTGGGAGTGAAAAAAAAAAGAGAAAGGCGGAGAAACGTTGGAGTCCCTGCTAAAACTGCAGAGGGTGGTTCGCGGTGGCCCGAAGAGCCAAGAGAGAGTGAAAAAAAAAAGAGAGAAGAAGAGAAACCGTGAGGGTTGAATGAGGGTGGGTGGAGGGGGTGGCTCCGCACCGCCGGGATTTTATCCCACGCGTCGAGACCCTATATGCAAATGGCCCGCGCTCTCACAGCCGTTTATTGTGAGCAAAGAGTGCCGTATGAATATGTGAAGTGCGGGAAATGAAAGTTGAACAAAAAAAAAAAAAAATTGCTGTCCGGACACGATGCTTTTTTGCTGTGTGTTCGAAGTGAGTACCGAACGGCATTCGTGCGACGTGCGAGAGCCACGGAAAAAAGACGAACGAATTGCCAGGATTGAAGGCTACCGACGATTCGAGACTTCGCGAAATCCCAAAAGACTGCTGAGCGCTTCGGGGATTTACGTCCGGTCTTCCATATACTCTTCCGATGTTTTTACAAATGCGGATTATAACCGGTCGACAATACGAGAGATATAAAGTATTTTTGACATTATCAGCAGCGCTGAAATCAATCGAGTGGAAGAAAAAATGTTAAGTCTTCGAATATCAAAAATGTATATTGTTTTATGATTAACGCGTTGTTGGGAAACGTGTTTGTGTTTATTATGAGCTATTTTTTTAAAACTGTTTCAGAAATTATTATGTAGCGGTTTTGATTTGAACCGTCAATCCATTTATAAAATTTCTTAAAATCTGAAAAATGATACATGAACAAGTGTTGTACTGAACAATCGCTTCGTTAAATCATCACAGCAACATTCAATAAACAAGCAGAGCTACTGTTCGTCATAATCGGTCTAATATTATGATTTTTTCTAATATACAACTGGATGACAAAAAAATCTTATTGAACATTTGCATACATCATAGTTCATTTTCGTCTCGAATCGTGGTTGTTAATTCATTTACATATTGAAAACAGTTCATAAAACCGTCAATTGAACCTCAAAAACTTGTAGAAACGCTTCTCAAAGTTTAGTACTGATTTGACTACCACGTTTCGAGGCGGCCACTTTAAAGAGGCTTTACTATTCGAACGCAATTTCAGTATAAAACCAGCACTTTTAATAATCTCTATATTTTTAAAATGTGTTGCAGGTATCTCTGTGCGATGACTACAGTCTTCCCGTCGATTTTGTGAATAAAAGGCGCCCGGCAAGTGCATCGGCAGTAACATCAACAGTTCAGTGGGCTCTGCCGAGTCCCAGTGTTGAGAATGTAAGCCTCAATAACATTTTTTTAAAAATTCTCTCCTTCTCCTATTTCTGCTCCCGAATATTTATTTGCTCGCTTAATCTCTCATAAACCAACATACGATCTACAGTTATAATACCAGGATTACGGATGAGCACGGGCTTTTCACCATCGCAGCTGAAACTGAACGCTCGAACGCCTATCGATATTTTTCTTCCCGTTAGAATCCTCGGGGCGGTTTGTATGAAGAGCGTATGAGGGAGAGAGAGAGAGAGAAGAACAGAGTACATGAAGAGGGAGAAATATAATTATGAGGGCGAGAAAATAGCCCCAGGGCATATCCAGAGCTGGGGTAACGTTGCGTTTGCGACTCCCGTGGGTGAGAAAGGGAATGCAACCAACCACCCCCAGCACTAACCCTCCCAGCGGAAGAGAGGACCGTTGACTTCCGGCGCTACTTATAATTGCTCTGCCAGTCGCGTTCTTTGCACTCGCACTGAACCTCTGAATCTGCTGTGCTGTTGGAGTTGTCGCCTCGGGCGATCGCGCTAACTGTTTCCCCTGAATTATTGCTCGACGCGGTTGTGGCAAACCCATTCCCTGTACCACCTCATCCAGGATTCCCGAAACTTCCCCGAGATCTTCCAGAGAGACAGAAATAAAAAATTATTTTTTTCTCCTTTTTTTTGTCATTCTTTAGATTCCCAAGCAAAAAATAATGTTAACGATAATATATATTTTGCAATAGTGTGAAAGGTGTCGCCAGGAAATATCTAAGAACCGGTAGACAAGTTCCTTTCGTCTTCCTGCATGTAAAGGCACTTCGAAAAAGTTAAACATTTTTTTTTGGATCTAACCAAATCGTATTCCACAAAAAAAAGGGAAAATTCGGAAGGACTTATTCTTCAAAGTGAAAATTATTAATGCTGTCAAGCCTTTTAATTAGTTACACTTTTGTACTTGAAATTATCATAATAGTTTAAAAACTGTGAAAAAAAAGAAATATTGGAGAATTACGAATTCATTTCGGTTTCCCCGAGATCTTACAGAGACAGAAATAATAAAATTATAATTTTTTTCTCCTTTATTGTTGTCTTTCTTTATGTTCCCGAGAAAAAAATAATGATAACCATAATATATATTATGCAATAGTCGAAAAAGTGTCGCCAGGAAATATTTAAGAACCGGTAGACAAAAGTTCCTTTCGTCCTCTCGAGTGTTGCGAGCGAAGGTGACAGAGTCCTTCGCAAAAATCTCCCGCCCGCTTTTAGTCCCTTCAGCGCGAAACACTCGACATACTTGAAAGGGGATGAATCGTTATGACTCGCGGTACTTGGTATAAAAGCTCACTTGATACTCTTTGCCGCTCGATTTTACGAGAGTCCCAGACTGAGAAACTTTTTATTTTTTGTTGATGCTTTTTGCGCGAAATACGACGAAGATGAGTGTCGTTATAATTATTCGGGAAATTCGAAAGGGGCCAGTTCTAACGGCGGTAGGATCTCGCTGCGCCATTACGAGGGCTAATAAGCATTCACAATTATAATGCAGTGGCCTGCTAATCGGCTTAAAGGGGGCTCGTCGATAAATCGATGGGATTATGGCCGATGCGTAAACACCACCGAGAGTAGAAGCAGGAGAAACCAACCCCGTAGGCTCTGGTACACTCTAGCTTTCACCCGGAACGTCGCAGTATTCGTACTACCATCGCCAGAAGGGTTGCGTTGAATTCCTCGGCTCACCGCGTTCGTTTACAGTACTGCTCAGCAAAATAGAAGGGACGACAAGGTTGATTCATGATTTTGGACGAATAAAACAGCCCGCCGAGTTGTTTGTCAAATACTAATTAGTATTTGTGAAGGAAAGTAGGTTAGAATGTACCGATGATTAGAATTCATACACCGAAAAAAAAAAAAAAAATTGGTAATAGCAACCGAATCTGCGGTTGCGGGTGGCGAAAGAAATATTTGTTTGATTGGAAGAAATATTCGGTTGATTGGAACGAATATTTTTTCCAACCGCAGATTTGCTCGGTATTACCAATTCTTTTTTTCACTGTATGATCTGTCCTTCTGGCGACTTTGAATCTCCCGCCAAAACCCAGCGCGAAAATAGGTAACTATAACGATGTGTTTATTTTCCGAAATTAAAAATACTAGTAATTAAATAGCTGAAATTCCGAATTTCCACGTAGATAGTAATTAAGATTGTCAATAGTACTGATAGCGCTGCGAAAATTTTGGGCATAATAAGACCCACGTGTGCCAATAATTGTAGACTTTCGGTTTTCCATAATTTCCCCGATAATTCTGATCGAACGAGCGTGTATTCAAAATATCATATCCGCAGATGTAGAGGCTGCGATTTACGTGATTGAATTATCACCAGCCAATCGACTTTTCCCTCCCTTAACCTCACAGTCAACGCAGATTCTCTCAGTCGTAAAAACTACCCTCGTAATTTCCGTATAAACATCCTGACGGCTTCACGGATTTTTTAGTGAAAATCGGAGATGGCTCAACGACCGTTAGCAGAAGGGGCTAAAAGATTCTCGATTGCGGGAGGATCCGAGACGTGAAATAGCCCCAAGGCTTTGTATAACTTTGGCAGGAGAATTCCAATTTCGTCCTCTTCCCAATTTAAGGCAACTTGTCTTCCTTATACCGCTCAGCGAAGAAGTCTCACTGGTAGACGAAGACTCAGAAAATTCCAAAGACCTTCCAACATTAATGGTGAATGCTGTCCGACGTAGTTTTCTCCTCAAAATAGCCAGAAACCATTGATTGTACATTTCGTTTGAGAAATCAAGACTCCTTCTGACTTTGGTGGCTTCCTGACTGTATTGTCCGTGTTATTATGATTATTATCATCATATATTATCTTACTATATACGGATCTCCTTTCATAACGAATTTTCAGCGGGAGATTTCATTCTCGAGATGCTGGAAGGAAGGACTTCTTCCCAGTTTCCCCTCTTTTTGCCAATTAATCAGAGCTAACGGTCCGCGCACGTGAATGCCGAGGGCTCTCCCTTCCCTTATACCGAGAAACCTTTTCATTGCATTACAACTCGTCGAACCGTATTTCTTCTGTACAATTCCTTTGAATGCTTCCTCCGAATACAAGTATATGAGCCATTCTAGCCGAGATTGCGGTGGTGGCCATGATCCTCGGATTTCTCACTCCAATTAGTATGTATAGAACATAACCAAAAAGCACTCGCTAAACACAATTTCCAAAAAACTCAGTTATTATTGTTATCCTTAATTTTTCTTCACTTCTATCTTTTTTTCGCCTGCTATCGTCCCATTTTTCTGCAATAAGAGAAAAGAGATGAAAGGAAGAAAAACAATAAGCCAAAGTGCTGGATAATTTGCTCGTATGCTTTCTCTTGGAATAACAGTCCTTTTATCTCCATTGGTGCTAAGAAAAGTAGAAAAGTGTTGACTCTTCAAGGCACAGTAACACATTGTGACAATTGGATGGTCCGTCCATCCGGACTAAACAATTGGGAAGAACTGGACGATGTTGTTCATTCAAAGAAGAGTAAACACCATATGGCAATAACCCTTGCTGAAGAGAACGAAGATGGTCATGAAATTGATGAGGCACTTCAACACGCAAACACGTGAATTCACTATTAGCAATTTCGCATTGTTGGCTATAGCTTTTCCTAAGCAATTCTCTTCGTGCAACGCTCCTAGTACTAATAATTCATAGCTACGTGAGCGGGAAGAGGGCGAGGAGTATTTGCTCACGTCCTGCATCACGCAGCCCTGACTCCGAGACTCATCGTGAATTAAACTCGAGGGTCGTCCTCACGAGATCCTGAAATGTGTGCTTCCTGGTCCTTCAGACGCTTGCAAGGACGTGTAGTTCGGTCCTCATCAAGATTGCCAGCTTCCTTCTCCGCGATATTAATTATTAATTGATGTGTTACAGGCGGAGGTCGAGATAGTCGAGCAGTACAGCGATCCAAGAGACAGCAAGAGCAAAGCTTACGTCGAACCGACCCAGGTTGTCACCGAAACTGTCGTCCCACCGCTTCCGGAGTTGTACAGTAAAATCAATCGAAATTACTGTCGACCTTGCACAGGTAAGGTGTCTCAGTGACCCTATTTTCGGAGATGTTGAAGCTACTTAAACACCGGCTTTAATCAATTCGAAAGAAATTAATCCAAAATTTGACAATAGATTTATCCTTCAGTTTTTCTAAATTGGTTTCAAGAGCTGAGAGCTTTTATCTGGATGTTCACAAAAGGGTCTGAAACCCGCTTCTTACTGTGCATCTGATCGGACGTCAACACGTAGCAATAGAAAGTTACTCAAAGGCCGGCTTTAATTAATTCCAAAACAAATTAATTTAAAGTTTAACAATAGATTTATTCTTCTAGTTTCACAAATTGGCTTCAAGAGCTAAGAGCTTCAAATTCCAAAAGAGTAGTCATCTGGAGTTCACAAAAGGGTCTAAAAATCGCTTGTCACTGTGCATCTGATCACAGTCAACACATAGGAATTTTACAAAGGGTCTAAATGTTAAATCGATGACTCTTGAACGATTCAGGACTTTCCATTTTATCAAAAGAACACATTGGTTGTCGTGAAATAAAGAAACGGTTTTTTTCTATAAACTTCTTGATCTTACTATTTATTAATTCATTGATTGATGTAATAAATTGTCAATATAGAAAAATACTTTTCCTGAGAGTGAAATCAGCTTTCCGATTACCCTAACAATTTAGCGAAAACTAGGTAGCAATTTGCAAATGCAACCAAAAGAGGGTCAACTAATCTTCACATTACTTCAGTGGTAACCTCTGAGTCCTCTTGTCAACCGAAGAATTTGCTACTCGCATCATAATAAAGCTTCGTACCCTCTGCAGGTTCGCTCGACTTAATTCTCTGGCGAAGGGTGGTGTGTTTTCTTGTGTACGTGTGTACGAGATCTTCAAGTCTGTAATAAAGGTTGCCTTCTAATTTCAAACGAGACCCAGAGCGCGTTCGTGACTTCTCTCATAAGCCGACAGCACGCTGAGAGAGCCTAATCTGTATATACCCACTTAGTGAAACGATGATGAGGAGAGAAAAACTGCGCACCCGAAGAATTCACCGAGACGAGCTTGGGTATTAAAGTTCAAGTACGAACTCTTGTAATGAATTACGAAAAGGCGAGGCTCTCCCTACGACCCTGCTCTTTGCAGATAAACTGCATCCTTGAGAGAAAATATGTTACTTGCGTACCGAAAATAACTCATTCGCAAGAATGGCTGAAAATGCGCTGAGGAAATAACGCGGGAAGAAATTATCCGAGTAAGTCACAAATGCTTGAGTATAGAAACGCTTGAACGCGACCCAACCAACGAAGTCAAGTATGCAGATTGCCGAGTAACACTGATCCCGAGTAAACAACTCAGGCATTTGCATCCTTACCATATTCATGGCCGTTTAATTCGTTGAGGATGCTTGTCCTCGTAGGATCTCGAGTTCAACGTCAACCCCACAAAGTAAACACGTCCTTTGCCCTGTCGTCTATGATAGGATGTTTTATTTTACGCTGACACGCCAACAAGTTCATTTTGATGCAGTTCTTATCTCTGAACCGTCAATCTTATGGGAATTTCATCAGCGTTGACTTCTTGTTTGTTCGTGACTCGAATACTGAATATTTTTTCGATATTCACTTAGGAAAACTTCGTATCGCCAGCTGTAACTTTTCACCGAAACTGCCACAGGCTAGAATACCAAAATTCAGAACAGGCGGCCTTGAAATCAACTCAGATTTTTTTTAGGAGAGGATAAGAATAAGCCGTCAATTCAACCAACTTTTCATCCATTTTTAAAATACCTGTCTGTCTATGCTACTGATTTTTTGAGGTCCAGAAAATTTAATTAGGTATCTAATGGTACAAGTGCGATATGACATTGGACATTCGGAAGCTGGTAACTCATTTAATGTAAAAAAATTAAATATATATTCGATTTTTGTTGCTTTCGATTCCCTTCGAATTGCATCTACAATTTCATTGGAATAAAATGTCTGGATCCTTTGAAAGAGAGTGGAAATAGTGTAAGATACATTTGTCTCTATTTTGCGCAACTTTTAAGTAGAGAACAGTTAGAAGGGACTGTTTCGACTATTGCCGGTGGCTGTGACACTGAAATATGAAGCCGATTGCGTCCACTTTCGGTAATGTGCCACGACAGAATGTGTCTGCCGCTATTGTGGAGCGTAACCACCGGTGGTTTCGTATCAGCCGGACGAGCCAACTTTTTGGGCTCTTCCTGGAAGCGACTAGCGACTGTCGTTGTTACCAGTAGCACTGACGCGAGTAGCACGGTTGCAAACTCGCTCGATTCTCCTCCCAGTAATGCACCACCTCCCCTCACCCTTAATATGTCGCACGATATTTAATTAAACTCCTCATCCCATCGAGGCCTACCATTGTCGTCGCTCGTCCCTTTTCCTCCTGCTTCCATTCGCCTCTTCCACACTAATGCTACTGCTGTTGCTGCTGCTACTGATGCTGGGTCTGTAAAGTTTCGAGGGTTTTCCAGAACAGCCCTTCGGGACTTATTAACCGTTCCAGCAATGCTTCGTGGACTATGGATTTTTTCCGCAGCGTTTCATTTTGTATTATTATTTTTTTACCCTCTATTGTAACGAAACTTCGTGTATGGGGTTCCGAAATAAACGTCGAAGTGGTCTCCAAAAAAAAACCTCCCTAAAACTCTGGAGTATGTCGTTAACAAATAACGCAGCAATTTGTGAATGATTGTTTGGCATTTATGGAATTTTCAGTGAGCATCAAATCGAGCGTTGCAGGACAACTTCTGCAAGGAAACTTCGGAAGGTGAAAAGTGGATAAGAAAAACTGCTTGGTGAAGAGACTCCGGATCTCAAGACGACCGACTTGGACAGCTTGGTCGTAGCTCTGTGGAATACTGCTTAAACTACTTGGTCCTGGTGGTGAAACTCACTTCTGGTGAACTTTGACACCCAAAGAAGAAGGAGACGAGATTGGCAAGGTATATAGAACGAGGAGAACTTCATCCTCGGGCTCTGAACAGGCGTGGGAGCTGTAATCTCCCCTGGTCTCGGGTTTTCCTCGGGCCTTTTAACTCCACGTGAAATGTTCCATGGACAACCTACGGTTTCAGCCCTAAAACGTTTCTTGTCCTCCACACTCAATATCACTCTCTCTCTCGCTCTCTTTCCGTCACCTCTCGACACCCTCTCGCTTCTCTCCACGAAACTACCCCGTTTCAATTAATGGTACTAGGTGACTTGTACCTCGTTCCGCGTCCCCGAGCAGTTATCGCTCGGCAGCTCGTCGCTTAGATCGTCGTATGCAAATGACACGGTTGTCCGTTCGTTTGGTCGTCTCTCCGCTCAACTGTCCCTCCGAGAAGGGGCGTCATCGTCAGGGGTGCGAGAAACCCCCGTTCAAACTTTGGTCAACTTTCTACAAGCCACTTTTTGCTTTCGTTCAGGACAACCTAATGGCAACACATATCGCCAGAACGTCAAACTTGGCGACATGTGAAGAGCAAAGGTGTGTTCCAATTTTTCTTAAGCACGCTAATTTGAAACATCATAATAACCAGTAATATGAAAAAACTATTGATGTATTGATGGAGAATCTTCTAAAAAACAAAATCAGCTTTCACTCGTTGCGATCTGACTGCTATTGTCTTCTTTTACGCAATACTGCTGAGATAGTTTTGACTATTTCAACACTACAAAAAAAGTGCTAAACGGGATAGAAATTCCTTATCTACCGAGTAAAACACTAGTTGGTAATTTTGTTCCGGTATATAAGAAAATCCGAATTTCGTGCTTTTTGATGTAGATTGAAAGCCCTCAAGAACGATGATATAACGCGATTCACTCACTGAGTTGAACAATGAAACTTTTAGTATTCCTTGGGTAACGTTTGAGCGTTGGAAAAGTTGTTGGATTGCTTCACGGAAGATGAATAGTTGACAGGGGCTGGTTTTCCACCCTTTCATCCTCCCCACAAGGTATATAATACTCGTCTTCCGCCCTCTCGGGAGCCTTATCTCTCATCTTCCGCGGTTTCTCTTCGCCTCGTTGTCGTCGTCGTACCCGAGTTTCCCTTCCGCTATAGTTCTTGATTCACGCGGTGCTCTACCTACTCTTGAGTCTTTCCGTTGCACGGGAAACTGGATCATTTACAAACTGTCAGAAGCATGTACTTCTCTCTGCGCCAGCCGAACTCTCCATTATATACACCTATATAAACTCTGCTATATATTTTACGAGCAGTGATGCATAATTTCTTGAATTTCCCACGGAAATCTTAATTCCAAGCCAATTCATAAGTTAAATTCGAATTTTGAGATTCCTCCACGCACACTTGATCTTTAACTAAATTGTAAACTCAACGTCGATCGCAGGCCACGTTAGATTTTGAAATGGAGGTCGAACGTCTCTCATCTCGCAAGAGACGTCTAATCGAGTTCCGCACGAGTTTGACTTCTCTTCAGTTCTCGTCTGGTAAGTGTGACGAAGAGCGAAGGAAAACTACAGACTCTCCTTCTGACATCAAAGTTTATCATGCTCTTAGCGAGAATTCGAAGTTTAACAAGACATCAAGTTTTCCAACCCTTTAATGAATGCATAAGGTAATCGAACATACAAGCAGAGCCCTAAGAATTTTATCTCGTCTCCGCAAAATGTAAATGGCTTCATAATGATTTGGATTTTACCTTTTTTCTTTGCCTAAGAATATATCATTTTCCCTAGGTGCGATTTATTTAATAGAAAAAAATGATAATCCTGATAAAAGTGACTGGAGTTACTAAGGGCAATTTATTTTAACGGTGAGTATGACTCCTCGAGGGGCTCTAACATTTCTGAATTAATATTCCTCTCTCAATTACAATTAACATTTATTGCCTCGCTCATTTGCATGTAGTTTGAGATATATTAATAACAATGATAATCTCCCCTTCAGGTAGAATCCCGGATCCAAGAGGACAATGATACGTCGACACCCTCTCGCGCAATTGAGTTATATTTCCCGGACCCGTGATAATTCAACCCTTCTCCCGTCTTCATGATCAGCGATTTCGCCGTTCTCCACTCGGTCGATTGGAAGCGTTTATCATCGCGAGTGTGAGAGAAGTTCCGAATTAAAGTAAACACAGATTCGAAATGTCCTCGGGGCATCTATCGAGTTGGATATCGAAATCGACGTAGTGTGTAGGCTCAACTTCACTTCAGCTTGGTCCAGGCATTTCTCGTTAGAGTTACAACCCTCCTGGCTCTGCACCGCAGGCTTTTCAACCCTTGCTGAAGGGTGAAGCATAGCTGCTGCATCAGGAGGAGAAATAGAAGTGAGCCATGGCTAGCAAAGGTCCGATATGCTCGCTCGAGTAGCTCGCCTCACCACCAATGTAGATTTCAATCGAGTCGCGGTGTCTACCGATAGGGAAGTGAATAATCCGAGGCTGGTTAAGGGGGTTCACCGTATCCTCTTTGGGAGGGCGTTTCGAAGCAGCGAGATCTCGGCCCTGGGGCGAATTCAATCGTGTCGACGAAACGCAGTTCGTCATATCCTTCGCTTGAGGTACAACGAGATGAACGGGATGAATCAACATTGATTTTATTCTCGGTGGTCAAAATCAATCGTACCTAACGAAACGACACTACATGACGATATATACATATATATTTTTATATATATGTACATGTGTGGAGAGACAACGATGGCTCTCGTGGTTCTGCCTAACGAGCAACGAAACTGTTGCATACAATGGATCTACGAATGAATGAAAGTTACCGAGGTGCAGAAGGGGTCGAATAATCCCTGGTCCTGAACATTTCAACCCTGGTAACCGGGTTGTCGTTACTCCGCGTACGCGTCGCATTAAATTCGAACCAGCTGAAATTCTACTGGAAAATGCTGTGGCGAATGGAATATCGTCGTACGGAGGAATAGAGAGAGGCTGAGAAAGCAGCGATTACATGCCGAACGAGGATACCCGTTGCGTACGTGCTCCGCATATTGACCGTTCCCTATACGCACCCCTAATGCATTCCGTATGAAGCTGCATCCCACTCTACAGCTGTATGGTGTAGCTGGTGCTTGCAGATAGAGAATTACTGTTAGTATACTGGGAATTCTAATACGAGCCTTCCTCCCTCACGGAACTGGAGTCCCATTTTGATGCAGTAGCTGGAGATACGTAATCTTGTGATTTAATCGGAGTAATCAGTATTTTGTAATTATTGTACGTCAGTCTATATCCTATAATGTATTCGTAGTGAAAATTTCGTTAAAATACATATAAAAGTTTAAGAAAAAATGATTATACTACTTGCAAAGCACCAGAAATTTAAGCTCAACTTCCGTATATTTATGAGGCATATTTTAAAGGAAGTTGGTAACGCCGCAAAGGGTTAGAGTGTTCCGTAAGAAGGGCTACATTTTGTGTCACTTGTAAGTGGCCCCTGCAAGTTAACGCTATTTTAGGCCAATTACATGGAACGTTAATATGCAGGCAAAGCACAGGGCGTAAGAAAGAGCAGAGGAACAGATGGGGTTAGCTCGTGAGTATTACACCAGGGTAAGAGAGTCAGAAGCTTTCCGAGAGCAAGGTATAAAATTACTGAAGTAAGTAATTCGGTGAACAGAGCAAGTAATTGCCACTCAAAACGTTCAAAGGCGTCTCCGTTCTCTACGTCGTCGTCGTCGTCGTCATTCGAGGCTAAGAAACTTTCCCTACTCCCTTCGTAACTCTCCGTCGTGTCTTTTTAATTTAACACTTGTCACTGCTTACAACTGATGTTTTTTTGCCACTCCTTCCGCTGACAGCTCTGTGAGCTTTCGTCGATGCCGTTCCCCTCTCCACAAACGCTGGAAATCAAAGAGGAAGATCAGAGAAAAAGTGTCTTCGCAGGCGGAAAAAAAACGAGATAGAAAGCACCCCTGCACATACCATCGGTGCTTGACAGCGACGCGTCTGCTCATAAATATGCGAGACGCAAACCTGTACAGGCTGCGAAAAAATGGGTAATTTATCGCCATGATTCTCTGCGCCTGTAGATCACTCGATCATGGTATCGACAGGTATGGTTGAATTATCGTCACGATCTAGGGTAAAAAATTACGATCCCTGGATTTTAAGGCACTTTGAAAGACAACATTTTTTTTTTACCTAACCAAATCGTGTTCCACAAAAAAAAAGGAAAATTCCAAAGGACTTACTCTTCAAAGTAAAAATGATTAATGCCCTCAAGCCTTTTAATTAGTTACACTTTTGTACTTGAAATTATGATAATAGTTTACCAACTGTGAAAAACAGAATATTGGAAAATTACGTTTTTGTGAGCTTTAATTTCAGTTTCAGTTTTCGAAAAAAAAAGGACTGTGTCTTTACAAATTGTAATAGACCAAAAAGCAGACCAGATGGCGTGAAAAAGCCCATACATATATCTACAGTTCATGGAGCAAGCTAAAGTGAACCTTGTCCGGAAATCTGGTATCCGAGGTACTCATCGCAACGATAACGGCTAATCCATGTCGTAAGACGTCGACATGAGAAGGAGTGAAGGGCTATCTCTTGAATGGGGACCGGCTGACACATTTTTCGTTGGGAAGTCGGATTCTCCCTAGCCGCAATCATCTCATCCCAAGAATATAACCGTGTATCGTCGTAACGCACACCAATAACCGAGATTGGCTCTCATTTCTTTTTGGACGAAGAGAGCTTGAAAGGGCGAAGAAGATCGTGCTCTGTAATCTTTCGAGGAGGCTGCTGCCGAAGCTTAGATCTTGGTGGGTCTTCATGAGGATTTTCGATATTTCTGTGAAGACTATAGCCACATTTTCCACCAGAGTATACTCAAGTGCAGTCGAGAATAGTATGGTAGACTATAGAATATGAGAGCACCAGTGGAACAACCCAATACCAGCGTTTTTTACACCCTTATTTTCCGGAAGAGGTCGTACCATGCACGACCCACATCTTCAATTGTCCCAAGCCTGCGTTATGGCACTGGCGACAATATGTAATAAAAAATGGGGTGAACGTACCCGCGAGCTTTCGCTTTTTTTTGTCACCGGGTTTCCTTTTTTTATGAAGCCTTCGAACGAGCTCGTAGTCGACATTTCCTTATTTATTTATCAATGGTAACATCTCTTTACACCAAGGAATACAGAAGAATCATAGACAATACAAAAGGAAAAAATAAATAAATAAATTCCTATGAAAAAAAAAGTATGTGGTACACTACAATACTCTACAACCCCATGTTTTACGTGAATTTTTTATTCACTCATTTCAACTGTTTTTATTTTGCTCCAGATTTTCCGTAACCTATAGTGTTATGTACCAAACCTGCACAGGAATTGACAAAGTGGAAAAAAAAATTTGTTAAATAAAGTTCACTGAACTGACAGAAAAAAAATCTAGTATATCTGGGCATAAATCGAGAAAAATTCGTAATGGAAAATGTTCCACATACAGAATACCGCAGTGAATCCGCTTGTAACAATTTAAGGTTTGAAAAAGGTACATCAAAGTAATTCCGTGTCCGCTTCGACGGAAGTGACATTGGAGCGAGTAAAGCAATTTTACGGGAACCATTTTTTTGGACGTCCGTTCTGGATGTATGGCTCTCGCATTAGTATACGCAACGTACGGATATATATGCAAGATCGTTGGGGCGTTCATGTAAACGAGTCGAGTCGTGGGACAGCGATTCGTGTTATCCGCTGTGATTGCCGGTCGAGCGCTGTCGCTCACCAACGCTAATAGATTCATTAGGGGTTGTTCCGGATCCCCGGGAGTGCATCGTCCGCTCGACTCTCCTACGGCGTACTCCGCGGACCTTCCCCTCATCAATGCGCCGTTGCACTTTCCGCCTGCAAGTGCACATCGGTGGCCACTGTATATATATCTGGCGGTGGGCGATATATCGTCCAAATCTGATTATCCATCGGTAATCAATATCCTCGCGATTCGACGATTAGCGAGAGGGTCACTCGCCAGACTCGTAGGGTTACTACTTCAGTCAATCCGGTTGTAGCAACCAACGACCACTTTCATCGCATTAAAATGTTCCGCTAGACAAACTGGATGTTCGCTAAGCCTCAATACATTCAAATGGAATCGGTTATTTTTCTACCATGAATTCGATCGTCTGTTTACCAAATAATGATGTCAAAACATTGTCGAATGGGTTCTTAAATAATATTCTCTATGTTTTTGTGAAAAAGAAATAATCCGCTGAATAGCTCCAAAAATATCGTATGTTTTTATTGAACCAAAAAGTAATTCTTGCACTTTATTAATTTTGTTGATTAAATGTCTATGAAAATACGGAAGTTGCTTTTCTGCAAATCCATGGAGGGAAGTAAAAATTTTAATAAAAGGAGTTTTTCTGTGGTCATCACTCAAAATTTATCATTCATTAACACATGGTTGTTTTGTAATTCAGTGGAAAACTTTCGACCATACAGGCTTTTATAATTTGGTAGAAGAAAGAAGAAACGTTGTCTTCTAGGGATGAGAAAGCTAAAAATACAGAACGTACTATTGCGTCGAAGCAGTTTTTAAATATAATTTCAAACAAGAATGTCACGGAGACCCAAGTGATTGCTTATCTCATAATGGAAATAGAGGCGACCAGACACAGCTGCAAATACATATTCATACCAAGCTTAATCTCAAGCAATTTCAGCTGGTTGTACCGTTTTTCATTCATCTAGTACATCCAACCCTTTCCACGTAATTTAAGCGGACCGGTACACGAGCGATTCTCGCGCATCACTTCAATATCGCGCACCCTGTGCGTTCCGATATTAAGGCTTTTATTCAACGTATTAAATATGACTGACATTTCAAGATGCAGCATATCGTTTCCGTTCGCAAATATGCAGGCTGTAGAAAATAAGAACGGCTGATTCTGCTTACAGAAGCCATTTCTTATTGCACCCCTTTTCACTTTTACGAGAACATAAAATCTGTACGTATATTTGAGAATCCATGAGCTTCACAAAAACAGAAAGTGAAGGGGTTTTCAGTATTCCTCTTGTGGCTCGATATTTTCGTCAATGCAATAACGAATCCTCACCAAGTTCTGAGGATTACTAATTACGCCGATGAGCCTAATTTACTTACTGGCATAAAGGATACGAATCAACTGCATACACTGCTCAACGAGCTTAGACAAGGGATGGCGTGCGCATTTACCTAATGAGCGTTATTCCTACGAGGGAAATGCGAGCAGAGCTTCAGTCCCGAGGTAACCATTAGAATGAAAGAGTATTTCAAATATTTTTTGGACTGCATTATTACGTACTAATGCGGCTTCGAAATATTATTATTCAGAATAAAGGAACAATTATTTTCTGTCCCCGATAAAAATTGTAAAAGCATGGAACCATTAAAAAAATGTATTCCATTTTTATTTAATAAAATCTCAAATCATATTATTTATGTAATGAAGGAAAAAATTCAGTCAATTTTTCAAATTCTTTTTTTTTCGAGTGGTTATTTATTCTGCTTTGGTCCAGCAGAGATCATAAGAACTTGAGCCCAGAATGTGAAATGAATTCAGAAAAAAGTCGCTCCATCGCGGTCCAATATTTTTTGTTGTCTCGTATCTTTATAGTTTTCCAGGCAGAGCTTCAAAGTTTTCGGTTCGCTTGAATCCCGGAGGTGTAAGCAGTCGCCAAGCCATGTCTGATCATGTTTTTTCCTTTTCCACTCGGACTTGTTTTTGCTCGGTGACAAAGTCGTCGCGACCCTTCGTCGTCGCGACATTCCCTGTTGCCATCCTCTTCTTCGGCTGGAACACTGCCACCCTATGTTCGGTGAGGACCCACCGAGAAATGGGATCAAAGGGGAAGAGTGCGCGGAAAGCGCACATAGGACCGAGCGGATTCTACCGTCACCTGCACGTACGCTTTGCACCCCCAGAAAGAACCCCGAGGTTTAATAATTTCTCGTGGTCTCTTTGTTCACGGTTCAACATTTAATTCCGTACATTTTGCCTCGTCCCTTTTCACTCGGTATAAGCAATTTATGTAGTAGTGTAGAGTATACTCGTCTTCCAACTTTGTTTAATCAAAGAATTCACATATCTCGCTCTAAATCAATCTACGTGCGTTGTGAATACGTAGATACGTTTGCTGGTTAGGCGAAACCTCTTATCTTTTATGGATGAGATGCTCCGGCGAATGACAGCTTGTGATATTCTAATTCTAATCCTAATTTACGTTTCGACCTGATCAAGGGCCTCTTCAGAAATATTTTATTTCTTATCAGCGTTGAGTTTGTGACCTCTTACATTTTCTTTGTAAATATTTGGCTCCATATGTTGGCCATTTACCAAATAAGTTTTGTATATTCTTTGGTTGGCTGTTTTTTCTTGGTCAATACACAATTTTTTTTTTCATATTTTGGTATTTTGCTTAACTTTTTGAGACTGGAGAGTCTGGTCAACATGAGGTCACATTTTTAACTCCAACAAAATAAGTTTGGAGATTGTTTGGTTGGTTGTAGTTGCTCACCGGACTTTGTCATTTTGAGCTTGACATCAGTGTCAAGCCCAAAAAGATGTTTGCTGGAAAAAAGAATATTACTCAATTTAACCTCATAACGAAAGCAATTTGTATTAATGAGAAAAATATCTGCTATTTCTTCGAGTCCCAGGTCCAAAGTATTTAATGGCTGGTAATTTTTTGTCTGAATCAATCTACAATGATTGCGGATGGACACATCTGTCCGACGTCCGATGCACTGTCCACACTCCTTAATAGCTTTTCCACCCCTATGATGGCTGGGTGTTTCGCGTTCACCACTACACCTTTAATCATTTAATTGAATCTCACGCATTGCTTCGAAACCGAGAGAACCTCGATTATATTTGTCGGTGTCGCATGACCACGAAATTATCTACGAGTCTGGATCTGGCGCGATGGGAACAACCCTCTTTGTTCCCTGAGGTCCTGAGGAAAGAACACACCCCCTTTTCTTCTCTGCACATTCGCCCTCAGACGCGGGTAATAATTTTTACTCTGGCTAAGTTCCTCGGCTCTCTGTGTATATATCCCGGCCTCACGGTACCTGTCACCTCCAGGTCCCTAATGGTTTATGGAATCCACGGAGGTCCCTCTTGAGGCGGAGTTCCAGACGCTCCTGATCCTTCGCCAAGCATAATGCGACCATTATCTCCACTCCTTTGATATATACATGCGTTCAGGGTGACCCGAAATCGAAGTTAATCGTTCTCTCTTCAAAATCTGTGCCCTATTGATTATATTAAAAATTGGAGCTGATTTATTACAAATTTATTATAATTTGATAAATGTCTTCCAAGTCTATGATGTATGATGATAACATCTACGAACAATAATATTTGAATGTATATTTTTTTAATACTTCTACCTAAATAGCCAATCTCGTTCAACAGTATTTTTCTGTATTTCGTTTTTCTTTTTACTTAGGAAATGCATAGTTGTGGTAAATAGTCGAGATACCGTGACGATAGCAGAAGAAGCTATCATGAAGAACATTCATGGAATCATTTCGGTTCTAGTGTGAAAAAAAATAATCGTGGTAACCTCGGGATGCGACCCACGGCGCTGCGTCGAAACCATTACTGTAATATCTCGTAGTGCTCCCAGAGGAAGTGATTTTTAAGCTGCCATTTCATGGCCGTTTCTTCGGCAAAGCACCCCTCCATTGTTGAAAGCCGTTCGGCTGGTACGAACTCCGGTGGTGGTGCCGCACGAAACGATTATGAAAATTTCACTCCATTTTGGTTTTTCATTCTACATTGGAGAGGCCTCTCACTATAATACCTCCCACACCAACGTGTTCTGGGCTCCGCTTGGAAGCTCTTTGGCTCACTCCACATTACTTCCTGTAACGCTTCAAACCCCTCAGAGAGCAACGTTTTCCAGCTTGTAGTTCGTTGGTCGTTCCACTTTTTTACCGACCATTACATCTAAAACGGTTCCAAGCGCGTCAAAATATACACTCATTCATAATAATTACACTACTTATATATTGTATTCCTATATATTTACTGGAATAAATACAATTATTTTAAGCGCATCGTTATTTTCTCACAACACCTTTTCAAAGTCAAACGAAACATTACAACTGGCTTCTTATTCCTAAGAATATTACCTAATTTCAATAAATAACTTTGAAAACACCTAAACTAAACTCAAAAATAATTTAGTTTCAAAATTCAATGATTTCTTAATTTATTTTCCAGATCCATCAGCCTCAGACTCATCAGCCG
The DNA here is from genome assembly GCA_949699805.1 of Tromatobia lineatoria. Taxonomy (NCBI): domain Eukaryota; kingdom Metazoa; phylum Arthropoda; class Insecta; order Hymenoptera; family Ichneumonidae; genus Tromatobia; species Tromatobia lineatoria. The sequence continues at coordinate 1,574,844 of OX453045.1, forward strand.
ATGACGAAGAGATCGCGAATCAACTAGCAGGCTACAGGAAGCGTAAAAGTGCGCATATATACGCTTCAGCAAAGGCAAAACAGGAGATCCAAGGTAACAGCCTAGACCGCGAGACCAGGGCATCGAAGGAAGGTGCAGTGACAGTTGATTGTGTAGCTTTGGTTCACGTATCGGATCAGTCACCGACCGAGAACAATCAACCCGTTCGTCATCCGTCTCCCTATTATTACGGAGACCTTTTCAAAGTACCCGAACAATTACCGCGTCCCCAACCGAACAAATATCGAAAAAGCGTGAGTCTCGACGTTCCGGGTGAAAGGTCGAGGACTCCAGGGCTGCCAAAGAGAAATTCCGTCGCGGGTGATGGAGCTCCTTATCATTCCTCCAATCAGCTGCAAGGCCAACAGCAGCAGCAACAACAACAGGAGCCTGTAAGCCCTCCGTCGGGTAGCGAGCATGCTGTTCCCTGGCGAAGCGAGATACTCTCCTCGTGCATCATCACCGAGTGGGATCATACCCTCATGCCTCCGCATCGATTGCTAAGCCATGATTTACCGACGACCGTGTGCACCTGCTTGGCCTCGCCGGACGAGGATGAGCTAGAAGGTGCAACGTGCAAAGTGACACGACCGCAAGTTCGTAAATTAAGACGTTCGCGAAGAATAGATCCACAGCCTATACTCGTGGAGGACGACGACGACGACGACGACGACGAATACGAGGACGAGGGCGAAAGGGCGGGTGACGAAGGAGCCGACGACGAGGAAGAGGACGACGACGAGGACGAAGGCGAAGCCGGAGCCGAGGCTGACGCCGAGGACGAAGATATGGCAAGACAGAGACATCTTTACGAGACTGCCTTCGATTGCAAGGTCAGTCGATCGGACGACGACCTAGACGATCTTGACCGTGTTACGAATCATCCGGTTTTGCACGCCCAGGTAAGCTTCATTATATCATTTTCCTTGTGCTTATTGTTAATATTATTCTCTCATTATAAGGCTGTGGAAAAAGACTAACACAGAATGTGTAGCATATGTGTAAAAATGAATATAAAGCTAAAAACTGTTAAGAATAATATAATTATAAAGCAAAATAGTAAATAAAAAATTAGCAGTCACCTATCTTATCACGACGTTACTCTCATATTTTTTCGTTCGGATGGTATATGTATAAAGAGCGTCTAGTCTTCAGATTCATTTCAATTGAATTAATCGCTAATGTTATATTTTCGTTTGAACCGTATATCCTAACTCAAAGCGTTGTTAGAATCAGGGACGAAGCAGTGGAATAAATCCACCGATTCCTCGAGCGAGTTCTTCAACGGACACGCCAAAGCAACTGTTAACACAGGCTTCACACAAATACGCAGGAGTAACGAGTAGTGGTTCATCAACGGCAGCGAAGGACCATCGACGTAAAGTCGTTCTTCTCCGGCCAAAGCCAATCCCAAGTCGCTTGCAGCATCACCAGCACCAACAGCGTCAGCAGCCTGACAACAGTTTGTCGAGCCTCTCGCAGGACATCGAATCTCTTCAGATAAATTCAGGTGACGAGAAAACATGCTCACCAAGATTAGCAGGCCGAGGTTACACGCCATCGCCGCCGTCAACAGCGCCACTTCCAGCTAAATTTCATGGTGGCAACAAAGACAATTTGTTACTGAACATACGAAGTGCGCCGAACTTACCGTCTCAGCCGGATCATCCTAGACTCAAGGACATGCGACTTACGGTCAAGTCTCTTCGAGCAAAAGAATCCCCGCAGAGTAGCGAAGCCGGTAGTATTCTCGAAATCAAAGGAAGACCAAAAACAGCCTTTGGACAAGAGGCCGAATCGCAGTCGCGGAGAAACGACAAAGAACTTATACTCGAATTCAAAGGCAGGCCGAAAGATGAAGCGCGACAACGACCCAGAAGCTTGATACGAGAGAGCCGCCCGATAATGGAGTTCAAGGGAAGGCCTCACGAGGCTGAAGAAGACTTGCCGCGTCCGCGTCGTGAGGCCGGATTGTTAGAATTCAAGCTTCGCACTACAAGACGTCGAGTCGGCTACTCGAGCACCGAAAGTATGGCAACCAGCAGCAGTGGCGGCAGCATGGAGTCCATAAGAAGCAGCACAAGCGAAGGCAACAGGTCAACGAGCAGTTCCGAGAGTCGCCACAGTACCAGCTTAAGTTCTCACAGCTCCGACAGCGGCAGTAATTGTTTCCATCATCACCATCATCATCATCATCAGCATCAACCGCCTCTCACAGGGTTTCTAACCTATCATGCCAGTAAACTTCACATACTTTCACCGATTTCCGACAAATCTTCGCAAGAACCTGCCTCAGAAACATCGGACAACAACCGCAACAATAATTCGCAAAAAGCCTCGCCCGAAGAAGCTGCAACGGAAAATGTAACCGCGAATACGAATACCACGTCCAATGTTGTGTCACCGACAGACACGTCATTCAAAAAGCGACGAACCCCGCAAAACAAGAATCTTATCAATCTCGCGCTTCAATCTTCGTCTTCCGGCGATGCCGAAATTCAGGGATCCGACAGCGGGATTTCCATAGAATCTCGAGCTGGCATCAAGTGCAAACCCTTTGGCTTCCATCTGCTGAAACCGCAGTTAGATAATATTAATCTCGCTGACGATGAGCCTGAACTGACGGATCTTCCGTTTGATATGCCGAAACTTCGGAGAAGACGTCTGCTCATGCAACAGGATGCCACCACTTCCGGTAGCGCGACTAGCGTTGATCTCAGGGATCTTCCATTCGATATGCCAAAGTTGAGGAGACGCTTGAGGTGCACTCAGAGCACGGAATCCAGCGCGTCACAAGCATCTTCTAGTCTGTCGGTTCGGGACGTTGAACCTCCAGGATTGTTCGGTGAGTAACTCATTCCTTGCTTAAAAAAATACGTCGTTTCGCATTTTCCTTAGACGACGGAATTAATCCTCGAAAATATCGATTCCTAATGCGAATTTAATACTAAATATAGACTTTCCAATCAATAATGGGTGTCACAGTATTCATACCTGAAGAGAACGCAGAGTTTTAAAAAACCCTGCAAAAAATGACGCATATAATCTATTACATTCGTTTCGTAATCGTAATGGATTACATGTGAATTGCAATCAAATGTTTAAGTGCATACAAACTTGTCCGGAATTCAAAAGTGCAGTATATTTTATAATGGTATTTTGATCAGTTTAAAAAACAGCGACCAACAAGATAAAAAAAAATTCTGTTGTTCCGCAGACGGTGTTGTAGTCGTTAGGAGAAGAAATTTCCAACGCGTACACGTGCTCCGCTAACAGCTTACGGTATATATCTATCCTATTATAATCCGTCCCCCTCTTGATCGAGGGTCTCCTGCAACCCCATTAGAGCAATAAAAACACCGCACTTTTGGTATGGCATGACAGTGCAGTGTGAGTGGTACCTCGAGGTAAACTGTGGAGGCTCATCAGCGGAGAGAGGAACGATGATGCGGCGGAGGGACCGTAATTCGATGCCAAGAGCGTTATGAACCTTCCAGACAGGGGCTAACGATGTTAAGTCGTAGTTAACACTTGCGTCAGGCGTCCTAAGCAACCTCCCGGAATGTTACTCTCCCTCCACTAAAATATCAAGGCCAAGATCACCTGGCTCTCTTAATGGACTCTGGAAAATTACGTGTCATATCCATTTCACTGTGATCTGAGCACTCCACAGGATATTTTATATCTACATTAAAAATATGGTCAATATTTTTTTTAACAACTGGTCTCACTTAAAATATTTTAATCTTGCAATTACAATAAGAAAAATTTTAACTGTGACCGAATTAACTACCGAGTAAAAATGATTTATGGATAGTCTCTGATTTTTGTTTATTGAAATGTACTGTTATAACTGGAATAGCAGTATTTATTCGAGTGTATACATTTTTACCTATTGAGTGGGCTGAACTATTGAAAGCACGTGGGGATATCAAACCCCTTTTCCTTGGCGATTGACACACTCACCTCGCTTACGCTGGATCCAATTATGGGATACTTTGTTTAGGGTTTCCTTGCGTACGTCTTGAAGATATACAGGCATATGCCTTTCAAAACTCAGGCCACGAGTCTTTATAAGCTCTCGGTGAAGCCTATCAATACTCTTCTTTGAATAATAACTCGATTCTGTCCTTTCAACCACGATGGAAAGCGTTGGACCACCCACCTACATTTTATTCTGCGTTCTCATTCGATTTGACGTTTTTTTTATTTCGAAGGACCTAGCAGGAAAATTCTAAAAATAGCCTGTAACCAGCTGAACCAGCTATCTTCGATTTGCAGCTTTTGAGCTGTATATATTCCATATAGGCTCTCGATCGTGGGCGGCGGGAGGTCGAAAGCTACTTTTCCCCCAATGCCCGATTAAGATCAACGCCACGAGATAGGGCACACGCCTGTGCTCTCTCGCCCTCGAAATTAGTCGAGGAATTAAGTTGCCTCGTAATATGCAAGCCCTATAACGTTCCTCTAGCTGCTGAGGGAGTTCTCGAGTCTCGCGGCGTCGTAAGCGCGTCGATTTGATGGGAATTTGAACACGAAGCGTCTACAGACTCGATGAATCTTGTTCCAAATTACAGGACCTTCAATGCGTGCTTCGATTTAACCCGATCATGGCCTAAGGCTATGCTAGACTTTGTTTGAAAATTTAAAAGATAATTATGTCTACATATTTCCATCAAAGTATATAATTTTTTATTTATTTCATACTCGTAATTATAAAAGATTCACGCGTTTCAAATTTTCATCGTGGATTTGAAGTCTGTTGTCATAAATATATAACTCATTTTCAAAAGAAAGCATCATGGGTTTTATAAAAGCAAGTATATATTTTTCATATTTAAATGTTTCGATTTCAAACACTTCTGAAACGCTTCGGCGGTCCTGAAAGTTGATAAAAAAAAATGCATAGTACTCATTGATTCATTCAGTCTGTTTCTATTTATACATTCGTTGACACATTAGACTTGACGTGACAACCGATCTGTACTCGAGGATTATGTCAGAGTCCTTGGAGGCTTTCACAGAGCCAACGTCCTCCAACATTACTGTTAGCACAAAGGGAAAATTGTTGAATCGCGTGCGGCACGTCACGCGGTGACTCTCTGTATGCGTAAATAATGCTTGGGTATATTTGGTCGATAATTAACTTTTCACTGGTGGAGTTTACCGTTGCCCCGAAATTTTCTAAATGTTTCGTCGATCGATAGAATCATTCGCTGTTTTCGTATAATAGGAATTTACAAAGGGCTCTTATTGTATCCAAAAGATTTCCATCGTAGCGTTTGAGGGTCGAAAGAGAGATGGATCGTCGTTCAGTAGCGTTTCCTCACGCACTTCTAATGCCTAATGGATGTCCATTCATTTTGAGAGTCGTAAATTGGCTTTTGAGGAGTCAGCTTTGGGATTCGTTGAGCGTTCTGGAGCTGAGGATATAATGAAAGAAGCAGAACTTGTCCACACTCGCGTTAGTCTTCTGATCGACAACAGATTTCCTTGGAGAAGGATCCAACACTTTTTCCCTGCCTCTTTTTCTCAGCGATGGTGTCGAGTAGGTGTCGCAATTACTCGTAGAAAGCTGAGCTGTAGGCTGTACACAGGATTGATCGATCAGTTCGCTTCCCCGCCCTCTTTTGCACGCAGCCTGACTCCAAGATGCTTCATCAGTTTGTTCAGGGGTTGTAAAGGGCATCACCCTTCATTGAACATACAGCAAAGTTTTTTGCCAACAAATTTTCTGCCCCCTACATAATATACATATACTGCGATATTACCAGAGTTGTGAACATTCCTAATTTCGAAATCAGCCTTTTTGTTTATCTTGTTATTTATTCCAACGCAGCAAGTGACATTTTTTTTCCCCGACCAAAAATGTAATATATAAACAAAAATAAATTTATTGTTGCACTCTAATTATTGGAAAACAAAACATTTGTTTGCTGCGGGTATTGACGCTACACAGATACAATAGTTTGATACTTCAGTAAATAATTGCCAAGATTTTAAATATTCAACCGCTGAAATTTCAAAGAATTAGGTTTTAGAAAAATGTAAAAACCTCGTCAGAAGGAATTTTTAAATATAAGCTGTAAGTTTCTGTAACCAAAATACTATTGTATAGTCTGTAGAAGAGTTAATAAATCGCGAAATGATTAGAACCCATAATTCATCGGCTCTTTTCAATTAGTAATTAATTAACACCGCACTATTTCGTGCTTCTCTTGTAGCACCGTTGTTTCTCGACATCCCTGCAATATATATACACACGATGAAATTTCGCTGCGCCGGCAGCGCAACCGTCCAGTCCACATCCGTTACAACGTACGTGCTTGCCATTTACAATTAGTCGAACGGGCGACGTCCCGAACGAAGTGCTATGTAGACTGGGGATTGGTGTGTTGTGTCGCGAGGTAACGCGCCATCGAGACTTGCGTCCACGAAATTACCGGGTCGGTAGCCCCAAGCGGTTCACACACAGAACACCTCAATGCTTCGGATGCTCGGCAACGAAAAGGCCGATTTTATTTCTTTTTCTAATTACATCGACGCGACAACGACGTGCGATTTTCATTTTAGCCTCGCGATTTTCTCTATAATTTTGGCGACGCTTGGCACGAATTTTTATTGTGAATTTTTTTTTGTCTGACAGTTACTCTCTCCTAGATTATAACTTTGGTATGCAGCGACAACGAAGCTTTCGCCATGTAGGAGGAAAATACCCGACTCATTGTGCGATCTCAGACAAAAGCTTGCGGTTTACGCGGTGCTACAATAGTCGTAGCTTTCGTGAAGTAGAGATATACGCTATGCGGAGAATGGTAAAGCCTATACATGGCAAGAGCCAGGTATACCTTTGCGGAACAGGCTCTTCACTATACTGCTGTTATTTGCACGTAAATATGAGCTTACGAGAAAATTAAACCACTATCCGAAGCTCGTATGCATCATCTCTGCATAAAGCAGAGAAAACGAGCGCTTGGTGGCTCGTAAAGAAATAGCTTCAAATCAGCATTAGGAAATTTTCTGCTGCTTACATATACGGGGATAATTAGAATGAAATAATAAAATTAAAGCAACGATTTAGAAAAAAATTATTTCGGCATCCAATGATTTGTGAATAAACAAATGGCAAACACGTGTCAGTGAAAAAAAAAGTACATGTAAAATATCGTCACGAATTATAGGATATATACGTTCATAAAAAAATTCCCCACATAAAATATGGTATACATCTCCGATCTTCGAGAATTGTCATTTCTGTGGTTCTACGTATGATCTTTATTGGTATGACAAGACTACGTTCATCCGAGAGAAAACGTACGCAGATATATTGGAAATATTGGAAATATCACGCTCTACTTGCTTCTTACTTTATTCGGGCTGCAACCTGTCAGATAGTCATATACCCTCGAATCGGAAGGTACAAGAGATTTTCCAATAACCCTGTAGGTCCATTCGTGAAAATTGTTCGCCTTTTCTATTGTTATCCCAACCACGTCTAAAAATAAATATCATATAGGTTCATTCCTTGGTCAAATAAATAATTCAAACATTTTTAATAACTCGCAAATATTTCTTACATTGCAACATTTTATTTTTATGGTTATCGTTTCAGGTACGCCAAAAATGCGATGATCGATTTTCCATGGCTGGCCAAGCGATTCGCTTTTCAATTTCATCGATCGCTTATTGTTTCAATGTCTTAAGCACTTATCTGGAAAATCTACTTTACCTAAAATATTCTCGAATATCATTAGAGCCAAGGGGCGAATCGAATTTTCTCCTTTCCGTTCAGCCCTAACACCGTCAATCTCTTCAAGTGCGAACGAGATTACGATATTTTTTTTCACGCTGCGAGAAGCCGCAATCCCTTTCGGCCGGGGGTACGATAATCGTACGCGCCATTTGATGGCCATGAGCGAGCCATAGATTCGCGTGTACGTCGGTCGTTAGCAGGGGAAAAAAGGAAAAGCGCTGAGAAAAAGAGGCACGAGCATCGGAAAGAGGATCAGACGCGCTATCGCCCTCTCCTCGCTTCACTGAGCGAACGTCCGGATCTTCGGCTGCTACGGAAAAGAAGGAAAGTCCTGAGAGAAATAGGAGAGTACGTTTCGTATTCGTGAGCCTCGAGTGTACAGTCGCGTCGATATTCTTCACGTTCCTCGCCGAGGTTCAAATCCCAATCGTCGTCTTCGGTAAACCTGCAAATATTTCAATTGAGAAGATGGGATGTGAGGTCTGACCAAAATTGACCTTTTCTACTAGCTCTGATGGCTATTGGAGGTGATTTTGGCCGTTTTCGAGACGGAGATTGCTTCTTATCGTCACAGACCGGACTTACTCGTTCGTCGGGCCAAAATTGCCATTTTAACTCACTTCTGATGTGCCACTCGGGGAAACGACTCGCGTACCGATTACTCAGTACCTCGACTGTAATACTGGCCACATTTTCGTACGATAGGGATAGCGAGGCCCAGACTCCGAGGACCCTGAGTCGTTATCGTTTGGTACCGTTCCAAAAGCAGCTTATATTCCCAGTTGCGAGAAACTGCTGGTCTCTGTTGTTCTATAGTTATTGTCTCTTGGAAGAGGTCGTACCTCGTATGTCCTGATTTACTCAGGGATATCTTTCAAACTTACCTCTCCGATTTTTTTTTCTTGATTTATTTGCAACATCTTGTCGGTAAATTAAACTTTATCAATTCGACTTGTTGTGCTATTCAGTGTTCATTCAAGATTTGGAATTAATGTCATTGTTTTATCGGTAGAGTGAATGTTATTGTCACTTTACGAATGGTCATCGGACTCTGTAGTCTGAGTGTTTATCATTTCAAGTTTGGCCAATGTTGTGATCTCTTGATACTTTGTGGCTAAAAAACATTCACTTATTAATTTTTTTAATTTCGTATGTTGAACACGTGTGATTAGTCCATGTTGAAAAGCCATGTTCATTGTGTAAACACGACAAACATGGCCAATAACTCCACTACCGTTTATCAATTTGAGTCTGAAATCTGTGGCCTATCCATAAAATTGCTTCTTCTTTTACCGTTCTCGAAGTTAATAGAGCGATTTCATTTGTTATAGCGGAGTAATACGATGGCAGTTCATAAAATGTCATTTGAAACACAGACGAGCGATTTCATAACTTTTCTCGAGTCCCTTTGGCCAATAAACTGGTATTGGGCTTCACAATTCTTCGTGATGTGACCTCACTCTTAAATCCGCTTTCAGTACTCCTGTTAACTTTCAGTCCTTATCTTTTACGATGTTTCTCTGGAGAATGAAGATTCACTGCAATGGTCTGTAAAACGAACGGAGAGTCCGTCGACAGAAGGGATGACGCGTAAGCTGAAATTGGAATTCGCACATTGTTTTCTCATTCTTCTTTGCTCTCAATAAAGTTTCATTCACGACAACATTGTAATCTAAAAGTCAGTGGGCACTTTTAAAATGATAAAAGAGTAATTGATTCGTTAAAGGAAAGTGTGTAGTGCGATTGCACTTCTCATTTTGCAGTTTTATTGACAATAAGTACTGGCGTTTAAAGCTGTAAACACATTTTTGTCAGGAGTAGCGATAAATCGTCCGCATCTACGCTTGAGAGAGAATTTGTTTTGCAACCAATTATTAAACAAACATTTCCAAAAAAAAACGTGCATCCTATGAACATCAGGTGTATAATTGTCTGCATTCACATTCGCAAATTAGCTTAAGGGAAAATAAAGAAATTTATTTCGATTGTCAACCTCTGCGATATTCGAGATTCTTTACATCCGCAAAAAAGCATAAAACCTTCTGAAAGCTTTCTTGAAAATCTTCTTTTAGATATGAGTCAAACTCGATGATCCTACGAAAATTGTTTTAAAGTTTCATATCCCAGACATCTCGTCCTCTTCATTCGTATTCGATTGTCGTAGCTGCTACAGCGGCTAAACTTGTTTTGTGAGACGATGATGTATGATGGCTTTTTCGTATCGACGGAAAAAGCTCAAGACCCCGTTGGATTTTCTCTCCCCTCATTATGTCGCTGGGAACGAAAAATTTCTTCTTCGTTCATCGTCTGTATATTTTTTGTTCACGAGTATGATAAGAAATCCAATAATAAAAAAAATCTACAACAACACGTTTTCTTGCGGCACGTGATTGCTTGGTAATCCTACGAGCAAATTACACCATGTCTTCGTTCGACGATAGAAAGGTTATCCTGTGCATCAACCGTTTCAAGTCTGGGGCTAGCGACGATCTGGTCATTCATATTTCATGAGGAATAAAGCGCGGGAAGATGCATCAACCATTCCGAACAGAATCCAAATGTTTGTTACCATGTCGATCGCTGAGCCTGACAGATGAAGCGAGTTGGCGATACTGTAGCAGAAATGAAGCATGAGAAGGACATACTGAACTGAATATATGAAGGGCAGGAGGATGAGATAGTGATGGAAGGGTGGCTCGCAACATCTGCGGCTGAACCTTCATTCGCAGATAACGTAACAGTCCCAGTTTGGATATTATGCATTTTCACCATTGCACAATATCCCCAGAATATTTATTTTTATATAATCATTCTCTTCTTGTAGATTTCAAATTCAGTCACTTGCTAAAAAATGTCAATAACAATTTCTCGTGTTTCTTTTAAGGGATCGTTAAAAAAAATTTGAACTCCACGTAATTTAAATACTTCCAAAAATTTGTATAAAAATGGTTAATTCGTTTTCTCGAACATTTTTTGGCCTTGGATTGTGCTGAAAAATCTCTTTTGAATTTTTCTTTATCGCCGTTATAAGCATATCAATTTTTAAAAATATACATAAAAAATTATGAGGTAATTAATTTTGAAGAGCTAATTCCAATCTACTCATAAGATCTAATTGATTGTCCTACTTTTATTTCAGTTAAATAGTGATTTTCCGAGGCCGAGATTTAATCACGCAAGACCATAAATTGTCGCGATTGGAATCAGAGTATTTGCAATTGGTACGGGTCTCCGAAGTGTATTCGCAGTCGGTCTGACGGCGCGACATTGCGATGGAGTCACAAGCGCAGGACTAGTTCGTCGTACGTCGTGATTCAACCGCGGATATTAACAGTTCTTTTCCTACAACTTCTTCATACGTCTCTCTCTAGACTGTCCTTCCATCTACAAGAGCGTTCATCTTCTCTCGAACGAGAGACACAGTTCCACTCGTGGCCACGTTTTCTCGTGACTGGTAATTTCCCTGGAGACAGGTGAAAGCATGACTAGGAGCCGCCTCCGCTTGTTTTTTTTTCTTCTATGCTCCGCGAAGATTTGCACCAGAGTGTTTACAGAATCGATATACCAATTGCGTTATACTTTTCCATAGAACTTTTTGTTAATTTTGTAAGAGCTGCAATTTGAGATCCATCTGTTATTAAAAATTCGAACAGAATTACTCTAGCCAAGCTGCCTATTTAAAATATCCATATTGTATAGTTTTCCAAATTTTATCCTGAAATTCCAAATAGCCCATAAATTTAAAAAATAAGTGTGACAGAAGAAATTGCAGCGTCCATTGAAAAATGATGTTGATTTCTATTTTCATGCGTTGACATTACGAAGACCGTGCAGGCGAAATTTATCGAATATTTGCTTTCCACGACGGTCCGATACTATTGAGTTCCCAATTTCCTGAAAGTGGATGAGTTCTGGTCGACGCAGTTTCGTTCGGTAATTACATCAAGCATTATTTCTCCTCAGTTCCAACATGGGAACTACGCTGTTGGCGTATACAGACTGATGCGTACGGAAGGGTCGTTTTTTCGCAGGGGTTTCGAGTGCGATGCGATTTCCGTTACGCCCGCCTTTTTCCATTTCCCGGAGGACCGCAGAACGAGTACACGAGAGAGGCACAGAGGAAGAAATTGATTGAGACGTATCTCCGTTCCAGGGACGGATATTAAAACGTTCCTCCGCACCAAAGAGAACGACCGAAGCTGGGAATACGTGCGAGCAGGATTTTCGTACACGGGAGAGGAAAAAAAAATAGTCGGGCGTGAAACTCATCCCGAGCTGCGCCGGAGGATAAAACTCGTGTTTCCACTTTTCCGCTTCCGAAAACTTGCTTCTCTCTCGTACACACATCCTCTTCCTCATTGGATCACTTCAGGGTCGAAAGAATTACGTACGAACCTCGTAGCGAGACGATCGTGAGGGTGAGTAAAGCCGGAGTGAGAGAAGGAGGAAAAAAACACGAGGTGAATTGGAGTCGATGAATCAGCAAAGCGAAGCAGCAGGATTAAATTTAATAAAACAGACATTGGCAATCTCGGGAAGTAACGCGTGGACTCGTTCGCTTTGCCAGCGGATGTACACGCGGGATTCGTTAATATTTGATAATCCAGATGGAGAGAAAGTGAGAGAAGGTACGATAAAACGAGCGTGTGGAGAAACCCCGCACGAAGATTGACCAGGAGAAGAAAACGAGGAGTTTTGGGACAAAAGGTCCTCCCTCAAGTCCAACGCCTCTTTGTTTACTCCCTCAACCCTCATCTTCTCAAGGAATGAGGTTGTAAAGACATCGAGCTGGCTCGATTGACACAAAGGTCAATTGTATTCATTTTGCTAAGATTATATAACATAATAATTGTACCCAGAATAGTAAAAAAAAAAAACAAGTTGTCATCAGCTACTAATTAATCTATCCTTCAAATGGTCATTTGTCTAAAATCAATTTTTTAACACTTGACAGTTCTCATTTAAAAAATGACCCCATTTTTCTCCACTAGATGATACATACCGAATCCTTGGCCACGGGAAGAAAACGTTCGAAACTCATCCCAATTCAAGGATAACGGACGTCAGACCAATTTTTTTCAACCCACGTCATTCGCGGACCAACCGAAAGAACGACGGGGGAGTAAAAAAGTTAACTGCTAAAAGATTGGTGGTAGCGAAACGCAATTACGTTCTGTGTCCTGTCAGCTCTGGTCGCCGCCTCTTGTGACGGATAAGAAGCGAAGGAAACTTAAAAAAGAATAAAGATATCAGACATGCTGTCAATAGTCTCAAAATATTTTTCATGCGTTGGAATTCCATTATGCGAGAGCGTGAATATTAAATAAGCTCCCTGAAGGACTTATCTGGATTATACAAATCGCATCGAAAGTTATTTCTGGAATTTATGTAAAAGAGAGTCTAATCGGGAAAAGGAAATTTCTCGTTACCGAAGTACAATACCACCGACGAAACTCTTGGCCTCCCACGAGCTTGCACTGTTTATGCGAATACAATGCTCATAATTTCTCGGAGGATCTCGCGCCTCGCGCACCAAGTGGAGAACGAATGGGCAGGCGACAAGTTTCGCAAGTGGAACTTCCTCCAGTCGTGGAAATCCCATTTGTATTGTTTCTTGCGACGGTACTTATTCGTCCTTCTCCTCCCTTTCTCCCAACGTTTGCCCATGTCAGGTCCCCGTAGTCTTTGCCTTTCTCTTCTTGCTGTCTCTTGGAGACGAATCTTTGTGACTTCATAGCTCTTCGTGCGACACTCCACCGGAATAATTCCAAAGAAACGTATATCAGCCGCGAGTTTGCCGTCAAACTTTTCTCGCTTTGTACGCGTGGATCCGCTGAACAGCGTGTACAAGATTCAAGAAGGTTACACCATCGATCGATAACTTGGCACTCGGCTCCCGTTTTCGCCCCCGGAATTCCTTGACGGATAAAACCTCTCGACGGGACTGACGAGAAAAGTATTTGTGAATTACTCTGCGTAGAAAGGATCGAAGATTTTAAGTGAGTTCGAGGTTCTTGCCAAGGCTCTTGTAGAGCTTTGGGATGGCGCGAACTCCTCGCGTATAATTAATCACAGTTCGACAGCGTGGGAGAGGCAACAGCTCTACGTCCTGGCAACATTGAATACCACCTCGATTTATCCATCATGCACTTCACATACAACACACATCATTGCAATTAATAATATTTTTCATTCTTATTTGATCCACGATATCAATAGACCTTCGACGTTATTAAATCATTTTTTTGTACTATTTTTATTGTAATCGTGGTTTACCCATTTTTCAATACCGCCAATTAAAACTTACGTAAAAGCCTTTCTGATATATAAAAGTTCTCGATATTTCTTGTCGTTGTCATTTTAACAAACTGGATTCGTTTATTGATATTTTATGGCAATTTTGTTCGTTCCCTATGCGTTTTCATTTGGATAAAATATTCTTAAAATCTCAAAGGACGGCTGATAGACAGCGGTAATAAAACTGAAAGTCAGAGTAGGAGAAGTTTCGAGCATTACGATGTTGGTTTCAGCGAAGAGCTGTTCGACCCAATTATCAAGAGCATCGTAAACTTGCAACAACAGAACTGTATTTATTAGCCTTCTACGAGAAATGCGAAGCGACAGCGAGAATTCGCGTGTGTCCTGACGGCGTCTAACCGGCGCGTGACTCATTTCAGGCGGCGGCTTGGCGCGTCCGAAGATGACTCTGAATCTGGACGGGGGTGGAAATCCTGGTGTCGGAACGACGGGGACCAGTAGCGGCGTCGGTGGACAGCTCATCCCAAAAAAACCCGGTGGTCTGAGTCTTGGCTTGCCGCTGGAAATAACAACGAGCCGAGCTTCAGCCGATCTCGTTGACGTTGAACTACCTTTGGAAAGACAAGGGTTCGTTAACTTTTCAATAAATCACGATTCTCTTAAAAACACTAAAATTACTATTCCATAAAGACATTGCATTTATTTTTGTTGAAAATATGTGACTATTTTCCGAATAACCGAAAAACGTTGCATTCAAGTACAAATTTCGATCAACTGAAAGATCAGGGGTTACAAAATTATCAATGTTTTTCAAAATACCAGAAAGAAATTTAAAATTATTTATTTTTGAAAATAGCTACTATCGAGGTTTGGAAAATTATTCAGTTATACAAAAAATATTGAAAAATTGACATCTTTAAAATATATGGGAAGTAGAAGGTTTTTCTCGTTGGAAAGGAGAACGATTTTGCGAGCAGTTATAAACAAATGTAAATGAAGCTGCTCTCAACGTTTTTAAAAACATTATTTACTTCGTGAAAATGCACATGTTCTCACCGAAATTGGGTGTATGCACAATCACCCCATTACCGATGAATCTTTTCATTGTAGTACTAAGTTTGAGTGCTTTTAACGATGCATATTACATTTTCTAACAGATGGTACCACGGATCGATAACGCGAATCGAGGCGGAAGCTGTTCTCCGCCTGCTGCGTGAGGGTAGCTACTTGGTGAGAAACAGCGAGTCCACCAAGCAGGATTACTCACTGTCCCTGAAGTGAGTATTAGTAGAAGAAAGTTTCTCAAGTCTTGCTGCTCCTCCCTCAAGTAATCCTTGAGATACAGAGAGATCGTACACCCCGCCAACACTCGTTCTTATTTGCATTGAAATATTCGTAGAGGGTGCGAATAAAATATGCATGCGGCTCAACAGACTCACTACATATATATATTAAGTCCTATGCCATAACTTTAAGTTGTACATTCTTTGATCCTTCGCCGGTGGATATTCTTCGAGATTATTTTGTTCTTTTTTTCAATTTTTCAGAAGTGCACGAGGCTTTATGCATATGCGGATACAGCGAAACGAGGATTTAAATGCTTACATTCTCGGACAATTCAGCAAACCTTTCGACAGCATACCGGAAATGGTTCGTCATTTCAGCGTAAACCGTCTTCCGATTCGGGGTGCCGAGCACATGTGTCTCCTACATCCGGTCATAGCTCAGCTTTTGTAGCGCATCTATCGGAGCGCTCTGTAAAGCGCTGCAAGCTACGGCAAACACTATTCCCAACTTCCCACTGCTCTTTCGTCCTAGTTTACCTTTTTTTTCGGTCTGAGCAGTAGCGAGCACGCTCCGAGAGTTTGAAGGACGATTAGGAGATTTTTCGGAGTGCGGTGGGCTCGATCGATCGTATACCGCGCTCAAGCAGCGGTTGGGCTTCCTGAAAAACGACAGGGAAGCGTAAACGTCATGGAACGCAAGGTTTATTAATCTTCCTAACAAAAAATTAATTCTGCTTGTACGCAAGGCGATTGATCGACCTCCGCAACGGATAATCACCGCGTTTAACGAGAAAAGTGATGGCCTGTGAGAGGACAATAATTGAATCGATTGGAAACTACAAACTCGCTCGTGGAAAACCGGAGAAATCCGATTACAGTACAAAATAATGATGTTGATGATGATGATAATGATCTACGAATTCAAGGATTACCGTTGACGGAGCGAGTGTTGTGAAGAACCTCTCAGAATGAGCTCGTCTGACTCTTCAGTCAATGGATTCAACTACTCAAGACTTACGTCTTGAAGAAATCGATATGTTGCACAGGAAGACGATTATCGGCCGGAAGAGTCCAGACTTCCCTGCGTTCTTCACGAAACTACTGATTCTACCCGCCTATAAAGTCATAGATGCAGTAATATTACATTTTCGCATCAGTAGATAACCATAAGTCTTCCCTGATATGAAAAAAAAAACTTATGTTGAATAAACAGCAAACAAAGCGCAAATCTACCTCGACGAGATTCGTGACGACTCTCTGTTAAAGCATCATCAAATAAGAGTGGGCCGAAAATTGGCGAATCATGTCCAGAATCAATGATTTTCAACAGTAAGGAGATTAAATAAAAATATGAATCTCCCAACAATTACGGCAATTATTGATAAAATTTTGGAGAAAATAAATATTTACAGAAATTAGCCTCTGTTGATTTAACAGATACTGAAATTTGCCAGTTGCAGCTTCTTTTAAATAACATCTTACAAAGACAAATGCTACATATTGCTAAAAGATAATGACACGAACATGCGACGCTGATTTTCGACCGCAACTTCTTAATTGAGATGCGTTGGATTCGTAGAGAATTTGTCTGCGGGAGTAAAACAAGCTGACGAGATACCAAGAAGATAGAATGAATGAAAAGTTATAAATTACGACAGGATCAGAGATAGGAACGAATTCGAACCGCAAAGCAATGCCAAATCTAACTTCCAATCGCGAGTGTTGTCTCCTACGTGTGAAACACTCGATAGTCCATTGTCGCTGATAAGTATGATAGGATTAGGTCGCCTATCGACAGGGAACACGCGGCTAAAGAATTCGTTGTTCTGTGAACGGAACTGACGCGGATCTATGTCTAGATCTAACATTCAATCAGTCCGGAATTTTGATGACTCGATTTTTAACCACTGAGTCATCCGTCCGACAGTTTATAAATTGAGATATTATAATGAATGAGTGGGGGGGCAACTGATACATATTTTTTCATGTGATATTACTTTGTTACAGAGGTAGCCTACTAGTTTTACCTGTGATCCGTTATTACTCGATTAACTTCCCCCTATTTGTTGATCAGCAGCGCGTGCAATATTCTTGGGGTTATTTATATTATAATTCGTAGTGCGAGTTTGCACGAAGTGGCGTCCGTGGCGTAACAATAATAATAATTTGTTCGCAATTAGAAGTTCCGTTACACGACCTTCATTAGTCATTTAATTGGTCGTCGTGAACGAGGCGTGTAAGATGAGATTCCCCGCGAAACGCATTCAAATTGCGATAAAATTAGAGTATCAAGATTCGATTATTTGATGAAATTTACATTCATGAAATAATTTATTTAATAAGTTTGAGTTGAGTATCCAAGCAATTATGTTACAATAAAATTTCACGGACAAAATGGCGGACCTCCATTGATTTTTCAATTACTTCATTACCAAAATTTCATATTCGTAGACGTTTAATAATGTTAACACCTTTTCATAAAAACTGCAGATAATTGTTCCAAAATAATAATAAAAGCAATTGAACACTGAATGTTAATCTCAGAGAATAATGAAGGCTTGCAACTCTGGTTAAGACCTAAGAATGGCAAGAAACGAGTGCTAATGTCCAAAAAAAATTGATTTGACACATTACTTTTCATTAAAGAATACGTCCATTGCCTTGGAACCTTTGATCGGAATTTACATTCCGTATCTGAGAAAAAAAGGGAGCCTAGCGAGCTTTTAAAAGCCCCGATAACTGTTTGAGGGATAATAAACTGCGTAAAAAACGGTGTATAGAGAATGCAATTAAAATGTGAATGAAAAACGAAGAAAAAAAGGAGAAGATCGGTCCGTTGAAGTATTATATTTATATTTTTCTACGTTTAAGATATAGCGCATTTCGTTCCAAGATCCGTCACTCGATTGTTTTCAAAACGTGCACCATCAACAACCAACTATTGAAAAAAAACTTTATTATTCGTACGAGAGGGATGAAAAGAAAAAAACCTTGTACTTTAAGCTGCCAGTATTATTAATTGTAATCACTAATGCATATCGACGTTGAGGTTAACGACATTTATTATTGTCCGTATGCCAGGCGTTTATTGAAAAAAAAAAAAACAACAACTATAATCTACGTAATATTTATTTCGTATTATATTGATCGCTGTTATGCGATAAAATTCCGTGCGTTAATTTAATCGTGAATAAGGCCGTATAACTCGTGTTAAACTTAGAATTTAGACGTTAATAGTAGAGTACCATTAATATTTATCATACCATATTGTCGTACATCATAATGGTAGATGATAACCGAGTAACGTGTAGATACTCCCTGTACCTTAAAATTTATATGACGTAGCAACTAACTTCTATATTGAATTTAGTATTTAAACGAATAAGCCTAGTCCAAAGCCGTTTAGGGCGTTCGTAGTTGTACCCAAAGATATAAGCCCCATTGATTAATCTCCCTCCCTAAATTCCGTTTATCAATTCCGATTTGCGATATGTTTGACTTTTCCAGCACTGCCCTCGAAGAAAACAAAAAAAACGAGATGGCGCGTGCGGCATAGAAGGGTAATGTAAATCGAGGCGCAAATATTTTTGTTGTTGCAGCAGAATTGTCAACGTTCCAGAAAAATAACTTCGATAGGAAGTAGCATGTAATTTGGAAGAATCCCGATTAATAATAAAAAGAAAAACATTTCATAACATCGTCGTTTCTGTCTTCATTTCGGAATTTTGATGAATCAGTATCAGCAAATTGGTGACTTTTCATTGTCCGATATTTCCTTCTCCTTCAATTTCTTCCGTATCCTCATTTCCGTTTTTTACACGCACAACTTCATCCGCAGGCCCATAAAGTTCCGGGACGGTGTCACCCTCATCGACAATTGTACCTGAAGGCGCCTTCGGAGGGGTTGACGTTTCCGCAGGGATTTCTTCAATTTTTGACTGAACCTTTTCTTTTATTTGGTCGGACGGTTTTCTCACGCTCAAGCGCTTGGACGCTTGAGTGATACTTGAACGTTTTTGACTCAATTGACTTTGTCGCTGTGAGACAGGTGCGGGTTCTTGAATCTGCACGCAAATGTAACAACGGATTTAAGAATGTGTTTTGAGCAGAAAAGAACTAGACGAAAATTTGTTCACAACCCAGTAAACTGAAAAATCGGTTTCGTTGCTGCTCTATTACAATTTCCCACTCAGCAATGTAAATGTAACATAACAGTTACATTGCTGAGTGGGGACGTTCGTTATTTTTAAATTCGCTATTTTAGCCATTCGCTATTTTTACCCCCACCCAATTATTCTTAGTTTTTACGATGTTCTGGTAACTATCATAGGATTGAAAAGTTACCGGTGGTGTAGAACGTCGACTTTCAGAGCTCTCTCCATCACCGCAGGGACCGCAAACGTCCGGCTTTCTGGGCGTGTGCGGAGGCATCTCTCTACTCCGATATAATTGACCATCATTTCCAAGCACGACACCCTCGCTGAGTTGTACGACTTCCGGACCCCACTGAGTCAAAAAGTGTCCCATTCTCATGACTCTCTGCTGGGGTGTAGTTATTGTATGGCTTCCACCGCAGTACCGATTGCAAAGATGATCCCTGTAATACGAGTTGCCTCAGTAACTGTTGCTACAACATGACCGCATTTTTATTTCTTATACCTTGGAGATTTTGCCAATGTATCTTCCTTCAAAGGTTTTGCTTTTCTTGCCATTTCTTGCATCGCTGCTTCGAACTGAATCAAGTTTCTGCTGTGAGGAAGTTTTCTTTGTTGCTTTCTCACCTGATCCAATTCGTAAGTTAAATAAGGCTTTATGCTTTTCGTGCTGTGCATTGCTGGAGCTTTGTATTGAATGCCTTCGTCCATTCTCATTACTACGTTCGCGTCACACGATATGCATTGCACATCACTGCGGGGTGGAAACTTAAAAAATTATTTTCTTCATGGGCTGAGAGGAACGTTACACAACAAAATAATTTTTTTTTATATTGAGATAGAGTAAATTCAAGAGAAATGATTAATTCAACAAAAATTAAAATATCCCACATTGATTATTAATTTTTTTTCCAATCAGGAGACTTGCCTCAACATTCTTTTAGTTCCGGCCGCTTCATTTTCCCGTCGCATTTCCGCCAAAGCTTTGAGTTTTTCCTGCAGAAGCTTCAGCCGTTGGTTCACAAATTCTTTCAGCGGCGAAATCTCCACTTTGTCAAGTTTACCCTCAATTTCTTTCTGAACTTCATCCAAGGCTTGTTGCCAAATAGATTCCTGCTGACTGAGCTTAGTTATAGCATCTTCAAGACCACGAGCGAGATCATCACATGCGGCATCAAACTGATCGTGAGATACTTTCCTATTAACGGCTTGAGCGTCCGCTTTATCTGCTAAAGCGTCTTCAAGATCTTCTCTGTCAGCTTTTATCGTTTTCAGGAGTTCTATTTGCTCGACCAGCGCCTGCCTCGTATACATAACTTATTTAATGTCATATTCTCAAATCAACAAAAAAAACCTCCCTTCTAATGCATAGCAACTTTGAAAAAAAATCTGCCTCGTTCTAGAAATTATTAAATATAAATTTAACAGACACTAACATCCCTGTGAGTATCGCGATTTTCTTTGTCCTCCATGAGTTGTGAAGCTGTCTCATTTACTTTCTCCATATCTGCCTGAATCTCCTGAATCTTGGTGATCAAATCGCTAATTTCGGAACTTCGTTCCTCGCTGTTGATTTTCTCCATAATACAAGCAATTTTATTCTCGGCTTCAGTCACTCGTGAACCGAGTTCTCTCATAGTGTTGCTCTTATCGCCTTCTCCAAGAGTCGCGTGACTCGAGCTTGGAGTACGTTTGTGCTCAGCGATTTGCGAGTCGGAAGTTACGGACAATTTCGATGCTCCTTTTTTGCTCGCTACACTCGTTGCATCAAGTGCAGTTTCCTTAGTGACTTCAGCAGCACTCGCCGACTTGTTAATATCATCGATTCTGGATTTTGAAACATCAATTTCAGCCGGGACCGATTTAGAAGCACTAACGACGCTATCAACCTTTGAATTCAAATCTTGCACCTTTTTTTGTACAGTCGTTATATCACTCCTCAGTTCCTTGACGTCGGCCTTTAACTCAGTTAAATCAACACCTCCTAAGCAGATAAAAATGAAATAATGTTCAGACGTCCTGCCTATTTTTCCTAATATAATTGATATCATATCAATTCGCATTTTTGGGCCGACACACGATCCCAGAAAATCCCACTCATCTTCCGATTCACTCTTTCATCACTTCTTCTATTATTTTTAATATTCAGTCTTCAATCAATCTTCAATCAATCAACATGGAATAAACACATTTATCGAAGGCTCAAAAGTCTAACTTTTAAATATAAACCTAATTTATAATATTTAACAATTACTGTAAACGGCGATAAATAAGAAGTTTTTCCCTTTTAGATAAGTTAATTAATAGAGTTAAATTTATTTCTTCAAATAAAAAATATACGCATGTGATAATAAGAAATTTGAGTTTCAACTCTTAGTTGAACAAGAACTCCCAAAAAATATATGGATTTTCAAAGTCTCGTTACCTCGGAACGTAACAATTATTAAGCGTAATTTCCAAGGAAAAGGTTTTTAAATATTGAGGATCTAAATGATGAATAGTCTCGGAGACAAACGCACCTACAACACTATGTCGTGTACTGGTCGGCGAGGATTTCTTTTTCTCTCCTTGACTCTTATCCTCAATATTATTTAACTGCGCCTCGTCGTCGGTTTTTAAGACGTCATCTTTTGCCGATGATTTTTTTTTCTGATCAGTTTTACTCTGAATTTCTCGAATTGCTTCATCACGATTGCCTTCAGCATTTTTTAATTCAGCGACATCTCCACCCAAATAGGCAACATTATTTTCCAACTCGGTTACGCGTTCGACTAAACGTCCAATTTCCTCAGAATTTTTTCCATCGACCTCAATATCGTCGGCCTTGATATTCTCAATCTTGATGTTGTCGCCTTTGATCAAATCTGAGAGCATCGTCGTTAGTTTTTCTATACCTTGCTCACTGGCGTCCAATCTCTTGCTGACATTAATACCATGCCACATATCGCTAAGTGGATCGCCTTTGCTACTCCTAACTCGTTCGATCATCTCAGGATTATTCGCAAGTTCGTCCAGAACCTGGAACTTTTTCTGAAGTTCCTTTACTGAATCCTCTAGACGTTTGAAACACAAAGCTGTCGGAGTCGCACCGTCCACAATGGGTTCGACAAAAATTATGGATTGACGATCTCCGTCTATTCCAGAGCTGATTTGTTGCTTTATTCCAGTGGTTTTTCGGGTCCCTGAAGTTCCAGAATCCAAACTCGCGACTGAATCTGCAAGACGAAGGTCATTAGCAATCATTCAAATTGTTTAAATAATGTTTTATAGTACAAAGAACAACCCTCTCTTCCAAATTTTCCTCGAGAAGTGGATGGTGCACTCGCTGCTGGTTTTCCACTTTTCCCTGAATATTCATCGTCTGTAATCACATCGACGTCCATCCCTTGTCCACTTTTTCGAACACGTTTCAGTAAATTTCCAGATCCGTCGATAATATTGTACTCGTGAAGTTCGAGACTTGATCTCGCTTTCGACGTTCTTATCACATCCTGAGATATGTGATGGGGAATAATTTTTCCAAAAAAAAAAAACAGTTTATTTCGGTACTAATTTCATTAGAACAGAATTTTTAGTATTTGGAGAACAAGGAAGACAAATGTCATTGAAGACACAGAGAGCATCAAAATTAAATTACTGTAACTTTCAATGATTGGCAGGATGTTATTATCAATTCGAAAAATTTTTTTTTACATTCCATAGAAAATCTTTTTCAATTAAGTAAATACTTGAATTTTCTCTAACCCATAGTTCTATAAGAGTATTTTTAAAAGTGCCAGTTTGTGGTTAACCTTCATTCTATTAGCCTCATTTCCTCGGAACTCGACCTTCGTCGATCGTAGATCAGTCTGATGGAGGAGAACATGAAGAAAATTGTGGAGGAGTTTGAAGTTAACCGCGCCGAGCTACCGGAAGGAAAATGTAAAGTAAAATAAACATTTTATGTATTTGCCCCATTTATTTCAAAACAACATTTTTGTGTAGAAACGTTTGAAGAATTCAGATGATCGATGGACGGTATAAGTACCTCGGGAGTTCCTAAAGCAAGGTCGAGCATTTGCGGAAGAGAAACCTGCAAGCTGAGGGCATCTCGACTGTGGGGCATGTTTGCCGACACACTTGCCATTTTATCAGCCCTCGCAGCGTGTACGAATTTCAATGGTAGTTTGCTCTGTAGATCTAACGAGGCTCAATCTCCATTCTATATTTCCTCTGACAGCCTGACATGCATCATTTGTTATTGCACAGTCTTAAATAGACTTTGATACCACGAAAAAAAAATCGGTTGTACTGACATCTAACATTTATTGTGCCATACGAATTTTCGTCGATAGTTAAAAATGAAATGGCCATGTTACAGTTTTTAATTATTCAAGTAACAAGCACTAATTGGAAAATGAGAATTAACTTTATGTTGACGTAACAAGTTTGCACTATCGACTGACAGTAACTTATAACCATCTGTCAATGTCTTATCAATTTAGGGTAATTAGTGCTGCCTGCATAATTTTGAAGCTTCTGAAATAGTGAATAAGAAATATAATTGTTCGTTTGAATTAGTGATAAATATGAAAAATATTTTAGCTAGCTCAAGAGAAGCCAACTCTTATGCTACTTTATGAAATTTCATTGCTGCCAACTGCAGCATTAAAACCAAGTCCAACTTAATCATGTAAACCACTATTAAATGCGAATTTGTAAGTCAACTTGGTCGTGTTTATCTAAGGTACAAAGCTCAGAACAATTTATCTTTCGTTTTGTGAATTCATACGATTCAAACTTTGACTTACAACGGTTTTCTGTATCTTTACTTCAGGCAACACTGTAAACAATTTTTTCTTGGTCATGTACGCAGGGTACTCCCCGATTTGCCAACAGGAATCATTGTTGTCGAGTCGCAGTGTTAAGAGGCTTGTCAGAGTTACAGGTCAACCAGATAGCAACAGAGATAGCAACGCGCGGCGTCATTTCTCTACAAACTTCTGACAGTGCAACAGTGAATACACGGCAGAGAATTTTCGATATTTACTTGTTGGTTCGTTATCATTGAATCTAGAAATATGAAGCATATTTTTGCTTTTATCGTTGCAAGCATCCTAACCGTTGCGTATTCAGCGACGGCCAGTTCGAAGGATTTGTCCCTTTCGGATAATTCGGTCGAAGTCAAGCACTGCCAGTGTATAAACAATGATTGTGGCTGCTGTGGAGAGCTCGACATGCACATGTTTGGAATAAACGGAACAGGTAAAAATCAATAGAATTCGTTATAATTGTCTAACAGTTTTTCGATCAGCTTTCGTGATATCTCTACGTCGTATGTTACTTTATTATTTGCAGTATGCACAAACTTCACTTACCTACCGAATGACTACGGAATCTCTGTTACCTTGACCTACAATAACTACACAGTCTACAATGCAACAGTTTCTGGTAATGTATCATGAGATATCTGAAATACCGAGATGGTATGTATCTTCAGTCGGTAACGAAGGCTGCAGAGAAAAGCGCCTTAACGTCGGGAAAAAAAGGAAAGTTTTTTTCAAAATGCGTGTGAATAACGTTGGTTGAAGTCGTGCTGATACTTACTGATTTGTTGGTAACAAAAACTGCAATACCAATTTTTTTTCTCTGTCGATTTGCCAGATCAAAGCATAGAACACTGCCTCGTTTTTAACAATTCCGAATCAAACGTGCCGAAAATCTCTGACACAGGACGTTTAATTATATTTTACTCGCACTCTTACACGCAAAGCTCGATATTCAGGATAATCGACCGCTAATTTACCTACGACTAAGATATTATACCACGACAGGTTTACAACGCGTAATGTAAATTGAAAAAAGCCTTTCATAATCAGTATAACAATCGGCCTGTATTTTTAGACACCATAAATGTGAAGAGATACATGAAATCGATAAATATATATTTGCATAATTTCTTCCATGTACATTTTGAAATTTAATACAATTGAACACTTTGTTTTTACAGCAAGAAATCCGCCTCCCATATGCTTCGGGATACCAGATTTGGAGAAGATTCAAGCCCACGTGTGTATGAGATTCTACGATATCACATATGGAGAAAAACATTTACATGGATGCGTAAAGCTGTCTGTATCAATTTATCACGTCATCCACAAGTCTATCGACATCGGATGCTTTAATATCCCTAAGGAAGCGCTCATCGACGAAACTGAGGATCTCATTGAAATGTTAACAGACGACCTGGAAGCATTCGAGCACTCGAAGGACGAGATCCCGTTGGTTAATATGATTTAATCAATCAGTATCTATCTATTACAATGATTTTACTCAAATGAACAACGACTTTTTGTTCCGAAGTCTCCGATACTTCTTTGTAATGATTATTAATAAAAAATCTTCACACCTATTTGGAATGTAGTCGGTTTTTGTCTAGTTTAGAAGGGCGAGCAGCAGTCTTTTCCATTCGTCACTGCAATCACTCTGAAATCAAACATACGTATTCGACGTGACAAAAAAGTAAAAGCATACTGCACTAATGTATTTTAATATAGAGTGGGAAACCGTAATAATCATATAAAGTACCGAAAGCTATGCGCGAGGCGAATTTCTTGCAATCATAAGTGAAGAACTGACGTAATTTTAGCATTTGAGGAAATGAAATATAAATAAATAAAAAAGTTGTGTGACACCTTCGTTTAGTTTTGGAAATATCGATGTCTCAATCTCAGTCGTAATTATAAGTATTATCAGATGAAATTTAGGTGCGCTCCTTCACCTTTAATATATTTTGTTCGCGTAAATCTTTGGAATGTATTGTTTAGTTCAAAAGGCCGATCAGCAGCCTCTTCCACTCAGCATCGCAATCACTCTGAAATCAGTAAGACACACGCGTAATCGACGTGTCAAAAAAAAAAAAAAGGAGTTCGTGCTCTTCGCGAACGTGCATTTTATTATAAAAACAGGAAGACGAAATAATATCATTACACAAAGTGTCTAAGGTTCGTGACGAGTATTAAGGTAGTGCGTGATTACAAGCATCTTATTAATCCCACGTAGTAAATGAACAATAACAATAATAATAAAGGCTCTTCGGTGATGTTTTAGATTAATTCACTAGAGCGAGCAGAAGCCTTTTAAAATCGTCGCTGCAGTCACTCTGTAAAAAACGTAAAAGAATGAAGAGAATAGTTGAGTGTGTTATTCAATCGTAAATGAGTCATATATTCATGGCATCCGTGTTATCACACATAAAATACGTGTCAAGGCAAGCAATTAATAAACAACGAGGCGCAAGAAGGTGCGTGAAGAATTGATGAGGATGAAAGCACGAGAATATTGAGGGAGGATGACAAATTTTCTTTTTTTTTGTCACTCCCGTTCACTCGGGCGGGGAAACGGAGTCAAAGAAAATATTTACACATGAAAATACTTGTATTGATTGTTATAAACAATATCGCGACAATATATAAGATTATTAACAAAAAATTCCATAACACTCCACCTTACATCCGAGAGATTTACTGACCATGAACATGTAATTGATTTTTGTTTGTTTGTTTTTTTTTTTTTTTTTTTTTTTTTTCGCTTCTTATTAAACACACAGTGCAATATGAGAGAGTTAAACGCTCAACGGCCGACGAGAGCAAGCAATAGTCTCTTGTAGTCTCCGGATGTGTCATCCTGAAACGTATTCGAAATTTAGGAGAAGGAAACCAATTAACAGCGAGTGATAATTATAAATTAAACAACCCGGTTTCGAAATCCGATATAAAAAATCGATATACCTATTTTAATATTGCTATAAATGGAATGTTGTTGCAAAATTTAGATTTAAAAAAAATTTAATGGGAGCGGATTTAAAAGATGTATGAGCCGAAAATGAAGCACGTGGCAGTCGATTTTTGATATAATATTCGAATTTAAAAAAAAACTCCTTAAAATCATAAACCGGGTCGTTCACGTTATTAGATAAAGTAGAGCGATCAGGAAAATGCTGGTTACGATGCCCTACAGCATGCACAGAGTCCGATAGTCTCTCAAGGAATTTCAACGATTTGCATAACGTTATGCTTCGAACTGCTGTGTGACTAAGTGTCCATTCATCCGTGAATAATAATTTCGCAACGCGTCGTCACAGATTCCGTCGCTAGACGAACAGTGTGACTAATGGCAATTTCTTGAGAAACTTTTGACTGTACATTACAAGATGAGAAATTTTTCATTTTACTCACATCGATATCACCGGCCAATGAGTTTCCGTACATCTGCTGGTAAGCGTCTTTGATGTCACCAAGATCGATCTCGGATCTCGCGACGACGATACGAATCAACGTGGAATCGGTTGTTCCCATTCCTGCCATAGCCTTGTGCAGCCTCTCAGCGAAATATGCAGTCTTATCGCGGGCGCATTTAACTAAAAAAAATATCCTTAATTTTGTTAAACGGAAAACAATATATTTGATTGTTTTTTAATATATTTAGGTTTCTGTTGTTATTTATTATTGAATTGAACTAAAGATATTTAGCTCTTGCTGTGTTGAAATAGTAGAAATTAATAGACAATTAATACTAATCGCGTTAGCAGATCATCAATCAACTGATGAGTGGTTTTCAGTTCGTTTTCTTACCAACGGCAAGATATCCGTCTTCAAGAGATCCCGAGAATTCCCGCTTGATGGCTTCCTCCAAAGTATGCCCAGCGATCCTCTCGTACTCATGGAAAATTCTTCGCAACTGAGGGTAACTCTTGGTGATGAGAATTGCGTTGAAAGTGCTCTCGTCGGTTCCCCATTGTCCTTCTCCAGCAGCAAGAAGCCTCTCGGCGTCCTCAACAGCCGCGGCTTCGTCTGTGTCGGAGTCTTCGTTTCTGCTGGCCTAAATCAGAAGATACTTTACCCTCTCGTAACTCGCTTGTACATAAAATAGCTGAAGCAGGCAATCTTTGAAGACTTACACACGACAGAGAAACCAAAAGTCTCTTGAAGTGTCCGGAACTTTCGCCCTTGAGATCATCCTCGAGCTCATTGCCGTAAACTAAAATCCGAAAGTCATTTTGTAATTAAGGTTAATCCCTCTGAAATTTTCCACTTGCAGACGACTACAACGCTCGGCGAAGCGTTCAACTGAGTTCGTCAACCGTAACGGTCGTACAACTGTATCAGCTTTTAGTAACGGAAGTTTCGAACGAAGTTAATACTGTAACAAATGATTCTATCCAAAAAATATAAAAATATATGGAGAGTTCAATATTTTTACATCTTTAAGCGTAATCTTTATGGATTCGGAGAATTAGTTTCAGTCGTTAGATGTAAAATAATAAATTTTCCATATCGTTAGCTGGTTACGCTGTATTATTTGCGAGAAAGATTTGAGCCGGCGCCAGCTAGCGGCAGACGACTGAAGCGTTACCTACACGTTTTTACCAGGCACGGTTTAACATTCCTAGATTATTATTCCAGCCTAATCAATGTTTAACGTGGATTTCTGGTGAAATCAAGAAAAAATAAATAGCCTATTCGCTAAGAAAAAAATACTACTTACGATCTTTGTAGACAGCCGATATCGTTTTGACGCCATAGTTGCTCAGGGACGTGAGAACTTCAATGATTGCGTCCTCATCGGTTCCCATTCCCGAAATCGCGTCATGCAATTCGCGGGCATAATATTCAGGCAGCGGAGTCATCAAAGCGACAATGGCCTTCTCAAAGTTTCCTCCGAGTTCAGATTTCAGTTCGGAGATCAGGTCTTTGCCGTACATGGTCTTGAACTTGTCGGCAATCTCAAGACGTTGAACTATACCGCGATGGGCAAGAACGTCGATGATGGCCTGCTCGTCGGTGCCGAAACCTTTCATCGCTGTGCGCAATAGCTCAGCATCGGCTTCAGCGTCGAAAGGATCAGCCGGGTAGACAGTCGGTGTGCACTATTAAATAATGAACATTACACATCAATCATAATCATAGAACCCGGAATTAGAATTTTCGTTTGAGATTTATTTATTTTCTTCTTCATTGACAAACGAGATTTAGAATTACATTATAAACAAAAATAATAATTACCTGCACATGGTAGTACTGATTGGCAGACATGATTAATGTTGTTCCTTAAACAAAAATAACCAAAATAAATGATAACGACTGGAAATATATCGTGCCTTATATGTATCGTCTGTAATACACTCAGTGAACCTATTTGCAAAAACAGCTCGACCTCGAACAATTCGATCGAATTCTCATCGAACGCGTGATGGGAATTCAATTATTAACGCGGCACAGCCCACTCGTTATCCTGAACAGTACCAGAGCGATGATACAACGCCGAGACTGATAAGGACACGGTATGTAAATTATCCACCCGTATGTACCGCACCGTCTGTTTGATATAGATATATGAAGTCTGGATACAACAAAAAGCAACTGCGTGAAATTAATAATTCACATCACGTGACTAACTGATTGATGAGCTTCATTGCGTTGTTGCCATCCGTTCGTGTATAACTGTAATGATACAGCAGAGCTCACGCGACGGGACGTCCCTAAATTGCTGATGGTCCCTGTTGCTAACGTCATAGCACTCCCAATAATTGCCCAAATCCAAATTAATTCCTCGAAGGCAATATTCCATATTATTTGTAAAAACCGGTTGCGACAAAATCGCTACCAATGCCACTATTTCCGAGTGTTCGATTATGAACAGTGTATGTTAATACTATTGACAGTAGTAACCGTTTCAATAACACTGGTTGGTGTCGTGGCGTCCATACGCTTCTAATATTAGCACAGATTTTTCTGTTTCCTCGTACTAATTACACAATCCATAGCGTACAAAATGTTGATAACAAATGTCGAACAATATAATCAAGAATTTTGAATTAATTTTATCACTTACTTTTGGGTTTTAGGTCGGGTGTGGTCTAGAAGTTTGAGTATATAATATTTGTTCGGGGTAGACACTCGCGAGCTGACGACGAACTAAGCTCTTTCGGCAAACTGGTACCGGCTTTCTTGCGCTGCTTGGGAGCGGTCGTCGCTGCGGATCCGATGACGTGTACCACCGGTAGGAGCGGTGGTAGAGGACGCGGAATTTTTCATCGTTGGAGGGGAGACTACGACGCTGATGAACTGGTGGGGAGAGGATGACGCGCTGCTCCCAGCAACGCGATCGCGCTCCTTGGTGAAGAGCAAAGAGATGGTATTTTCAAATGACTATATAGCATAGGTCGACTGGTTGATAGCAAATAAAATAAAAATGTAGTTGAAGCCAATATAGGTACCAGGAAACTTCGATAACTGAAATTAAGCCAATGCAAGCTGAGGTTGTTGAAAAGCATCTGGAAGCAAAAATTTCACCAACATTGGAAGCGGTTAAAATCTTGCATCCGCTTCAATTAGAATTCGACAAGGATAAAAATTATTTCTATGTACATCTGGAGAGAGAAACATTGGCAGTTACGTAAACCAAGTAAACCAAGTGTGTGGTTATATTGTTTCAGCTGATGATAGGAACGAGGAAACTATGCATTTGGCCAATTGATTTATTTGCACTTGACTGAACATTGGGGAACAATATTGAGAGCATTAAATGAGGTTTAAGTTTTTATACAATATAAAATAGGAATAAAAATGAATTATGTACAAGGATCTACGATACCTGAAACGGAAATGATGTCGAACCCCATGTAAACCAAATTTGAATAATCCACTCTTTATACTGATGTCGTCGTCACTAACTGAAGCATTCTTCATACGCACATTCTCACGATAAGTATGAAGGATTTAACAAAGAACAATGTTCTGGAAAAAAGGTATTGTGCGAGAAAAAAGTGGTAAAGCATTCCAGTGGTAAAATGGGTCAAAGCGAAACCTGAGTCGTCTGCCATTACGACCTTTCGGAGTAACAGCGAGAAAAAATAATAATTCTTCTGACACTTTTAGAAGGGTGTGCACCCTGGAAGTCGATCGAAGGGGATTCCCGGAAGAAGAAGCTAAAAAAATCTTCGTCCCCTGGAAAAAAAATATTTCGCATAGCATTATTGTTATTGTCGTGGTTGCCTAAAGTAGGTCGACGATAGTTGGAGAGGGAAGGGCAATGCGCGGAAGTACGAGAGAAGTACGCGGATGACAGCGATCACCGTGACGTTTACATCTAGCGTGTAACGTCACAGGTTGCATGATGAATCATCAGTGACACCACTTATAGTAATCCGTGGTACCGAGAAGTCGTAGAGGAAGTTCTGTAACGAGATTTCGTTTGTTGTTCTTATTGCGTGTCACAGTGGCTTCCGCATCATCATCATCATCATCATTATCATTTATTATTAATAACAGGAACAACAGCGATTAAATGGGTATGCTGATCAGCTCTGCTTACGTCACTTTCCCTTCTGAGAGAGTGTATTTTGGCAGAGGATAACGAACCAAAGATTACACAAGCCATGTAGTAAAACTATTGTATACAGTGCTTTATTTCCTTCTGGCAAGATTCCAAGGGCACAGGAGAATCGATGAAAGATGTGGCATCGGATTCGCAGATAACAAGATAACTTCACGGTGAAAGTGACTGGTTTCACACCAAGTGCTACGAGATCACTAGCAGAGACTGTAGCGCAGAGGTCACCATCACTCTGAGATCTCAGTATAGCTTATGTGGGCACATCTGAGAGACATATAGTTGAATACTAAGGGTATACACACACTGAAAAGATAAGGAACACCGGATTATGTCACGTCTGCCTGTGATAAATTTACATTTCCTCGTATTTATTGTTGATTCGAACATGGAATTTTACAAATTTTTGTATAGAAGATAAAAGAATCGGTTATACAGAGCAAAAATCGAGTTCCAGATTAATCTGAAACTTTTCGAGAATTTAAATTACCCTATTTCTTTATCAGAGTCCAAGCAATACATCTCGAATAGTCTGAATGGCAGAGAGTCTTAGCAGGAGCACAAATTGTCTTTGATTAATGTACTCTTTCGCGTCACAGCCAACGATCTAGCTCTGCAATCGAATTCAATTTAATTTCTCATAATTTAAGGGGATAGAACCCGTACAAAAGGGAGGCAACATCGATCTACGCTATTTCGTAAATGTTGATACATTTTTGTAGACTTAACGGTACCATTTCGTTGGATTTGCTTCCTGACCTTTATCCGTAGAAACTTAATATATATGTTCTGCGAGACAATGCCTCTTGAGTACATATTTCTATCATGAATCCATTTCCTTTCACATACCTATATCTTTTACCTTCGATTGCTGAGCAGTCGAGTAGGAAGTATTCTGAGGAATGACTTTGACCTCAATGAACGTCGTTAATATGTTGGCATCTAACTCTATTCCATACCATGCGAAATCATAAAGGGGTTTTTAGATATTGCGTAGGTACCCTAACAATTTCATTGTCGGGATCACGGTCTTACATACAGGTCTTGAAACTCCATCCAATTTTGCTTGGTGGGGGAGTTTAGGCTCAATTTTTTGTTTCTCAACGCTGCCACTAGTCGGCGCCGTTTGACAGTAAGGTTGCGCACACAACCTTCTGAATTAACATGGGATGATGAAAAACGTAATAAACCATCGTTGTCAACACTCAGCTTTGAAGTTTATTGAAGGATTTTTTATATTACTTACATCTGTTATGAAGTTGGTGTACCTGAAAATGAAGAGAAAAAAACCGAAAGCATCATTGTTGATACTCGTTTTCGTGGTAAAGAATCAAATAGAAAGATATATATATTTTTTTTCAATATTATATTTGTTCGAACATATTTTTAAATTGAAACCAAAAACGGGATACAAAAAAATTGTAAGTTGAACCCAAAACACGAATCCTTGAACAACGTACATTTCCACACGACCAAACATTACTTTGAATGAAGAGATGCGAAAATGATCTATGTCCATCTTGCAAGCTTTTTAAAGGCTCACTTAAGTTGGAGAAAACTTGTTGATTTGCGAGAAATCCACCCATTTTTCATCGCATTTCATCTAATCCTCACGTATATCATAAAATA
Organism: Tromatobia lineatoria; assembly: GCA_949699805.1. Taxonomy (NCBI): domain Eukaryota; kingdom Metazoa; phylum Arthropoda; class Insecta; order Hymenoptera; family Ichneumonidae; genus Tromatobia; species Tromatobia lineatoria. The sequence continues at coordinate 1,608,335 of OX453045.1, forward strand.
TGAAATTTTAACAAGCGATTCCTTCATAAGGATTGCTAAAAGATAACGGCATCGTTCTGTCTTACTCGCACACAATCTTACCCTACCGCTGGCGCTGCTAGTGGATAACAACCTAACAGTCTGAGCCCATGAAATATCAAGCCCGCAATGCAACTGAGGGCGCCACACTCCTAACGCTAAACTCAAATCTTCCTTACCGACCGCTGTAGCGCTACAAGGCGCCACCACTAGAACCCAAGTGAAAGAGACTGCGTAGCGCGACTGTCGAATGTTACCCTGAGGACTTGCACAGTCTTCGATCATTATTACGAGTACCGCCGGTGCAATCGTAGCGTTCAACACGTGACAAAACATTCTCAGTGCTTCTCGAAGCCTCTCTGACACCTCGCCAAGCCGGCGTACGGTTAACAGTACAAGTCCGAGCTCAGTATTCCGCACTTCGTCGTCATACTCTATTCTCGTTTCGTCGAGCTAACATTGAGTGTTACGATAATACGTGTTGTTCGAAATAAATTCTAAATCACAAAATAAATAATAAATCACTTGGTCGTCATATACAAAGTCGCCGGTGATAATACGAGGAGATTGAGGAGCAAATATCAAAAATGTATGTTGGCACTGAATATAATCTAGAAACGGTGCGGTTCGTTTTTGACGTGTCCAATCAGCCGGCTTCGAGGCAGCCATAACATCTCGCAACCGAACTAGAAGTTCTCTATTCCGTCGCACGCTGGCAATCGTGTTTATGGGTCAAAGGGCTGCTCGAGCAAAATAGCTTAGAATTTAAGGGTCCGCCGATGAATAATTGGTTAAATGGGACAAACGAATTAAAACATATTAACCTACAGCCACATATTTAGCCTTCGGGACATGCGAGTTCGGTTGCGAATTCGTTAAACCTCGAAGCTCAGCAACCGCAACTATGAAACGTAATTTTGGAAATCCGAAACCGTTCTCTCCACTCAGGTAATATCGAGCGATAGGCGCTTATTATACTCCGAAATTTCGGCAGCGTAGAATTCATTAACTATTGTATTTAACTCTCTATGGTCACAATCTCCGACTGCAACACGTGTAGTGGGGTCATTCTGAGCCCGTGCGACCACGCAGGATTAATTTTTAGACATTTTGTTATGGCATAGTAATGTAGGAACAACATTGGATGATGGTGTGTGTCGTTCATATTTATGGGCGTAAATTTTACTGGTTTTTTATGTACATATTTACATGGATACCACAGTTTTTAATTCTTTTTGTATATAGCTTGATATGAAGGTTTACCATTTTATGTATCACTTGTGTATAAACAGCAACCCCTTCAGAGATGAAAATGGAGTTTTTTAAAAAAAGTTTTTTAGTCATTTGAAATGAAAACTGTGATTCAATGGGAATTTGTGTTGATGATTAGCAGCGTTGTGAAAGAATGTGAGTCATTAATTGAGAGGAAAATCGTGTTAATGCGTTGTTATGATCGCCGATGGCAAAGCCGGCCGGGAAGCGTTTCGGGGCTGACACAAGCAACGCGCGGTCGCAGAAGCCGTTACGCTTTACTTACTGATAAAATCGGAGCACGTGGTACAAACAGCGATTCGCCTTCTCGCGGCTCGCGCTCAAACTACTGAGAGAAAAGCAGCGAGACGCGGGCTCGCTTCTCATATAATCGATAGGAATAAAAATTGTGTTGTCACGCGCTCGGTAGTGACTTTCACGATATTCTTGGCATTTTCTCGATGCAGTTACACGTGTCTCTTTATTTGTCGGCAAATATTTCAGACATTTGACTTAACGTTTTCCAATCACAAGACTTTGCGATTACGAAAGATTCCGAGTGCGTATGGATTTGCACTTGTTGACGGGAATGAAACTTATTATTAGTTCAGTAATTACTAAATACCACTTAATGCTTCATTTGAGCCCAGAATTGTTTTAACGTAAATATGTTTTGCATAATGTACTATTGTTAAGTAAGGAATTTTAGATCTGTAGATTGAAAATTGTTTTTTTTTTATGCGGAGATAGTTTACCTTGTTATTTTCAAATCTGCAGCCTTCGGTAGACTCGAAAAAGGTAACGCAATCCTACATTGAATACAATGCGAATATTTTTATTTTTCAGACTGGATAATCATATTCAGCAAAATTAAATTCGTTTCCAACTCGTTCTCGGGAATTTATGTTATATAAATGTGTTGCATGTACGTACTGCACTCGCGAGGGTTAAAGATAGAAATTATCGCTCACCTGTACATATGGGAAATTCTAGGTCATATTGGGCGTGCCGCTCTAATTTTTTACATCAATTCCGTGTTGTAGAATCAAAAGAGAATCGCATATCTTTGAACTTTCGGAAGAATGAATTCCGCCTGAAACAAATGATAACAAAATTAAGCCATAAATTGCGATGCTCGTATTATCTTTGTATTTATTTTTCCATTGCTACATTAAAACGGAATTGAAAAGGGAGGATTGGAGAAATTGAAGATTAAATCCGGAGGCTCAGCCTCCAATACATCAATTGAAAAACAAAAACAATATGAGTGTCACGGCCAAATCAGTTTAGGCTGAAATGGCCCATATATGCGAACGCCGTTATAAATATCATACGCAACAGTTGATCAGCTGCGAGACTGGTAGATTTATGTACGATAACCCTGTTCAATTCTAAGCCACGTGAGTGACGCGTGCGTTGACTTAAACGTTAAGTTATCTTATATATATGTATATATACGTGCTGTACTCGATTCACATCTTTCCACCGGTGCGCACGTGTTTTGCACGTCGCTCAACACTTTCCGCACTTTTTCTCCCGTATCTTTCGGATTTACGACGATGGCATAAGTAATTAGGGATTTCCTTGTGAGAGTTTAATTTTGACTCTAGTTTCGTGAGCTAGGTTTTGTTTTTTTCTGTAACTACCCAGATAAAACACATTGTATCAATATAGTTTTCTAAGAAGGTTGAAGACCCTTGTCGCATCAACGATTACGATGAGAATACGCTTTTTCGGAGTGGTGCCTAAAACTATATTTACCAAATGACAAAAGAAGACGTAGATAACTTGATGCAGATGCATGATAAAGCGGTGATTGACGCGCATGCAGACGTCAGTTTACTCGACGAAGACAAACATAGAATAAACAGGAAGCTTTATTGTTTCATATGCTATAGAAATAGTCGGGATAAAGGCACTTTTTTTGCACCCCTGATAATAATATTAATTGCGGTTTAAATTACTTTTTGAAAATAAATTCAACCTTCCAGATTTCCAAAGTGAAATCCATCGCAATTTACAGATATTTTGAAGAGAAAAAAATAAAGACATTGATGTTTCTGATATACCAGTTGACCATTATATAAATTTCCCACTGATGATTTATTTATTCATTTTTTATTTATTTAATTACAATAAACGGGACAAGCCTTTGAATTGATGGGTTCAATGTGAAATAAATTATTTAAAAAAATTAAGCTTCCCTTTAAAAGAGTGTGTGATTAATCCAAGCACCCCTGAAAATAATCCATCGAATCAGCACGTGTCAGTGTCTTCTCCCAACAATGCCATCGTATATGCAATGCCAGTTGCACGATTTTCCTCGTGTAAGGATCAAGAGATCAAGGATCAAGATCCGTACAGATTAGTAAACTGAACACAAGAATGGAGCAATCCGTACATTTTTAATCTGTTTTCCAATAAATCGTAGTTTCCTGGTGCAAACAAGCTAGATTTGGTGGAAAGATCTTCATAATGGCTGTTGCTTTATTAGAGCTTTAACTTGTTATGCGCAGGCTCCGGCGCTTCTTTGCAGTCTTATTCTGTAAATCGCGTAAACGTTATCCTTTCTCCCTTCTTTCTCTACAATATTATGGACATATTTGACAAATATATATGTACAGACATTATGTACGGTATATACTTCGGAGCGTCATTTGAAGGCAATGTGAGTAAATGCGGTATATCAGAAAATTGAACGATAACGAGATAACCCCGCCGCACAGTTGGAAGCAGAGTTTGAGGAGTATGCGAGCGCAGAAGAGGGGGAGGCAAAGCGCAAAGAGAACGAGCGATTCGAGATGCGAGAAGAAGAAGAATAAGTGCGAGAGCGGGAGACAGAGATGGATGACGAACAAGTATATGCTCTGGGGTCGCGGCCCCCATCGATACGGCCCGCAAAAGCGCACTTTGAACCAAATAGTCGCGAGGCTAAGTCGAATAAACCGACGGGTTCTTAGCGTATTCAGTTCAGTGCTACTTCAGTACTTCGAACCGCAACATATCCACCTCGCTTCCCCGCTGTTAACGACAAACATCAAGGCAATCAGTCGTCGGCGAAGAGGAAGACGAAGAAGACGAAGAAAAAACATTGATCAATCATGGGTCTTTAGCCAATTTGGCGTTTCGTCAAAGGAAGAAGAAGGAGAAGAAGAAGAAGAAGAAGATAGAAGTGTCGACAATCAAAGAGATTTCACACTGAAGAGGAACGAACGGAATACGATAAACGAAATATCGATTGAACGATCAAACGATATTCCAAACAACGTGTTGGATCAATTTATCACGTTTTCGTACTCATTCAAGGCGAGCAATTCACATTCACTTCAGCAACGCTCGTGCAATAATAAATCTAGGACACACGCCGATCGCGCAAGTTAGATAGTTATTGAGGATACATAGAGGAAATAATACGCTAAGAGTGTAGGAAAAATATAGAAGGAAACGAGTCGAGAAAAGAGGGAGAGAACGGTTTTACTTGGAGGAGACACACGCTCGTTGATTTTATTTAACAATTATCATACGAGTCGCCACAATGTCTACAGAACGGAGCTTCACTTCCTCCGGAAGCATGATCGTCGTGAGCAACAGGTTGCCTTTCGTGCTCAAGAGGAACGAGACCACCGGACTGTTGGAACGTAAAGCCAGGTCAGTGACGAACGAAAAATTCTTAGTTTTCATATTTTCGCTTTGTTATAACATTTTTGTTAATTTTTTTACGGACTTTTATCTTTGGATACTTGAAGACAAAAAATCTGTAAAAATTTCCGGTGTTTGTGAGTGGATTTATGTGCCAAGGGTAATTGAAAATTTAATCGACAGTAACTAGAACGATTTGAACTGTCGAGCTTAAATCTGGAACTCACGCAGGTCACTGACCTTTAATCGCGAAATATTTAATTGAATTTTGGAGCGTTATGAAAATTAGATAAGATTTTGCAATTTGTTGCTTGTCATTTTATGAGACTTAACTGTAGAAAAATCCCGATCAATTTATTTCTGATGGAATTCTACTATCTGTCAAATTTCCAGAATTTTTAACATACGTCACGATGGTTCACAATGCTATGTACGTTTACAGTCGCCTCAAGTTTTCCGCTAAATAACCTCTATCGAAACTCAAGCATACACGTTATTTTCCTTATCTGTCGCAATTCTACTCTTACCACATCCTTATCTACATTGTACACACACATATAATTTTTTTCGTGCACTTGAAGCATCTGATAAATCGCTTTCTGGTTCAAGGTGAAAAACCCAATCATATTTTATCTGGATGGTACGAATTTTCCAATTAGGTGAAGTGCACCTTAATTTTGTATAAAAAAACTGAAGAATAATCGTCCGCAGTTTATAAATGTTTTTCAATTAATCAATAAGAAATATATACATTGAATAAAAAAATCATATCATTCTCACAGTTGCATTTATATATGGAACATAATGATTATTTAAAAATATAGGTATTGATAATTATCTGAAGCGTTATATCCAAATCAATTTAACTTTATTAGTCTTAGTAGAAAATTATCGAGTGGTCAAATGTAATTTTTATGTTGAAAGAAAATTATAGTTCAACTGAATCATTGCCAAACTATTAGTGGACGTTTGAATTTTTTTTATAATAAATAAATCACTGGATTTACACATACTGATTATCGTATATCACAAAAATAAGTGCGTTGATATTTTGTCATATGCTTATTTTGTAGCGTATTTATCATTCTGATAATTATTTCATTCATTGCAATATTGATGAAATAGTGAATGACAAACGTAATGTGATAAAATAATAAAAATTATTGATCATTTATTCAAGTAGCTCCAAAGTTACAATCAATTTCACTGCAATTTGATGGATTTTGTAATTCGTTTTGAATTGCATTGACTATTTCGGAATAAGGCCATTTTTGTAACGCGTTCATGTGTCGTTAGCGTATCTATCACTGACATAATATTGTCACCCGTTGCAGAGAAGTTGCGTTGATCGTTCGGAGAACCCGGCGTCCTCATTTCGTAGATCAAACGATAAAAGTGTTGAAAACGAAAGAAAAAATTGAGAAAACAATACGACTAATGGACATACGCTTGAGGGGTTATCGCTTTAAAATATTGTCAGGCACTCGTTCATCTCCCTCGGAAAAACTTCAAAAAATACGTGAATAAGTAAATATAACATTTCACCAAAGGTGAACGATCACCAGAAGGAATAAACCAAGACGGAAGACGTTTGAAGAATAAGAGAAAGGACGTACGATCCACAATACATTCGTAGCTTAAATTGAAACACAATCAAAATCTTGAGTCATTTGTGGTACAATAAAAATTTCCATTTTTCACGAAACCCGTTTTTCAGATTTTCAAAAAATCTCTATTGTCGATCACACAATGAATTGTCCACTGTACAATCATTGGAAAAAATTAAAACTTCACCATTTGTGATACAACATCAATATTCCTCGAATCTCTCATAACACTGATTATTTTAAAGATTTTTTCTTAATTGTTTAGTCATGTATGTGATATCTTTGTGAGATTCAGTCTACAATTTTTTCCCCACAAGACCAGATGGTTATGACTGGGGTCAACGATTATCTTAATTAATCCTCCAACTCGACAAAACTTTAAGACACCCACGAATATGTAATAATAAGGCAAATAGATTTTGAAAAATATCGTCTTAGCCGCAATCTCATGGCTATAAAAGATGGGGAAGAAAGTTTGTTACCATCGAATTTCCGACTGGGCGGTTATCTTACGTCTTTATTATGGACCTGTCATCTGTTAACAGGAAATGTGAAGTAAGGTCATGGGTTGAGGCAGCGTTGTGTCTGTCGCGATTCTTCACTTCCTTCGACTCATCGCTGCAAACGCGTTTGCAACTGATTAATATCATCGTGTTTTTTGCGATATCGGTAGACTTCGACGATGATTCATAATTGTTTGCTAACATTGGGAAGAGTTGAATGGGCTGGTCAAGCTGAATTAAGAAAAAAATAAAATAAAAAAACATAGTACATTCAGAAATAAGATTGGACGTTTAATCAAAATCCGGCGATTATGGACTGTTGAATGAACACACCAGTTTTTTATTACTTTATCGACAATCACGCAATATTCAGCAGAGAAAAAAGATCTTAATAATCATACAAAAACTTAATTCAACTTCTTGTTGTCTCGCTTCATCTGTTAGAAAAACACATACAAACGAGTGTCGTTTTTAAACTCTCCGTAAGATACAACACGTGCATTCAGTTCAACTTTGCAGGAAATATGTTAGGAAATGCCGAGAAAACGATTTAAAAGGATTGAATAGTTTACCCGATGATTCACAACATCGTAAGGAAACATTCCGATTTAACGGTGGAATAATAAATGGTACGATCTGTGCGGCTGAAAACTGCGAGCGTACTCTTTCGACAATTCTTCATCAATTGTCCCGCTTTGTTCGTGAAGTGTTTGACGACAGAGTCATATTCAAGGCCAAGATAGATTAGAAATGATTAAGGAGTTCCGTGTGCACTTGAGCTGGATCTCCTTTTTGCATTCGCAAGGCTGACTTTCCATTGACCACAGCTGGTTTTTAACCGGTACCCATAAACCTCAACAATTATTGTAAATTTACAAGTAACTTATTCGTGTTTTTCTTTTACATTAGCGCTGGAGGTCTCGTTACCGCTGTAGCACCGGTTGTCATAAGCGGGAAAGGTGTTTGGGTAGGATGGCCGGGTATGCACATGGAAAATCGAAACGAGCCAATTCCTGAATCCGATCCAAACGACAGAACTCCGACCGCAGGTCTCCTATCCAGCAAGGTGAGATTTTTTTTATTGAAGTATTGTGTTCACTGAGAAAAAAATATAGTAGAATAGTAGATCCAACTATACCGATATAATTCCCAGAAGGGATGATCATATCGATTGTCAAAGATACTATATATTTCATTAGTTGAGTTATATAATGATGCTTGCAGTTATAATTTTTTTGCCACTGTCGTAACTATATAATACGATCGTTCTTCCTGGGAATTATATTCTATGGTAAAAGTATAGTATATCGTTGCTTCAACCATGTATTTTTCTCTCAGTGTAATATGTTCATGTCACTCTAAAAATTCAGATGTTTCCCGACACTGAAATCTATGAAAAACATTTTCTTCCAACTGCAAACGATTACCGTTAACGCGGTCGATCAAGTAAGCGGCTTTTAATTATTAACCCTGGTCAGGACCTGGCCAGAATCTCATCTCTGCCTTTTTGGAGCCTGATTAATTCACACTGGCCTGTGATCGAACACGCATTCTCAATCAGATATCGAGACAAACATTGAAGTTGTTTTAATTTTCACACGTGCTGATCAGCCCGACCAGCTCAAATCTTGTGTGTCTGATCGGCAAGACGTATGCAATGTCAAGTCAGACCCAGACCTACCTTAAACTCGAGAGTTTGATCGGGAATGACGTAACAAAGTCGGATCTAGCCTGGACCTATCTTAACGATCTTAATCATGATATCTTTCTTACATCTGACTAAAATCCTGATTCAGCATTTCGCACTGATATCTGAGTTGGTCCTCAGTTAAAATGCAAAATGTTGGTTCTGTAAAATGCTCAGCTGTTACTTCTCGCCTTTCACGCAGACTTCCAATATTACAGCAAAAAACTTTTCGATTTTTTCATTTCAATCCAGGAATTGAGATTGATGTTGCTTCTTATTTGTCGCGGATGTCTTATGCAAGCCTTTCTAGCACTCTCACGAAGCTTTGTACGAACCATTCAAATAGCTTTCCACGTAATCGTTTGGTTTATTTTTGAACAGTACTCTTAAATCTTGGTCAAGAGACGTAGACGTTGACGTCGACGTAATTCGGCTATTATCCAAATACTTCTTATTGTCCTCGTCACACGTACAACCCTGTAATCGTAATAAATATTAAATCAGTGATAATATTAATCCCAGAAAAAAAAACCAAAAAAAAAGGAAATTTATTGGGCATAGATTATTCTTTTCTTATAATCGCTAAAACATTGTACAAGTCGCACATATTAACGAGTGTATGCTTAACACAATTAAGATAATTAACATTGTGTGCTGTTGAACATGTATCGAATAACGTCAGACGCAGTTACGCGTAACTATTATTAGACTGGTTCATCCTATAGATGAGAATTGTTATATATAGTATATAGAATAGGTATGTGGTACCTTGGCCTCGGTATCGTTGGCGTTATATACGAACTACGGGAGATTGACTCAAGCGGTTTCGTTTTTCACTTTATCTAGAAGCTTCGGTAAAGTTTCGTCGATGAGACTCGCGGAACCGTTTAATATCGATTGGTACACGATGTACATATACGTAATGCACTCTATCCACGCACGCTAAACCATAATACATTATCCAATACATTACGTTACGAAAACAGGGCCGTAAAGAAGACATTTGCAATATTATACATAATCAATTTGACGAGAAAAACCACTGTCGCAAAGTCTTGTCGGTTTTTTTACGCAGATTGCAAAATAGGATTTTCGAGTTCATTGACCGATGAAAAATTTAATTACAACACATGTCCGAGAGGGACTTGATCTATAATCAGCTTGTATGATCGACAACATACTAATGCTCGATAAGATACCGAAGAATTTAGGTAATCTTTTCTTAGCAAATCGTATTATGATGGATTAAAATAGTACCAGACCGAAATTTTTATTTAAAATTTCATCTAATGGTCACGTCTAAAACATCGTAAAAAATGTTTTTAAAAACCTAGTTTCTTCTCGATAATTGAGCATACAAAACCAACAATTTTTTTCTCACACTACAGGAAATATCTATCATAACTACACACAATTATATTCCGCATTAAACATAAAAAACGGAAATATGCTGTTTGTGCTCAGAAGGCAATTATTGCGATAAATATTACATAGATGATTGCAGTAGATTAATTTTTCATTGCGAAATTTTTTTTTACAGAATGAGGATGGTACTGTTATTAATAGTAGCTTTGATTTAGAAATATGCCTGTCATTTTTTCAAATTAATCATATTTTTAGGCGTCTCATTCCGTGCTCAATTCCTAGTTTCTTGAGTAATATAGATATTTTCAAAAATGTTTGTAGTAATTTTTTTTCAGTAGTTATTCAACCAGACTGTAAAATCTTAGGCCTGTAACAAAAACGCTCTAGTGATGATTTAGCCAGGATATCACAGACTATACAACAGGTCGTAGGCCAAGTAGTCATTTGACCATCTCTCCTAGGCAAACAGATCAAAATGCTTTGATAAGCGTGTCTCGTTATGCGATAGACTCAACACTCGTGTAAAACGCGTTGACAAACAACCAAGTTCTTCTCGCTCGCATGGCCTTCGATTCGCTCTCTTTTCTCCCTTAACGCACGTATTTCCGTTCATCTTGACGAATCTTTGAACTCTGACCGCCGTCGATTTTCTCTTGAAACGTTTCGAGAAATCAATACAATGCACGTCACTGACTGAGATACGTAAATTCGAAGAAAACAAAAGGAAAAAGTGTGAGGAATGAGCGTGTTACTCGACACGTCTCCCAATATTTCAAGGAAGTCCCACTAGAGTCGCCAGGAAACCCAACAAACTTTCGATATTTAATTTTATGAACAAACCTGTTCAATTTTATGAACGACCCCGTATTTCGAACTGCTAGATTTCTCTGTTCAAACCGTCTAAAAATAAGTGATCACGTGAATCCCGGAATGAAGTTCACTTTAATCAACTAAAATAGCAAAACCATCTGGAAACTAGTTACGTGATTCTCGAAGAAAAAATATTCTGACGTTGAATACGTGATGCATTCGTGATATCGACAAAATTTGTCTGCAGCCACACATGATAATAATAACATCTGCAAGCGATAGATAATAATTGGCTTTTCTCTGCAGTTTTGCTGATCTGTGGAACGTCAATGACGTTACGTTCATTATACGACACCGATTATCGCGAATGTGGCGGAAGATCGATTTATGACCGACGATTGTTATCAACCGATTCACTTATTGACCGCGTGATCGTTTAATTATTATATGATTTTGTGTGCAGACTTTTTCTTGGCGTATCACTTTGGGTGTCACGTGTTTGATGGTAAATCGCTAGTGTCCACGTGGTTGCGGAACAGAAGACGTGACCGCCGTGACGAAGGGTCGATGGGTTATCGTTAATAAGCGGGAGCTTTGACTAGGCGATCACTCTATATAATGTATATGCCCCGTTATCATCAAGTGGCCCTTGTTGCAGCTCCAATCATTTTCAACTCCTCTCAATGCTTTGAAGAAAATAATTCGATCGATAACAGATAGTGATTCGATGCAAAAAATTGGTATCATATTACCGATCTTTCAATATGCAATACGATGTTCCAAGCGTTTGTCGTCTTCACAATAGCGAAATAAGAAAAGCGGAAACGAGGAGAGAAAAACGAAGCTCAGTGGGGAAAAACGATAACCCGGGTTCTATTAAGAATTTATAATTGTAATAGAAGCAAGATTGTTTATCAGAATTCGTTTTGGGTGGTCTACTGCATTTGTTTACAAAAAAATGAATGCCTGGTATAAGATTTGTTTTTTTTACAGGATCAGTAAACTAACAATAGACGATTAAACATATTTGAATGATTCTATTGACATTTCCTCAATTTCAATAACCGATACATAATAAATGTATCCTCAATTATATCATTGAATTCGAGGTAATAACAATTTTTAAAATTAAATTCATTCACCAAATAATTCTGCGACAAAGCTTCACCGGGATTAACAATGGTTAACAAATTGAACGACGATACCGGAAAATCTATAGAAGATTGTTTTTCATAAAAATATTTTCATCTATCGGCTATTTGCTCCGTGAATCTTTTTGTCCTAATATCGAAACGTTATGTTGATGGTGAATATTTTTGAAATTTTTTCAATTATAAGGACCAATTACACTTGGTCAGTCGGTACAATTAATTAGTTCATGTAAGATAGGCTCTGAGTAAAAATGATTAATTACTGAATTTCAAGAAATTAAAATAGCCTTCCGGTTTCTTAATTGCTGGGGCACGTGACGTTAATTATAAAAATACTCTTATCTCCTTGTTTAATTTTATCTAGTCAAGACGACTGCCTTATCACTTATCACTCATGTGCAGCAAACGTCGCGACGAGCCCCATAGTCTTTCAGCCAATGAGACTTCGAAAAGATCTCCACCCTACTGACAATAATGCATTACTAATGAATTATATACATCGACGAATAATAACGAATTAACCGAGAGACAGTAGGCACGGCGGGAGGCAAAACGCGTGACTGCTCGGACTCGTACTGCTGACAATCCAAACAATACGTTATCACTTCTCCCTACGGTCCAACATTATGCACTTCCGATTATGAGACGACTGTGCTTTATGCTTATTGCCGTTCTGGTTTCATTGACACGTTTTTCTGCGTTTTTCTCCTGTTTCAAAGTGCACTACTCAAGTAAATTTAGACTTTACATTGATAAGTGAAAATTATTGATCAAAAGAATACGGAAGAGAAGGGAAAAAACGATAGTCGCTTCTTTGCCGTAATTGACTCTTTGCTTAATTTAAAAGTTCCTGCATTGTTAGAGTTAGGTGAAATCTGATTGTAAGGAAACTTGTAAAAATCATGAACGCAGAGCTTCAGAACAGTGATGGGCATGTATTTAATAAAAATGGAATTAAAATCTTTTTTTTATTTTATAAGATAGGTATTATTGATTATTGAGCAGAACTTAAAATTGTCATATTTCGTTAACAATTATGAATATTTTACTTGAATTGTTTCGATAAATTGTCATGCTTAACAGGCTTGATAACCCTTGAACATTTAGACGTGAACGTATTTCAAATACATTGTTAATTAGATGAATGCTTTAGAAAAGTACACACGATGCAAGGTAACGCACAGGCTGACAATTCAAGACGATGGACTGACTTTAGCGTTGTAATTTTCAATCGTTATCCTGGGTGGAAAAAAAATAAACTTCCTATCCTTTTTTTTATTCTTTTTTTAAACCCCTGCACAGATTCAACCTCGAAGTGGGTCTCAGTTGAAGGTAGGCCGGGAAAGCAGAGGCACTTGGGTTGATAAACACGAACAATAATTCATTGACACGTTCTTGACACTCTTCAATGTAATTAAAAATGATTGCAGGTGGTAGCGGTTCATGTGGAGCCTGGAGTATTCGACTCGTATTACAATGGATGCTGCAATGGCACATTCTGGCCCCTCTTCCACTCGATGCCCGATAGAGCAACATTCATTGCGGAAGATTGGCGCTCTTACGTTACGGTCAACAAAGAATTTGCCGCAAAGACAGTAAGCTTGCTATTATTTAAAAGTTAGCTCACGGGAGTGAAAAGCGGTTTTTATTGTTTAATCGTTGTCATAGGTCGCTGCTCTTGAACTGGTTCACAAGGACCAGGATAATCAAAACAACGGAACACCCCTTGTTTGGGTACACGACTATCATCTCATGCTCGCCGCTAATTGGATAAGACAAGCTGCCGAGGAGAAGAATCTCAGACTTAAGTTGGGTTTCTTCTTGCACATTCCCTTTCCACCCTGGGACATCTTCAGGCTCTTTCCGTGGGCTGATGAAATTCTTCAGGGAATGCTGGGTACGCATTACTTGTTCTCATAATTTCTCGTTATTTAAACAAAAAACCAAAAGATGTTGAAAAAATAATTGCTACAATTATTTTGAGAAAGATAATTATAATGGTTCGCAAATGTAAAGGGTCCACATGTCATCGTAAATTAATGATATCTCCCTCCGCGACGTATGTTTTTGCTTTCAGTGACATACAAGTGGAGAATTTTTTTTTCTTGCAAGTTTAACGACTGTGTTTTTCTTTATGACTGGAAAGTATCAACATTTGGTATGAAATACTAATATCATAGTTATCAGAGGACAGTTTTTCTATGGGTTTTTATTTATACTCTAGACGTTGAACCTGGATTTCGTTTTTTAAGAATGTAGGATGGCGATGGGGCGCTCAACACGCTCAAAAGTGAGAATTAAGAAAGAAATTCAAACATTTCCCAATGGGAGAAAAATCTGAAGAAAATCAAGCATACAAAAGGTACAGAAAAAATTAATTTTGCATATTAATAATTGCAAAATTTTATTAACAAATAAGTGAAAAAAAATTGTTCAACAAATTATCCGTCAACCTAACTTTTTTTCGAATAAAAATGGTTCATTAATTTTTCTGAATACGTACGAATGTTTCCAGAATTTGTTCTAATAAACGAAATTTCGTTTTTGTGTAATCTCTTTTTCTTAAAAAAAATTCATATTAAGTCGCAAATTTTTCATGTGTGTTCGCCACAAAACGACCCATTACAGCTAAGAAGTGTCCAAACTATTGATCAAATAGATTCGCGAATACAGCTCAGAAATTTTAACGAATCATTTTCATACGAAAAAAAAAGTTAGGTTCACGGATAATTTGCTGAACAATTTTTTCTTCACCTATTTGTGAATAACTTTCGTATGCTTTTTTTCAGATTTTTTTTCCACCGAGAAGTGTTCGAATTTCTCTCTGAATTCTCACTTTTCAGAAAGTTGAGCATTCCATCGAGCTCCTACATCCTTAAATACGTAAACAACCCAAACTGAAGCACTCCATTTACGACATAACGAAATAAGAATACCTGATTTAATTACAGGTTGCGACATGGTCGGTTTCCACATTCAGGATTACTGTTTAAATTTCGTCGACTGTTGTCAGCGCAGTCTTGGTGGTAGAGTCGACCGAAAGAATCTATTGGTCGAACACGGAGGAAGAACGGTACGAGTGAGGCCGCTTCCCATTGGAATTCCCTTCGACAGATTTGTCTCGCTGGCCGAAACAGCACCAAAAGTCATGGAAACCACTCAAAAAATCGTTCTGGGCGTTGATCGTCTGGACTACACGAAGGGACTGGTTCACAGGCTGAAAGCATTTGAGATGCTGCTGGAAAAGCATCCGGAACACAGGGAAAAAGTGACATTGCTTCAGATAGCTGTACCATCGCGAACGGACGTTCGCGAGTATCAAGACCTCAAACTGGAGATCGACCAACTAATAGGAAGTATCAATGGTCGCTTTACCACACCCAATTGGTCACCCATTCGTTATATCTACGGATGTGTCAGCCAAGACGAATTGGCAGCGCATTACAGAGATTCCGCCGTTGCATTGGTAACGCCTCTCAGAGATGGAATGAATCTCGTGGCTAAGGAATTCGTTGCTTGTCAAATTAATTCACCACCCGGAGTACTAATTGTGTCACCATTCGCCGGAGCCGGAGAAATGATGCACGAGGCTCTCATCTGTAATCCCTACGAAATTGATGAGGCTGCTGAAGTTATTCACAGGCAAGTCATGAAAATGAATATGTAAATGTATTATTTGGAAAATTTCGCCTTTTTCATTGGTGGATTTTAGTAACCCCCACCTTTTTTTATTAATATATAGGGCGTTAACGATGCCAGAGGACGAGCGCACTCTTCGAATGAATCACCTACGTCGTCGTGAGCGACTTTACGACGTAAATTACTGGATGAAATCGTTCCTGCAAGTGATGGGTTCCCTGGCGGAAAGAGATTCCGTCGGCGCTACGACGATGCAGCCCGTGACGATGGACGACTTCGATGATTACTTAAGCAAGTATGTATCAATGTCAAGAGATTTGCATGACTTGGTCTATCCAAAACATCGAGTAGCGCCTAAGGCTTTATTAAGTGAGTACAGGAGAAAAATAATTGGTCGCTCTAACCAACTTGCATGGCTCTAAATACGCTCCAAGCGACTACTAAGTTGGTTTAGTTAATCGAGGCCGGGTTAAAGTTCTGAATGGTAAATACACGAAGATTTAAAAATCGTTCCCTGGTGCTTTTCTGTATCTTCCTCTATCAAAACTATGACAATTCAGCAGGCTTAGAATCCTGTCAAGGACGCATTGGGTGCGTTCAAGTTCCAGCAATATTTAGAATAAGCAACAATTTAAATTCGGCTAATAAAAATATACGAGCCCGCGCGAGCTGTTGCGACCTGACTCATAATAAAAACCGGGTAACGATCTAGTCATGCCGTATGTTTCCTAGGTATATTGGCGACAACCACAAATTGGCACTGCTCCTCGATTATGACGGAACACTCGCACCAATCGCAACACATCCGGACCTCGCGACTCTTCCACTCGAGACGAAAAATGTACTGCAGAGGTTGAGCAATATGTCGGATGTTTACATCGCTATTATATCCGGGAGAAACGTCAACAACGTCAAGAGTATGGTCGGCATTGAAGGAATCACTTATGCTGGTAATCATGGTCTCGAAATTCTACATCCTGATGGTAGCAAATTTGTCCATCCTATGCCAGCGGAATTTGAGAACAAAGTGGCCGGTCTTATGCAGGCTCTTCAGGATCAGGTAATTTATACTCAACAAAATGTTGCTTCAGATTTTTCAAATAATCTCATTTCGAAGCCCAGTGAATATTCCGCTCAATGAAATTATGAAATTAACACTGGTTGTTGAATGTCCTCATCAAGAGAGCTATTGTTTAGTATTGATTCCTTGTTTCATCGAAAAGCTGTGCCGTGATGGTGCTTGGGTGGAGAACAAGGGTGCCTTGTTGACCTTCCACTATCGCGAGACCCCAATGGAAGGCAGAAAAGAAATGATCGCAGCTGCGAAGAAGCTGATCGAAAGCACAGGATTTAAAGCGTGTTCTGCGCACTGTGCGCTCGAGGCTAAGCCACCAGTGGAATGGAACAAGGGTCGCGCTTCGATTTACATCCTGCGCACAGCGTTTGGTCTCGACTGGAGCGAAAGAATTAGAATCATTTACGCAGGAGACGATGCGACGGATGAGGATGCGATGAAGGTCGGTATATCATTTGAACTTCATAGTTTCCAGTGGATTCTTCAAACAGTTGATGTAAAAGAATTTATTACGTACGCAACACACAGTTTACATGGAATTAAACTTTATTTTCAGGCATTGAAAGGCATGGCCGCAACATTCCGCGTTGCGTCGTCTCACATAATCCGCACTTCCGCTGAGCGAAGACTTCCCAGCACAGATTCCGTGCTAACGATGCTCAAGTGGGTCGAACGACATTTGAGCAAACGCAAACCACGCAGCAACAACAACGACCTATCATCAAGATACAGACGCAGCAGCGCTGGCATAACGATGGAAATGTCGTTTGCCACACCAATGAGAGCTCTCGAATAATAGACGAAGATCAAATGCGTCGCGATCACTCGACGATTTCGCGCACGAAAACGACCCTTAGACTTAAGGTTTCCGATACAAACTTAGTTTTTAGAATATTCAACAACGGCTGGAAAAACGACTACATTCAACAGCAACGGAATAGAATGTCGTCGATAAAAACTCGAAAGTCTAGAAGAAATGAAAAAAGAAAACAAAATAAAAAACGATATTGTAACTACTGAAAATAATGCACGGTTAATTTTATTTTCAAATTTAAAAACCCAAATTTTCGCGGTTTTTTTTGTGAATTTTGTGATAAATACACAAAATCGCGTAAGATTGATGCAGATAATCGAATATTCAGAAGTTTGTCGTTTTCTTAACTGTTTTCCTTGTCGCTAAATCATATTCTATAGTTACAAAGAAACAAATGTAAAGTTTACCGAATATTATTTTTTGTATACAATTTAAATTACATGTTCCTTATTGAACCGAACAAAACTAACCAAATTTACGCGGATCCTACAAGTATTTGTCGCTCAGATGTACGTGGTGGAAGAAGAAAAAAAAAAGCATGTTAATCTGTATACACATATACGTATATTGACTTCCAGCGTTTCATTAACGGCCCTCAATGTCCGAGCCGAAAAATAGCGCGTATGTACCGTAGAGTCTGATTAAATTGTTGTCTGCGTTGCGTTTTCGGTCAGGCTGTTGAGCGTTGAGTCCTAGTATTTAGATACGTAGTAGTTATAGGTCCGTGTCGCTCAAAGATGAACTAGAAGCAAGAGAAAAACCGGAAGAAAAATCGCACAAAAACGAAAACGCGGGATCCAATAAATCCGATTTATTGCACGGCTTCTTTGTAGCAGTGACTCGCACGATACTCGTTTTTCGCTGATGGTTCTGGCAATTGTATAACGGAGAAGAATAAAAAAAGAAAGCGAATTTCTATTCGCGATCCCGACGCGAAAAAAAAACGGCTGTTCCATTTGTACATTGATTGAAAATAAACGGTTAATCCGCTATTTTTATGAAATATTTAAATCTGAAGAAATTTTTATGATTCGTATACCGTACTTAATAACGTAAAAAAGGGTTTCCAAAGCATATCTTTACCTCGGAATGAAGTCCAACAGACTGAGACTCTTGTTTTGCCTTCGGGTTACCTCACCACATAATTATCGTGGTCAAAAATTTTAGTGCCTAATTGATTGAAACGTTCCAGATCAACTGTAGTATGATACCGTCCCACTGAGAAAAATATTGTCAACGGAATATATGCAAAAAAAATATGTCGGTCATTCGCAGAATTATTAATAACAGAAGTCAACAATATACATATATATATATATATATTTCATTTTCTGCATAAAAAACAAGATTAATGTTTTACGATAATTTGATTTGTACTATCTCGTAATGAAAAGAATCTGCGCAGTCTGTTCAAGTACTTATGGGAAAAATGTTTTCATCATGGGGAAAAAAAAAAAGGAAGAGTGTTGAAGATAATATGTATCGCGTGTAAGGAGGCGACATTGTATTTTGATTTTTTCGTTGGAACTTTACTAAGCAATACTGAACTTCCAATGCTCATAATCTTATTTTTATTAAATGTTCCTTCTGTACTTGATTTTTATACATGTCAATCTGCCAACCAAGCAAGAGCGTTATTATAGTATTTGATAAGTATAATACCTTCCAAGTGGTCCAGCGCCTCATCAGAGTAATCGTGCATTTTCTGTCTGATATTTCTTAGTTAATTATCATCGCTAGTCAATAATTAACCCGACAAAAACGGGAAAAAGCATGTTGCGTCTATAATAAACGCTGAAATATGTGTCGGTCGTGCCGTAAATTAATGGATTGTGCCATACACGTAACACAATCAGTCGTGCCATCACATTACGAAAGTCACGTCAACATTTAAATTTAAACTGGCATATTTACTCGATTGTCTACGATTAGTGCGCTCTTGTGGTGTCATAAAAATTAGTATAATTCTTATGTCCACAAAAACATACAAACTCAGTAAAAGTCACACATAGGGATTTGCACGTTTTTATGTACATTTTATGTGTTTCTATGTACCACCGAAAATCGTTTCGTTTTTTGTAAACTTCCTGTAGATCCACGAATAATATGATTTTTCTATGTCAGTTTGCGATCGAAACGAAAAAATCGTCAATAATATACTCCGACTAAAATGAATTTATTTTTTAGTTACCTAATTAAGTGTTATTTTTTGTCAAGCACAGCGAAATTATTGTTAATATGTCAACTTTTTTTCTCAATAAAATCTTTTGAGCAAAACACAGGAAAAAATTCAACTTTAAAATTGAGACATCTGTTGACGAAATATATTTAGTTGTGGTGTGGACATCACAAAAAGGATCGACCACTTGAAGGACGTCAAAATTTGTGGGCCCACGCCTATTTTTCGAACATCCAAATATTTTCATTGGGTATCTTTTTTCGCGGTCGTGGCGTACAATGCAAGTGTACCAATTTCGTGCGACCCTCTCGTGAGGAAGCAATGCTGTTTCTGCCCAGTATAGTATATGGAGGGGGCCCGTTGCCACAGCAGGGGCCCATTCGTCACTGAATTGGCCAGCTAGCCAGCATCATTTCTACAGATGCAGGTAGAAATGCCGTATAAAAGAGCGATTACACGGTGTCCATTTCAAGATGGAGGTGAAAGGCAGAAGAAGTATAGTTATATGTAGCCTGGAGCCTTCGCTATACTGACTAAACCCTACAATGTGAATGAAGGGAACGTGCTGTCTGCAGCACCGCATTCTGAACGCATTATATATGTGAGACGGGTATATAAACGTGTATATACACTTTGTGGGCCGAGGCTGAGAAATCCGGGCATTATCTTCGCTGTTTTGCCGATTCAATTGTGTGTGCGAAGAAAGGCAGCGTTTAACAAGAGTTTAATAAAAGGCAAACAGCGTTGGGTTCTCAGTGGCACTGTGGTATGTAAAAATGTGTTTGTGGATGTATCATGTGCTTTGGTGCATATATGTTGAAATGTACCTACGTATCCATGTGTATATACCGATGTGAATTGCTCGCACCGCTTTCCTGTATATCTAAGGATTATTTGGCTTTGCCAGGGGACAGCCACTGGAGGAAGAACTCCAAGAGGAAGGCGAATCATAGAAGAATAGATAGACCGAAAGCGACTACACGAAAGAGGATCGCAGCTGTCCATGCACCGATGGTTTTTTAAAAGTGTTTTCCTACTTTAGGATTTTTGGGGCTTAGAGGGGCGTATAAGATGATACGTTAAACATGCTGTACACGTGCTTATTCTTATATCTTTAATATCATTTTTCTCTAGGTTGCAAAAAATTAAATAATAATTTTGGGACGATGTGAATATTATCATCATAGGTACATTTTTATAGGTCTTGAAAAATGGCTGGAAAAATTGTAAGATGTACGCAGAAACGTTCTATCTCCGAATCTGCAACTTTAAAAATCTGTAGAAAAATTAAATCTCAACCTATCCTAAATTACAATATGATAACATCGTGTAATTTGCCGCACATGCGAAAATAAATTTCTCGCCTGTGAATCTTGTCAGCTTGATCGTTGAACTGCCATCAAATTTTCTGGCAACCACACCGCGAATAAATCGGCTTTGATAAATGCTATGAATATTTTGATGTTTGCAAAATCTCAATACCAACTTTTTAAAAAACGAAATATTATTTTGTATTTTAAAACAGTTTTTCTGAGTTTCTAATACGGTAGAAACTCAGTAAAAATGAAGCCGCCTGCATCGGCCATGTTTTCTGCAGTTTTCCTGAGCCCTCGTGCAAATGCAATGCAGTGCAATGCAGTGCAATAGAATGAATGGCTGCGGACAAACACTCTAAAGAGAAACTCTATGTAGACATATCCCAATAAAAAAAAAATATATATATATATATATTTTATTGTTATTGATATTTTATAAGTAATGAAAAAATACTTATGAGTAATTGACAATTTCATGATCGTAAGTTAGGAGGCGGACTTCCAAAAATGTGACAGGAAGTTGGCCCACAACATACTATAATACAGCAACAAAGTTTCGGGTAACCCTAAATCGACTGATCCGGCAACCGTATATAGAGAGACTCGATCAAAGTTCCAGGAACGGCGCGAGCCATTCTTGGAGGGAGGAGAGAAGAGCGGAGATTTGGTCCAATCCGAGACACTTCCTTCATGCACCAGGAAATTACATAGCAACCCCTCTGCTGGTATATACATATACTATGTACCATTGGCATATACCTGGGATGGGTTTCGAGCCAGCAACACCCCAATGGTGTACATCCGTTTCGGATCATTTACGCCAGAATGGATACGTACCACAACCTTAAGGTTCCTATGTATCCCTTGGTTGTCTGTTGGAGAACGGATGGATACGCAGTTAAGTATATTCGCATTCAATGTTACTATAGAATCTGGAGACCGACGTGTACTACACCTATTTTAATAAAAAGTCCTTGTGAGAATTACAAGAACGGGCTGAAAAAGAACCTCCTGCTTGTAAACTCAAACATCTCCACGAGAAGCTGAAAGATTATCCGGAGGGCGAGTCTCGGATAGTTGCAAAAATGAAAGTCTTCAAAAATATTGCTGCAGGCTTTTTTGTTCATCTGTCATTCAATACTATACAACTCATTCAATATTATTCGTTGCCTTTTCTCAGAGTAAGCTTTATATCCAGGAAAGAAAGAAAAATAAATAAATAATACTGAGAGTAGTAAATATGTAATCCGAGCCAAAGACGTCATCATAAATATCAACAACTGTGATTTTATTATTCGCAAAAAGTAAACGTAGAATAAAACAAAGCGGGAGCTTGAAGGGAATCGAGAATAGAGGAGTGAGAGATTGGACGAGAAAAAGGGGCTCCTAAGTCACTAACCCAGTGAAAATGTGCCTGGGGCTACCATCGATTTACCCCGATGTAATTATCCGGTCGTTGAATTTTTTATCGTACTGAAACAATGACGTATTTTCAGACTAAAGAACATCGAGCAGAAATTTCATCCACCAAATACACGCGCTGTAGCAGCGAACTACTTTCCCTTTCCCTCACAGGACCAATTCACTGCAATAAAAACTGTACTCAATTTCCAAAACCGTTACCAAATTTTTGTGTATTACGTTATTTTTGACATAGAAGAATATTTATAATTATTAGACTGAAGTGAAAACTGTAACAAAATAA
This sequence comes from Tromatobia lineatoria, assembly GCA_949699805.1. Classification (NCBI taxonomy): domain Eukaryota; kingdom Metazoa; phylum Arthropoda; class Insecta; order Hymenoptera; family Ichneumonidae; genus Tromatobia; species Tromatobia lineatoria. The sequence goes on from OX453045.1 coordinate 1,631,094, forward strand.
TTATTGTTCCCTTCACCGTCATTTTTTTTAGGGGATCCAAAATGTTTAAGGTTGACTTTTCAACCCATAGTAATCAACCGATAAACTGACCCATTTTTTCGTGAATTTTCTCAGTTGTTTGGATATAGATTTGTACAATATTTTTTCCAGTTCAATTTCTATGTCTTTATCTTATAACTTATAACTTGACGAAAGTAAGAATATTGTCGGATTAACTGAAGATTTGTGGAACCATTACCAGATTTATTTCTTTCACTCATTCCCTGTTTGCAGTATATTATTATGTGATAAAATTAAACGAAATTGCATATCTCTCCTATAATTAGAGAATGACGCTGTTTAACATAACTGACATAATACCAATAATATTAAAACAGTTTGCAGGTGTCTTCAGCACATATATGGATTCATTTTGTACGTGCATTAAATCCGGCGAATAATATCCCGCATATCGGTTAATTAGCCAAATTGGATACACACTGAGAGAAAAGCATATCGTTTATTTAACGATTTCACATGGTAAAACGAATATAGGAAGGCCTGCAATGTTTTATGGTTGAAGCGATGATAAAGACGTTCCTCCTGGGATTTATAGTTTATAGTTAGATTATCGTCAGTCCAACTATATTATTTTTAAAATTACCATATTTTTCTCTCAGTGCAGTGCAAAGTTGTATCACGACTGCGTAATGCACGTCAGGATTGCCCGAAGCGATTTACCACCGATGATTTTTCATTTAGTTAATATGTGGTACGTAAAAATACGCGGATCTGCAACCGTATGAGTGCGGCCGGGTTTTCGTAATACGCAACGACTGTTTGTGCAAGCGGGGTACAAGACTGTTCTGGATAAGGGTCGTTGAAGCTAGCAAAACGGGGCTAATCCCCCACCGACACGAAAACCTCATCGCGTTCGCCCCGTGCGAGCCACAGAATCAACAATCCCGTTTCGTCCTGGAGATTGGATGAGAATTCTGTGCGGTATGCTCGAAGCGAATCTGAGAGCTTCGAATCTGCTGGACTTGTGTGCTATTTCTCTTCGCTATTGGGACTAATAGCGGAGACCGGGGCTAGACGAATCAAAATAAAATAGAGTTGAATTAACTGAGTTAGGCAAAAAATTCTGATGACATTTGAATGAGATATATCCTTTCAGGCTTTTAAGGACAGGTAAAGGGTTTTTCGCATAACATGAAAGCTGAGCAATTGAATCGGTTACGTTGTAAACCAGTACTAGGCTTTTTGAAAAAATTTAATTTAATGAAAAATTCATCTAATTAATTTAAAATTTAATTCAATTAAAAATTCAACTAATTGATTTAAAATTTGCTTTAAAATTTCTTCAGAAAATAAATTTTTTTTTCCATTTCTGCACGGATTTCGAACAAATTGCTCTTAAGACTTCACCCAATGATGACTTATTTTCGTCACAATATGATTCTACACCCAAAGAAAATAGTAGAAGAGTTTTGTATCGAGTGGTCATGGCGAATTTATCAATTGATTTAAAATATGTTAAATACCAATAGAAAAAAATAACTTCGAGGTCAAATCAGGGCTTGAAGGGAGCAGATTATCTAACTAATAATTAATGCGAAAAATGACTTTGTTTTTGATTTCATATATGCAATCATGTAAAACAAAAAAAATGAGAGCGATTCATCTCGGCATTAAACGGAGGCTCAAGATATTCTGATTACCTCGCAATTAAAATATGCGAAAAAATAACTTGATTTTCACTTCAATCCATGCGGCAGAGTATATAAAAAAAGCAAAACTTGACACAAGTCACCCCGGTCAATATCTGTACACGGAGCTTCTTCAGGAAGCGACTATCGCAAGAGCAAATCCTTGAAAGCGCCGGAAAAAAATCGTGCTTTTGTTGTCGCAGCGGGTTATCGGTATCACTTAGCGAAATCCCCGGACGTTGCAATGGGATAACTCAACGGCTAAAAGCCTTTCCCCTTATCGTGTGCTAACTAAAGGAACCATAGCTTATTCTGTGTTGCTGATTTAGTCGGGGAATCGGGGCTGGAATAAATTGCGTGGGAACCTGCCAAAAGCTCATATTATAGCTGCGGATCCGTATAATATAGTATACATATAGCTTTACATCAATTAACTTGATAAAGACTGCTTGGAATAATATTTTGACTGACTCAAGGGGGTTAAGCTATTTGGGAATCGTCTAAATTTGAGTGCAGAAAGTAAAAAAGACCTACAGTTAGTGAGTTTCAATGGAGAAACTCATTTAGCATTCTTATAGACATTGAAATTGAATAATTGGATGGGTAAACTTTTAAAATCGTACCACGCTCGATCTGTACTAATTTAAAAAGAGTAGCATTCGATGGAATTTACATGAAACGTTATTGAAAATTCGATGTACGAAACGAACGCAATTTACTTTTGCCTCAATAAAATATCTCTAAAAAAACGGTAGAAGCGGTTTCGACTCAGCCAATTTGCAAAGTGACAATAATTCGAATCGCGTGACAAAAAAGATACGTTGACGAGAGAAGGGATATTAGATCGCGTGATGATGTGGATTCTGTGACGACTATTTCTAATCAGTGCAGGAAAATATATTGCATAATTTCCGAGTCATCCTTTCCATTAGAACACTGATAATTTTTTGCGTCTGACGGAATTGAACACAGTTATATAACAAAACTACACATAGTTACTGCTGGCAAGGAACTCAATTTAAAAAATCTCTCTGAATATTTGCAACATATGTTACCGGAGAATTAGTTTTCATATTTACTTTTTTTTTGTTTTTATTGCTATTATTATTATTATTTTATTTTTTATTTATTGTAAAGTTTATTGCGTCATGACAGAGGTGCCGAGATGTGGCCACCATCTGTATTTTTTTCCCTTGGTAACGGGTTTGCCTACAGGACCTAGTGCAATAAATTCAAATTTAAATTTAAATTTTCGACGTCAGTGCTTCTCGACTCCTCGAGCGTTAAAACTTATAATTACTATTGTCCATCCTATTCAATGTATATTTGTCAATAGCTACTGCTCGTTAGCGATCGTCGGACGTTTTCACATTTAAAGAAAACCCAGTAACGAGGACTGTAGAGTCGACATGATATACGACAGATTCGAAATCCTGACCAATCCAGAATAAAAAGAGAGACAAAGGGATAATCGACCAGTGGGCCAACCGAGTAATTTTCAGAAGATCGACACTCTATAATCGTCTCTTGTGTCGAATGGTTCAGCTCACAAGAAGTCGAATGTATTAAAATATTTCGACTGATATCTCGCTGCCTGCAGTTATAAATTCTGTACAATTTGTCAGACATCTCGTTGTCCGGAATTAAATTGTGAAAATTGTGATCGTCGACCGTCTGTCGTCGAGGAAAAGACTCAAAGAAAATTGTCGAAGTGAAGTACGTAAAGAAGCCATCAACAGTAAGTTGAATAAATTGTATCTCATTACTTCCCAATTTTTGTTGGCTTCGCAATTTATCAATCGAACTCCTCTCCAATTTAAATTAAGCTAACCGAGCAATATGAACATCAGTCAGTATCTTGCAATTGCCTGACGCCAAATTATTTGTTTATTAAAATAGATCCCTATCAGCCTCAATGCAGGCAATGGCTTAAATTCGCCAAAATCGTCGAAAATAATATTTAAAAAATAAGCTGATCTCACATAAAAGTTTACGTTTCACTGGATAGATAAATTGGACTCATATCTCATTTCTTCGTTGTCTCACTGCGCTATTATTACCAATCACGCACCCTTTAAATTGAAATCTCGTCATACGTTCTCGTTTTTACGTTTGCTATATTTTCTCCTTTCAATACAACTATCAACTAAGCGAGTGGGGTATGAAATCGTCGAATTCGAGTCGAGCAGAATCGCGACGAATATGATTTCGGAGTGGGCGAAGCGTAGATTCGATTTGTTCCTGTAGAAGCGCGGTAGTGATGCCAGGTTTTTGCATCCATACCTCGGGCTTTCTGCGGGTTCGCGTTTCACCAACGCAGAGAATAGCCAGCTATCTATACCCGAAAAGAAATAGATGAAAACTGCTAATTGGTTTCCGATGAAAATACGTGCGTTGCGCTAGACGGATACACACTATATACGCGAAACCGTCACATATGGACTCACCGAATAATATATATAGAAGAGACCGGGGCAAGATGGAAAATTCATAAACCTTAAGGACAATCCAAAAGATGAATAAAAATGAATTTAGACCACGTTACGAATGTACATATCGTTAGTTCTTACAACGTATTTCAGAAGCACATATCTCATGCTTAACTAAGATTTATTAATTTTTTCAAATTGCGCTACCTTCTGAGTTTGCTCATAAAAGTGCACAGTGTAAAAAGAAAAGAATTATCGCAAGTGACTAAAAGTAGCGAAATACTTTTGTCACCCAACAAAATTATTACTTTTTTTTTTAAGAGTCCAGCATCACACATCATTCCATACAGTATTAGCAACAAAATAAGTGAGATATTCACGAAGCCTTTTTTCCTGTCTTCTTTTGAGTCGCCATAGGCAGAATTAAAATGGACCTGGGAATGTTTTACGGCATAAAGAATACAGATCATGCGGAACATTAGTACTGAAAGCTATTTTCGTTGGAGCCATCGAGTCTATTTTGAGAAATCAATGGAAATTTTGGAAGTGGACCGTTTTGCCCCGGTTACTCCATTTTGCTTCGATTTCTCCCCTTCATAGACATATAGATGGAGGAACCGTGTGACAGACGGATGCGTGTCTCTCCTGCGATACATATATATATGTATATATATATCTATATATATATCTATATAGTATAGAAGCAATCGAACGCGTACATGAATCGCGAGGGGATGGCCAGCCGCGCGATTCATGTTTCTACAGGCATGTTCGTCCAATTATGGAAAACTAATTGGCGATCGAGTTGGGCCGGTGACTCGGGGCTATTGTCATCAGCGACTATAACCGAACGCGATATATCCCATGTATATAGTCAGCCTGGCTTCCACCTTCGAACTCGTACATCCTTTGTATTCTCGCGATCAGCCTTTGACAGAGATGTAATAATTAAAGTAATTAACGTACGAGCCAATACATTGGCTAATAAACGACCAATAAACGGGTGCATATGCGTCGTCGAATTCACTCGGTGCAAGTTGCATGAATGCAGCGAGGAGCGGTGGATGATTCCATCGGTATCGATATTGCCTTTCCACTACTAGATTCGTCGAAATTCATATTACGATAATAACAATAATAGTAATTAAAAAAAAAGCAAGTACCCGTGTGGAAATCTGTTTGGGATAAACTGGTTTGAACCTAGCGTCTAGCTAGTTTCTCTCATTAAGGTTTTCTGTAAAGGGACTAGATATAATCTAGCTAGAATACACTTATAGATGGCACGGCTATCTAGATTCTATCTAGTTTTCATGGCGCCGGTTATTTGACGAGAAACTAGACATAATCTATCTAGCATACACGTATAAATGACACGGCTGTCTTGGATTTATCTAGCTTTCATGGCGCAAGTTATCTGACGAGAAACTAGACATAATCTGTTTACCATATACGTATATGGTCATCTAGAGTTGAACCAGTTTTGCTTGAATAAAATCAGAGTTGTCAATCCCCATTAATTCATGGGATATAGTTTGCAGTACAATTTGTTTTTTAATTGTGATATAATAATAATGTGTAGTGATTATAAAATAGAGTGTAAACGTTTGAATAGCTGAGAAAAATAATAATTTTCGCTTTAATATTGGAAGAAATAGTGAAAAAACATTAAAGAAAAATTGAATGCATTAAGAAAATAATGCATTAATTATTTCTTCTATTTTTCCACTATATCTTCCAATATTAAAACGTAAGTTAGTCTTTTTTTTACCTATTCAGATGTCAGAAAGGACTTTAAGAATACCGTGAACAAATTTCCCTTTAAAATTAAAAAAAATGAGGGCAAATTTTTATGCACATTTCCGAGGAGGCGGTACTCGCGGTCGTTCCTCACCTGTTACTCGGTCATGTAAAAACTGAAAAAAAAAAACATTTTTCTAGCGGCCAGGGTGGCCAGACCTCTTAATACAAATTCATTTTAAATGCCGAATGGGAAAATTTATGTTTTATATCAAGTTCCTCGGTGTTCTTCATGGCGAGATTGCGCATTCACTCATAAATGTGAACGAAGCGAAAATGACTATTTTATTTTATTGACATTATTACCTATTTTTGTTTTGAATGTTTTTATTCATAAAGACTCCCTAATGGCAAGAATTCCTTTTCTTAAAAAAAAAAAGCGATTGTTCGTAGTATATTTTCCCTGTTATGTGTCATTGATGGAAATAAACGTCATTAGTCACACTAAAAGAACGTATATTAATTCTGTTTTTATTAATCCTGAGATATTCCTTAGACAGTTTTATTCTATAGAGTTGGGCTATTTCCGTGCTGGCTAATCAGTAGCCAAGTTTACTAGATGTATTAGTAGATTCTTATCCAGGTACTAGATAGTTTTCTTATATAAGAGCTGGACAGCGAGAAATTACATATAGCGATCGGATCTATCTAGTTTTCTCACCTAGATCTTGTACAGCAAATATGAAAACTTGTCGTTTTCTAGCTATTGGCGAGTTTGAATTTCCACACGGGTAATATGTTATAACCGGCTGGTTGCCCTGGAGCGAGAAATTCAAAATATAAGAGAGAATTTATCCGAAATTAAAGCGTACTGTCACATTTTGTTTGCAGTTATTATTTAGTGATACACATTAAATTTATGATGAAGGATAGAAAATTTATTTTCTCATTTATTACCTGAATGAATATTGCGATTATTCAACATTATATTTGTAAGCCATTCTCGCTCATTTTGAGATTTATTCGACGCTCACGGGCGTTTTACATTCAACGGTATTAACGCACAGTTTTTCACGGAATAAATAGCGCGAGTCGAGAATAATTTTTTTATGATCTCACCCACACGATTTTTCTCTCTGTTGGCGGAGTGCACTCGCAGGAGGGATGCGATTTTTCGTGAGGAATTAAAGGAAAGAGGAAAGAAAAAAACGTCGGATCCTTTGAAGCGGGAAAGACAAATATTGACTGCTGAGAGGCGAGAGCAGGAGCGAGAGCGATAATCCTCGTGGAACTCCGAGAAACAGCGATGAGAAAGCTTGATCTTTTGCTTTTTTCTTTAGCATCTAATTTCGATAGAATTCGGCATCTTTGATGGTGCAACTCAACTGAGAATGATTTTCCTTGCGGTGCATTTATCGCGTTTATTGCATCGGAGCAACGGTGAAACAATATTTGCGGTTTCGTTATGGAATTACAGACAAGTGAGTCTTTAAACATTGGAGTTTAGAAATTAAATAAAAAAAAAAAAATTTCCTTATTTACCTTGCTAACTCTTTAAACTGAAATGAAAATTGAGTATTTGCAAAATATGGACACACATTGTATTCTCAACAATTCTGATAAATTCTTATTAAATTTTTCAACTTTCTTTATGACAAAATAATATTTTCAAACACGAAAATATACTTGATGGGGATTCAGCTTTTGAAAAACAATAAAAAAATGAATAGTCATCAATAATAAAAGTAAACGAATAGAAAATCTTCAAACAAGTAAAATATATTTTTGTATTCAATTTTTTCCAAGCAGCACCAGTGAATTTTTGAGGAAATCTCAGGAAGGGGCGTTGTGTCCGTGGGATTATACTTTTCCGGCAATCATCGTCAAGAATTCCGGCGCTAATGCGGTGACAATACAGATGTTTTCACGTCTAAGGAGCGTGCTAAGTGGATGTCCCAAAGGAAAAGAAGTGAACGACGGGAGATGTTCCGCCGGTTGGTGCCGAAAGGTTGCGGGTAGTATATCCTTAGCTCGCAGCGCCATAGTTATTACCAACGCTATGTATACCCGCAGGCTTGACACAGTGCGGCAGCATCCAGGAGTCGAAGCAAGACAGGCCAACTGCGTGATGTCGCGCTAATTCCAGCCAGCAGACTTATTATTATAATATAGTTTGTGTTACACTTGACTGAACGCCTTTTTGCCTCGAAAATAATACCTTGCCTACATAGTCGATGAGTCTTACACTTGCAAAAGCTTCTCGTTTTCACCAGCCTCTACCAAAAAGCCAATGGAAATTGATCCTTCGAATTATCTGCCACTACCACTAATATAATAGAAATACAAGCACAACTACTAAAAATTTCAAACGCTATATACCTCGTCATCTTTTTCGTTTCTCTTTCAACTTTGGCTTTCGCGCTGCTTCTGAATTTCGCCACGGGAAGTCGACTCTACTTTCTACTACTACGTTTCACTGCTACTTTCCGCTATCCTATGTTGGTCGAGTTGTAATAATACAAGCGAAGACGATGAGAATTTTTGAAAGATATACTAAGAGCTTATACTCTGGTACGAGAATAAAACTTTCAATTCTTTTCACACACACACTCATACACAATTATCGGTGTAAGTGCACACAAAGTTGTGAAAACTCTTCCGACGGCGGATGAAAAAAATTTAAATAACGGCAGCTAACGTGGATATTAATTTCCTCAGATTAGTAGGGTACGTATTATGAAAGAGTGTATAAAAATTGTTCCCTGGAAAGATGTGTATGTGAAATGATCTGCGAGATCTTAGTTTCGGTCTTAATAATTTATCATCAAAATCATTAGCAAATTCGTGTCCATCGGCGTGTAGAAGCTCTAGTGTGTCAATTGAAAGTGAAGTTAAGTAGAATTTACACATTTGTTATGTGGCCAATTGCAATGACAAATAATGTAGAATTAGAGCAAAAAATTGCGGTTATTGTGTAAAAGCGATCATACATTTTTCTTATTTATGTTGATTGGCATATGCAAAAGCGATCATACATTTTCTTATTTATGTTGATTGGCATATGCATTACAAGACCTTCACAGTACATTGATTTAAAAAATCCCTTCTACCATTGCAGGAATTGTTGCCTCGACTTTTTGAAATTTGTCTCTGGTTAAAATCTACCTTTGGAAGCACAGTAATGTTACAGCGTTGTGAGAACAACCTCGCATTTACCACTTTGAGATGGAGACTGGCGCTATGAGACTGTAGTCGAGGTCGCGAGGACGAATGTCGTTGCCATGGCGAGCAGTATAGCCAGAACCAGACAGCCTCGAGGAATGAAAATATTCAGACATGCGAGTCCTGGAGATTATCCGAGGCGTCATCTCGTCTCCAAATCTCGTGGAAACTCACCCCATCCAACTGTCCCATCGTCGACAATTCTTTTTTCTACCGTAAAAACGTACTTTCCCTTAAGCAAGAGATTCCAGACGAGCTTAAGTATTTTTTTTTCTTTATGCTCACATTAAATATATTATCATGATTATCACTGATAATTAGAAAACATAGAACATTCTTTTCCTTCAATCAAATTAACTCGCAGATGAGCTTTGGTCTTTATTCTGTATTCTTTTTAACTTCATATCAAATTGATTTTCATAATTATCACTAAAAATTCGAAAAAAATAATATATTTTTTTTTCGATGTTTATCAAAATTAATTAAAAGCACGTCGTGCAAGTTAAGGTAGATGGAGTCTTGAGTGTTATGTTAGATTAATTGGAATTATTAGCACCAGTGATTCGAAAAATTGAAAGTTTGCCTTTTATCAAGATTGAATTACAAAACGCCGCTTAAGCGTGAGTGTGAAGCCATAACTCGCGATTTGCATTACCAGGATTGCGTGCAGCAAACAAAATATACGAAACGAAACCACGTTGGTGAGGATTACGCGGGTTCTCACAAAATGTGGACATTATAATACTGGATATACAAAGGTACCTCGTTTATAAGCGCATGCATTTGGAACATGTATGTACATACGTTTATGCCACGAATTGTAGTCAGCCAGATTCGTCGCTCCGGCTATGGAAAATACTCGATAATCCTTCGTGTAGGATAATCTCGATCCTCGTCGTCGCACTGTTGCTGGGCTGTTCACTGCTGTCATGTATGACCATGTATATACGTTTACATATGTATAGTACAGTAGGTGATGCGTAGGTCACGAAACCCATATGTCGATGGAGTTTAAGTCGGCCTCAAAATTTCCCCGTATAATGTTTGCCTCAACTCCCAAAATTTATCTGAAACATAATTTTTTTGCTTATTAATATTTTCGAAATAGATGCAAAATAGGAATCAACTTAAACAATTAGAATCACATTCACCTTTTATATGATTCACACAAAGAATATTTAAAAAATCGGCAACATAGAATCAAAAATATTTCCAAAATTTCAAATAAAAAAGCAATTTTATCGAGAAAAATTATCAGATGCCTTTGAGGAACGATTTATTAAAGTCTTCTCAAAGATGAAGTCAATTTATATAGTCTATGATTTTCTTTAATATAAATAACCTTCCGAACAAGTACGAGTAAAAGAGCGACATTCCGGATAAAAAATTCTTTCAAAACCTCCAAGAAAAATAAATATACAACTAAAAATCCTCTCTAATAATAATAATATCTAATAAACCACGTCAATCATGGAATTACAATTGACAGGAATACAAAACCATAAAACTTTATATCGATCAATGAATATAATATGCATTACTGATAACATAGTCCTTTGAGCTCTTGCAATGTGTCATCGTATGTGTGTGTATGAGACCGGTTTTTATGTAACGCACATTCAAACACCCAAATCAGACGTACGCACGAGCTCATGATTCAGAGCTCTTCGGATAGAGGCACGATTATCGTTTGGATTAGGATCAGTCTCTAGCTTGCGCAGATTTTCAGCGTAAGAGTGCATTGAGCACATACGACCGTGAACCGTATTAAGGGATGCGGTGCGTGCGGATCCTGTCCATTCTTTTCCAAACGTACGTATATACAATACCGCATCCCTTAATGTGTATATATATACATCTTCACGTGGTAGCACCGATGTACTAGGGGCTGCTTACACAGCTAATGTGTAGCACGTCCCTATACGTCGTCCTCGTAACCGTTCACGCTCGGTTCTCCACCAATCTAAGCTATATCCTGTACGTATCCCGTGGAACGGCAACGAGTTCTGCAAGGGCGTGGACCTTCACCGAAATAGGCATTAATGCGCATTACAACGGTTTTATTTTATTAACGTGAATGTACGGACACGGGATTTGAATAATAATCAGAGAGAAAGAGGGAGATTCCGTCCGCGGATTAAAAGCTAGATGTCGATCTGTGCGGGCACCTTTTAGAGGTCCCTGTATTTACACGCCTAGTACGATGGCGGATTTCGAGGAAGGATTGCGCTATAAAACATGTAGTGCATTCGTATAAACATTGAACATGGTATCCATTTGCATTATGGAAGATTCAATGGATTTATCGTGGATTTAAAAAATTTGTAACCCGTCGAATCGTAGAGCAAATTATCTTCACTCTTGAAAATTATGTGGAGTGTGGGATAATTAATGCATGGTGAAGAATAGTCGACATTTTTATAGAGGCTTTTTCTTCCATCCTTTTTGAAATCAATGGAAAAAGGTTGAATTTAGAGTTGTCTTTAGAACACATCAATTGTATAAATGTTGGATCTGACGACATGTAATATTTTTAATATGGCTTTATGTTTTTATTTCGGCCAGTCAAGTATTTATGTATCGTATTGTTTACGATGACAAAATTTTTTTTACATTCGAGTTGATAAAATATTAAGTTTTTATTCAACAGTAATGTCAGAAAAAGAATTAACTTGAATAAGGTTTAACTGGAATCACAAACGCTGAAAATCAAACGATTGTTACCGATAAAACGATTTATCAGTAACACTAATAAAATAGTTATCATTTATTCTACGGTTTTTTCTTAAAGTAACAATAGCTATAATCACTAGTGCAAATGTACCCGAGATACATCGAATTTTACATCAATGGCTAGTTACATCGAAAATTGCACCGTCCAATTTTTTCTTAATAATTAAAAGTATACTCCAGTATTTATCTTATGAAATCTGCCTTAAAGATAATAATCGCGCATCTGGCGCTAAATCTGAGCTTTCCAGCACTGAGAAAAAATCTAGCATTTTTCAAAAAGTTGCGTCAACTATTTCACTTATAAAAAAAACTACTCTATTTCTAATTACTCAATAAACTGGAAACTGATAGTTGTCTGAAGACCATTTGAAGGAACGGGTCTCATAAACCAATCCACTTTCCATATGCTTATTCAACGTTGGCTGAGTGACTATAAGGGTCGATAATAGGTAATTATCGTCGTTGAGTTAAACCTTGAAAAAAAAACAACCCTTAGCTTTTTCTCTGTCAATTCTCCTCGATTTTTCTCTTTACGCCATAAGTATATCTTCTTGTTCCATTTTTAAGCACCCTCGGTTACTCTTTCGGTTCGATCATGAGTCGTTCTCACTCGCACTTTTGTTGTCACTTCGAAAATCGTCCCTCCGACCAGTTGGATCTCACGAATCCCTGGATCCCTGCGTAGAGAGCCGTCAGCGAGGAGAAGATTCGTGTTACACACGACACGTCGTAAGTAGGCATTCGTCGTCCTCGTCGTTTCACCAGTGAAAATGGGCGTGGCTCCCAAAAAATCTCCAGCCACGCCTGCCGTCCAGTAGCCACGTAGCTTCGGGGGTTGCGCGGCTCGACGCGCGTGGGGGTGGCGAACCGTCGGCGTAGCACCGACTGCCCCGGACACCACTCCACCGACACCGACGATCCTCTCTCGCACCCATCGGTCACTCGTTCGCGCCGGCTACCCGGCAAATCATCTGTCATTCCGACTGTTGTGGATGCTGCGAACATCACGCATCGTCAAGTGATTATAAAACTACAATACAGAAACTACCTTGACTAAATTATTCAGTGACTATTTTTAAAAAAAACATACTATTTAAAAAATAAGAAAGCAAAGAGAAAAATGTTAATCAAATTTTGAAAGAAAGAAAAAAAGGTGATTTAATCAGTTCCAGTTTGTTTATTAAACAACACCGGAAGGAAATACAACCGTAACAGTGTTGATGATGCTTCGACTGATAAAAAACTAATAGTGACTCTGTTGGTAATGTGCGATGGTTAAGGTGTGTCGAAAAAATTAGTGGAATTAATTCTGAAAAACTATCTTCGTTAGTGTCTGAGATTGGAGAGGGAAAAAAGGGTTTACAAGATCTTCGATGCGGGAGCGGAACTCTTAATTATAAGGTGGTATCATGGTCGAAAGTACTTACGCGGGTGATTCACCTCGATCCCGTTCACCGATGACCGAACCATCGAGTCCTCTTCAGGATGCCGGTCCAGGCTTTTCCGGTTACGCGCATCGTTATCTCTATAATTATTCGCCGGAGACGATGCAACAAAAGTTGAAGCCGATTGATTGCGTTCAGCATCACTCGCCGAAGAGTCATCGAGAAGTTGAAGGGGCGCGTGGCAAGAGTTATTCGCGGAGCAGCGCGAGTCCTATCAGTCCTGAAGAAACGAGATTTCGCGTCCGAGACTCGTCGAGACCGAGCTCAACCGCCGCAATGTCTTCGCCAACTTCCCTCTTCACCATCGACAGCATTTTAGCGCCACGACCCGTCGGCAATGTCACACCGACCACCACAAACTCCATATCCATCGTACAACATCCTGAGAGCGTCGGTTCGCCACCCAGAACGGCCGCGATTCATCCTCTTCAGCAACAACTTCATCATCTGGCCTTCACACCTGCCGATTTTCTCGGTACGTCATTGCCGATCATATATTTTTTGTTAACTTCTTCGATAAAGTCCACTGCTATAAATTGTTGAATAAATATTTGTAGAAAGTTTTTGTGCACGTTTGATGATTGTAATACATCAGTATGATGTAAAATGAATTTTCGGTTCACTAAACACGCTGAAAATATATATTTAATGTTATGTACCGAATGTTTTGATGTTTAGGTTGGTTTGCTAAAATTAATATGCATGTACGATGAGAAATTGATAGCAAAATCGCTAAAGGCAACAAAAAAAATTGAATGAAATGTTAATTTTCGAAACTTATTTCAACTTTGCTGTAAAATTGCGTCCATTCAACACAATCGTTCCCCACAATAAGTGCCCAAACCTATTGATGAAAACTTCTATCCAGTTTTTCAAAAAGGGTATTTGAAAAAGAAGTTTGCTAATAAAATAAAAAACGTAAATTGGGTCACTAGATATTTGTCATTATCGTCATGAATTTATATTAACTTTCACATAATACAGCAAAATTATTATGAAATTAAATGCTTGTGCTATATATATTTATTGAATAAAAAAGTTTTATGAATACTTTGTATTTCTTGTGATATTTAATCGAAAATAGGGCGGCGGTTATAATTGCTAAATTTTGAATCCTCCAACGATCGAACTTATCTACTCAAAAAATATTCACCAAATGGGATTGAATCCCTGCCAAATCTGGATACTTTGGTACAACCGGGGAAAGCTTAAATACTAAACCCTCGACGGTTTTCACGTTTGTTTGGCCGTCGGTTAAAAAACGCGAGGAGCGAAAATACGGTACGACTTGCCCTTACGCGTTCGTCGATGCAAATCCCTTGGGACCCATGAGCCTTCTTCTTTTCCGTGTCAGGCAACTCGGCATCGCTATATTCGTTCCTTTCGTGGTACAAGAAGCGTTAAGTACCTTTCTCGCCCTCGCATTTGAAGCTTTGTATACTCTGCTGCGGCAGTAAAAAATGAAAGCCGAGTTTCTTCTCGTGCTTGATTCGTTTTGACGATCACGGACGAATGATCGCAACGCCGGATGAAAAATCCTCGTGTCGCTATTTCATACTAGCACAAAAATTCAGAGGGATGAAGAACGTGAATAAGACGAAAATGTAGTGACGTGAAGAACTGACGACTTCTTGGGAGGTCGGTCCTTGCCACCATAGATTTTTTCCCAGTCTAAGCTGCTTGTTCCACTAGAACTTCCCGCGGGACTGTAGAGCTTAAGAATGTAATCCTCAGTGCAGTAATGTCGCAGATTTCAACCCTTAATCGCACATTTTTTTAGACCTGCCACGTGGGGAAACTTTTTAAGAACCGTATTAAATAAGCAGGACTCACAGGAAGAGTATTAAAACGTCTCTCGATATAAAGCTTCGACCCTTAAGGTAGTCGTTGCGCATCGACGATTGTGAACTTAGAGTGTCAACCATTTATTATATTATAGTTAAAGATCTTTTTGTTGTGATTACGAAGTTTAACGATCGATTACCGTGCTGACTGGTCAAGAAAATGAACATAAATACGCCAAAAAAGAAGTAGGGTTACACATAGGCGCTTATAGAAAAATAACCGACCTTGCCCTTTGGAACAAAAATGAACCTGCATAATTTAAACTTTTCTATATCAAATGTGGAGAAGACTCCTTAGATATTTGCGATCAAATATAATGCCAAAAATATCAGCATTACCGAAAAAAAAACTCAAGAGTAATTGTCCATTAAGAGAAGTTAATGGGAAGTTAATGGGAATATTTGGTAAATGTTCTTAACGAGTAATCAAGAATATTAAATTCAGTAGAAGATAGTTTATTAACTTGTATTTGAGATTCATGTTTAATGGATATTTTTTGGTATTTTTAAAGCTGCAGCATATCCAGGCCTTTATCCCGGTGGTTACGTAGCTGCGATGGCGGCGGCCGGCGTTTCACTTCACGGCCAGCCAGCTTTTTATCACGCGGCACATCCCTATCAGATGAATCCCAACGGGCCGGGAGCTGGTCCCATGGCAAAGCGGAAACGTCGTCACCGGACAATATTCACCGAAGAGCAGTTGGAACAGCTGGAAGCGACCTTCGATAAGACCCACTATCCGGACGTGCTTCTCAGAGAACAATTGGCTCTTCAGGTCGATCTCAAGGAGGAGAGAATCGAGGTGAGTTGCGATTTTTTTTTAAATCTTCTGCGTACACCTAAAAACGGTTTTCTCAAGAGCTGGTAAAAAATAATAGCAACAAATAAATCTCAATTCGTACGCGTTCAATAGTATAAAAAATTGTGAGAAGGTGAAACCTCGAAAGGAAATGCGAACCGCTTTTTCCTTCAAAAAGTTAAAAACTGATATTTCAGTATCTCATATATTTGGATCTACTCCAAAGAAAAGAATTCATAAAACCAACCGAATCTGCGGTTACGGGTGGCGATTGAAAGAAATATTCCTTTCAATCAACCAAAGATTTCTTTCGCTACGCTTTCTAAAGAAATATTTGGTTGATTGGAACGAATATTTGTTCCAATCAACCAAATATTTTTTCCGCCACCCGTAACCGAAGATTCGGTTGGTATTACCAATTATTTTTTTCGGTGTATTATTCGCAATTGCGAGATTCCTTATCCGTGGTTTTTTGCAAGGACTATTGATATTTCATTGCAACAAAATACCAGGACCGGCTACAAGCTAGCCAAGTTTCTTCTGGCTACCCGAATAAATAATTCCTTGGCAAACATGGTGAGAGTTGGGTTCCACCTTGGCCGCACCCTCGTGTGTAAAACATAAGCCATCTACCCTCGCATTGAGTATACGAGTGGGAAGGAGAATGGTGCACAGTTTGGACTGACAAATTGCTTTTTGTTTCAACCCTCATCCGGGAGAGAAGCTATCGAATTTCCGGCACCCACGGTTTTTAAGCAAAGATACCAGGGAGTTTGTCACGGCCAATTTATTCATCAAACCCTTGATGTAAAAATTTTCACGCTTGTTCGCGGTTCGGCTATAAGTGCGTCACTTGAACGAATGTTTGTCGCGCTAATGCATTATGCTCGTGCAACATTTATGCGTTCAGTGGGTGTCAAAAGGCCAACAACCGGCAGCAACGAGAAACAAGCCGCGTGTCCTTTGCTACTCGCGTGTTTACCTCTCGCGTGTGCTTTTGGCTCGTGCCATTTATCGCGGTACCAAAGCACACGATTTTCGCTGAGCTTTAGTTACATTCTAGATGAAAGGCTTAAGCGATAATACCATAGTGTTATGCCAAAGCCATTCGACTCGGCTATTGTTATATGCGCCTCGGATTTTCCACGTGAATTAATAATTTCAGAATTATTGAATGCATGCAATATATACTCGGCGTTGAATTCGATTTAATTGTTGTCGTATGTATTGCTCCCCGTTTACATGATCGGTTATAAAGACTTTTATCAACGCAATTGTGCATTGTTTTCTATTTATTAAATTCAATTTAGCTTGCATGAAATGCGATCATTGGACGGTCTGAAAAGGTCTACATATCGGACTTTCGCATCAGATGACTCGTTAATTGAATTCAGGATTAGAAACATCACGTATTTTTTTATAGGCAGTATGTTTGCAAGGTATAAGTATATTTTTTTGGGCCTGATACCAATTGCAATAGAGCAGATAATTTAAGAAATTTCTACTGGGCTTAGAGTAGTTTTCGCCAGAACTTTCTTTAAAAACCAGAGAATCAGAATACGTGGTACCTGCAGAAAAAATCTTGTGCGATATATTAAATTCCGAAATATTTTTGTTCTTCTTAGCTATATTTTCTGGGGAAAAAATCGTCGATAATTAAATGTCAGTATAGTTAAAACTTTTCGAAACGTTAAAAAAAATTAGCCTAGACAACGAATTCCGATATTTGAGTGCTTGTTTGTACGTGCCATGAGTGAAGAAAAATTAATTTTCGTAAACCTAGAGAGTCCCGGAATAGGGACTGGAATAGGGAGAAACGTAAGTGAAGCAGTTACGACCCTTTCATCGACGAAAATTAAAATGGAGTTGAGTGTGCGCTTTATGTCTTAGTACATTTTTAATTTTTAAAAATGCACCACTAAACTTCACTATCCTGAACAAATTTCAAACTCCCGATCCAGAAGATATTTCACTATTACCCTTAAAATCAAGGTTGATTGTTAGCAACAATATTGGCAAAGCGATTGCAAGTTGTAATATATATTACTAAATTCATTTTCTTTGATTCAAGATGGAAAACTACGTAAAAATCCTAAGTGGTCGGATTTACGAAATGCCCCTGAAAAAATATACACATCATCGAAGTTACGAATAATGTTTACAATTAGAGAGTTATCTCCGGACTGACAATGCTTCAACTATGTGGAATGCAAAATGATTCAATATACTTATTTCCAGTGGGAGCTTAAAAAATCCGGACAATACAGTCTCAAAAACTCATAGTATTTGTTCACTCAAACGACAAACATATTTTGTGAACTTAATAATTGTCGAAGAATAATTAGTGACACATTTTCATAAGTGGTGTAAGCCTACGACGAGGGGTTGTCGGCTCGTCCTCGTGTTTTCCGTAGGGTTTGCCTCGTTGTAACGTGATCACGCGCACAGTTTAACCCAAATGCAACCCTCGCAACAAGGAAGGACCTCTCACCGCGAAAGCTAAACGTCGTTATGTGCGGGACAAGCGCGCGCGTCGAACAGTGTGCACCACATAGTATAATAATACAGCGCTTCTATAGACTCACTCAATACCGGTGTGTATACTGGACTGTTGGTTCGAGAGCGTCGTTCATTGTGTTCATCTTTCGCGAGCTTAACTCGACAGTGATTTCGTTTCAGCGCCCTCGAACGCATGACCGCACGAAAGGGCGGCAGTATGCAGCATGCGGCTCGTTTCTTCGTCGGACTATGATGCTCTCAGATATGATCTCCCTTCTCAATAGCAGATCTTGGCTCAACGGTGTACCGACACGACGCCAAACGGTAAACACCTATTCTCGTTGGCTCCGATCTCCCGCAGCTCTGTACTTCGTTCGCGTTAATCGAGAAAAAAGGGCTTCTGAAAAATATAAAGGAAATAAGGATGAAAAAATAAAATAAACGAGACACAGAGACATGAAAATCACTCAAATAATTCGACTATTTGACTGTGAAATTTTACCCTTAAAGTTCTGTGGCAAATCGCTTCTCAGGGCATTGTGAAAACTGGAAGACCTCCCACGTTGATACTTGGATAGGATTTCTGGCGGTGGATGAAGGGTGAATATATCCTTTCGGTCTTCTCTCTTCTTCTTCTTCGTCTTCACCTCTTCATGGCGATCCTTGAACCCCTTCAGCAGTCCAATTCATGTATTTTCGTCTTTCTCGGGCCTCGACTTCGAAACCTGCAGTCATTTTGAGATTCCGAAACCACATATACCTGCGTCCCATCTGCCTAAACGCTGCAGTGCCAGGCTTAGACACCGGCGTCTCGTATTTGCTAGGAATTAGTAGAGAAATGACGTTAGTTGTTGGTGGAGGTGAGAGGGAGTTTTCTAACATGAGAGAAAACATATGGTCAATATGGACCACCAACATATTCAGCTTCGAAAAACGCGCGTTTGAGGTATTTTGTTTGGATTCTGTTCTGGAATTAAATTGCGTTTGTGAAATATTTGATTAATATTACCATTCATTGAGCATCAATAACTTGCATACGTCATTTGCTGCTAACGAAGATTTTGTTCACATTGCATAGACGAGAATGGAATAAACAGCGCACATCCGGATTTCAGATATCTAAAAAATAAATAAAAAATGAAAACTGTAGAAGTTTTTGTATAGAATATTTAAAAAAAAAAAATATCACAAGGATTGATTAGCTGTAAAAATGATCAAAACGAAAAAGAGAGCACGTTTTGGATCAGCTTAGCACGTCGGGCCATTTTTACCACCTTCCAACTATAGAATACCTTGTGATGAATGTGAACAATCTCGAAATACCAGTAGGAAACGTGTCGAGTGGATACTAGGGACGAGGTGAACGGTCGTGTAAAGGAATTCTTTAGTTGTACCGCCTGTAAACGAACTGCACTAAAAATATTGACTCTCGTGATCTAACGCTTTTTTGTGCTTATGCAGTTGAGGACGTACCCGAAATGACAGTGAACTGCACAAGTGTGTATGTGTATTTGCCTTGTATAAAATCCAATCGATTTGGAGAGTTCTGATGCAGAGATTTTAAAATACGTCTTATCTATCCTGTTATCAAGACTCGAATGTGATCCCTGCCAATTCATCGAGCCACAATTCAAATATATATACAAAAAGTGCCTTTTTAAAACTCGCAAAAAAAGCAAACAATTGATGAATTCTTCAATTGAACCTTAATTTATTTTTTATTGTGTTTCATATTTATATATCCGCGATATTTGATAATATTTTTGCGCTATTTTTTTTTCATCAGACCTTAAATTTTGAATATATTTTTGTAGGAGCTGCTAAGCTATCAATTCTTTCGTGTCAAATGTGTCATCAATGCCGCATTCTTCACAGAGTAATTAAGATGAATAAAAATATATATATTAGATTTTTACGTAAAATTTGATTAAAGTCTTGAAGCAATTATTAAGAAATCGATATTTTAAATATAAATGCTTGAATAATCCGATATAATCCTCGAGTCTGAAATGATATGTAACGCTAGTCGGGGTTTCGGTGTTTCAGGTCTGGTTCAAGAACCGAAGGGCAAAGTGGCGCAAGCAGAAGCGCGAGGAGCAGGAGCGTCTGCGAAAGCTCCAGCTGGAACAACGTCAGCGCAACGAGGATGGGGTGGCGCCGGCAGCAATTCGGGTTGGAGGGCACATGACCCTGAACGGTCAGCATGACCAGGAGACAGACAGTTCGGACCTGGAGGTCGCGTAGTTTCCGGAGCTCCATCGTAATCGATGAATCGACGTCAAGCAAAAGCATCATCAGCTAGGATATCAATAATTTCGCCTACCCAGTGATCTTCGGTTCTTTTTCTCATCAATTTTTCTAATTCTCTGGCCACTGAAGCGAAACAAATCAGAGGCGATCATAAATATTCAACGAGATGACTCGTTTATAATCGCAAAATGAAGAGAAACCGAACTAAGAATTATGTAAATACAAATATTAATAAATATAACAATAATAATTATATTAACTATGAATAATAACACTTTGTAAATAATTGATAGAACAATAACACTGTAAATATCGCTTATAATGAATGTGTATAAACGAATAAATTATTGTGCTATTAGCAAAGATTAATATGTCAGAATTGTAACGCCTTTTTTGTACCTTCATTCGAGGTTTTTTTCATTTTTATTTCTATTCATTTTCTCTGCCAGACTTGATACATGGGAATAGAATTGACACATTGAGCCGCCAACAAATTAAGTGAGTCTGCGATATATTTTGTTGTTTTTTAGAACACAATTGGAGCGAGATAATTTTTTTTCGAAGTTGTCGTTTTCTAATTGTTACATATCAACGGCCAATGACATGAAATTTATTATGCAGATATAAGAAGTTTAGAATCCAAGTGTCGCTATGCATGCATGTCGAGTCAAGAGCTGGTGTCTTAGTTGTTGGTCCGCGCGTAAAATGCGCCTGAGGCTTCCCAATTATAGACACTCGGAACTTGGTCCGCGTGCTGCGCGCCGACAGTCTGAGCGGTAAAGTTAGCCGAGTTCGGGTAAGTACATAAACCCTCGGGGCTTGTGCCCTGAAACTAAGACGATTCACGGTGCAAATTTAATGGTCCCCCGTCGTCGTCTTCCTCGTCGTCGAAGACGTCGCTGAGACCTAAAGACGATCGACTTAAGTGACCCTTTATTTCTTCAACGAACAAGTACCCCAACGGCACCCTCAATTATTCAGGTGACCAAAGTCACCGGCGTAAGCGTGAGTGTGAGAAGCACCGAGAGTATGCACGAAGCTCTATCACTGGCTCAACCAATCCTATAGAGCGCTTATACCAGAGCTCGCTCTGCCCCTCGACTGGTACAAAGCCCCCATTTGATCCTTTAACATCAAGATCCATCATGAACCATGTGAAACAGATATTACTGCTAGGAACAAAGATCAGAGATTTTACTGAAACAATTGTCGTAATTCTTGATAAATTATAATAGAATTTGCAACGCAAGTCACACACTGTTAGAAAAGATTGCAAGTTTTCATTCATAAACTCGTCATCGAAATTTCATTAACAATTCTGGTATAGAATTCATGTACTTTTCCAGTAAAATTAAAGCAAATTATTAAAATTCAAATACTTTTACTGTCAACTTAAAGTAAATTATTAAATATGCTGTACCAAACATTAATGTCACAATACACTTGTGTACTAAATTTCATATACTAGTTTATAAATAAAAACTACCAGTAAAAGTACACTAAATTTTTAGTAGATTTTTTCTTGCAGCTTTTTACTACCATAAAGAATTTTTTAATGGATTTATCATGGAAATCTCAAAAACTTTATCTTAAAACGTTATACCTGTGCTTCTTCCACTCTTAAAATAAGCAAAAAGTTTAAATAATTCGTAGTCTGAATTTTAATTAGTTTTGAAACATTACGAAAAATGTAAATATAAAGCGATAAAACTTTTTTATTTCTTTACTTGAAAGACCTCGTTGAGGCTTTAAGCATTTGGACATGAGAATTGACTCATCCAAGATATAGATATTATCTTGTTTGACGATTAGCTTTCAATTTCCGCATCCAGATTTCTTGCCGGAAACCGTGTGAATATTTTCGTTTCTCTCGCTCGAACCCTTGGACTTGCACTTCTTCGATCCCTTCCCTGTTTCCTCAAAAGGACACTCCATTTTCCTCGGCCTCGGTTTCCCCTTCTTTCCCTGTACATCCGTAGTGCCTAGATCGACGACTTTCCCAATTTCAATAGGACTGAGCGAGAACCGACTGCATTCGCCAGATCCGATTGTTAGGACGAGGACCGTCATGAATTTGAAGAAACTCGTCGCTCTGATCAAATACGCAACGCCATTGCCGTATTGAAACAACGGAGGGCCAAAAGAATGAGCATCAAACATATAATAAGCCCCGCAGAATTTGAAAATACCGAGACACGAACTTTCGCAGGTGACGATACCAAAATGATGCTTGAGAAACATCTCCTCTACCGATTGCCAAAGACATTTGACTCTGCTATTGTACAGTTGACCACAGACAGGCGGAAGAACGTTTCCTTCAAACATTGTCTCGCCGATCTTAAAATGCTTGCTCAGATATTTATTCCAGCAAGTAACATGACTGAATTCCTGATTTCTGGCAGCAGTTTCACTCTCAATCTTGCTCATAGTGTAAAAACGATCTCCACACATGACAATAGCGTCCAGAGTCTTGGAACTCCAATACTCAGGCGCTTGAATTCTCGTCATTCCCGCGCAAACGACGTAGCAGGCGTTGATCTGCTTGCCACGATTTTCCTTGGCAAAAATCTGTTCCGTCGGATGAATCTGCGCCCAGAGTGAAAAGATCTTGTGAGGCTCTTCGACGTAAAACTGGTGCCAACGAAGTTTGCTGACCTGAGCTTCGTCCTGACCGTTTTTCTTTTTCGCAGCTGAAAATCTTGCCCAGGTTACTTTAAAGTTTTTCAACCAATGAAGTTTCTCCATAGTGTCCACTTCATTATCATCCGCTTCCGCTAAATCTCCAGAGAATTTGTCTTGGCTACATGGATCGTAGGACATAAGAGGATCGAACCCACATTCGTATGTTTCTTTTTTCTTTATACTTTCCGTTCGCGGTCCTGGAGGCCTTCTTTGAAGGAGTTTAACATTCTCTATTTGAGCGCAGTGATATATCATCTGGTAAATCTGAACGGTAAAAGTGTCGTCATTGGAGGATTTACGATCAGTTTCTTCCGAATCTGTGGAAGACTCTTCATTGTCTTCATCAGATGAATCTCCATCAGGTTCTCGACTATCTGGGGATGCGGACATTTTGAGGGGACTCTGATGTTCATAGGAATAAGCTCTAAGCAAAAGAATCATAAGATGCCTCTTCAGAGAAATTCTGGTGCAGAATTTCATGATGCAAGCGTATCCCTGATCGAACCAGAAGCCAAACTCATCACAGCGATAAGGATTGTAAAGGTACCAAAAGGTACCGTCCTTCCAGAAGGCCAACGAAAATTTGCTGGTCCTGAAAACACAATCTCGATAAATGTCCGGAAGTTTGTCGAACCATGCTTCGATTTTTCGAGTTATTTTGTGGACTGGTGGTGGTTTTGAGTGCTTGGGCTTTTCCCAGTCAATTTCTTCCTTCGTCTTCATCAATTCCGGCCTCTCCAATTCAAGCACCTTTCTCAGATCTTCTTCAACATAGTTCTTGCGGTTTGCTGTTAACCTCGGAGCGTCTTTCATCTCGTGAACGAGCTCGAGCTCCACGCTGTACTTGTAATTGTAGACAACGACATCATCAAGGCGAATTCTCTCCTTGACGT
This sequence comes from Tromatobia lineatoria, assembly GCA_949699805.1. NCBI lineage: Eukaryota > Metazoa > Arthropoda > Insecta > Hymenoptera > Ichneumonidae > Tromatobia > Tromatobia lineatoria. Next base: position 1,655,315 of record OX453045.1, read on the forward strand.
TAATGCTACCCATGTGGACGAAAAGCATCCAAGCGTGGTCGTATATGTAATCTATGTTGGCACTCCATGCGAATTTGTACCTGTAACAATTAATTAATTCGCGATAATACAATTTATACATTTTCGCACTTTAACTAATTCGGTAACCTAGGTTTTTAGAAAAACAAAAGTAAAATAAAATTGTCAAAGTGACGGCTTGCCTTTTTTTTAATTTTGTGCAGCCCTTTTGGATTGAACGGATAATGTGAAATGTTCCATTTGCAAAGAATTTTCTCCACAAAAATATTTCTCGTATTGAAAAGTTCAATCTTTACATTTCAGGCAATGATGAGACTTTTCATATTCCTTACAATACTATTGTCGTCCCCTTTTGAGTGAATATGAAGGTTTCGCATATCACTTACCTGAGTTGGGTCTTGGCGAGAAGTGCCACTATCGCCTGATAGAAACAGAACTTCCAAGACTTCTCACGAACCCTTTTATTGCCTAGTTCTAGAAGATGCATGCCCTTCAGTCCACGAAGACACACATCGGCATACGTGCGATTGCTCTTTTCATCGTCCTTCGAGCCAAATAGGAAGACTATGTAGTCACCGTCAACAAGACCCGGGTGATCTCCAACAGCGCGATCAACTAAAAGACGTTTTTTGAGACTCCGACATGTTATCGGTATTCTGGCATGACCGAGCTCTTTCCGATCGGCGAAATTATCCCTTGGTTCGTAGAGAATCGTCTCCTCATCAGTGTCTTCCTGACAAGGAAGTAATCCCTTTCTCTTGCGATTCATTGTCTTTGCAAGTTCTCTCCTTTCTCCATCCAGGTTTCGTTTTGTGCAGGGCCACATTGCTGGCCATTTTTCACTATCCGTTCTGGTAATATCTGGGAGAATCTCCGGAAGGATTCCAATGGTCTCGAGCTGGAGAATTAACGATATTTGAGACTTTTTCTTTTGACTCCTTTATATTTAAAAAAAAAGTCTAGTCATCGTCCACTGTAGCCCAGCCGTGAAAAACTTGCGTATATCCTGTTATCAAGACTCGAATGTGATGCCTGCCAATTCATCGAGCCACAGTTCAAATACATATACAAAAAAACGTTTTTTTAATTTCACTAAAAATGCAAACAATTGATAGTTTGAAAAACGAAAAAATTGATAGTTTAGCAGCTCCTACAAAAAGATATTCAATTTAAGGTCTGATGAAAAAATAATATCGCAAAAATAAAACACCACTTCCCATATGATTTTTATAATGTGAAATCGTTGAATCAACGATATGTTTTTCTCTGAGTGCGTTTTTAATTGGACCGGAAGTCGGGTTCGAAACTCACTGGAGGATCATTTTTCAAGCGGCTCCAAAGTCTGACTTTTTCCTTGGGATTGAGCTTGTCGGGCAGCCGCGCCCGCTCTGTGAGATTGAAAGTATTGAACGGAAAGCACGGATGGAACGTCGGTGGTGGTATCTGTTCATAGGATTTCACGTTCGGAAATCTCGGAAGCACCGCAGCTTTTCGACGATCAAGCTTATCGTGCTTCTCCAATCGTTCCTCTTGCGCAATATAGCTAAGCAAAGAAAAATCCCAAAAACCAATTAAACTTTCGATATATCAGACAAAAAATGTAGATGATTCCAAATAATTGCTGAAGACTACTCACGAGTTCATATAAACACGCCACAAGGGTTGATCTTCACAATTCCATTTCTTTTTCCTTTTTTTCTTATCGCTCTTTTTCACATTTTTATTTTTATCGTCACCCTTATCTTCTTTAACCTCCTCATCAATTTTCGAATTGGAATCATTTTCATCTCCGTTCTCGACATTTTCCTCTTCCGGCAATTCACTCATTTTTTTGTGTTTTATTTATATCCTTTCAAATTTAATTAAAAAAGGTAACAAATACATCTAGTCCGACTTAACCTGAATATTTGACAGATAATTTAATCATCGTGGGAGGAAAGTGAATATAGCGTACAAACGAGTCGACAAAGGTGAAGTCGAGAGTTTATTGCGCTTTTCATTTCGACCCTATTGCCACGTGGAGAAAATAAACCAGGCGAAGCTCTCTCTTTCTCTCTCTATCTTTTTCCACGCGTGAGAGCGAGAGAATTCATTCTGTCGCTTGAAGCTCGATTTAAACGCAAGCCGCGGGTAGTCCCAGTGATTTTGTAATTATTTTCCCGTGCGCCCGGGCAGACGAAGCCTTACAGCTTATAAGGCAATCTCGCCCCCGAAGCCACATTGTGACGCAAGATTTTCAGAGTGTTTATAAAATTACTGCCGATCCAAGATGGAAATAGCGCGGATACCTCACAAACGCTTCTGCGATATTCACGGCTATATATGTATATAAATGTGCTCACTGATGGATTTGTAAGCGATTTTTTTATTATTGAAGATTTCAACCACCGACGACGTTTTTTTTTATCAGGCACTTATTATTTTAAACACTGTGTGACATTTTTCTTAAATTGTCGTTGATAAATCGTTCGTTTTTTTTACCATTACTTCAGAATAAAGATTGGCATTTAATTATTCGATGGATAATTCATTTACTTTTTCTCGAAATTCATGTAAATTTTTCTTCAGCTATTTCACTGGGCAGGCAATATTCCGCAAATAATGGAGAGATCAATAATAAATAAATTATAGGATAAATATAGGAAAAGTGACCGACAGCAGTAGATGCGGTTGGTGTGTCGCTTCGACGGTCCCCAAAGTTAAGCAGCATTGTTCGCGGCCATAACTTAGATGGATGACCGCTTAGCACTGGCTTGCGCGTGAATTGTTGAGCGGGAGGCAATTTTTCTAAGTTTCTAATGTATTCTAATTAGTGTTGCATTTTGAGACGAGCATAAATCTGTTTCTCTCAGTTTGGCCATGATGATTGATAACTTCACACAAGTTAGATTCTCGGTCTTTCGTTTATTTTGATCGTCTCGGTCTCGTCTCGATTTCAGATTATTATTTGTTGGTATTTCCTTGCGATGAGCTCAACTGTTTTGTTGTGTATGACTTAATCTCGCAATTCGATCGGGTTCCAAGAATCTCGTTTTGACAGCACGACACGAGAGAACTCGATCGGTTGACGTTTCGAGATGAGTTCTGCTATTCATTTATTCCTCGGATCGTCTCGCTCAAATGCAACTCTAATTCAATACAGTAAAAACTCAGTAAAATAAAGCTGCCTGCATCGGCCAGTTTTTCCGCAGTTTCCCTGAGCCCTCGTGCAAATGCGATACAGTAGTGCATTAGAAAAAGTAGCTGCGAACAACACTCTAGAGGAATCTCGAGGAATGTAAAGAGGAATAAATGGGAGGCGATAGGAGTGGTTTTATAGAATTGTAGACTGGGTTTTCATAGAATGCCCATCGTTGATGAGGTTCGACTTAGCTCAATACCTGATTCGATGCGTGAGATGGTCTTGATCCAATGTCAGAGAAAGTGAATAAATTTGTGGTAAGAGCGTTGAAAGCAGAGGTGTAATTCACCATGAGGATCGTGAGAATGTCGTGGGCGTCGATAAGCGACGGAACCCTTGTCGTTCATTCCGGAAACTATTGAAGGGTCGTGCACCACCGTGTGCATTATTATGTTATACTATATCTATATCTCATGATGTACGAACATACGTATCACATAACGTAAAGCGCGTAGAGGGTCCGCGCTGCACTCCCCACGAGAATAGCTGTATTCGGTGGTAGGTGCGCTTGCGCTCGATCCTCTCCGGTCGCGGAGCACAGAACCGAATCAACACCGAACGTCATATGCACGACAGAAACAACCCTACGGCTGTTGCAACCATTTTCACCTCGAGCTCCAGCCTCAGTGCCTCCCCCGTTTACCACGAACAATCCAATTAATTTCATTTTAATTACCGCTTCGTCAGGCACTCAGTGCAACGATTATTATTGTTTTGATGGTTCCCACGGAAGCAAATTCGCACGTTCTACGACAACTCTCTCGAATTATTTTTCTGTCTCTAGTTTTTCGACTCGTTTACCTTTTTTTTTTTTATCAGCTCATTCAAATTACTGGTATTATATATTTATGGCTCGTGAGCGTTTTTAATATTGCACGCATGTTGCAATAATATGTGATCCGATTGATTTACTCATAGATTTTTGAACATATTTATGTGTGTTAATGTTTTTCTTTTTACATTATTTGATTGAAGTTCAAAACTTTTATTATATTATTACATAAATGTTGCGGACCTTTCTTCTGGAATGTTTTCAATGAGACAAACCAAAATGATGCGCAGAACTAAACAAGAAAAATTACTCTTGATGTGCTTTCATGCTGAATCGAAAAGGAAATTCCGAGAAAGATTTGTGACTATAATGAGGCTCGAGGGAAAATTTTTCTCTGTCTCCGGTGCGAAAAGATACAGCGAGGGTCGGGAGGGAGCGTTGAACGTTGCAGAACAGAGCGCACGCAATTTTATAATAAGATGTTCTTGATAATGGTTTAAACATGAATTTCCAACAAAAAAAAAATATTCCAGTGCTACCAGTAGGAGGAATGACAATATTTTACCAAATTGTTTAAAACACGAAAGTTCAACAATTTTTTTATGCTATAGATTATAATATTTAATAATTTTTTTATTTCACAGTGCTATATAAAAAAATTGTTCTCTATCTACTTTCTTGATAAAAAGAAAGTTTCGAAAAAGATTTGCGAGTTAAATAAGACACTTGCGGAAGAGTACATCACGAGAAAAATTTTGCTGGGGAAAAATAACAACGGGCTTTACACAGAGAGAAAAGTATATCGTTGATTCAACGATTTCGTTAGATTATCGTCGGTCTGACTGTATATATTTTTTTAGTTACCAGATTTTTCCCTGAATGTATCCAAACCAGAGAGCGCACTGCTACTTTGCGTGTGCCCTTTCGCAGGAAAAGAAACAGCCGCTGTGCTTTACAGTACAGAACGCAGACAGTTTTGCAAAAAAAAATTCTTAAAGATATTTCAAAGATCAATTTCTAACCATAAAATGCAGAATGCAAATTGAATAAAAATCCCTCTAGTTTAAATATCCTCTTACAATCACTGCAGTGACATCTTTTCAATAATTCAGTGAAAAAATTACCCCCCAATATCACCGGTAAATAAATGAAAATTTCTTCTTCATCTGCTTTGTTGCTAAAAAAAAATGTTAGGAAAAGGATTTGCGAGTGAAATGAGACACGCGGGAAAGAATATGAAGAGAAAAATTCCGCTGGGAAAACTAAGAACGGGCCTTATCTGTACCAGGGGGCACAGTGCTGTTTCGCTTGTGCCCTCTCGCAGGAAAAGACAGAGCGAGGGACGAGAGGGGGCGCTGCTGAGCTCTGCAATAGAGAACGCAGGCCCGCAGTGCCCGCCAGCCTTTTAATTACCCGATGTTAAATTCTTTATCTGGCTGAAACAATGTGGCGGGAGCGTGTTTTCAGACCAAACAAGACCCATGTTGATACGCGGTAATAGAATAATCTGGCAGCTGATTCCGGGGATATAGCCGACGGGGATGGAAACCCACACGATTTCTCTACACCCCGGTAACTCGCTCGCTCGCACTCGCACGCGCGCGCCACCGACTCGGCGACTCCAACGAAAATCAACCCTCCCGTGCCCCCTTCACCAACACCCTTTCCTCCTAACCACCACTATTACAGACTCGCATGTACATGTATACGTCATACAGAGCAACGACTGACGAGTACGTCCAGCGTCCTCAGCGAATGTGTTTACTCGTTCGCCACAACCACCTTCATGCTTCGATTCTCATTCTCAATGTTCCTCCCTCGCACCTACCGCTGCAGAGTTCATTCACTCTTGTATTGCGAGACCATTTTTTTTTCTCGTCTCACAATACTGCTGAAAATCGAGTGTATTGGTTTTTCTTTTTTTCACGTGAAAATGTTTTCGTTTGTCAAAATGACAAAAAAAAATTATTGCTGTATAAGCTAGATTGATATTCACGTTCTTTTGCCAACAATTTCTGTCGCTTTTTTGACATTTTTTTTATGCGAGATAATTTTCTGTTCATTCTACCGTTTTCGGTCATTCAAGGTATAAAAATGTGTGATTTCTGGGAAATTTATATAACACGTACAAAGCTGTGCATTGACATTTTTTAAATGTTCAGATTTGTTCCGTTACTTGATTGCTCTAAAAAAATGTGTAGATGCTTAAAAATTACAATATCGCCACATTCGAAATTTCGCAGTAGGTAAAATGAACGATTGCTCACAAAAACTTTTCGACAATTATGTTTTATGGTGCATGTGTATACCGAACTAACATTAAAATGCGGATATACATTTTTTTCCACCCTCCACACAAAATACCATCTTTTTGAGAATTACTATAAATTGTTTTTTTATGATTATTTTTTCTTTAAAAAATGTTTCTTACATAGTATTAACATGAAACTTGATGATTGAATAATGTAAAAAATGAAAATGGTGAATCTAATATTTTACTTGAACATCAATGGTAAAATAAAAATTGCTTCTTGAAGTATCCGCGTTGGTGAACGCGACGAGTTCTGAAAACACCGAAATACGTATGGTTTCCAGGCATATTCTATAGCAGTCGCTGTTTCCGCTGCTAGTTTCCATAAACCCTCGTGTTACATTTCACGGATCCGCACCCAATCATATTCGCCTGCGGTGCGTATGGAAATACGTATATAACAGGTATGTGAGAAATATCCTGCGCATCTGCATCGCCGTATTGTACATATAACGTCGATGTGGCCAGGTATCGGTATCAAAAGCGCGCAGAGTCGAAGTGTTCCCGGAAACAACCCCCAAATGCTATACGGAAGTGTATCTATGTATGTACAACTTGCACCTCCTACACCACATCATTGGTTATATCCGAACTGCGGGGTTTGTACTCTCCAAAACTTTATAGACACATACATCATCGATACACCGTATCACAATGGTGGAATGATTGAAATGCGACATTTCACAAGCTTTTTTTCCCCGCCTTCGATTCATCCTATTTTTGTTGTCGATCTTTTATTTTTGTCAATTCTCCGAGTCCTCGATATGGGTTGGGGTCAAAATAGCGAATTACCAAAATAGCGAATGGCTAAAATAGCGGATTTTAAAATAAGGAACGTCTACCTGTAGATTGTCCATAATTATGGAATTCCGTTTTTCAGCCATTCGCCATTTTTTTAATTCCCCATTGTAAATGCATTTTAATAAGATGGAGGTTAAAATTGTTAAACGATATAACGTAAAGATTAATTGATACAATTTTTTTAATACACTGTTTTTTTTTTTTCAGAAGAGAATTTTTTAACATTATTCATAAAGATATTTAACGATTAGTATAATTATATGGTATTTTATACTTTTTATATTATATGGTAATTATATATATTTGAAAAAATAGTTTATGTTTCGGCATGATGAATAAAATGGATGTTATTCAACCAAGTTTGATAGATATAATTAAAATTGTTGGTACATTAAATGCCGTGACAGTGGAAGCATACGACGAGTGGTTTCGTTTATTTTAAACGCGCACGTGAGCTTTCAGTGTAGAGCCCATTGTGTGGCTTATGCTTCACGGTAATTATTATCACGTGCACAATATTTTTATACGACCGCGCAAACAGTGTCTGTATTCGTGAGGCTGAGTGAAGAAATTTATTTGACGAATACCAGTTATGTGCATGTAATGTCGATATATGCATACTCTATTATGGATACAATTTTTCCAAGAACTCCATTGTAATTACGTCCAACTTGTAACATAAAAAAATTCCTTCCTAGAAATTATCTCTAAATCATGCATTGAACTGTGATAACATAGAAATGTAACTTCCCACTCAATTGCCAAATCGATAAAAAAGCTCCAAACTTTTGAATACACACTCAGAGAAAAATATCGTAATTTAATAATAAAAATAGTTAGTCCAAAGATAATCTAACTATAATGTATAGTTGCCAGGAGGAACGACTTTTTTTAATGGTTATAGCAGATATAAGATATAAATAGTTGGATCAACCACTAATACAATTCCCAGGAGGAACGATTATATTTCATGGTTACAGCAAATATCATTGTAGTAGACATTATCAAAATGATAATAGTTTCAAAAACTATTCTAATAGTTCCAAATATGCCTTTTTGCTGCTTGTACGATTTCAACGTTTGTTTTCAATAAACTTGCAAGTAATGTTAATATGCGTTTTTTATTCAAAGTTTTGACATTCTAAAATTGAACATTAAATCTAGTGTCCAGCGAATCGTTCGATGCAAGTTTCGAGGCAGTGTGAAGAGGGTAGAGATCGTAGCCCCGGTGTAATCAAACAAAGTGAGGAGAAAGCTGTGGACGAGAGTAGGAGCAGAGCAGGTAACCACGTTGCCAGCCACATAGAGACTCAAACGTGCCTGGAGGGTCCGTACAGCTCAGCTGTGCAGCCGTACGGACGCCCGCGGTGCTACGAGATAGCAGTGTCTTTATCCTAAGGGATTTCTTTTCCATTAGATTATTGGCGAAGGAACTCAAATGAAGAAGCAAGCCTCCGGAGTCCAGTATACTCCACATATGCAGCTGATCCTGCTACAGTCTTTGTCTCCAACTTTTCTTCTGCAGTTGAGCAACGAAATATTTGCAAAAGTAATTAGAGTCGCGTGGTACTTTTCACCCAGTCGGTGGACAACAAAACGAAACTTACATTTCAAGTGTGATTGAAATGATGATCATCTGGGGGCTTTTAATAAGTCGTTCTGCGTTGCAAAGTAAAAGTGTATCACAAGAGTTGCGATACATTTATGGTCATAGTTTCAATAATGAGTAAGATATTTTTATTCCTATGAATTATTCATAGGAATCATTATTACAAAATTCTCATTAACATTTATCAAGAAAAAATATGGAAAATATTTGTTTCGAACTCATTACGAACATTATTTTTATTTTTGTATGTTATGGTGGTATTTTTGTTCCTAACCATTCCGAAATATAGACGAAGAAACTGAATGAATGAATGAAGAATGAAGAATTATGCAAAAAATTTCTGTCGGAGGACAAAAAACCATTTCAGATTTGTTGAACCATTTTTTTTACATATAATCGATCGATGAGTACAATAAAATGGTTTAACAAGCAATTTGCATGTCTGTACCTTCTATGAAAAATACTATTTCATTTAGCGCCGTTTCTTTTGAATATTATGTATACTTAATTGGCCACTCGGAACGTCGGTTTCCAGGACTTTATACCCATCTGGAAAATTGACTATCATCATAAAGCTGAAAGACCTTCTTGACACCAGCGATACTTTGGGAACGAAGATTTTTGCCAAGAACGGAAAGCAACCCTTAAGAAAGCCGGCTTACAGATGAATATCGACAGCATCGCTGTACGGGGCGCAGATATACCTACATAATAGTATGTATACCCTATAGTACTGTACTTAGTACAGTAATACCAAAGTATCTTCGCAGCACGAAAGGCTTTCGGCTTTTTGCCGGTATAATGCGAGTGTTTGTTGCAACTAGTCGGGCTGTAGCTCTGTGCTGTTGCATTAACGGGATTGCAAGTCAAAGCACGGGGCCCGGAAGGCATATAGCTCGCGATAGAGTTGTTGAAAGCGGGAATAGCGAACTCACGGCAAGAGCCCGTGAGCGAGCGAATAATCGTCGGGTAAACTTGGAGCGGACTCGCGAAGCATGTAACGCGATAGTTTACGTTGAACTTGAGTGGACATCGAACGACGGCGACGGGATAAGCTACCACCGTGTGCTGGAATAATGCACGGAGAGTCCAGTAGCGGTCATGGTAAAGGTGCCCACGGCGATGGTGCTTGCTCAAAACCTCTGTCACGCTCAAACTGAACAACTTCAACTTTTGTAGATACAATTCCCAAGCTCGTCTCGATTTTCTCGCGAAAATGAATTCCGTATCGCGGTAGGCCATCCATTAAAATACGACTACACTGATGGAAAAGATTGAACATTTTTATGCATAAACTCGTCATCGAAATTTAATATAGAATTGTGGTATAGAATTCATGTACTTTTCCAGTAAAATTACAGAAAATTACTGAATACACTCAGAGAAAAATATGGTAATTGAAAAAATATATAATTAGACCGACGATAATCTAACTATAAATTATAATTCCCAGGACACATGTCTATACTTTATGGTTATAGAAAATATAATTATAGTAATTATCAAAATGATAATAGTTTTAAAATAATCCAAATATGCCGTTTTGTTGCATATACGATTTCAACGTTTGTTTCCCATAAACTTGCAAGTATCGTTTATTGTACCATATTATCATCGCACCAACCATAAAACATCACAAGCCTTCCTATATTCGTTTTAAAATGTGAAATCGTTAAATAAACGATATGCTTTTTTCTCAGTGTATGCTGTACCATATATTAATTTGACATTACACTTGTATACTAAATTTCATAGACTGGTTTATGAATAAAAACTTCCGGTAGAAGTACACTAAATTTCAAGTAGATTTTTTTTACAATGTATACAAAAGTAAATGAATAATTTTCTCATTGAGAATTGAGAGTGTGGAGAAAATTTCAAATAAGCACTACGATACTCATTTTGAGTGATGTGTGAATTAAGCAAAAAAATTGGCAGTATTGGCTTCTAATGAGACAAAAGCAGCTGCTTGTGAAAAAACTCGATTTTTTTCACATCTGGATTTATGATGAAGATTTCCCATGTAAACTTATTTCGTTTAAGACAAGCTTACGGAAGTTGGAAATTTTCGAGGAAATATTTGTCGACGCAAATGGTGCATCTAAACGGCCAAGCCCATAAATTTAAGGGAAGATTATATTTCGTCGGTTTGCAGACCTGTGCTCAAAGATTCCTTGACTGCCTAATGGACTCGACACACTTGCACGTTGCGAGGTGGGCCCCAAGATGGGACAATTGTGACTAGTCTCGTATTACCCTAATTGAGGCTATATTTACTTATGGATGTTTCTCTAAGGAAATTGGGCGAGGCTAATCACACCAGTGTCTATTAACCCTTCACGCTCAGCGAACTCTTTACGGATAGATAGACAATTTTTTTAGTACACTAGATCCTAAAAGGCCTTCCAAATAGACACATAGATAAAATGGCCGGATTTTTTTCATTTTTACTCTCATGAGGAACTGGGCCGAAAAAACCCAAGCGTTTATGCAGTTACGCGGAGTACTAAAGAAATGATTATAGTACTAACGATAAATGAAGAGAAATAGTAATAAAAATTGCATATGACATTAATGAAAATAAAGAATCACATGCAGCCTCTTGGACCCCAAATAACTGAATGGCAAAAGATGATATATGCAAACGCAATGATGACAAAACGGCAGTGCTTTCTGACAGAAGTCAAAGCTATTATCGGCAATGAGTCTTTCATCGCGTGGAGAGGAACCGAGGCGTCTAATAGCCGGAGGACAATGCACTTGGGGTTGGCCGTTTAGAGGGTAGTATTGTCGTACCGTTCGGTTGGTAAAGTACGAAGAGATCGCAGCATGGTGAGCGCAACGCTACTACTTATATATATATATATATATATGTAGTATATAAAAGCGCACGAGTGAGCAGAGGGTATTTCTATCGGCGCGGGCGTGACTGTGTTAGCCCGTTGTCGAGATAATTGAGACGTCAGCTGCACGAGCCCGGAGCGCCATGATAGCGCCACCCTTTATAATACATCCCTTAGCCGGGGTTTTCTCTCCTACGCCGCCGAGAACTCGCACTCGAGAAACCGATGCTCCGAACTCAAGATCCCATGGCATCAGAGTCAGCCCCGGACGAATCAGTACTGCATGGATGTATTCTGCGAACAGCGAAGCCGGATATTTCAGTCGATGTACTAAGAATTTACATCAACAGTCTTTGTTTTCTACCGAGAAAAATGTGAAATAAAATTTATTGATTTCTCGACAATTCAAATGTCATCATGAACTATTGCTTCGTCGTAAAGCAAGTCTTGTTCTCTTTATGTGATATTTACATTTTTTAAATTTTATACGAATTTTTGAATCTTTCGTTGGGAAACTACGTCAAATTTATGTGTTGCTGGGAAAAAAATAGTGGCCAGTTTTTTGTAATATTTGTTGTGGTATAAGTGATTTTATAGCAAAAAGTCATTTTCGATATTAAAAATACTGAAAATCTTGATTGTCAGTCGAAAGATCGTCGAATTTGGAGGTATTTTGGACTTCAGAGTTTTGTTTCTGAATAATTTGAAATATTTATATTTTTACCATGGGAATTATTTAGAAGTTGGGAAAACCCGTTTTTTAAATTCATTTGGCTTTCTTTTTTTTTTTTAATGTATGTGACGACAGGGAAATTTGTGTGAGGCCCTGCATCAACATCTTGTAATCCATCTAACCCAAAGAATCCGGTAATGCAAGCCGACGCGTGAAATCCCGATGAGTCGGCGTGCGGCCAGATCTCGCGAGACTCTGGACCATCAGCGGCACCATAATACATTCTGGTTCTCGCACAACCGCCTCTAGGCTGTAATCCGGCTATGAAGGGGAAAAAAATTTCTGACGAAGCCCAAAATATTGCAAAACTTGAAACAGTTTGCATTTATATTTTATATATAAGTTTGCATTTATGTTTTATAAAAAAAAAAAACCTTTGTCTATGAGCAAGAAGCAAAATTTTGATATTTTGAAGAAAACTAAAATTTATTTGATATTCCTATTGGAAGTCGTATTTGTGAAGTCCGAAATCAGAAATGATTAGGATTCACTCTTTCCAAGACTACTCTAAAAAAATTTGAAATGGGTGTTTTTAGACGTGTAATATATGACATTACAAATCCTCAAGTTTCACGCTCAAATACCATGCAAGGAAAAAAGTAAATTAAAAGATCGAACGGAAGGGGAGCGGTATAAATACGGGAAATATGTTTAAAATCCCACAAGCAGTGAAAAAAGATAAAAACTCCAACGCTTGCGGGGATTGAAGCGGCACGATGAACATCTTTCGCGCTATGTGCATCAACGTAGACGAAGGTAGCGGGTCGTATTGAGGAAAAACGTGAACGAAACCTTGCGTGTGTGACGGAGGATTGCGGATTTCAGATCCACGTCGACGTGAGTGTCTAAGAAGCGCAGACGGTGTTAATGCGAAATGAGGGTGATGCCTGCGTATCAAGCGGAGCGAATAAAGGATGTAAACGCGATTCTATACCCCTTTTTCACAAGATTCGTGAACGTATAGTCAAAATATTACCAAGAATCTGATAGTATCTTTCAAAGTATTGTGATTTTACTGCTTTTCACATGAAAAAATCGAGTTCGATAAATTCGTAATATAACCGAAATTTAACCACCTTCTGATTGATGTTTGATTAGATCAAAACTTTTTGTTTGTTTCTTGAAAAGTGATTGGTTTCGGGAAAGCAATATATATATTGATTTACAATGAACGGGATAAGCCCTTAAAAACTGTTACTATGATTGAACCATCTAATAAATTTTATCTTTGCTTAGAAATTTTGCGTTAAACTGTTATTAATCAGAAAAAAAATCGTACGATTTATTTCAACATTTTGTCTCAAAAATGAGACTGTAATCTAATTTATTATTTGAAAAATTGCATTGGAGCAAGAAGAACATGACATTGCTCAGTACATATGGTTGTAAAGTTATATTGCGCTGGAATAAAACGTCTGGATGAAAATAACCAGGAAGAAAAAAAACATCCTGGTGGCTGTGACATATAATAGCATAGAAATGTACTTCCAGCGAGAAATCTCCCGTGAAACAGGTAGATCGTCAACCGACTATCATATAAGGTTTCCAAGATTTTCTCGGAAGAGAGATTCTTTAAGGATTCGATGATCAAACAACAGAACAATTTTAACATTAATCCCAAAACAAATTTACAAGAAAAGTTCTCTTATCTAAGCCCTCCCTACATTCTTTTTTTTCCCTTTCTCAGTCTATCTCACTTTCATAATTCGACAAAAATTCCACGTCTTGTTTCACCACAAGAAAAAAAGGTTCGAGGCTCGGGCGTGAATGAGATTACTAGAAATCTTCGAGCACTCGTCGCTCTTTCTTTTTCTTTCGTTACACAGGGGAGAAGGTTCAGCGCGAGAAAGAAGGTCCGCACCTGCCCCTTTATTATCGTCTGGCTCTAAAAGTTACGGGCTTTTCTAACGTTTGCACGATAGAAGCAAATATATAAGGAAGAACAATAATGTCGGCGGAGATCAATGGTTTATGAATTGTTTTTTACTTAGAAATAAAAAAATAATTCGAATAAAATGAACTAGCCAACTAATGGATTATTATATTTGCTGGAGAAATTTACGATAAGTACACTGAAGTTACCTTTGTCAATCATTCCATCGAATAGAATGATAATTCATCATTTTTATCAGCGCAACGTTATGAGCCTGTCGGAAAACTTTACCACCCTGACAAAAAAAAATACTAAAAATATAAGCATCATAAAACGAATTTCATTTCAATTCCATTCGATATGATGATTTCAAAAAATATTTTTTAAATACAGAAAATAAATCAAAGCGAATGCTAATGCTATTATCAGGACCCCTAAAATACATTCCGTTATTTGGACAGCTATAATCGAACCTACAGCACTTAAAATCCGTCATCAGGTTGGACTTTATTATAGAGATGGCATATCCCTCTTGGAAAAAAAGTATACTCGAAAAAATATCGAAAAGTATATTTTTTTTAAACCAACTATACTTTGAACGAAAAATTGGATATATCGGATATAACTTTTAGTATACTCACAAAGTACATACGATGGTATATATTTTTTATATACTACTAATATACAAGAAAATATACTTTACGTATATTCGCCAGATCTACTGACGATTGTATAAAAAATGTTCTTTACGTATATTCGCCAAATACACATTTGGACGAAATATTGGATATCTCCAAGTATTTAAAAAGTATATAAGAAAAATACCACGTACAATATTCCCATATTTTTCGATGTCGAAAAATCTCCTTTTCTAGCATACTTTTTTTAAATCGGGAATAAGTGTGTTAAGCCTAGGAGCGCTGATAATAATGGCTGCCTAGTATGTCACACATTAATGTATATGCTAGAAAACGACAGGGACTTGAGGGAAATCGTGATAGATAATCTCGATGAAGTAGAGGGAGCGAGATAGAAATAGTCGCAGCGAGGCAGTAATGCGGGCCGATTATCCGGCGCAAGACACCGATACGCTCACCATCATCCCCAGGAGCCCGAACATTATATTCGAGCTCTGTGCATATAGTCCTCCCCTCTGACGGTTCAGGTGGTCCTCCAGTAGCAGAAGCGCGCAAGCCCTCGACGAGGTGGGCACAGAGGGTGAAAGAAGGACAGAGAACAGCCCCTCCGTATAGCCGCAGGCGGATACGCGACTCGTCCAGGTAAACGGCGAACGTCCCGGAGGGAAAGAGTGCCGTTTCCAATGACGGGGGGTAGTTTCATCCCCGATGGAATTTTCAGCCAGTGGTGGGAGAAGCGACGAAGAGTCGACCACGCCCACTACCCTTGCCGACGGCCAATCCTCGAGTGAAACGAGAGGAACGAGAGAAACGGCCACGACTGCTGTCACTGCAACGGGGTGGCTTTGCGATTGGGTGCCTCGACACACGGACCCGCTTTTTCTCTCTCCCTTCCTCTGATACTCTCTCTCTCCCTCTCTCTTTATGATGGAGCGAGAGAACTCAAACTCTCTCCGCTGAACTAGGCGAGATGTAAGCCGGAATTTGAGGGTTTAAAACGTTCTCTCTGATGCCAGCTACACACACGTTCTCCCGAGCTCATAGTCGATGTATGGGATGCTGCGCGATGTTCCTGTAGTGGTGCATTCGAGGCAGCCTCCTACCACTTTGAAATCTCCACTGGGACTCTTGTACGATGCGTCGGTTCGGTGTACGTCTACTGTGGCAGCTTCCGGTTCTCTGCAGCCAAGCTGAAAAGGATCGATAGAAAAGATGATAGAGAATATAAAGATTCCATGTCTATATCGCTGATTTTATTGCGATGCGCAACGTTACTTGATACGCTGAAAAGTATTGCTTTTGGTACAGAATGTGAGGATATTAAATTTAGCTCATGGAACTTTGAACTTTAATTGTCAATTCTGATAAATGTATATTCCAAAGAATAATATTGTTGCATTGACCTTTGCAACATTTCATTTAGCCCACAATAATTCCTCACGTAAAAACACTATTTTCAGTTATGATATCTAGCTTAGTGAAGAGGTGACAGAATTTTCTGTGACCATGTTTCGTCGAATCAAATTTCTCGAAATTTCCACACTGTTTATTATACTCCCTTTGCAAAGTGGTTATATTTTCGCTTTTTCCATTTCTATAAGGAAACCAGAATCGATTCACACGAAATTCTTCAGAAGATGCAAATTTGTGAAAAACGGAAAACAATGAGAAAACAACGTGCAAGGTTCTAGTTTGCAGCCTTGTTCGTTATTATTACCTTTAGATATATAGGCAATTTCCGTGAGGGAAAATTAAATGACAGTGTATTCAGCTAGACGATGAAGTCGTAAAAGGCTCGAATTGGTCCGATTATCATGAACGGAAGCTGTCGACGTTGTGATTCCTATTCGACGACGAGAGACAACGGCTCGATGTATAGTCACAGCGGCTGGCAACAGGAGATTTAACTGTGCTGTGGTACAGAGTGCGATAGTACGATGTTAATGAAACCAAGAACGCGACATGGCTTCCTGCCTAGTAACACCCCATCCCGAATCCTTCTCTCTGTCACTTCGCATATCCGTACGACTCTGCAGCCTCGCGTAAAACGTGTCACGGTCCGGTGAATTCACCCTCTTTGATTCTCTCTGTCGAAAGCCCCTGCCTACGTTCCTCGCCTCGTTTTTCCCCTGAGCCCGATTACATTTGACCCGACAGGTGTCTCGATTTAGCAATTCGCAAATGTATCCCAACGCCCCATCCCCCCAATATTAAATATATACATATAATCGCACGTATATGTGCGCGTGAATGAATTGGTGAGAGTTAGGCACAATTCCGTTTGATCTGTTCAACATTCGGTCTTGATTAAGCGAAATGGGGTAGCTCCGATGTTTCGTATCTATTTCTATCTCTGTGTTTGGTATAATTATACTATCGCATAATACGCTACTTAAAACGCGTTTCTAACCGGCTACACTAAGTTCAGAGTCATTAGAATAATTGTCACCGGATTACAAGCTCTAGCTTCATTTTTGGCTGTTAAAAAAACAAGTTCTGATTTAACAACTTAGTTTCAAATTGTGCTCCACAGATTTGATACATTTCAATTCAATACCAAATTTCCTTTAATAATATTTTATTTGTAGGATTCATTTGTTAAATCAACAGGTATAATGGCATACAGATCTGAGAATATATATATATATCTAATAAAATTCGAACAGGTGTTTTAATTCTTGATATCTGTAAGCTCGTTTGATTAAATTTCACTAATTTTCAACTTGACAGAAAATGAATTGAAAAAATTCAGTCTGATTTAAAGTTTTTATAGAAATTGTCAAGGAATATGTTTCAACAAATCAAAGAGAAAAAGTTTCAATTGATTATAGAGAGCTATGAATTTATTACAAAACAAAATAATAAAATAGAGCACTTAACCATGAATAAACAAAAACAAGCAAATTTTTCAGTTCACCCTCGCTATAAATCTTGAAAATAAATCAGTCTTGTTATTATGCTTATAGACATAAAGTCTATATCGAGATAAAAGTGCTGGGAATCACGAGCCACTTTCAGTCCACTTGAATAAACACTCGAATCGCAGAGACACGGATACGTATACCGAAAGCGTAGTACAATATGCGTCCAATCGATGGAACGAAATTTATACCGCGGAGAATAAAAGAATGGAGCGAAGCGCTTGGTAGTATAATAGTCCTATGGTATATTTGTTCGATGTATATGTATGGAATCGCGATAAATGTCATCCGACGATCCCCATGCATTATAACATAAGACGAGCCTCGTCGAGTGCCATATATGCCACTCGGCGTGCGCCGAGAGGGGTTGATTTTAGGGGTTCACGATAACGCAAGAGGGTCGGCGTGCAACCGCAACCAAGATGAAATAATTGCGTTGTCATTGGCAGTGTCCCGAGGCGAAAACCCTTTCAGCCACTTTTACGATTTAATGATAAACCTCACACCTATTTACGCACAGCGTTATAGATAACCCGCTGACGCTCATAATTTAAGCCAACAAAAAATACCGTCGATGCTTTCAAACAACAGTCATCGATCACCAGGAATAATTCGTGAAGATTTAAAGTCGTCCACCTTTAGTAGCTTCAAACATTCGAGTGCTTCTGACATGAGTTCAGAAGTGATAACAATAGAAAGCAAGTTGACATTCAAAACCTATTACACTGAGAGAAAAGCATATCGTTGATCTAAGGATTTGACATGATAAAAATCATATAGGAAGGCTTGCAGTGTTTTATAGTTGAAGTGATGATAATATGGTTCAATAAACAATATTTGCAAGTGTATTGAAAACAAACGTTGAAATCGTATATGCAACAAAAATATTTAAAATTATTAGAATAGTTTTTAAAACTATTATCATTTTGATAATTGCTACTGTAATTATATTTGCTATAACCATAACTATAAATATACATTATAGTTAGATTATCGTCGGACGATCTATTTTTATTATCAGATTACGATATTTTTCTCTGAGTGTAAAACGACAAGAAATCTATATAACAATATATCTCTGCTTGGAAAGTGTGCTCCGAAAAAATTATCTTTTGTTTCGTTTGTTTTGGATAAAAAATTTCACCGCAGAAAAGTCAAGTGTCAGTAATTGATTTAAACAACATCTATCGAGAAAACGTAAACGTAGGTGACTTGCATTGGTGAATGGGCGACGAAGCAAACATAACGTCTTTGCCGACACAAGAGAAGAAATGACACGGCAATAAAATTCGAACATCGTTGATGAAACTCTTCGTTTCATTCGGACTAAGATAATGAGCACAACGGATTGAGATTCGTCAGCCAATATCGTACACAACGTTTTTCTAATAAATGCAGTTAATTCGTAGAAAACTGTACCTAATTAGCCATTGGCAAATCGAAACACGTTACTAATTAACATACTTTTTCGATATCCTTCACGAGTCTGAATTATCATTCACATAAAATCGTCTTTGTGTAATTGTGATTGAAAAATATCTGTTTCTGCATATACTTGAATTTTCCATCATCAGCAAGTAAACAAATAAATATTTATCGCTGATTTCCACTTCCTCCGTAATGGAAACAAAATATTTATATCTATGGAAGAATTACGAAATGGATTGTTATTTGACTCATAAAATAATTCGTTTTCAATGTTACAATGATTCTGGAAAAGTGTTAATATGAAAAAAAATTAACGATATTTCCTGCAAGCATGAAGGACCAAGTGAGCCTCTTGCCTGACGTTATGGAAGCTCCATTAACTCTAGATTACAGCGTTGCGGTATTTACACAAGCCGAGGGCGTAACGTAATACGTGGCGGTCGTGAACAACCCTCATCCCTTCCTGTATTGAGTCTCCCATTTACACCCAGCAGGAAAAAAGCATCCTATCTCCGTCTTTTCTTCACTGCTCCCTATCTTATTGTCCCTATTCACGTTCGATTTGTCGCATCCCTCAATTCCAAGTGATATCTCTCAACGCGCTTCGTTCAATGGCGTGGGACACGAGACAATTCCGATGAACGGGAAGACACGCGGCTATTGTTCTCGCCAACCGTCGCACGGATCATGCTAGAATAATACCTGCTAATGGCTCTTAGCGCCTTTCTCATCGCCTCGATACGAAGAGACGAACAATAAAAGACAGTTTATTTGTCTCCGTTGCGTTTGAAAATCGGTCATTGTTACATTTCAGTCACCAAAGCACTTTTATAACTCTACCATTAATTTCTTAATAAAAAAATCCAAATAAAATGAAAATAACTCAGCAGAGAAAAAAGTAATGGTATAAAAATTGTAAAGCCGAATTTTACGGGCATTCAAGTGTGTGCTTATTTTTTTTTTGACGATTGAAACGTGGCCAAAATTTCCTTTCTTCACTGTGCCTTTTAAAAAAGTCACTTATGATTTTTTCAGATCGCAGAACACAGATCTCCCTGTCGCTCGGAAAATCCAACTTGATTATATTTTCTCTTCAAGATACTAAATTTTCAACTTCACAATCATTTTGAAGTCGTCCGCTCCATCCCAGAAAAAGCAGAGCACTTTAAAATTTAAAATTTCATCGCATCTGCAACTACAAAAATGAATAATATTTAGAAAAATAAAAATAATATTCACATACATTCATCTAAAATTATGACATAATTGTTGTAACAAAAATCCAAACCTACCGTAAAAAAAAAAATGTTTTGCACTCGATTGTTCACTTGCGCTCACATTTTGTCGGAGGTTTTTCCGTTTTGGCCCAAGCATGTTGCGACTCTCTCTCTGGTGTCCTCGCCAGCGCCGCGTTTATGTTTACCCGAGCTTTTCATTAACCCGCTCGCGTTAACCGAGCTGCGACATAATAATAAGGAGGGCGGTACGAGCGAGTGCGCGAAAGAGCGATTGCTATTATAAAGTAAAACAAGAGAGTAAAAACGAAGCGTAGATTTCTGGCGTCAGCCAGTCTGCCGTAGAATACTGAGAGGAGGGTGGGCAGCTTTGCCGGAGTATATTGCTGCACAAAGCTGGAAGTTGGGGATTGGACGATGACGACTATGAGGACAAGGACGAGAACGACGAGGCTCTAGTGAAAACGGTGCAGTTATGAATACACTCTGGCTCACTCCGCCAACGTTAATTAATTATTTTCGCGACAAATACACGAGCCGGCTGTGAGGTGGGCTATAATATACCAGGACGTCGCCTTACCCGCCACGAGAAGGCAGAGAAGTCAACGGTTAGTTATATACACAAACCTATATACACATATATATATATATATATATATATCTATATAAATATGTAGTACCTACCTGTATAAAAGCAGCTGCAGAGATCCCGAGATTGCGATGAGCTTGCATCTCTTAGAGGTAGTAGATATATAGCGGTACAGGAGAAGTCTCACTTTTACGGAAATTCAACGTCGTCCTCTACGGCTCGAATGATCGTTTATTCGGGTTACACTGCTTCTGCTGCTGCTGCTGCTGCTGCTGCTACGACTCTTGTGGATCACCTGGAACTTTAGCAAACTTTGGTTAAGCCAACTCTTACTGCCTTGCACCGTGTGCTGAGGTACAACTGCAAAGATAGCGACGGAGAGGCTCGAATTACCGCATGCACTTGGCGTCTACGCACACAGTGAATGTCCTCCAGCTGTACAAGACCCTGTGATAATTATCCTGGCTATTTATATAGAAAGAGATATGTCTATACTTTGGAAGTCTTCTGAGTAATCTCGAAAGACAAGTAGCCTTCGGTAACTCAGAGACATTTTACTTAAAGCCTGCAGCAGAAATATCACGATGATCAATGGTTTACCACTAAACGAGTTTTATTAAAGACTAATTAAAATGGCCATCGAATTTCTTGTCCTATAGACTTTTGAATACTGCTGAGGGTCAATTTGTAAGCATACGAGAAAATGTATTCGTTAAAAAAATTATTCTTAATGCTAATAAATACGAAAATGTATCGATAGAAAAAAAAATAGTGTTTACGTTTTGAAGGAAAAAGTCCCGTGCCTCGTATAGTGTTACACGCAGACGCGTTGAGAATTTTCTTAAACAAATCGATCCCCATCCCAATATCACGATGATCAATGGTTTACCACTGAAAGAGATTTATTAAAGACTAATTAAAATGGCCATCGAATTTCTTGTCCTATAGACTTTGGAAAACTGCTGAGGGTCAATTTGTAAGCATACGAGCAAATGCATTAGTTAAAAAAATTATTCTTGATGCTAATAAATACGAAAATGTATCGATAGAAAAAAAATAGTGTTTACGTTATGAAGGGAAAAGTCCCTTGCCTCGTATAGTGTTACACACAGACGCGTCGAGAATTTTCTTACACAAATCGCTCTCCATCCCAATATCACGATGATCAATGGGTTTACCACTGAAAGAGGTTTATTAAAGACTAATTAAAATGGCCATCGAATTTCTCGTCCTATAGACTTTTGAAAACAGCTGAGGGTGAATTTGTAAGCATACGAGTCTTCGTTGAAAAAATTATTCGTGATGCTGATAAATACGAAAATGTATCGACAGAAAAAAAATAGTGTTTACGTTATGGAGGAAAAAGTCCCGTGCCTCGTATAGTGTTACACGCAGACGCGTTGAGAATTTTCTTAAACAAATTGATCCCCATTTGTCGAAAAGTAGCAACTGGCAGGCCCATCGTTATAGCAAGCAAGAGGATAGAGTAGATCCTCAAACATTGAATGCATCGAGCGATCGTCGATGATGCACACGGTGGTGTTCGACAATCGGTCGGTCATTTCTCGGGTTACTGAGCTCGCAGACTGAAATCATCGTCTCGCTCTAGGGCCTGTCTATCTCACTCGCTCACTAGGGCCCTATCCATACTGTGGTCTCGTACCTAAAACAATATTAGCGGGCGCAATAAGGGTCTCGCTCGAGCGTGCATCGGATATTTATTTTAGGTGAGCCGCTGCCGCCGTCGCTTCGTTCCTTTTCGTCCCTCTCTCTCTCTCTCTCTCTCTCTCTTGTTCGTAATGCAATGACGAGACTTGGCTATAAGTACAAGTTACACTCGAGTGTACGAGAATCGAATTGTGTATAGCGAGTCCAGCAGAATGATTGTGGGGTTTATGGGGGAGGATTTTAAGAACGTTGCATCGAGTGGCGAACGTAAAGAACGTGCCGAGGGGATGATGAACGCCGTGGTTGCAACAATGTGAAAGATAAGGATGGAAAGAGCATCGAAGATATAATGCCGTTAGTCGGCACGCGGGCAACGAGAGTCTCTTCAGCCCCAACCTCAGCCTCTGATGTTGCTCCGCGGCACTAAGTACCGCTCACTCACTCTCTCGTCCCTTCGCGCCGATGTTGACCCAGTTAATAGCCCCATGTTTGATTTGACTACTGTTGTTCGCCGGGTAACCCGGTAGTCGTACCTATGTAGTAGTTACAGTAGCCCCAGAGCATTTGTACTCTAATGCCTGTATCTCTGTATGTTTATTTAAATGTGGTCATCTCTTCTGAAAATCTTGTTCATATACAGCAGATTTATACGAATGTCAGTCTTACGCGTCATCAATAACCCGGATGATTGGCTAGTGATATCAAGATATTCATTGGAAATGTACAGGGCAAAAGAGCAATATCAATTTTTCACACCCTCGAATCATATCAATTATAAATGTGTTATTTCCGAAATTTATAACAATCACAGATTATGCAGTATTTAATAATCAATTCAAACTGTGATAAATTAAGTAAATTTCTACTTCTGAAATTTCGGAAATTTTGAAAATTCTTAAAATTTTTACCATACACACATAATTTGAAGGCTACTTACTTTGATATATGTATATAGTTTATGTATTCTTCGTTTGTGATTTCGTGCACACTCGAAAACGCGAAAAAATACAGGAAAATCTGATGTAAATTATGGCGCATTATTATATATAATAATAATAACAATGTATTGAAAGTAATTCAAAAAATTATCGTTAAATATTAATTAGAATCGGTCATCGACAGGGTGAAAAAATAATGACTTCGGTGATGTAAGTACCCGAGGGTGAATACAAATTATAAATTATTTCTCAAGTATTGTAACATTGGTGAAGTGTTGTTTTCTTCCGTTTTTCTATACTTCATTCATCCGTTATTGCTTTGAGTTGCGAGTCAGTCGAGAGAGATATGCAAATTGTTATATTTATCGATGCAAAGGAATATAATTATAGCAGTTCAATGGTTTTCTCTACTGGCATGAAGCTTTGTCGTTTTTATTCGTTGACGAATGCTGTAAAGCATTGCCGTCTCGTAACTCGTAATATACAAACGATGAGGACTCTGAAGTAAAGACCACGTCTTGGCAATTGGCATGGTAAGGCACACAAATTATATAACAACGACCTTCGTTCACTCATGTTAATGGGAGGAATGTCGATCCAGCGGAAAGGTAATAATAAAAAAGGGCCAAGATACTTCTGTAACTTCATCAAAGGCGCTTTTCACCGCGTTATTTTCCGATTCGATAATTCCCAACAGAGGTAAACGCGTCGCCCTCGCAAACCGTCCAACTTTTCGCATCGCTGATTATTCAAACGAAGAAATAACATTAGCCGTAGTATCGCGGAAAAAGAAAAGTACGTGCATCACGAAGTGATTTGTAAAATCGCTCACTTCGACACTGCCTAATTATTTTATAATAATATCCATGATTCTGTGTCCATCAAATCATCATACTTACCGCGAGATGACTGCATTTTGATGTCGTTGAAGTCCAAATACACTCAATATTGACACTACTATGTTTCACTGATACGGTTGGATCGTTTTTTTACATCCCGATAAGTAAACGAAAATGGGAGAATTACGGTCACCGAGAAATACCAGTCATCTTAATTCTGTATAAATTAGTGATTATACCGGAAATTTTCTTGCTCTGTCCGCTTACGTACATCATGATAAACTAATTCAATAATTCGTGCTGATTAAACCAAAGTAAATTTACGAATATAATGATTTTGCAATTATACACCCTTTTTTTTTTATAAAAGAAGCCGTCATGTGGATAAGATTTTGCGAAAAATATAGTCGTTAAAATCGGATCCAATCGGTATTTATGGCTTTATCGGTTCTTTAGCTTCAACTTTCCAATGTTAAAATGGCGTCCCCATATGTAAATTTATTGAAATTTGATACAAAAAATCTTCGTTGTTGTCGGGATAACAATGGCCACGAACGCGGGGCAATATTAGTCGCATTTATAATAGGTATTTGATTAATAATGACTTAGAACGGAATAAAAATTGAAGTATTAAAAGCTATACATAGAAAATATGTTCGATTAAGATTCTGGTGGTGGCATTACAATAATCATTATCGCCAAATTGGGATAATGGCAGTCAATGAACAGATTTTTATAATATATAAAAAACCGAATTATTCGATTTTTTTCATGATTTTCATGTTATCACTTTTGACCGATAATTAATGAAGTATCCAACAATCATCCCGTTTTGTTACAACAGACGTTTTATTTACAAAAAATAGCAAATAATCCTTAGTGACTGTGATTTCCCCATCTTTCCCTAATACGAGATGCACGAAGACCGGAAATAAACGCTTTACTGCTGAACAGCTATGAAACGAATGACGAAAACGCGACAACAAAGTAGAACGATTTTCAAAGGTGACAACTACATTTGACACCTAAATTCGTTTCTCAAACTCACACCAAATAGTTTCCGCGACATTTATAAAGACAATATTCGTTGACACGAGCAAAGATACCTTCAAATGGTTTCACCGATCGTATCACACCGGCCGCGAGATTCACGTTCTTTCGACACTGTTTTATAGAAACTGAACTTCTGCTTAGTGGCGTCGCCACTTGACAGCGCGGCGACAAAAGGAATAAATAAGAACATTTTAACACGAAAAGAAGCCGATAACAAAGGCGAAGATTTTTCAAGGCAACAACTACAGTCTGCACGTAAATTTGCTTCTGAAATCCACATTAACCAGTCGCACCGATATTTTTCGGCCCAGTAAAAAATATTCTCGCTAGACAAGCGAGAATTACTTCCAATGCTTTCACCAATCAAATTGCATCGGCCGCGGGATTCACATGCTTTCGACACTGTTGATAAACACCAAATTTCTGCTTAGTGGCGACGCCACCCTGAAGAGCGGCTACAAAAGTTACGAATAACCGTCGGAAGACATCTTTACGCAGAAACGAAGGAAGAAAGCAGCCGTAATTATTGGGTGAGAGAGAAACCACCTTTAACCCTCGAACTAGACGAAGATGGACGACGATATATTTGTTCTGATTTTTAAATTGATCACTCTATTATTTATTCGCTTAATGTAAAACTACATAAAATTAGGGTCACTGCGAAAAGATCTAGAAAAACGAGAATACTCTTATTGCTTCCTTATAGAGGAAGCTTTGTTTTCGTGAAATCTTTTTTTTTCAAAATTTTCATGTTGACATACTCAGAATTGCCTAAAACGTTAAAGCGGTTCCGATTTTATAGAATTTTGAATTTTGCGAAAAAAAAAAAAAAATTCTCTAAATTACGTCGAACCTCAACAAATAAACCGAAATGTTCTACAGTCGAAAAAATACCATACAGCCTCGCTACGTACGAAATCTGGTGAAGATCGGTAAAGTCGTTCGAATTTTACGGCATTTTTAATTTTTTAGTAAATGCATATTTTCGCTCGTGACTTCCGCAAAAGTTAAGAGAGTAAGATAAAAATTTGTACTTAATTAAAATGCGATGTGAGGGTGTTTTAAGTATTTGGCGGGAAAAACGCAATAAAAAATCTATTTTATACCGATGGTAAAATTGAGATACGCGGTTAGATGTGAAGGATATTGTTACCAAAAAGCTTTCCGTCCGATGGTCTCGCACTCGGGACGCAGTTTGAGAATGAAAAGAAACGGGAATAGACTGCGGGGTGTACGCAAACGTTCGGTAATCGAGCAGACCGCCAATAGATCGAAAGACTCCGGGAGGCAAAACGCAAAAGCCATTGATCCTCCCACTTGTGCAGTGTAAGCGGTCGATCTCTTGCCTCAACGATCAATCCAAACTACCGCAGAAAGAAAAAAGGTACTTTTTGGCAAGCCGACTTACACGTTTGAGTGATGCTGTAACGATGGTACTATACGAACTCGAGGCTTATAATCCTCCTTCGATAAATCGATCGAGCGTGAAGCGAGGCCTTTAACGAATAATCCGTGGCTTTGTACAACCCTCAACAAAGCTATGGACTTTGTTGAGGGCTTGTAGCACCATCCAGTCAACTTTGCATCATTATTCAGATCGATGATAAGGTTGCAATATTTTTATGAATGCGAATTTCATTAAAAAATTTCATTTAATCATACCGTTTTCAAATATGAAATGAAATTCCAAAATTCTGCTTTATTGTAACTATAGATCATATATTATTCAACGTGTAATATTGATCGATGTATCATGACAGAAAATATTAACAATACTTTGAAGATTCATTGTTATACAACAGAAACACATTTTTTAGCATACTTATCTTACGACTTAGCGAAGCAGTGTACAAACATGTCGACATCGGCTTTCACGGAACGTCAAACGATGCCCTACGGTACTTGACCCTTAATGGAAGAATTGGGCATTCTGTGAAATGCGCCGTGAATGTTACACGAAGCGATTAACGTACACTAAAAATATTTCATATCCTTGCTGACGCTAGAGCTTTCGTCAAATCGTTAATGATAGCGAGCGATGACGATAGTTACACAATTGTTCACGAAATTTGAACTTTAATTTAGTCAAGGAATTATGTTAATTTATTTAGAGTATCGTACAAAAAAAAATGTATTTTCAAGCACAAACTAATGCTGGAAAACACAATGTGAGATTGAGATATGTATCTAGTGGAAAAAAAAAATTATTAAAGACGCTCTGCTTCGATTTTACCGAGAATCAGAAGTAGCTTTCGCATTTATTTCTTCAGCAACTTTGCGTATACCATTGGTATTCAGATATATTCCAAGACGATAGGGGTGCAGAGCCATAATAAAAATATTGGCAAAGAAAACAACTCGGCGGTTACCAGTAGCTCGAATCGAAGTTATTTTTATATCCAGATACGCTGAAGAATCTCAAGAATTGCAGATTTGCATAAATGCAATAATTCCAAGAAAGTCTCGGAGCTTCCTTGCCATCTCATAAATCATCGATTTAAACGCTACCAGCGTACCAACTTTTTTTTTTAAATATCGAAAGGTAGATTCATACCAGGATAAATAAAGGAACTTGTGAAACCCGAGAAATATCAAAATTATGTAATTTGTTCAAAAGAATGTGGAATCTTGATTTAAAACCCCTGAGACAAAAAATTTTGATACTTACGCAAAAAAGGAAAAATGAATTATGGAATTATTGATTCGGAAGCGATCCACTCACTATCGAAAAGTGAACGCATGTGAAGGAATTTATGAAGGCTCTTAAGAAAACCATGTCAACGATTTTTTTAACGCAAATTCAAACGAGTAAAGGTTAAAAAAAATTAGGAACAAATTTAAAAAAACCAGCGTGGTACGGATTATGAGATGTTCTTCAATCTTTCATGACTGAATGCAACATTAGATCGACTGACTTATCGGAAATAAAGAAAAAAACTAACACCAGGATATCTGAAGGAACTCATGAAGGCTGATGAACAACAAAATAATGTAAACTGTTAAAAAAATGTAGGATCTCGATTTAAAGCGCACGAAGCTCACAAAATATGACGAATCGTGCGAACAAAACGAGTTGCCATATGTTTATTATACCAATACGAAGTCTCTTTTCGAAGATTATGTGCATGTATTATTTTTATGTAAAAGCGACGATACACGTGTAAATAAATTTTGCGCCAGTGATAACGAGTTTGGCTGCTATAATTTCAATAAAGAAATCACAATACAGTAAACCAGAGTCGATTGGGGTATGTCTAAGTATAGCAAACTCAATTGAATCTCTCTCTCTCTTTCGCTCGATTATTTTTCGTCAATCCCACGATTTGACCCTCAATTCAGGTTTCAATATCGACCAGTTGGGCGAGTGTTTCTCGTAAGAGAGCCAGTTGAAATCATCGACACACTCCCAGTTGTTTGTCTTTGTATCCAAACCAGCGAGATTGTAGTGACTTGATTGATCTTCGTAATTCCAATTGTAGGGCGCGACGCGAATTTTAGTCGAATCCTCAATAATAGCTCTGCTAGTTACGTGAAGATAAAAGGTGCAATCCGTCGACGAGTGCAGTCTTAACTGTTGACACGCAAATGCAAAAGTGCATTGCGTGCAGTCGTGAATGAAGACAGAGGAAGCTACGGGCCCTACGAGAATGGTGCAATGCTTAAGGTTTACCATATGGAGCGTACTCGGCGACCCATAAATTTTAACTGTACATCTCGTCAAGTCAGACAGCATAACGTCGTTCTTGTTCACGTTTTCCGCGTCGATGATCAAACGTTCGTCAACTTTTCCCAATATCATACAAGCGCTGTCTCCGTATTTACTCGACAATTCGTTTTTCTGCTTCGTAGCGCCGTTCACGTTGCCCTCCGTTATTTTGAGATCCTTGAGGCCGTCCGTTACGTCTATAGCTTTGTCGATGGGCTTTTTAACGGCCCGACGATTCTTGAAACCGAATTTTTTCTTAGGCAACAATTTGAGCTCCAGCTCAGCCGCCTCGGTTTCCAGAATTTGAAGGTTTTCCTGGGCTTTCCTGATATCGTAGACTTTGAGAAACATCTTTGATTGAGAGAGGTAATTTTTAAGGGTTTCGATTTCTTTATTTGCCGCATCGAACACACAAGGAAGTGCGGAAAGCGGCGTCGAGGGCGCTGCGTCCAATAGGTCTTTGACCTTCTTCAACGTCGCGTAAAATGCATCTTTGAAGTAACTCGTTTGCTCGCATTCAACTGCTAATTGTTGACGCTCCTCCCGACGACGTTCTATCACATTTTTACGCTCGCGATCGCGCTTTATTATACGATCCGGCAAACTGCCCTCTATCAGCTCTATCGTGGATTCCATTGCTTTGGCTGAATGTTATTTGCCGGTTTTTTTAGAATCCGCTGCTTCTTTGGAATCGCTGGTTGAGTCTTTCTTCACCGCTGCGTAGAAGGGATTCGCTGTTGCGGGCACTTTAGGGACACTAGTATCTTGTATGCCTTGAAGTGGCCTTCGAGCGTTTTTACGTTCGAGCAAAAGCTGCAACAATATTAAAGAGAATTTCAATAGGATTTCAGGAGTACCGCTATATTCATGAGTGCTCTACACTCGCTCAATCCTATCAATTTACATATTTGTAAAAATTGATACACTAGATGCATTCTTAGTTTCAATTTGAAGATAGATTAGCCAATTCTTCATATCCAAATAATGCTCACGATGTCGTTACTCTTGTCGAATTCAGAGAACAGTTCAATTTCAATAATGTTTGAGTAAACTTTGATGTCGGAAGACATTTGCGAAGAAATTGGAACTCTTTGCTCCGATTAAATCAGTGTAGAGTTTCAAGTATTTCTATAGTTTATGTTTTGTTTATTTTTATACAATCTTCAAGCATGAAACACTCACCTGTTCCAATTCTTTCTCATTCGAAGTTGTGGCTTTCAGTAAAATATATCCGAGAGCGCTGAAGCCTACCAGCCAAAACGCTGACTGTATGTACGCCATGAAGCATAAGAGATCATTGAGACAGTTTCTTCTCTTGTTCCCAAGCACTGAGATCAGCCAACCTGATAGTATTATCACCAGACAATTTTTCGCCGATGGTGTAATAACCGTTTAGGATTGTCGGGTACTTTTGGTGCATGTAAAACCTGAAATCTAAAGGACCACATAGGTTATATCCCGCTGCAAAATTCTTGTGACTCTTTAAACCAAAATATACGCGAACCCGAGTAAAAATCAATATTCTCAAATCAAATAATCAACTGTTCTTTTTTTCATATAAATGACAATTCTCAGTTATCCTTGTTCCGAAATTCCACGAGTTTCTCAAACAAAAAAGCGTCAAAACGCTGAAGAAGCTAATTTCTTGAACGATATCCTTGAAAAAAAAATGGAAAAGTGTTAAATACCCCGATTCACAGAGTTTACGGAATTTGTCGAAGATGATTCATTCCGGTGCAACTTGTCGTACTAGAAATTTTAGTCTGTCTCTCTCTCGCAATGGCGATTGCCGATAGCGCTGTCTCACTCGCACTCATGGCGGCTCAATCGGTGCAGCGCATCACCTTAAGTGTAACCTCAAAGTAGCGCAATAACTATTCGTACAGCGATGGAAAATGTCTCTCACTCACCTTGCGAAGTATTCATGCGGTGCCAGACAAAGTAGGAACTAAATAGTGCTGTTCCTTCGGCGATGATAAGAAATATTCCAGCTTGCTTCAAGTTCTTCGGCAATCGACTCTTCGGCTTCTTAGTTAACATGCTAGTTGATACTGGTGCGAGATTTCCTTAAATGGAAATCATCAATACCGCGAGAAACGAGACAAGAAAGTCCCGAGGCATTGCGCCTGAGAAGGGGCACCACGAAGTGCGACAACGAACGGGGCTCGGCCGTATGGGGATATCTATGTAACTATATAACGCAACGCTCAACCGGCTCGACCGTTTGTGTACACACCAGGTGGTAGAAGGGGTACAATCGATTACGCTCGTGTCTCTACGATCGAGATAAAAAAAAGGCGCGAAAGTTTGAGAGATTCAAATACCTTCGAACTGTGGAAATTGGCTCTTTACTATAATTTTTATTAGGGTCATGAAAGACAAATTGTCGTGTCAGAACGACTTGCTGAGCACTTTTTCGGCGCTAGACCTATGAAATGAGAGTTGCGACATCAAGGACAGTTGTCGTTGATTCATTTTTAAGAATTCATTGTGAACAGCGAAGCGCAATCTAGAATGGCCACTGGATCCTTTTTAAATTTTTTAATATTTTTTTTGAACTTGCGTTAATGTATATTTGTTACAAATAAACTGTAACTTATATTTTCCCGCACGAAAAACGTACAATTATTAACGAGTGATTGTTGTTAGCTTAGATAAACAAGATTCGAAAATATTCTCTGTTGAAACAATCTTCACTGGCAAAAACTCCGAAATTCGCAATGAAATTATTCTAACTTTTTGGATATGTAAAGGGTTAAATAATGAACACAACGATTGTAATCCAAATTATATTCAGTACGAGATAATGTATATATCTATATAAACTGTAAAACTTTGCTATTACTGTATAACTCTCGATTAAGCGTTAAGAGGATCGATAAAACAATGATGTTTCTCTTGTCTTAAACGCTCAAGTTTTTTTCTACAATAATATTCGCGTTGTTCGCGACGAACACAAGATTAATGGACGAAGATATATTATTAGTTTCTGTAGCGAAACGTGAGTATTGCTCGTATACTATTTATTGCAGGGGTGCGCAGGCTGATAAATTATAAATAAATTGTAGCGATAGAAGCTGCTCAGAATCTTAAAATTATCTTTTTACTTTTAAATTTTATTTAGTTTCTTATTTATAATTTCACAATCACACACTCCGTAAATATGTATATGAACAAACTAAAACGTTTGCAATTCGGGGGAGATCATTATATTGTTTTTCAAGTGATTGCGGATTTCTAATGTGGTTTATTGAAAACTCATCTGTACATATACACCTTACTTCACTCTCTCTCTCGC
This sequence comes from Tromatobia lineatoria, assembly GCA_949699805.1. Classification (NCBI taxonomy): domain Eukaryota; kingdom Metazoa; phylum Arthropoda; class Insecta; order Hymenoptera; family Ichneumonidae; genus Tromatobia; species Tromatobia lineatoria. The sequence goes on from OX453045.1 coordinate 1,687,769, forward strand.
CCTCTGGGAGTGTTATCGTAAGATTTCCGTCTATTGCTAGTATTTCACATGAGAAAACATCTTCAGGACGAAGCCATATTTCTCATCCCATTAACTGCCACTGTCAAGTGGTACAAAAATTTATGTAGACTCCCAATTCAGCGTAAATTACACTCTCAACGTCAATCTCTTACGAGTCTTTCGAGAAGCATACCAATTTAATTCAAACACGTAAGTGCTGTAACAAGTATCGCAACTTGTTAAATAGAAAAAGAAGAAACAAACAAAAAATATATACTTATATACTGTATATATATGTCATTGTTACAGTGGCATAAGAATTTGTATGGATAACAGTTTAGAAATCGCGTTTGCTTCTAAGTGCGCGTGTGAAGACGCGAAACATAGTTGATCTCGTTGCCCTAAATATCGATAGAAAATATGGCAGTTAATAAGATAGAGGTAACGATTTGTAACTTTGTGTTTTTTTTTTTGCTTTTTATCTTCTTTTCTTCCGTTTCAACGTTAAGTATGCTTACCGTTATATAAAATCGTTGAATTACAATATAAATAAAACCTAGATTTCTCGAAGTCCGCGATTAGAGCTCATTCACAAGCAATTGATTCTTCGTACGACAACGTACAATGCACAACGAATTAGTTTGTTCCACTCGATTGCCACTAGGTTAATTTTTTTTTTTCGCTTTTCTAAGTCTTGAATTGTATTTTCCTTAAAACTCATTACCCCGTTCGGGGGAAAATTTAGTGCCTCATCGCCTGGTCGGAAAATCCGCAATTATTTTCGTCTCAATTTTGTACTCGATAATAGATTCAGAAAAAAGAAAAACAAAAAATCACTGCTTTGGTGTTATTTAAAAAATGTATAATGTAACCTTTCGTGTTTATTTTAATTTTAAAATCAAACTTCTCTCGCTTCCCCAAAAAAGAAGAATTCGAAGATGCTCTCGTCCCAGTAGCGTTCGTTTTTGTGTACTATTTATAACCATTCTACACTTACCTTACTTCAATGCTAAGAATGAGTTGGGTTATCATCTATTTCGTCTTATTCTATCTCAATTATCGTATTATGCTCTCTGTCTCCTCCAATCGATTAATCGTTAACTTGCCCATCTCAAACAGTGCCAAATTCATTCAAGTGGAACGGATTCTCGCAAGGTTTGTCCCATTTTTATTTCGCGTGTCGGAGAGAAAGAGAGAAACCCGATGCACGTAGAGTTTCCGGCGTTATCAACACACGAGCAAAAAAAAAAAAAAAAAAAAAAAAAAGAAAAAAAAAGTAATGTGCGCGGTGCTGCGGATTATCGGTGCATTTACCGAAAAGATTCGCTGCGCACGGCAATTTACGCGGCGACAAAGATAAACGAGTGGCCGCTTGTTTTTTTTTTTTTTTTCTTTAGTTTCTTGTTTTCGTTAAATCAAGGGGAGACTCAACGCGACGGTTAACACGACAGTCTTTTGAACACCATGGGGTCATGGGAGTACTGATGAGCTGTAGTTCGCTACGACACCATTTCGTGCCAGCCACTACCGTTTGAAGAGTTGCTCTCGGGAGATGCTGAAAATAACGAGAATACTTGCTCGAACGACTTGATATTCAACAGGATATTCGCAACGTCTCTTAACTATGCTTCTTTTCAATTCGATGTCAGATATAGCTGAATATTTTATATACTATCAGTTATCAGTTATATATCGTGTTTTATCAAAATCGAAAGTCGTTGAGCCAAAATCAATACCACGAACTAACCAGTCTTAGCATTTTCGGATCTTTCAGGAGAAGACGGTTGCGGTCCCCATATCCGGACTGTGCAGTCGTCGGAAACAGAGGCCATCATTTGGTGATAAACTGGATTCCATGAGACACAATTTACGGTCCTGCTGTGACCCGTTAGTGTCGCTATTGGCAGCTCTCTTTTTATGTGCCACACGTAGACTTTATTGTCTGCAATAATAATCAATCAATTTTCTTACTTATTGTCATTATTTTTGAAGAGTATTGTAATCCAAACGGGTGGGGATCAAAATAGCGAATGGCTAAAATAGCAAATTAAAAAATAATAATTCACCATTTTTATCATTCGCTATTTTGAATGCATTTTAATAAGATAGAGGCCAAAATAGCGAATTTGATAAAGATTCTGTTGATTATTTGTTATGATATCGTTCCCAACCAATTGAAGTATGCACGTAATTGACGACTGAACGTACCTTCGCTTCCGGACGCAATGAAATCTTGATTGACACCACCGAAACAACTGTGAATCGTAAAGTGCCCTTGAGTCACACCCTGGAAACGTCTGACGAGACATCTGTCTTGCAGATCCCAGAGATGAACACCCTGATTCGCGACATTAAGTAACGCCAATCGATCCGCCTTATTCACGCTGAACGACATAACTGGATGGTCTTCTTGAAGGCTGTCCATGGAAAAAATAATATTCTACGTGAATAAGTGGAAATTTGCATATCAACGGAAATTGCGTATTGAGTTATTCATAAGTTCATACCAGAAATTTACAATATTGCTGGACTTTGATTTTTTTATCATCAAAATCCTCAACACGTCGTGCGAAATTTCGATACTTAACCCCTCAAGTATCAGCGTCATAAACATACACAGCTGTGTTTTGCCAGTATTGATGCTTTAATAATTCCTAAAATTTCTATACCTATCAGAAATGCTACTTAGAATTTTACAAAATAATTTCATCATTATTTTCAACGGAAAAAAAATTAATAAAAATTATAAATAAATAATAATAATGAAATAAATAAAAATAAAAATTTATCGCCGAATGGTGTTGTTATAATTTTTTAAATAAATGATGGTTACCGACAAATTGTCCGTTATTTGAGGGGTTAAAAGCTCCTTTTGAATAACTCATAACGGATACAAACACTCACAGAGTGAAGTCGCACAATTCATCAAAGTTGTAACCACGTATACGATGATGTGAGTCGGCAGCGAGGACCGTTTTTCCGTCACTTCGACACCAGAGGCATTTCACCCTCACGCCTTCCCACGAGTCCAAAACGTTGCCGTCGATGTCCTTTGATAAATCATTCAACATCAGGCTACGATCGAAGGACCGATAGGATTTTTTGTTTTTTGTTTTGTTTTAGAGACTTACACACTGGTAGAATTGGCCTCGCAGGCCACCAGTCACGAATTTGTTGGCATCGCGATGCCAGGCGCAGGCAGTGAGTGAATCCTCGGTGCTCTGAGTCAATTTGACTCGAAGCTCGCAGTCGGGAGTGTCGACGCTCCATAACCAAAGCTCCGGACAATCCTCAGGACCGCAGGCGATCAAGTGATTGCTGTCCGGACTCCACGCTATCAGAGCCACGCCATACGTGTGACCATCCAACGTTTTTCTGTGCGTCACTCTCAGTGTTTCCTGGGCAAAATTAATTTAAACAGCGGCTCAATGAATTTCGAGACGCGCTTTTTTGTTTTTATTGATCGAGAAACACTTACAGGATCAACATCCCAAATTATAACCGTCATGTCCTTCGATCCCGTCGCAAGTTTGAGACCATCCGGCGAGAATTTACAATACCAAACCTCATCACAATGGTCGTTGAGCACCTGAGTTGTGTGGCAGGGAAACTGCTCTTTGCTGCAGCTATGATCCACTAGTAGAGACACGTTCTCTAGACCCGGCTGATAACACAATTCGATACCACAGGTTCGTGTGAATTTTTTGTCTTTTTTTTCGCAGATAGCCGTTCAGGACATGGGAAATGTTCAAAACTATAGGACTTTCATGATGCCCGTGAAAAATAGCGGCCTTTCGTTGAACGGAATTGTAAGTTTACTATAACTCGACATTTTTTAAATTAAAAGCTTTTAACAAGGTAATGATTTTTTTTTTTTCTCTTCAAGCTTAATTTTCGTTCCTGATTCTGTACTACCAATTATTCAACCAGTTACGCTATTAGCAATCTAATACTTGGAAAATTGTAAGTTTACTATAACGCGACATTTTTTAAATTTAGAACTTCTAACACGTTAATGATTTTATTTCTGTCCAAGCTTAATTTTTGTTCCTGATTCTGTACGACTAATTATTTAACCAGTTACGCTATTAGCAATCTAATACTTGGAAAATTGCAAATTTACTATAACTCGACATTTTTTAAATTAAGAACTTTTAACACGGTAATGATTTTCTTTCTCTCCAAGCTTAATTTTCGTTCCTGATTCCGTACGACTAATTATTTAACCAGTTACGCTATTAGCAATTCAATACTTGGAAAATGTATCAAGAATAATATGAAATAATATTGAAGTATGCTATACCTCGTTGTGCGTAATGTGGTACGTGCACTGTTGATTTTGCATTTCAACTGCCTGGCAGAGGAGAGAATGAAGGCGTCGCGGTGGTAGCATTATCGATGGCGGTAAGTACCTCTGTAGTCGATCCATGAGTGTAGCTCGTGAAGCTGAACCTTTGCCATCCCAGCCAGCTCGTGTCTGTTAACAATTGTCTATTTGCTAGTGATCAAATTTCACGATTTTACGTTAGTTCGGACGAATGCAAAAAGGATCTTCCGTTAACGCAGACACTTTCGAGTCTCGCGTTCGGTACGAGCCGTTCGAATCCGATTATTTCAGAGTACCTGCAATTCGTCGCGCCCGCTGCACATCATAAAAGCCGAAAGCTGATGAACGCGACCTGTATTATGTCCCAGCGGCGTCAACTCGTTTCGCAGTACTTGCAGCGCCTCGAGAACCAAACCCTCTTCCAGATACTCGAGATACTTTTGCTCCAAAAGTAAAAATTTCATCTCCTGAATAAATGGAAATGCATATTCAAAAACTGGCTTACGATATTGTCGTTTCGGGAATTTAAACAATATGGATATCGGATTGTTTTCTAAAATATCGATACCAATCAATTCATAGACACGACCATGAACCCATGAAATTTTAAACGATATTAATTGCACGTTAATTTAGTTACATTATAAATGGAATTTTTATTTATAAATCGATGAATAACGAGATACTGGTGACTATTTAAGCGAAGTTAACGAAATATTGTGATTATTAGAAGGTATCGCACCACAAGACTTTGATTAGCACCGTTCAGAAAGGACTTGAGCTCGTCGAGGTCGTGATCGGCCTTGTTCCAGTCGCCATCCATGACGTGTTGCCTGAATTTTGCGGCTGATGGATGATCCAAACGACAGCCAGATTCCTGCATCAACAGATCAGCTGTTCGGCTGCAAATAATTCTTCATGTTACATTTGCCGCCGTATCTCATGACTATTTCAGCTGATCAAACAGTTCAAGATTTGAATCTCAAAATTTGTATAATTTTTTTAAGTGGTTTGCAACGTTGACATTTGTTCAACGGGCTTCAAAAGTATTAAAATAAGAATTGAAGTTAACAAGCTCACTGAAACGAAGGGAAAATCTTGTAAAAAATACGGAATCGAAACAATACACCATATTTTTCGTCACCGATTTGTAACGTTCAACAGTAACGTAGTTATGAATAATGCTAATTGAATTTGATTAAAATACACAGAGCCTACAGTGATAATAAAATAATCACATCAATACATATTTGATTGGTTCAATAATGATATAGCTTTTTCAGAAATTTGTCAGTAGGTCAATACAACATTTAATGTCTACATTTTCCCTCTACATTCAGGAAGTCTAAAAGAGAAAAGTCACAATGAAATTACATAAACTGACCATTTTATGTTATCAAAATAATTAATTTTCTGATATTTTATTACACCAATAGATTTTTAAAATTTATCTTTGAGTCGCGATATCTCAATAATTGATGAAACTTTTGATGTTTGTTAACTTTTCTGATATTTAAGTAGATTTTAAAAAATTCTCAAATAAATAGTTTCATCGTAGTACTACGTAGTACTTGACGGGAAATAAATAGTAAAAATTGAATGGTACATCCATCTTACTTGAAACAGAAGGAAGAGTATTAGGAGTATTGTGAGTCATACATCCACACAGATATTCCAATGCATATGCAAACAAGCTTATATGTTACAGTCCAGAAAGAGACTAAGAAAAATACGATTCAAAACAATAACATTGAAAGTTCTTCTAATGGCAGATGAACCAAACATACTCAAGCCCAACAGTCTTCAAGTGCTGTCCAATGAGTCGCACTATGTCCTGATTAGTTTTGTCCATAATCTTAGGTGGCCCAACAGCCTGATTGCTCTCGCCGTTGACGCCATTAACGTCGCCCTCGCATCTGGACATCGAGTTTCCATTGGCGTGCGAGCCGCCGGAATCCGATGTTCCACCATTCTGTTGAGGCCCTGAAGAGACTGGTGCTCCATTGGATGCCTGCTGCATCACTCTGTTGGCATATAAACAGAAATGTTACTTGAGTCATTGATATTTTTGTCCGCTTTCGAGCTCCTTCGTTCCAAAGTCTTTGTTTTCTTACTCGATATTTGAAGAATTTCCACTAAATTCAAAATAAAGTCGTTACGTATTCAGAAAATTTCACAAATTCAGTATCCAACGGAAATTCCACCAAAATTTCACAGTGAATAGAAGAGAAAGTTTCAAAAATGCCGTCGCTGCTCCTGTAGAAACATCGAAGAGTTCTAATTGATATTTTAATACGCGTTCAACATCCTCTCGAGCCTCTGTTTTACAACCGAGACACCAAATTCAACATACGTTGCGCATACATGAAAATCAACAGAAACAGCACCAAATTTCTCACACAAGTGTCAAAGCAATTCTACAAACAAAATCTAGGTAACGATTCTCCGACTGAACAAAGAGAACTGAGCGTACATTAACTGTCGCCGAAATATTCCAGAAGCAGAAAAAAAAGGAGTGTCAATATTGTGATAACGGGCCCTGAAAAGTTAAACGTCAATTCTCAGGGTCAACCTTGTTGTGTAGCTCATAATATTTTGTTCCTGACATTTCCTCCCATATTCAAGTTCCATAATCATCGAGTCTCAATTCTCGCTGCAACGAAACATCCAAACCAAGTTGCGCATAACATTTTATTCAACGAGAAGCCAAAAATTTCTCTACGCATCCAAGGAAACTAAACGAGGTAAAGATTTTCCAAAATTCGAAGTATCGAACAAATGTGACTGTTTCAGAACATGAAAAATAATGGAGAAACGTGAAAGCCTCTACAGGAGCTTTTTCGAAATACAATGTACATAAAAAAAAAAGAGCCTCTGTCGTCCCGTCCGCGAATGATTACCGATAATTTTCCATCCCTGCTGCGTTGGTGTGGTACTCGACCGCTGGTCTTAGGGTAGCCGGGAGTGAACTACGGGACCTTTTGCGCGGTGGCGGAGCGAGTCCACCGTCGTCCGACTCGCCGCTCGAGGCCAGGCTTATGCGCGTACCGCCCCGTTTTTCACACGATTATTGTCCCCCCGACGTGCGTTGGTGGGGCCGTGTAGCTCGCACGCACGCAGCCACGGTAGGAATTGGAAGAAGAGGAAAAAACAAACAAAAAAAACCAGCGAAATCTTTGACGACCTGGCCTCTATGCACTTGTCTTTGGCCGCCCCCGCCCCCCCGCCAATGACCACTACGAAAATGTCTTATTCTCGCGTCCGTACGCGTGAATATCTTTCTCTCTGTCGTCGTCTTCGTCGTCGTTGTGGTCGTATATCGTTGAGGCCCCTTAGCGATATATATTTCGTTTTTCGTCTTGTAAGCCTGACGGAGCTTAACGTCCTCCTCACCCACCACCTCAAAACGTAAGCGGTGGAACGATTAAACGGGGAACAAAAAAGCACAGGATTCTTGCGATTTTGCCAAGAGACGGGACACAACGAACAATGACTGCCACACAGCTGATACTTGTTTGGATCTCGTCGTTTACGTCACACGACGGTCGCCATTCTGATGTTGAGGCTCACTGGCTTCATCCCTCCTTACTGCGCTGCAATCGCTGGTGGCTTTTCCTTTCCGAGCCTCAGCGCGAGTCTACCAAAATCAAATTCAACCTAGATGGCGCTCTCTCCCTTGTTATTGCCCCTTCCGCGGGTAATTCATTTCCCGAACTTCTCCTTTTCACCGTCCTCTGCGGCTGCTGTGCTCTAAATGATCGCGAGACGGTAAGAGATTCATTCATGACGCATCCTCGAGCGACTATCTTTGTTTTCTTTCTTTTATCTTTATTTGATTATTCACCGCGATATTACAGTAGCTACGAGACGCCATGTTTTAGTTGCCGCCAATGAGAAACTGCTATCGGGATGAGAGGAATCTTCTCTCCATCAGCGATTTTTGAATTCATCATCAACCGTTGATTTTTTGGATGCTGAGTATGAGTTTGGCAGATCGGAGTCATTTCCGGTTTTTTTTATTATTTTCATCGTATACATCATTGTGAAATTATAAAGAGACAATTAGAGCCGCTGAAGCTACCATTTTGGTCCACGTAGTCAACGGATTCTGATGAGAGATTTCAACGAGTGAGGCGATCCTTCGAGATACTTTATTTAATTATCTCATTCTTCTTATTTGTCGGTTCGGACAATTATACAACTTTTCGCGCTTTTCTTCGATTCCGAACGTACACTATTTTTCTAGAATCTCATTGATAAATTCGTATCAATTGTTTTTCTATATCTCATCATGTCCGTAAAAAAATGATAAAAATCCAATGAGGAGAGAAAAAAAAAATTTCAATAAAAAGCACATTGAAAATTTAGCATACAATTCGCAGTAACAGCGAAACACAAACTCCATTAATTTTTCCATTATTCCGTGGCCCTAATTCATTCGATCATTCAAAAACGAACTACTACCCTAACCAACGGATAAAACTATAGAATCACTGTGAAGAATATTGTCAAAGAATTTTTTCACCAATAAGTTGAGACATTTTTTTTTTCATGTCACAATTGATCAAGTACAACGATCTCGAAAATAAAAAGGATAACAAAAGTGACAAAAAGCTAAAGATAAAAAATACATTTTCGATAAATAAAAAGTTTGACAATGTGTACCACAAATTGACCGCATCAGGGTCGAGATCGGTGAGGTGGTCAGAGCGTTCGCGGGAATGCCGTGGAAATGCGCGTGTGCCGCTAGTCAGTCATTCGCCGGCCGCCGGTGGAGCACGTTGTGACAGTGGCGCGCTGGCTCGTTTGCTTTTCAGTCAAAAGCCGCGACGGTCCTCGAAGCCAAAAAGTATAAGCCATAAAAACGTCGCATCGAATTCCCCATAAAACCGAGCAGCATTAAGACTAGTTTTAAAATGACGGTGATCGGTGAGTGAATCGCGACGTCGAGTTCGTTTTACTCGAGGGAGAGATAGAGAGGAGTTCGACACTCCGGTGGACGCCAACGTCTCGTGGATGCTTGGGAGCGGGCGATCGTGAAAAATCGTCTCGTGCTGCGTTTCAGTGTTCTCTTCAGTGTGTGCCGTTCAATTAAATCCAATCCGCGTCTCATAGATTTTTAATCGATATCTAATTAATACCTCCTATTCTTATATCTCATATCAAACAAAACGAATTAAAGAGTGTTGGTTTTGCCACCTGTTGCGCAAGTATTGTCGCGTATATACATATCTATGTCGCATGCACGCGATTATAACACATAATACAATAAATTAGGCTCTTCTCCTTGTGACTCCTTGTTGGATTACCGGATTATATACACGTCACTTCGTCGGGATGTTGTCCTTGCCGAGATAGGTGCTCATCGTCGTCGAGACGCGCTTAAAGGTGAGTGTACGAGAGAAGAGAACTTAGAGAAACTTCTAGCAACGGACTTTAGATTATTAAAAAAAAAAATAGAAAAGGATAATAAGCGAACAGCATCCAGTGCAATAATCGTTACTCTGATAATCACGAAAGTTCATCGTAGAGATATTTCATCTCGTGGGATTAATATCCTTTTAATGACGTTGGCAGATGACTCTGGCAAAAGGCGAGACCCACGATCAGATATATTTTGCAATAATTGTATTTTCGGTTTTTTAAATTTATTTCGATCATTTAGAATCGACAGCACGCCATCGGAGGATTATAAACTCGTGTAATAGTCTAAGAGCAAATGAATGTTCGGCGCGGTGCGAGAGTTTTGCGAGAGAGCAGAGCTGATCCCCGCTGATCTGTTTAACTCGATTCCGTTCTCGGCATCGAGAGAGGCTGTGGCAGGCGGAGAAGCAGCATAGCCGCATATATATATACCGCCACGAGGAATCCGGACCGGTAAGATCGCTCCTGGCTGCCGACTCGTAATAGCTTTCGTTCCAGCGAGACCGCTCGCGCGGGATCGTGACGGAATCCTCGATCTCACAATCGCGCCACCAGAGATATCCCTCCCCACTTCCCACTTTTTCCTTCTCTTTCTCTTGCTCGTTTGTTTTTTTCTTATGCCACGCCATCTCTTATTCTTCGCTGAAAGGGCTTCGATCTTTCACCCTTTCGTCGAGGCCTCTTAACGTTTGGAAAACCAAAATTTAGACACTTCGCTTGGGAATTCGTAGATAACTCTTCGTAAATACCATTTGCGCAGATCGGTGACCTTCGATTCGCTCACCGTTTTTTTTCATTACATAGATCGCGCTTTTTGGGATTTCATTGGTGAATAAACACCGGATATATATTCATGTGTCTTGTTATCTTGTTTTCCACTTGATGAGTTAGATTCGGTGGGCGAATTATTTGAAAAGGAAATTGGAATAGTAAAAAAATGATAAAATTATTTGTAAAAATGATAAGGACGGTGCGATGTATTGTGCGGATTCATTTTTTTTCTTACGGCGAGAGTGTGGCTCATTAAAACGTGAACGGCTGTCACAACTGACACAGAAATACTATAATATTTGCCGATGGTAAATAGAAGTGAAAGCAATTTCGATTACGAATATGTGGAACATGTTTTCAGTGTTTCTGTGTTACTGTCGTGAGCGCCATCGAAACTATAAAAGTGCATATGTCGAATACGTAGCCTTGACCCGGTGCGAATGCATTGTCGCGTTTTAAGGATGTATATTAGGTACAATACCGCCAAAAGTGAGTTTTGGAGACAATTTCAATCACTTCTCGACGGGATAAAAATCGGAAAAAAAATAATGCATATAAAATGTGCTGGAAAGATTGTTTTCGCATAATAATAATCCCAAAATGTTGTTAACAAATTGGTGAAATAAACAATTGTTCAACAAACAATCAGTCAACCTAACTTTTTTTCTAATGGAAATGATATGTTCATTTATTTGAATGCGTATAAATTTTTTCAGATTTTTATTCTCTAATTTGATTTTGATGTTTTTTATTTCGAAAAAATGCGCAGAATATAACAAATTTTGGATATGCGTTTCACAAAAAAATCTTGAATGAGTAGATGGTCTTACGCCGAACACATATCCAAAATTCGTTATTTCGCGCACATTTAAAAATAAAAAAACACAAAATCAAAATAAAGAAAAAAATCTGAAAAATTCGTACCCATTCAAATAAATTAACATATCCTTTTCATTAAAAAAAAAGTTAGGTCGACTGATAGTTTGTTGAACAATTGTTTTATTTCACCAATTTGTTAACAACATTGTAGGATTATTATTATGCGAAATCAATCTTTTAAGCTCGTTTTATATGCATTATTTTTTTTCCGATTTTTATCCCGTCGAGAAGTGATCGAAATTGTCTCTAAAACTCACTTTTGGCGGGACTGTACGTATCATGCATCCTTAAAACGCATTTCACCGTTTTGCGTGGCTAGACGTTTCGTCTTGAAGGCTTGTGGACGCAAAGACGCGATAGAGCTTCAATCCTGCTTGTATAGTATTACACACACAGTAGTAAATTCGCGAGGAGTCTCTTGTGAACGCGCTTAGGTATACGTAACGCGATTCTTCCAGCTGGTGGACACGCGCGCGCCTCTTCAGCATATCTGGCTCCTCTGCTATACTGCCTGTATCCGGTATAGTAGATTTAGAAGAGACGCTCGTAGTTGAGAGTACGCGGCCGTCGGTACCACTCTCTTTTTCTTTCTCTCTCGCTTGCTCTTTGTATCTCCCGTGGACGAAAGTGCTAATGACCCTTCCCTCCCTCTCGTTCGTGCAAGCCCGTAAAAACTGAAATAATCGCATTACCGCGAATGGCCTCCACCAACCCTGAGGCGAGGGACGCCCCGATATACACGAATACATAAATTTACCGCAAGAAATATGCTAATGCAAGGGTTATGCGAATCACAAAGTAGCGTGCTACTTAAAGAATTTCGAGAAATTTCATTAGTTACCGTATTTGAATAGACAGCATAAATGATGAAATTTTATCTTCAAGGCAATAAACGTATCTTAAGTTTTTTTAATTAATAAATCAATTCTTCTTCGTGAATTTGATATGACTGATAATAAGATGTTATATTTTTACGAACTCGCGAGATTTCATACTCAGCGAAAAATATCGTTATTTAATGATAAAAATAGTTAGTTCGACGATAACGATAACGAGTCTAACTATAATATAAAGTTACGAGGAGGAACGATTATATTTTATGGTCATAGCAAATATAAGAAAATAGTTGGCTCAACAATTAATATAATTCTATTATAGTAGCAATAATCAAAATGATAATAGTTTCGAAAACTATTCTCATAGTTTCAAACATGCCGTTTTGTTGCATATACGATTTAAACGTTCGTTTTCAAACTTGCAAGTATTATTTATTGATCCATATTATCATCACTTGAACTGTGAAATATTGCAATTCTTTCTATATGCTTTTGATCATGTGAAATTGTTGAATCAACGATATGTTTTTCTCTCATCTCAGCGGGTCAGTTGTTAGCAATATGAATGTTTGAGAAAAAAAATGGTGTATCAGAGGGAACAGCTTTATTATTTAGCACTGCATAGCTTATAATGTGTTTGAAACGTTCTCCATTCGCGTAAGGCACGTCGAGTGCTTTCATACCTACTATAGAAGCATAATGGGTATAGTAGTGTACGAATAACGTAGATAGTATCCGTACGGAGTACTACAACAGCGTGAGGTGTACTTGTGGGGGATTTGGCGTCGTACGCACGCACACGAGGCGCGCTTACTCGAGAGCTGGCTTTTCTCGGGCTCGCGGTAACCGCACGACGGCACGTCGTCCCGCGGAATGAGGGACAGGCCGCCGCGAGGGCGAAGGGGAACTCGCGCGCATTCCACAATGACCGCGCATGCGCCTTGCTTCATAGGACTCCCGCACCTAGCAGCACCCGCGCATTTCGCGGGCCCCGCGGCTGCAAATCGCGCCACGGCGCCGCCGCCACTCTTGACTCCTCCGAACTACTACGGCGATGTGCATACCTTCGGTTTATTCAGCTCTCGTTACACTGTTAGAAAAGATTGCAATTTTTTATGCATAAACTCGTCATCGAAATTTAATAAACAGTTGTGGTAGAAAATTGTATTTTCCCAGTAAAAGAAAATTATTAAAATTCAAATACTTTTACTGTAAAATTCAAGTTAATTATTGAATATGATGTACTTATAAATTTTACATTACACTTGTATACTAAATTTCATATACTTGTTTATGAATAAAAAATTCCAATAAAAGTAGACTTAATTTCAAGCAGATTTTTTTTTACAGTGTACGTATATTTGTCGTCTTGTCTTCTCTAATTGTTAGACTTTTATGAAATTATATTTATTTATTTCATATCAAACAAGCTCTTAAAAACCGATACAAAAAATGGAAAATGAAGAAATTGGACTGAATGACGAATTATCTGAGGATATAGCGATAATAATCAAATATAAAAATAAAGTTGTAAATAGTACTGACGTAACATAAATATTGTCTTGTACCATTTTAATTGGAGTATGATTTTGAAAAGATGGCAATAACATTAAAAGATAAGAAAATATTTATCGTAGGAATCGAATACAGAATTATACTGCATCTGAATGAATAATAAGAAAAAGTTTTGTTTTATTTATGAAAATAATGTAATCACTAGTTTTTATTACTTAATAATCAATTATGAGCTTTAAATATATTTTTGTGGAGCTTGGGAGTAACTGAAGTGCACACCGAGAGAAAGAGATCCCGATAGTAAAAATATACTATCGAATAGTATATTGGATGTTTCGTGTAGGGATCACTCTCTGGAGTGCAACAGTTGGTATAATTATAGTAATGGTTAATATCTGATTGTACCAAGTATATTCCGTATAATAAACCCTTACAATACACACAATACACGGTACTATCCAAATACTACCCGATAGTATACAATATTTAGTATATCGGATATTAAAAATCTTAGTATGCATTTCTCTCAGTGCATAGAACGATCGAGAGTATCATTTTGCACGGCCGCGTTTCCATCCCAGTGAAAAAACATTTTTTTTTTTTTCATTTTTGAAAATAATGTAATCGCTAGTTATTATTATTTTATAATGAATTATGATTTTTAAATAATTTTTGTGGAGCTTGGAAGTAACTGAAGTGCATAGAACGATCGAGAGTATCATTTAGCACGGCCGCGTTTCCATCCCAGTGGAAGCATAGCGGCGCAAGCGCGCGTCGCGTTATGGGTATCCTGGATGGAGGCGTGCGCGTAAGATCGAAATCCGATCCTAGTGGCTCTCGATCGGGCGCGCGAGCGCCTCGCTGTACATTCACGACATATAGAATGCATCTATAGTATGTTGCATGTATACTGTAGGAGAGCAGCGGGAATGCATTCCTGCACCAAGAGCGCCGTCGGAAGGGGTCAACATCTCCCGCGCATATCCGCGTTGCGATAGCATCCATCATAATAGCGTACTTCATATTATGTAGTCACATGCATGTAATATGCTGCCGAAGGCGTCAAATATCGTCACTACGGTGTAATAAAAATGTCTGTTCGCAATCAATCAGTCCTTCTTTACGTCATATACGGTATTTGTATTTCGATTTAACAGAATTTTGCCAAATATTCAGTGAGTGAAGAAAATATTCATTCACCAGTAATTATATTTTTTACGCAACAACGAAGAATAGACATTTACTTATGGGAACTGTCTAAAATGTCCGTGTAAAATATTTCAAATGGTTAGGTTCTATTAATTGAATATCAATCAAAGAATTAAAAGCTAATCCACAAATTTTATGAATTTATACGAACATAGCCTTAAGGACAATATTTTTTCACGTTAACGTTTGGAAATTACAAATTTGTAATGACAGAATGTATAGAAATATTTCCGGCAACAAAAATGTTAAAAGCATTCGCTGGAATTTATTGATTTCTTTTAAGATGTCTATTATTGACCTTTACGATCTTGAATCATATATTTTATCATACAAATAATGAATAACATCACTGCAATAGCCGTCAAACGGTAAAGAAATATAACGCTTGCTTTTATAAGTGCAGAACGATTTTTCTGGTGGCGCTATATCGTAAGTCGTTCTTCTGCTCTCGGTTTGTCTGGTGTACTTGGAGCACCCAAAGTACCCGGTCTGAATGTTAATAGGGTAGCTGTTTCGTTAAGAATCATCGTAATATTGTAGTATGCACGTATCGAGTGGTATCAGCAGCAACACTACAGGTAAAAAGCTAAAAACGCCGCAATCCTTACTTCGTTGTGTAGCTGTAGAGCAATACAAAGCCACTAAAAACTATTCCACCGAATCACCCACAACATCAGCGCATAGAGAAAACAAAATAGAAAAAAAAAATGTATAACTTGAAAAACTTCACCCGACAATAAAAATGTAATTTTCATTTACAACAAAACTTTAGTACAGCTTATGTAGCTCGTGTATTTATTATTATTTAATTTCAAAGACCATTTATTTATTTCAATTCCGAGCGTATTTCCCAAAAAACCTTTTTGAACTCTCGAGATAATTTTAAAGGTTTTGACTTAACGTAGAAGAAATAGTATATTACGATACGAGTGCGAGAAATTTTTTCTAACAAGAATCAGTTTGTCAAACGAGTTGAGAAAAAGTTTCTCGCACGAGTTTCTTATACAATTTTATTTCACTAGTGCGAGAAGTGCGATTTCTCGCACGCGAAGCGGAGCGTGTGAGAAGTAGGGACTTCTCGCACGGAGTTGCATAAAACAATTGATCATACAATGAGGTTTTTTCACGAGGAAAAAAATATACGTCACGTTCACGGTGTTTCATTTAACGTGGAATAATTTGCGTATTATCGTATATTTTTTCGATTACATAGTTTTCATTGATGTGGAAAAACTGCGGTGTGGTTATTCTACGATGGTGCACATACTAAAATAGATGAACACACATATATATGTATATACATATACATAAAGCGAATAAATGCAGGCGCTTTTGCGACTAGATTCTCGTTTAGTGAGCAGCGGACTCTTGCGGGGCCTCGTTAAATTAATGGCGTGTGGAACAGTAGAGCTCAGCTCACTTGGCACACAAATATATAAGTGTACATCCAGCAATATAAGTCGAGTTAGCAGGTAGGTTCCTCAGCACCGGGAATCGGTTGAAAAGCCTCCATTTTCAACCGCATTCCATTTGGGTTCTATTAGGCCTCGCCCAATCATTACACTATACGGAGGTGGGGTTAAAAATCCGAATGGTAAGTATACGAAGGTCTAAAATTCCGAAAATTAATATCTCACCTACATTTTTGACGAAAATTTTTCTAGCGAATTTCGTAAAAAATGTAGGTTAGATATTAATTTTCGGAATTTTAGACCTTCGTATACTTACCATTCGAAACTTTGTTTCCGAGAAGCAAGGGAATCTGGGTTAAAGTTCCGAATAGTGAATGAACAAAAGTCTACAATTCCGAAATTTAAAATCTCACCTACATTTTTGACAAAATTCGCAAGAAAACATTTCGACAAAAAATCAGGTGGGATATTAAATTTCGGAATTTTAGACCTTCGCGTATTTAACATTCGGAATTTTAACCCTGCCCCACTATACGGTCTTTACTACAATGGTCTTGGTCAATGGTTGGACAATGGTCTTTACTACAAATGCGCTTTCGCAGTCGAAGTAACATGTAACAACACAAGAAACGCAGAAGATTATTTGCTCGGGATGAAGATCAATCATTAACATTGAGCAATTTATTAAATTGTTAAATGGTAACATAATCTTGGTGAAAAATGTAACCCCAAAAAAATGAGGTGAAACTGACCAGTCACGTTTTGGAAGTCACGTAGAGGACTAGCAGCCGTTGCATATTTCGTTATTTCCTTTTGGGATGAAAAGGACGAAAAATTAATTCAACGCGGTCCAGCGGAGTTTTTATCTCGTTGGTTCCATCTCGCACACTGTGGTATGTCGGTACCTTGCGGACGTGGTCTTAAGATTTCCAAAGCTCCCTTCCATTGGATAACATTTTTTTCTAAATCATTTTGAAACTTTCAGGAAAATCTTTCGAGTGATTTTTTTTTTTTTTTTTTTTTTTTTCGGAGCTGTATCTAACTTTTAAAAAAAGGGTTTGCCTTTAAATCCTGCAAAGGTGATATATTTTCCCTTTTCTTTCATACTTCTCGAGATTCATTTATATTTTCATAGAAATTCATCTATATTAGCAATAATCGTGAATTTGCGATCAAATGAAACCTCAACACGACGTATGAGTGGGAAAAATCTAAAGTAATTAAATGCTTACCATATTAACAAATTATGTATACACTTAGAGAAAATTTTATTATTCAACCATAAAAATAGTTGGTCCGACGATAATCTAACTATAATGTATAGTTGCCAGGAGAAACATCTATATTTTATGGTTACAGCAAATTAAAGAAAATAGTTGGATCAACCATTAATATAATTCTCAAGAGGAACGACTATATTTTATGGTTGAAGCAAATATAATTATACCAGCAATTATCAAAATGATAATAGTTTCAAAAACTATTTTCATTGTTTCAAAAACTATTCTCATCGTTTCAAAAACTATTCTAATAGTTTCAAAAACTATTCTCATAGTTTCAAAAACTATTCTCATAGTTTCAAAAACTATTCTAATAGTTTCAAAAACTATTCTAATAGTTTCACAACTATTCTCATAGTTTCAAAAACTATTCTAATAGTTTCACAACTATTCTCATGGTTTCAAAAACTATTCTAATAGTTCCAAATATGCAGTTTTGTTGCATATACGATTTTACCGTTTGTTTCAATAAACTTGCAAGCATCGTTTTTCAAACCAAATTATCATCACCTCAACTATAAAACATTGCAAGCCTTTTTATATGTTTTTTATCATGTGTAATCGTTGAATCAACGATATGCTTTTCTCTCAGTGCGTTCATAACGATGCTGATACGTTGATGAGTGTGTATCTGAAAACTCTCGGCAATGCAATCGTAACAGCGTACACATCTAATAACCACATCCCAGTATATTGATAGGACTGTTGGAGAATCGTAATTGATGAAGGTATATTTAAAGGGAATATATTGGATTTGCCGAGGCAGTGGAAATAATCATTGTTCGATGAGAAGGAGTGAAAGGTATAGATGTAGTGGTGGTATAGATACGAGGGTGAGAAAGAGCGAAGGAAGAAACTCGACACAGCGGGATACGAGGGGCTATCTATCCTGGAGGCTCTCGCTCTTTTGCTCCAGAGCTCCAACGGCAGACAAGAGGATCCTCATAAATTTGCAATAAATTATAAATTGTAATCAGAGGCGGTGGTGGACTCGTCGATGCATTATTGATGGCGCTCGGGGGATTATTCGCAGACTCCAAGCGTTCTCGAGTCGAGGCCACGAGTCGGAATCAGCCTCGCGCTGGAAACTTATTCGGCACGAGGGAATTTTCTTTCTGCAGTTAACCGTGTGACTTGCTAACTTTTCTTATCGAATTTTTCATCCCAAGTTCCGTGTACCTCGCCTCGGCGGCACTTTCTTCGCTTTTTCACTTCCCTAACCGTGCATCCAAAGTCACGGAGTAGCTGGAATTAAGTGTTTTGGAATTAAGTCGAAACTCTGAGACATTTAATGCATTTTAAACGGAGCAAGGAATCTCTCAATTCCACATTCAAACTTGCGTCTCCAAAGCCCTCCGTGAAAAATCATATATAAGTCAATACATATGTAGTCTGTATGAAAAAATGGATGTATAGAATAACTGTACACTGTATTTCATTAATATGAAATTTATATATAGTCTGCAGATTTTATAAAGCGATTTTTGAAGAAACGTTGAACTTACATAAACTATATTGCACTTTATATCATTTTTATAGAATTTGTACGTGTATTGTATACAAAATATAGAAAATGTATATGTCAAATTTCGTATACAGCTTCTATCTAGATTTTTATAGATAATTTCTATACAATCTTTATATTATTTTTTTCCTTGGGGAATCGCGATGAAAAATTATCTAGGTGAAGTATATGGCGTTAAAATAGTTTGTAAATTTACTATGGGACGTTTTACTCAACAACTGATATAAAAAATGAAAAATTCAATACATAATTGTGGTGAAATATAAATTTTTTATTGAATCACCCAATTTTCAGAGCATTTACCTAATTTGGTAGATAGACTGCAATTTTACATCTCATTTTCATACTAAACTCTCGACGTACCAGTTTTTGTTAAAAAGAACTTTTTTGCTCGTAATGAAAAATTACACTCTTTCTTAACAGTTCGTGTAAAAATTACATATAACATATATCTGAAAAGTGTTTCGTATGAGGAATTCCATTTATATATATTTTCTTTCACTTTGAAAATTATTCAATTTTTAAATGAGAATGAAATGTTCATTGCCGTAAATATTTTTTGAAACGCATAAACTCGCCTTCCATCGACTGTGTAGAGTAAGTGCGTTTACGAGAGAATATTACACTGATGCTGGTGTATGACTCAACCGTGGCCCGGAGATACGTACTATAATTATGATAATCGCACCTTCCAGCAGCACCTCGCGAGGCCAATAAGAATTTCGAGAGGGCCGAGCATGGAAGACATGTCTACATATCCATATGGTATATTACAAGGTCGTGCCTCACTGCATGCAGATATCAGAACACAATGTTGCACATCGCCAGCGTAATCTCATCATTCTCTGATTCATTTTCTACAAATTCTGGTATATAATCTTTACCATTTATGAATATGAGCCATCATAATGTTTATTTAGTCGCTAATTCGCTCCATTCGTCAAATTCTCGTCATAGAATTTCTCCGTCAGTTTCTTTTCTCGAATATAATAGCCGAGTTGAAATGCAAAATTTAATTCAAATTTTATTTTTCACCAATATTACATAATGGCCGCGATCAGGGAAAACTGGAAAAAGTCAGGGAAAAAAATTGGCCACGGAATAAGAGAAAAGTCAGGGAATTTCAATATTGCTCAGGGAAAAATATCCCATTAGGCACCAATTCACGGAATACGTTTTTTTTTTGGATGAAAATACATTTATCTATTTATTCAAAAGAGAAATTAACATTAATACTCATTACAATTTTTCGAATAATTTATCAATTGAAACCAAGTGACGGTATAAAGAATCTCTTCTGAACGAAAAAATCGAAGCTCCAAACAAAAAGTTTGGAAAAAGTTGTATTATTATTATAAGTGTACAACATGAATTATTATAATAATGTTTGATTCCACGTGAAGCTACAAAATACCCAAAGAAAAAATATGTTCATCGTTGATGGTCAAAATACATAATTTATTATAGACTCGTACCTGTTTTGAATACATTTTAATTGGCATTAATAATTTATTTTAACGGAGATCGTCAGAACGTTGTTCAAAGAAAGTCAGGCAAAAATCAGGGAATTTTTCTCGGCAAAAAAAACGTCCACCCCGTATTAATTTGTATGTTACCCCAACAATGCAATTTTTAATGCAACTTATGCATTAAAACTTGCACTACTTGTACATAAACTTTCAATAATTTTTTTTCCCCAACCTCTTAAGAGATTTTTACATTTTCCACAGTCAACATCCATTATCGATACCTGAATGTCCGAGGTTAAATTGAATGTCCCATTCTATAAGTTATGGTTTGTTGAGGTTAGTAAGTATTTGGACCGTCAGAGAGTTCATATTTTTTGGACGTCCGATATTCATTCTAGTTCATTCTTTCTTTTTTACAATGGCCATAATGTGGGATTGGTGTTATAGCCGATGAGTGGAGAATTTAATGGACACCCCGTAAAGACGAGAGAACCCGGATTGTATATAACAAGTGAAAAGGACCTGCAGCAGAGTGTGGAATAAGATTCTGGGCTACCGCCGACCACCATCTGTCGTCTACGCACGTTTATAGATACTAATCTTTGGGCGGGCGTGCGTTCTCTCAGGGAATTGACCAAGAACATCGGGGAGTTCCTACTACCAAGAGAGAGAAAGAGAGAGAGAGAGTGAGGGTGAAGTCCCGCGGTTTTCCTTTGTCACGCGCGAGGACCGCGAGGAGAAACGGCATTCCTCGGAGCAACGAAAGAGGCAAATCCTCAAATATGCACCATCAGGCCAGCCTCACTGCCGCCAAGAATCGTAATCGTGTACATCGAGACACCCGACGAAATATCTCGACTTCTCGGAATTTCTATGGGTCAACTGAATCACACCAAACCCATAAACCCACAAAGAAATAACAGGAATACAACGCGACTCCCGAATTCTTCAAAAAGAATTGTACACACATAGAGACTGAATTTTTTTAAAATTCATTCCAGAAAAATCCAAATAAGCAAATATCAAATTTTATTTAACTCAAAAAAGGGTTTCACTTTTGAGGATTTTATGATGAAATGTAATGGACAACTAAGCTATTTTTTAAAATTATAACTAAAATTGTTTTATACATTTTCTCACAATTGTGATATTTCTGTTTGAATCCCAAATTATTTCTGGGTAAAAAGAAAAAATTTGATGTGGTTAAATTCATTTAGATTTGCTGAGAAAAAAGTATGTTTGAAAAATAACGTCCCTTTTTTTTTAAATTCGACTATTATTGTCTTTGAAATTGCCATGAATAAATGTATTATATTATACCTACAAATCTGGAGAATATGATGAATTGATGGGGTATTATTTGCGATCGACATGAATTTATTAGAGCAAATCGTCAAAGTAGTACTTTACTACCTGTTACTCTTCGTAAAGTCGAACGTTACTGATGAGGGAGTCTCGCGATTTTCCCTCGCGTTATTATCCCCACCACTGGAGTCAAAGAGGGAGCGTTGCCCCCACGAGCATCACGACACAAATATATATGATCGGCACTCCAAGCTAGGTAGTCTTTTGTATACATGCCTCAGTCCCGTGTATATTATGTTGTTGTGCTTGCATGCTTGCCTTCACCCGTTTACCCTGCGTAAATATAGCTGGTGCAAAATACCTTCGGAGGCTGAGTCAAAGGCCGTCGTACCGTTCAGTCAAATATGTATATATGTATTTAACTTATACACACTAAGAGAAAAAAAAATTGCAATTAAATTTATCGAATGTTCCGATTGATTAAATAAAATCATTGTTTTTCTAACTTTTGAGAAAGGATATTTATTAAAAACAATCGTGAAAACTCGTTTTAATAATAGATCGTGGATTCAATAAAATATTTATATACTGTAACAAACATTATTGTTAATCAATTTTTTAAACATGTAATACATGAGGGATTCTTCGTAAATTCAGCCACTTTTTTCAAACCTCTTTGATTAGTCCCATAATTGGACACATTTTAGTACCAATTGAAAGTACTTTTCCTAATTTCTCTAGATTTTTGAATCCAATATTACGGAAAATTGAGGTTTTCGTCAAAGTCAATATATCTAAAAAAATTAAAGTCATAGAAAAACATTGTTTCACCATAAAAGTCGTAGTGTCATGTGAACTTTTCAATGAAATTTTCCAAATAATTTTGCAACCCGATAACATCACTTTTTCGCTGAAAAATATAAAGACTATTTTTCAACCAAAAAAGGCCACTTTTTTTTTACTGAAACGATAACAGAATCTTTAGGCCTGTATTGAAAACATTTAAAAATTGCCAGAGTTCCGAAGTAAAAAAAACATTTTTTCTAAGAAACAAAAATGATGTCCAGATATGTGTCCAATTATGGGACTAATCAAAGAGGTTTAAAAAAAAGTAGCTGAATTGATAAAGAATGCCTCACATACAATTGTTTTATCAGTGTCCTGTCTCTTTTGGCTATATAATAGACCCGTATATTTTTTAAATCTTATCAGTAACCATCTCGTTGCTATCGACAGAAATTCGAGGGCCCTAAATGATCAACTAGGAGAATAATGATTATATATTCCAGATATCTTGATTTTTAAGCGGTCGAGGCATCTTTTTTTTTTTTTGTCAAATTAACAAAAAGTCGAGATATAAAGGTTGTGGCCGCAGTTAATAATATTGGATGAGGTTTTTGCTATTGGCGACCAAATAAAAAAAGAAGACAGTTGCTCTTCTGTTAAAACGTTGGTTAAAACGTGGGAGGTTGGTTAACCAACCTCCCACTGACAACATGGCCAGACAATCCGGCCGAAACAGTAACATTGCTCCAAACATGTTGCATCAAAGTAAGATGACGAATAATATCTGAAGAGGACCTACAATAAGGTCGAAACGTTTTAACAGAAGAGCAGCTGTCTTCTTTTTTTATTTGGTCGCCAATAGCCAAAACCTCATCCAATAATATTAACAAAAAGTCAAAAACTTATCGTTGAAATTATAAAAAATGATAATTGAATGTGCGGTGATAGAAGAACGAACGATAAATATTGGCTCGTGAGTATTAGCACGTGCGAGAAAGGAATAATGAAGTCGTGCAGGCGCGATAGTACGCGTCCCGCGAATATAATGCTCCTCGATCCGTTCAAGCGCTCGGCGCTTCTGTCCCTCTCTCTATTGTTGCGGTTTGTTCTTTCCATTCCACTTTCGCGCCTTCGGTAAGCAACTCACGTAGGAATCCTTCGCCTTGTACCCGATTTGCGAGCGACTCAACAACATCTCTGGAGAACGAGGCGCACCACTCTCGCAGGCTTTGCAGTTGCAATAGCGCGCCCCGACCTAGGAGAGGAAACCGGCGGCCCCTCATGAGCATCCACGCTGAATCAGGCCGGCGTCTTCCTCGCGGTGCGTTTTGATGTCTCGTACAGCACGCTTTGATGTCTTAGCTCGTTCTTCCAACCGGAAAGCTCTCATAAACAACTGTGCCTTACTGTAACAATTAAAAACCAGATTCTCGAAAGAACTGAAAGAAAAGGCCTTCGAATTTATTGATATTTTATGCCATTTCTTGTGCCAAAGTGATCACAATTTTGAACTAAATTTAAACAGGAATATTAATTAAATAAAAATCTTCTTCCCAACTCGACAATCAATGAGTTGTTTTACCTTCAATATAATAAAATAAATATTTTTATGCAACTCCGTGCGAGAAGTGCTTACTTCTCACACGATTCGCTTCGCGTGCGAGAAATCGCACTTCTCGCACCAGTGAAATAAAATTGTATCCAAAACTCGTACGAGAAACTTACCCTCGTCAGAAAAACTTTCATCGCACTTATACCGTAATATACTATTATTACAATTTTCATTTCCATTCGATGTGACATTCTTTTAAAATAAAAATAAAGTCATTATTCCATCATCACTACTTCAATATTCTTTTACGATATTTCGTTTAATGGTACACGTTAAAAATCTATTGCAGTTTTATCTTCCGTGCGTCGATAATTCCTTTCCAAGTTCTACGCCGTTTAGAAGCATCTTTTATATCTTGCAGATGGGTTGGCCATTTTTTAAGTGTATATATGTGGATCTTTTGCCTCATGCGATATCGCGGTTGGTACTATCGTTGCGCAGCTACTCGTGTTCTCGTAATAGCGAAGTGGAGTCGCCTTCCGGCGAGTCGAGGCTTTGGTAGGAGGTTTTACACCATTATTGCTTATGTGTATATACGTATATAGGTACTGACAAGCTGGCTAACGCCTCACGATCGGTGTTAGCCTCAGCAGCCGCGTGTCTCTTCGTGAGAGATCTCGCCGCTTCGATTTCTCGAAGCGGAAGACACGCGCTGAAATTACTATCCACGGACGTGCCTTCCTGGTGTCCACACCAGAGGCGTTAGCTCTTTCGCTAGACTCCTAAGGTTATGTACTCTTCTATCCTTTCCCTTCCCGTTCGATTCTCCTCAATTTTTTTCGTCTCACTCTCGCCAACTTTTTTTGCTCAGTATCACACACCATCGGTTGACTTTTCTCGCAGCAGTAAATCGACACGTGGCCACGAACTTCCGCGAGGTAATTCGCTCTTGTTCCTCCGTTTTGTCGTCCTCGCGGTTTTCACATTTCCGCTACGTTCACCGAACGTCGATAAAAAAAAGTCCATCAAATGATGTTATATTCGCACGTACGTCATATATTTTTTTGAATTTTTTCTGACTATTCTGGGTTGTCATTTATAACAATTTTGTAGATGGTAGTCTGAGTTAAAATTTTAACCCTTCGAACACCCTTCGTTGGATGAAGATGTGTAAAATATGCCCCGTTTGGAGGTCTTAAAGGGCTTAAAAACCGAATCTCAATCTGTGCAATCTAATTGGAGGTCGAAACATAATGTCAGTCTACAGTATTTTTCGTTTACTCTAATTTGGTAATATTTGCCATTTTCGAAGGTTCCGAAGAGTGTTGAAGGAATGGAGGATCCTGCGTGGCTGATACATTTAGGTTTTGAAGAGGGTCTAAATTTTAACTCGGGAGTATTTACGGATTTTCAATTTTTTATTGAATTGGACTAACAATCACTTGTTAGCCTTGGTTCAGTTGAAAAGAAGCACAAGAAAGATGTAAAATACTGCAACAAAATTCATTGAAACGAAAATTCATTGAATAGCCCAGTATGAGTTGCTACCCACAGATATACACGTTGAATTACAAACGATATACTCGAGATAGCAGAGTTTTACTCGCGAGTCAACTCTTCGATCCCCCGGGCCGTGTTCCAGTCGCAATTTATGCAACGTTCCTTCATTATCGTACGTAAAGTAAACTGCATACGGAGAAAATATCGCGTGGGCGAGGCTATACGTGCGGTTAATAAACGTAAAACTCGAGGTAACCCGTCGAGACTCCAGTGAGTAGTTCTTGTGTCACGTATACTCAATTCATGATTTTCTCAACACTTTAATCCTCTTCTTCGTTCATTTTTACGACGGAAATACATCTTTGGTAACGTCAAAATGGTAATCGTCATTTGGTAATCGCAGAAAGATTCTTTTCATGGTTGAGGGTCAAAATAGCGAATGATCAAAATAGTGAACGGTTAAAATAGCGAATTTCGAAATTAGGAACGTCTGAATCTAGAATGATCATCATTATGAAATTCGCCATTTCAGCCATTCGCTATTTTGACCTCCATCTTATTAAAATGCAATCAAAATAGCGAATTCCATAATTATGGCCATTCTTCATTTAGACGTTCCTTATTTTTAAATTCGCTATTTTAGCCATTCGCTATTTTGACCTCCATCTCATTAAAATGCAATCAAAATAGCAAATGTTAAAAATGGTGAATGCTAAAAAAGCGAATTCCATAACCACGGCCATTCTTCATTTAGACGTTCCTTATTTTTAAATTCGCTATTTTAGCCATTCGCTATTTTGACCTCCATCTCATTAAAATGCAATCAAAATAGCGAATGTTAAAAATGGTGAATGCTAAAAAAGCGAATTCCATAACCACGGCCATTCTTCATTTAGACGTTCCTTATTTTTGAATTCGCTATTTTAGCCATTCGCTATTTTGACCATTCGCTATTTTGACCCCCACTCTCCATCGGAAGCAAACGGCGCTGCGCGCGGCATACTTCACACCCGATGGAACAAAGATCTTGTTCTATTTGCTGTATTTAGTATCTCTTGGAATAATCACGATGCGGTCGTTTGGTGTATCTGCGGTAGGGTGAAAAATAATTTGCAACTCGTTGGAAGGAAAGGAGTGGGCGCGTCGAGTGACAATAAACGTAAAGACCGCCGGAGTCGCTGATGACCCGGCCCCTCGCTTTAACGACACGCTACACAGTAAACGGCTACGCGCAAACCGTTAAGCACATGATACGCAGAGGGCGAGATATACTGCAGCTAGTCCGTTCGTTCCACGCGCCCGAGTCTCCGGCACGCGGCACTTTACTACATGCATCTATCATACGTATCTACTGTGTACTATAAATATTGCGCGTATACAAAACAGCGTAGACGCAAAAATTTCAACTAAACACGCGATTCAACGAACGTAAGTGCGTGACCTCTTCATAAATCATCGTCGCGACGATCGTCAATCATTAAAGTATGTCGCTGTGATCGCAGAAATATAGAAAAAGACGAGAAATTATTCGTTCACCATTTATTCACGACTCTTCCTATTATTTTTTCCACCATATGTCCCAAAACTTTTCATATCTCCCGTAAATCAATTTTTTAATAAATTAAAAGTACTTATTACCCGTTGAGAGGAAAATTTATCTCCACAAATTATTCCTCGATAATCGAATCGTACATCATATCAACGGAATATAAAAGATCTATATTTATGACAAATTTCACTGATATATATTTTCTGCGTGAATTACCGTTTGTATAGTGAAAGAATAAATGGTCTCAGTACTTATCAGTGATCTTTTCAATCAGTTAGACCACAGTTGTGACCCATAAACACGATTCTAACTTCTCTGAGGTGATCTAACATGCGAAGCGTCGTGGTAGATTCGATGTGCGCTTGCGCGGATATTTGTGGCCGCGATTGGCTCCGCCGGCGCCTGCGCAGTGTTCTCATATCGGGATTGGCCAGAATTCAGCACAATCGTGAATTGGATGAATCGCGACGCCGCGCACGTGACGAACTTTCAGCGTTTGTCCGCATGTGAGTTCCGTGATGATTAACCGTGCGATGAATCGCTAATTAGCTGCTAATACTCGTGCTAACGTGCGCATACCGCGATAGAAAAAAAAAAAAGGAAATCGCCAGGCGTATCGTTTGAATATCATTTTAGAATCTATATGGTGAATCTCTTGGCGACGATCTTGCGAAGGAATCGAACGTCGTTTGCTGAATACGTATCTGTATGAGAATGCTGGCTCACTGCCAAGCACCCGGTGAAAGTACGTATACCTACTCGACGTACGGTCTGCTCGTAAGTGCACAGGTGCGTGCGAAACCGTGCGAGTCGCGTATGTATACATGCGTGTGTATATATATAGGTACACACTGGTTCTTGGTCGATGAAGTAGAGAGGATGGCTACGTAGTTAAACTTTGCTGAATAACATCGGTGTTGGTGAGCAAGTACGTGCTGAGCGAAGAGAGTGGCGTGTGCGATATCGCGCACGCCGGATACCGTGAAAAGCAATGTCAACGCACCGTCGATTGTGTCATCCATCATGCGCCATCCATGAGATAATAGCCACTCTCGCGCTTAGCACCCACTACGTCACATAGTAGTAAAGTGTGCACTCGCATCGAGATTAAAAAACCATTCAACAGCTGATAATCGAGTGGCAATTTTGTGTACGTACTGTATTGAGGGATTGATTAACTTTTAAAAAATACAGTATCTATTAGATCTTACTATATTTTTGGTGTTGCGATTTTATATTGGTTTTCTCAATTTGGGTAGTAGTAGTAAAAAAGTTTTATTGACAATACGTTGACGGTTTTTTTTGTACACTTTTATTTTAATTTTAATTTTTAATTTTAATTTTAATTTTTTAAGATTACTTTAATTTTAATTTTTAATTTTAATTTTAATTTTTTATTTTAATTTTAATTTTTTAAGATTATTTTAATTTTAATTTTTTATTTTAATTTTAATTTTTTAAGTTTATTTGAATTTTTTAATTTGAATTTGAATTTTTTAATTTTAATTTTAATTTTAATTTTTTAATTTCAATTTTAATTTTTGAATTTGAATTTGAATTTTTGAATTTTAATTTTTGAATTTTTATTTGAATTTTTTTTTTTATTTTTATTTTTTAATTTTTTTTTGTTTTTCAATAATATGTCAATGGTTTTTGATCGTACACGCATTGCCAATATGCCATCGACCCTAGTCCTTCAGCCTTGATTCAGACATTTTAGCTGTATCACTAGAATATCTTTCCAATTGAATTTCACAAACAATTGATTTTCGGAACCTAAATATTATATTTCCGACGAAATAAAAAAATCAGCGTTATAAAACTATAAAAAAGTAAGCTTCATTAATTGTACATTCAATGTAAAACGAACTAAGTTACATCAATTTTTTATACATGTTATTCGCAGTTCATTATGCTAACAGTAAATGGATATAGTTTATACAATAAATACATAATATACAACGGCGCGTATATTAATGAGATTTAACGAGCCGCAGTGGATAAGAACCGTGCAGTTTAATCAGTCAACACAGTCAATACCCTTATAATCACTAAATATCAATTAACGCGTGGTATACGCGCGAGGAGTTCAATTAGCGAGCGCTATCTCGTGTAGGATAACCATATATACGTGCATACATCTCGCTCCTTTGGAGCACATGCTCGCGAATGATTATCTAGAGTGCGTAATACATATTGTAACGTTGCGCTGCTGTCCGCGGGAGCGCAACAGGTAGCACAGTATCTGGGCGTAGTGCGCGGCACGGTGCGCACATTAGAGAGAACATATTTGTATCTGCCAATTTAGTCCGGCCTCAAGTTAGCGCCTCGGTACACATGTGAGCGTCGCCCACGCATACAAGCACTACTTGTGCATCGCAACGACGTCGGTAACGATGCGGTAAGCTCGCATCTATTATTTATATTTTTTTATCTATATAGCAGATGGGATCTCTATTATGGGAAGAGATTTTTTTCTCAGCTCTCTCATGTTAATGCAGTTAATGATAATTGGAAGCAAACACATTGTATGATATACACCACAGTTGGGTAGTACTTAAAGTAAAGTAAGTGGTACTTGTGAGGTACTTTATGGTGGACAAAGTACTTTGAGAATTTGTACTTACATTTTAGGGATTCTTCGTCAATTCAGCCACTTTTTTGTCAAACCTCTTCGGTTAGTCTCATGATAGGACACAATTTAGTACCGGTTTAAAGTACTCTCTCCTAATTTTTCCAGATTTTTAAATACAATTTTACGGAAAATGGGGTATTTGATCGAAGTCAATATATATTGAAAAATTAAAATCACAGAGAAAAATTGTTTCATCGTAAAAGTCGTTGTTTCATGTGGACTGATATTATTACTTTTTCGCTTGAAAATGTAGATTATTTTTTTAAGCATAAAAGGCTACTTTTTTTGGATGAAAAAAATTACAGAATCTTTGAGCCTGTTTATTGGATTATCTGAAAAAATTTTAGTGAAAAGTTGACATGAAACTATAACTTTTATGTTGAAACAATTTTTTCATGACTCAAATTTTTGAAAATATATATTGACTTCAAAGAAATACCCTATTTTTCGAAATATTTGATTTAAAAATCTGGAAAATTAGGAGAGAGTACTTTCAACCGGTACTAAATTGTGTCCAATTATGGGACTAATTAAAGAGGTTTAAAAAAAAGTGCCTGAATTGATAAAGAATCCCTCATTTCCAAGTAAATATTTTGTACTTCTAGTATTTTTACAATAAAAATAAAGATTCCACATTGTTTCAAAAACATTGTATTTTGGATGATTTGGTTGAATCGTATTGTAAGAATGAGTTTTAAAAAAATATCCGAGTGTTTCACTTTACCCCGCAAATTTTGCTACGAATGACTGTTCCATTTTTCCCCGGCGTTCCGCTTTCTATTTGTTCAAGTTATTATTTCGTGACGTTGCCTTGATTTTCTCCTTGAATTGCGTTTAAGAAACGCATTTTTTCATAAATCTCGGAGTATTTCACTTTGTCCCGTTTTCGATTTTTATTTCAAGATTTTTATTGATTTAAAGAGTCAAAATAATTTTGACAACATTTAATTTTTGATAATCTGGTTGGGTAAAATGTTCGAAGTGTGCAACAAATTTTGTTTAAAAAAATCGCATGTTATTTTTCAATTTATTAGCCACATAATTCTCAATAATGATTACTCATCGTCTGCGCATGTTTTTGCGTATGTAATATACCCGCATATCCTTTCAACGATGTAACGATGTGATTTATTGAAAGTACTTGAGATAAAAAGTATACATACTTGAAGTACACAGGCACATTGTACTTTGTACTTGATACACGTTCCGATAGTTTGCTCAGGTTTCATATGTACTATTAAAACTATTTGCAAATTGCCATTACTGTAATTTTATTAATCAGTTTATATAATGATCTGATACGCGAATAGTTTCATTAATTTTTATACGATTCAGTAAGAAGTACTGTAGTTTTGC
Organism: Tromatobia lineatoria; assembly: GCA_949699805.1. NCBI lineage: Eukaryota > Metazoa > Arthropoda > Insecta > Hymenoptera > Ichneumonidae > Tromatobia > Tromatobia lineatoria. The sequence goes on from OX453045.1 coordinate 1,719,099, forward strand.
ATCTTACTTGCATATAAAATTGAATATATCAGTTTCTGTTACAGATTTTTCTTCCCTCGTACTGGAAATTCACACTTAATATTTTTAACACTTTCTGATGTTTTTCAAAATAAATATCTGAATGTGGATAAAAGAAATGCAGGACACTTAAAGTGTAAAAAATACGGCGATGTAGATGTAACATTTTTTCCAATAACTTTCGCTTCTTATCAAATTAAAAAAATTAACATACCCGAAGATTAAGCACCTGCCAGCAATAAATACAATCTACTAGACGTTCAATATCCTAGATAAAAATTAGTAGCCTTAAGCACTTTGAAGTCACGCTGAGATCAATATCGTAAAATACAGAACGGCGATTCGATGCATAAAAAATAAGTAATTATAATTTCACTATACAGTAATCAATCGGCGAGTCCAGAAACGTATGCAACATAACCGTGTCGATAAAATCTAATATTGATCTAGGCATGCTTATAAATTTTGTTCCATTATAAATTTTTAATTATACGAAGCGACAGTCCAGAAAATATTTTTTTCATTACTTATTTTCAACACATCTAGACAGTTTATTGCTTTTTTAATTTTATAGTACACCGATATGTACATAAAATTTATGAAAATTGACAAAAAATTTCAGGGGATCAAATAGATTTCTCAAAAGTTATGTTGGCTAAACGGAGAATGTCTTATGTGTAATATTGTGGCTCGACGCTTTCAGCAAAATAATAAAAGTAGGTCGCACCTTATTTCACAGGCTCAGGAGCAGCTCGCAAAGTACCATGATTTGATGAACGCGCATGTAGGTAGTCAGAGAGACAGATAATCAAGAGCTATGCGTCATCATCATAGAAATTTATAGTCTTACGATAAAAAGTAGACTCTAATTTGTTAGATGTAACTGCTGGGTGATGTAGACACTTGAGTATTCTACTTCTTCAGCTACATTTCCTTTTCTCTCGTCGCCACCTCATTTTATACCTGGAAGATAATGATGCTCCATCCAATCACGAATTCCTATGGTCTTTTGGGTAAAAAAAACACACACCAATTCACTAGTTTTTGGTATTTAACTTTAGTTCTAGGGTCCACCTCTTTTACCTAGACTCTGAGGTTCTTCTTCCTTTTATCCGCTGGTTCCTTTTCATCCGAAGTTGGAATTTTTTCTTCTCGAAAAAGGTATCACGCTCTTTGATGCTTCGGGACCCGTAGGCTTCACTAGGTGAGACGAATTAAATCGGGCACGCTGCTCCCAAGCGTCCAACAGATTTGTCTGCGTGGCATATGAATTGTTGGTGTACAGGTATAACCGGACCTTCGTAATGCTGATGGTCCTAATTAGCGGTCTGATGGTGCCCATTCGATGGGATGTTTCGACCTCTTTTTGAAGGGACGAACAAACAATTTTGGTTTTACCGTTGGCTCTATGAATAAGTCGGTTAGTGCCACAAATTATTTAGAACTGTTCCGATCATTGTTAGCCCTACAAATAAATTTTTAGGATCCACGAATACATTTGTATAAGTGAATATGTAGGCTTTGAAAAATTTGTACGTTCTAGAAAAATAGTTCATCTAACTATTCTCAATTTCCAACAACAAAGTTGCACATTGTCAATTTTTTATTAAATCTGGCATATGAATTGTTGGTGTACAGGTATAACCGGACCTTCGTAATGCTGATGGTCCTAATTGGCGGTCTGATGGTGCCCATTCGATGGGATGTTTCGACCTCTTTTTGAAGGGGGCGAACAAACAATTTTGGTTTTACCGTTGGCTCTATGAATAAGTCGGTTAGTGCCACAAATTATTTAGAACTGTTCCAATCATTGTTAGCCCTACAAATAAATTTGTACGTTCTTCAAAAACGTTTCATCCAACTATTATTAATTTTCAACAACAAAGTTTCACACTGTCAACTTTTTATTGAATCTGGCATATGTATTGTTGGTGTACAGATGTAACCGGACCTTCGTAATGCTGATGGTCCTAATTAGCGGTCTGATGGTGCCCATTCGATGGGATGTTTCGACCTCTTTTTGAAGGGGCGAACAAACAATTTTGGTTTTACCGTTGGCTCTATGAATAAGTCGGTTAGTGCCACAAATTATTTAGAACTGTTCCAATCATTGGTAGCCCTACAAATAAATTTGTACGTTCTTCAAAAACGTTTCATCCAACTATTATTAATTTTCAACAACAAAGTTTCACACTGTCAACTTTTTATTGAATCTGGCATATGTATTGTTGGTGTACAGATGTAACCGGACCTTCGTAATGCTGATGGTCCTAATTAGCGGTCTGATGGTGCCCATTCGATGGGATTTTTCGACCTCTTTTTGAAGGGGCGAACAAACAATTTTTGTTTTACCGTTGGCTCTATGAATAAGTCGGTTAGTGCCACAAATTATTTAGAACTGTTCCAATCATTGTTGGCCCTACAAATAAATTTTTAGGATCCACGAATACATTTATATAAATGAATAAGTAGGCTCTGAAAAATTTGTACGTTCTAAAAAAATGGTTTATCCAACTATTCTCAATTTCCAACAACAAAGTTGCACATTGTCAATTTTTTATTAAATCTGGCATATAAATTGTTGGTGTACAGGTATAACCGGACCTTCGTAATGCTGATGGTCTCAATTGGAGGTCGGACAGTGCCCATTCGATGGGATATTTCGACCTCTTTCTGAACGGGCAAGCAAACAATTTTGGTATATCGTTGGCTCTATGAATAAGTCACTTAGTGCCACAAATAATTCATAACTTTTCCACTCATTGTTAGCTCTACAAATAAATTTTTCGGATCCGCGAATAAAATACTACAAATAAATATGTACGCTCTGAAAAATTTGTACGTTCTTCAAAAACCGTTCATCAAACTATTTTCAATTTCCGACAACAAAGTTGCACACTGTTAACTTTCAATTAAATCTGCCGAAAATTTTCAAAAGTGTTCGCAGAGTTCATTGAACTTTTGTTAAATCTATCTATTCTCCCTTTTTTATCGTTTTTTTTAACCGTAAATTTTTAATCTAACCCGTGGCTATAATTTTTATTTGCAATTCCAAAGAGCCGAGAATATAGAAACGCAAATAATGCGAAGGAGACATCGTATAAGCAGTGACGAGGCGCGCACAAGGAGAGAGACAGGAATATTGGCGTTGGGGAGTATAAAGCTTCGCTGTCGCGCTGTATATTGCATACGCCGCCGGCAAACACCAACATGTTTTACACGAGAGCCAGCGTCGAATTGTATACGAGGCTTAAACTGAATCTATGACGACAGAAGGCGCGTACGGGGCTTGCATTCGCGCGAGCATCGGTATGTGTACTGCCTGCGGAGACTCGTCTCTGTTCCAAGTGTTTGTATGCCTACCTCTGTACGGGATAAAATACGCGTTCCTTGGCCATTAGAATCGCTTAAGATCGCCGAGAGCGAACGAGCCTCTTCTCGTAATTCAGCAAAGTATGAATACGATTTCAGCTATCAATACAGGACTAATGTGCAATTCCCTTATTTATCTAAATCATTTTTCTTCCTAGAGACTACGCAAAAAACTACACTACAACTCGGTCACAACAATAACACCATCAGGTTATCACCAAAAGGGCAATTTTCCGCTTAAAAAACTTGGCCATTCTTCGGAATATATTTGTTTTGTTTCTCAAGGACAATAATACATTATTTTAGGTGTGAATAAGCAAATAGCGATTATCCTTCTTCTCTATTTTGCTGTAATTTTTTTTGTCGCACATTTCGTGTGATTAAAATATGAAGATTTGTCAGTCACAAGCTTTTATAAGGGAAAAGCTCAAGTGGAGCTTAATGTGTTTTGAATCTTTTCAAGCATAAATATTTACCTATTCACAGAGGAGAATGAAATTTGTATACCAGCAGATTTTACGGATTATCGCAAGTGAACGAGGCCAACGAACGTTACAATTACGCCAACAGTCGATACAGATTGCGGTAAGAGTATGTGATATATATATGTGCCTACTAGGTAAATACTATGGGTTTATTCTGTTGTAGGTAGAAACGAGTTTTTGTGGCGTGCGTCATCCTTATCTGTGTGCGACTACGCACGCTACCGCGTGAGTATCGTGATCATTGCTTGCCTGAGAAAAGATATATATTCCCCATATCCTTTTATCGTCTTCTTTTCCGAAAGACCTCAAAAATTATCGGACAGATTGATAGATACAATAAAATCCACTGTGTTTCGTATTCGAGAGGATTTTGTGATTGATGGACGTAATATTATTTCGGTCTCTCTTCTCGCATGGCCGAACGAATTGTATAAATCTGATATTATCTCTTCGGGTATCGATGATCCAATCAGTACGTCTGACAGATCTTAATCGAGTACAACGCATTTATTACAATCGGACATGGTGAAAAAAAAAAAATACAAAATTGAAGAAGTAGTTACTGAGTGACTTGATCAGATATAATTTTCGTATTACTATCGCACTAAATAAACTAATATCAGTGGAATGATAACTATACGAGCTTGTGTAAACATTTGATTTTAAAAAATCTCGAAACATCGCAGCTCGATGTATTATTATTATTCTTGGAAATGGTTTATGATTTTTATATAAAATGACAGTTATTTTTGTAACATTTTTCCGAGGACTGTGTAAGATCGTGTGAATTTATATATTCTTATGCAACTCCGTGCGAGAAGTGCTTACTTCTCGCACTAGTGAAATAAAATTCTATACGAAACGCGTGCGAGAAACTTTTTCTCAACTGGATTAGTTGCAACACTCGCATACAGCTCGTGCTGCAAACTCACCCTCGTCAGCAAAAGTTTCTCGCACGCGTTTCGTATAGAATTTTATTTCACTAGTGCGAGAAGTGCGATTTCTCGCACGCGAAGAATTGAAGAATCGCACTTGTATCGTAATATACTATTATTTCACTGGCTGATGTGTTGATCGGCGTAACTTAAAAATTGGCCCGGATTTGAGAAAAAAATCGAATCAGTAGGTTTTGGACGATCCACTGAGGTTAATAATCGTTCGGTCTTTCTTTTCGTATTAGAGACCGTTCTCGAACGAGGAGTTGCATCTTTCAGGCCACCGGTCACGGTTTTCGAAGGAAAGTAAAGAAGCGAGAGCAAGAGGGAGAGAGAGAGAGAGAGAAAGAGAGAAACGAAGATACCCAGTTGCCGGTTAGCCAGCGGATAGTGTCTGATGGGCGCAGCGCAGCATCACAAACGGAGAGTAGGGGATGCGCGCGAGGGTCTCGCGTAGTCCGGTAGCTCGCCATTATATTCACATTATAATCCCATCAAGGGACCACCCTAACTAACCGGACAACCGGACGAATAATTCTCTCTTTATACGACTCTTTCCTTCTACTATTATAGCACTTCACTCGTGTGTGTATATATATATATATATATATGCAGCTCCTCGAACTTGAATATATGTCTTCGCAGTAAATTCAAGATTTTTAACCAAGTACATATTAGAAAATATTGCCCTGATATCTTTTTTCATATCACTGAAAAATATTTTGTACATAAAAAAATGCAGTGAGACTGGCATAATTTTTCAATGCTGTAATAATAAAATTCAACAACTCGATAAATGCCTATGATCTCGTAGAACGCGATAAAAATACCGTAATCTTTTTTGGATTGCAGTATTTTAACAGTAGGTTTTTGTAGGAGTATTGAATTTTTCAACTCTCGACTACCCAAAAAAGACGGGAGTTATGCATTTCACGGGGATCAGCTGATTTGAGCGATTTCTTTGTAGCCAATGTTCTCGAAAACGGTAAATAATTAGTTAACAAAATTTTGTACGTCGCTTATATCACTAGCGCCCAACGTCTTTTTCCATAAATTAAAGTGATAAGTTGTTGATTTACTCAGATAATTATGTTTTGCAAATAGTGCAAAAAGCCCATTTAAATATATCGAAGTGTCACAAGATGGCCGCCATTAACGTGCTGTAGTCTAACTCACTCCACAGCACATATGGCCCAGTGTTTACTTTAAAAAGGACGAAATAAAAACAATTTTACAAAAATTAAAAAAACTCCCGACTAAAAAATAAGCTTAATTAATAAACAAATGCGTTAAATAAAAAATGGTGAAACAATAAAATAACATATCATATTATAGTCGAGAGATTTTCACACCTGATGACGAAAGAATCTCCCGACTATAATATGATATGTTACTTAATTATTTCACAATTTTTTATTTACCTCATTTGTTTATCAATCAAGCTTATTTTTTAGTTGGGACACTGAGAGAAAATTATGGTATTAGTAACCATAAAGTGACAACTATTCATTCGTAGTTGGTACAAATATAGTTATAACCACTTAATTAGTTGTCACAACTATTTTTACAGTCACCGTAACTAAAAATCAAAAATCAATAGTCAACACTTTATAGTTAACTTTACTATGACGATTTCTCTGAGTGGAGTTTTTTAATTTTTGTAATACTATTTTGATGAAAATGAAAAAACAGAAATAACCGTTTAGCACGATGGCGATGCTGAGTTTAAGAGCGCGTACGAAACTCGGTCGGGCAACAAGAGAATCACCCCCTGTGCAGTTCTGGCCGCGTTGCGCGGCAGGCAGGAGCCGCCTGAGCAGGCCAAGCAAGCCGGCCGGCTCGCGATTCCTCGTATTATACCAGGTTGAGACGAGGAATGCGGGCGTCCTTCGTTCGCTCTTCGAGACAGCAGCAGCAGCGGCAGAAGGAGCTGATCGTCCGCGGCGGCAGTGGCCGATGAGCCGCCGGCAACGTTATCCTTCCTCCGCCGCGCGCTCTTTCGAGAACGCGAACACTCGAGAACGCGCATCTTGCGTTATCCTCTGCGCACGTACGCGCGACTGACGCGACGTTATACGCCGTTTCTCCGTTTCCTAAACCTTCGAATTACAGCATGTGTCACCTCGTACACTCTCCCTCGACCAGTGCAACGTCTTACATGCAATAATTAAATAAAGCTTCAACCATTGTAAGTTGAATAAAAAAATCAAAACATAATGGCAGCTCTTCAGGTAGCGAGTAACGCATTTTTCGTGTTTCCGTCGCACTTTACAGTGATTAGGAAAATTTTGTGAGCGGCATTGAAATTTTTTTTTCCAATTACAACTTTTTTTTTAACGGTGTTAATGGGTTATTGAGATTTACTTCACTGTAAAAAAATCGGCTTGAAATTTAGTGTAGTTTTATTGGAAGTTTTTATTCATAAATTAGTATATGAAATTTAGTATGCAAGTGTAATGTAAAATTTATGTATGGTACATCATATTCAATATTGTACACCAATTTTACAGTAAAAGTGTTTGAATTTTAATAATTATCTTGAGTTTTACTGGGAAAGTAGATGAATTTTATACCACAATTGTTTGTTAAATTTCGATGACGAGTTTATGCATAAAGACTTTCAATCTTTTCTAATAGTGTTGATGACTATTTTTCACCGGTTTCTTTAATTGTAAAACGGTGTGCGTAAGAATTAAAAGACATTATCAAACTTTATGGGAGTACGTGGCATTTATATTGACACTAGAATACACGAGCAAAACGAGTGTGAAATCTTACAACTTTTTGTTCGGTTAACACTGCGTCCCATAAATTATAAAAGTATATCAGACTGCAGTATTATAATGAAGGTAATGCAACACGGATAATTCATGACAGGCGCTCGCTCGAAATGGGAGCCGTTCGTCCATGGACGCGTGGCATATCGAGTATCTATCTGTATCGCTTTTAATGGAGGCTTTTAGGTGGGCGTACGTTACTCGTATAGACGGTTCTATTAAACCTGGCAAGGCGTTACAATTTTTTTTTTCGCCCGTTATACCGAGTTTAATCGACGAGTGAAATAAATCTCATGAGCCTTGGCCTGGAATGTCACAATCTTTTCCAGATGTTTCAGTTCATTGTTTAATTCATTAATTTGTGTCGCAACAATATTAAATTATTCTCAATTATTTTTTTTGTACACTAAAGATTTAGAAATTAAAAAAAATAATTCCTCACAGTTATTCCAGCGAAAAGTATTTTGATAAAATTCCATTGAAATATTGTGCATCTTAGCATTAATTGTAAATATTACGGATCGAGATTCATGGCAAAAAAATCTTCAAGAATCCTCGAGATTTTATTGTAATAGCATCTCGCATTAATATGCATTGCAAGAGTGAGCTGCACACTCATTTTTTTCCACGAACTATGAGGGAAAGGAAAATTACCCCCGGAAATTATCGTTCGGTGAACACGAACGTCTTGAGTCTTTATTAACTCAGCAGCAGCAACAGCAGCTGAAGCAGAAGCGGGTCTTGACCTACGCACGTTCACATAGCTCAACCAAGTACATACACGTGCAAAGAACCTTGACATTTTTCTTCTCCTCGCTACTTCCCGGTGAATTAACTAAGTTTGTTTTTATATCTTCTCTTACATACACGAGTTTCGTAATGGTACACTTGTAGATAATACACGCTATACATTTTAGCTATAAAATAATGTATGCATAATTCTACGTTGAGCGACGGTGAACTTATGTACGGAGATTACAACGTCGCTGACGAACTATCTTCTGTAGTACGTATAATAAACAGCTGTGCTACTGTTTACTAAAGTGTCCTTTTTAAAATCTCCACCGGAAATTATATTACCATTGTTTCAATGCCGACTAAAGTCAAACTTGTTTCTAAACATCATTTAAAAATGTAATATCTTTATATATTTTTTGACTTAATAATATCACAAAATTGGAGTTGTTACATTATAACAAAATTCCGATCATTTACTGATTATTACAAACAACATTTTAAAATCGAAATTAAAAGCTAAAAATTCACCGAAATTTTACTGCAAAGTTAACAAACGATTCTCGAACAAACGTGTTAGTGGGAAAAATTTGACATTTATTTTGCTTGGTTCATTTTTATAACTTTTTGATGTAAAAGGTACATCTTCGTGAAGCATTGGCCAACTTCAGGGCAATGTAACTATACATTGCTCTCTTCTTAGGTAGAAAAGCGAGGTATATTTGCGATAAACATGCCGGAGAAAGGTGTAGCATTGAGCAGTAGAGAATTTTACACGTAAAAGTGCTCTGCGTTGTTCTCTATTCTACTTGATGCTCTCGCTGATATTTTAGAGGGAGCACGCGGATTTGCGCGTAATTGCGCCACTTAGCGAGCGCGCGCGCGCGACTGCCATGGCTCCAGGAGTCGCGCAGCGTCCAAGAGGTACAACGATTCGTTTTATGCAAGGTATGCTCGGCATTATAATGAGAACTGAGGCGCGCCAGGGCGGACCGGACAAAACGGGGCTGCTGCACCACGATATCCAGCAAAATGCGTCGTCTTCGACGCGGCGAGTTGCTTCGAGCGTCTTTGCACGCTTCTGCTTTTCCTGCGAATAATATCTCAGAGCCCGCGCACATTGTACAGTAGAAACTCGATTATTTAACGCTTTAATTCTCGAAAACAGTTAATCCACTTTATCGATCATTTTTTCTTCACCTTTCATTTTTTCAAATTTGTCAATTACTTCGTCCAACTTATTCACAAATTACAAGTCCTAATGGTTTTATAATAGATTCTAATAGATTCTAATAGATTTAATACACATCGAGGCGAACATTTTTTTTCAATCACTTTTATGGGGGTGAGGGACAAAATAGCTCATGACCAAAATAGCGAATGGCTAAAATAGCGAATTTAAAAATAAGGAACGTCTAAATGTAGAATGTCCATAATTATGGAATTCGATTTTTCAGCCATTCACCATTTTTATCATGCACTATTGTTATTGCATTTAAATAAGATGGAGGTAAAAACAGCGAATGGCTAAAATAGCGAATTTCATGATGATGATGACGATTCTAGATTCCGACGTTCCTAATTTCGAAATTCGCTATCTTAACCATTAACTATTTTGGTCATTCGCTTTTTTGACGCCTACTCCTTTCATAGAAGTCTTGCGACATTTTCAATAATTTAATATTGGATAGTAAAAAAAAAATTAGCTATGGAAACAAAATCTGGAAAATAGAAAATTATCGGGGTTCCACTGTACATGACTAGTTGGTCACTGGTGCTGGTGCTGCTGTGCTGCACTTGTCTCTGGCTAATGCCCGACGGGCTGACGCCAGTATACGTAGTAACCGGGACGTCGTGTTTTCGTTGTGCCTCGCTTATTTCATTTAATTATGGAGAACACTGAGAAGGGCTAGCCTGAGCTGTCATCAACAACAGGCGCTTCCTCGTGAGATCCCGTCTCGAGCTCTTTCTTTACTACGCTACTATATTTTGCGTCTATCTATATATCTACGTACTACAGTGTATCGCGAAGGTAACATGCATGAAGGAAAATCTGACAGGATTCATTAAGAAGAATGTCGCTGTTCCACGAACGATATTACAAAAAGAGAAATATTTGCTTAATCAAATTGAATGTACTACTAGTAGTTGACATGATGACAAGTATCCTTACATCTCCACTTTATAATCAATATTGCAAAAGCTTTCGTAATTTTCGCTAATGCAACAAAAAAAATTCCTCTCAAAGTTTGAATACTTTAAAAAACTATCGCAATCCAAATTCGCGATTGCATTTCAGAGTATAGAAAAAAATCATTTGTAAGAATATAAATTTCGAAAAATTGAGATTATTCGAGCGGAATTATTACATAGCAGGATATCGATACATAGATATTGGAATAATGGACTATTCACACATATCGTGAATTATGATCGATTCCCGAGTTATCCCGGAGATACCCGACGTAAACCGAGGAATCATTCTGCCTCGGTATCATCGAATGATTAGACACTTCCCTCTTGAGTATCGTTGTGGGCCGACGTGCTCATTAACGATCTTCGACACAATTATTTAAAGCTAAGTACCACGATTAATATTACAAAATTTCATCCAAACGATTAAATATTAAAAAATTTATATTGCGGTATTGAGTGAACCGTTTTCATATTAAATTTGTTATTCATTATTTGTAAAAAAGACTAACTCCATTGAAATGTTAATAATAAATATTCCGTTCCCGTTCTGCATAATTTTCCTGTTGGTGCTTATAATTTATATCCAGAAATATTTAACACTTGAAGCAATTATTTATTTTCAACTCCGTAGTCCCAAAATAAAATAATAAAAAAATCAAAAAATAATTGAATAAATAGAAATTTTATTACACATTCAACAGAAAAATCTAAATTCATAAATAAAAAAAATCCTCAAAATTTTTGATTGACTCTGTCATTAGAAATCTCTGTTGATTTTACCAAAGTCATATAGCAGTCGTCTTTCACTTAGCCTTGGCGAAAAAAAACGAGAAGTAACGTAGTCGGAATCCTTATCATTGAGCGCTGATGAGAAACGGCGAAGGAAGAAGTAAACGAAGAGAAAAATATCAGCGGTGAGACTTCCGTGTGTACATTTGTCTTTGACTCGGTGGTAGAGTGTCTCGATGTCGCCGGCGCGATAATCGATTGTGGACGGTGGATCGAACCTCACGGATGAATCGCCAGAGCCACTACCGCGGCTACACAACGTCGTCATCGTCGTCCCTCTTGTATTATAGTAGTATACTATACTCGTCGTAACGTCCTTACGTAACCGAGAACTCTTGGCTCGGGAGTCTCCGCACTCGAAGCGCACCACGGGTCGTTGCTTGTTCGCTTACCGAGCCTACACGTTCTGTATGTCACCGTATGGCGCGCACACGTCGGCCGCATACACCAGTCCGACGGCATTCCATCGTGATTTGCGAACGTTTCGGTAAACCCTCTCGACGAAATCCCACTCGCGCATTGCGATGTGTTTATGTTTCGAGTTTTCTTCACCATTCTGCTTTTTTTTTTTCACCCCACCGGAATGTCACCACAGAAAAATCGAAGCTAAAAGCAGAAATTCACTTCTCGTCATTTCAATCGTATCTCATGTTTTTAATATTCACAAACGTTCCTTTGCGACGATTCGAATGAAAACATTCATTGATTTAGTGAGAATTGAATATCAACAACAATTAAGATTTAATGCAATTTTTTTGTCGATTTATTTCGCATCTATTTTTTAAGTAATATAGAATAGTTTATAGTAAATAATGTTTAGATACATAGCAATTTTTTCTCGCCAATATGACAGCCGATTGTTGTTTAATTGGATATTGTACTGTAGAAGAGAAAAATAAGAATAGTTACTGTTTGTAAAATAAATATTCAGTGATTCGGTGAGAATTGAATATACGGAACAATCTTGCTGCAATTTTTTTTATCGGTTTACTTTACGTCTATTTTTGAAGTAATATAGAGTTGTTTATCGTAAATAATGTTTTACCAGAAACATAGCAATTTTTTTTCGTCAATATGACAGCAAATTGTTATTGAATTGGATATTTTGTTGTAGAAGAGATAAATACGAATATTTACCGTTTGTAAAATAAATATTGGATGTAAAGAGTCACGAGTGTAACTTTTAGTACATTCTTCAGTATATCCTTTACACAGTGACCTACTGACTCATAGGAATTCCTCGTAGCAGCTAATAATGGACTAGTACAATAGTAAACATGCACATGTGACATATTTCCCGTCAGTTCAGTCATAATAACTATAAGTATACGACTCTAAATGTTTTATGCCTAATTTGCTAATTCATAGCTTATGTACATGCCGTTGAAGGTTATACTAAATTGAGAGCAAAGTTAACAATTTCGGGATGCGTTAAAAAAATTTAACTAAAAATAAAGTGGCTTATCCGTCATAGAATTCCTTACATAGAGAATAATGAAACCATTGCGTTTGTCAACGCTAAGTTTGCTTGACATTCAAGTATCGACTGTACCAAGATTTCACGTGACTTATTGGATCGGTAAGTGATTTTTCTGGTACACAAGGAAATACATTCTGTCGTGATATAGACATTGTAAATATAAAATGTAACGCCACTTCATATCGTAGATTGATGAGAAGGTGAGTAAGTAAGAATGTATTTCCATCGTCAGCCATAAGTACTCAGCAGATCTATCTTTCGATCCTATTACGTCCTCTTAGAAATATTTTAACGAGCGTCTCTCTGACATTGGAATTTCCGTAAATCGCCTCGAGGCGTTACGTCTTAAAACACACATTCAAATTGTTTTTTTTCAAATTCAGGTCATCCAGCGTAAACTACCGCTTGTCTGGCGTCATACTTTTTCATGTATTCCAATGTTTCCATAGAAATTTTGTTTTTTCTTCTCTGACGCTCATTTAAAATCCTCCTCGTCAGGAAAGGAACGAAGAGATTTGGATCCATTTCTTTAGAATGCTTTTTGTACACAAGTTTTGTTATCAAACTTGCGAGAATTCCTACGCTTAAGCAGCTGACAAATCCAATGGGACAATACCACATGTAGGAAAGACGGTAGAGATAAAAATATGAGTCCTCATCGATGCTGAAAAAAATTAGAAAAATTAATAAACTTGAAATTGCGTTGTTATGGATTTTCCATGTGGAAGACGATCATGTCACTAACCTTGTGGAAGCGTTTTCCTGCTGTGGTTTAATGGTGAAATTGCAAGCAGTCACTTGAACCGGCAGAGTATAAGCCGTCGGTCTTGGTTGTCCAAATCCAATCCACAAGGAAAAAGCGAGGCTAGATATTAAGCCTATTATTGCTCCCGGCTGGTTTGCTGATTCTGTCATCATTCCGAGCGTAAAAAGTCCAAGCATCGGCCCTCCGACGACTCCGAAAATAGTCAATGCCGCTTGAAGAACTCCGCCGAGAAATCGTGCTAGAAAGGCAACTGCCAAACATACTAAGCCTACAACGAGGGCCAGAACCTTGCTCGTGTATACAGATGCTTTTGCTGAGAAATTTCTTCCGCTGTAATATTAAATTAATCAGGATAATTGATTACTTGAACAATTTTTTTTCATTAAAGTGTTTATGACATTTTGAAATTATAATTATGGAAGATTAATATTTCCAGCGGCTTGTATATATGATTGATTGTTTTGAGATTCTCATTCCATCGAGATTCTTTCGATTCTCTGTGAATCTTACACGTCGACCGACTGTACTATCGATGAATTGCTATTCGATGAATTGACATTCGACGAATGGCTATTCGATGAATTGCTATTCGATGAATTGCTATTCGATGAATTGCTATTCGATGAATTGCTATTCGATGAATTGCTATTCTACGAATTTCTATTCAACGAATTGATTTTCAACGAATTGTTTTTTCGATGAATTGCTATTCGATGAATTGTTATTCTATGAATTGCTATTCTATGAATTTCTATTCAACGAATTGATTTTCAACGAATTGTTTTTTCGATAAATTGTTTTTGGCGAATTTTCCGCAAATCAAAAAAAGCTATAAATATACGTACGCAAATCTTCGGAAGTTTGTAACTCAAAATAATTGTGGTTAGATCAACGCTTATTTTTCGTGACGAATTTTTTTTTCATGTCCCAGTTATTGATATTATCGATTTTACCGAATCTGTTTCACGTGCAGGTAGTTTTTTTTATGAATGTCAAAAATATATATCCGGTTATGTTTATTGTTATCAACTAGACGATGATGGAGCTGTTGATTGATATTTTGCGAGAGTTTGAAAAAAAATTTGTTTTCTCAAATAACGAGTTGTTGATGTCATATCTTATTTGATCGATCTAATGTACCGAGCTATCCATAAACGGTTCTCACCTTGCGATGCAAATAGGCTTAATGTAATCTTCGAGGATAACAGCAGCCAAAGAATTCAAGGTGGCGGATACGGTGCTGAGTCCAGCGCTGAATATACCGGCAATGAAGAGTCCCGGCACTCCAGGATAACGGGAAAGAGTGTCCATAACGTACCGTGGCATGAGTTGATCGTTGGATGATATTCTTTTGGACTCCATAGGATCGCAGTCGTGATACTTGGAATACATTGCCAATCCGGAGAAACACGTGATGAGAGACATCGTAGAGGCTATTGGCCAACTCCACCAGAGAGCTTTTTGCGCAGCCTTCAAATTCCTATGTAGTTATCACAAATGGTCTGGCCATTTAATTAAAATCCTGGTACAGCGATTTCGCTCTAAGACCACTTTATAAAGTTTTAAAATAGAAAAGAAAAAAAAAAAACTATTCTACGAGATTCAACAACCAAGTGATAGAAATTAACGTGTGATTGAATTAAATTACTGCGGAGAAATCTAATAGTCGTTGGATGTGCGAATTTTTACGGTCTTTGTACATGAAAGTTTGATTAACTCAGCTATGAAATTTTTCATAAATAATAAACATTTTCCGCCGATTATTTTCAGAGGAAAATTTACTATGCTATTCGGGTGCAAATTAGGGTCAGAATAGCGAATGACCAAAATAGTGAATGGTTAAAATAGCGAAGTTCGAAATTATGAACGTCTGAATCTAGAATGTTCATTATTATGAAACTCGCTATTTCAGCCGTTTGCTATTTCGACCATTCGCTATTTTCACCTCCATGTTATTGAAATGCATCCAAAATAGCGAATGATGCAAATGGCGAATGGCTGAAAAAGCGAATTCCATAATCATAGACATTCTACATTTAGACGTTTCTTATTTTTAAATTCGCTATTTAAGCCATTCCGTATTTTGGTCATTCGCTATTTTGACTCCCACTCATTATGGTTATACTATAAGTATCAGTGATTGATATTTCAACTGACCAAGAACTAAGGAATGAAAAATGTTTCTAGCATCGATTAAAAAACCTCGTTTGACATTAAAAATACGTTAAGTATAATCGGAGTAAAAAAAACTGGGCGCTTACTTGACCGTCAACATTCTTTGAACTTGGATCTGATTGACACCGTACAAGGACAGATAAGTGAAAAAACCGCCAATCGTTAAACTCCACCAAGTATGTCGTACAGTTGGATCGGGCGAGATGCTAAAACGAATGATGGATCGATAATTAGGAAGTCAATGACTTGAATTGAGTGTGCGGCTGACATTTACTTGTCGAACTCGATGCGCTGTCCTTCCTCAGCTATTCGCCAGATTTCCTCGAGACCACCGACGCTCACAGCTGCAGTTACGATTATTGTCAGCACAGCGACAAACATCAGGAGCGATTGGAAGACGTCCGTTATCAGGACAGCTTTTATTCCACCGAGAGTCGAATAAAACGTACAGACGAGACCAATTATCACGACACTGACAGTTGTGGATATTCCTGTTGTCGCTTCCAACGCCAAGGCTGGCGCATATAAAACCACTCCGGTGTATAGAAGCAGTTGAAGAAGGAAAGCAAAACTTGCAACGATACGAGTCTCATTTCCGAACCGTTTTTCGAGGTACTGAAATTTTCAAATCCAACAGAGAATTACTCATTTTTATTGACTACAATTTTCAGTCACTAATCGACGTCTCGATATTTTTATCATAGAAAATTTAGGTAGAGATCAAAAAAGCGAATGGCCAAAATAGAGAATTTAAAAAGAAGAAATGTCTAAATGTAGAATGTCCATAATTATGGAATTCGTGTCTTCAGCCATTCGCTATTTTAAATGCATTTTAATATGATGGAGGTCAAAACAGCGAATGGTCAAAATAGCGAATTTCATAATGATGACCATTCTGAATTCAAATGTTCCTTATTTCGAAATTCGCTATTTCAACCGTTAACTATTTTGGTCGTTCGTTTTTTTTGTCCCCCACCCAGAAATTTTTCAAATATCTGATATCCAAGGAAATAGAATCTTCAAAAAATACAATAAATCCTTAAATACCTAACATCTGATTTTTTTCTTTGAAATATGTCAATATTGACAATTGGCGAATATGTACAGACTATTGACAAGACTCACCTCAAATGCACTGGTGGCTCCGAGCTTAAAGAACACCGGCAGATATAGATAAGCGACAAAAGGCGTAGCCAAACCATACGACAAGTTTATTACCGCGTATTGAGTGCCGTAAACGTAATTTTCCGAACTTACGCCAAGCAAACTGACGGCGGAGAGATAAGAAGCCATAAGTCCTATCGCTACAGTTGAGATGCTCATCGATCGATCCGCCACGAAATATTCCTGACGATTATTCCAAACATCACAATCATATTTGATATTCATTTCAAGGCTGCAGTTTCATTTTCAACAGCTACAAGTTTTAGCCTCCCAATAATGATATTTCTTACCGCGGTTGTTTGTTGTCGTCCGCCTGTAAATCGATAATAAATACCGATACCGGAACTTATGAGTAGCGTTCCCGCAATCACACCGTAATCGGCAGCTTGAAGTGTATCGCGGACATCCATCTTTGCTACTAATCAATGATAACAAATTGTTTTTAAATCCTAGATATTGAACTTGTTTTTTTTTAATTTTGACTATTTATTTCCACTGCAAAACGTCATTGAATTTTATCGTTTTTAATTCCTAAATATATATCTATATATATTTTTTTCAACTATAAATTTTCACTGCGAAACGTCACTGAACTTTTCACACGTAAACTGAACATCTTGATAGATAATTAAACTGAAGGACGCGCTATGCGCAAACGATTTGTCAAGCGATAAAGTCAAGCCGATCTAGACCCACGCGATTTCTCGTGCTGTCGTTTATTGCCCGAGTGACGAACTAAGACTGAGGCAAACTTGTCTCAGCTGCTACGAGGAGAATCTTCGCACTCCCGGGGACTACATACTTTATCAGCATAAATATACATCCATTGGACCGTCAGCGAGTATTATGTAGTTATTGAAGATACCGGCGTCGCTTAATTATATCGTCTTTGGATACACTTAAGTTGCACGCGATCAAATCTATTCAATCAGCCTTCTCGACTCTGAGACATCGAAATTTTCTTATGACATAGCGTCGATCAATTTTCATTCCATTTAGTTCTTTGACCAAATCCGTCTTTCATCGAATTGATCTTTTTATCTTCTATCAAATTGAAGAATATTGTCAGAGAATTTTTTTGTCCTCTCGACTCTTAATGTTTGAACCTCCAAAATAAACCCACTTTTGGCAATGCTTTTTTCTTCATCTGTTGGAACGAATGCAATAGTTAAACATTTTTTGGAATTAAAGAATAAACGAAAAATCTGAAAATGTTGCAATTCTAATAAGAAAAACGGTGGACGTATTATTTTCGTCATGTCAATGTTGAAAAAAAAATTCTGGATATATGAATGCCAAAAATACTAGATAATAAGGCAATGAATTTTGTAATATTCATGTTATTTCTAAAGAATTGTTTAGTCCTTCGACCTCAATGTTTGAATCTCCAGAATAAACTAACTTTTGGCAATGTTTTTTTCGTCATCTGTTGGAACGAATGCAATAGTTAAACATTTTTTGGAATTAAAAAAAAAATGAAAAATCTACAAATATTGCAATCCTAATAAGAAAAACGGCGGACAAATTTTTATTACGTCAGTTGTTAAAAAAAAAAAATTCGGATATATGAATGCCAAAAATGCTCGATAATAAGTCAATAAATTTTGTAATATTCATGTTATTTTCTGAGAATTATTTAGTCCTCTCGACTCTTAATGTTTGAACCCCCAGAAAAAAACCCACTTTTGCCAATGCTTTTTTCGTCATCAGTTGGAACGAATACAATAGTTGAACATTTTTGGGAATTCCAAAGAAAAACACCGAAAGATCTAAAAACATTGCAATTCTAATAAGGAAAACGGTGGACGTATTATTTTAGTTACGTCAGTTGTTAAAAAAAAAAAAAAAAAATTCAGATATATGAATGCCAAAAATACTCGATAATAAGGCAATAAATATTGCAAAATTCATGTTATTTTCTCAGGTGTTGAGTAGTTCTTCAGAATTCCCACAATCGTTATGATGTCATTATTAAATTTTCATTGAATTTATTCGACGCATATTTTTTTAGTAAAATATTCGAGTCAATTAGTATTTACCGGCTCTTATCACAAGAAATTCCATGTTTTCGATCCATTATACAAAGTCGTAGATGCAGCCCTATTCGCTCCTGTGAGAGACGCACTTCCGCGTTCTCCAGTCTTGCATACAACAACGTACACATATGTATTCGTGATGCGGGTGTCTGTAGAGCTCGTGTTGGTTTATCGTGCGAAATAAATTCCAGCGTGTTCTCCGTTTCGTCGGCACAAGCAAGCGAGCATCTATCGTGCGTGAAAACTATCCTCTGCAAAGTTCTACGACAGCACCGTTGCCTATAACTCTACGAGATCCTACTTGCAGTCTCGATACGCTATTCAGACTTAACGATCTCGAAAAATCGAATAAATCGATTATTCGTGGTGAATTTTGTTGATCGTGGCTGCTCGATTAATTAATTTTAATTAATTAGGCAGCTACAGTCGATATTTGTAAATATGCGGATTTATGAAATTTGAATTGGGCTTCGATTTCGCGCGCTTTCAATTTAGCGATCACTGTTTCAGACCCGAAATGTGTTTCGCAAAAACTGCATCATTAAAAACAATTCAGTGGGAATTGTCGCATACCTTAAACCGTAATGTTAATAATTCACGGTCGTTGCCTATAACGTACTATGGTTAACTAATCGGGCATTGAAAAACGTAATTTTTTAAACTTATTTACTGTACTTTTTTTTTCCTTTCGTTACTTTAACTCATTCACTTTTTGCCTATGCAAAAAGGTAAGATAAAAATAATATGGACGCAAAGTAATCTCGATACACGAATTTTTCTATCCAGAATTAACGATTCGGGCATTAATCAACGTAATTTCCACGATTCAATGCCCATGCAAAAAAATGTCTCTATTCAGAATTAATGATTCGGGCTTTAATCAACGTAATTTACAAAACTCAATGCGTATGCAAAACGGTAACGATAAAAATAATATGGACGCGAAGTACAACCCAACAAATTGCTTCCCAATTTCTTTTCCTTTTTTCCAAAATTTAAATGTACTTAAAAAAATATAATTTCGTCCCGACAATATAATGTCAAAAAGTCGGAATATTTTATTGAATATACCGAGTGACATAATTTATATTATTACACAAAATTTATATGATTGTATTAAATACATAGCCTTTCGAAAGTTAGCAACACAATGATTTCATTGAATCGACGAATATTTAATAAATTGAATTATCAATATTTTCCAGTGTAGGTATTTCTGTGATTCAATACAATTTTACTAAACCACTTTTCTCAATTTTTCGGGTCCTGTGATATGAAAATCTCGAAAAAAAAACATTTTCATGAATCAAAAGCTTCTTCGGAATTACAAAATTGACTACCAAGTAGAAAAAAATAAAAAATATTGTATGGATTGCTTATCTTAAAACCTCTACCACATATTTCGGAGAAAGTTTTCGTCCTCTTGTTATTAATTCGGCCATTCATTCATTCGGGTTTCAGATATTATCGTTCGTGTAATACGCGTGTACCTGTTTATACATATATATATATATATATATATATATATATATAATATAGCAGCAAATGGAAGCGATAGCAGTCCTCGATTTCTGGCTTCCTGAATATTGCTCGGTATTATAAGCGGCCAATCCGGATCGACTTTTCTCGATCATTAATCGACGGAACCCTGTGTGTCCCCGGTATAACGTAATAAAGTATATTCCGGGCGCCGATAACCGGCGATTACTTATGCAAAACGCGGTTCGGTAGTCCAGGACATCGCGCCGAGAGATCCGCCGTCTGGTGTCTCTGTGTGCTCCTTTCCTTCTATATGCTCTTTACTATCTACATACCTACGCACACGTATTATACCTATCGTATATCCTGTATGTGCGTCCAAACGAGAATCGATTCAAGATCACCCGACTCGATTCACCGGTTTACGATCCTTTTGCCCGCCGGAATTCCATTGCGTTAACTTCTAGAGTACTATGGGCCAATATGCTGGCCCTCTAATAAAAATCTTGTTTTTTTTTCAAAACACAGTCTCTCAAATAAATATACAAATTTATTTCCTTTATTTCCAGGAATTTATATAATTGATTCGTACGTTCAAAGAGTTCATCGCAAAAACGTCAAATTTCTTTTAAATTAACAATTCGAAATTGCGTTAACTTTTAGAGTACTTTGGGCCAACATGCTGGCCCTCTAATAAAAATCTTGTATTTTTTTTTCAAAACACACAGTCTCTCAAATAAATATACAAATTTATTTCCTGTATTTCCAGGAATTTATATAATTCCTTCGTACGTTCAAAGAGTTCATCGCAAAAACGTCAAAATTTTTTTAAATTAACAATTCGAATTTGCGTTAACTTCTAGAGTACTAAGGGCCAATATGCTGGCCCTCTAATGAAAATGTTGTATTTTTTTTTTCAAAACCCAGTCTCTCAAATAAATATACAAATGTATTTCCTTTATTTCCAGGAATTTATGTAATTGATTCGTACGTTCAAAGAGTTCATCGCAAAAACGTCAACATTTTTTTAAATTAACAATTCGAATTTGCGTCAACTTTTAGGGTACTTTGGGCCATCATGCTGGCCCTCTAATAAAAATCTTGTATTTTTTTTTCAAAACACAATCTCTTAAATAAATATACAAATTTATTTCCTTTATTTCCAGGAATTTATATAATTGCTTCGTACGTTCAAAAAGTTCATCGCAAAAACGTCAACATTTTTTAAAATTAACAATTCGAAATTGCGTTAACTTTTAGAGTACTTTGGGCCAACATGCTGGCCCTCTAATGAAAATGTTGTATTTTTTTTTTCAAACACACAGTCTCTCAAATAAATATACAAATTTATTTCCTTTATTTCCAGGAATTTATATAATTGATTCGTACGTTCAAAGAGTTCATCGCAAAAACGTCAACATTTTTTTAAAATTAACAATTCGAATTTGCGTTAACTTCTAGAGTACTTTGGGCCAACATGCTGGCCCTCTAATAAAAATCTTGTATTTTTTTTTCAAACACACAGTCTCTCAAATAAATATAAAAAAATTATTTCCTTTATTTCCAGGAATTTATATAATTGCTTCGTACGTCCAAAGAATTCATTGCATAAAAAAACGTCAACATTTGTTTTTTAACATTTCAAACAAAATAATAATAATAACGGAAATTATTATTATTAAAGTCGATAGAAGAATGACTTTTGCTTTTGTCTGGAGAATGAATCGTCTCTGAGTAGATAGTATTTCAGTTTCTGTGAGCAACCGCGATGTGTCGGATAATCTTAAGGACAGAACGTTGCGAAACAGTCGAAACAGCAGAAAAAATTCAACACAAAAACATATTTTACATTTCATCAACGTTGGTCAGCGAAATTCTCAATGGTTCCCCAGTGATGAGATTATGAGTTCGCATTCGGGTGATAAACGGTAATGCACACATAGAACACTTTCCCTTTGAGATTCTCGAGCGGGCCTTGACCGAAGTGGGAAGTGGGCGAGATGAGAATTCCACCGGCGCTATCGCGAAAAGTACTTTTCCTGTCGTAGCGGAGGAGACGGCGACAGTCGAGAGATCGTGAGAAGGAACTAATCTATTATACAGTGCCTACCGTGGCAATATATATGAGGCATTCCACACGACTTCAGTCACTCAAAAAACAAAATTTCCAAAAATCGGGTTTAGTGGTAACAATAAATACACCGAATTTTAATTAAAAATTTTTTTTTTCTGGTGAAATATGCCATGTTTTTCATTTTTAATTTAACCTATGATATTTCGGGAACGATCAATCGTATCGACATCTTTAAAAAACGAAAATGTGCGTAAAATTAGTAAGGTCAACTTTGCTCCACACTCTTTAATCGAATATTAATTCAATATAAAAATAATAAATAATAAATAGCTGTAACTTCACCAAGTATAGGAATCCCATAACATAAAAAATACCAAAAATTTGTTTTACGTATTCACACTTTGGCAAATTTTTTAAAAATTAAATAACGAGTGTCTTTCCTTGAAAAAAAAAAATTGCTTATTTTGCCCTCAAACAGACGTTTGAGTTGCTCAATAAAATCTAAATCAATTTTTTTTCTCAAACCTCATGAATGGACGTACATTTTCGTTTCTTAAAGATGTCGATACGATTGATCGTTCCCGTGATATCATAGATTAAATGAAAAATAAAAAACACGGCATATTTGGTCAGAAATTTTTTTTTTTAAATAAAAATTCGGTGTATCTATTTTAACCATTGAACCAGATTTTTAGAATTTTTTTTTTCGTATGGCTCAAGTCACGTGGAATGCCTCATATATATATATATATATATATATATAGAAGTGTCGGTCATTGCACGTTCCGTAGGTAGGTTGTCGGGTAATTCTAATTAGATTTGCGCGGGTAGAAATATATATCGCAAAGCTTACAGCGAGCAAGACACGACGCGAACTCACGACGGGTTTGACCAAGAGTGGGTTTACCGGGTTACTCATGCATCTGGAATGTAGTTCACATTGTTTGTGTGCACCTAAACGCCCACCGAGATTACCTATACCCATATCAACACATGCGAGACATGCGCAATTTAATGGTCGCTCCTTCGCCCTACTTCCACATCACGCAACATCAACATCTCTCAAGACGATGTGCAACCCCGCTCGGTCGGTAACAAAAACTGTAAACCGTTGTTCTTGGCCACGATTGATACTTCAGGCAAAAATACGACAAGTACTGACTGCATCTCAACACTCAACAGTCGGTACTTCACGACTTTTAGTCAGAATATCAACCGTGGTACAAAATAGCACTTTGTAAACATTTTTTTATCTAAAGACATTATCTCGAGCGAACCAGAATCTAGAGTAATAAGACAAATTCTCACCTCTACAGGTTCTAAAAATCAAGATTTTTTCTTTGTTCAAAACATTTGTACACTGTGAAAAAAATCTCGATTTTTAGTGTACTTTTACTGCAAGTTTTTATTCATTATCTAGGACATGAAATTTAGTATACAAGTGTAGTGTAAAATTAATGTTTGTCACAGCATATTCAATAATTTATTTAAATTTTATATTAAAAGTACTTGAATTTTAATAATTTGCTTTCATTTTACTGGAAAAGTACAAGAATTCAATACCAAAATTATTTATCAAATTTCTTCAACGAGTTTATGAATAAAAACTTCCAATCCTTTCTAATGTAACTATCAACCACTTTTATCTCCTTTTTATTTCAATATGCGAGTAGTTGAATTGATCTATGTCGAAAAAAAAAGTACCTCAATGTACACATATTTATCTGTTTTTTCATAAGCACATCTTTAGGCAACCAAATGTCCTATTAATTCGTTCACGTGCCTTAAATGTAATCCTTTTTCGTTACTCACGCTTCATTTCTATTTTACATGATTTGAATAATTTATCACACTGAGAGAAATAGATGTTATTGAAAAGCAGAAATATATTACCCAGTAGCATATTAGATATTTCGTATAGGGATCGCACTCTTTATTGTAAAGATAAGTATCTAAGTAATGCAGGAACAATCCCATATTGTAAACATGATATCACATATAGTACGTAATGAAATCTGGATATGAACTAGTACTATCGACATTTTTACTATAATAGATAATTAAAATCTTACTATCTATTTTTCTCTGTGCATAATACATTGAATTAATAACCAGAAGAAAAAGAAGTGACATTAAAAAAATGGTATTACTCGTAAGCTTTGGTCTGTGAAACTAGGAGTGTCTATACTCGAACGTTCATCTCTGTGCAAGTCCCGCGAGAACTGACTAATGGGCGATCCGCTGCTCTCGTCGAGGAAGAGGATCTCGTATCTCGCGAGGCGCTCGTTCGCGCGCGCGGAAGGATGATCGATGGGATCCATTACCGAGCGACGCGTGCGACCCGCCCACGCCTCGAGGATCTATACTGCGCCTACTATGCAGCCTCTATATATATATATATATGTAACTACTCTCGCAACTGTGAATACTGTATGCATTCTTGTTGCTGTTATCCGCGGGTCCAACCTCCTCTTTCGCTTTGTCTAGTATTCGCTTTGCGCTCTCATATCATCTCACGTCTCTCGCTGTGCTCCAAAAAAAAAAACAAAATTCCACACAATCTTGCTCATTTTACTCAGCACACTGTGTAACGGTTGGTCCATTATTTTGTACTATGCATTGCGCATGTAAACCGCTGTCTGGATTTACTCCCTTCCACTCATCAGCTTACACGTTGAGGCCTTTGCTCCAAGACCTTTCCCCTCGAAATTTTATACCGTTAAAAGTGTATTATTGTTTTCCTCTGAGGCCTCGTTAAGATTAACGAGGCCTCAGAGGAAAACAATAATACGATGGGTTTCTCAATCCATATTAAAGGGCAGTTTTAACACACTTTTTTGTAATGAATTTTTATTGTTTTATTATTATTAGAACTATTCTGTTTTGTAGGGGAAGGTGAGGGTCAAAATAGCGAATGACCAAAATAGCGAATGGCTAAAATAGCGAATTTGAAAATAAGGAAAGTTTCAATGCAGAATTTCTATGATTGTGGAATTCGCTTTTTCAGCCATTCGCCATTTTTATAATTCGCTGTTTTGAATGCACTTCAATAAGATGGAGGTCAAAATAGCGAATTTCATAATGATGACCATTCTAGATTCAGATGTTACTCATTCCGAAATTCGGTATCTAAATGATTCACTATTTTGGTCATTCGCTATTTTAAACCCCAGAGTAGAACACTCAGGTATTTTTTTCTTTCTCATCACAGACGAAGTATGTGGAAAGAGAAAGTATTGCGATAAAAAAAATTGGACTCCAGGATTTTAATGGAAATACATGTACCGAGCGACTTAGATTCCAAAAAACACATTCACTCATTTCCGTCTGTCTTCCTGAATCTTCGTCTGCATTATCGGTCCCAAGTTACTCTCTGAAAACAACCCTTTCAAACACTTTCGAAATGATTTCGGAAATAGTTTTTTTTTTTTCGTTTCTGATTGCGTATAGTCACAGATAAAAAATGCGGCTTGATATTTTTTTGTACAACACAAATGGAGTTAGAAAGGAATTCAATACGACGATAGAATTGGTGTGTTATAAAATTATGTTTGAAATTTCGTAGAGTTTCCCGAAGAAGCGAAAATTCAACACCGATGCTCTTCAAAGTTTGGGAAATGTGAAAAATAACGTGAACGCAAAATGTAAAAGATTCTCATTTGCAGTGAATTAATTTATGAATAATTATTATCATTTGCAGTGAATTAATTTATGAATAATATTTATCATTTGCAGTGAATTAATTCATGAATAATGATTATCATTTGCAGTGAATTAATTTATCAATAATAAAAGTCCACAGACATAGCGCGATACGTGGAAATTTGTCAGATTGAATCTGCCGGCAAAGCTTTCCTCATCCTAGAAAAATTCTTGGTCTATTGTTATCCAATGGGCTTTGCTCGCTTGACTTGAAACATGCATCCACGCATGAATTGGACGAATACCGCTGTTACCTTCTTGGAGATGCAAATAGTGTAACGCCGGGAGCGATTCTGTGATTTACCGCGCGTTCCGAGTCGGACGGAGTGCAGTAGAGTGGAAGAAAGATGGAAAGAAAGGGGGCTGAAAGAGGAAGAGAAGCGGAGATGATGCTGCGGGCAAAGGAGCTCGAGACTGCGCGTCCGAAGGAGAGGAGACGCAGCCCACTCGCGCTAGGGGATTTACCCTGAAATGCCACGGTGATTTGTGCGACCGGTTACCGTCGTTGCCATTTGCATAGTCTTATAGTAAATCATGAATAGAGTGTGCGCGTGCGTGCTCCAAACGCATTGTTATCCTCCATTGCTATTATTTTACACAAGATATGTATATTGTACAGATATACATATATCCATTCACTAAAGATGTATTCGTATACATAGACAATAAAGCTCTTCAGCCACCGACAGCAGTGATCGCGGTCAGAGAAAACCGGGAAAAGTTAGGGGAAAAATTAATCAGGGAATCCGGGAAAAGGCAGGGGGAATTTTTTTTTCCAGGGAATCCGGGAAAAGTCAGGGGGATTTTTTTTTCAGGGAATCCGGAAAAAGTCAGGGGAAAAAAATTGGTCAGGGAATCCGGAAAAAGTCAGGGGGAAAAATTGTTCAGGGAATCCGGGAAAAGTCAGGGGGAAAAATTGTTCAGAGAATCCGGAAAAGTCAGGGGAAACAAATTGGACAGGGAATCCAGGAAAAATTGGGGGAAAAAAAATTGTTCAGGGAATCCAGGAAAAATTGGGGGGAAAAAAATGTTCAGGGAATCCGGGAAAAGTCAGGGGAAAAAATTGGACAGGGAATCCGGGAAAAGTCAGGGGGAAAAAATTGGTCACGAAATCCGGGTAAAGTCAGGGGAAAAAAATTGGTCACGAAAACCGGGAAAAGTCAGGGAATTTCAAAATTGGTCAGGGAAAATGTGAATTAGTACCGAATCTCCCGATAAGTATACTATAAAATGAATTATTATTATAATTGCGGCCGCTATCTTAAAAAATGTCAGCACTAAGAGAAAACATGGATATTGAAATGAATAAAAAAAAATATTGAGAAAAATCGGAACGTCGGTGGAAAATCCGTTTTATATTGCAGAAACTGTAGAAACTATCGTGAGTAACATAATGTTATCCTACTTTCCTTGAAGTATCGGATATCGTATAGGCTATGGGTACGTGAATGCATGTGCGCATTCTAGTGCACTCTTCCCTCGCTATAGAAACATAAATATATAGAGAGAGAGTCCATATGGATGCAGTATATGCATAGAGCGCGTCGTGACGAGGAAGCGATTCACCTCGAGCTTTTACTATCTTACGGTAGTTCGTGGTAGGTCGAAGGCCCGCCTACGAGTGTCATTTCTGCAGGCTCGTTCCGAACCAAGCCAACATCCTATATGTATACACTTCCATTGCTATGCAGACTCTAGCAGATCTTGAAATTTACCGCCTTCTACCACAATACTAAAACTATGCGCGAGTTTCCACACACAAGAGTGCTTTTGAATCTCTCCCACATTCTACTTTCAGTATGATCGTAATATATACGCGAGTACTTCATCCTGTATGTTTTATTCTCATTTTTTTAGATCAACTACCTTTCACGACATTTTGTAATTTATATAATCAAAATTGACTTGATACATACATTTACAGATTATCGGGGTTATGTAAGTTTAAAAAATCGAGGACGCGTTTAATGATATCCGGATATTTAAGAAATTAAAACAAAAATTCATTTGTGATTTTTAAATATTTTAACAATTATGAATTTGAAAAATAAAATTATTTTATCTGAGTATTGTATTATGTGTATATCTCTGGACACTAAGAGAAACCATATCGTTGATTTAACGATGTCACATGATAAAAGGAATATAAGAAGGCTTACGATGTTTTATGGTTGGAGCGATGATAATATGGTTCAATAAACGATAATTGCAAGGTTATTGAAAACAAACGTTTAAATCGTACATGCAACGAAAGGGCATTTTTGGAACTATTCGAATAGTTTTTGAATCTATTATCATTTTGATGGTTGTTACTATAATTATTTTTTTCTATAACCATAAAATATATACGTTTTCTTATATTTGGTCTATATAGACTATTTTCTTAACCTTAAAATATAGTCGTTCCTCCTGGCAACTATACATTATAGTTAAATTATCGTCGGTCTGACTATTTTTTTAAATTACCAGAGTGAATTAATATTTTTCATATTGTTTGTACGCCATATTTCCGTAGAAATATTTTGCAATTTTAGGAATTTTAATTTTTCTCAATTTTTATTTTCAAGAATTTTATTTAAATATTGTTTGTTATTAATGTTGCAGTGAGGACGCTAGGCGTAGCGGCGATTATATTTTTCATATTGTTTGTACGCCATATTTCCGTAGAAATATTTTGCAATTTTAAGAATTTTTATTTTCAAGGATTTTATTTAAATATTGTTTATTTTTAATGTTGCAGTGAGGACGCTGGGCGTCGCGGCGACTATATTTTTCATATTGTTTGTACGCCATATTTCCGTAGGAACATTTCGCAATTTTAAGAATTTTTATTTTTGTCAATTTTCATGTTCAAGGATTTTATTGAAATATTGTTTGTTTTTAATGTTGCAGTGAGGACGCTGGGCGTAGCGGCGATTATATTTTTCATATTGTTTGTACGCCATAATACCGTAGAAATATTTTGCGATTTTAGGAATTTTTATTTTTGTCAATTTTTATGTTCAAGGATTTTATTTAAATATTGTTTGTTTTTAATGTTGCAGTGAGGACGTTGGGCGTCGCGGCGATTATATTTTTCATATTGTTTGTACGCCATATTTCCGTAGAAATATTTTGCAATTTTAGGAATTTTTATTTCTGTCAATTTTCATGTTCAAGGATTTTATTGAAATATTGTTTGTTTTTAATGTTGCAGTGAGGACGCTGGGCGTAGCGGCGACTATATTTTTCATATTGTTTGTACGCCATATTTCCGTAGGAATATTTTGCAATTTTAGGAATTTTTATTTTTGTCAATTTTCATGTCTAAGGATTTTATTTAAATATTGTTTGTTTTTAATGTTGCAGTGAGGACGCTGGGCGTAGTGGCGACTATATTTTTCATATTGTTTGTACGCCATATTTCCGTAGGAATATTTTGCAATTTTAAAAATTTTTATTTTTGTCAATTTTTACGTTCAAGGATTTTATTTAAATATTGCTTGTTTTTAATGTTGCAGTGAGGACGCTGGGCGTAGCGGCGACGAAATGAAGCATGCAGCATGCGTGGTAGCGGTGTCACGGCTGCGCGGTCCTGCCTTCAACCCCTGGTGTCCGCCAGCCGCTACCTCGCCGTGCACGCCCTCCCCGGTGATCCTCTCTACTTCGTCGTCGAGGTACGTACTTTCACTTCGTCGAACTATAACTCCAAATGGCGAACCACATCCGAGTTTCCGGTCATTGACATACATATTGCCGATTTCTCGTACGTAATGTAGATAAAAATTCCAAGATAACAATCGACGTTGTTCCTCCAATCGACAATTCACTCGGAACAAAGATATTTCACTGAATTATTCGATCTGCAGTTTGAAAAGTTTCAAGACGTTTCGCAAGGCCCCGAAAAAGGCTTTCTCACATTTCACCGACTAAGTTTCATATTGTATACGGATCAACCATAAATAATTATTTTTCAAAAAGCCCTTTCAGTTTCCATGATCAACAAACCTGTTTTCTTGAATATAACAATTTTAGCTATTGTCGCACTGTAAAAAAATCTAATTGATATTTAGAGTACTTCTACTAGCAGTTTTTATTCATAAACTAGTATATGAAATTTAGTATATAAGTGTAATATAAAATTAATGTATATTACAGCATATTCAATAATTCACTTCAATTTTAAGTAAACTACTTGAATTTTAATAATTTGCTTTAATTTTACCGCAAAAGTACATGAATCCTATACCACACTTGTCTATCAAATTTTGATTACGAGTTTATGAATAATAACTTCCAATCATTTCTAACGGTGCGTATATCACGATTTTTTTTTTGTAAATTTTGACGGCAATACCAAAAAACGCTGGAAACTTGGCTAATTAACGAACAATTATGAAAAAGTCAGATTAAATATATTTGTTAAAATTTCAAATTGTCGAATTAAAATAATATAACGAAGAATATTCTCCCTCGCCAATTAGGCAAAAAATATTGCAATTAACAAATTTGTTTCTGTATGAATAAAAACTTGAAAAAATATAGTGGGCGATTTATAGACTGGAGAATAGCGTCTCTTCTAGTTGCGGTAACATACATATGTAGGAGCTCTGACTCTCAATCGTGAGCAAGCCTCCGATCGCGTCTCAGTTGTAATACCTTATCCGTCTCGACACGCATGATTTACAAATGTCAGATTAGCATTGCGGCGCCGTCGCGAATGCGACATGCGATAGAGCGCGAGCCCGCGGCTCGATCGGAACTATACATTGCTAGCATCGTGCGTACCTATGCAATACTGCAACGACACGACACACGTATAGCACTCAGGATGCCTGCACGTACATTTTACTTACCGAGCGGCTCTAAAAGACTCTGATCATCGCACTGCTTCGCCGTCTCTCAGTCGTTCTTGTTCTGTCCCAAAATATCCTTTCTCTCCTTGCGTGAAAATGTAGACAAACTCGTACAGTTGTTAGCATCCTTTTAGTGATTGGCCTTCAAGTTAAGGGAGCCAGAGAAAAATCAGTGAGATTTATTTACAAACATCCAATTTATCACAATGACGATATTATATTTTTGAAAACGTATTATTACTACACGTCGACGAAACAGATTTCCATTTTGCTTTCTTATAAAGGAAGCTTTGTTTTTGTGAAATTTTTTTTTCGAGATTTTTATGTCAGGACACTCAAAAGGGTCCGAAACATCGAAAAAAAAGTGGTTTAGGAAAAATGTGTGTGCGTGTGTGTTACGCGCTCGAAAAATTCAAACCTCTATAACTCAGGAACGTCTTGAGGGATCAAGCTGAAATTTGCAGCATAGATAGAGAGGCCGAGCCTCATTGTTCATGCCAATTTTTGTCGAAATCCCTCTGATTGTTTATTTTTTACGCATTTTAGAATTTTTTTTTAAATGTCTTTATCAACGATAACTCTTTCAATTTTCGAGCTATTGCGCTCCAAATTGGTGAGAATGTGAGCTTTCATACACCGGTCATCCCTATTGAATTTTCTTAAAATCGGTTGAACCGTTAAAATTTCATGAGGCTTTGATTTTTTCAAACTTTTCGATTTTTTTTTCCCATAACAAGGATGGAAAGAAAAACTTCGCACATCGCTTCCTCATTATATTTCGCTTTTTACAAAGCTTCCTCTACGAGGGAGCCAAAATAAATTACCATCCTTACTCTTAGACGTTCCTTTATAAAAATCAAAATATAATAAGGAAGTGATGTGCAAGATTCAACATTCCATCCTTTTTCCATTATTTTTACTTTCCAAAAAAAAAAAAGAAAAACCGAAAATAAAAATAAAATTTCCCTCAGCTGAGTTGTCATAACTTTTCCCTATTTAATTCACTAGAAATGTCCGATGAAAATGCAAGAGTTAATACGTGCCACACAATTTCATGATGATTCTCAGGTGATTTAGACCGGCTAATGAGGCAATTATTATTATCCTTTTGGCCCCATAAGTACATTACTCACTGTGACAAGCAACCCTCTCGGACACAATCATATGTTACAGTAACAACAAGAAAAAGGCAATAGCATATCAGTGACTTATTCGTAAGCGCAGATTTATATTAATACCACGAGCAATTAATTCCACATGATTGGCGTCGAATTCCTGAGGACCTGCATACCTGTTACCGATCACGGACTATCATGGACTAGCAGTGTACAACAGCGCAACTAGCTTAACACTGATTACATGCACGAGTCTTTCCACGCACACATATTCAGCCAAGCCGTGTATATAAATTCACTGGATTATTTATTACCAGGTGGATGAGTAAGTATAACGATTGTAAGGAGTTGGTGGAAACTCGCGTTGCGTATGCATGAACTGCATATGCTCTGTCGTCTAACCGGCCGAGTAGGCTATGCCACGTATATCAAGAATAGTACATACCTTACACTTATCGACTATACATATACATACTACACGCTAATTAAGCCGTTAACGAGCTCGTTAGTCGACCGCGCGCGAACAAGCTCGCTTCTTCGGATTTTCCACGAGCTAAACAAGCGTCAGCACCACGCGGCGAGCAAGTGCGACTTTAGAATTATTTTAGCTGGGCAATATAGTCGCTGTACGGAAGTATCCCTTCGTCCTTCTCACGAGAGGGATCAACAGCCATTGGTATTTTATTTATTTAACCGTGGATCCAAACTGAATTTTCATTAGTCTAGGGAAAACAGTCTGAAAAAAAATTCAATGTCAATGGCAATTAACATTCTTCGGTGTGATAATTATCACAAATTTTCAGACATTTTTTTTTCCAAATTGATTTTGTAACGAGCTTATTGATTATACGTATTATTATTTTTTTCTTGATTATTCAAGCGTCTCAACAATAAGTATTTTGATATTTGAACGGAGGCTAGAAAAACCTTGCACATGTTTCGTCATTATTTTTGATTTTTAGAAAGTTATCTTTGTGAGGAAGTATGTTGATTTATTTTGGCTTCCTCGTAGAGGAGCTTTGTGAAAATCGAAAAATAGTGAGGAAGGAATGTGCGAGGTTCTACTTTGCATCTTTATTTTAATTTTAGTCTTAAGCTCTGATGATTTACGAAGTCCAGTAAGTTAAAAAAAAACACCGCCACGAAATGTACATTTATTGAAAAATTTTAAATGCCGTAAATCCCGAACGACTTTACCGATCATCACCAACTTTCGTACGTAGCAGGGCTTCATGGTATTTTTCGAGTGTAGAGCGTTTCTTTTCATTTGTTAAGATTCGACGTGATTTAGAGAATTTTTTTTTTTTTTGCGAAAAATTGAAAAATTCTATAAAATCGGAACCGCTTTACCGATTTCGCTGAAATTCAATACCAATCATCATTTAACGTGTCTTCATTAAAAAAAAACTATTTAGCTAAATTGGCGACTTTTTACGAGAATTAGAGCGATCACGACTTTTCTTTGAAAATTAAAAATTCCATAAAATCAGTATACATGGATACATTTAATTAAAAATCAGCTCAATTACAGAGGAGTCAATACTCTAGTTGCGTGCCAAACTTTAGTTCGATCCATCGTGCCGTTCGTAACACACACACACATACCCACATACAGAAATATTTTCTAGACCACTTTTCTCGACATTTTAGGTGATTCTAAGTATGTTAACATAAAAATCATGAAAAAAAAAAATGTTCACAAAAACAAAGCTTCCTCTATGAGAAAGCAAAGAAGCAAAAAAAAAATTTGCGAGCTTAACCATTTTTTTTTCTCAATGTAAAATACTCAAATTCTCATTGAACTTGATTTCTCCTCAAGTATATGTAAGTGACGGGTATCCTTAAATGTCCAGTGCTTTTCGGGTCGTGTTCCCCTTATCCGATTGAACGGTCTTGTATCCTGACAATCGAAGAGTTAAAAAACAGCATTTTCATGCATTGGTGGATTTTCCGAGATATGAAAAATATTCCCAGCTTAAGGTTGGCTTATATTGTTGCGACCTTCGGAGGTCGCTGGGAAAATGCTGTTTCCCGATGTTCGCTTATACGGAAGTGACCTCGCGTGCACCGCCGAAAGGAATTAACGCCATAATGTGCTGTTTATTTCACACTTTATCAGATCGTCTTAAGCGATATGTGCTAAAAATAAAAACTCGTTCTCGTCTTTTGTTAACAGTATCTTTATTCACTGTTTATCATTACATTCGCTGTACACGCGAGCTTCGAGCAATACGCATAAATTCACACACTCGTGATCTCCGTAGCATTGAGAGAAAAGGAAAATAATGCAATGGCTTCGGTAATATTCTGAACTTGGCAGTTGTAAAAGACGGCGAGATTAGCTGCAACGATGATGCCAGGCTCGATGCGTCGCGCCTCGAGTTTCCCGACAGCACCTGAGGCTGACTCTCGCTCGGTTTAACGAGCAACGCTAATCGATATTTAATTCGATCTCTGCGTACCTATATATCCGACTCCTTAGCCATGGCTTGCATGAGACTCGACTCTTCGAACGACTTCTTAGCACGAAATGCTTTTATCGGAGTTGCTACAGATCTTTAAGAATATCACGTAACCTAATCTACCGAATTGTATGCGACGCACCGATTATTTATTTTATTTCTTAGGCTCTCAAGAAAAATTGTTGAATTTTTTTTTTCTCGGTAAAACGTGACGCGACGAGGTTTGACATTATGCTAGACGGTTTTTTGAGCGTTAGTTGGATTTAGCAAACGAGTGTGCGATTCTGCTCGGAATCATGAGTAGGGATCAAAATAGCGAACGGTCAAAATAGCGAATGGTCAAAATAGCGAATGGCTAAAATCGTGATTTAAAAAATGAGGAACGTCTAAATTTAAAAAGTCCATAATTACGGAATTCGGTTTTCCAGCCATTCGCCATTTTGAATGCGTTTTGATAAGATGGAGGTAAAAAGGGTGGGGTTTAAAATAGCGAATCACCAAAATAGTGAATGGTTAAAATAGCGAATTTCGAAATAAGTAACGTCTGAATCTAGAATGGTAATCATTATTGAATTGGCTCTTTCAGCCATTCGCTATTTTGACCTCCATCTTATTAGAATGCAATCAAAATGGCCAATGTTAAAAATGGCAAATGGCTGGAAACGCGAATTCCATAATTATGGCCATTCTACATTTAGACGTTCCTTTTTTTTTAAATTGGCTATTTTCACCATTCACTATTTTGGTCATTCGCTTTTTTGACTCCCATCCGAAGCGATTTCGCTTGAAACTTTATGGAAGCGAGACGTGCCGCTGATCTTATGGCGTCGCGACGTACATTACGTGGCGTAGAACTCCATTGCCAAGGTTTCTACGGGTAAACGAGCGGGCTTCTGCTCTGTGTTCAAGAGCGGTGCCCTCTCGCTCGCGCGATCGTTAGAGGAACCACCTACTACGGTAGGAGGAATATATAGTAGTGTAGTATAAGGTATGCCGTGCGCGGTGCGCTCTCCCGGGACGCGTACATACCCTCTTCTCACACGATACCATCTATCTAATTATCCGCAGGCTCATTTGTAACGACCAAACTAAATTTCCGTCAGCCATGAAAATTTCCAAGTTATTTCTAGCGGACGTTCATTCACTTGGCATTGGAGTATCGAGTATACCTTCTCTTCACCTTGGCTGTTGAAAAAAGAATTTTCATTTTAGCTGCTCCGTCATTCAAAATATTTTTCAAAAATTCATATCTCAACGTATCCTTATTTTCCATGTGGCATTTCAAAGCCCAATCAATTACGAGGAAACAAGTCGGGTCG
The DNA here is from genome assembly GCA_949699805.1 of Tromatobia lineatoria. Taxonomy (NCBI): domain Eukaryota; kingdom Metazoa; phylum Arthropoda; class Insecta; order Hymenoptera; family Ichneumonidae; genus Tromatobia; species Tromatobia lineatoria. The sequence goes on from OX453045.1 coordinate 1,755,013, forward strand.
GAAATGGCCATAACATTATTTTCCAAAGTTATAGCCATTATCGTAAACACGTATTTTGAGCCGGAATTTGAAAGAGAAAAAAAAAGAAATCAATTTTGCCAGACTCCCGTCTTCTTATGTATGTTAATTAATTATAAATTCATTCTATTCATGCAGCGCAGGCAATTTTTCGAGCACTTTTAGCGTTTATATTTGTCTCATCGGTATTGCTAAATTTTCAGACCCAATAAATTCCACAAAAATCCAAAGGATTCATAGTGCGAGGTCCAGAAGCGAGACGCGTACATACCCTCTTCTCACACGATACCATCTATCTAATTATCCGCAGGCTCATTTGTAACGACCAAACTAAATTTCCGTCAGCCATGAAAATTTCCAAGTTATTTCAAGCGAACGTTCATTCACTTGGCATTGGAGTATCGAATATACCTTCTCTTCACCTTGCTTTTTGAAAGAAGAATTTTCATTTTAGCTGCTCCGTCATTCAAAATATTTTTCAAAAATTCATATCTCAACGTATCCTTATTTTCCATGTTGCATTTCAAAGCCCAATCAATTACGAGGAAACAAGTCAGGTCGGAAATAGCCATAACATTATTTTCCAAATTTATAGCCATTTTTGAAAACACGTATTTTTATCCGGAATTTAAAAGAGAAAAAAAAAAGAATCAATTTTGCCAGACTCCCGTCTTCTTATGTATGTTAATTAATTAGAAATTCATTCTATTCACGCAGCGCAGGCGATTTTTCAAGCACTTGCAGCGTTCGTATCTCTCTCGGTATTGCTAAATAGCCGATACATCTCACTCCCAAATTCAAAATTTTCAGACACAATGGATTCCATAAAAACCCAAAGGATTCATAGTGCGAGGTCCAGAAGCCAGACGCGTACATACCCTCTTCTCACACGATACCATCTATCTAATTATCCGCAGGCTCATTTGTAACGACCAAACTAAATTTCCGTCAGCCATGAAAATTTCCAAGTTATTTCTAGCGGACGTTCATTCACTTGGCATTGGAGTATCGAATATACCTTCTCTTAACCTTGCTTTTTGAAAGAAGAATTTTCATTTTAGCTGCTCCGTCGTTCAAAATATTTAAAAAAATTCATATCTCAGCGTATCCTTATTTTCCATGTTGCATTTCAAAGCCCAATCAATTACGAAGAAACAAGTCGGGTCGGAAATGGCCATAACATTATTTTCCAAATTTATAGCCATTTTTGAAAACACGTATTTTTATCCGCAATTTGAAAAAAGAAAAAAATAGAAATCAATTTTGCCAGACTTTTTTCTTCCTGTGTATTTACATTAATTAGAAATTCATTCTATTTATGCAGCGCAGACGATTTTTCAAGCACTTGCATTGTTCGCATCTTACTCATCGGCATTTCTAAATAGCCGATACATCGCACTGTCAAATAACAAATTTTCAGACCCAATAAATTCCACAAAAACCCAAAAGATTCATAGTCCGAGTTCCAGAAGCAGTTGAAAAATCGATTCTCTCGGGATCGATATGCCCTTCGTAAATAAAGAAATTCGAGTGAATCGGTTGGTCCGATGGGTCGAGAACGATAGAAAGATCTTGGACAAATTAGTTGTCGAGGACTGTATCCGATGTGGTTGGGTGGACTATAATCGTGTCTCGATAATCTGCGACGAGAGGAAACGATCGAAAAATCGTTGAGGGCGAATGAGACGGAGTTCCCGGACATAGCGCGAAATGATTCTTCATTCTCGATGGAAGAGAATTCCCGGACGGTCGAGCATGATAAATCAGCTTGGGTATAGTGAACTCTCGTTCTTCATCTCATCCTCCTTTCTCACTCTCGTTGCTTTCTGGACCGTACAGAAAACACGCGGCTCTTCTTCGAGTCTCGATCGGAAGGTATAACCGCGCGCCCAGCTTCGAAGATCGGATCGGTTGTAAATGCGAGACAGCAGCTTGTTCCCTACGAATGTTTTATGGGTGCACGGGCCTTAGAGAGCGATTTGGAGGAGGACAGAAAGCGCAGAGCCGATTCCGTTCGGGTGCGAGCACACATCCTTCTGGAATTCTCCACGAGTCCACTGACTCGTAACATCCGACGAGAAGCGATTAATTCGATGGAATTAAGGCTTTCCCATGCGTTCCTGTTTCTTTTGTTGAAAGCTCCGCGTCACTTCATCATTTCAGCCCGCGGTCCTTACATTATTACATCTATTCGTTGGGTATTATTGTATGCGACGATCGGCGGACAAATTTTATTTTTGATGAAATGCTTGCGAAGCGTAGCATTGTAGCGTAAAGATTCAAAGAGATCGAAACTGAAGTCTAATTCAAATTTTACTAATACGAATGATTTTTACAAGTGTCGTTTGTAGCTGCTCAATGAATCTATTTAATAAATTGAACGAATTCTTTAATCAGCCATAATCGACGAATTTTTATCTCGAACAAATTGCGATAAAAATTCCGCCACGATCTGGGATCGAACCGGAAACCCCAGAATTCTAACCTGGTCTATTCGTTAGTGACCTTTGGGATAAAACAAGGTAGATTTTACCAAATGGATGGCAATGCATTTGAACAAATGTAATTACCTAGAAAATCGCAAAAGAGAATATTTTTGGCTCGTGATTTTTATTGACTATAGCCACAAAAAAATAATCAAGCACTGCAATGAGTGTAAAATCAATCAAAGCTCATTGTAGACTGATTTTTTGTTCCATGCTGATCCGAAAAAGTATGATAATGATGCGTTCACCTCTTAAAACCGATTATGATGACGAGTGTGCTATTTCCCATAGGCGTTTCTCCTTCGTTGATTGAAAGAGCCGATACATGAATAAAATTATAAACACATCTTGAAAAGTGACCATAGCTTTCTGATTTTGGATTCAAAGTGATCAGCGAGCGAACAAGCACGTAAATGATTCTGACAGGAAGAATATGAGGATGATGAAGGTTAAGCATTGCGCAATCGGTTGCACCTTGACTTCGACACGGTGACACTTTGTTTTTCCGGCGTTGGATTCGATGAATCAATTGCTGCCTATCGGAGGTTCGGCTCACAGCCTCATTCTGTCGGTTCAAGCGAGGATTGATTCGTATTGAAATAAAGCATGGGGCGTTGCTCAACTGCATCGACTTTAAGTGTTCATTTATCATCTACTATAACACCAAGCGGTTACTTTTTTTTTTATTATGCAAATAAGGGAAGTTGATCCAGGCAGTATATTTAAAAAAATTCTTTTTTTTGTTTCTGTTACAGGCCAAGTCGAGAGTAAAGGAGGTTTATGGGCAGACATGCGTGCTTCTCGGCCAGCAGGGCATGCGAGACTGCGAACTATTTGGACTAGCCATACTTTCCGGTACGTATTACATTATTTATTACATCATCCTATGCGCCCGGGTTTCCTTGTGTCAATTTTGACAATCGACATAAGCAAAAAGATTTAAAAGGTCCGGATCTAGGGCGTCAAGCTTTGGGTGCGGAGAATTGTCAGTTTTTTTTTCAATACTCATCACTGAGGAAATAGTAAAGCATTTTTGTACGTTCCTGGACTCGCACAACGTCAGCTGAATGTTGGCTTTTGCAATGTTGCGAAGCGAAGCTGCTTTGCGCGTTCAAATTCAAAATTGTAGTTAAGTTCAGTATTACTTCTTCTACTATTACTAGGCTTAAGCGCCCGAGTCTCTTTACGTCAGTTTTGACATCTGACATAACCAAAAAAATTCAATGCATGAAAAATCAAATCCCCGATATTTTCGAAATATCTCGTGACCCACCAATTTTTTAGAGAAAGACTTGGAAAGAAAAAAAAATAACCGAATGAAAAAATTTAGGTGGGCTTTTCGCCGCACGCATTATTCTTCGGTATCCATATCAACTTGGATGTTTATTGCGGCAGGGGACCGACTCTACACCTCCCAATTCGACACGAAGATATTTATTCGTTGTTGCGTAAAGCCGACGGTGTTTATTGCTAGGTATCGAGTTATTTCGCGTTAAGTTGCATGCGTGTAAAGTGATTCTGTGTAGACTGTTTGTGTAGACGCAAATGTAGATCTTGGTGTCGACTTGGGAGGTGTAGAGTCGGTCCCCTGCCTTTATTGCGGCTCATCCTGCGATAATTGTCGGATGTTTATACATGCTGAATTTTTTTGGCGCTGCGCTCATTCCATTTGAAAGGATTGTTTACTGTAGAGGGGATTCTTAAGAGACTGGCATAAAATTTGGTGGTTTTGGCTGGGCCTCTTTGGGTCCTGTAGCACTCGAGGACTGCTGGCCGGTCCGACTCGTTCCGCTAGGACCTCAGTCTCCCGAAGAGGCCCTGCGGGACCCTCGCGTCAGGCCCCCTCCCCCTCTTCCGCCTCTCGACTCGCTGTTCAACTGCGCGCGGGCCCCACCAGACCATCGCCGCCGCATTCCACGGGGCCCCATCACGGTACGCTCGAGAGAGCTGCTGGCGGGTTTTGAAGCGCGCAAGGCGCGGCTCTGCACACGACTGGCTAAAAAAAACAACGCGCAACTCAAAAACCAGAACAAGTGAAAAAAAATATTGCTCACACCCCGCGGACTCTTCATCCGCTTGTGTATGCCTCTCAATATGTATATGCACTTTTTAACCTTGTATTTTCTTACATATTCGGCTGTGGGATATTTTTCTATGAAGCCGATGATTGCTGTCATCCTTTTTCAAGCGTTCTAAAACATCGAGCCTTTTTCTGCTTCAAAATAATGAAGAAAAATTCGGCATAAGATGTTACTAGTCAACACGTTTTTATTTTATAAAATGAAAATGCAAGATACGTTGTTATTGGAATAACGTGATTTATCAATTTCTATCTGAATTTTTGGATAAGAAAAAAAATTTTTAAAGTAGATGTTTTCGCAAAAAGCTGGTCGTAGAATGTAATGGCAATCTTGAATACAAAATATGAATATAAAATGTCGAAATATGAATGTTAAAAAAATAGATACTTACGTTTTTAAATGATTTTTTTTTAAGTACAGTTTTTCTGCTTAAGATCGGTTGATGTGAAAAAAAGTTTTGCGTTAGAATGTCGTATGAAAACAAGATTCCAGTCATTACACAGATAGAAGTCTCGTGCATCTTGAAGTTTGGTATCATCCCTTTTTGTTTCGTTGTTTGTTTCGGTCTCTCTTCGTCTCGGTGGGCCCAGCTAAAAATAGAAGTACAAGCACCGGTCCCCATGCGATGTTCCCCGCTTCTGCCGGCGAACCGAGCCAAACGCATTGTAGTGTGTGTGCACGCGCGCCGCGAGGCCCAAACTTCGCGTTACGTACCGGCAGCAGCACACGAAGAGCCCTTTGCAGGATTATTTTTAGAGGGAGCGACCTTCACGAGTCCAACGCGGCCACGAAATCACCAAGTGTATACATTACTGATGAGTCCTTTGTCCTGATGTTCCGATGAGTCCCTTTATTATTTGCCTCACTCCGTGCATCGTCTAAAATCTATATCTTTCTATATTAAGCTATATCTATAGCTGTTTCTTCATTAGCACACATTTGTTCTTTAATTTTCTATTTGCAACGGATTCAAGTACATTTGCGTTCCCTCATAATAATTGTAAAGTATCGAGTACAAAAATTCGGACTTTTTTTCTGCGATACTAAAACTCATAGGATTGTAAACACGCGGATTGTGTTTTTCCTTCATTAACATATTGTTCGGTAGCCGTTCGTTCTACGGTACTTTCCACATATGAACTTATTGTGTATATACTTAACTCGCCACTTTTGGGTTCGGACTTTGGAAAAAGTTTTCCGAACAACCAGACTTTACAAATGCTCGGAAATATAAGTAAACATTTTCAAATATTGTCTTCGCATAAATTTAGGATTCCATTTCTTCAAACGATATATATTTTCCGAAATATGAAATTCAACAGAACCGAAAATGTTTCACATACCAAAACATCTAGAATTATCCGAAACACACTTAGGGTCGAATTTAAAGTCCCAAGTTCGAACTTGAGTTAAAACTTAATTTCCAGCTTAAGTACGAATTTAATTTCCAGCTCAAGTTCTAACTTGAGCGTTCTTGATGAGCATGCACAAATCTCTACAATGGTTTATAGTCAAATTTACAGTTTGAACTATAAATTCGACCCTTAGTGAAGTTCCAGAAGCTTTAAAAAGCCAATCAGTCAATAATCATAGGTAAAAACGTTGACCAGAAGCGCGAGCATCCCTATGTAGATGGCGTTATTTTTTCGTAGCTTCCTCAGTTAAAGAGAAAAGTAGTGATAAAGCGAACGTGATAATGGCTCGGCTGACGGGGTGGAGGAATATCCAGGGAGAACGTGAAGAACGCAGAAAGAAGAAGGGAGACGCACGCTGGTGGAAGATGGGCCAGGAGAATATAATAAGAGAAGGAAAGAGCGACACAGAGAGAAAACGAGGAGAAGCAGTGCTCGAAGCGAGAGCGTCCGATGAGGAGAAGAGGAGCGAGAGCTCACGGGTAAGACGGTAGCCGGGTGATTTGTATAGGGTGCCTTGTATTCCACCTCCCACCATAGCAAAGGGGACGACGCCGGGGCCCAGCGATCGCCGCGCACCGCACGCCGAGCGCGGTGGCTCGAGAAGGCCCAAGAGAGGCCCGCGCGACGACTCCGCATCCAGAGGAATGTGGGAGGGTGAGGATCCGCGCGTCCGAAGAGTATAGAGGACGTTTCGGTGCGCGGGCCCCTCGCGAGTTGGCTCGACTGGACGTTATATAGAAGGAGAAATGGGCCTCCAGCAGGTCGAGCATGTTGAGTCCGGGATGTGAGGGAAGGCGATGCCACGCCACATCGCGACAGGGACGCGCAACGAGCGGGCCTCACCTATACTACTCCTTTTTTCACCCTCGAGACTCTCATAAACAACACCTCTCTCCGATTGCCTCTATATTACGTTCCGATGGAACCTTCGCCATCTTGGTTTTATACGCGGTTCGTCCTTACTTTCCGTCCTTCCTCTCGCCTCTACCTTCCACTGTTAGCTTCTTCTTTATTCTTTTCGGAGATAAGACAGAGATTTCGCAAAACAACGAGCGCACGCAAGGGAACAAGAGGAGAAGGGAAGAGATATAAAGGGAGTAAGGACTGCGGTTCATCGACGATGCTCACGAAGAGGGGGGAGAGGAGAGGTTCCTCTGGATTTTGGCGATATAGTGTCGGGGAGCAGCTGGCAAGACTCACTGTACCTTGTTTTTATCTCCCTTCTTCTTCTCTCTCGCCCTTTCACATTTTTCCATCCTCCGGAATCTTCTTCTTCTTCTTCTTCCTCCTCTTCTTCGTCTTCTTCTTTCTTTCCTTCTCCGCACCGTCATCAACCTTTCCTTCTCTTCCTCCTACTCGTTCCTGTCGCTCCCTCCACTTCATCCACAGTCCTTCTGTCTCGTATCCTCGCGTCCTTTTATATTTTTGCCTCTTTTGGATTCTTCTTTCTGCTCGGAGCGTCTTCCTCCTCCTCCTCCTCCTCACTGCTCTCTCTTGGCTTCTCCTCGCTCTTTTCGTTCTTCCTCGTCCTTTGAGCGCTCTCACTTCTCTTCTTTCCTCTCTGACTGTGGCTCCTGGCTCTGGCTCTTGTCTCTCTCCATCTGTCTGTCTGCCTGATGCCCCCTCACCTACAGGGCCTTTCCCCCGTATCGGCCTTGGCCCTTCGCGTTCCACCGACTCTACAACCGAGTCTCTTCTCCGAGGCCTCTCTTCATATTCAGCAAACTTCATAGCACAACACCAATATACCACAGCGGTGCTTTCACTGATACAACGAAAAATTAACACCACCACCACCACGATATTCCTTCGTCATAAGCTCGGCCTGATGCATACGGCGTGTTTTGTTCCTTGGAATAATTTGATCGGGATGAAATATGCGATGGGCTTCGGATAGTGCCGTGCTTCTCTTCTCCTCATCCACCTCCTTCTCCTTGACCGGGACTGCGCGACGGAAAGGCCGATGGAGTGGGAGAGAAAATAAGTGAGAAGCGGGAAAAAAAAGGAAGCAGAAGGAGGTGGCGACCGGGGTTCGCCACATTTTATCCCTGTTGAACTGCTCAACGGAACTCCATCTATCTTCCGTAATGCAACGTAAGCGAAAAGGCTCTCGCTGATGGTACCTGTTGGCTCGAATCTATATACAACCAGTTCACCTTACCAGTATCACTGTTATTTGCCTCTTTGAGAATCGCTTCTGAAAACGTTGCTACCTCTAATGCGTATGATTCGCGGAAAGTTCGAGGTTTCAAATAAAATTTGTCGTTATTTACACGGATGGTCAGATTCAGCGTACGAGATCGATTGATTCTTGGCAGGGCCACGTCGAGATCTTTGCATAAAATGGACCGATAATCATTCCGATGACCGAAAATATGGGTTAAAACAGCGAATGACCAAAATAGTGAATGGTTAAAATAGCGAATTTCGAAATTAGGAACGTCTGAATCTAAAATGGTCATCATTATGAAATTCGCTATTTTGATCATTCACTATTCTCACCTTCATCTTATCAAAATGCATTCCAAATAGCGAATGATAAAAATGGCGAATGGCTGAAAAATCGAATTCCATAATCATGGACATTCAACATTTAGATGTTCTTCATTTTTAAATTCGCTATTTTAGCCATTCGCTCTTTTGGTCATTCGCTATTTTGACTCCCACTCGAAATGATTTTGTTTATTGTAGAATAAACTTGATTATAAAGTTCATTCAGATTAAAATTATTTTTCAATAACAATGATACCTCTCGGTTTTTAATTATATAGTATGGAGAATCTGTACTATACTCGAAAGAATTGTGAGCAGGTATAATTCGAGAAAATTGTGGGCAGGTATAACGTGTGAGATCATAGAGAAGGAACTCCTCTTCGGCTCGGTAGAAGGGTCTGTGCACTCTCTCAGCAATCAGGGGGTGATTACAGGCCTAATTACGGTTACCTGGCATTGCCAGGGCGGCAACATCGCGAGCGCTGCTGGTAAGCCATTGTTTCTTTCTGGGAAACCGACGGCTTTATGAGTATCCTTTTTCCTCATGGTACTGCCTCAGTATTTTCACGAAGCGTTATGGTGGCCGACTTGCTCGCTTGCTCGCTTGCTTCTCCCCTAAACGCCCTCGTTCTCACATTGCATTTGCGCCAGCGAAAGAACTTATCTTTTCTCGCTACCACGACGGCGATGCACTCGTACTCTCCTTTTCGTCCTTCCTGCATCGACCACGTGGCCCCATCGACCTTTTCGAGGAACGCAAACAACGCTCAAAGCATCAAGCCTCCAAAATAATACGAACTACATAAGTTAAATTCACGTCATGATGAGAATTTTCAACAACTCAAAATCTAGCAAGTCCAACGAAAATCATAAAATACTGACATTTGAACCAACACTTGGACACCGATTTCCATTGAAAATCTTGAATTTTGTTTTACCAGATTTTTTAATGACTTCGAAATTATCTGTATTAATTTACAATACTCACTGCGATGCATCAATAGAAAAAAAGCTTGTTGACAGTCTAGCATTAAAAAATTGACGAAGCAAATTTTTTTGCTTAAATCGATTAAGCTCATCCTTGAGAAGAAATTATGCAGTTTATAGAGCCTTGCAGACGAAAACAAAAAAATACTGACATTCGAACTAACATGTGTACATTGTTTTCCATAAAAAATCTTGATTTTGGTTTTACCAGATTTTAAGATGACTTCAAAATGATCTGTATCAATTTACAATACTCATTGCGAAGTATAATTAAAGAAAAAAAGCTATTGAAAGTCTGACATTGAAAAATTGACGAAGCAAATTCTTTGCTTAAATCGATTAAGCTAATCCTTGCGAAGAAATTATGCCGTTTATAGAGCCTTGCAGAGGAAAATACTTGTCAAAAAATGAACATTGAATAGAATCGACGAAAGGATAGTGTAAGCAATTCACACAGTAATCCTGAGTCTCGGTGAGCCTTCGAAGGAAAGTCTGTTACCGGTGGTACGCCCGAAGTCGCCCGGGTTCGGCAGTAGCCCGCGTCCCGTTTTACGGCACCTTTCCCGTAGCCACAACAGGCAGGTGTGTTTCACAGTGCTGTCCGTCGTTCTGTTCATCGGTCCGTCCGTTCGTCCATTGGTCTGCGCGAACCCACGAAAAAGGCCCAAAAAGTTAATGCCAGCGCCACTCGCGAGCTGTTGCTATACGCGCATCTCGTTGCTTCTCCCAATTCCCTAACGTAGAAGACAGAATAAAGATAGAATGAAGAAAGAGGTAAAGATTGATGAGGAGAAGTTGAGAAGGCGAGGGGAAGATTCTCTCACTCATCTTCTTCCACATAAGTTCGTCTTGGTGTCCTTCTTTCCTTGTTTTCACCTGCAGAGACTTAACCTTACCTACCCGAGTCGAAATTTAAACCTTCCTTCATCCTCGTTTGACCGCTGAAACACCAACACGACGATGATTGGTGAAGCTAGTGAAAGTAGAGCTCAATTCGCGTGCAGAGTAAGCTCGACTTTCATTGTAAACTAGGAACTTATGTCCATTTAAGTACAGTTTACAACGGAAAACGGCAAACAATACCCGTCACAAACCCGCCTCAGCATCAACGAATAAAAATTTGCTGGACCGCGTTTCACCATATACGTCGTTGTCCGACTATCAGAGGAGCATCGAGGGTGTAGACGGTGAAATACGATGCGTTTATTTCGTGCCCTGAGAGCACTGTGCAATAGTTATACATCTATGTCACATAGCATCCAATTTTCACACATGAAATATACATAGTAATTTATACATCAAATGTAAGAATAAGAAAAGGCCACACATACAACACATCGCTACTAATCTCGCCTAGGCAACAGTAATTAGCCTTAGCGGGTCAACGAGAAGTGTGGACCGTGTATACAATGAAAGACGACCATGACAACTATAAAGTAAGGGTCTACACGGCTAACGGAGGACATCTGAAGGTACAGACGGTCAAAATCCGGGCTGTGAGTATTCTTACACTCACTGACAGTAGAAAAATTTCGACTCGAGTACCTGTCTTCTTCTTGAGTCGCGATCGATCGCCAGGAACTTCCATCTTTTATTCATTATATTCCCTATCTTTAAATATTCCACGAAAAAAAAATTATCAGAAAATTATACAACAAATGTAAGAATAATAAAAGGTCACACATACAATACATCGCTACTAATCTCGACTAGGCAACAGTAATTAGCCTTAGCGGGTCAACGAGAAGTGTGGACCGTGTATACAATGAAAGACGACCATGATAAGTATAAAGTAAGGGTCTACACGGCTAACGGAGGACATCTGAAGGTACATACGGTCAAAAGCCGGGCTGTGAGTATTCTTACACTCACCGACAGTAGAAAAATTTCAGGAACTTTCATCGCTTATTCATTATATTCCCTATCTTTAAATATTCCACGAAAAAAAAATTATTAGAAAATTATACATCAAATGTAAGAATAACAAAAGGCCACACATACAACACATCGCTACTAACCTCGACTAGCCAACAGTAATTAGCCTTAGCGGGTCAACGAGAAGTGTGGACCGTGTATACAATAAAAGACGACCATGATAACTATAAAGTAAGGGTCTACACGGCTAACGGAGGACATCTGAAGGTACAGACGGTCAAAAGCCGGGCTGTGAGTATTCTTACACTCACTGACAGTAGAAAAATTTCGACTCGAGTACCTCTCTTCTTCTTGAGTCGCAATCGACCGCCAGGAACTTCCATCTTTTATTCATTATATTCCCTATCTCTAAATATTCCAGGAAAAAAAAATTATTAGAAAATAATAATAAGTAAAAAACTCCAATAAAAAGAAAAATCCATCGATGGACGGTTGGGCCCACTGGGCGTGGCGTACGGACGCCCCGAGGAAGTAGATGATCGTGCCTAGGGCTACGATCGACTTGTGGCTCGTCGTCCTCGGCGCGACTCGAGGGAATCTCCAGAAGAGGCTCGACGCGCACGAGGCGCGGACCGCGTGCTTCGATGGAACGAGAGAAAAGCTGGACGAAAGAGACGGAAAGGAAAGAGAGGCCCCTCGACGCCGCGCGCGGACCCAACGCCGCAGCGTCCGGGGTTTAGCCCTTGGGCAACATTCCCCGGTAATGGTCGGGTTATACCTCGGGTAACACAGGTGCCCGGGACCCGATCGCGCGCCCGACTATCCTATACAGTATACACTACATACTCGCTTACGCGCACTCTATATTACGTATATACGCGCCCAACGGGCCCCGGATTAAGGCCCTACGTTATATCTCCCTCACACGCTCACCACTTCACCATATCCTTACCTCACGACTGTCAGTGCCTTCCGTGTACGCATTCACTTGCTCTGCGACCAAAGAACATCAATAAAACTCACCGAATACCGTTTTTTTCCGGCAATACTTTCCCCTCTTATCCGCTACTTCGATATATCGGGAGTAATAAAAATCAAATAATTATCGATAAATCTACAAAACTGGATTGATCATTGTTTTACATATCGAACGCTTCGCTAAGTAACGTTCGAATGCGGTACAAAAGTGTGGATAGGGATTTAGGGTTGTTGTGTTGGTTACGGTGAAATGGCGGATGAATGGCTCTTTTGGAAAAGAGATATCGACCTTTTTTAAATTTACTTTCACTGTTATTTGAAAACAATATATCGGTCTGCGATTGTTTCTCGAAACGGACAAATATTTAATGTTTCATATGGAATTTTTTAATTGAGATATCATCGTTAAAATCTGTTTGTGGAATTGGAGAAAATAGAATGATTGTTTTTCGACATGGTCAAGTACTAAATGTTTGATATGGAATTTTTTAATTGAGATATCATCTTTAAAATCTGTTTATGAAATTACAGGACAGCTCCTAGTATTCGGCTGTCACAATATCTCATACTTTTTTTATGTTTTCTCCGATGTACTGTACACCGAAGTGCATCGCGAGCATCCCTTACTCGGCCGGCGTTCCTTCCTTCATCCTTGGCTGGCTCCATACCGCGGAATGTGGCTGCTCACTGGAGACTCTCCGCTGTTAGTATGGTTCGCAGCGGTGGCGTTGAACACAGCGTTGGTGGGGCACACGTGGTTTTGCAGCAACGACTCACGCTCTCTGAGATTCCCGTGGAAATTTTTCTAAAATAAAATCAAGTTATTCCCAGAATTAGAACAAGGACTGAAGTTCGAGTTAATTTTGAATAATTTTTTTACAAAAATTACACAGTTTATAGAACTAAAAAAAATAAAATCAAGTTATTCCCCGAATTAAGACCACGACTAAATTTCGAGATAATTTTGAATAATTTTTTTGACAAAAATTAAACGGTTTATAGAACTTTTTTAAATAAAATCAAGTTATTCCCAGAATTAGGACCCGGAATAAATTTCGAGTTAATTTTGAATATTTTTTTTACAAAAATTACCCAGTTTATAATATTTTTTACAATTCTTTCCCATTTGATTGACACGTAGAAAATCAAGTTTTCTATTTGAACCGATATAATTATTTTTGTACACGATCAACAGTACGAATACACTGAAAATCTGTATAAAATCGTTCGAGGACACGTGAAAACTATTCTTCATATGATGTAGCCTGATTTTTTAATATCATGTTTATTATCATTATTTCACAATAAAATGGCTTGGTAACTACTGTATACTACTGTATACGGTGTCTATGGTGAGACTTGGAATAATTGCTGTGCGGAGGACCTGAAATATTCAAGGATCACCCGGATCGTCGATCTAAGTACCGATCCCAAGGGTTGATACTTGATTTAGTGACCCAATTGGACTTGTTTTTTCTCAACGGTGGCGAAATATTTTCATAACTTAGAGAAATATAGAATATATAATGTATGTAATGTATATATATATCTATATACACAGTTGAGATTTTGTCGCTGGCGAGGCGACTTCTGGCTCTCGCTGTAACGAAAACAGACGGAACGTGCGAGGCATGCGTGGTGAGCTCCAAGCGCTCGTGTGGGCAGGACGGGTTTTGGTAACTTCGCGAAGAGTCGTCCACTCATTCAAGAACATCGAGAGAGGAGAGCCTCCTTCGAGAGTCCCGAAACTCTTTCATTGTTTCGCTCGTTTAGGGGTATCAAGCGGCCTTTCGAGGACCGCCACCAGAATCATCCCGAGGTTCGCCCGGTGCTCGCCGAGCAAAAAGGTCGAGACGAGAAAAGGTAGAATGGAGCTGAGCACCGTGCGTTTGTATCTCAAGTCTGTACGACCATATTGGGAGACCGGTACGCCTCGAGACGTAAAGACGAGTGTTAGGGATGCACGCTCTGCTTCACCTTCAATTTTATAACCTTCCAATATCACCATATTTATTTCACAGTAATCGAATTACTTGTATTCAGAAAATTCACAGAAATAATCAAAATATGTAAATTAACGTAAATTATACCAATTTTTCGTATGCAGATCATTTTTTCAAATATTTTAAACTGCGATAACTTATGAACTTTGTCCAAAAAAAAAATGAAATTGAGGATTTTCATACACAATTGGCAACAATTTTTTCGATGCCACTTTCCGAAGTCCTTTTCGCAAAAAAAAATTTTTTTTTCATCAATTTCGTAGTAAAATATAGTCTGAAATTACACAATTAATTCAGAATTAATTATTTTCTTGTGGTCCACAGAAAAACGCAAATTTTCGGTTTTTTGAGATATCGATACGATCAATCGTTCCCGATATATCGCAGGCTAAATGAAAAATAAAAAATATGGCATATTTCGCCAGAAAAAAATTTTAAAAAATTAAAATTTGGTGTATCTATTATAACCACTGAACCTGATTTTTGGACATTTTGTTGAATTTTTTTTTCTTTTCTTGCTGCCGAAGTCATTATGTACATTTGCTATACCATATTACAAAAATTGCAATATTTATAATATAGTATAGAGGAAAGTGGTGGCTGAGAATTACGTGGTGATCTTTCTCAGGTGTATATCGAAGAAACTGATAATAAATCGACATAATTATCGCGTAGCACGCCGAGCAATTAGTCACGAGGGCCAAAGGCGTGCAATGGACTATACAGTATGTCTGAATCGTCCAATAGTGTGCGTTTGTGAATTCGCCGCCGGGACTAAAAAGTAAATCGTAAAAAAAAAATATGTAGGATATCATTCAGCAGAGTTGAGCCTCGGGCATTCACTAATTGTATCTTCCTTCGAGCATGATCATCTCTCCTTTCGCTCTATCTTTAGTCCTACGCCTTTCTAAATAGACGAAAGGAAATTCTAATTACCGAGCTGTAGGCTAGGGAATCGTTGAATAACTTATTTGATCTTAATTATCGACTTTATTCAGTGCCTTCGAATTATAAATATCTATCAATATACAACACGGATAAATTTTTTTTGCCCCAATGTTTCTTACCTTGAATAATCTGGTCATTTAGAACCGTTTTAAATTTACCGCGAGGTTAACTAATAATATTTAAAATGATTTACATTTCTTCAATTCTTGCTTTATCATTTACTCTTTTAATGTTACAGACGGCGAGTACCTTTTCGTGGACTCCGAGAGTAAACTGAGCAAATACGCTCCCAAGAATTGGCGAAGTTCTCATACTTACGTAAGTATATTATGCCGTAAAAGAAAAAAAATTATCTTAAAAACTAGGTAACCACTGATGAAAAAACTAGGACTAGATTTTCATTTTACCCACTTACCCGATCTCCAGCCTTTACGAATTCCTTCCTCCTTCTTCTTCTTTTTTAAATCCTCATTTCCTTCTTCAACCAAACAACACATGTGCCCAACGGTGGCAAAGTGCTGTAGATCTCCGGGCGGATAATAAAACGGCAAAGGGCAGGCGTATTTCCCTTGACATTTTTATATACGAGGAACGAAGAAAAAGATAAAGAGAATAATAAGACAGAAATGAAGCTGACCAGGGCTGAGCCGTTGAGTCCTCGTCGAAAAAAACGAACGTAGAAGAAGAAGAAGAAGAAGGCGAAGAAGAAGATGAAGAGGAAGAAGGGGTAGAGACAGAGGTGAAGCAGGGCTGGTCTGAAGAATCGAATTAGCATTTCTACCGCGGGGAGCCGGGTGTGATGGCGAGTTGCTTCAGCACCGACGGGATTCAACGCCGGATGTCGAGCATCTTCGTATTTCGTTGCCCAGGGTCCGAGCACCAGTTGAGCGCGTCAAGACGAGTAGCGGCTGCACCAGAAGCTGGATGAGAGGCATCTGCACCGAGTCCATCGCTGGCAATGTTATACGGAACCTGAAGATGAAAGAGATCAGAACCCGTGCAATATCTTCGTATCGGTTGTGCATTGCAGTTGCTGTTATTCCTCTCTTCCTTCTCTTGAGTAAAGCAGGTATGCTTTACTTCCTTCTCATTTCATTGCCTCACCTCATACCTCCTCCTTCTCATCTCCTTTCTCCCTGCCATTTCGTCCAGGACGCTAATGATGGCCCGCCAATAACCAATAAATACTCCACCCGGTAAAACAGGCTACCGTACTACGTTCATATCTCCGAAGTACATCTTCTCCCTGAGTTCCGAGTTCTGAACTCACTGCGGTTCGGTTAGAAAAGGACGCTACGTCCTTTCTGTATATGCATTCGAGTTCCGAGTTCTTCGCTCCTATTAAAATCCTGTCTTCGCCGCCACCTCGACGGCTATCCTCTTCCTCCCCTTCTGCAGCCTCTGAGGACATTTTTATTTCATGTATGCAACTCTTCATGATCATACCAGCAAACAATGAAAATTTGCGCGCCTACGAAAACTCTATGTTTCACATTTGATTTCGCTAAATATTGTCCTCTTCGACTTCAACCCTTTTTCATAGATTAATACTAAAATTTAAAGACAAACGACAACTCGAATCCTTTTTATTCCGAGATCACGTGATATGCACAGATATTGTCAAACATTCGCAGTCGCACCGAGAGAAAAGCATATCTTTGACTCAACAATTTCAACTGATGAAAGCATATAGAAAGTCTTGCAATTTGTTATAGTTGAAGTGATGATAATATTGTCCAATGAACAATACAAGTTTATTGAAAACAAACGTTGAAATCGTATATGCAACAAAACGGCATACCTAAAACTATTAAAATAGTTTTTCAAACTCTTATCATTTTGATAATTGCTATTATAATTATATTTGCTATAACCATGAAATATAGTCGTTTCTCCTGGCAACTATACATTATAGCTAGATTATCGTCGGAGTAACTATTTTTATTATCAAATTACGATATTCTTTCTCTAAGTACGCTTCAGCAAAAGGACTTGAGTGTCTGTGAGTATCTATGTGATGAAAATTTTTTAAGACATGAGGTTTTTTAACACTCAATTCTTGACGGTGACTGTACTTGGACTTTGTTCTGGTTGCTGGTGCTGCTGTACAGCTCCACCATGGATTAATATTTATGGTTCGTAAAATATGAGGCCGGGGCGGTGGCCCCCGGGGCCCGGTAATTTGCTACGATTTGACCCCTCGGGGTCTACGTCTAGACGACCAGCGGAACCGTCGTTCAAGCTTAGCTCCTTCTATGTATATATATGTATATATACGCGTGTGTGTGCGTGTGGGACTCACTGAAAGTCTGCTTTAGGGCCCCTCTGCGTCAAATTTTTGTGGCTACCGTATTCGGAGCGAGGAATTTGTTATTCTCCGTGGCTTGACTCCTGATACACAACCCTTCGAGCTAAACAGCCACTGGCTTACAATGCCTTTTGACGTTTTAGCACATTCTATTAAAGCTTGCACTGCATTTTGAGACCTCTGACAGCTATAAAAATACAATAAATCGAGCATACTCAAGACACAACTGTGAATATACACTATTTCCATTTTTCATCAACCCTAAAAATTATTTCCGGCATATAAAAATAAAATACAAACAGTCCTTCTCGTGGAAAAAGAGCCAAAATTTAAAAAAAATTATTCGAAAATTATTAATGGAAGAATTAGACAAGGAAACAAAGTTAGAATGTTATGAGATGTAATTCAACGCTGCTGTATATGTTTTTGATTATGGGAATTAGAAACAGAACTGATATAACATTATATGTTTGTAGTCTGTAATAATGATCGTTATTGAGTGAATGTTTTTTCTTCTTTGAATGTAGGTGTAGTGATGCTTGAAATGGCACTGATATAACATAAGATTAAATTTATGCTCGACTAAGCTATTGTTAAAGACTTCTCGTTGTTTGTCGCTTACAGAGATTTCTAGGAAACGGTATAGTCGTAGAGGCTGAGTTAGTATACTAATACGTCAGACTAACCGTAATAGATTGTCATCGTATTATTGAGATTATATGATAAGCTACTTGATAGTAAAATGAAGTTGCTTTATACGATCCAACAACACGTTTTTATTAAATTTTTTTGCGTTATTATTTTTTCAGGGTCTGGATAGCAGTGGAAGGCCAGCTTTCGTGCTTTACTTTCGCGTTCGATACTACATCGACACTCCGTTACTATTAAGGTAATATCTAATTACAGCGGTGATAAAAATAATTGCACAAATATCATAAGTGTCAGTACAATTTCTCATCGAGGTCGACATCAATAATGTTTTCATCTTCTCGTTCGGCTCAACGCGTTACGAATTTAGCTATGATACCGATCAAAGTTCCAACAAATATTTTCGCAGTGTCTAGCAATCTCTATTACAGAACCAATGTGGTGTCCTTGCTACGATGCGACTTATGAGTTTGCTAATGGTTACGTCAGACCGGTATTCAATGGTATTCTTAGCAAGCATTCTTGGTACGAGCACAATGCCGCGATAGAATTTGTTCGATATGCTCTTTCATTTGCCGCTATTGAAATTCTACTTGGACATAAAAAAAAAACCTATACTATTTATTGCATCTTACGTTCAACGATCACGAGAATTAAATTGATTATTTATCGCTTCGAATACAAAAAATAAATATTCATTTCATACAGCTCAGTTCTTTACTACAAAAATTGTACTCGGTTTATATTCACACCAGAAATAAGTAATGCATTATTTTCTTAATGCATTGCTTATTTTTTTCCATTTTTTCAAAAGGATCACCGTGAATTTTTATTGAAAAAATAATCATTTTTGCAGCCATTCCAAAGTGTAATCATCGTGTTACAATAGCAACATATTATTATTATAAAATCATAATTATAGAGCTGATCGTATCATCATCATTATTTCTATAAGTATTAGGCATTTACTCTGATTCACACGTTAAAAAATTGATTTGAAAAAAAAAACGGAGCTTGCATTTCATTGAACTCCACTATTTTTTTAAGGAAAGCTGTATGTTTTTTAAAAAGTTACTCCTAATGACAATGGAAAAATTATGATAAAATTTCAGCGATGAGACAACCCGTCACCACTATTACCTGCAATTGCGCGACAATGTCGTGCGTCACGGTGGGGGCGTCGAGAGCCTTCACCCCCATCATCCCCTTCACGCGGTCACAATCGTTGCACCCTTGCTCGCCCTCGCTGGCCTCGCTCTCCAGGCTGACCTCGGCGACTACTCAGAGGAACGACACAGACCACATGCCGGTTCCGTTGGATACTGCAAGCCCTCCGATTACCTGCCACCACACGTCAGTTCATTGTCATCTTATTTTCCCACTATTAATAACAACATGGAAATTATAATGATTTAAACCGTTTCCATCAACAGATGTGCCTCGACTCAAACGTCCTTAGCGTGCTCGCGGCTCAGCACCGAGACAACCACGGCCTCTCCAGGGAGGAAGCAGAGCTACAGTACATCCAGGATGCGGTTATGCTTGAGGCTCCGCTCAACGCTCATCTGTACAGGCTCCGACGCAACAAGAGCGAAGCTGGTCCCGGAAGAATACTCCTCGCCATCTGCGCACGTGGTGTGCGGGTTTACACCGAGGAGGCGACGCCGCGGGTCTTCGCCTGGAACAATATCGGCAAACTCTGCTTCGACGTGAGTGGATTGCTTACGTCTATTTAAAAATATATCGAAAAAAGTTTACGTGTGGCGTTTTAAGATAAAGTTTATTTATTTATATGCATCGCCATGAATTTTCTTGTGGTGATTTACGTCTTATTTGCTGTTTTGTAACGGAGTTGAGATATCACTGTTACAAAATATCAAAAGTTCTGATTCATAAACTAAATTGTGGTATAGAATTCAGGTACTTTTCCAGTAAAATTAAAGCAAATTATTAATATTCAAGTACTTTTTCTGTAAAATTAAGATAAATTATTGAATATGCTGTACCATACATTAATTTTACATTACACTCGTGCACTAAATTTCATATCCCAGTTTGAGAATAAAAACTTCTAGTAAAAGTACACTAAATTTCAAGTAGATTTTTTTACAATGTACCAAGTTTCTATTTCTGATTAATATATTTTCGAAACAGCGCAAAAAGTTTGAGATTCGTGCGGTCGATCAGCCGGACAAGCTTACACTGTACAGCGGATGCGACGACAAGAGCAAATTGCTCCTCGGTTTGTGCCGCGACACCCATCAATTCAGTATGGCTATAGCACCGAGAGTGACTGAGGCGAAGCGTCGTGAGGAGGAAGGTGAGACATCGTTTGACATTTCCACTAATTCCTCAATTAATTTTTACTATTATTTCTGATGATTTATGTAATTGTACTAAAATTTTTAATTTCTAGAACGCAAAGTTATGAGGGAGTGCTACATGTATCCGGCGCGCTGCAAGTTAAGCCTGGCAGCGCGAGGTGCACGCGGCGATCAGAGGATATCCGTGATATCGAGCACTTCGTCAAATACAACTTCAGGAATTGTGAGCGATCGGGTTCACAGCGAGGATGAACCTGACACGGCGCCAGCTTCGACAGAGTGCCTCCCTCGATTAACCGAGAGTTCCGGACACGATTCCACTTCACAAATCAATGGAATCGTCAACGGATCTGCTGACAGCGAGTCGCTTTCGAGACCGATGTCACCGGTGTCCGCCGTCGACGGTGAGTCTACTCATCTTCTAACAAAACTTTCTAACTCAACAAAGGAAATTGTTAGACTTCCCGACATTTCTTCATAGGATTTTAAATAATATTTTTACAAACAATTCTTTATCTTCGTGAAAAGTCAAACATCGTTTAGAAAAATATATGAAAAAAGGTCGCGTCCGTATGTTTTCTTGATATTTTCGACCTGTGATACCTGATTATGCTGCTACCGAACAACGATGAAATTCAATGAGCTCCGATGCATACTGAATGAAATATTCCCAAAGCATATCATTCCATTAATTATAATAACAATGGTCTTTTATGGCTCAAGCTAGGCATTTCGTATTCCTTCATTTTCGGGGTAGATCTTGATATTTTTGGAAAGACACTTGATTGACTTTCTTTCAGAAGTCGACGGTGCCGATACGACACCGACAACAACGGTCACGACGAGGCAGAATGGAACCACCATAACCGCGACGGAAGGTTCACAGTGCAGCAGCAGTTGCAGCACTGTCGTCGTGGCGAACCAGCCGGCGAATCCACCCTCGCAGAAAGCGAGAAGAGCCTCGGCGACTTCGAGTCTCGAACTCGGATACTCTCACACGGCTCAGAATTCAGCGGTCTCGACTGAGACAGCAAGTTTTCCAGGTGCTATTTACGACAGGTGCAAGAAAGCCGCAAACTACACAGGTGAGTGCATTTTTATGCATTTACATTTCAATGTTATCTACAAAATATACAATACGATTTATCAGCTCTTTCGCTAAATCGCAAATGACAAAAAATTGATATACCTACAAAATCATAGATTATAGATACAAAAATTTGAAATGCAATTAAATCAATGACAAAAAAAAAGTTGCAGGATTGACAATTAGTACCAAATGATTCGCTCAATAATTGCTTTATCAAAAAAATTCATTCCTTTTCTCTCCTTATTTATCGCGCAGACCCATCAGTTCCCATGACCATCGACGACACGTTTGCGGGCACTGATATAGCGAGTGAGACGAGTGGTATCTACACATTGCGAAGTAGCGCCATCCAGGACGAGAGGATAACCGAATTATATTCCGGAACAGGTGACATGAACGGTTCGTCAGCAGCGAGTGACGTGTGTGCTCTGAGTTCAGTTCAATCGACGACAGACGAGGCATCGGTGACATCGGGTTTCTACACAATACACAGTGGACTCAGATCCGAGACAAGCGACAGTGTTTACACGGTAGACGCGAGTGGCGAAGATCAGGAGGAGCCGATATACAGTATATGCAAAGGTGACGATGAGGAGATCGTGAGTAACGCCGTAATATCATTATCGAATGGTTCATTGGATCAGCGTCTGGACGATCCTCGATCGCGCAGTAACAGTATTCTAAGTGCCGGAAGTTTCCGAGGTGACGGAAGTGATCCATCGGACGTCGGCCCTCTGCTCTCGGCGGACGAGCTTTCCGACTTGATAGTGGGTAGATATCCACCGAGAAAAACGGTGAGTACCTCGATGGACTCGGATTGTGACTACGTGACAATGCCGCCGCCTCCGCCACCACCGAGAACGGACAGCAACGAGAGACAATTGCCACCACCTCCTCCTTATCCTTCCAACATAAACTACTCGACTATTCACTCGTCAAGGCCAATAATACAATCGACTGAACGAGAACCGTTACCTCCACCACCTCCATATCCTTCCGTCCGTCCAGATTTCGTACCTTTACCTCCGCGAAGAACGGAACCTCCTCCGCCTCCACCTTACACCAGTCCCAGAGAAAGAATTCAAATTCCACCTCCAACTCCGCCGCGAAACGACGCCGTAACACCTCGAGAACCGCCGCCACCTCCGCCTTATCCGGAAATGCCTTCATCCAGACAAGAAGCCATTGCCAAATTGTATCCGCCTATGCCCGACGATAATACACCATCTCGGGTTAGCGCGAAGAATCAAACCCTCACTGGAGGCAGTCGTCAGAGTACGCGCGAAACTACCGTTGCTTTATCGGGTATTTCTGCGGTTGGTAACGATGTTCCAGCGACATTGGCGCCGAAACCGCCACCAAGGATTCAACCGCCTACTTATCCCGGTGATAAGATGAAACCGACTCCGGTTCACGCTCCGGTCGCTGCTCTCGTTGTCGGACCTAATAATTATCTCGATGTTCATGCTTCTCGAGGTGCTCCTGTGCTTTTGCCTTATCTTTCACCTCCGTTGACGTCACCAGCGCCACCGTCACCACCGCCACCTCCGATGGTTCATCCGCGACAACCTCCACCACCTCCGCCGACTAGTTTGGCTACTGTTTACACGAGCCAGGTCACACGATCACAGATCGAACAGTATCGACAGCAGCTCTATTCGGACGTCGATTTTGTCATGTTTCCGCTTAAAGATCCGGCTGTTTCTAAGCAGGAGTACATCGACGCCAAGCAAGGATCGTTAATCGCTGCTATGGCCGCATATCCGCCTCCGCCGTATCCGACTTTTAACAACAAATCGTCGGTTGTTTATCGCAGTACTCCTTATCTTCCTGGATCGTCGTTTTCCTCCAACACCAAATACGCCTCGAATCTCAATCTCAGTGACACCAGCTCGAGCAACTATCCGGTTATCGGGGGTAATCTTAGCAGCCATTACGCTGCTAGCACCAGTTCACTCTATAGTGGGGCAACTTGCTCTTCGTCGGTGGGAAGTCATAGTTTGAGGAGGGAACCACCGGTTCCCGTTCATCCGTACACTCTTCATTCCTTCTCCAGGACAAGGAGCGACGAAAATATTCTCAAGTGTTTCGAACCACCGGCGACTAACAAGATGCAGTCGCTTCCGCAACCGAAACATCGAAGATTGCCGCCTCCGCCGCCGCCTCCACCATACGAAATACAGGTAAGATTTATGGGGTTTTAATGAAATTACGGTTTTACCACTTGGGCAGGCGGTAATACTGCCCAAGTGGTAATAATCTCGGTTACACGAGAGGGAAGCGCGTTGTTTTTGCCGTTGGCGAATTTTGGTACCCGGGCAAAGTGAGGGCACAAATCACCCGAGGGGAAAATCACATTCCCTTCCTTGTAGCGTACAATATTGTTTTCCTGATTCCGTAAAAAAATAACGTTCCCTGCTTGTAATATTCCGCATGTGTTGCGCCTACTAAATGGGCTTATCTTAGCGGCGTCGGGGAAAAAAATGATTTAAGAGCTCTCGTTCGTTCAATTAACCAAGACAATATAAGTGATAGCATAAATCGAAGTCAGTCAAAATGTATGTAAATAACCTCTCACGAACAATATCAATCCATTGAATTGGTAATAGCTCAGTTCTACATTTTTCAAAGCAACGCCTGGATAAACATGTAACCAAAAAGCCCATTTGTCACTTATTGATAATATCCTTATCGAATTTCTCGGATTACTTGCTTCAGAACCTTGAGAAAAATCAGCCTCTACCATCAGCATCGTGTTCAACGACCGCGTTGACCAAGAAGCCAGTGAGACAGTCCTTAGCGGGTGCCGATATAAAGGAAGACGGAAAGGACGACGGCATGTTGGACATAAGGACACTTCGTGAAAAAAGTCGCAATCTCGACCTGCCACTCATTTCAGCGCTTTGTAACGATCGTTATCTCTTAAAGCAGACGAAGGCGTTTGTATTGCCAAAGCATCCTAGCGAGACGGGTTCGAGCTCTGCGCCGTCAAAAAGCGCAACAAGGAGCGGCAACGGCGGTACCTCGTCATCGAGCAGAAACAAATACCCGGTAAGCGGATTGTCAACGACACAAATCTCAAAACCACCCAGAAAATCGTCGACAAGCACACATAGACATCCCGCCGAGACGAAGGGCAACGCTTATAAAGTAACGACGACAACAACGACTAATACCACGACTACGACACCAGTGGGACTGTCATCGACGGCGAGAAAAGATCCCACACGAGCGTCCCACTCTTGAATATGTATATTCTCGACTGGCCGTGCTTCTTCAACTCAGGGTGCCATCAAGAACTAAATACCTTCCATTTTTTTAAATCCGCGTTACTTGAAATAACGTTTATCGAAAAGAAGGGGGAAAAAAAAGAGAAGAAAACATAATTGTGTAGCGTAACACAGTCCGGGAATGAGCCTGAAACATTCTCAATAATATCTTCGTTATCGTCGATTATCATTTAGGATAGCATTATCACGTCCATCGTCATTTACTTCAGTGTCATGTGGGCAAAAAAGGATAAATAATGGAGAATTTTACTGTTTCTCCATTGACGATTTCGACGAATGTTCCTCGTGGTAAGGTTACAAATAATCGCGGGGCATACGTGGTCTCGTCATAGCAATGCCACATTATTGAGACGTCTCCTTCTCTCCAGAAGCGCGAAGCTTCGACAAATCTCGTTTTCTATATATATGTTTTTTTTTCTTTTCTTCGTTTTAATTAACGAATCCGATGTCTCAGTGAAACTCCCGAGTCGTAACGATATATTTGTGTGCAACTTTACGAACACTCGTTCAGCCGCTGGACCCACGGGTTCGAAAGTTCCGACTCCGCAACGTCTCCACCATTTATTTGCTCAATAATCGTTTTAGTACGGTTGGTGGAATGAAGGAATAAAACCGCGAAACAATGTAAGAATTATGCACGCTCGCGTGTCTCACACCAAACGAGATGGCAGGATTACGCCTCGTCGTTGCTTCATTTATAACGTGCGAAAAATTCTCTTAGGCACTAATTAATCACATATGTATTTTTATACTCGGAAAGATAAAAAAAAAAACAGGTATCGTTATACACTAGCGAAATAGTATTGTTTTTACCTTTATACCATTGTGTTGAAGTTTGGTGTTTATTCCCTCCATTCAATAATTTTACAAGGAATAATGTGACTGCAGGTAGGTATATTTTTTAATTCGCTGTCATTTGCTCCTTGAGCGAACCCACATTCCACTTGACATCTTCGAATGTACTTGGTATTATCTGTCATTCGCTGTATTTATTACCAGTAAGTAAACCCAAATGACATCTGCAAAACTTAAAAATGGTTTAAACGATAATTTTGTACTCAGACTCGATGGGAATTAGTTCACAATTATCTCTCTGCTCAGCGTTTTGCGGAGAAAATCTTCACTCGGAGACTCGTCGATGAACCAGGTGTTTGAAGGGGTGTTAAAGTTTCGCATGGTAAATGCAAGAAGGACTAAAAGATTTCTTTCGCTACGTTTCGGAAGAAATATTTGGTTGATTGGAACGAATATTTCTTCCAATCAACAGTAATAGTCCAAAAATGTATTTATTTATCGATACTGAATTTGAATTGCAATCTTCCAATATTTTGTAGACTAAAATTCATCGTGGCGTCTTCCGCGCATACATCAATCATTTTTGTCTGTTAAGTAGATATGCTCAGGGATAGTAATGCTTAGCATGCTATTTTTATACTCTTCATATTCACAAAGGTAATTTATTTCGTGAACATACAAATTTCAAGAGAACCGATCAGTAACATAATAGCAAAAACTTAGAGGAATATCATATCAAATCATGGTTCGTAGCATAGAAACATATCCCATTGAAGTTTTGAGAATCTGTAAAATCGGAAGATATTTTTGTGAGTTCACATTTTTATTATTTTTCTTATCTGTCAACCTCAGATGCAGAAATTATGTTTCAAATACTGTTGGGACAATATCTTCTGTATCGCAGTATAGAAAATATAAATTTATCACTCTACATTCGGCATCCGAGGTTTAGACGTGGATTTTCGCTTACACTTGCAAAACTCGCCATTGAGAAAATGTAAAAACGACCCCCAGTCAACTGAAGAGGTTTGCTGGCACTAATTATGCATATCAATAATTGTTTTTTGGAGCTGTTCGATAAATCGTACCACTGGCACTGATAATAAGCTTCGTAAACGTTTGTACTCTAAGAAATGTGTTATTTAGATAATAGTTCTTAGATATCAGTATAGAAATGAAATTAATTATTCTTACTTCAGTGATGAGGTATTCACCGGCGACGCAATAACCATAAATCAATATGAGCATCACGAAGCCGTACATAAAATGGGATACAAGAACAGTCATTTCCGCTAAATCCGCATTCTGAAAACATACTTCAATGAATCAGTCAAATTTTTTAATATTTAAGAATCCAAAATCGCAATTAATTAAAATTCGTTGTCAATAAATATGAACATTACCGAAAGAACCGTGTAAGAAGTAAGACCAAGAATGACGGTGGTTATCAAAAGTTCTTCCAGAAGAAATATATTGAACACTTTATCAATACCTTTTGCTATGCTGCTCGTAAAAAAAAAAATAAAACAGTCAGAAATTGCAATTTATCTTGATAGAAATATTAAAACTCACTCAACAATACTGCGGTGTTTTTCGACTAAATCTCGAAAGATTATTGCAGAACGATGACGGCTGTCTCGAAGACCGCGGTCAAGATTTTTTATTCGAAATGCCAGAATGGATAATAGCCCGCAGACATGGAGAACCAAAGAAAATAAATAACAGATGGACATTGCATGAATCATATTGATGTATATCATTGGGCTTTGACATATCCAGACGAGCCAAAATGTAGCAGAGTCGTTGACTTCGAAGAAGAGTCGAGTACGATAAGGCAGAACAAATGGTATGCTCTCATTGCCTAGAACTATTGAATCGGTAGAGTTTAAGGGGTAAGGCAAATACGCGGGCCCAAAACCGTTTTTTTAAACTTATTTTTTTTTTATTTTAGAAAAATATCTGTTTTATTTATTCCAAGTGACTGGGTTGTAAAAAGATTCTCAGTGGTTACTTCTTTGAGAGCAGATCCAGAAATACAGAGGGATTTGAGTTTTGGACTTAAAATTCGGAATCAATAATCCAAATATATGAATTGAATCGTAAATCGGAGGAACGATCAGTTTTTTTAATTTAAAAATCGACATAAATAGTGATAATTGTCACTGCAAGGCAAAAGATAAGGAATCTTGTGGTTTGATTATCTAAAACATTCAGAACAACAAAAATGCATACGTAACGTTATTTTAGGCATTGATACAATTACGCGAGCCTGACTGAAACTGCAGTTTGAGGGTTATGAACGATATGTCATGACAGCGTGCGAGAAGGACGCGGGAAAAAAAGCACTAGTGCGAGATTTAAAACCGGGCCGTGTTTCGCGCATGCGCAGAATTTCAATTTTATTCTCGGGTATGAAGCGGCGCTTACGCCACATCGTACAGCTAAGAGAATTAGCGCTTCTCATGCTTATTTCAGATAATAGTATATTACGACACGAGTGCGATGAAACTTTTTCTGACGAGGGTGAAAAAAAGTTTATCGCACGCGTTTCATATACAGTTTTATTTCACTAGTGCGAGAAGTAAACGAGAAGATTTTTCGTCGAGTATCGTACAGATAATTTATATTTTAATTGTAATTTGTATTTTGACAAAGTACGAAAATGGGGTTTATCGCACTCAAAAACTATGTTGGAAAATTTTTTAAATTATTTTTAGCACTTAGCAGATGAAATCACCATGATTTTCGAAGATGGGATATCTTGCTCCATTCACTTAGTGCAGTTACCAGCTCTTAGACGAAACTCCAACGGCTTCATATGGTATGACATCGATGCGATAAATGCCGTCGACAACCACACTCTAAAGAATTTTTTGGCGATGCGATTGTAATTGAGATAAATTTCTTTTTCTTCCGGACTGTCGGAGAACATGGCATCAATTTCTTTCATTATTTTCTCCATCAGTGTTGCCAGAGTTTTCGAAAACCTCATCCCGAACAATTTTAAAATTATCATCGTCTCTAATGTTGTTTCAGACAGGTTTAGAATCATCAGGTTCAAATCGCCGAATACTTTGTACAGATCGACAAATTCCATGCTCATATGAATTACGAGGTACACAATCCACACAGTAAACGTTACGTAGGTCGATTGCAATGGCCACACACCCACTACGACCAAAACACGTCGATTCCAATCGTACAGATCTTTGACCCGAGCAAAATCATCCTGCATCGAATACAAATAATGATAATATGAACCTCACTGCAAGTCCGTAGAATTTTTCACTTTCTTTTCCGATTAAATGAAAAATGATTCTTGAATATCAAAGATTTTTCAAATAAAATATATTAGAAAGTACTACTTTTGGAAAATGTCTTATTTTTACAAAAAGCAAAATATGTTCCGATTAAATGAAAAATTATTCTACAATATCGAAAATTTATAAGAGCACTTTTGGGAAATATCTTCTTTTGTCACAAAAACAAAATATTTTATTAATAAATTATAGCTAATACATATATGTGAAAATTTCGAAATTTTTATACACCAAGATACTTTGAAAAACAGCTATCATTTAATTGTGAAAAATTGACTATTTTGGGAGCGAACGAGTAATCGAGAATAGACACAAACTCACTGGCATTGCAAGCTCCATCCGTAGTTTTCCCGACAATGATTCAAGAAAGACTGAGTGGGAATCATATTTTTTAAATCTATCGCGCAAGCTCAGCTGTCAACCGAAGATCGAACGTGCTGTATTTATCAGAAAGTTCATGTAGCAATTATGTGCGTACGCTTGACCGATAGCCGTGTGCATATTCCACAGGCGTCGGTGCTTCCCTATTATTACGTTGCTTCGCCGTCATCATCGCTTGGAGGAGGGATAGCATTTTTTTTCCTCTATGTATGCACTGATTTAACATGGTATTATTTTTTTTCATCAACGTGCAATACGCTTCTCAATCATTCTCTGCACAATTAAGCCCGTATTAAAACTTAGAAAGGTCTTAATAGTGGAGTAAAAAATTGCAGCTTTGCCGCACAATTATTGTCAAGTCGATGTACAGATGGTACTTTTATTATTATTAGCACTCGTAGTTGTACTGATGTCAGAAGAATACTCATTTGTCAGACGTGCAACCGTAATGTTGAAAAAGTATGAAATAATATACATATTATATAATAGTATAGAATAACTGACGATTGCTCTTCGATTTCGAAACCTCTTTGGCGGAATTTTTACGATCAATGTATCCTTAATAATCGTTGTGTTAACCACTCTACAATTTTTATGTGTAATTAGCATTCAAGTTTTTCTTTGACGAAAAAATCAAAACGACGTATGTCTAAAAAGTCCGATTTGGAAGATGTCTCTTCTGGAGGTGGCCATTGAATGTGGGAGGTGAGTTGCTTGAAGATGGCTACACTGTCAAAAGTGACTGGAAGTTTTTATTCATGAACTCGTCGATTCAATTTAATGTACAATTGTGATATAAAATCACGGTACTTGCGCAATAAATGTAGAGCAAATTTTTCAAATCAAAGGATTTTTACAGTTGCATTAAAGCAAATTCCCAAAATCACTGTACCAAAAATGAATTAGACATTGCACTTGTTTAGTGAATTTTACGAAACCAGTTTACGAATAAAAACTTCCAGTATACGTACATTAAATTTTAACTAAAGTTTTTTCTCAGTGTGGATGTTGGATTTAACGATCCAAGTGTTGTATGGTCGAATAAAATATGGAGAGCGAACACAAATCGGATAAACAAGCAATGAAAATACAAACAATTCGACAATATATCAAAATATATATTGGTGTACTCGATTAGTACACAAGTAAGCTATAAAAATCGATTTACTGAAAAGCGATCTGAAGACTCTCTCAATATTATTTAAATCATTGTTCGCAGCATAGACACATAGCCCATCGCAGTTTTGACAATCTGTAAAAATTATATATTTATTACTGAGACAATTACGAGGATCATACAGCTTTTTTTTCGGATGCCGAAAACATTTTTTTCTTACGAAGAACAGAAAGATTTTCACCATGATAAACAAGTTCTCCGTCAGTTTAGCCGCGATAAATTCTTCCTATTTTTTAATAAGAAATAAAGAAAAAAATAAAAAAGTCCCGAATTGAATAATTATAACAAAAAAAGTAACTGACGTAGAATATCCAAATAGTAAATCACAACTTTAATTGGTTCCCTTTAAAAACCGCGAAAAGCGAATATTTTACGGTTCCGATATTTATAATTATGACGTATTTTAATGCGGGACAATATTTCTCAAACGTGATGTGAAGACAATGAAAAAATTGGCGGTACAACATTTTTGTTCCTTTCGGCATCCAAGTTTAAGAATATTCGAATCAAATATACACAGGAATTCTTTCGACAAAAATATTGCCTTTTCTTTTAAATAGAAAGTAATCCAAAAAAATAATTCGGTAATTTAAAAAAATCACCGAAAACTGGGCGCGCTTTGTTTTATAGAGAAATCATTTTTACGCGTTCAGAACCCACGTTTCCGGTTTGAATGTCCTTAAGGTGTTGGTTTATACTCACACTAGTGAAGCTAGCTGTACTGAATGTGTAGAAACCACCCGCAGTCAATGTAATCGGCTTAGTCGCACCGACGATGCATATCATAATTTGTTTTTTTAAGTTTTCCGGAAGTTCATACCATTCGCATTGATAATACGCGTCGTAGACGTTCGTGCTCTGTGAATGCATAAGGATATTTGTTCTTGGATCATATACATTGGAATTTGAAGGATGAAGGAACTAGTATATGATATTGAGATTGAAGAAAAAAAATTAAATTCATACTTCGGTGATGAGAAATTCGCCCGCAATACAATAACCATAAATGATCGCAAGTACCGTCCCTCCGTAACCCATGAATGAGAGAAAAGAAGCCAGTTCAGTGACATCTGCATTCTAAATAAACCGGATATTCAATAAATATTAATATTTCCTGCAATAAATTAAAGAAACGTTGGTAACGTTTCTTAAATTGAAGAATTAAATTAAAGAAACGTTACCAGAAGAACTCCGTAAGTCGTAAGACCCAGAATGACAGTGGATATGAGAAGCTCTTCCAACAGAAGAAGATTGAATACCTCATCAATGTCTTTTGCAACACTGTTTGACCAGGAAGAATTAATAAAGTTAAAGATTTAAATTATCCCTTCGACTCGGCCATTTCCAGTATCACGAAAGTTAGACCTCGGAAAATTGCCCCCCAAGGAAATGAGCAAAATTGAACAACACACAAATGTAAAATTTTTTTTCAGTGTCATTTCATTTAGGTGGGGGTTAAAATAGCGAATGATCAAAATAGTGAATGGTTAAAATAGGGATTTTCAAAATTAGGAACGTCTGAATCTAGAATAGTTATCATTATGAAATTCGCTATTTCAGCCATTCGCTATTTTGACCTCCATCTTATGAAAATGCATTTGAAATAGCGAATGATAAAAATGGCAAATGGCTGAAAAAGCGAATTTCATAATTATTAACATTCTACATTTAGACGTACCTTATTTTTAAATTCGCTATTTTAGCCATTCGCTATTTAATGGCCAATTTTCTGGGGAGTAATTTTTCTAGGCTCGTCTTATCCACGAACCTTGTGATCTTGCGATGCCTTTCCATCACCTCTCGAAAGACGTCCGGAGAATGTCGAGGATTTTCACGGAGAGTACTGTCTATTTTTTTAATTCTAAATGCCAATACGGATAATAGTCCACAGACATGAACAATCAAACAGAACAGGAAGGCGACACCCATTGTGTGATACAAATTGATATATACCATCGGTAACTGACACGTCCAAACAAGCCAAAAGGTGGTATCATCATTCACTTCGAAGTAGAGATGAGAGCGGTACGGCATAACATATGGCAGGCTCTCATTGCCTAGAACTACGGAACTTGACTAATAAATAAACTCCGTCGTTTGGGTAGAAAAAAACCAAAAATCACCCGGAAAAATCAAGGTTTTGGTATTGGCTAATCGCCAAAAAGGCGATTTGTATTTAAAAAATTTGGCCCTCGAAAACGGTTAATTTTTATTTTTTTGTTTTTTAAATCTTGGTAATGATTCTGATATTTGAACTTTTTGACCATTTATGACGTTTAGTATAAGATTCTGTAAAATGACTTTATTTATTAACGAACTTTAGTAATGAATAAATTAAGTAATGTACTTTAGTTCGTTACTAAAAACTGGTGAAATCAGACCGTTGATTATCTATATAATTTATCATAATATAGGAACAATTTGGTAACTTTCTGAAACGTCAAAATGCACACAATCGTTTACGGCCGATTAACCAACATGTTATTTTAAAAATGACACAACACACACCGTGCCATAAATTTCCAAGTTAAAACACCGACTGAGTGAACTTTTAATAATCTTTGCTACACAACAGGGCTAATTTTTCAGACGTTCACCTTTTTGCGGCACAATTTTCGCAAGCAAACACTTGCGAAAAGAGCACATTTCTGGATAGAGGACTAAAACAAACACTTTCTGTAGCACCGTGTTAAAAAATTCCGCATTTCCACGTGCGTATCTAACTTCAATAAATTTTCACACTATATGCATACTGATGCATTTTTCTACTCGGTCGGTATTTTTTACACACATGACGTATACAATTGCGACATATATCTAAAAATGCTAGTGGATGTAACGAAAAAGTAAATTTTGATAAAATGGATTTAACGTATCATTTGGTATATGAAATCACCATGACTTTGGATGACGAACTATTTTGCGCCATTCACTTTATGCAGTTACCAGCTCTTAGGCGAAATTCCAACGGCCTCATATGGTACAATATTGATGCAGTTGTTCCCATTGTAGCCCACACCTTAAAGAAATATTTGCCGATGCGATTGTAATACAGATAAATCTCCTTTTCCGCCGCACTTTCAAAATTTTTCGCATCAATGCTATCCATTATTTTATTCATGACTCGAACTAGCGTCGGAGAAAATCTCATAACGAGCATTTTAGCCAAGATCATGATCTCTAATGTTGTTTCGGATAGGTTTAAAATAATTAGTTCCAAGTTGCCCATTGAGAAATACAGATCGATCAATTCCGTGGACATTTGTATCATAAAGTAAATCATCACAACTGCGAACATTATGTTGTTGGTTTTCAGTGGCCAGGTTCCCACAATCACGAAGTAACTCGCGTTCCATCCGTACAGATCCTTGATTCGATCAAATTCATCCTGTTATAGACAAATAATTTTATTTACGGTTCGTCACGAGAAATTTAATGAACAATTGTGGTATAGAATTCATGTACTTTTCCAGTAAAATTAAAGCAAATTTTTTAAATTCGAGTACTTTTACTGTAAAATTAAAGTGAATTATTTAATTCGCTGTATCATACATTAATTTTACATTACACTTGTATACTAAATTTTATATACTAGTTTATGAGTGAAAACTTCCAGTAAAAG
Source organism: Tromatobia lineatoria (assembly GCA_949699805.1). NCBI lineage: Eukaryota > Metazoa > Arthropoda > Insecta > Hymenoptera > Ichneumonidae > Tromatobia > Tromatobia lineatoria. The sequence continues at coordinate 1,789,252 of OX453045.1, forward strand.
TACTCTAAATTTCAAGTAGATTTTTTTTGCAGTGTACAGCATTGGTGAATAAAATCCGACAATTTTTTTCTTCATTCATAATGGCAAACTTACCGCCATTGCGAAAAAGAAAAATATTTCGTGTTACCTCCGTCGTAATATATGAAAGACTGAGTGGTAAACCCATTTCGCAAGTTATCGCGCAAGTCCGGCTTTCAAGTCATACCATAATACATTTTCAATAGTAAGTCTACGATGCAATTATGCATATGCGCTATGACAATAACGGTCGCGTACGTCTCACGGCCGATTCCCTATTATTATGTCGCCGCTTGTGATCTCCCGTAGGTCGCGAAATAGATTTTTTTTCTTGCAACACTACTCCACACCCACAACACAGTATTTATTTATTTTTCCTGATGCTACAATGCGTTCGACGATCATCTTCCATAGAATTAAGGTTGTATTAAAACTTGGCAATATCTTAATACCAGAGTAAGAAGTTGTAGCAACACTCCGTAATTATTGTAGAGGCGATGCACACTTTTCTACGTCGACGTTTATACTCTCTGCATATCCGCATTCATTGAAAGTGCATTAGCAGCGCAAAGTCAAGGATCGCGTTTGGCTATCGCGTCGAAGAAAAAATAAAAAAAATAAAAAAATCAGTCGTGTTCTTACAACTTTTATATTATACAGTTTTAAGTTCTGAATTTAATATTAGATTCATAGATAAAATAATCAACTCGTCCGACGCTTTTGTCATGATGTTAAAATTACTTCACATTTTTTTTAAGCCAACTGTCGTTTGATAAGAAAAATAATTGAAAAAAAATAAAGGTCTAAAAGACGTTTAAAATTTTTTGCGTGCATGAGCATTAGTGATTAAACAGATATTGTGGTGCATTACGGAAAGAATCAATCCATGGAATGACAAGTTATAAACACAAAGCACATTTATTTGCCTATCGGCCGAATAATTTTTCGTTAGTTAAAAAATGAGTAAAACAAGACAATTCAATTATCAATCACTTTTCGTAACATAGAGATGTAACTGGCGGAGGTTTTGAGGACCTGCAAAAATCATGTAATGTATAATTGAGTCTTCAAAATCAGATCATCAGCATGATTAGTCACATTAGTGCTTACAACTGTGAAGCTTGCTAATGAAAATGTGTAATATCCACCTCCAGTTAATTTGAGAGGTTTACTTGCACCGATCATACATATTATCAGCTGCTTCTTGAAGCCGTTCGATACATCTTGCCATTGGCATTGGTAATATGCCTCGTAGACATTTGTGCTCTGTACAAATTCAGACAAAATAGGTTATTCCTTGATTCATTATCAACACCAAATACATTGTTAAGGTAAGTGTCGGTATAAATGCTACATGACAAAAAAATTACAATTTCAGTTTGAACGGAAATCAGTTAAGTGTTCTTGGATTTTATTTTTAATATAGTCTCAAGCACTGATTATGACACCTACATTTACCCTTCAAAATAAATGTGAGACAATAAGTAAGACATACTTCGGTAATGAGGTATTCACCAGCAACGCAGTAGCCGTAAATCAACAAAAGCATCGTTGCACCGTACAGTAAAAATGAGAGAAAAACGGTTTTGTCCGTAAAATCTGAATTCTGTGAAAAAAAAAAAATATCCTTGATTAGTAAATGGTACTTTGTAAGATGAGTGCGACAAGGCGGTCTTTTCGTCAAAGGTTGGACGTTTGAAGCTCAATAGAAGGTAAGTGTCGCCTACATCGCCCAGCCAGCATCAGAATATCGCTTTTTCGTCCGAGTATCTCATAATATTTTTTGTAATGAATGCACAAGGACCGCCTATGCCGGCAGAAGCGTTCGAAAAATGTTACCAGTGTTTTAATCTAATTAAAAAATATGTCCTAAAGTAACTAGTGTGATATGCGCACTTTGTGCGCCTACTTCTCACACGCTTCGCTTCGCGTGCGAGAAATCGCACTTCTCGCACTCGTGAAATAAAATTGTATACGAACCTCGTGCGAGAAATTTTTTCTCATCTCGTGTGATTGCAACACGCGCCTTCGGCTCATACTGCAAACGCACCTTCGTCGGGAAAAGTTTCATCGCACTCGTATTATAAGCGTGCGAGAAGTTCCTACTTCTCACACGCTTGGCCTCGCGTTCGAGAAATCGCACTTCTCGCACCCGTGAAATAAAATTGTATATGCAACTCCGTGCGAGAAGTGCTTACTTCTCGCACTAGTGATATAAAATTGTATTCGAAACTCGTGCGAGAAAATTTTTCCCAACTCGTATTATTGCAATACTCGCCTTCGTCTCGTGCTGCAAACTCACTCTCGTAATAAAAAAGTTTTATCGCACTCGTATCGTAATATATTGCTTCGAAAGACAAATCGAAAATACAAAATCATACCACAATAACGCTGTAAGATGTTAGTCCAACGATGACGGTAGATACGACAAGTTCTTCCAAAAGAATTAAGTGGAACACTTTGTCAATGTCTCTTGCTAATCTGCTTGTTTTAAAATGAGACCATAAATGTATGTTACTTGTTTTCAGTAGGCGTAGTGCAGTTTCAAACGCACCCCATAATATTACGGTGTCTCTCGGCTATGTCGCGGAAAATAATCCTAGCCCCTTCGCGACTGTCTCTGGAACCCACTTCCAGATTTTTTATTCTGTGCGCCAAAACGGACAACTGTCCGCAGACGTGAAGGACAAGAGTAAATAGATAACCAATCGTCATTGAGTGGAACGCATGTATGTATATCATGGGCGATTGACATATCCACACGATCCAGAAAGTCGACGAGTCGTCAACGTCGAAGAAGAGACGACTACGATAGGGAAGAACGAAAGGTAAGCTCTCATTGCTCAGAGCTAGAGAACTTCATTCGGGTTGGCAATGACGGTGGAGATTGTGAGATATAGAACAAAAAATATTTATAATGAATTATGTAAACGCTATTAAAATGTCAATGTAGGCGGCCGCTGTCAGAAACAGCGGAATATGATAACATGCTTGGATGAAATACTTCATCTAACGGATTTTGATGCTGATCCCGACTTTTTTTGTTCGAGAAAATCAAGCAAAAATGTTTGTTTTCTTCCAAGATATGGATAAAAAAATTTTTTTTACTATCCTTCTCGAGTCCCATTTTTCGTCCGGAACAACAGAATATGGTATGATGAACGTTCGCGAAAAAGGTTTCGACCTCTCGCCATCTAGCGGAGCTTCGTGCTCTTATACAATCTACAATTTTCGATCGCGACTATCACAACTGGTATTAAATGACTGTTGATGTTAGAATAAAATTTGAAAGAAGTTTTTGCCAAGAACGTTTTTGATATTTGGAATCGCAAAATGAACTTGTAAGCATACGCGAAATTCGTCAGATCTTCACATATCCTAAAATTTGTCCAATTACCAGCTCTCAATCGAATTTCCAAGGGTTTCATATGGTACATTATCGATGCGGTGCAGCCCATTATCAGCCAAAGCCTAAAAAAGTACTTAGCGATGCGATTGTAATTGAGATAAATTTTTTTTTCTTCGAGACTTTCGAACAATCGGCTATCGACTCCATTTATTATTCGAATCATCAGCTCCGACAGCGTTCGAGAAAATCTGAGCACAAACAGCTTGACAAGTATCATAGTCTCAAGTGTACTTTCCGACAAATTTAGAATCATCAGCTCCAAGTTGCCGAACACATTGTACAGATCGGCGAATTCTGTGTACATATGAAAAAGGAGATATATAATCCACACTGTGAATATGATGTACGTCGATTGTAGCGGCCAGACACCCATTACACCGAAAACAAATTTGTTCCATTTGTATAAATCTTTGGCTCGATCAAAATCATCCTGAAATATATTTTCATGTCTTGTGCAGTCGATTTTTAAGTAGTAGAAGACGGACTCCGTCAGTTCACACACGAAAATATTTTTTTATTATCACTGTGACGATATATCTCGACTTTGCTATGAATTTTCCCAAGGAATCAACATTTTTCATGAAAAGACTCAAATATTCGTATTGCAATCTAAAGCTTTTGAACTGACGGAGAACTCCGCAAATATTCGCGTAGCGTAAAACGTTACTCACTGCCATCGCAAAAATCGTGTGTTATTGCTGGAAAGTTTCATAAGAGACTGAGAAGGAAATAATTTAAAAAATGGAGAGAACCAAGCCGCTTGCGAGCGTCGATCAATTCGTGGACGTCACGATCAATTTAATTGCAAATTCATAAAGTCTCGAAGCCATCAGCCGTATATTTTCGCCCCCACCTGTTATATACCATAGCTTTCCGCTTGAAATCCTCGCCTGCTATAGAATACGTTTTTTACACTCTATTTCAGTGACAAACACTGTCAGCTTTAGTTCCTACAACTGTGAACGCAAAGTTCTCGAGTTCGTTTTTCTGTAACATACAATTATATGAGCGCACAGGATAATTCTAAGATAATTCTTTTTAATAGTCGGAGAATGAAGCTTGGGCCACCTTTTTCCGACCGTATTTTAATTTTTTTTTTCATTCTCTATTTCAACCTTCTGACCGAGTTGGATTTGTCGTTTTTGCTTCGTCGAACTTCGATGAGCAAACTTACTTTTTGTGACAACATTTTTTTATAGTGCGAATTGATAGAGAATAAAGATATACGAAGACTGTTTATTTATGGACTCTCTTATTATACATGCTAAGTTAATGTTGATCTAAAAAGTGCGAAACTGTTATAGCAACTATAGTTCATGATTGGATTTCACCCTGAGAAGTACTTGTGGATGTGTTTTTTTTTCTTTTCGTTGGTTTTTCATACAAGTGTATGTACGTAACATAGAGACGTAAGCCTCCATTTATTTTTTTTTGTGTTGTCGAATTTCGATAAGCAAACTTACTTTTTGTGACAACATTTTTTTATAATATGAATTGATAGAGAATAGAGATGTACGAAGACTATTTATTTATGGAGTCTTTTACTATACATGCTATGTTAATGTTGATCTAAAAAGTGCGAAACTGTTATAGCAACTATACTCCATGATTGGATTTCACCCTGAGAAGTACTTGTGGATGTGTTTTTGTCTCTTCGTTGGTTTTTCATACGAGTGTACGTAACATCGACACGTAAGCCATTGAAGTTTTTAATACCTAAAAATGATTCCTTATAGTGACTGGCAATGGGCGTTTATACATATTGCGCCCTTTTTTTTAATGCTTACACTCGTGAAACCTGCTAACGAAAAAACGTAGAATCCACCACCGGTCAACACAAGAGGTTTTGCAGATCCAGTCATACATATCGACAATTGTTTCTTGAAGCTACTGGACAAATCATACCACTGGCACTGGTAATAAGCGTTATACACCTTTTCACTCTGCACAAAAATGTGACGCTTCTAGTTTGCTTAATCAAAGACCGGTAATGCTCATGAATGAATGGCTCATATATTCCTAGACTTCAAAAGTATCAAAAGTATCAGACTCCAAAAGTATCATGCGATTTGAATTGGCGCATATTGCGTCAAGAAGGAAGTCCTTTAAAAATTGACCCCAATAATTTTCGAAAATGGACTGGGTTCATTCATTATTATTTCTTTATTTATTTATTACAGGAAAGTGAAGTGCCTTTTTTTTCAATTGTAGGAAATACTTTTTCGCTTTATTATTACTAAAAAAAAACTTAACTATCAACAATATGTCGATAAAACAAATTTTTTTTTCTTCTCGCAAAGTACGCGAATTCAAGTCAATTAAAAATTTTGATATGAAATATATGTGCGATTCATCCTCGAAATTAAATATATACCGATCGTACTTCTGCGATGAGGTATTCACCGGCAAAACAATATCCGTAGACCATCATGAGCATCGTTGACACGTAGAGACAAAAAGAAATAAAAACAGTTTTGTCAGCCATGTCAGAGTTCTAAAAAAAATGAACCCAAAAAAATGAACTGATAAATTAATAAAAATCAACTGAATGTTTTCCTCAATTTTATTCATATTATACCACTATAACGTTGTAGGAAGTGAGACCGAGTATAACGGTAGTCATAACGAGTTCTTCGAGAAGCATAAGATTGAAAGTATCGTCTATTTCTTTGGCCATCCTATTGATAAAAAAGAATTGAAAAATTCGAGAAAGGAACACATATTTTTTCTGCAGCTTTACATTAAGTTAATACGAATAATAATAATTATCGAACGTACCATATAATTTTCAGATGTCTCTCAACCATTTCCTGAAACATGAGTCTCGTACTTCGCACCTCGTTCATAGGATCTATTTTGATATTTTTTATTCTAAGTGCGAGAATGGACAACTGGGCACAAACGTGAAGCACCAAAGTGACGAGGTAACTTATGGCAACCGTGTGAAATAGATGAATGTAGATCGTGGGCGTTTGATATATGTAGACAAGCCAAAAAGTGGTGACATCGTTGACTTCGAAAAAAATACGAGAACGATAGGGAAGGACGAATGGCGCACTTTCGTTGTTCAGGACTAAGAGAGTACAGTATTATATTAATAATGCTAAAAAAAGCGATAGAAGACAACTTTATCACTCAAACTTGAACTTGGCATGAAAAATCCTTGTAGACGGACGCCAAATATTATTTTTTTTTTATCTACAAGAAAATGCACAAGAGCCTTAAAAAACGTTTGGCTTGTTTTGGTATGTCAAATAATTTTTCATTTTTACAATTGTCGTGGATAGCATGAAAAATACCACTGATATAAACTCGGAAAAAGATTACATTATACAGGACATTCGGTCGTATGTCGATATTTCTCTGTATGAAATTTTTTCTTATTTACAAAAAAATGCACAAGAGCCTTGAAAAAAAGTTTGGCTTGTTTTGGTGTGCCAAATTATTTCTCAACTGATATAAACTCGCAAAAATATTATATTATACACGACATACTGTCGTATGTCGGCATATCTCTGTATGAAATATTTTTTTTTATCTACAAAAAAATGCACAGGAGCCTTAAAAAACGTTTCGCTTGTTTTGGTGTGTCAAATTATTTCTCAATATCTGTAGTTTCATTTTTTAAATTGTCGTATAGATAGCATTCAAAATTCCCCTGATTTCAACTCACAAACAGATTATATTATACACGACTGTCGTATGTCGAAATATCTCTGTATGCAGCAACGATACTTCAATTTTCGCCATTCTTATAGGCGACCAAGTAAAAAAAAATGGGGTAATTATACAAATAACAACAGAGATAATGAGGTTATTAGGTTTGATTTACCGGCTCTGAGGCGATATTCCATCGGCTTCAAGTGATATATAATCGCTGTCGAACTTCCGCACGTAATAGTCAATTTAAAGAAAGTCTTGGCAATGCGATTGTAGTCGAGATAAATCCGTTTCTCCTCAGTTCCAGCGTACGATTCTGGATTGAGGCCATGAATAAATTGGGCCATGAGATTGCCAATAGATTTGGAGAACCTGAGCAACAATAACTTCACCATAACCATGCTTTCCAGCGCAGTTTCCGATAGATTCATAATCATTAATTCCAAATCGCCGAAAACATGAAGGAGATCATTATAGCCCATGGTAAGATGAATACATATGTACACCATCCACAGGCCGAAAATAATGTACGAAGGTTGCAGAGGCCATACACCGATTATCGAAAGCACACACTTGTTCCAAAAGTAAAGATCTTTCGCTCTCGCAAAATCATCCTGAAAGGATGCCACAATTCTCTTAGAAATAATCGATAATTCGGGCTTTTTCCGTTTTATCAAATATCAACGTTGAACACTCACTGCCATGGTTTAAATTTCAACTTGTCACTGGGAAAGACCATTGGAGACTGAGAGCTCTAATATTTTTAGCCATTTCAGTAGCCATTGCCTACCACCAACAATTCAATGTTGGAACTTTTCACGTAACTTCGGTATTAAATCGAGTATTAATAAAGCTATTACATATGCAGTGGCGGACGAAAGCCTTGGCTATATTTCAAATCCTGGCCTCTGTTCAATTGTCTCATGAGACTTTTTTTTTTTACTTTTTTTACCATTGTATACTCGTACACCTATCTTTCTTTGTTTTGCGGGTGGAGAGTCGGATTGTTTGTACACTCGATCAACCCTCCAACAAGAATTATGTGTGGCTCTACACGGATTCGCACGCTATCATCACCTCGATATATTGTAGCATGTGAGTGGGAAAATAATACACCGAGGTTAGTAATCAAAAGCCCGAAGTTGTGGACGACCGCGAATTTTAGAATCATTATGTTAGGTAGGTCAGTGACTACTTTTACGCCCGGCAAAGTAAGCTCGTTAAATAGACAACTGTTTTTCGTTACTGCACCCATAGAAATGGATCTGATGATTTTAGTTGAATCAATTATAGAATGTATTTCGAATAAATACAATTTTCTTTTAATTAAATAAAGTCCATTTCGATGAGATGAAATTTCATTTGGATTAAATAAAGTCTATTTCGGTTAAATGAAATTCTAATTGAACGGCCATTAAATAATTCAATTATTCAATGACCGGCCTAATAGGATTTTATTCAATCCAAATAGACTCAATTTGATCTGAATGAAATTTTATTTCCTCGAAATAGAGTCTATGTGGTTAAAATATAATTTTATTTATTCCAAATACACCTCATAAATTAATTCAAATAAACTCTTCAGACTCATTTCTCTGAAAATATGAGTTACTATGAAAATTATCAATTTTGCTTGTTCAATTGGAATATTTTTCGAAAGCAATAAATTAAGGTTTTGAATCTTGCCAAAGTTAAAATAACAAAATTGTATATTACGGTAAGTAAAAATATTTAAAAAATAATAAATCTTGGGGCAAAGCAATAAAGTATTAAATTTGGGAGCGACAAATTCCAGTATCAAAAGCCGAATATAACTTGAAAACTTGAAAACCTTTGTATTTAACGTAGCTATTTCACATACATTCGATAAATATTGTTTATTGTTTACGCTTGTCAAGCTACATGACGCAGCATTGATCCGTAAGCCATTGCTGTTTTGAGCACCTGTAAGAGAATTTTGTTCGGTATGAATACGTTAAATGAATTAATTTTGAAAAATTAACTTACGCTGGTGAGGCTTTCAATATTGTATATATAGAAACCACCTCCGGTCATTCGAAGAGGAACTCGCGTCCGAATCATGCATATTATTAGCATTTTTTTACAACGAGGAGACATGTCGTACCAATCGCACTCATAGCACGAATCCCGTACGTTTAGACTCTAATTTATTTTCCAAATAAAAAACGAAAATCATAAAAAGTTACGTTAAATTTAATACCTGTGTAACATATTATTTACCTCTTGAATAAGACATTCTCCCGCGAGACAATAGCCATATATAACTACAAACATCATCAAAATATACAAGAAAAAAGAAAGGAATTCTGTAGCATCTGAAAAATTGGAATTCTGTGAATATCCAAGAAAAATTTAATTTTTCAATAATCTTCTTCATTTTTGGAAAGACTAATTATTCTTGGGAAAATTGTCGTACCACGATCATATTGTACATGCACAGTGCCATGATTATTGTGCAAGCAACAAGTTCAATTAATAGAGAAAAATTGAAGGCACCGTCGATGATCTTGGAATTCCTGTAAAAAAATCGATTACAGACGTTTTTTAAGGCCCCCTGCCAAATTCAGTAACATTATTTCTCAGGTAATCACGACGGACATTTTTTTTCATCGCCCAACTTTTAATCCCAAATGAGAATATAAAGTCGAAATTTTTTTCGTTTAATTCAAATTACAAAATTTTATTTTGAATGTGGAAAAAAATTCTCCAAAAGAAAAGTCAAAATCTGCGATTGTGATTTTTTTTTATTGCAAAGTCGTCGTATTTTTTTCTGTCACTCATTTCATAGTCAAAATATTATCAGATGCTTATTCTCCATAAATAATAGATTTTTTTTAAATGAACGCTTAGAGTTTAAAAAAAAAATTAATTCCATTCTTTTTTCAAAAGATTGACTTTATATTCTTATTTGAGATGAAAATTTGAGCGATGAAAAAAATTTTCGTCGTGATCACCTGAGAAATAATATTACTGGATTTGGCAAGGGGGTTAATAATTCAATGAAATGATTAATTACACACCAAATAAGTCTGTCGTGCCTCTGGATTATTTCACGAAGCATCGATTCTAGACGGTTAACGGATGAATTTGGCTGCATGTTTCGAATTCTGAACGACAAAACTGATAATTGACCACAGACGTCAATTATCAATGACCATACAAAGCAGGCTATAATGCCATGACATGTGGCTATGTAAACCATAGGACTCTCACATGCATAAAAAATATAGTAATTCCTAATGTTTTTGATAATGTGAAAAGTACAAATGCGATAGGGAAGTAGGATTTTTATGGATTCAGCGAGCTGCTCTGTGGAAATTACAAAGATAAGCATATTTTTTGTAGTCCTGTAGAAGGCAGGAAGGGGGGAGACATCCCTTAAGCCCTTCGAGTGACAGCATCCGTTTTTTTGGCAGTAGTGGTATTTAAACTATCTATTAAATTTGAGAACATTTTACGACATTTGAAAGAAAATTGGAGAATTCCTCTAATAAACTTTTTTTTTTAATGGGGGAAATTTCATAGGTACGTTTGATTAAGAAGTAATCGATACCAAGATTGCAAATAACCTTTGACACGAAATTTCTGCTATTCACTTAAAGGGTGTCTCCGAACCATCATGAAATTTGAACCGATTGTACGTTTCTCACCGTCATTCACATTGATTTTCAAATTTTTAATGTAGTAGACTGAAGTTGCTGCCAATGAAATCCAAAGTACTACCTTGAAGAACTTCAAACCGATGCCATTATAAGACATATAAATTCTTTTTTCTTCATCATTCTTGAAGTCGATTTCATTTTCGCACAGATCAACCTGCCGCATAAGTTTTCGGAGCATGGTCGAGTATTTCAGAACCAACATTTTAGAAGTTATCATAATCAGAGGAGCTGTGGCACACAAGTTTGTTATCACGCAGTTGAGATCACCGAGAACCTCAACGAGATCCCCGAGCATTAGGCATAGATTGACAATGCAGAACGTCAACCAGAAGTAAAATAACGTAGGTTGGTTTTGCAATGGCCACATTCCACCGATGGACATTAATCGTTTATTCCAAAACAGTAGATCTCTAGACTTATCGAAACCTTCCTGTCATTGTCGAAAAGTTTTTATTCCTTTGACGTATTCCAATATTTTATAATACTCTTATATCGTCACATAAGGATTGACAAACTCACCGACATGTTTGATTTTTACAATACAAAGTATAAAGTTTTACAGGCGTATGTGAGTTTGAAATAAAATTGTTCTGAGAGACGGATTTACAATTGAATTACCAACATCGATGTCCTTCACCCTCAGTAAACATTTATGGGAACATCACGTATGGACGGGAGACGTGGTCGTTATTATTTTTTTTTTTTTTACGGTACAATGAACTTTACACTTCAGCTACAATGTTCTTTACTTTCGCAACAGTGTAGCTAATATTGATTAAATTTTTCTGGTATATCGTGATACAGTCCTGCATCAACCTTCGAACAGTAAACATCTTGTCAAAGAACAAATCAAAGAAACTTAGTGTCATCTGCTATTCTGTAAAATATCTGGAAAACGTACGTTCTTCAACAGTTTCGATACTTTCCGATGTAATGCAATAATTTATGGTTTTTTTTTGTTACTTTATTTCGGTCATCTGTGTTGAAACTTTGTCAAAAAGTGCGATCTTCTCATTGCATGTCGCGGACTTTCATTGACTCTGCACTTTTTGTTGCTCTTTTAAACATCTTAATTTCACGTGTCAACGTAATTTGACTTCGTGTCAAAAACAGAATAAAAAATTACGACACAGCGTTTTGACACTGTTCGTGTTTTTTTCCGCATTGTCAATTTATCATAGACAATTGTTGCTTCTCTCAAACAGATGACGGTGTATAATGCATTTAAAAATGGATTTTTCTCAAATTTGTGCAGCACTTTTCGGGCTACCGACATCGCAAACTTTTTTTGAACCTTTAATAGCCTTTGCTTAGTAACCGACAGCAGTAGACACGCGGTCGGTGTATAGACACTAGACACAAGAAATTTTGTTGAGGTTTTTTAAATAATTTTTGCCACTTTTTTTTTTGTGTGCGATATAATTTTTTACATGAGGATAATCACTCAGCTTTTTGTTCATCTAAGAGTGGAGCTAGCATCCGCATAGATATTTCAAATACGAAATGATTAGCCTTTTTTTATTGTGTTTATGTTGAGGCTGCCATGAAAGACTTCACGACTAATTCAATAAACTAATATTCACAAAAAAAACACGCTGTCGGTGTGTTGCTTCAGCGGTCTTCAGAGTCGATCAGCATTATTTGCGGCCATAACTTAGGTGAGTGACCGCTTAGCGGCGCACTGGTCTGCGGGACAACTGCTGAGCGGGAGGCAGTTTTCCGAGCTTCTACTGTATTCTCATACAGTAGAAACTCAATAAAAATGCAGCCACCTTTATCGACTAGGTTTTCCGCAGTTTCTCTTAGCCCTCATGAAAATACGATACAGTGGTGCATTAAGATGAGTGGCTGCGGGAAACACTTTAAGGGGACTTTCCCCGTTTCACTATGTAGAAACGGGGAAAGTGGAAAGGGACTACGTAAAAGCCTGAATAAGGCGTAGGTCCAAAATATTCCAATAGTCTTTACTTAGTGTATGTAAAACTCATAATTTTTTTTAAATTTACTGATAATCGGAACTCAGTTTCAAACAGTCATTTTATATTTATATTTTTCGAGGGCTGTACTTTCTGGGTCCGCAGAAAAGTCATATCTTAAAAGTCGCATAGCATTTTCAAAAATACACTTGCTTGGATAAAATGTTATTTTATTTATTAGATATAAACATAGTAATCGACACATTCGTTTTATTAAACAACTGTACGTAACATTGATATATAAGCCATCGATGTTTTGAGTACCTAAAAGGATGAAAAACTCGGTTATGTTTAGTATTGTAATTTAAATTGACAGTCTATCGTACTTACGCCACTAAATTGACTGAGCGAAAAAATGTAAAATCGTCCAGCAGTCAGTTGCAAAGGTTTTTCCGCTCTAGTCATACAAATGATCAAGTACTTTCTATACATTGACGGCATCTCGTACCATCGACACTCGTAATACGCATCGTGAACGTTTGTGCTCTGTGAAAATCACAAAGTCAATTTATTACATAACAGAGCGACATGACATGGTATCAGAGATGAGCGATATTCGAACAGAAAATTATTCGAAATATTTTGCACTTTCTGTAACTGTCAATACCTAATTAAGGCAAATTAATTTTCCACCTTTTCTAAAGTCACTTTTATACAATTAGTGTACGTATATAAACGTTGATATTCTGCAAACTAGCAGATTTACTGAACATTTTCGTCCATATGTGCTTTTTACTCATTTCAGATCATAACAATCACAAATATGAATATTTTTCACTTGAAAAGACGTAAAAACAAAGTTTACCTGATAACGCGATAGAACCATTATATTTAAGCTTTCCAATAATATTGTAAAGCTAATCCGAACGATAAGTATTTTTGACATAGCTTCATTCGAAATTCGCTCGATCCTGCATGAGATTAAGAGGATACTCACCTCGCGTATCAGATATTCACCATTCACGCAGTAAATAAAGATTAATAAAACCACTGTCGAGGTATACAAAGCAAGGAAAAAGAATTCAGTGAAAGAAACCAAATCCAAGTTCTGTAAAACACGAATACTTATCCAGCATTGGAAAACAAAACCATAGTCATTAGATAAGTATATTTTTGGCTTCCTATGGTGTTGCTAAATTTAATATATTTTTTCTATACTTTCCAGTGATTAGAAAAAAAAAACCGAACATCAATAAAAAAGTTCAAGTAAACTTCAATAAAAGTCGAAACACAAATTCACCACACAATTTACAAGTTATTTAGTATTGTGTTATAAATTGAATGAGAATATTATTACTATAAAAATTATTCAATGTGTGTTCCTTAACACCATAGAATGTTAAGCAATTTTTAAGAGGAAAAGATCGTACCGCCAATACGCTGTAAGACGTGAGTCCAATCAGAACTGTCGATATTGATAATTCCTCCAATAACACGATATTAAAAACATCATCGATCTGCGTGACGAACCTGATGAAAATTTATTAATAATTTACATAATTCAACTTGCACATTTGATTGATAAATTCTGACTTTGTTTTGACTATCGCTTACGTACAAGATTATTTTTCGATGTTTCAACACGATGTCGCGAAAAGCACTATCCAAATTATGGAAACCTTTAACTGAATCTGATGAATTTATATTTCGTATTCTGTATGCCAAAACAGACATTTCACCTGCTGCATGGACTGTCAAAGTGCAAAGAAAAAAAACGGACATCGCGTGACAGTAGTGGTAATAAAATACTGGAGTCTGAGACAGATAAACCAATGCGTAGGTACGCGTATCTGTGATGTCGAAGAATAGACGCATTCGATATGGTAAATTGAAAGGTATCGTCTCGTTACGCAATACTATAACAAATATATTGAGACATCATTTTTTTTTTTTGATAAATTCCATTAAAAAATGCTCGGTAAATTTGGGTGGGGATAAAAATAGCGAATCACCGAAATGGTGAATGGTCAGCCGTTCGCGTGGTGAATATTTCAGCCGTTCGCTATTTTGACCATTCGCTATTTTGATTGGATTTTAATAAATTGAGGGTAAAAACATCGAATGTTCAAAATAGCGAATTCCATGATGATGGCCATTCTATATTTAGACGTTAATTCGCTATATTTTTGTCATTCGCTATTTTTACGCCCACCCGTAAATTTCATACACTCATTTTTCTAACTAATTATTACTCCCACTCTTAATCTCCCATTTTTCCACTTTTCTGCAGAATTGTCAAATGAAACAAGTATCTTATATTAATAGTAATTATTCCGATATAGTCACAAAGAAACCTTTGCTACTCATCAAAAATTTAAATACTCTTATTCCTACTTTGATTAATTATCGAGCACTTTTTTAGGTGCAACAAAAAACTTGGAGGAGAATCAGAATCGTTTCTTACCAGCCCTAAGAACATCTTCCATGGGCTTTAAGTGATAAAGCACACAAGTAAAAAATCCCAGATATCCGCCAACCCTAAAAAAAGACTTTCCAATTCTATTGTACTCGACATATATTCTCTTCTCCGTCTCGTCTCTGTAGTTATCTTCTTCAAGGTCAGTAAGTATTTCTTGTAGAATTTTACGAAGCGAAGACGAGTGTCTCAGAAGCATCATCTTTACGCCTATCATAACTTCAATAAAAGTCTCAAGAAGATTCGCTATTATAAGTGGCATGCAGTCAAAGACACTGACCAAGTCAGCGAGTAAAAGAATTACGTGAGAGATGAAATATGCATAGCTCGCGTAAAACTTGAGAAAAGTCGCCTCCAATGGCCACATTCCACCAATCGACCAAAGTTGCTTATTCCATGCATACAATTCTCCGGCGCTTTTTATATCCACCTGAAACGCTTTTTCCATGACGCCTCAAACATTACAGTGCTCATTAAAAAAAAATGGTGCTTCTAAAGTTTTAGGCTGTCCTGACAATCTCCGCAATAGATTATTTTGTGGGTTCTTTTTTCATTTATTAATTCAGAAATAAATAACATTAAAGCGCTTGACACATGGGTAAATTTTCGTACAAAGTGATATGAATACTATTCATAGAAGAAATTGAAATCGAACCTTTTAATTGAGTCTTTTTTTTTAATCGACCAACTTTATGAATTTTCAGTGAAAATTTAAGTGTTTGAGTTTTCCAGGAACAACAATTTTCTAAGTACTCACGGTCATGATTGTTCTTATAAACGGTTGTGACAAAGTTTTCCCGAAGACTGACCGTCAACATTTCACGACGGTCACGATAATTTGCATAGAGCAATCGTGATATTCTGGCCCGGACGACGAATTAACAATTGACGGAAACATCAGACATGCAGCGCCGAATTGCCTGCGGAATAATATCGGGCAACGATTATAAGTTTATTTCCTGTATCGTAAGTGCTCTTCGTTTCGTGATTGCGCTTAAAGTTTCTGATTTTACGTGAACCAATCACGTTCGTACTGAAGCGCATGCGCTGTTTTCCTCGCAGAGTCCATCGACGTCAGTATAATCGAAGAACATGTCGTGAGCAAAATATAATTCTTACCATCAACAATATATGGTTACCATTCCAAATAAGCGTACATTTTCTGAACATGGTCAAAAAATCTAAGAAATTAATATTCGTAGTTCATATAAATTTCGTGGTGCAAATCGTTTCGTTCATCAAGAATTTATATTATGACGAAAATCACTTGTAATAATCCCGTGGTCATTATTACATTTTTAAATTAAAATCTGATTTGAATATTGTTTGTACTTTTTCAATTTTATTTTTTTATTTTTTTTCTTCAACTGAATCTGAAATGTAAATGTCTTCGAGTGCAAAGGAAACTGTGTGAATAAATTATCGCATTCGGTTATTTGAGACTTTATACGGTTTTCGTCGATATTGACATAACTAGAGCAGAAAAATAGAGTTCTATTTTCAATTCACTTCTCTCAGCATCGATATGTAAGCCATGGCAGTTTTGAGTACCTAAAATAACGCTAACGTTTCAAAGCAGCATGTTTGAAAGGATCGCATAAAAGGATTTTATACTTACACCACTAAATTGACCAAGTGAAAATATATAGAATCGACCAGCAGTGAGTTGCAGCGGTTGCTGTGCTCGAATCATACATAAAATGATATCCTTTTGATACCTCGACGGCATATCGTACCACTTACACTCGTAATATGCATCCTGCACATTCGCGCTCTGTAATATATATTTATTACACGATGGCAGTAAGTAAGAGTACGATTAAGAATTTACCCCTTGGATGAGATAGTCGCCGGCAAGACAATAAACAAAAATCAGCTCAACGAACGCCATTACGTAAGTTAAAATTGAAAAATACTGAAACATCGACGACGTAATGGAGATCTGTAATAAAGAAAGTTTGAAAACCATCGAAAAATTTTGCCATCATGAAGTGAAACGCATCAATGCCACGAGGAATGGAAACGATGGCAATCGCTGAATTTCGTATAACAATAAACGAGAAATGTCAACTAAATCCGGTGATCAACGGTTGTCATAAATATTTAGAAGAAATTAAAAATGTTGGTGCTTTCATATATTTTGGTTTGTATAAAAATCATATTATTCAGCGGTTCTTCTCAGATTTCAGGTAAGCAAAAATATTGTTGATATTATGACTAATTGATTTTATAATTTGTGTCCACCGAATTCAGTTGAATGAACCTCGTTGTGGTATTTTAATATAAATACCGAAAGTAGGCTGTAAAATGATAATCCTATGAGCAGCGTAAAAATGACAAGTTCCTCCAACAAAACAAGGTTGAAAATATCGTCTATAGCTGTAGCAGTTCTAATAAAAATTCACATTCTATATTATAATATAAGATTTTCAAGAAACCTTTTGAAAAATGTTTCCTGTTCCGCTAAGAAATACATTATCAAATACTCACGAAATAATCTTTTCATGTTTTATAATTAATCCGTGAAGTGTAGAGTTCAAAATATCATGATTTTTCCCAGAAGATGCGTTATTCTCCATACGACGTATTCTTTTTGCCAAAATAGATAATTCACCGGCAACGTGTACTACCAAAGTGAAAATAAAGCAAACGGAAATACTGTTAAAATAATAAACGTAACACATCGGTAGTTGTGAGAGATAAACAACGGCCCAGGTACGAATATTCGTAATATTAACAATTTGTTTCGTTCGAAAAGGCAAAACAAACGGTACCGTCTCATCGCGGAAAACTGTCAAACAGAAAAATAAGGGAGATTCATATCCCGGATTATACCTTAACGATGCTTGTGTACACGGAAAGAAATGTTTAATTTTGACAACTACGTTTCCAATTTGCTGTACATAATATCACAAAAATTAGTCGCCTAAACCATATCGAATAGGAACCTCAACTATTCACGATTAGTTCTCGTGAGATTAGTGAGGTTAACAAATCCAATCGTTGCGACTATCACTCGAATTATTGGGATTACCATTCGAATTGTCTTCATTACACCCAGAGAAATGGGTCTGAAGGGTTTATTTGAACCGATTATAGGATGTACTTGAAATTAATAAAAATTTCATATAGAGTTTTTTTCGATCAGATGAAATTTTATTTACATAAAGAAAAGTTTATCTCGATCAAATAAAATCCTGTTAGGCTGGTCATTAAATAAATAATTTATTTAATGGCCGGCCTAATAATATTTTATTCAACCGAACAGACTCAATTTGATTGAAATCAGATTTCATTCATTCGAAATACACCACATAATTTATTTAAATAAACTCATCAGATAAGGAAAATAAAATAATCGATTGTTTGTGTTAACTCATTTTTTGGCCATGGTAACTTTTCTTTCCGTGTAATTCGCTTATTTTCTTCTTACCAGCGATAAGCACACTTTCGCAGGGTCTGAGATAATAAAACGAAGTAGTGCTGAGTGACAAATAACTTCCTATCCTGAAGAACGTTCTTCCAATTGTCATATAGGTCATATACAAATTCCTTTCTTCCTGATCTGTGTAGCTTTTTGTCTTGATGCGCGTCTCCAATCGGCCTACAACAGTTTCTAGAGTTGCCGAGTGTCTTAGCACCAACATTTTAACTGCGATCATCAGTTGGACACACGTTCCCGAGAGATTTGCTATTGTAAGTCCGATTTCCCCGAAAACATCCACAAGATCGCTGAATGACATAATCATTTGGAAAACTAAATAAAGATAAAGCATATAGAACTTGAAGTAATCGGGTTTTAGCGGCCAAAGGCCGCCGATCAAGAGAACTCGCTTATTCCATCCAAACAGCTCTTCAGCATTTTTCAGGTCCACCTGAAATTTTTCCCATATTTGCTACAAAAATGCGATGCACTGAAATCCACTGTTTGAAATTATTGCATCAATTGTAATATTTTTTCGTTTACTTAACCACCATGAGAAAAAGAATTATACATCGTTTATATATCTACGATTAATTCGGTCGCAAGAAAATATTTCCATTATTTTGAAAACACACACGATTGACGAAAATCTCAAAGGAATGAAATCGTGGATTTTTGTCGTTACTGTTTTTTTCTGTGCAAAATTCGCAATGTTAAGCTTTTTTTCGTTTTAATATTCGAAAATTATTTCGACAATACAAGTGAATATTCGTACATACACTGTACTCACAAATGTCATTTCAATCAATTGATATTAAGAAAGAAAGGAGACTGGAGTCGCAATTTGCATAAGGTAACCACAAAGCTGAATGACTGAATTGTACCCAGACATGCAACGATCGTTTATACCAATTAATATCAGGGCACCATTATCCGTCAATTATTTTCTTATTCTTACTCTAACAATTTTCGTCAAATAGCAGGGTATTACAGACGAACGACTACGCAAGCGTAATGTTACTTTCTTTCGATGTTTATCGTAATCGTCGCTGGTAGCGACAATCGACCGTGAGACTAAAGCACAATGTCCCATAGTGTATAGATTTTTTTCATGCTTCCTATTTTTCGTATGGACAAAGACACAAAGGTTTTGGTTAACCAACACTTGGTGATAATACTGGCGAATCTGAGTTTTTTCCCGCCTACAGACTTTTCGTAAATCGCATTTTCGGACAAGTAGAAAAATACGAACGAAAGTTTTCAGGTTTTTTTGTAAATTATAGTGAAGAATGTGAACCGGAATTGAATGGGCGGTTCACGGAAGAAAAACGACTTCGTTACAGTAACGAAAAAAATAGTTGGACCCAACCAAGTGACTTAGTGCTTTGAGAGACAGATGATTACTCGTTCAGATCAACTATTTTCAGGTGGTTGGCTCTGATCGTTCCTTAATTGAATAGTCAGTTGGGCCAACTACTATTTTGGCCAACTAACTATCTTACTTAGTTGGATCACGAATAAAATTCGTTGTGTGATCTATTTAAGTCAAGTCGGAATGGTAAGTGTGACTTATATCAGGTCGTTACACCGACCAATCGGATAATTGTGACAACAAATTTTCGCTCAACTGATAAATAGTTAATTGGCTTAACGAAGCCGTTTTTTCAGTGTTGATGGGTGACTTCGGTGGTCCTCACGGTAACAGGCAGTTTTTCTGAATTTTTAGTGTATTCTCACGCAGCAAAAATTCAGTAAAAATGAATAAAGATAGTTTTCCCTACGCTCTCATTCAAATTATTATTATTATTATTATTATTATTTATTGAGAATGAAGCTCTAGGACATCGTCCCTTGAGAGCAAACACAAATACATAAACATACCGAAGTTTTGTGGTTCTTCATAAATTCATTGATTCAATTGAATTTATTCACTGTTGAAAAATTATGCTTCTCACATTTCTGAAGCTTTCTGTCTTTAACTGTACATTGTACTTCTTGGCTGATTTAGAGTCGGATTTTAAGATGGAAAGTCCGATCTCAGTATTTAATCTCAGATCAAACTTACGTCGAAAAATACAAAAAGGACATCGATACAGTTCAAGTAGTGAAAGAAGGAATACAATATTATATTATTCTTAAAAAATTATGCAAAGTTTCTCAGTAGCGAAAGATATCCCATCGCTGATCTCAAAATCTGTGGGACCAAAAAATACTGCTTTGCATGTTTCATTCATTTAATAATTTTTACTCAATAAAATGCAAACTTAGATAAAATACTTACGTCCGTGAATCCATTCAGACAAAATATGTAAGCTTTTCCGGCGGACAAGTGTAAAGGCTCTTGAGTGGTGCCGATAGAAATCAGAAGACACTTTCGAAAATTCTGCGAAGACTCGTACCATCGACACTGGTAGAATGTTTCATGAACTTTTGTACTCTGCCAGTAAAACACAAGCGTTGCAGAATTTTCATACACATTTTTGTGAATCAAATATGGCTAAGAAAAATGCTTCGCCAAATTTACGTAAGTGTAATTTATAATGAAACGTCCGCAATAAATAAACGAAATTTGAATTTTCCTAAAATTGTTGCAAACATTTTAATAGAATTTACATGCATTTCAGCCGATCAATTAGATGGTCAAAATAAAATAACGAAACTTTTTTCTTGTTTTCCGCTGTACCATTATATTTAAAGAAATGCACCTCATCAATTAGACATTCTCCAACAATGCAGTATGCATAAAGCAAAAGGAGAAAGGTAATCGTGGCCACAACTGCGATGCAAAACACCATAAATTCTGTCTGCGACCGCTGTAAAGTTGTCAGAAAAAAATTAAAAAATCCCAACAGCTCGGAAATTTTTTTCTTTCTTTTACGGCACAGAATAATTATCCCCGTACCACTAATGCGAGGTAAGAAGTTAAACCAAGAAGCAAAGTACTTCCTACAAGGTCTTGTAGGAGGATAAGGTTGAAAGCATCATCCATGGTCCTTGCCATCCTAATGATTGAGGCAAATTTTTGAAAAATCTTTTTTTTCATAACTATGTATTTAATTATGTATTAAAATTTACCATATAGATCTCATATGCTTCTCTGCTAATCTGCCAAAAATTTCGTTGCTATCGTCATTGTCGTTATCCGTTGAAATTTTGATATTTTTTATTCTGTGCTGCAGAACAGCTAACTGACCGCAGATGTGGAGAACCATCATGGTCAAGAGACAGAACCACGCACTGTGGCAAACCAGCACGTAAATCATCGGCGACTGATAAGCGTACACCATAAGATAAGTCCGTGTGTCGCTCAAACTGAAGAAGAGACGCGTGCGAAATGGAAGGACGAACGGACTCGTGTCGTTCCTGTGCACTATCGATACTCTTTAGAAATCTACCGATCGTTTACGATTTTTCCTATTTTCCAAAGTTTACATCCTTTAAATACTAAATGAGACTGTTTGACAGCACGGAGAAAAATCATTTGATAATATATCGTAAACAAATTTTTTTGCCAGTGCAAGGAATATTTTTTCCGGCCTAGCAAATTATTGGTAAGCCTAGAAAAAATATTTCTTTACCTGTGAAAGTGAAAATAGAATCTGTCAGGCTAGTAGAATATATTTGTTCTCGCTGTAATAGCTAATTATTTGCTTGCTCAGGAAAACATTTTTTTGTGTCGATAGATACTAAATGTCTCATATATTTGAAACAAAGGCTTTTTTTAATAGTCATTCTGAGCAAAAATGTTATGCTCGCTAAAAATGTATCTAAATTGTCGATCGAACTGCATTTTAAAAAAAATGATAACTTCCGAATAACAGTCACATAGAAATTGAAAAAAAAATTGATTATTATTTATTCACATTCGGATATGAATAAGAAGTTTGTCCGACTATCACTTGACTATGAGAACACTTATTTCTTTGCTTATTTAAACGACGCGTAATCACGTTAAAAATTAATGATGGTTCAAACTTATCTTATTCAATTTTAACTTCCGATTATACAGGACGATGGTGAGCAAAAGTTATGTTTTATTTAAAAAAATGTTGTATCTTTAAGTATAGAAAGCAGCTTATGAATAATATTTATTTCCGTACTTACTCGTTCGAAGAAAATGTTCCAAAGGCACCAGATAATACAATACAGACCCAGCACTCATCATCGGTATAGTAATTTTGAAGAAGAATTTAGCCAGGAAGTTGTATTTCATATAAATCTTCCTTTCCACGAGGTCGTTATAATTCGTCTCAGCAAAATCTTCCTGAATGGCTACGATAAGACTGCGAAGAGTTTTGCTATGTCGAATGACGATGAATTTGGCTAGAACCATTGTCTGAAAAACCGTCTCCACGATGTTATTGACCATGAGATCAAGAATTCCGAGATTGGCATAAAGTTCAGCGTATTGCATGCTCAGGTGAATAGCCAGATAAATTATCCAGATCCAAGATCTGATGTAAGTTGATTCGAGCGGCCAAACGCCACCGATGCTGAGGAACATTTTGTTCCATCGCAACACGTCACCGACTCGTTCAAATTGTTGATCCTACGGGGAAAAACAAAAGACTTTGTTTTTTTTTTCGCCAATTGTTGAGATTACTAGATTTTTCAAAACTATTTCACTGCACCATACAGCCATATTTATTTCTTGCCACTATCGCTTTTCGCTGGTTGGTGATGAACTGCGCAAGAAGTCGATGACCAGCCCCGAAGAAAGCGATTCCTCGAAGATTCATGAGCATCATCCGTAAAATTATGCACGAACGTGATAAGCGAGCGTCTTGATAAGTCTATACTTAGAGGTAATCGACGAATCGCGTGGTTGGACTATTATTCTGATGTCATAGCATTATTCCGCTGTCATTATGCTTCAAGTGTAATGAGGAGGGCGCATAGAAATAGAATCAATTTCTCTTGGATCATCGACTCGAGTGTCTTACAACAAAGTGTAAATACAAAAATACACTCAGTGTTTTGAATTGCATTTCTGGCATTTTATTTACTTTTGTTTTGATAAACAATTCTGTTTAGATTATCGGACAGTAGTGGATAGCGATATAGTTCATCAAGTTTTTTTATAAGATGTGAGTATTAATGGAAATTTAAATAATAATTCGAAAGTGTATACTTAGGGTAGAAGTTTCGGTTGTGGCCAAACTTGAATACGGTTTTCATAGCTATTTTAATTCTGTACCTGTATTTAATCGTGGTTCTTTGAAACGTTGTATATTATGGAAAGATGGATCGTGCCTTTGGCATCCGCTCTTCTTCATTACAAAAAGTAATGTATCAGTAATTGAAGTATCGTCAACTCATTCATCAAATTCTAAACTACTTACGCAATTTGACAAGATTTTTACGAAAGCTCTAGATACATATTCGGGTTGCATAGTTGGAGAATTGCATGCAGCTTTGCACATATCAATCTTAAAAGGCATAACTGCAAATGTTGGTGTATTGAAAGTTAAAAATGATACATTTATAAAAAAACACGATGGCCACAACTGGTATATGAAATAAGCATGTTTTCGCGGATGAAAATTTAAATGCCAGAGATCTGAAATTATATTCTTCTCAGATATGAAAAGTATAGGTTCAAAACAGTTTTATGATAGTTCGTCCCAATCACAAGTACTTAATAAAAATGGGCGAATTCTTCAAGTATCACAACCAGTAATTCTACCCTATATTGATCTATATTAATATTTTGGCAATTTTTGGTCAAGAAGAAATGTCGAACACAAATTGTCGTATTATAATTTTTATTGTTGCAACTCTTCGTTGCACGCATTCAATATACAACATATCATCCAAACAGTGACATAATATGCACCAATAACAAAAATACCAAATATATTCATCAGAATAAATAATTGCTCTCGTTGTAAATTTCTTTGACGTATTGGCGAGTTACAAAAAAGAAAGAGATTCCCTCGGAAGAGGCCCTGTTGAGTTGATCGCCGAGGCGATGCAAACACATTACTTTGCTTTGACCAATACACTCACACCCAACTCGAGGATCCTATGATCTCGCTCGAAAGCCAGATGCAAGTCCCTTCCAAATTCGAGAAGACGATGGAGGCTAATAGCAAATACGCTACGGCACTCGCTGCCAGGGATCCAGGGACCTTCCTCAGAGACTATGTTAGAGTTACGAGAACTCCGATTGTGGCTCCGCAGTGTTGATCGAGTGAACCTCTGATCGTAACGCCATCGTCAGTATTTATATAGAAACCATGGCGGCGCGGACCGCTTGCGAGAAAGCCCAACATTTGTATTCGCGAATTTCCCAATGAAAAACGGTCCAATAAATAAAAAAAAAACCACGTACTTCATCACCACAGACAAGTAAATTTTTCTGCAATACCATCTGCTTCGTTAACACATACAGTGATTTTCTATTTATTTGTAAGAAATTCAGACGTATTTGTTTGTTTTTGGCGGCTTTACAAAATACTTTCTATTTATTATACGAAAAATATGTGCTCATCGATCAATAAATAATATAATGGTATGTTGAATTTTCGTGGTGGTAAAAAACAATTGTAAAGCGAGTAGTAGTTTCGTTGATTTGAGCAACTTTGAAGACATTGCGTATGTATGTTTGTGTATGTGTGTGTTTGTGTGTGACGAGCGATTCACGCTCAACGCACTCGATGTATACTCATTTTCTGCAACAGCAATTCATACTGCCGTTTTTTTATACATTTCCTCTTTTCATATCGACAAAGAAAAATAATTTTCCGCAATAGAAAAATCGATTCCAAGTGATTATCAAGAAATAGTTGATTTTTCCGGCGAAAAAAATTCGTATATTACGATTAAAATATATTATTATCGCCAATCGATCGGAATCGATTTCTCGTTACTGATTTTTCAGCCTGTTTTTAGGGAGATTATTTTGCAGTCGGGTGAGATGTTTTCGTAAAAGGAACGGAATAGGAAACGGGACCATTCACGCATCCTCCTTTCATCTCCATACATTTTCAGAAAAGAAGTAAATCAATTCCTATTTTACAATATCTCGCAACCAAACTGACGTCTAAATGACATGTTCGTTCAGTTGTGCATTCGGTTGACGCGTGTAGATATATTTTTGTTCTTGCATCTTTCTTTGTGGATTAAAGTTAAACCGTGTTGTTAATGTCACTTCACTTGTCCAGTTTGATTATGTAAGCTTCGCCAGGAGCGACGGATAATTGTTTGAAGTAAATATCCTGGTTTATTTTCGCCGGTGGACCCACGACTATGTGACCGTCATAGTAGAGTGACGACAGATCTTTAGTTTGTGTTTTGCTGCCTAAATTCGCCACGTAGACATAAGTATTCTGTCGAGGATACCATCTTTCGAGGACAATTAGTTCGTCCTCCGAATATCTGTAATCGTCAACGGTGATTAAATGAAGAAAAAAAATGGATGGATTGTTTGAAAACGATAATTTAAGGATATTTAACGGATATTAAAGATATTCGTTCGAAAATTTTTACCTGACGCCACAATTGGCAGAGATTTTATCGTGTTTCACCGCAGCCTCGGCAAATATCGATACCGTATTTTGACGGAGTCTAGCCATTTCCGGAACCGTTCCTAACATATCCGATTCAATCGGTTTGGAGGAAATCGGCAGCCAAGGTATCCCACTATCGTGAGTAAATTTTTCGGTTGAGCCGGCAACGCCTTCCCAATACATTGGAGCCAGATTGTGGAGGTGATTGAGGTCCTGATGATCTTTGCAGTCGCATTCAGTCATGCCGATCTAGAAATCGAGGGTTTGATGAATGGTTTTTTATCGACGGAAAAATTCTTCACTCGACAGTCTTCGAATAATAGATTTAATTTGAAGTTTTTAGTCTCCAATGAGAGAAAATCATTAATAGCCTGATTAATTCGTCTGCACCGAAAAAAAGAATTGGTAATACCAACCGAATTTGCGGTTACGGGTGATGAAAGAAATATTTGGTTGATTGGAAGTAATATTTCTTTCAATCAACCAAAGATTTCTTTCGCTACGATTTCAAAGGAAATATTTGGTTGATTGGAACGAATATTTCTTCTAATCAACCAAGACGCTCTTTTCTTTTAAGTGGATCATTCCTGTGGAATGATCTCCCATCATGAATGATTCCCACCAGCGTGTTGATGAATCTTTGTAACCGCGATTTCTTCATTTTTCTTTTAATTTTCTTTTCACGCTTCCTCAACCTTCTCTGCTCTCTGCTCTCTTCTCACCTCTCATCTTCTCTTTCGTTCTGTATCATCTCATTTAGCCTAAGACTATCTTCTGTACTTCACTTTCATTCTCTCTATCCGGTCTTATTTTCTTGTATATTTTTTATCTAAACTTAGGTCCTTAGGGGGTTTAATATCCCAGGACCTTAATAAAGGGAACTAAAGTAAACTAAGCCAAATATTTTTTCCGCCACCCGTAACCGCAGCTTCGGTTGTTATTACCAATTCTTTTTTTTTCAGTGTGTAAATTCTATGCAACAAACAGTACTAACCTCATCGCCATAAAAAATGCTCGGTGTTCCAGGCAACATCATTCCCAATAGTGTAACAGCAGCACTGGAATTGTGCACCTTAAGAGTGGATGTGACTCTCGGGCGGTTGACACCACCGATGGACCAATGGACCCATGGACGTCCGGTGTAAGGTTCAGCGAATAAAATCCCTTTAGTCACCTCGTCGATCTGAGCTTTAACGTCTTTGGTACCATTGGATAATCTCAGATTAACATCAACGAGATCAAAAATATCGAGAAGCGTGTCCTTGGCTCGACCTTCCGGTGCAGAGTTCAGAGTCTCCCAATCACAAATAAGTATTCTGCATGATTCGGCGACGATTCGCCAGTCGTTTAATAATTGAACGAAATTCGAGTCGTTGACGTAGTGTTTCAGGCCTTTGAGATAAAATCCATCGACGCCCTTTTTCGACCAGAATCTAATGGCGGTGGTGACGACATGTTCATTACGCTCCGGATTAACGTGATTCGACGAGACGTATGCCTCTTGTCTGGCTTCCAATATATCGGGAATACTGGTCGAGGAAAATTCGAGAATCGAGGGCATTGATGTCGTTGATATGGAAAACGTTTGGAGACTCGCGAACAATCCACTCAATGAATCCTTTTCCTGGTGTGAAAGCTTCGTTTCTTCGTCTTCTCGCTTTTCTCTTGATAATATCGAAGTGTCGTTCTCTTCTTGTTTGAATCTCAGGAGCGTTCCTCCTGTGAGGCTCTCCACGAATGGATACAGCGGCAGATCAAGTATCAGACTCATATTTCTGCTGTGCAAATTGGCAAGCAGCGCATCAAAGTCCTCTTGAGTACCGAGATTCTCGTCTATAGCTGTGAGACTCGTGACGGTTGAGTAATTTTCCGGATAGTGTTGCGAGCGGAATATCGAATTCAATCGAACGCCTTTTACACCAAGATCCTTGAGGTAATCCAGTCTCATGGTTATACCACGTAAGTCTCCCATTCCGTCACCCATTTTCGACGAGTCTTGAAAAGACGCTGGGAATATCTCGTAGAAAACACTGCCTTGCCACCATTCCATTTCGGGATCGCACCTTCAATTGTAAACAAGTGTGATTATTTCAATGAGAAATATTAATCTATATACTTGAAGATTCTTTTAATTATTTTTTTTAATTTTACTCAGATCATTGGAATATTTTTACCGATTTATCCTTATTTTAATTATTTTGTTTTAGATCATCGGAATATTTTTAACGATTGATCGATATTTTAATTCTTTTTTAAATTTCATTCAGATCATCGGAATAATTTTACCGATTGATCGATATTTTAATTCTTTTTTAAATTTCATTCAGATCATCGGAATAATTTTACCGATTGATCGATATTTTAATTTTTTTTTTAATTATATTTAGATCATCGGAATAATTTTACCGATTGATCGATATTTTAATTCTTTTTTAAAATTATATTTAGATCATCGGAATATTTTTACCGATTGATCGATAAATAAATTAATCGATAATACGACGGATCTTTTTGAATGTTTTTCCGATTTTACTTCAATATATTTTGGTACGTTATTAATAATCGAGAAATCGGAGGTTATGGGCCTGCTGAACTTTTCCATGATCCACATCGATCTCTCGATTTTATGATTTTTACAAATATGTCTTATCTTTTTGTTGTGATTTACTTTGAATATTTTTTGTACTTATTGACTCACCTTCTGGGCATCATGGCGATTCCCCGAATTGCAAGTGCTGTGCACAGTCCCAAGATCCATACCATGAACCAAAATGACACTTTTCGAATCCTCGGCCAATTCCATCGCATAAAACTGTAGTCCTTGGGTGGTTTTGGTACCATCAACTGTATACCAACAAGTGGTGGTTTGCCTCCGTTCTCCTGATTGTAAAACTAAAGAATTATGGGTTTTAGTCACCAGCACTCCGTGTTAGAATGACACACAAAATCATCAAGCACAATGTTATATTTTATCAGTATTTTTTAACGTGAAAAAAAAACACTCTTATTGAACGTTAATCTAACAATACGCTCACCGATAAAAAGAATTGGTAATACCAACCGAATCTGCTTTCTTTTTTTTTTTTTAATCTGTTACAAGTGTCAGAACAAATATTTTGATGATTGGAAGAAATATTTTTTCCAATCAATCAAAGATTTCGTTGGCTACGCTTTCAAAATAAATATTTGGTTAATTGGAACGAATTCTTTTTATCGGTGCATTTATAATACTGCCATTGAATAACGAAAAAAAATAATATTGATAAAAATCTGTTGGTGCACGAAAAAAAAAGAAAAATTGTCGCAACACTCCTTCATACGAATCGAGAAATTTAATTTCCAAGTGCATAACCGCAATTAATACTTAAGGATCCATATAGATTATAGAAATTATTGGACTGGACATAATGATCGATGAGAGTGCGAATTTTTCCGAGTATGTATAGCAAGAGCGTATTATTTCGGGCGCGAAGTGAATATTGTGAAATATTCGCAGTCGTGACCGCGGGATGCCATTAATGCAAATGCGACGAATATTCCGTGTCAGCATCTTGAAATTTGGCAATTAATCTTCCACGTGGCTACTCGGGCCAAGAGAAAATTGTGCCCTTGAGCGAATCGAGACGCGAGATCGGTCGTTATGTAGAAGAGACTACACCAGTAATTGAGGAAACTCTATGAATGACCTGCGAGTTCCAATTGGACACAATTAACGACGATGATGGGTCGTGTTGGATGTCCAATATGTATATATATATATAGCGACCACTATCAGCATATTTGCATTTTAATTCGACACAAGAATTCGTACAACTTCATTTATTTTAGTCGAAAATTATTTTTTTTCAATCAAAATAAATATGTTTTGGCAAATATTCGATTTGAATAAAATTTATTCCGATGAAATGGAATTAGTATCATTTAAAAAAGTGGTATTTAGTTTTAATCGTTTTTCAAAAAATCAAATATAAATTCAATTTGATTGAAATGAACCTTTGAACCGTTGGATACGGATGATGAAAAGACAATTGCAAAAGCAATTGTCCTTTCATCATGCATACATCCCAATGACGAAGCAACAAGTAACGGGTCATAGCCTCGAGCGTGGGTGCCACGATTAGTGTCTCGCTGATATAATTATAAAGATGGCTAGACCGATATTGGCAAAGGTCCTGAAATCTCGCGCGTAAATAAGTGCGTGACTTCTTGACGCAGGTTATTGTATCTAACATGTATATTTGTTCACATATGCTACAGCATCTTTTCAATGTTTATTCCACTTTGGCGTCAACGTGAGGAAAATGCTGAGGTAACCTGAAATTTTCATTGTAATATATCTTTATTGGCTACGGAGAAAGAAGGGAAATTAATTCACAATCCGGAGTTGCGAGTAATTGCATAAAACTATTCATTAATTTGCTTCGCAGGTTCATGTCAATTATTTTTCTGAATGTCTACAATGTGGTTAAGGAGATGGATTTTTATTTCAGTTATTACACAAACAATAATTACGTAAACAAAATCAACCAAAATGCAGGATGAAATAATATTTGAAACATGAATTAGATGCAGATTTGTTGGGTCGGAAAAAAACTTGTTACTTTAGTATCATGTATTCCAATCTTTGTTATCATTTTTAGTTAGAAAAAAAATTATTAGAATTATTTGGCTGTTAATCAGTAAAACGTTCTTAAGTGGATGCAAAAAATTTTTTACTTTGGAAAAAAATACTCACTATTGCTTGGGCGTCTGGTGCAAGATGTTGATAGGCCGTGTTTAGTTGAGTAAGCAGTTGAGTGCAGACAGGCTCGTTAGTGACGCTGCTTTCTTCGCTGCTACTCGATTCCACCATTGGATCGCGGGAGCTCGGTTCTTAAAAATCGGTAAAACAATTTACAATATATTTCATACACTCTTGTATCTAAATCATGACTGAACAATCTCTCTCAAAATAATTTTTAATATTTTTTAGTAACCACAGGTACAAACTTTCCGTTTGATCTTCCGACTCGCGGTGTCCAGATCTTTTTTTTCGCGTTGTCAAATTTTCAATTTCGTCACATTTCGCCTCGATCATACTGCCTATTCGTTATTTTAGCTCGCCTTCGAATATTACGGAGTTGCCGAACGGTCGACAGTAACTGTTGGTACTTGTTGAAGCGTATCGACTTATAAATTGTCTTCGCGGTTGGCGTTTTAACTGCCGAGCTACGCGGTCTCGTTCGAGGGTCAAACGATCGATGATCCAGAGCGTGTCAGACTACTTTATAACACAATATAAAGGGTTTCCCCTTAAAAAATTAATTACGAGATTCAGCCGAACGTACTTCACTGTACATGGATTTCTCAGAGTTAAAAATTAAACTAATTCCCAATAATTAAAAAAAGATTAATAAATATATTATTGCTCAAAAATTTGTAGTAAGTATTCCAAACAATTTGTCTTTTTCACTAGCGAGATTTTAGGCATATTTTAATTTCAAATCAGATCCAAACAGAACTCTGAAAAAGATTTGGTTATCAGAAACCATTTTTTTGATTTTATTTTTGTGCCCTCGCAATTGGTCCCTAAATTCGTGGTTTCCCAAATTAGGGAAATTTATTTCCAATTTGACTTTAGCAAAAAGCGTTTCAGTTTATGTAAAATCTGTCACACGAGCAAAAGCACCGAAAAACTTATTTGACTATTTTTTTTAAATATAAAAATTCAGTAGATTATATTGTATTTCACGCGTGGAGAAATTGTATTGTTACAACTACGATACGGTTCAGACGGTCAACGAGACGAGACTGAATGTCAGCGCGTTTGCATATTCCAGCTTGATGCGTAGTATGCATTTTGCGACTGCACGAGACTGCGGTCTGAGGATCCGCTTACTTTGCCATCGAAGTCTATTCCACGAACTCACCATCATTCATTATTTTGCTGGAGCTGTTGACAATGTTCATGAAAGCCTTTAGACCGTCCTCGGAATTGATATTATCGAGCGTCTGCGTAGGCGTCATTTCAAGAGGTGTGCCTTCTAATGGGTTGAACATTGGTTCCATTGGATCAGGTGTCTGATTGGGTGGGCTCGGCGTCAGAAGTGGACAATCCGACGCTTCTTCATCCTGTCATCAAAATTTTAATAACTCTGTTATGTCGTCACAAGCTGAAGTAGCAACCATAAAAAAGAAAAACTTTTTCACTGAGTTTTATGTAATGAAGAATAATTTTTAAACACTTTTTATAGCTACCCGGAAAGCTAAAAAAGCTATAGCTAAAAAATTAGATATAATTAGATATAGTTATATATAACTATATTTAATTACATAAGGTTATGTATAAATGTATATATATATTTCGATATATATAATTCTATAGGAATATATATATAATAATTATATATCATTTTGCAACATTATACATAATTATATCAAACTATGTATAATTATATATATTTCTATAGAATTACATATAATTATATATAGTTTTATATAATTATATACAACGCTAAAAATGAATATATGTAATTATATATAGTTATATACAAATTATATGTAATCATATATAATTTTTTTTACCCGGGTAGTTGGTAATATCCGAAATATTATTAACGAGCGCGACTTTCTATTTTGTTGTAGAGACGAAGTTTAAGCAAAAAAAATCGTCGGATAAAATGAACAAAAAACGCAAAAAACCCCATGAATATGAAAATAAATTTTCTCCATAAAGACCTAAAAATGCGAGTGAGGATTCATATTTCCCTCAATTTCTCGCAAAGACTTTATATAGTATTGTGTATCAAATTACCGATGTGAGCAACGATGTGATCACAATTTTTATTTAACACTCGTTTCGTGATTTTACTAATTATTTTTTTTAATAGCCAACGAGACAAGCGGTTGATTTTGAAAAAATTGTGTACGTTTCTTGCATTATCGGATTTGAAAAGCTCTGGGGAAGGATTTGGCACGTAACAGAGGCCACTAAAAAGGAAAATAATTGGATCACGACACCCGCATCGAGACATGAGGATTTGATCGACTGATCGTGAGCCGTACAACTTCACCTGCGCATCCTGATTACTGAAGAGCTGTTGAGAGCTGGGCGATGTCGGTAACTCGCCGGCCATCACTGCCGAAAGAAGACCTTCGGTCTTTTGCATATTCATTGTTCAAGCTGAAAACATCGTTGTTATCAAACAAATTTTTAATCTTTAAAATATTTTTGCAAAACGTGATTTTCACGACAAACAATATTGCGCGTTTGTCAGCACGTAATTATTACCGAGTTTCTCGTATTGAGCTTTTTCCGCGATTTGGCGAATTGCCGGTTTTCGCGGTGAAAAATAAAACAAGCGCCGTCAACATTCTGTACATCTGTTCACGGAATACATTGTTGTTCTCAACATTCATTCTCGACACTTTTGCGAAGTCGATCGTTCAATCAATTTATTTATTACTTAAACCACTTTGCTTAAACTTAAGTGCTGGATGACAGCAGCGTGTGGTTATTCTTGTCATTTACTTTAAAGTTTAATGCATTAAGAAACAATAGTGAAGAGTGATTTCTATTGAAGCATGTTACTCAATCCAGTAGAAGATCAGCAGTGACGAATTTGCATGAAGATTAACCGATTAACTTTTCTTTTCAATGAGACACATTTTTGTTTGGTTTTTTGCAGATATCATCTGTAATTCTTCACCGATTACACTGAATGATAGTTTATTTTGTTAACAAAGACAAACATACTTTCGTAAACAACAGGCTATAATTATTCAACGATCAACAGTATGAAATATCGTAGCGGTGAATTTATAGAGTATCTTTTGAGAAAGCGAATAAGTCATCACTAATTCAAATCGATAAAGAATTACTGATTATACCTTTAAAAAATGGAACGAAAATGTATCCCATTACAAATAAATATTAATCAATTAATCTTAAATTCGTCACTATTGAACTTTCACTGAATTAAGTATACATGCTTTAATACAAATCACCTTTCACTATTTTTTTTCAATGCATTAAACTTTAAAAAATCAATTACGAAAATTAAGCATTGATTTGACTTCGATAGTCGTCACCGAGTCTCCTTAATTCAATTCAATCACTTATTCGTTTTTTAGATAGAGATCTAATACAAAAAGGTAGTTTTTGGGCTATTTAGCCACTAACTATATAGACACTATATAAATATAAAACAACATAGTTAAAAGTAGAGCCTCCTTAATTGAATACATATTTTTTAAATAAACCAAATCTCATAATGCATGCAGCACCAGCTTTAATCTGAAGCAACAGTCTCAGCAAATGTCGAAAAAGCATCAGAGACAAGCGATCTCATCGATTTCACTGGAAAGTCAAGTACCCAGTGCTTGAAGCATAAACGACATACAGCCAACAACAATAAGCGACAGAAGTGCTTTGAAATCAAGAACAAAAGGAGATCTGACCGATAGAATGCATTGTAAGTTGGGCAGAGTGGCCGATAAGCCTAACAAGTAACATGATACGCTACTGGTATATCATTATACATATACAAAATCCATCATATTCTATAGCCTGAGAATAAACATGACTACAAACACGTTGAAGCATCGGAGCAAATATGACGACCCTTATTTAATAAATAATAAAAATAAAGATAATTTCCCAATTTTAAATTTTTCAAATGGACATAAAGTTGAGTTTACATCAATAAATAAATTTGAAAAACGTTCGTTTCACAAGTTAAGTGGCCGATAAGACTAACGAGTAACCTGATACGCTACTGGTATATCATTATACATATACAAAATCCATCATATTCTATAGCCTGAGAATAAACATGACTACAAACACGTTGAAGCATCGGAGCAAATATGACGAGCCTTATTTAATAAATAATAAAAATAAAGATAATTTCCCAATTTTAAATTTTTCAAATGGACATAAAGTTAAGTTTACATCAATAAATAAATTTGAAAAACGTTCGTTTCACAAGTTAAGTGGCCGATAAGCCTAACGAGTAACATGATACGCTACTGGTATATCATTATACATATACAAAATCCATCATATTCTATAGCCTAAGAATGAACATGACTACAAACACGTTGAAGCATCGGAGCAAATATGACGACCCTTATTTAATAAATAATAAAAATAAAGATAATTTCCCAATTTTAAATTTTTCAAATGGACATAAAGTTAAGTTTACATCGGTGAGTAAATTTGAAAAACGTTCGTTTCACAGGTTAATCTATCGCTATCAATGATAGCGATCGGAGTACTCGATATCAGTTCCAATTGCAAAAACTGAAAATCCAAGGCTCACCGCGCGTATTCACGTAGCTATATAGGGACTGGTATCGCTGCCAAGGCCAATTTAATATAAACACACACGTTCGTCAAGCATAAATAAGCACCGGCCATCAAAATCTCCAAAGTAACACGAGCTTATTCGATAATAAACAAATGTCGTTTTTCCACGTATGCAAAAAGGAAAAACGCTTGTGTTTCGAAGGAAAATCGATTTTGGGTGCTCCAAAGCGGTTGATACTGACTCCGTTCTCCGCGAATGTGAAATTACGTCATTCTTAGCTTTCTCGTGTATTTATTTCGTGAAAATCACTCGTGCATGCTCATTGATACGTTGTAGTCGCAATAAGTGCAAACCATTTACAATCTTGTGTAAACTTGTGCTATTTAAACACTGACCACGTTATTTTCACAGCGACGTCACGCACAGTCGATCACAATTTATGTTCGAGGGAATTTTATTTATTATTTTGTCTTAAGGATGGAAAATGAATAGTGAAAATTAATTGGAGTGAATTTTGCTTGTAGAGGATGTAAAGAGAATTTGAGAAGTGAAAGTACACGAACCACCCTTAATTCTCGAGTGCTGGCCATTCACCGAATGTTATCACTGGACCGACACGACGCGGCGACCCCCGTTTTGATCGACCTCTCGTGGCGCCAACCAACTCGTGGTCTTGCTCGTCACACGACGAAGAGCACGAGGAAATTAGTCGGCTTTTAGTCGCGGGTAGCGTTCACTCGGCCGAGCATCGTACTGATGCCGCGGCGACGAAAAACCTCGTGCCTCGATGTATATATTTAGCTGTAGCTTTTGCTTCCACCTGATGCCTTGCTGCCCCTTTCGACGATTCTGCGCGTGTGTGTCCGTATTTTTCTCCCCTAGAGTCTTCCAGTGACGCACGTGCTTTTTCAAAGGCCCTGATTTTTTATTTCACATCTTTTAACGAATATTTGGTTTACTAAATTTGAGAGAATATTAATCCATGGATATGCCTACTTTTTCCGGTGTGTTATTTTTTAAATATTTTTTTAATATTTCTTTTGCATTACATTGTTTATTATTGAAGAGTTTTGAATTTTTGTACCATGTAAAAATAGTGGGAAGACTTGAAAAACAAATAGCAATAAAGAATTTTTTAATGAATACTGTGTATTGCTATTGTTTGTTATTTGTTATATTTTTTTGACCTATCTGCGGAAGGGAATTCATTTCTCTGGGTGCGCCACTGGCTCTAGTCTCGAACTGTCGGGGTGAAAAAATTCTGCGCGCGTGAGCGAATTTTTCTCGAAGTCCCTGATTTTTTATTTCTGATCTTATAACGATCATTTATTTTACTGGATTTAAAAAAATATTAGTCCATGGATATGACTACTTTTTTTCGGTGTTCTATTTTTTTGAACTATTTTTACTGCATTACATTGTTTATTATTAGCTAGTATTGAATTTTTGTAGCATGTGAAAATATTGGGAAGGCTTGAAAAACAAATAGCAATAAACAATTTTTTTAATGAATACTATGTATTGCTATTGTTTGTTATTTATTATATTTTTTTTTTACTGATATGCCGAAGGGAATTCATTTCTCTAGATGCGCCACTGGCTCTAGCCTCGAAGAGTCGGGGTAAAGAAATCAATAGCGCGAAGCGCAAGAGACAGTGCGAAGAGCGAAATCGTATTTGCCCCGCGAGCTCGACAGCTTTTGCGCTCGACCGTCTGAGAAGCGTACGAACTGCGTGAGGATGGAAGCTCGCTGTATGACCGACATTATCGGGAGCTTTCGCTTCGACCGATGCTTCGATCTGGTGGTATTTTCTGAAATTTATTGATCAACGTTGAGATTCGGTTTCGAGATAAGTCACCGTAGAATGAGATTAACGTTTTTAGAGAGACGACAATTTTTTAAAAATATTTTTGTTTATTAATTTTACAATAATAAGGCTATCTGATATCATTTTAATCATAACTAAACGGTAGATAAGGTAACGATGTAAATCCATTTATAGAAACAAATAAAAATACGTATAGTAAAATATTAATAGACGTGACTTATTTCTTGAGATCAGCCCACCATCATTTTTCAATGTATCGTGCAATATTTATGAATGAGTGAAATCCGGACCTGATAACGACGTTAAGTAATGCGATACGCGAAGATCTCAAGAAATCTTGAATGTAGGCGAAGATCTACTCCAGTAGTTAAATGAATGTAATTGGAAATTGTGTAACAGTTCAATTTAATCTGTAATTATCATTTTTCAGAGATAGAATAGTTTCGTACAAGCTCAGAGTTGAACATTTTTCAGAGCAGTAATTGATTATTGATAGCGAAAATTATATTTGTTTTTTTATTTTTTATTGGTATTGACAAGCGATATTATTCGTTTACAACATGAGGAGAGTAATGAAAATTTGGAAGAATTTGCTTTAAACATTTGACAAACTGATTCTCATTTATGATGTGTAACATTATTTCATTTGCTATACCAAAATGGCTAATAAAAATGATAAACAAAGTAAAACCTGAAAAAGGTGTTTTCGGGTCTCTTAAAATTCATTGATGTTCCCGCTTCCGATTAGTTTTTTCAAAATTCTCGAGTTGAAATTTTTCCGTGTTTTTTTATGTGCTATGAAGATTCTTTTATCGGTAAGTTAACGCTGATTACAAACATGGAAAACTTCGTTTGAAGAAAGCCATTCATTTTAAGACTTGGACCGCTGGAAGATTCTGTTTGAAATTGGCCTGATAAGGCGTGTTATGTAAAAACATGTTACGGAGAACAGCGTCGTCCCACCTGACGTAAGGAAAAATACGAATTTCAAAGCTGGGGTAAAAAAAATGTACAAATCCACAGGAAGTTGCTAACATGTCTTTAAAAAAATTTTAAACGTTCCATAAACATGTTCCATAAAACAGGACGAAATAGATAAAAGTCACATACTCAACTCCGAAATAAAACCAATAAATTATTTCCGATGAGGACTTTGATCAGGGCGAAAAGTAAAAATGTTTTCATAAACAAAAAAAAATTAATGAAGCTGTCATTCGCTGAAGCACCTTTACATTATCGTATATATATCATTTTTGTAACTTCCGCAAAACGAACCTCCTGTTCACCGATCGATGCGCCAGCCGATGCACGACAAAGCGGTCGATCGTTGAAGCTTTGGCCGCAAACAATGTTACTCGACTCGGAGAACCGCCAGAGTCGTCACCGCCATAAAACTACCACTAACGGTTACTATTAGATGTAAAAAAGGAATAAAAAATATAAGAGGATTACTAAAGAAATGCCGAGAGAGTAGAAAACTTTAAAAATGTCACTGTATCATGTGTTTATGTTTATCGTCGATCATATGTAGCTTTCGTATTTCGTATTACAGGAACAGCATTCACATCGATTGTAAAACATTAATGCTATAACTTTGATTAATAAATACGAGAGGAATCAACGTCGAAAGGGTAATGTAAATTTGATTCCGCCAACGGCGATGGTGTGTTGTAAAAAATAGAGGATAAAATATAATTCGTTGTTCGTGTCGATTGCTTATCGTTGGTCGTTTGACCCCGCGTCGAACTCTCGGAGGGCATACGTTCGACATCCTCGTTGACGATGATAGAGAGACGAGTCTAGCGAATAAGCATTCTTACCGTCAACGTTCTCCTCATGCTTCGTCTCTTCAGCTTTTTTTTCTTCTTTTTATTATCATTATTACTTCTTCTCGTTCATCTCTAACGAAGGCGCGATAATGTTGGACGATCTTTGCTCCAACAAGTGGTGGAAGCATGGAAAATCCGAAAGCGTATTCGTCAGTAACGATTTGGAAGTGAAGTTGAACAGACCGTCAACATTTTTTATATCGCACTTAAAAAGATAGCGTAAACAGAAATTAAGAATTTGCTGTTTGGTGGATATCGCTAAAATTTCAAGACTTTACAGTGTATATTTGTTGTCCAGCAAACTGTGAATTTGAAAGAATCAACAATATTTCAGGACATGTAGCGATGCTGTATGATTCCGTGAGTACATATTTTTCATAATGTTTGATATTATTTTTTTACAATCAAAATGTATAACTATATAAAAAATTAGTTTAAAAAAATCAACTCTCAAGAACTGTGTAGCTGAGATCTTCCAAGTATGAAAAAAAAATTTTGTTGCCAATTCGGATCTTGAAAAATTTATGGTATTTTTATTGAGCTCTGTCAGTTTAATATTTTTTATATTTCAAGCAACTGCATTTCGAATTGAAGAACAATAAATGATTGTTCGTCTTTAATCGTTGTAAGAAAGCGTTTAATGTGCCAATCAAGACAGTGTAACTTTTGGTATATATAATAATAAAATATCAAATTTCGCGAATCTAAAAATGCGAAATAATCGTATTTTCGTAATTGGTATGTTTTAATTTTTTATAATTCTGGAAATAATTAAAAATGAATCATCGCAATCGTAGAAAAATAATGTGGCACTACACCGGAAATATTGTGGGCTAAAAACTTTGGATGAAGGCAGAGGCAACGAAAGACTAACTCAATTTTTTAATGATTGGTTGAAAAGTTTTGGATACGAAGAAGACCGAGATATTCTTTCATGGATTCCGAGCTGTTAAGCTCAACTCCCAATGTCAACCTACGCTCGACTTGTACCGTTCTCCCTGCGCCGTTAAGAAGAAACGCCATTCCATCAGATCCAAAGCCAAAGCGAAAAAACGCTTCGAGAAGAAATAAAGCTTTGCAAGAATGGCACTCGACTTTGCCGCTGGTTGTATGGGAGGTAATTTCGTGTTTCCATCGCCATTATTTGCCGCCAAGAGTTGGACGCTGAATTCTGAAACTGTACCCATTATCCGTGTGTTATTGTTACAATTTACGCACATGTATTGCATCGCAAATTTCGCAATCAGAGGGTCAATATTTTGTCGCGAGTTAACGCAGCGAATAGTTTACTGCGCAATTTAACATTCATTGTTTAATAGTGCGCAAACATGTATCGAGATATTTACGACATTACTGTTTTAAACGATCTTCACTCAATCTAACAAACAATTTATTTTAGGATGCGCTGGTCTTATGGTGGGATATCCTCTGGATACGATCAAAGTGCATATACAAACGCAAGATCATCAAAATCCGAAGTTCAAAGGCAGCTGGCATTGCTTCCGAACGATACTTGCCCGAGAATCGGTAATACTATTTTTTAATCGGCAAAATGATATTGAGCTCCGATAAGGAATATGTGTTAAAGAGCTTTTTAAGGATATATGATAGGTACAATCCCGCCAATCGTGAGTTTCAGAGAAAATTTCGATTACTTCACGATGGGATAAAAATCGGATAAAAATAGTCGATATTAAACGTGCTGAAAAGATAAATTTTGCATAGTAATATTTCCCAAATGTTATTAACAAATTTCTGGAAAAAAAAACAATTGTTCAACAAACAATCAGTCAACCTAACTTTTCTTCTAATGAAAATGATACGTTAACTCATATGAATGCGTATGAATTTTTCCAGATTTTTTCCTTATTTTGATTTTGATTTTTTTTCTTCAAAAATTACCTCGAAATAACGAATTTTGGATATGTGTTCGGCATAAAAGCATCTACTACATTCAAGATTTTTTTGCAAAATGCATATCCAAAATTTGTTATATTCCGCGCATTTTTCAAAATAAAAAAAATCGGAATCAAAATGAAAAAAAAAATTTGAAAAAATTCGTACGCATTCAAAAAAATTAATATATCATTTTAAAAAAAAAGTTAGGATAACTGTTTATTTGTTGAACAATTGTAATTTTCATCAGTTTGTTAATAACATTTCAGGATTATTGTTATGCGAAACCAATCTTTTCAGCACGTTCTACGTGCATTATTTTTTTCCGATTTTTATCTCATCGGAAAGTGATGGAAATTGTCTCTGAAACTCACTTTTGGCGGGACTGTACCTATCATACCTCCTTAACACGTAACAGATGTCAGGTTTCTACCGGGGAATGACTTCACCAATGGCCGGAGTCGCAGTGGTAAACGCGATTATCTTCGGTGTGTACGGTCAAACGCAGCGCCATCTATCGGATCCGGATCACCTCCTATCGCATTTCGTCGCGGGTGCGGTCGCCGGATTGGCTCAGGCGCCGGTGTGTAGCCCTCTGGAGTTGGCGAAGACACGTCTACAGTTGCAGAGCGCCGACGGTGGCCGTTACACCGGACCAATCGACTGCCTCCGTCAGATTTATCGCTCGAACGGTCATCGTGGTATTTTCAATGGTCTCGGGATAACAGCTTTACGGGAAGCCCCGAGTTTCGGCGTTTATTTCTTGACCTACGAAGCACTGACAAGATCGACGCCTCCTGCGGAAATCACGACGATTCACATGCTCATGGCCGGAGGTCTCGCTGGGACTGCTTCCTGGGTGGCGACTTATCCCGTGGACGTCGTAAAATCGCGTCTCCAAGCGGACGTCGGTAATCGTTACGCCGGCGCAATAGACTGTTTCCGACAATCGATGCAAGCAGAGGGTCACAAGTGGCTTTTTCGGGGCCTAAATTCAACAATTCTCAGAGCATTTCCCACCAACGCTGCGACCTTCACCGTCGTCACCTGGACCTTCAGAATTTTGGGCGATCAGAAAATCGACGCCTCGCAATCTACGAAATCACAAACGAGTGAGGTTTTTGAAGATACCAAAAAGGAAATCGTTGGTCGAAGAATCCAACAGGTCAGACAACCTCACGAAACTTTCGTCGAAAAGTGCAATTCTCTGGTGGCCAATGTCATGGACGAGTATAATTACGAATCAAGATCGTATTGCTCTGTAGGCTTGGCTTTCATTGCTGAGAATGACGCAGCGAGGAGGATTGAGAAATCTAAGTGTGACCTTAAGCTTCGGAGGGTCGACGCCGATGACCGGGAACTTGAGGGGGACCAGGAGAATGAAAGTTCGCCAGCCAAACGAATGGGTGATATTGAAGAAGAAGAAGGGAACAGTGCTGATGAAGGTGGCTGATTTTTATTGTGTCTTAAGTTTCTGTGATTTTTTCAATTCAATTATTCAGCGAGATTAATTGACGATTCAACGGTCGATGAGCTCCGAGTGGAAATGTATATTATACTTTAGGAACAATATTTACAGTATCTCTTGCGGAGATTACGTCCTATTATCATCGCCTCGCTTAATTCTCGACCTACAGAATTCTTTACGTAATGGATACTCTACGTATTAGTACGCAATGAATAAATTAAATGTATCGAATGCAACACAATCCCGTGCGTGTCGATAAAAATTGATAATGCGTTGAAAAAAAATGAACATTTTAGAGTTACTTCTACTCTATTGTCATTAAGATAATGAAGAAGTGTATAGT
This sequence comes from Tromatobia lineatoria, assembly GCA_949699805.1. Lineage (NCBI taxonomy): Eukaryota > Metazoa > Arthropoda > Insecta > Hymenoptera > Ichneumonidae > Tromatobia > Tromatobia lineatoria. The sequence continues at coordinate 1,832,004 of OX453045.1, forward strand.
CGAATTGTAAACTAATGATAAGGTACCAACGGTGGAAAGTTTATATCACTGAAATACAATATTCTTGAAAGATGAGGAAGAACATTTATTTGTTTGAGTTTGAGTGAAAATGATAAAACTGTATGTGTGTTAAGGTCTTGAAAAATAATAAACATTGTATCTTTAAAATTGTTCGACCGATCGAGCAGATCATGGAAAAAAATTCGTCTCACGTAACTTCAATATTAACATTGTGTTTTAAAAAGCACGTACAGAAAAGTGGTGACACTGTCATTACATTTAGTAGAATAATTGCCTTTCACATCTGCCGAAATCTGCGAAGTTTTAGAAAGCTGTCGAGGTCAGAAGATTTGAGTAATTTTTCACAATCGAAAATCGATGGTGTCACTCACTTGTCTGTTCCACTCGACAGTCCTAGACTGATCGGCGGACATGTAAGACCTATGTCACAGCCCGAGGCGACATTTATTCGCTCTTTAAATCCTTCAAAATAGTTTGTGTCTCTCTGCAAGTTCAACCATCCCGTAACCTCAACTTCGTTTACCACAAAAAAACGTATAAACCTAAATAAAGCGAAAACGATTCTCGAAAGTTGAACCTCATCGCTGCCACATGTCTGCTCGATTGCAAAATTTCAAGTCTGTCGCAGAAACTAAAGGAAGAAAAAAATCTTCATCTAACTTAACGAGAAAATTTGGTATATCGGAAACAGCAAGTGGAATTTTTTTTTGAAATTGGTATGAGAAATTAATGAAAATCGGTGGACATGAGACGAGGACATAAAATCTTGTACTAAGGGCAGAGATTGCCATATGAGTGCAAAGGAATCACAGGAGGTGAAGGTTAATTGTTGCCGAGCCTGATATGGACGTAGATCCGAATGACAACAACAACAACATCCCGAAAGAGAACAACAACAACGCCCTGCTGTTGGACGGAAGCATTTCGAACGCTCAGCGTCTTATATCCGGAAATGGCGGACGATGCATGAGCACTCAGGCTATGCAATCTTTGTATGACCTTCGACAGAATAATGTCCTTTGCGATGCAGTTCTCAGACTCGAAGACGGCGGTGTATTTCCCATTCATAGGGCCATTCTCTCAGCATGCAGCAATTACTTCAGGTTTATCAAAAACTTGGGTGTAGATTTTCTTTTAATTTCTCCGAGTCCAGTGGAAAAATTTCGATGACTCTGAAATTTTTAGAGAGGTAAATATTATTAAAACGGTCTGATATTTGTTGTACATTAGGACCCTATTCACAACAACGCTGCATTCACGTGAGCGCACAGACATACTACTTCCGGGTGTGGAGAGTTCCATGATGAATAATTTGCTGGAATACGCCTACCTTCGCTCCCTCAATGTCAATGCCGAAAATGTCTGTCAATTACTCGTCACAGCTGATTACCTCAGCGTTTTCGGCGTTCTCGATCTGTGTCGCGAATACCTACGAAAAAATTTGTCCCCTGAGATCTGCATGAGGGTTCTGAGATTCGCGAGGGAACATTTTTGCCGTGGCCTTGAACAGGACGCGTATCAATACGTCATGAGACACTTTGTGCTGGTGCGTTCGAATCCAGAGCTTTCGATTTATTTCTCATTTTTGCTTCCTTATGCAGTAAAATTTGTCAAAAGTGGAGAATAATAAAAGAATCCGGCAGAAAAAAATGCACTGTCTTATTCCTCTATGAGGAAGCAATGAGAAATGAAATTTACAGACAGACAAGAAATTTAATAGTGAAATTTACAGACAGACAAGAAATTTATTAGTGAAATTTACAGACAGACAAGAAATTTATTAGTAAAATTTATAGGCAGACAAGAAATTTATTAGTGAAATTTACAGACAGACAAGAAATTTAATAGTAAAATTTACAGACAGACAAGAAATTCAATAGTGAAATTTACAGACAGCCAAGAAATTTAATAGTGAGTTTCACAGATGGACAAGAAATTAAATGGAATGAAAAATGAAATTTCCAGAAAGATAAATCATAACGAAGGACCCGAATAAATGAACACTTTTGTCCCTACGTCCTAGGTAGCCCAGAGAAGCGAGGATCTGCTTCACGTGCCAATCGAAGAGCTGAGGAGTCTAGTAGGAGCTGACGAGTTGAACGTCAAGAGCGAAGAAGTCGTTTGGGAGTTGGTACTCAAATGGATAAATCATGATCCTGAATCGCGCAAGGGCCACATTGTCGATCTGCTCAAGAATATACGTCTAGGTCTACTAGATACACAATTCTTCCTGGAGAAGGTCAAGGATCACCCTTACGTCACAGGAAACGAAGCTTGCAGGCCTATCATAATTGAGACTCTCAAGTTCCTCTACGATTTGGAGATGATCACACAGAAACACGGTGAAGTTCCCACTCCGGAAATCGCCCGACCCAGAGTCCCTCACGAAATCCTCTTTGCTATTGCCGGATGGATCGGTAATAGTGCTACGAGCTATATGGAGACTTACGATACTAGAGCCGATCGTTGGGTCCAGGTATTGAAGAAATACACCGTGGAAAAAAAAATTAAATTAATATCTAATATCTCAACGACACGACATTTTTTTTCGACTATTCAATTTTCAAATTTCCAAGAGATCCCAGATATTTTTCACCATAATGGCTTGAAGCACGAGGATACCATCTATTAACCACTGAATTAGGGACTTAAGGCTTAATTTAGAATTTTAGAAATAGAGTTAGAATTCAGTTGAAAAAAAAAATGAAGGTTTTTCTTCCAGTCTAAATAATTGTTGGAAATAATACTAACTAATCCAGGTCCGCGAGGAAGATCCATCCGGACCAAGAGCTTATCACGGTACAGCCGCGGTGGGTTTTAATATTTACGTTATCGGTGGATTCAACGGGCGTGATTATTTCAGCAGCTGTCGTTGCTTCAATGCTGTTACAAAAGAGTGGCGAGAGGTAGCGCCTATGAATGCGAGGAGGTATCTCAAAATGAACTCTCACAAATATTCAAAAAACACAATGGTATAGCAGTAAAAAAAGGAAAATTAGCAGGACCTCCACGCTACAGGTGCTACGTGAGCGTCGCCGTGGCGAACGACATGGTCTACGCTATCGGGGGTTACGACGGTCATTATCGTCAGAAAACTGCGGAGCGCTACAATTATAAAACTAATCAATGGTCCTTGATAGCACCGATGGCTGTGCAGAGATCAGACGCTAGCGCAACTACGTTGAACGGTAGTGATTAGCATTGAAAAATAGCTTGCGACGGTTCACCAAATTAGGTGATAAACAAAATTATTTCTCACGATTCAGATAAGATCTATATCACCGGTGGCTTCAATGGTCAAGAATGTCTGAGCTCCGCTGAAGTCTACGATCCGGAAACCAATCAATGGACGAGAATCGCGCCCATGAGATCACGCAGAAGTGGACTTTCCTGTGTCGCCTATCACGGATGTGTATACGTTATTGGTAATATCCCAGTTAAATCAGCGAATTTTATAGAAATAATTTTCTAAATGGGAAAGACAAACGAAACGTAATATTTTGTAAGCAGGAGGCTATAACGGTATCGCGAGAATGTACAGTGGTGAAAAATATAATCCTGCTACAAATACCTGGAGTCTTATACCGGATATGTACAACCCGCGAAGTAATTTTGCGATTGAAGTTATCGACGACATGATTTTTGCGATCGGAGGATTTAACGGCGTAACGACGATCTTTCATGTCGAGTGTTACGACGAAAAAACGGACGAATGGTAATTTATGCAAGTCTGTGCGAGAAGTGAGTACTTCTCACACGTTTCGCGTGCGAAAAATCGCACTTCTCGCACTGGTGAAATAAAATTGTATGTCACACTCGTGCGAGAAAATATTTCTGATCTCGTTTGATTGCAACACTTGTTTTCGGCTTGTCAGAAAGAATTTTATCGCACTCGTATCGTAATATACTATTATGCATCTGTAAAAGACAATATTGCTTATTTATTTTTCGTGAATTATTTTGTTTTTAGGTACGAAGCTACGGATATTGGAATGCATCGTTCAGCAGTTTCTGCATGTGTCATCGTTGGACTTCCTAATGTTCGGGACTATATTCACAAGCATCGAGAACGTTTGATGGAAGAGAAGAGACAGAAACTGCTGGCCCTTGAGTTTCAACATAATCAGCATCAGCAGCAGCAACAACAGCAACAAGAGCAACAACAGATTCAGCATCAGAATGATATATGATGGAGTATATAGTTCGCTGAATTATATATTGCTACGTTCGAGCGATTGGACTGACACGTTTTTGATTGATGACATATTTTTAAAAAACTTTATTGTATTTTGGAAGATTTTTGTTTTGTCGCTGGCAAAAAAGTCACAAGCTTCAAAACTCGAGACCAGGAATTGCTAGAATTTTTATCGTTGCTAAACGAAGAAGAGTGGATGGTAGTGCATTTTTTTTCAGAAACGAGCGAGACCGAACGTTTTATTTTTTTTGGACTTTTATAGTTACCGGCGTTACGCTTGATTCAGAAAATTTTTTTGCCATTCAGAAACAACAATATGTTTTCGGGAATAAAGGACGGACAACGTTAAACGGATAATAAACAAATTAAACTATTTTATATATTAATAACACTCTCGATTACTTCTGCATACGAATAAAATTTATGTATTGTATAAAGAGAGGCTTTATTGATTTTTCTGCGTTATCATTATTAGTAAATCCTTCACGATACTGCTCATTGCACAAACACCTCGTCAAAAGATCAATCGGATTAGAATTTCGAGCATTCTTTCAATTCTGACGATTTGCAAAGTACGACAAAAAAAAAACTGGCTTACAGCGATTGTATATTTGCTTCAACGGCTGTTTAATCGTGTAGAAGACATTATATCCCCAAGGACATTCATAAAACGTGCAACATATATCTCTACTATGCCGCAAGAATTATGTAAACAAATCATTTGCAAAAGACGTAGAAAAACGTCATTCATCTATACTGCGCATAGTTACTTCCTATTTAGCGAAAGGGACAAACATTCAGTGTTTTGAAGGAATTCTCTTTTCGAAAGTTGACCGTGCAGCGCACAAGTGTATTTACTTATCACTATCAGTGATTCGATAGCGCTTGTCACACGACTACGCCAATGCGTCCGAGTACAGCACATATGTATGCAGTTTTCTACGTCAGTAAAACTTTTTTTTAATTCGAGAAAATAAAACTGTATGACCTACAGCGACTCATGAGGAAATGTTGAAAAATTTACAACGCGAACAAATATATATTTGCTGGTGTGAAACAAGAGATTGTCAAAAGTACATGTAAGAGAGTATATGTGGCATTCTACGTCAGTTGTGTTGCTGATATATATAAATTTAATTTAATATAATTTGTTTGTTTTCACTGGCATTCGGACTTTTTTGACCTTATAAGTTACAGTGGCGTGTGAATAAATTTTAGAAAAATTGTCTGAGTGAGGGAAAAATATTTGGAAGCGTAGAGAGAGTTTTTGAAACGTTATCTGACGATAAAGGTCTCATACGTATATATGGGACATTCCACGTCAAATCAGCAGGCCATGACCATCACCCTCATCGGTTTTGTTCATTTTTTTATATGATGTTATTACCAACCCGAAAAAATTTCGCAAATGCCTTTTGAAATCCCAGCAATATTGCATTGCGAAATGCATTTGCAAAATTTTTTGAACGATATCAATTGTTTTTGGGCATTTTAGTAACTCTACAATCTTTAGAAAAGTTGATATTTAAGAAAGTTATCCTGATTTACAAAATTAAAAATCAAATTGCGACATGAAAAAAAAACAAGAAAAAATGTGGAAAAAATAGTAAATATTGAGATCACATTATCGCACGGCACTCGAAAATCATATTTTAAATCATAGAATCAGTGTAAATTTTTTTTGAATTAAAAAAACGGCGTTTTTGCAATTGGTTTTCTTCGAGGATTCAAAAATGTTACTGATGGTAAAAAAAATCTGAAAAAAAAATCCGAGGCCTTTATGGGTCGGTAATAACATCCTATAAAAAAATGAACAAAATCGATGAGAGTGAGGGTCGTAGGCCGCTGATTTCGCAAATTCGTTTCGCAATCCAAGCGATATTGTATCGCGAAATGCATTTGCAAAATTTTTTTTAACGATATCAATTGTTTTCGGGCATTTCAATAATTCTACAATCTTCAGAGAAATTGAGATCCATAGATATTCAAGAAAGTTATCCTGATATAAAAAATTAAAGATCAAATTGCCACATGAAAAAAAATCAAGAAAAAATGTGGAAAAAATATTAAATATTGAGATCACATTATCGCATGGCACTCGAAATATGGCACTCATATTTTAAATCACAGAATCGTCAGATTTAAAAAAACGCCGTTTTTGAAATTGATTTTTTTCGAGGATTCAAAAATGTTACTGATGGTAAAAAAATCTAAAAAAAAATTCGAGGCCTTTATGGGTCGGTAAAAAAACCCAATCCTATTGAAAAATGAACAAAATCGATGAGGGCGAGGGTCGTGGGCTGCTGATTTGACGTGGAATGGCCCATATGTTATCACTTGGCAACATGACGATGAGAGTAGAGACGCCTGTCGGTCAGGTAGCTTTTCCAGGGCAGGGAATACGTGGTAAGCGTAGAGCGATTAGTCGGCGTATGGAGCCGTACGCTTCGTACGCTGTTGTACTCGTGTCTTGTTCGCGCGTTACTGACACACGATCTCCGGTTATATATTAGTATCGACAGAATAAAATAGTAATAAACGCGAGGGGATTGTAATGTATGCGCGACGACGATGTTGAGCTGAGGAATGTCTCAGACTATGGCGAAAATCGTCAAAGCACCAGAGTCGATCGCGACGATTCTCATCTGCGAGTACTGTGTTAACCTCACCTTCAAGCGGATTCAAGAATTCGTCAGGTATGTCCTATCTCCGAGTCTACATTGCCTATTAGGCAGTTTCTTATCACTACTATCTCCACTATTATTTTCACCTACTTTTTCCAAACCTCTTCTCCGATGCACATCAAATTTACAACATTTCAAACGACCAAAACTTTCGAAAAAGCAACAATGTTGTTTTTTAATCACGGCTCAACAATTTGTTAATTTCGTACAAATTGGTGCAAGTCATGATTGAGTTGTGTATTTTTTAACGGTAGAGTTATCGAATGTGCAATTAGTGCTATTAGGTTTGGAATAGTGTTGAAATGTGTTTTGAAGTTAGCGTGATTTTCATGGGCCTGACAGATGGGAAATAATATTTTTATAGCAAGCGAGGAGAATGATACATGGTGTTATTTTTTATGATTAAAAAAGCAGTTGTTGTAGTGCTCGTAATTGTGCAATGCACTTTCTGTCGCACTACTATCTCTACTATTATTTTTATCTACTTTTTCCAAACCTCTTCTCCGATGCACATCAAATTTACAACTTTTCAAACGACCAAAAGTTTCGAAAAAGCAACAATGTTGTTTTTTAATCACGGATCAACAATTTGTTAATTTCGTACAAATTGGTGCAAGTCATGATTGAGTTGTGTATTTTTTAACGGTAGCGTTATCGAATGTGCAATTAGTGCTATTAGGTTTGGAATAGTGTTGGAATGTGTTTTGAAGTTATTGTGATTTTCATGGGCCTCACAGATGGGAAATAATATTTTTATAACAAGCAAGGAGACTGATACATGGTGTTATTTTTTATGATTAAAAAAGCAGTTGTTGTAGTGCTCGTAATCGTGCAATGCACTTTCTGTCGCATTCTGTTGCACTACTATCTCTACTATTATTTTTATCTACTTTTTCCAAATCCCTTCTCCGATGCACATAAATTTACAACTTTTCATAAAACCAAAAGTTTCAAAAAAGCAACAATGTTGTTTTTCAATGACGGGTCAACAATTTATCAATTTCGTACGAATTGGTGCAATTCATTATTTCGTTTCGTATTTTTAAACTATAGAATCATCGAAAGTGCAATTAGTTTCAAAATAGTATTGAAATATGTTTTGAAGTTTTGTGATTTTCCTGGGCCTTACAGATAGGTAATAATATTTTTATAACAAGCAAGGAGTTTGATATACTGTCTTATTTAATAGTTAATAAAGCAGTTATTGTAAGACTCATAATCGTGCAATGCATAATAAATCCTGTTGCAACTGCGTTATCTCCTTAGTTAGCGTATTACTTGACTTGTCATTTTAATATATAGGCTTTAGATAAATGTTTCATAAATCACTAGATCTTGGACATTACAGAGTAAAACTTAGACAATTTTCCTATGATTAGAAGTGAAAAGTCATCCGTCAAAAAAATTATAGAACAGACAATTGCCATTTTTACTATAGTGTTACGATTGTACAATTTGCAATTCTCATGAATAGTCTCGTCCGACAAATTTACAAGTATTCAACAAGAGAGATAAACATGCAACCTACTTTCAACGCAAGATAACATATTGATGGATCTTTCTGCTGTATTTTAAAGAACCGAAGATTCAGAGTATTTGAAAGAAATGAAGTAGGAAAGATTTCAATATAACGCTACATAAAATAGTTGCAATATATAATGACCTGGCATTTTTGGAAATAAAATACACAAACAACTCTTATGCAACTTTCAGAGCTAAGCATTATAACACATGGTATTATTAATATGTAATGCACATGTGATCCTCCAAAATAAAACTCATTGACATATATTGATATAACGCGCTTTCTCAACAACATCCTGTAATTCTAATTATTCATTCTACTTTCAATCTTCCGCAAGAATTTTCCTATAGGTGCAGAAAAAAATGGTAAAAAATTGTGGAGGGTGCAACAGCTTAAATAGGGATTTTAATGTATCATTTTGTCGATACAAAGGGTGAAAAAACATAAAAACTATTTGTTTATATCTAGGCATCTACGAGAGAATCACTGTTCGAGAGAGGGCGGCTCATTTGTATGTCGTTACGGCTACAATGGAGTGTGCTCCAGTTTGCCTTTGGAAGGTGTATCGGACAAGGATTACATAGCTCACGCTTCGAAGCACGCCATGATGCAGCAGCAACGACAAGGGAAGAGCAATGGGCAAATGTCCGATAGCACTCCACCATGGACAATATATTCGTCTTCACAAAATTTACCAGCTGTACTAAACGACCCAACCAAAGGAAAGCAGAGCAACTTTCTCACTAAAACGTGGGGCGATGCTTTTGTCGAGAAAGTTGATATTCCCAAAAGTCCATACTTACCTGAAGTTACCATGCAACATTTTGAGACATACATGAAAAAAATAGCAAGAGTAAGTTCATTGTATAACGTCGTGGATATGAACTTCTCATTGGGTGCAATTACTCTTTTTTAATCAATTTTAACTATGTCGCTACTCCAATACGTATTTTCCCCCCAATTATGTGAAATCATCACAATTCTATGTTAATTATCCTTTTTTTTGTGCTTTTACGGTGTACAGCGATATCGAAAGCATGCAAGGATGAACACAAACACCAATAGGCCTAATTCACCGAACGAAACCTCGCAGGGTCATTCGAATCTGAAAAAACCGAAACAGCCGATCGAGCGTTCGTCCCAATTTGATTTGGGAAGCATCCCAAAGATTTTTTTAAGTCCCACTTTAGATCTCTCGCGCCGTGATAATTTCGAGACAATATTTCCGTTCACGAAAGATGGTCTGTTGAACGTAGGCAGTAACATTGTCACGAACGTCAAGCTTATGCAGGAAAAGGTACGTGCAGAGATTCACTTTTGACCGAAAAAATTTCATTAGTCCTTGTCACGTATACGCTTTTTTTGTCGAGTTTAATCTCAGGGCACGTTAACTCTGCTAACAGCTAAGTCACTATTTGGACATCGTAGAAGTTAGGATAGCGGAACAGGTAGCATCGAAGTCACAAGCATTCTTTCACGCAATGACATCGCACGACGCTCTAATGGAGCAGCTCACCCAAACGATCACCGTACTCAAAGCTCTTAGAAAGAATATTCATCAGATTGACAAGAGCCTCGTCATAGATTCTCTAGACATTTTACGGTCAGTACCTTAGTTCTTTGAAACTTAAAAAAGTAACATCGTAAAATTGAAATTTCGCAATGTCTGTCACTCGGATTCATTGTATTTATGAATCATTAGTTTTGGATTTTAGAAATTTTGTACTCTTAAGACGTTAATTACATATTTCTGTTACAAAATGCGTTAAAGTGCACCATTGAATTTTTTTAAAACTTTAGTTTGGAAAGAGCTCGGTCAAATCGAACTCTCGTACAGGAAAAATTGAAACTCATGGCTACAGTTCATCAGAGTCAACCGATGATACAACTTTTGCTCTCGACACCCGATTACGTCGCAGCTCTCGATCTTATATCTACTACACAGGAAATTTTGCATCAAGAATTGAATGGCGTTCACAGCTTTCGGTATGTACTTAATTGGCGAACCACGTATGCTTTTTTTCTAGTGTTAAAATGTTTATAAATTTACATTGTAATCGGCTTTCGTTTTTCTACCAGACATTTGAGCTCGCAACTCACAGAAATGGAAAGACTCGTTGACAAAATGCTTTCTACAGAATTTGAGCGTTATGCTACAGCGGATTTGAATCGACCATTAGGCGGAGATTACACTGTTTTGGATGGCGTGAGTAGCGGCGATAATCAAAAAAATTATGTGTATACTTGATGAGTAAGAAAACGTGAGGCTTTATTTTGTATATTTCTTAATAGGACAAGCTTGTCTCAATAATATCTGGCCTGCTTCGACAAAAACATTTTCAATTTGTCGACACGTATAAAGAGGAAGCTGTGACAACTGTCCGAGCTGTAACGAAACAACGAGTTATCGAGGCTTTAGCGGCGAGTGATTGTTGCAGTGATCAGCAAGCAGCAGGCCTAGAAGTCGGTGGTCTTTCGCTTGCTGAAAGATTGACGCTCTTGCAGAATACTATTCAATCTCTGACGCATCTTCTATATCGCATTAAGGTATAATTCTGATAATCGTTGCTTTTAAATACAAAACCATGAACGTTTTATTTCGAAAAACATGGACATGAATATAATTTTCGGAATTCGAGAAAATAATACTGTTTCACATACAATAAAGAACTTGTAACAGAGAAAACTAATTTTAAAATCTCACAGTCCGAACAATAATGTGCACGCATTTGTCTTTCTTATTATGGCGGCTGTGAGTCGCCATAATAATACGAATAATACGATCCCAGGAGCTGTGCCAGTAGTGTACTGTCGCTCAGTTGATTCGACAATTTTATTTTGGCGCCAAGTTATATTTTCATAAAGTTACTTTGTCCTATGAAATTTTTTGTAACTCAAGTTATTTTATAGCGCGTCATTTTGTCCAAGTTATTTCGTCGAAAGTGAATATTTTGTGGATTTTGTTGATATTTTGTAAAATATAGTGATACCTTTTCGAGGTATTCAGTGTTGTTTTATCCTTAAGGTATTTTTGACACAAGTTATTTCATCGCAAGTTATTTTGTCCAAGTTATTTAGACGTCGAGCCATATTCAGATAAAAAAATTCTATTCATGCTTAATTGATAATTGCGATACTTAATTCAGGCCGTTTACGAAGTGATGCGAGATACAGCCGATTTGTCGGCCGGTCGATTACCCGACGGGACCATCGATGATTCCGTGACAGATCGTCTGCTCACACACGAGGAACACATGCGAGTGACGAACAAATTGAGCGATATGTTGATCTCAGTTTGCGACTATTGCCACGAACGCCTCGGGCATCTTCTATCCGCCGGTCCTAACGAAAAAGAAAAATATCCAAACGACAAAGACAAAGTTTCTATCGAATCTTCCGGTAATAAGACTGCCGAAAAAGACTCACAAACGTGGAACGATAAATTTTCTTGGCTCAGCGATCGAGCTACGGCTGTTCAAGTGTGTCAATTGGCCAGTATGGTCGAGGGATTTACCGAAACGTGTGAAAAAATTTGCGGCAAGCAGTCTATCGCTCTGCGGTCCGCCTTCAAGGTAAATTAAGACTTTTTTTCTGAGGATTTATCGAATTACACTCAATATTCAAGCCCTCCGCTGATAAATATAATTGTAATTGTTCAATTTTGCAGGCCCAAGCTAGCAAGTTCGTCCAACGCTTCCACACCGAGCGTAAAACAAAGCTCAGCCTTCTTCTCGATTCAGAAAGATGGCGTCAATCGGACGTACCCCCGGAATTTCAGAGTTTGGTGGTGTATGTCTACGAAAACAAACGTTTTCCTCTCGAAGCAATCAAGCGAGCCGACACTGAACGCACCGACAGCATCTTAAATTACATTTTAGTAGGTCAAGAAAAATACGCGGTTGTGGGTACTGCTCTGATGCTCGTACAGATGATTCACGAATATTGCCGGTAATTATGTTGATCAAGTGAGAAATATATCAATTATTCTACTGTCATCAATTAATTATTAAGTAACGTTAATTTAATTTTCAGAACGAGTAGTGAATTGACTGCTTTATCCGGTGCAATGGGACGTCAATTAGCTGAGCTTTTGCGCTTTTATAATTCACGGTGTTGTCAGCTTGTTTTAGGCGCCGGTGCGATGCAAGTTGCCGGTCTTAAGACTATTACCAGTACTATTTTGGTATTAGCTGGACGTAGCTTAAAGTTGATTATCTGGTTCATGCCTTATGTTAAAGCACACTTTCAAGGTACGCTGCAATTCTACGCAAATGTATATTTTTTTTTTATTTCTCATAGTTATCGTTTATTCTGTGTTTTATCACAAATTTATCGTTACAGAATTGGCGGATCTGAGTGCTAATCGCGGAGCTGTTGGATCGAGCGGCGGAACTGGAGGAGTCGCACTTCTCGATAGCGTTGAGCGCGATATAAGAGCGCACGTTCGCGAAATCGACGGAAAAATTCTCACGATCGTCGATAATCTGGTTGGGGGCCAAATTGCCAATTGGAGTGCTCGGCCTCCTGTGCCATCGCAATCTTTCCGAAATATTTCAAGGTAACATCGCGTTATTAATTCGCATTAAAGTATAGTAATGCATCCGCCGAAATCCATGTGCGCTTCGGCTTTCTCACACGGTCTTTAAGGATGTTTGATAGATACAGTCTCGCCAAAAGTGAGTTTCAGAGACAATTTTCATATTTGATTTTGAATTGATTTTGCATAATAATAATCCCAAAATGTTATTAACAAATTGGTGAACAAAACTATTGTTCAATAAATGGACAGTCAACCTATCTTTTTTTTTTTTTTTTAAGAAAATGATGTTAATTTTTTTGAATGCATATGAATTTTTTCAGATTTTTTTTGATTTTTTTTTTTCTTTTTTTTTTCTTCTTTAAAATGCGCATAATATAACAAATTTTGGATATGCTTTTTGCAAAAAAATTTTGAGTATAGTAGATGACTTTATGCCGAACACATATCCAAAATTCGTTATTTCGCGCACATTTGGAAAAAAAAAAAAACTGAAAAAATTCATACATATTTTAATAAATTAACATAGCATTTTCATTTGAAAAAAAGTTACGTTGACCGATCGTTTGTTGAAAATTTTTTTTTTTTCCAGAAATTTGTCAACAACATTTTGGAATTATTATGCAAATTTTATCTTTTCAGCACGTTTAATATCGATTATTTTTATCCGATTTTTATCCCATCGGAAAGTAATCGAAATTTTCTCTGAAACTCACGAAACTGTACCTCACGAAACTGTACCATCCTTAAGCGCTTGTGAGGATTGTATTAACGTTTTTTTTTTTTTTTTTTTTTTTTCCGGCATAAAAATCTTAAATTGTTTTTCAATGTTGGAAGAGAAGGGATCATACATTTCTGGATACGAAAGCCTTTCGATTTTTTTGTGCGCTCTCCCAAATCTCGCCGATGAAATAAACGAATGCACTTCAATGTCCCATCTTGATTTCTTGCAGACATCTGGTTAAACTGCACGAAGCTGTCTCTGGAATTCTACCACCCGTCGAGGTGCAAGCGCTCTACCGAACAGTTAACGTGTCTTTCAAGGAAAAACTCAGGGAACAATTGGTCAAAATGAATATCGTTAACAACGGTGGACCGCAACACGGTGTGGTGACTTCAGAGCTGACATTTTATTTGGAAGCTTTGCGAGGATTGAAGATACTGCCATCCGAGGAGTTAAATGACGATTGGATGGCCGACATATGGACTAGATAACATGCAGAGCGAGTGGTGTACTGTCTCTTGGAGGCGATGAGGTATTACAGGAACAGGTGACCATCGATGGCGGTTCGTCGAGTAACCGCGTAAAAATATACGCGATAATTGTAATGCTTTTATTCGGCGATTTTGCGAATATTTGCAATTCTCTACATTCGTACTCGCGTACGTTTTAATTCGGTAATTCACTGCCAGGTGGCGTCAACTTTTCCAGGTCGTAGCCAGAGATGGGCATTCAGACAATGAAAACGTATTTCTAATCATTTTTCAAAGATATTTATTCATAAGTGTAGTGCAAAACTCAACATTTTCTCATTTATGCCATAATAATAAATAATGAAAAAGGATAAAATAGTTTCACAATTAATTATAATATTGAATAACAGTGATGTGTAATTATTCGAGGATGAAAGTAGTTGAGATACTTTTACATTCATGGAAATGCCCACTTCCGGTCGTAGCGTCGCCTCGTGAACTGGTTTCACGATTAAGGCGATTTTCGTGCAATGGAATTGTGAAAAACAATGCGTCTAGTGATTCTAACGGAATTCATGATATTCATACTGTTTGTACATAAATATATTTGAAACGGTCGGCAGTGTCGGCCAAAATTGAATACAATTGAATACTAAAGCGATTAAACTATAAGTAGATATCAATAGACTTTCGTGGGTGGACGATAGACATTTAGTTAGGTACAATACGAAATGCACTTTTCGTCATTGCGTAAAGCAATTCGACTTTATTCTTATTGATATTAAAAAAAAGGGCCTCGTAATAATCATCATTCCTGATAATTATCGATTTTCGTTGTTGCCTCGTTTTCTTGTCTAGTCTGTTCTGTAAATAAATAAGAAGACGATGACACATGAATGGCCATGTGCAAAGTGGTTCAAGCAAATGATTTTTTATGGCAAATATTGTTGTGAATTTTTACAAATTTCTTTTCAAAAAGCCTGATGTATATCTATCGAAAATACATTAATTTGAGACTGCCGATTTCCAGATTGGACCACAACGTCGGTTTATTCATTGTATAATTTATAGTTGTCATATGAGAAGTGCGTTTAGATGTATAATATATTGTACCTTGTTATACTATATCGCAGGTGTTGTATTTTAAACGAAACAAAATTATGTTAAAATACGATATTATTATAGACGCCACTGTACAGCGGAATAGTAAAGACAAAAACAATCTCGTTCACAGATTAAACATTTGTTTTATTTTCTTCGTAACCAATAAATTAAGAAACACGGTAATTATGCGGTATTGTCGTTTTCCTAAAATGTAGAGTTGTGAATTTTTTCAGTCGATTTTTTTTTGTCACGACAAACCAAAATCCAATAAAAATCGCAGGAAAATTATGCTAAAAATTATATTGAGATTAATAAGTTAAGTTATGAGTTTATTCACAGAAAGAACTTAAGTTACAGTATTTTTTTGGGGTCTGTTTAAAAGTTCAATATGGCTTCGTTTCCCGTCGTCTTGGTAACGACGATGAACACAAAACCATAACCTGCTATTTCATCCAGTCGAAATGCCAATTTCAATGCTTATTACAATCAAGAACTTGTCGTAAAAAAAATGAACCCCGAAGAAACGTAAGTGAATTATTAATCGAAAAAATGGCGAACGATATTAACGATTTGTATCGAATTGTTCATCGTTTTGATGAAACAAATGGACTGTAATTTTGAAAATGTGATGTAGGGAAAACCTTAGGGAGGCTGCTGTACGGTTGTCACTTGAAGAGGAAAAAAAGAGAAAAACGGACCCGGAAGAGACGCACGAGCGATCGATCATCATTATTGGTAGCAAGAGTGTCGTGAGTGATTTATTTCCCGCTGCTTAGTTTGCCACAATTAACGTACTAAATTCAATTTTTAACGGATAACAAATATCAGAGAAATCGTAATTTACTATAATTTGGCTCTATTTCTTTTTTAACTAAATCGTGAATATATGAAAATATTTTTCAAAAATATATTGAGCGCGTTCGAATTTAATATAATAAAATACTGTTACTTTTAAATATAATGAGCCAATTTAAGTTATCGATGCAGACTAATTTTTCCATCTTTTGTTATGTTTGTTTATTTTATAATATCTACTTACTGATTTAATTGCAATAACGTGTGCAAATAAAGGGCAAAACAACGATGGTGTACAAGTTTTTGGAAAAGGATGAAACTCCTAAAGCAACAATAGCGATGGATTATTCGTTCGGACGTAAAGCAGGAAAGAGTTTGGTGAATAACAAGATCACTGATTGATGCGTAGAGTTTGTGATAATCTTACGAATTACGAGTGGACGATTGACCTCAGGTGAAGGACGTCGTTCATGTGTGGGAAGTCGGACATTTGGCATCCTCTCTAATATCAGCAGCAATGACAGGATCTGGGCTCAGTCATTCCCCCCACCACACGACTATCATAGTGATGTTGGATCTTGCGAAACCGGAAGTTCTGTGGTCAACTCTAGAGGAAAGTCTCTCGGTAACACGTAGCGCCATCAAAATGAGCTACGGTCCCGATATCGTGGAAGAAATGAGAATGAGGCGAGCGAAGGAAAAAAAGAAAATCGTGGAAAAAGCCCCTGAAATATTTCCCATGAGAATCTGCATCATTGGCGGAAAGTATGACCAGTTTAAGGTATTTGAGAACTTTGAGAAATCTTCTGAATAAACCATTTTCCAACTAAACATTGCTAAAAAAAAAGGTGCATATTTTCCACTACTTGAAAAACATTTTTAAGGGACACAAAAAAATATATAAGTGATAGTAGAATAATATTACAATAATAATACTTGGGATAATAGTTTAACTATTGAGTCATTTTATTTTAAAAAATCTTTTAAGAGACAAATACCGATTGCATTTTTGTAGGAATTTGATTTGAATAGAAAAGAAAATATAGGACGTGCATTGAGGGCCGTCGCGCACAGTTTAGGAGCTGATCTTCAGTACCATTCATCTCGAGACACGGGACTCGTACGAAAAACCAAAGATTTACTGTCTCATCACGGATTCGGTAGTCATC
Organism: Tromatobia lineatoria; assembly: GCA_949699805.1. Lineage (NCBI taxonomy): Eukaryota > Metazoa > Arthropoda > Insecta > Hymenoptera > Ichneumonidae > Tromatobia > Tromatobia lineatoria. The sequence continues at coordinate 1,849,228 of OX453045.1, forward strand.
CTACGTGCGTAGGCGGTTTTATTTTTATTTTTTCATATGCTAATCTTCGGACGATGTTGTATCAATGATCGTCGTGTTTTTGCAGACGCGGAACATGTACAGATTACGAAAAACCACTCGTTGTACCAGCTGGTAGCGACTCGTTCACCGCTATTGACCTCAAATTTCCATCCGCGCGGCCAGCCAGTATTTTAGATACTATCAAACAGATGTACGTTTCAAGATTTCCGCAAGGCGCGAAGGACGAGGACTCCAGTCTCGAAGATCCAGCTAATGATCCTAATTACAATGAAGCCATTATTGACCGATTGAGGAACCAGCGAGAAGAAGTAACGATTTTCATTATATTGATGAAATTTTATAAGAATGCACTATTTCTAATATAGTTTAGTCTATTTTAGTATGAGGACGGATTTTTTAATTCGTTATCATGAAGATTCATTACTTTCTGTATTATTGAAGTTTCGCGGTACTTTCTGAATTTTCATGGATTCTTTTTTCTCTTTAATAAAAAAACGTTTACTTTTTTTTTGCAATATAGTGGGAGATTCCGAAAAAAAATTATGGAATTAACAAAAGCGCCAGTTAAAAAATTATAAAATTGTTGCAACGCTGACTTTTACCAGGCGAATTAAAATTACATATTACGGCATCATAAGTGCAGAACGTAAAATTAATTTTCTTCTCAAGGAAATTGGCGTGCTTCTTCGAGACATGCTTGAAGGACGTTCACCAAAGATACCGATACCGGAGCCCTACTAGGACAATTAAATCATCTCTAAATTTTGAAACTGTGAAATTAAAATTCTTGCCTTACTTTTATATGAACCACGATAATAATTAGTTACCCAAAAAAATGTGTTAAATTATTCTTAATTCCTAACGAAAGTATTTCGATATTATTTCTTATTTCAAAAAAATTTCCTTCACCGCTATGACGAAAAAGATTTTCTAAAAGATGTTAATTATTTCTTCAAGAGACGCGGTAGCGGCGCACCGCCAAGTATTAAAAAAAAAATTCCATGTCAATAGTAACTGTATATAAAATAATGATTACTAACTCATATATCAAATATTTAAAATGTTTCTAAAATTTTTAATTACTATCCGCACAATTTTTAACCACCTTCTACATAAAACAAAATCAAATAACGCCCTATTACGTAATCCGACCAAACCCATGCGTTCGTCTAATAAAAAAAGCGTAATTACGCAAGACGTCGAAAAGTTTTCGTTCGATTCCAACACCCATAATATCCCCAGCCCACGGGGATCCTCCCCCGCGCGTACACGTTATAGTAGCGTCGTCGCATGGCCCCCTCGGCGTCGCGCTCGGCGATCGTAGCCGGTATAATTTTATATACATATATACATACATATACATATATATATAGAATCGAGACATACACACGCGTAGCCGTCGCTGGCGTTACGACGCTAGAGGGAGAAAGCTAGTAGTGCCGTCACGGTTTTCGCTGATAAGAAAAGCCAGTCGGTGCTGACGCGTGCGCGGGACAGGTTCGCGGCGCATGCGCTTCCACAAAAGCCAATATATATATATATATACATAGAAGAAGAAGAGTGCCGCGGTGGCGGTGAACGTTTTACTAAAACGGAGCGATCCGGCCGGGTCGTGTCTGTCTCTCGGTGCACAGAGAGCACACAGCAGCATCACAGCCCCCCGCGAAGCTAGTGACAAAAAAATAATGCCGCTGTGAGAGGCGAAAGAGCGGAGAGGAGCCGTGCGCGGTGCGTGTGCGTGCATGTGTGTATATTGTGTGTTTTAGATCGCTACCGACGACGCTTAATCATTGATATCCACTCTTATCGATTGCTTATCGATGAATTATTAAATGATTAAAAAATAACGCTATCCGCGACAGCGACGGTACTTCCGGCGTCGTATATATGTGCAGACGTGTTGTGTGTCGCTCGACACCTATTCTAATCTCTGAGGTAGACGTCACTGCAACCACATAGCTGTGAATTAAGCGTCGAGCCCCTTGGCGTATAAAGTTGACATATTAAAATAAAAACCAAGTCTATAAGGCACTTTGTCGGCTATCGACAAACCGCGCTAACCGGCGAACGTGAAACTGTGTTAAGTTACCGAGGAATCGCCGTATTATTTGTTCGAACTGTAGGGTGAGGAGAGAAAAAACGGGGAATCCCCGACTGCGAGAAACGGAAATCACTGCAGATTCGCGGAGGAGCAGACGACACATCGACCGGCAACATTGTCACGACGGTTCTTGGAGAGTTGACGCTTTCTCGCGTGACTTCGACCTCGGTTTAACTTCTCGGCACAGGTAAGTTCGACGTCGGTGACGTAGACGATACGTGTGTGTTATTATTCTAGACTGTGCGGTCATATGTGTCGCGCTATGCCTTAGCTAGTGGTTATCGTATAAACGTTTAACGCGCGAGCTTACCTGTCGAATGAACCTTATTATCGGCAAGACTGCGATATATGCGTATCATTTTAAACGTTGCATTCCGAATTGAAAAGGTTTTTTTACTTGTATATAACGTTTTTATGGCCTAGAGATGATAAACTGATATTTGTCTATGAAAGACATCGAGATCAGGTTTATTACTTTTCGTTTGTTTTTTTGTTGTTTTTCGTGTAATGGCCACGAGAACGAACGACCTATTTGTTTCGCGACCCCACCTGCGGTTTCGCGCGGTATCGATTCTGTTGTAAACGGCGAACACGCTTCGAAGACAGGTAGGTATCGGTGTCTCGAGGGCGTTTACTCTTCTGTCTTTCTTTTGAGATGATATACAGCGCCTTGCTCACCTCTATCTTCTGTGTACACATTGTTGTGCTAGCGACTGCGCCTTAGGGTACACGATTAATCCTTCGTGTTATCTTTCTTAAGGTCACTGAGTCGGTTAAACGGAGAATGACATATTGTTTGATTGATACTTTCGATTGAACGAGTCACATCACGTAAAATACACAATGAACACTAAATCTCGTATCGATTACAGTAACGTTAGAAAAAACTTAAAGTTTCAAATAAAAAGAAATTTAAAATAACCGTGTTAAATTTTTCATAAGTAACAGAATTGTGTTAATTTGATGAACATAAAAATAGAGAGTCGAACGAAGGTGAATTTTTTTTGTGCCTTTCCTTTGAAATTGACTGAATTTTTTTTGCGTTTCGTCTGGAATTGACTGAATTTTTTGAGGACTTCTGGGGATAGAAAATATCGCTTCGGAATACAGAAGCGTTTAATTATCATTTATCTTTGCATTAAATGTGGAACTGGATAATGAAATATAATGAAACATGTGAGATGATAGGTTCTTTAGAAAGTGTTTTATTGTAATGAATATGAATAGCTTGTTTCTAAGACGAAACTATATGATTATTATGGTGGAAAAGTCTACCACAAAAACGGAATTGGTCAAGACCGCTTCCTGGTTAAACCGCGATGTGCGATAACACCTTCTCGAGAACTACACGAATCCGCCGACTATTACGCGTGCTAAGCAATTGAGAGAAAACAATATTTTACAGTATATACACGAGGGCCTCGTGTTTCACTCGGAACAATTCTTTCGTTCCTCCACCAACGTATATAACATGCTGTATATACCAGCATTATGCGAGTAACGGTATTCGCGAGGATGATTCAACGCCATTCTCGCACCTCAGCGAAAATTGTTTTTTTTTTTCTTTTGTAATTTCGCAAGATATTCGTACAACGGAGTTTGTGTTCTGTGGTTGGGAATATGTATAACTCTGCTCTTCTCGAGTGTGCGTAGTCGGTCTGTTCATTTTGTGGTACATATTTTCCATGGCCGTATAACCATTTTTTACTTAAATGTAGCGACCGGAATTTGCACACAATACAGGAAAGAATGTTAGCTTTTTTTTTCTTTCAAAAGAAGCGGTGTTAAAAATGTCAAAGAAAAATTATTTTCAAAAATTGTGTGTGATAAGATAGGGAGCATAAAAATTGAGCTTTTATCCTGACTTTGAAATATTTTTACGTATATTTGTTCTTCGCGGGATTTTGACGTTAAATTATTTTCACCATTATTTGCATATGAAGCGAAAGAGAAATTAATTTTTCGGATGAACTATCGTAAGGAGATCGTTCGGACTTTTTTTTTGCGTAGGCGAAAACGGGGGAATCACGGTCAACGGGCAATACGAGTCACCTTAATTTTTCATAAGCTAGTGATTATATCGAAAATTTTCTTGCTCCGAAAGTTACCTCATAATTATCCAAAAGGTGATTGTAATTACCCGAATCGTCGGGCAATGGCAGTCAATGAAAAGACCGAATTATTTTATTGTTTCCATGATTTCCATGCTATGAATTTTCATCAATAGTTTAAAAAGTATCCAAAAACCATACATTTTTCGTTAAACAAACGTTTCATTTACAGAAAATAAGATACAATACAATACAAAATTTCGTTTTTCGCGTGTTCCACTGCTTTTTCATGCGGGAGGCGATAATGGCAAATAAGGGTCAGAATACATCATCCTAAAGTGCCGACACTGATGACAAACCCACCAAGAATTGGGGCTGAAAGGGAACAGAACAAGAAACACGTGCTTTAAAATCTTACTTGAACAATGAACGCACTAGATTCGTCATTAGATCTTTGCTCACTGTGGCTAATGACATTGAACTCACTCTAAAGCCAACGACGTTACCGCCTTCGTAATTGCACTCGACCGACAAAATGGTTATCTGCGTTGTTGTGCTTCAAAAAAGTTGGTTAGAGCATAGAAAATAGGATAGAGTATAGAGCACAACGTAAGTGGAGTACGTACTCATTCGTTCATGACAGAGTACGACTTTAAATTATACAGGTATGGTTACTGCCTAGTCAGAAGATTCACGTGGATGACGCAAGCGCTTCTGAATGTACAACTTCGTTTTTGTGTATATAGTCAGCGAGAGGAAGTCACAGATTTTAATGCGAATGCATATGGTCGGTCGGATTCACTTTGACGGTCTTCAAGATCGATATCCAAGTTATAAATAGCTCAACTAAAAATAACATGCTTTTAAAGGCGATACAACCTGCAGCCAATATGAAACGAAGAGTCGCGTTTTTTTTTTGTCGTTTCGATAAGTTATTTTTAGCCGATGTTCAATAATTCCTCTTCTGGGAAAATTACATTTCTGCTGTCAATAATATGAGACAATTTTCTGACAATTGTATACTGTCCACATTTTCTTTTGTTCCATTGACTTAATACGAGTTTTTGATAAACTACTAACATTTCTTATTCGCCTTTACATAATTTTACTAGGCCACAAAAATCGAGTTATCGATTTTTTTAAATTCTAATTGAACTTTGATTTTTTATTCATTCCGGTTTTCGGTATATAATTTGATACTGCGAGTCTGTTTGTCACGCTGAACGGATTTTCGTCCCTCAATGTAAAGCGACGTAATATTATCGACCACAATACTTTCTATTTACCTATATATCGTGCTGCGAGTTAATTCTCTTTAGCCTTTGATCGGTATTTCAGTGGCTAGAACGACCGTAGCCTCTATGACGTATTCCGGTTTATAGATATCTGTTATAAACTTCATTTTATTGTTAACGATTTTATTGATCTTCCGGGATTTGATTAATATGTTGACTCAAACGTTTGTGTACATTTATTATTAATAGATCCCTGTAATCTTTCGGATTATGATAGGATTCACGTTTGTTACTTTTACCAAAGAGGACAGGCCAGCCACCTCGTCACGGTAAAAGCATTTTCATTCGTTCACGGAATCCCGACAGCGTGACGTACTTCCTGCGAGACTCGTGCGCCGCCGTTACATACCTACAGCGAAGCGAGAACGCAGACGAACAAATCCGATTCCCGTAACATAAACAAACCCGCTTCTCATGCGATTATTTCCTCTGCGTGCAAATTCACCAAATTTTCCGCGGCTGCTACGTTTAAAAATGTATTTTCGAAGAGTAACCTATCGAAAGTTGTAGGTCAGTTTCAAATCAAGTCCGACAATACCTTTCCCTACACTGTTAGAAAAGATTGGAAGTTTTTATTCACAAGCTCATCATCGAAATTTAATACACAATTGTGATATAGAATTCATGTACATTTCGAGTAAAATTGAAGCAAATTATTAAAATTCAAGTACCTTCACTGTAAAAGTAAATTAAATCATTGAATATGCTATAAAATACAGTAATTTCACATTACACTTGTATACTTAATTTTATACACCAGTTTATGAATAAAAACTTCATGTAAAAGCACACTAAATTTCAAGTAGATTTTTTTTACAGTGTATTGTTTTAATCTCGCTGGAGAAGAAAACATATTTACACTTGTAGAATTCGTGGTTTCGGGTAAGACAAACCTACATGCAATGACATAATTAAAACAGTATAAAAAATTCCTCCAGACAACCCATTGCTTCAAGTTCGCCAAAAAATCTGTTCATTTTTTTTTACAAATAATCTAAAACAATATTTGTCGAAGGTAAAAAACACACCAAAGACTTCGTCGACTTTTGTACGTAAATTTTCATATTTATATATCATTTTTTCCTTGCGATTGCAAAAATCTTTAATCAGTTGCAATAGATGTGTTTGTGGTAGGAATGGAATAGTCAATTTTCACAAGGAATCGATGGTGATCACTCGATTGTGGGCTGATCTAAAATGATTTTTTTGAGTGTCGAGATATATCCTCGCGTCCTGCGCGAAACTTCATCCTGCGGCAGCGCTGACCTTGATCCTGGCGAGAGGATTATTTCACCGATGACGTCACGTACTGCCCACGTGGGTCCCCCTGGGGCAGGAGGGAGGGGGAGGGGGGGAAGCATCGTTTCGTCCTCTTCCTTTTCCCGTATCGACCGCGCCGCGACTCGAATACGGCCATACGGTGCCGCCCAATACGTTGATGGTTTGCATCAGTGTTCGTCGAATCATCAGATCCTCAGACCTACTGTCAAGATACCGACTTCTGAGATCTTTCCATTTGTTATATAATTTGTCGATTATCGCATCAACCCAGCAAATAAAAAATGGCATATGAATTTATATTTCAACTGCACGTGGGAAAAATAATATTGATGATTCTTTTTTGCAAACAAAAAAAATGCAACGGTCACTGAAAAAACTGAGTACAAAATTTTTTATCCGGATATTTATAATTTTACTAAACTTATGATTCTCAGGATGCTGATGTAGATCAAGTCATTTACTATTGCAATTATCGTGTGGTTAGGAAACAAGAACTCTGCAGTTATTTTGGATATAAACATAGAAAATAATTCAAATTAATAATGGAAGTGATTTATGTATAGTGCTTGGATTGTATCATTCCAATAATACTATCGATTGGGGTACGAAAATAACAATGACCAAGAGTAATATCGTCCGGTTGACGAAGTTCCTTTGCGTATAGCCATAGGACTTGGTTTTTTATGGCCTTAACGTGTCGCACCTGGCGACATAAAATACCCGGGTGACCCATGAGCGCAGCTCTCCATCATAGTCCTCCTCGTATTTTACTCGACCATATATGCCCTTCGTTCACCTTTGACCTCAACAATGCGCAGTGGTTTTTTGTTTATTTATTTTTCATCATTCCCTGCAGTCGTTAATACGAGCGAAAGGTGGATCTTGCGGCATCTTGTTGATGTTAGCGTCATCGTCGCAAACATTATGGAATAAATACCCTCGCGTGTGTTCATAACAGCGGCGTTCTACTGTAGAATAGGACTGGTTCGCGATTGCTTTACGAATTGCGAAAGAAACTCTCGCGTCGAGCACACGTGACGTTATTACCTACCGCGAATGGTTTAGCTCGTACGAAATAATGGATACAAATTAAAAGAAGGAAATATCTCTCGAGATTATCGTCGAGGTCACAGGAGAAAATCTCTAACGACTTTTTGCAACGCTATTTGCAGATCTCGCGGTAATCATCGCTAGGTTAAATATAGGACAGCAAAAATTATCAACTCTTCTTACATTGTATCACATCATTCATTGAATATGTGATACATTCATCGTTTAGATTATCTATAATTTTCCAACTTTGACTTGATCATACATTTTTTGAAATTATGAATGTAACAGCGTTATAATTGTATGAACTATTTGACATTAATTTTTTGGTGCAATGCTACCATTGCATTAAAAAAAATACCGTTACTGTAAAATTTCAAGCAGATTACATAGGATTACGCAGACATTTTAGAAGATATATTGTATAATACCGAGTGTACTTTCTACTACTTAATAATTATTGCATATTCGATGGTTTCTCGGATATCAAAATATAGAGATAACTGCCCAAATAGAAAATAATGTCGAGTGGGGGTAAAAATAGTAAATTACCAAAATCGGGAATGGCTAAAATAGCGAATTTGAAAATAAGAGACGTTTGAATATAGAATGGCCATCATTATGAAGTTCTCTATTTTAGCCATTCGCTATTTTGATTGCATTTTATTAAGTTGGAGGTCAAAATAGCGAATTTTATATTGATGGCCATTTGAGATTCGGACGTTCCTTATTGTGAAATTCGCTATTTAAACCATTCGCTATTTTGGTCATTTACAATTTTGACCCACACCCAATAATTCGCTACGAAATAGCATAGATTTTAACGATGGTGTATAGATTTTTGTTTCGATCAAATTTTCAACAGCTGCGTTTGCTCGGGGAATTTTGTACTCCCACGCATCGGATTATTCGCTCGGCGAGTACCCAATTAAGGGATCTCGCACATTGGACCAAAAGCGTAAAGTGTCTCTGTCGTAAAGGATCGTAGGTTTCGTGAAATTTTCACCGTGCGCTTTACTCTCATGCTTCGGGTTGGGAACTTGAAGAGGGAAGTCATTGACGAACGCATTCTGGTCTGTATGCCTGTTCGGCACGTCCGACACGTGGCTCAACGACTCAATTATTATTTCTCCCGTAACGAAGCGAACTCCCTTCGCTTTCGGTTACATCGTGATCCCGCCCAAGAACGTCATCGTCTCTTTTGTCAGCTCACACAGTTCAGCGAACAAGTACATCACCGTGTGGAACGGTGATGTACTTTCCTTTCCTTAGAGCGGTTGTAAAATCGTGACTCGTTATCGGAGAAAACCCAAGAATTGTCGATAAGGGGATGCTATAAAATTTTTACGTACCAGCCACGAGGGAATCTTTTTTCCTGGTGCTTGATTTGACCATTGTGTGCTCTGGAAAAAAAATTTCACAACCCCTGAAGATGTTGGATAAATAAATAAAAAACGAGAAAATATGGGACAATAAATTCCGACGTCTCAAATATAACAAGGCACAAATTGTGGAGCTACAATTTGTGAGAGTAGAAAACTATAATATTGTCATTTTTTTTGCACTGTTAAAAATCGACGGTGTCAAACGCTGCTGGTGTGGAATTTTTTCGGTGTTACCCATTATAGTGTTAATAATACCAATTTTTACGGTGTAAAATTGACACGAGCGAGTTCGTTAAATTTATTTACGTATTTATTTTCTTTTTCAACACTGATTTGTCACTTTTACACCGTGAGCGGTGTCAGTTCAACACTCGCTAGCGACAAATCGGCACTGATCGGTGTGACTGAAAAATCTACTTGAAATTTAGTGAACTTTTACTGGAAGTTTTTATTCATTAACTAGTATGTTAAAATTATTAAAAAAGTGTAATATAAAATTAATGTATGGTACAGCATATAATAATTTACTTTTATTTAACAGTAAAAGTACTTAAAATTTACTCATTCGCTTTAATTTGACTGGAAAAGTACATAAATTCTATACCACAATTGTTAACTCAATGTCGATGGTGAGTAACTGGGTAAAAACTTCCAATCTTTTCTAACAGTGTATTAATTTTTTTATTCATAAGAAGATTATGCCCGGACGTAACAATCACCCTATAATATTTTTATAATTAAATATATGGCATGAATTAAAAATATTTTGAGCTTTTAACTCTGACAGAAAAAAATTTCGTTGGTACGACAATTAAATTGTAGGTGAAAGATCGAGGCTTGGAACAAAGGAACATGTCTACCTGATCTGATGAAGAAGCAATGATCCAACGATCGCTCATGAATCGATCTGCGCTCATGCTTGTGTAGCAGCGATAAAGGTTTCTTCCCCCTTTGGAGATCAAGAGTGACAAGCAGAGCGTGATGCCGGCCGATACGCGCGATGTCCGGGGGAGTTAGCACATGCTATAATCTGGACGGCGACATGAACGACGCCGATCGTTAGCTCTAATTGCCGAACGCTTCGCTGGAGCCCTTCCTATGCTTGAGGTCTCGAGTTGCGTTCCTTTTCCATCTTTACATTCGATTCATCGCACCAAGCATTGCAATTTTATTACTCTGATCTTTTACTAATGCCACGCCCACTTGTACGATTTCTTCTTGCATTGTTCCAGACTTTCAGACGACTTGCGACATGAGTACAGCTAAGCGACACATCGATTTTGGCTTTTGTGTTTGCCCTGCTCCACTTTTAAATTTGCCAAGATTTCTTTGTATTCTTCGGGTCATTGGCTCATCGACTAACTCTACAAACATTACGTTCATCGTGTTCCAAATATCCTTGCCAAATATTAATTCATAACCAAGAACCGTTTTTTTTTTTTCGCCCGGGAGTCGAATTTATTGAGAATCGAATTATATGAGAATTTTTTCACTTTATGATTTTATAGTTTATTTGGAAATATACAAAGATTTCTTTGTATTCTTCGGGTCATTGGATCATCGACTAACTCTACAAACATTACGTTCATCGTGTTCCAAATATCCTTGCCAAATATTAATTCATGACCAAGAACTGTTTTTTTTCGCCCGGGAGTCGAATTTATTGAGAATCAAATTATATGAAAATTTTTTTCACTTTATGATTTTATAGTTTATTTCGAAATGTACAAAGATTTCTTTGTATTCTTCGGGTCATTGGCTCATCGACTAACTCTACAAACATTACGTTTATCGTGTTCCAAATATCCTTGCCAAATATTAATTCATTACCAAGAACTGTTTTTTTTTTTTTTTTTTTTTTTTTTTTTTTTTTTTTTTTTTTTTTTTTTTTTTTTTTTTTTTTTTTTTTTTTTCGTCCGGGAGTTGAATTTATTGAGAATCAAATTATATGAGAATTTTTTCACTTTATGATTTTATAGTTTATTTGGAAATATACAAAGATTTCTTTGTATTCTTCGGGTCATTGGCTCATCGACTAACTCTACAAACATTACGTTCATCGTGTTCCAAGTATCCTTGCCAAATATTAATTCATTACCAATAACTGTTTTTTTTTTCGTCCGGGAGTTGAATTTATTGAAAATCAAATTATATGAGAATTTTTTCACTTTATGATTTTATAGTTTATTTGGAAATATACAAATATTTCTTTGTATTCTTCGGGTCATTGGCTCATCGACTAACTCTACAAACATTACGTTCATCGTGTTCCAAATATCCTTGCCAAATATTATTTCATGACCAAGAACTGTTTTTTTTCGCCCGGGAGTTGAATTTATTGAAAATTAAATTATATGAGAATTTTTTCACTTTATGATTTTGGAGTTTATTTGGAAAAACTGGAGTTACACGCGAGATGACGTTAGGTAATTTTGCTACGTAAAATTATGTTAGTATTTTTATGTGTATTTATATGTAGGGTGTACATACGCAATCTATAAGCTGGAAAATAAATATCATCAAGACAATAGCAATGGGATATTTACCTGACGTTAGGACATTGCTTCTGGCACAATTATAGCAATGCGTGCGGAGGCCAAGCGTGCGTGACATTAATGTGTCTAGCTTGTCCAGTAAGCAAAGCTTGTCTCGCCCGATTCACACGGTGGGTCGAGGCTTATGTCTTAACCATACCGCAACACAATAAATACGGTACTACGCTTTTTTTGGAGTCTGCATGAAATTTTATATACGCGACATTTCCGGTTAGTTTCCTCTTTTTTTCGATGCCCTCAGGAATTATTTGTAATTAGCCAAATTATACAACTGTGCTTTCTCCGGATTTTTACAGTCTTTTTTCCCAAATTCAGGAATGATCATTTTTTAGAATATTCAAGCGAAATTGGCCTACGAACTTCTTGAAGAAATTTCTCACTTGTGCAGATTACTTCTCGCAAACAACGTTTCTAAACACAAATTCTCCACTAACACTATCTTCGGAATTATTTCTCGGCTAGTAGACAAAAACCACACTTATGATTAATATATTTAAATATTTTTTCGTTCTTATTATAATCTTTACCACGTTATATATTTTTATTTTACGGGCTAAAGGATCTCGGTCGATTGCCTTGGAGGAAAAAAAAAAAAACTTTGTAAAAATATTTGTAGATAGACCTAAACAATGTACATATAAGGCTAATAAAATACATTTACTACTACTTCTAGAATATTGATTAAGGTGTCCCAAAAAAAAAAAAAAAAAAATTCACGGCTGTTGATGGGAAAGTTGGAATATATACAGAAATACGTTTTGATGGAAGAGGAGCTCTGTAGCTAATTTTTTAGAGGTCGCTCATGCGAGATTAATTTTAAGTTGAAAAAAGTTAGGTTGACGGACAAATTATTGAACAATATTTTTTTTCATCAATATGTTAATAACATCTCGTAATTATTATTATACCAAATTAATTTGTTCATCCCCTTCCATATTCTTGATTTTTCTGAAATTTTTAACGCATGGAGAAGTGTTCAAAATTCGCTCTGAATCTCACGTTTAGGCGGAATCTATCACTCGTACATCTTTAAATTATTGGTAGCAACCTACAATGACCGATGGTAAGGTTTATTGAATAAATTTTTCAAAAACGAATACTATTTTGTAAATTTAATACATCCTTCACGTTATAATAGAAATTAAAATACAAATTTCGCATGAGCGACCCTTCAAAAATTAGCTACAGAGCCTCCCTTCCAGAGAAATATACTTCTGCATGTAAACTTTCCAATCGACAGCCGATAGATAAAAAAAAAAAAATTTGGAACGCCCTAATATCGATATTATATTACAAATTGAAAAATGTACATTTCCGTTCAAGTTTAATATTTTCAAAAATGACATTCATATATTTTTAGCATGGATTCCGGATATTAAGCTTCCTTTATGATGAGGACGACCGGTGATGTAATATTTGCACAATCTGTCATTGAGCGCAAAAATAGCTGGCAGAAAATAGGAAGTGAAGAGGGACGAATAAGAAGACATGGAAGCCGCGTGATCTTCCAGGGGATCATGTATCCTTCCTCTCTGCTGCTTTCTCTTTTCCATCGGTTGGAGAATCGCGGGGGAGAACTATTAGAGCATAAGAAGGAAAGGGAGACGGGTGCGGTTTGAAGAAGCTTTCGTCTTTGTTAGACGGAAGCGATTCGATGGCAAGTACGAGATGGCGTCGAAGCAATCGCCCCCGCCGGTCCACCTGAAACCCAATCTCGAGCGTTTGGCTCGAGTGGTTGGCTGTTCGATCGATTTCTGCCCGGCGCACCTTTCCTTGGCTTCTCCTTCTCCGGTTTTTCTTACTTCACCATCTTCATCGGTGTCGTCGTCGTCGTCTTGACGCCTCGTCACGAGTCTTATCCCCAAAATCATGTCTCGTGCCCTCGCCAACTCAGCTATGTACATAGAATATCCTCGCGAAGGAAACGTCCGCACGTCACGAAATCATTTTTCCACATTGAGCTTTCTCTCCAAACAGAGGGAAGAATATTATGTCTCGCTTGTGTACGGGATTCGATTTTACGAGTCTCTTATTCTGCTTCATCCAATTTCCTTCGCTTGAAGTGGGTTTGAAGGCTTCGTGATTTTTCTTCGAATTCTTCGAGGACTTGCACTGCAAGTCTCAATGACATTTGTCTCGATTCTGAATATAAATAAGGGTGCGAAACGAAACGCAGTGGCGTAAATATATGAAACACAAAACAGTTGTAAATATAACGACAGCTTTTTTAATTTTTATTACTAACATATTTCTGTTTTAAATAATATGTAATATATCGAAAATTCACTTTCGATTTATATTATTAATTATGTACATATATTTTGCGTTACTTATTATATTAAACTTTTATTTGGAGTCCTCAAGTCGAATATTAGCACAATCTTTCGACCTCCAAATTCCCGAGGGATTTTTTTCTGCTCAACGAGGGATCACAAGTCAAAGTCCGTTCTCCGGCGACTTTGACTTTACCGAATAAAGTCGCTAAAAAAAATCTATTTCACCATCTCCTTGTGGGATGGTGAAATAGATTTACATTCATGATAAAAAGACTGATATACATTCATGGTAAAAAGTCTGTGTTGTGAAAAAAAGGTAACGTTTCCGGTTTAACTTTGGAAGTCAAACTACTTTATTAAAATCGGCTTATCCGACGTGTATTCAGACTATACGTGAGGTTTATACAGATTATTTATAAAAGTTTTTCCTTTAATACAAACTGCTTCCAGCTTGCAATAATTTGTACGGGTTTAATTTGACGGGTTTGAAAAAATATATTTAGGAAGGTAAAATAAATTAGACGAATCAGCGGTGAATTAAAATTCCGACAATTTAACTAACAGTTTTGCGCGGTTGCGTAAAAAATCTATAAAGCACCTTTCAATTAACAAAATAATATTGGTCGTGATAATCGGATTAACATTTCCGTTTTCTCTTTTCAAAGACTGAAGAATAACACATAAAAACAAACATTTGCAGATGATGTACTGAGATTTACGTTTGATATCACAATGGATTTTAGTATTAAGAAGTAATTCTGTGCTAAGTGATTAACTCCATGGATTAGTTTATGAATAGAAAATGTGGAATAATATTTTTATATTTGTCTAGTCTAGTGAAGTCTAGTCTTTGTCTAGTGAAAAGCGCTTCTAACTCTTCAAGTCTCCTGAAAAATCCTGAAGCCAAGCGTTTTAGTGTTTCTACGCCGAATAATATGACGTTATGAATTGTATCCTCTTGTTTTGCATAACCGCAATGTAATCGTTCTGCATAGTCGCAACGTAAGGACGTAACGATGAAATACAAAGTGTTTCCGGCCGAATGTTATATAAAGTATTTTACGACACCGTGTAGAGTTAGCGAAACCCTTCCCCCATCAATTCACCCTACGTTATCCTCTTAATGTGAGTTCCATACTGACCAAAAGGACCGAACCTACATTACTACAGAATTTAGAACAGTATAGATAAGTACGTATACGTAGAAGCTGTAGAGTAACCGATCAACGAAACTGCGCTCGAATTTACTTGGCTTCCAAACTTGAAATTTGATATTCAAAGGGCTCGGATTGCAGAAATGGAAACGGAGACGTAGTGCATTGTCCGTGCTTCCCACTCGATAGAACCTCGTACTTCTATTCACTTTCAATTGCCGAGGATTTATCGAGTTTGATAGCATTCATAATGACCAACGAGTCCAGCCTACATCGAGCCTTCCGCTAAATTCCCATTCAAACTTGAAGGATTTCGGATATTTGTACCGAAATAGCGAATAAATTTTCACTTGGACTCATAATTAAAAAGTACCAGTCTTCTATGTGAGACTAAAAAAATTAGACTGTCGAAAAAAAAGAATAAAAAAATTATCATCAATTAAAAACGCCTTTTTTCAATACACAAATTCATAGAAAAATTATAGATGCAATGCTTAGAAGTTTGAATGGATCCAAAAATAATATTGGAAAGTATACATGCTTTTTGACATTTATCAAATGGTGAAACCTTTGTAGCAACTCGTTAAACGTTTCCATAGACGAATCTCGCTATTTCGCGAGGATCAATCAATTGCTAAGTATCACGGAAGTTAAATCCGCAGAGTAATGAAAAACACGAAGTCATCTTCATATATGTGAGGAAAAGAACGAGTGCGGTCGAGATAGCAAGATACCGGTGACAAAGACGCTAGAAAAATGCCCTTCTGGTATAATTTTCAATGCAACTCGCAAAGACTCATCTGGCCATTTCTCCATTTTTTTCTCTTTCATCCATCCCTCATTGCTGAGCCTTCAACTCGCCGGGAGTTTCATTATAACGAGAACGCGCTGCGAGCAGCTTAAGGGTGCAATCCTAAGAACAATGTGAAAAGTAGAACCTCACACGTGTACCAATCATTCATAAATACGGACATTCATATGGGATGCTGTGCAATAACGTATCGAAGATTTTACCCAGTTCATAGTTAGAGAAACAATTTTTAAAAAATCCGGGCGATACTCAAGTGTCAAATCAATGTTGGAAAAAAAATAGTTGTATCAGTTGATATAATATTTTTATTTGCAGCCCTTTTATTCTTTAGATTTTATATTTTACCAGTCTATTATCAAATTGATGTTTTTGAAACTTCGTAGAAGTTTCATTTTCCAAGCTTGCAACATGTGCATCTATTTGGCCTTTATCCAGAAAATAAGGCAGAAATTAAATATGAAAGGAAGCATTGATTTGAAACAGCGCAGGATTTACAATGGCACAGTCACGTCTTTTAATATCATCCCAGACGACGTAATGACGCAGGTAGACCGAACAGTCGGAACAAGTGTTTTTGTAGTTTTTTTTTCTTCCTTTGGAAAACGCATAGATCGTATTTCTATTTCTTCTCGTTTCCAGTACGTATTTATCCATTTTTTTCCTCCCGAGTGAAGATAAAATGCACATTTTTTCATATATTATGAGATATAAACTGACAGAGGAAATGACATTTTCAGGAAATTCAGAAACTTCCGGAATAAGACCAAACTGAAAAAAAAAAAATTACAACTTACGTACTCTTGAAAAAATTAGATAGGAAACTTGATAATTAAAATTTAACTCTACGTTGCAATGGATCCTGAAAGTTATTTGCATGATTTTCCCCGGCGAGTTTCTCCCTCACACGCACACAAATAAACACACGTATTCACGCAGGTGTATATATGTACATAATATATATGTACATTGCTAGGAGACGAAGAAGCGAGATGAAAAATCCGAAGGGCGTTCATAAATATTTATGTCACGTTTTCGTAAGACGCATATCGACCAGCGCGGTACAATTTGTATCGAGGCTAGACTATAGACTGCCTCACTCTTTTTTCTCGTGTTCTTTCGTTCGAGTCCATTTGTTTATTCACACGTTGTTTATTTATCGTCACGATCGAGCAGCGCGGCGTGATTCGTCATGCTGAGATGCAACGTCACGTGTATTTCGCTTTGACTCGTCTGTTCGACTGGCAGTGCCGCGATAATCAAAATTCCCTGTCGCTCCGTTGGCGCTGCGGTCGTGGGAGAAAAAAACAAAGGAGAACAAAAAAGGATTGCGCTCGCGACAGTTGAGCTATGGATTTTTCACGGCATACGTTGTTTATATCTCGCGACTCCATCGCGTTGAAATGCTTCACTTTTTTGCCACTAGATTACGCAGGATCTACGCCTTTCTCGCAATAACCGCGTCACACAAGACATTATATATTGAAGGAAGCAATTTCGGTCCACTCATAACTTACTTGGCGCGGGGGATACCGTGATCAACAAGGCGATTCCCCCTGGGCGAGGCCCTTCCATTGCACCTATTCGGATTGGCTGGACCTTGCGAATACTCCTAATGTGGGTATATCGCGCGCAGAATTTTTGATAGTCGGGACATGCGTTCGCGCAGTCCCGGAATTATTATTTATAATAATAAATAGCTAACCTTTTCACTTTAACAATTTTATATATATATTAGGGCGTCGCGAAATTTTTTTTTTTCTTCTAAATCTCTCGGCTGTTGATTGAAAAGTTGACATCCATGCAGAAATACATTTTTCCGGCAGGAAAGAGGCTCTGTAGCGCATTTTTTAGAGGTCGCTCAAGTGAGATTCGTATTTCAATTTCTATCAAAACGTATTCTTTACGTTTTGATATTAATTATCTGTATTAAATTTACAGAATAGTCTACTGAGCTGAGCGGTCACCCATCCAAGTTATGGTCGCAAACAATGCTGCTTAACTCTGGTTACCGCGGAAGTCACACACCGACCGCGTATCTACTGCTGTCGGTTATAACTTTATATACATTTCTTTCATAATTTCTATAAATATCTCAACTCTTTTTCTATATTCAACAATTTATCAACGGACCGATTTAACTCGTTAATCAAGTTTTCTTTATCAAATCCGCATCGAATAGAAAAATCATAAGTGGTTGCTTACAACATCGATAATATTCTCTGATTTCTTTGAATTAGATAAGCGATCATTCTTATTCTCTCCTCCGAATTGAAAAAATTAATGTGTATCAATAATTAGACCTAATGCAATTTTTATTTTGCTGACAAAATAATAAAAATAACATTCAATCAGCACGACTGTAATTGTAATCAGCACGAAAATTAGCGCACGTTTCAGAAACTTCTGGTTTTCAAACCGGTGCAGTACACGAAAAGCGAAAACACGTGTTTATAGTTGGTGTAAGAGAATTATTAGTTCTACGACATGGAACACGATGCTGCGCTATGTCCGATTTGTAACGTGCGTCGAGCATGGATTCATTGACCCGATAAAATCTCTGTACATGAGAGAGCAAGCGACCTAATTAAACCGTTAATTGTCATCAACAGTCGGTGATGTATATTGACGCTGGTGCTTGAGGAGATTCTCGTTGGGATTAAAATTAATAACCATTGGATACCATTAATTGGCACTCGATCGTGCTAATTGCCGGGATGTTATTCACCGCGCAGCCACATGGCTCACAACTTTAAGTGTTTCAGTTTTTCGACATGGTTACGATAATAATATCCTGCCGGAATAAAAAATCTATGTAATTATTCATTTCCGTCGTTACGCGCCACAAATTTATGCAAAAGATTGGCGATTCCATGGCAAATCTTGTCTGACCGTCAATATGTTTTTGTTCGTTTGCGTTATCACCGAAAATGCATCGCAACAAATGCACCACAATACACCGAACGCAGTGAAAGCGCTTCCAATCTCATTCGCTACTGATGGCGAGTTACGCTGACAGTGCGTTAATGAATTGGCCATAACAAACTATGCGATTTTCCCCTCGCGCGTCCCTCAGTAATCTCAATTTAACGAGGACACGTTGAGCGTTACGTAATCGCGGGAAAATTGTTATTATCGGACGTAAGCGTCAGTCACGAGAATCATTAATGGAATTTGGCTTGGGCAGCTTTTTACATGGAAAATTGACACATTTTGCTTTTTTCAATTGTACAAAGCATTTTGGTCAAATGTTTATAGATAATTATGCCTGCAAAATATTATCGTTATAAGCTATTTCGAGTTATTACTGTCTGATTACATTTTGGTGGAGTTGTCAATTATTGTTATTCTTAACCCATATTTCTAGTAATAAAAAAAAAAACATATATCCACCACTATGAGGTTTAAAAAAAATATTTTACGTGCTTAAATTAAACAAAATTAATTTCCCACGAGCGATCATCATATTGTACACTGTCAGAAATTTTCGTACTGAAATTAATATAAAGTATTGGAAGTTTTTTTTGCAGGTGCGCGTATATTAAATGTAATATACAAAAAAATGTTTTGAAATTAATATACAGTATACTAAAAACTTCATGATTGTAGTGTTTGTAATGTGTTTTTTGAAATTTCACAACATATTCGTATATCAAAATATAAAAATTAATACATTGTATCTGCGAAAAGACTTCCAATACATATATTAATTTTTGAAACATTTTTAACAGTGTAGACATAGGAATTCATCGATAACATGAATCTTAGTAGCTCCTAGTAGTTTCATTTACCAATGTTTTAATTTGAATCAATGATTCGACAGAATGACAAACGACTTGAGAAAAAAATGTTTTTTTTTTGTGTCAATGCAATTGAATATTCCGAGATTTTTGCAGTGTTGCACAGGAGGTGATCCAAAGAAGTTGGCGTGTTGGAGTCGTGAAAAACCGGTTTGCACGTATACATCAAAGAAGCAAAAAAATGGTTCTCGACGAAGTTGACCAAGAAAACGTTACGCGATGAATCTGGCAAAGCCGCGGGATTTAATATCACCGTCACTTATATCGCTTTTTGTGAAGATGTGATTTCCTAATATCGCCATTGTTAGATGGCGATATTATGTATATATGGCGAAGATATAACGTCTTGGGGACACTCGAAGCTTAAGGTAGACGAGCATCGCCTCCGGGAGCTCGATGTATATCTAAAACTGACACAAAGTAGATCTCTTTGATCGTAGACGTGAAAGCTCGAAGAGAAAATAAGTAATCGGGGTCGACTACGCTCTAGATTTAGACTCTTAGATCAATGGATCTTAAATATCTGTTCCGAGACATCAAAATTCCTGGCTTAACGTTCGTCACACATCTACGAAAAATAAACAACCCAAAGACGCGATTTATTCACGAAGCGTTTTTTGAAAAATCGCTTTGTCGAAAAAAGTTTCTTCCCAATTATCCTAAATTTTTTTTCGCTTATTGCAATGATTATCTTGATCTTCAAAAATCTAATGATTGATGAAAAAAAATTTTCTTGCTCCAGCAAAAAATTTATTTGAAGGTGTCGAACTAATAATTTTTCCAAGTATAGAAACTTCAATATAGAATAATGAAATGGAAGGGAAAATTGATGAATATAATAATCCTATCCTTGTTTGTTTTTATTTAATAATTATATCAAATATTTTTGGAGTTGTTTTAGAATAAAAGTTACTTATACTTGTTTGTGATTTTAGAATTCACCGGTGGGAGAATTTCTTATATTTATTAAGGAATTGAAAGTTATACCTGTTTTTATGTAAAAAAAAAAGTGTTCACTATAATAAAGTCATTGACCACGTTTAACTAACACTTAACGTAGTTCTGGAATTTAAAAATTTATTTTGAGACTCTTTCAAGACTTCCGCCTGAGATCACATTATTACATTTTTAAGATAGCTCGTCAGAGATTTCTTTAGAGTAGAGTGTCTCGTAAAATACGAAGACTACGGAGACAATCTACAGAGTCCGGTTGAAACTGCAGTCCAACGAGCAACTGGTTCTACCGGTCAAGAACGGCTTGATATTCTCTCAGGCCACGATTTGGCGTTCCAACGAAGACTCGCAGGACACCAAACACGGGGAGGAAACAAGTATTTTTCGCAAATGCTTATTTTCCATTGAATTCCCAAAATGGCGAGGGTCAAACAAAAATTCAGCATCTCCGATTTAAGGAAGATCGGTGACGACCCTCAGAGTCAAAACAGTGCTATATTTTGGTAATCGATTTTTAAAAGTGTGATTTGTATTAAAGCATATATACTCGACCGACTAAAACATTAATAGTGACGGATTTGCATTAAGATTAACTGATTAACATTTATTTGTAATGGGATACATGTTCGTTTCGTTTTTTTTTTTTTTTTTAAGTATAATCAGTAATTCTTTATGGATTTAAATTAGTGACGGGTCTTTTCGTTTTCTCAAAAGATACTCTATGAATTGACTATCACGATATTTTATAGTGTTGATCGTTTAATAATTATAGCCTATTGTTTATAAAAGTATTTTTGTTTTTGTTAAACAGGCTATAATTATTGAACGATCGATATGACAAAATATCTGGGCGGTCAATTCGTGGAGTATTTTTTAAGAAACAAAATGAGCTATCACTCAGTGTAATCGGTAAAGAATTAAGATGATATTTAGGAAAAACCTAACAAAAATGTGTCCTATTGAAAAGAAAAGTTAATCGGTTAATTTTTATGCAAATTCGTCACTATTGATCTTTCAATGGATTAAGTATACATACTTCAATACAAATCACCCTCACTATTGTTTTTTAATACATTAAACTTTAAAGAATCAATTACAGTAATTTAGCACTGATTTGACTTCGATACACTGAGAGAAAAGCATATCGTTGATTTAACGATTTCACATGATAAAAAGCATATAAAAAGGCTGGCAATGTTTTGTAGTTGGAGTGATGATAATATGGTCCAATAAACGATACTTGCAAGTTTATTGAAAAAAAAACGTTAAAATCTTATATGCAACAAAACGGCATATTTGAAAAAATTATAATAGTTTTTGAAACTGCTATCATTTTTTATAATTTTTAATATTTTGATATTTTTGATATTTTATTTTTATATTTTGATAATTGCTACTATAATTATATTTGCTATAACCATGAAATATAGACGTTCTTCCTGGGGATTATATTAATGTTTGATCCAACTATTTTCTTATATTTACTGTAACCATAAAATATAGTCGTTTCTCCTGGCAACTATATATTATATTTAGATTGTCGTCGATCTGACTATTTTTATTATTAAATTACGATATTTTTCTCTCAGTATCGTCGTCACCGAGCCTCCTTAACGGCCAATATATTGGCGGCGAACATCCGACATGGATCCTAAAAACAAGTTTGTTTTCGAAGGTGCACGAGTGCGTCGTATATTCATTCTCATTCTCCAGTGGATGCTGCATTCGATGCGCGAAATTGCACAAATAGACGAAAGCGAAACGGAGGCACCAGCGGTCGTTACAGAGTCGTGCCACTTGTTTCCCGAGCTAGCTACAAACCTGATAAAATTGTTTCCACGAAACGAGAAAATAGAAGGAGCATTGTCGCGCAGTATTCACAATGATGTACCGAGCTGGATGGGACAAGGGGATGAGACGCCATGTTTCTGGCACGTTGACTCGAAAACATGTTACGTTTTTACGTGTTCTGTCGAATGCACACGTAAACACTATTATTAGAGTGAAATGTTCTATTATATTTACACTCGAGCGTTCGGTAACTGCAGAATATCATTTCTTAGTATATCATTTTATTGATATAATTTATTTGTTGAGGACAATACCTGCAGTACATTTTTTTTTATGTCTATGTACATTTCGAAATACATTTGTTTACATTTTTTTAAATATTGATGTGACTGTTACAAAAGTATTGACTTTTCAATATTTAAAAAAATTCACAATGATGTATCGAGCTGGATGGGACAACGGGATGAGACGCCATGTTTCTGGCACGTTGACTCGAAAACATGTTACGTTTTTACGTGTTCTGTCGAATGCACACGTAAACACTATTATTAGAGTGAAATGTTCTATTATATTTACACTCGAGTGTTCGGTAACTGCAGAATATCATTTCTTAGTATATCATTTTATTGATATAATTTATTTGTTGAGGACAATACCTGCAGTACACTTTTTTTTCAATGTCTATGTACATTTGTTTACATTTTTTTAAATATTGATGTGAATGTTACAAAAGTATTGACTTTTCAATATTTACATCAATATTTAAAAAAATGCACAATGATGGACCGAGCTGGATGGGACAAGGGGATGAGACGCCATGTTTCTGGCACGTTGACTCGAAAACATGTTACGTTTTTACGTGTTCTGTCGAATGCACACGTAAACACTATTATTAGAGTGAAATGTTCTATTATATTTACACTCGAGTGTTCGGTAACTGCAGAATATCATTTCTTAGTATATCATTTTATTGATATAATTTATTTGTTGAGTAGTACACTTTTTTAATGTCTATGTACATTTCGAATTACATTTGTTTACATTTTTTTAAAATATTGATGTGAATGCTACAAAAGTATTGACTTTTCAATATCTACATCAATATTTAAAAAAATTCACAATCATGTATCGAGCTGGATAATAATAATTTTCATATGCTAACCCATATTATACTACCACTTTGCCATTGCAAACATTTATATTTCTCTTTTTAGGTTTTTTTCTAAAAAATACTTCAAACAATTCTTCAACGGGTATATTAATTACAGCCTCTTCCATGCTTTCCCTCAATTTTCGTAGCGTACAATTCAAGATTTTGTATCGATCGACAGGTGTGAGAAGGTTCACAGCGCATGATCCAATATAAGTATATATACATATATATATATATATATATATATATATATAACTATAGCAGTTTCGGCCAGTGGTTTTGGCATAATATTTATATGTAAATATTTATTTTATAAAAGAATCAATTAGTTTATGCCAATTTTCATGAAACTCTCACTCACATCGAAATAGAATTAAAAATGCTGCTACAAATAAAACATCAAACTATAGAAATGCAGTTACAAATGAATGAAGAGAAATAAATGATTCATTGGAGTTAAACGCATTTTCGAAATTCCGCCCCTATCAAACTAATCATTTGCTATTCATGTCGGTGAACGAAGGTTTCGCGGAAGGGCTAAGACGCTTCTTACGTGGGTAGCGTCGAGATAAACTCGACGGTTCTACCCCGTAACTCAACAGAACCAACGTCTCGCTATCTTATCACAACCCGGCTTGTTATCACCGTTTGAAACTTACGTGACTTTCCCACGAGTGCTCGTGAGTTTCAGTCGTTCTATCTCTTTCGTTTTTCATGCGCATCACGTGAGTGTGTTGATGTAGGTATATTCGTGACACATTTCACAGTCTGCAAAAGAGTTATCAATAGAAACGATCTATTCGGGCACAAAAAAATGCCTCTCGAGATCTTGTATCGATGATTCGCTGTCGAAAAAGCGCACAATTATGCCGAATTATCATCTCTTGATGAATCATGTGCCAACGAATAGTTGAAAAAATATGTCTCTGATACATCACTGAAAAAAAATTCCGATAAAGAACGCAATATGTCAATAATTCTATAATGGTAACAATTGAAGCACGAAATCGATTTTGTACACACAGGCTGTGCAGTGATGTACTGCACCTCAGTAATATACAATAATCGTGTTAAAAAGTAGGGGAGGACATATTGGATATCCAGGGAAAATTTTCCAAAAAAAAGTATCTTTAAAACGGTTGAATTAAAGGAAAATTGTATTTCCATTTTTTGCTTCCGGTGTAAAATATTGATGAGACGGAATAAATTTTTTTTTTGAATCTTTCCACTGTTATTAGATTTTTAAACATTTTTATTGAAGGAGTCTGCGAATAACTTTGTAAACAGTCTCTAGACTATTTACAAAGCGATGAAGAGACAGGGAATATATTATTTTTTTAAATCTTTCCACTGTTATTAGATTTTTAAACATTTTAAAATATATATAAATAAATAAATGAATATATAACAAGAAGAACTGAAATTGGATCATCTCTCTTCATGACTGTGAATGTTAGAAAGCGAAGAGCTTGAAAACGAAATTGTCGGCTTAGTTGTCGCTACTATTCGCCAGCCCTTAGGGCGTAAGGGCTTACGAGTTCATTTCCGCCTCTACCAAACGTTCATCGAGGGATGCCGGTAAATGCTTTTCCTTTTCGCGACTCTTAAGCTCCAGATTAAGCGTGCTAAATTAATTCCTGGCGACCTGAAGTCCGTGATGTACAAACTCGAAGAGCAGAACGGACTTTCCGATAGTTCGACATATTCTATTACTCAGTTGTAATTGATTAAAACGCGCTTTCAATATTTCACTCGATTTGTTTTACTATCGACGTTCGACCGTCGTTATTATTGTCATGTACCGGACAAGAAATTATCAATTACGGCGCTGACAAATTTTTTCGATCGGTGGCTTTATGGTTATTTTTACAACCGATTCAAGAATATTTAAGTTCAAACTCTCCTTGGCCCAGACATAGAATTCGGACCTATTAATATCAGTGTAGAGTTTCAAGATGAAGATCTACAGCGTTGACTCGTAAATTCAACGTTATATATAGATTTGTGAGCGCGTGAAACTCATCGATCGAGCGCAAGGAAGAGACATGGCGTCTTCTTTATTTCTGTTCGGCATGTCTACCATATTAAAAAATATGAAATTCTACTTGGTCAGAAATATGAATACTAATTTTTATTTTAAACAATATTTTCCGTAAAAACGCCATCGAGAATTCCACGAAAATCATATTAACATTATCCATTCCATATTATAGATCATTTTACTTGATGAGATTGAAAAAAAAATCAGAAAGTATTTGCATATTCAGTAAATTTGTAATATAAATTCTTGAATCCCAAGAAAAAAAATTATATTAAGATTGTATAAAAATTATATAAAATGCAATATAATTCATGTAAATTTAATGTAACGTTTCTACAAAAATCATTTTATGAAATCTGCAGACAACATATAAATTTCATATAAATGTAATACATTTATGCAACATGCAACATATAACAATGTAATACATTACATGTTATACATATAGTGTATAGTTATTCTATATATCCATTTTCCTATACAGACCATATACATTAAGTTATATATAATTTTTTCACATCAGATGATAAATAAAAGAACTTCGCGATTAAATTATGACCGATTAGTACAAAAATGTAATCCTTGTTGAATTTTTAAACCATCCAAATTTCAATTCTCCAGCAATCGAACCAATTCAGAGTTAAACGGCGATACTGACGACGCGACGTAACCTGTAATTACAGTTTTCCTCTCGTCCATTACCATTCACAAAATACAGTGCACAGATTGCAAAACAATACCTTAACTCAGGCAAACAACATTGGGAAGCATCTTGAATAAATCTAGCCATCGTGCTGAACAGAATCGCCGATTGAAAATGAGCCTTTCATCAAGGACTTGGATAGCAGTGCAAATGTATTTGCTATGTCGTTGGAGAATGAAAGAGCGAATATGGAGAATAAACTGTGAAGGGAGCGAGGTCAAACAATCTCTGTTTCTTCGACTACTACAGTAAAGGAAGTTTCGATTCGCTTTGTAAACTAGCGTCTAGCAAATAGGCGATTAACACGCGAGGGTAAAGTCGTCGCTGTCGCCGTCTTCCGATGTCCTATATGGTCGCTCTCGGTGAGTGAATAAGGCGAGGCCCTTGAAGTTGCCAGAAAGGAAGGAGCTGGTTGAGAAGTACCCGCTGGCTGAGGACACTCAACCTCAACGTCTTCAACTCGCGTGCCATTTCGTTATTTTCGCTTCTTCTCTAGTCTAGAAGAGCTACATTCTTCAAATGAACAGCACCGCACTATCGAAATGACCCCGAGACTGTTACGGTAGGTTCGAGAACCGGAGAAAACTAGACAGTCGAATGGCGCCATTAAAACAACTTGGTTGTTGCTCAATGGCCAGTTGTCATGATTTCAGAATTTTTAACAAACTCTCCACGGATTCTTCACTATCAGTCACGCACTGCATCAATCATTGACACGTTGAATTATTTATAAAAATTGTTTTCCCATTTATCCAGTATTTAAAAAAAATTATCTCGTTTGTGTCATGTATTTTTAACAATATGCTAGATATTGATAGCAAAATGGAAAATAATCATAAATAAAATGAGGAAAATCGACAGTGAATAAAGTTACTAAGCAAAACTTGTATTTGGAACATGAATTTCATTTCTCCAATTTTATGTAATTCCTCAATACGAATTTCCTTGAACTAGGGCAAGATGTAATATTAATTGCTTCGTTATAACTGTTCTAATTTCAATTTCTATGCACGCAATTCGTGAATTTTCATGCATGCACTTGAGGTGCACATAGATAAATCCAAAGTTTCATTTCACGAACTCTGCTTGACTCAACCGCTTGAAACGTGGAATATGTGCTTTCGACGAGTTTAGCGATTCGAATGCTGAAATGCGCCTTGAGACCGACTCACTGCCTCGTAGTAGTGTATTCAGGTTTGTCATTCATCAGGGGCTTCGACGGACCATTCACGTTCCTCGCTTAAATCGTCATTTGAAAGGGTAAGGAGTTTATTATATAAGCGCCTTAGGGTGCGTCCATTAGTCACGTGATGCGTTTTTATCAAATTTTTCACCCCCTTCTCCCCGTTCGTGATCCCCCGTGATATTTCAGCGGACCTCTCCCCCCCTGGCTCGTTATCACGTCCTTTTTTCGTTATTGGGCAGATGAAAAAAGGATTAAATAAAAAATAAATATCTCATACAATTTAGGCTATTGTAATTATATTTTATTTGCATACAATTCAAAATTCGCTTATATAATATCTTATTTTTACTAACTTTGGTATCGTCAGGCATATCACGTTTTGAACGTAAATATAGTGACTAGTATTTGGAGCAATCACTAGTTAGTTACTAGTCATTGGCTAACCACGGATTCTCGATACTTCTTTCCACGCTTACAAAAGCTTCATCTTGCAACCCATTACTTTCACCCTGCACATCCGACATCGGGTCTTCGTCGTTCTCTTCGTCACTAACCCGTTCAATGCTTTTATTATTCTTGTGCAGAGTTTTGTGGGCAGCAACATCTTTTTTTTTGTTCAAAAGTATTGCTCACATTCGTTTCTTGGAACTGCGAAACTATTTCGAATCATATAATAGTATCGAGAAATGTACGTGACTTTGACTCAAGACTAATCAAACCAAAACGAAAATCTGAATTGTATAAGAAACGAGTATGAAAAATCTAAGGAATAAAAAAAAAACTGCAAAACATTTATAATCGTTACAATAATAATTTTGGATGCAACGGAAGTCGAAAATTTGGAGCGCCACGCGCAGCCTTCAAAATTACGTATTCACATAGACGGATGCGCTTTGCGATCGGTTTTCTGCCGCAAGCAGCAGCGGTTATTAATCTCCACGCGATAGAGCGATGATCATATATATGATACGATTATTCACTAGCGAGCGACAGCTGAATAATCTCGTGGCAATAGGATCAGCGATCTCTAGTTCTGACTCACATAATGTGGACTCCAGAGGATTATTATTTACGCTTTGTTTCGAACTTTGCTTTAATACGCCGGTAAAGTTTCTTTATTTTCCGTCATTCTTTTGTTATGTTGTTTTTTCATTATTATTCATAAAGACGTTGATAAAAATTCCTTTCATGACGTCAAAATGGCAAAGAATAAAAAGGCACAGAAGGTAATTATATATCTGAAAACTTGATGTATTTTTGTCCATTTGATAATTAGCTATACAAATAAGTCGCAAATACAATATTCCATCAGATTGTTGATTGTTGCGCGATGATGGTGATGACACTCAATATACGTCCTTATGGTCGTCGACGAGTCGCGAATGATCTTCTGCCATGTAATTGATGTAGATTCCCTCAATAATATGGGATTTCCTGAGAGAAATGTTCGTTGGGATATTCGCGTTTGTAGGGAATCTCGTCCTCGTTGATGTGCTCAGTAGGATATTCACACTTGACGTTGCGCTCAGTGGGGTATTCATAATGCTCGGTGGTGTGTTCATTCGGGTACTTATGTTCGGTGGTGTGTTCATTGGGGTACTTATGTTCGGTGGTGTATTCGGTCGGGTATTTGTGTTCGGTGGTGTGTTCATTGGGGTACTTATGTTCGGTGGTGTATTCGGTGGGGTATTTGTGTTCGGTGGTGTATTCCGTCGGGTATTTGTGTTCGGTGGTGTGTTTATTCGGGTACTTATGTTCGGTGGTGTATTCGTGTTCGGTGGTGTATTTGTGTTCGGTGGTGTATTCAGTAGGGTATTTGTGTTCGGTGGTGTGTTCATTGGGGTACTTATGTTCCGTGGTGTATTTAGTCGGGTATTTGTGTTCGGTGGTGTATTCAGTCGGGTATTTGTGTTCGGTGGTGTATTCAGTCGGGTATTTGTGTTCGGTGGTGTATTCGCGTTGAATTTCGGGGGTGGTACAACGTGCCTCTTCGATCTTTTCTGCGACACAGGATTTGGTTCTGTGGACGATGGTCGAAGCTTCTTTATAGAAAGTGATGAGTCCGTTAGTTGCCGAGCAAGCAATGAGAGCCGGTTGAAGAGTTCCGATCAACAAACCGAGCTTGCCCATCTTGACGGTCATCTCCGGAACGACCTTGGCCGAGACCCAGGTCGCCTTAGCTGCGGCCTGTTGTGACAAAATATCATTTTGGTAAAGATATCCGGTAAATTAGTTTTCATTTTGTCTCGATTAAGTCAAACCTTTTATCCACAAACGTCGATATGTATTCCGTTGGAAATGCAATTTGAGCGATGTCGAAATGAAATTTGATCACGATTGCGATATAGGAAAATGGACTCACCTTATTTGCGCACAAAATGGCTGCGCCAGCGGATTTAAGACCAGTGACGTTATCACCGCAGTGATGAGCTTCCTCCCTGATTCCGGTCAAGTTAGAGATTACGTCTTCGGAAATCTTGATGATGCTCTCCATGTATCCAGATCCAGATTCCAACTTGTCGGTGATGCATACGCTCATGTTTGACATAACAGCGAGAGCGGTGAACTCCAAATGAGAGAACATTTTTTTACATTCACTGGTATCGACACCTTGGGCTGCGGTGGAAAGTTTGGCGATCTCATCCTCGAGCTGAAAAATTAAATTATGTCAACCGTTTATCAAGTCATCAAGAAATGTGGACCGTGGATATAATGAAAGGCGACTATGATAAGTGTGAAGTAAGAGTCTATACGGCTAATGGAGGATGACTGAAGGTATGAACGGTCAAACGATGGGCTGTCAGTGTTCTTACACTCACTGACAGTAGAAAAAAATGTCAACTCGGGTAATAAAAGAATTTTCAATAAGCATTGAGTAACATTACCTTTTGCAAGACATGCTTGATTTCGGTCTGAACCTTTTGCCCGAGTTCCATCGCTTTGTCCAAGAGACCTGAAGAAGCGTTTTCGGCCTTCATCTGGATCGACTCGGCGACATCTTTGATTTTGTTAATACCGCCCTCAACGATACTTCCTACTTTTTCTTGGACGGCTTCAACCATGTCCGTCCAGTAGGAAGCATTCGCCGCCTAAAAAATACAATCACAAATAATTAATTCGTTGTTTTAACTATTTTTCGTAATTATTGTAATTTTTTTTTGAGGGCATGTTTGGGTGGGAGTCGAAATAGCGAATGACCAAAAACGCGAATGGCTATAATAGCGAATTTTGAAATAAGGAACGTCTAAGTGTAGAATGTCCATCATTATAGAATTCGCTTTTTCAGCCATTCGCCATTTTTATCATTCGCTATTTTTATTGCATTTTGATAAGATGGAGGTAAAAATAGCGAATGGTCAAAATAGCGAATGGCTGAAATAGCGAATTCCATAATGATGACCATTCCAGATTCAGGCGTTCCTAATTCCGAAATTCACTATTTTCACCGTTTACTATTTTGGTCATTCGCTATTTTGACCCCCAGCCGCACGTTTTGTCCACTGTAAAATGGATTAGAGAAATCCCAATTGACGACGTTTATTCCCTAAGTTTTGATGCTTTCTTCAAATATCACTTGCTGGATTTTTTCGAATTAGCCGAAAGTTGATTATCTTAGGCATATAATTACCGAAGCGAAGAGCACGGCGCAGAGGAAGATCGCAAGTTTCGACATTGCTTCGTATCGTTGGACGCAACAAGTTTAACTTAGGAACTTTTGGGTAGCGCTTATATAGATCATCCATGGCTTGGTTGTAATCGAAAAAGGAGTTGATAAACCAATTGATAGGTAGTTGATAAGGTAAAGAATTATTCTGCCACTTGTGTAAATTAACCTTGCGTGACATCGGTTTGAGACGAGCAACGATTCTCGGTATACGTGGAAAAGTTTAAATCCATGACATTTTTGTTAATTATGCAACATTAGCAGCGTGGAGCGAATTTTTATTGATTTACGACACCAGATGTTCATTTGGCAACGATAAATAATCCTTATAACGACGCATCATTTATCATATTGCTGCAGACAATATACATATGATTTTTTTCAATACCAACAGTCATATTGTTTTTAATGTTTATATGATCACCCAAAACATTTGTAACTAACAGGAAATTGACTCTTTCGTTTCCGGTGAATGATCGGTTATCCGAGGATCGGCTGAGGTTTTAAATCAAATTTTCACTTATTTAATATAATCGCAATTATTACTTCGCGAAAACCGTTGACATATGAAGATTTAGTGGTAATAATCAATAAAATTTTTGCTAACGGATAATTTTTATAGTTTTTCTCAGCTTAGTGCTTTAAGGACAATATTGACAGAATTAGATCAACTCCATTGACATAATCCATAAAAAAACGTTATGGTCTACAATTATCACGTGGCTCTATAAAGACAATGTCAACGTATATTGATTTACTATTCTTGGCGCCATGTTTCAATTCGTATGTCCATTCCTTAGTTAAACCTTGCACATTTTAGATTTCTTAATGAAAATTAGAGCAAATAAGAGAATCGGATCACATCATGAATTATGTCCATGTAATAAATAGTCGATATATCTATATAAATGGTTCACAAATAGATGATCCCATGTGTGAAATCGGCACGAGGCAATATTAATCATACACATTGGCTTTATTTCGTTAACATAACCATATGTTTATAAATATGTACACAAAACGGTGCGATTTTCGCTGAGGATAGAGAGGTGGATCAATAATATTAATCATTTATCGTTACGGAATATCGATTAGGACTTTATCGTTATTATGTATCACCGCGAAATTTGGAGCCTCTAATCAAGAATTTATTAAACATTTGGCAGAAGCAGCGAATTTGTGTTCATATAAAACTGTAAAATCAGTCAGTGCTTCAGTCATTTTCGAGTTGGACGCGAGAAAGGCTACAATGTGTTTGATAATAGTTTAACGATCCAACGGAGTTCCAAACTTGATTAATTAAAATATAAATAGAGTTAAACTTCTCCATTTGTTGCCTCTGTAATAGTCCGACGGATCCAATAATCTCGAAGCTCGCCCTTACCAATAAACGGTGATCTTGACATGGTCCAATTTCAGAAACTGGTCCAGATTTCGGTTCGTTTTGGATGCTAACAGCATCCAAATATATGTTTATTTGTTTCCTATAAACAGCAACTATAAGTTTCGTATCTGTGTGAACCATGATACGACGTTGCAGCATTTGAAATTGTACTACAACCTAAGGAGACAAAAAAAATTAGCCCTTGCGCCGATTTTTGTACACCGTTAGAATTTCGATTCGATCAACATACCACTTTCCATGGGAATCTTTGTGAAAAACAAAAAATCATGAGGAAGCGTGATTCTACTGTGCATTTTTTTTTCATTATGATTTTAATTTTCCTATTTTCTATGGTCTTAAAGTCGTAAATTTCATCGCGGAAAACGCAACTCCGAAATATTTTCCCTGTGGTAAAAAAAAGTCAAGTATTCGGTGAACATTTTTTTAAAATTCTTATAAAACAATGTTTTTGATAAGTACATTATTATTTTTCAAGACCGATGAATGAAAGTTTAAAAAATATGTTAGAATTTGCTTATTGGAAAATCCGATTAATACAAACTTTCCAATAATTCCGTGCTGAAAATATTTGACAGTTTTTTTTAGATTTATCAGTTTCATCCTTACTTACATTTTTCAATGCATTCATATGTCAAAAATTCATAGTAGTAAATAAGTTGCTAATTTTGAAAGCCGCAACTATGAAACTCGATGAAGTCTTGCATAGATTTCTGAGATTTTTATTGTGGGTTTTTTTTTTAAATAATTCAGAGAGTGTATTAAATGATTGCTGGTATGAATACACTATATTTTGTCTATTTTATTATTAGCCATTACAATTAAGGTGCAAATAAGGTATTTTGTCGACATGTTCGCACGTCGATGAAAAAGGGCGTAATATATATCCTTAATGTTGCTCCCAGATAACCTAAATTTCATTCTTGGTTATGGTCACCATCGCTTTCGGTTACGGTATCACGAACCTCGTCGATTTTTTGTTGGATGCATTTTTTGGTTCTGTCGACGATGCTCGAGGATTCTTCGTGGAAAGTGGCAAGTCCGCTGCTGGCGGTGCAATAAGCAAGAGACGGTTGAAGAGTTTCCAACAATGCGCTGAGTTTGACGAATTCCAAGCTCATCTCTGGAATGACCTTGGCGCTAACCCACGTTGCTTTAACTGCAGCCTTTTGAAGTAAAACATGATTTCATTAATGAAATGTGATAGAACATTTCTTTCTCAAGTCTGTGAATCACTTAAGCCACAACCGTCCACGTGAAAACATCATATGTAAGTCAATATATATATACACCCAGAGAAATCAGTCTGAAGAGTTTATTTGAATTAATTATGAGGTCTATCTGAAATAGATAAAATTTTATTTAAATCGAATAGAGTCTATATCAAGCAAATAACATTCTATTTATTCCAAATAGAGTCTATTTCGATTAAATAAAATCCTATCAAGCCGGTCATCAAATAAATAATTTACTTAATGGCCGGCCTAAAAGAATTTAACCGAAATAGACTCTATTTGATTGAAATAATATTTTATTCATTGTAAATACACCTTATGATTGATTCAAATAAATTCATCAGACCGATTTCTCTGGTTGTAGTCTGTATAAGAAAATGGATATATAGAATAACTATACATTGTATTCAATTTTTATGAAATTTATATATTGTCTGCAAATTTTATAAAACAATTTTTGTAGAAACGTTACTTTAAATTTACATAAATTATATTGCACTTTATAGAATTTTTATAGAATTTTTATATGTATTGTCAATGTATTATCAACATATATGAAAATGTATATGTCCACTTTTGTATAGAGCTTCTATGTAGATCTTTATACATAATTTTTAGTCAACCTTCATATAATTTTTTAACTTGGGCGTCAAATACATATCCAGGGAAAATGAATAAAAATTATAACAACTGTGAGATTCAGTCACAAAATTTCGGAGAATCATGGAAATGAGAATCATTGGACTCACCGCGTTAACACATGCGATAGCTGCGACTGTGGATGTAATTCCGTCGATATCATCACCACAATGTAAAGTTTCCTCTCTGATTTCGGTCAAGTTGCCGAGCGCATCTTCGGAAATCTTAACCATGTTTTCGATGTATCCAGTTCCAGTTTTCAATTTGTCAGTGACGCAGTTGCTCATGTCCGAAATTACAGAGAGTCCGGTGAACTCCAAATGAGAGAACATTTTAGTGCATTCAGTAGCATCGACATCTTCGGCTTCGCTCTTAAGTTCGGCAATCTCATCCTCGAGCTGTAAAGTTGATTCATTTCAGACCTTATATACACTTTCAGCGAGCGAAAAAAAGTGATTTTCTCGATTTTTTTTTCCAACAAGAAAGCAAATGTTTATTGAAAATCTGTGAAGGACGTTCGTTAGTACACATGCTCATGTATTTGCACAATTTTTTTCATCAAAAAATTTCTCAAAATGGCGGATCTCCAGCTGTATTCCAGTAGCACCTTTTTTCGAGGCGATGGAATGAAAACTTGAGAATGGTTCATCCGAAAATCAGAATTCAAAAAGATTACATTAGTACATTGCATTGCCTTAGGCCTGGACAAAGAATTTGTGGAAATTTTCATTTAAATAAAAATGGCGACACTTTTAACAAAAAATTTATTTTCGAGGTGCCAAATTTTCGATTTTTTGTAACAATTTTTTTTTTTTCGAAGAAAATTTGATATCTTTTGTCCAGGCTCTAGCTATTATTACAATAATTAAGGGGTATAAATTTGATTTGGATCGGAGTTTTTAAAATCGGTTTCTTAGTAATCGTGCCCACTGCAAAGATATTTTTCAAAAAAGGCGATTATGAGATAATCGCGTTTAAAGAGCTGCATGCTAAACGACCGCGTGCATCGGTCGGTCCGTTGAAATATCTATAGTTACAAATCTAATGCTCCGATCTCCATTAAATTTGGTGAGAATATTCTCAAAGATTCTACTTAAAGAATATGTAATTTAAAAAATGTCGATTTTCGCGTTCATCACAAGTGTATATAAGCCCTTAATCCTTTGAGTCATACATTTGTCATTTCCGAAATTATAAAACCCATTAATAATTGTCGGAAATTAGTTGAAAATAGTTAAATCTGAGCGGAAAGTGAAAGGGTTAAGCGGTTATAGATGCATTTATTGATCGGTTACTAATCATTGCGCTCCTAATAAATTAACTTATGAAGCATTTTAAAACATTACCCTTCCCAAGATCTTTTCGACGCTTTCTTTAATTTTTTCGTTGGCGTTGGACGCTTCTTCCAAAAGCCTTGCAACTACTTTTCCGGCTTTCATGTGAACAGCTTCGTAGGTATCTTTGATTTTGTTGATCGTGGCATCAATTGCTCCTGTTACCTTCTGTTGCACTGATTCGAAAGCGTCTGACCAGGGGGACGCATTCGCGGCCTAAATAAATAAATAGAAAAGTAATTATTCGCAGTACTAATAATAATAAATACATTGATTTTTTTCGGGTCCGCTGATGATATTATTTGACCACAAAATTTCATGCTTTATTGATAATGTTTATGTTTTCTAATTTT
This sequence comes from Tromatobia lineatoria, assembly GCA_949699805.1. Taxonomy (NCBI): domain Eukaryota; kingdom Metazoa; phylum Arthropoda; class Insecta; order Hymenoptera; family Ichneumonidae; genus Tromatobia; species Tromatobia lineatoria. The sequence continues at coordinate 1,885,460 of OX453045.1, forward strand.
TCAAATTAACCACCAATTAATCGGATATAATATTTACTTACCGAAGCGAAGAGAACGGCACAGAGGAATATTTCGAGCTTCGACATGTTGTTTAGTTGTTGGACTGAACGAATTTAACTAAAAATCATCGAAATAGCCCTTTTATAGGACAGATTCATGGCTCGGTTATAATAATCAATTTGAAGGAAACGAGGGGGAAGATTGTTGTGGGTTGGTCCACAGGTGATTTAGTATTTAGCCACGAGTGTTAATTAATCTGGTCAAATATCAATTTGGAACGGTTCTTGGTTATTTTTGTGACTAAAATATCGGATGCTCATTTGTGTACGATAAGCAACGATTAAAAACCCATCAAGTACCATAATGCTGATGATAGTCATCACATATAATTTATTTTCAATTCAGGTGGTGTATAGTAGTTTCTATTGATTTATAGAATCAATTTCAATGACCTAAAATAGGAGAAAAATTACATTTTTTATTGCAGAATCCTTCTTTTTTTATTTGTTCGTTTTACAATTTGAAATATAAATAATGTGTAAATAAGAAACTTACTGCATCGGGAAAGTATATCATTAATAATGAATTATTTGTTCTGCTTCTCCGAGCTCAACGATTTGAGGGTAATGTTTTACCTAATCATATTGAGTCTAATGGCACAATTCGATATTCTATCTTTAATTAGCAGATGTATGATTACGTGACTCTATAAAGGCCAACAACAACGTATCTTAATTCAATATCGCTAATGGACATGCGTTGATTGCCCTAATTTTCTCAAAATTCATAGCATATTTTTTATATGAATATATGTCAATATATTTGTTGTCGACAGTTGAGATTTGATTTCAGTGATTGATCGTAGAAGTAGTGGCGCTAGGAGCATTGTCGATTTTTTCTTGGATGCATTTTTTTGCTTTATCGGCAATGCTGGACGATTTCTGGTGAAATGTCACGAGGCCATGGGAAGCTGAGCAATAAACGAGAGATGGGTTAAGAGCACCCAACTTGAAGCTCAGCTCAGTGATTTTGGTAATCATCTTCGGAAAACCTTGAGCGGAAACCCAAGCTACTTTGAGACCGACCTGTAAGAAAAAAAAAACAATTTTAGTAACATTGCCCACTTAAAAAATTAATTAATTAATTAATCGAACGGTACTTATAGAAAACTATAGTTGTAGCTTATCATATGAAATTGTTGATTAAAATGGAAAGTGTCGTTGCTGGATAATGAAGAATTCCCCATGTAAAAAAAGTACACGCAAGATATATCGAAAAAAATATCTCAAATATATGACATATACAGGGTGTCCCATTTTAATCTTCCACCCGATTTATCTCAAAAAACACTAACCTGATCCAATTTTAAGTAAACTGAAACTTTTAGGGTTTAACGGGAGACATTTAAAAAAAAATAGAAATATGATCCAACATTCAAAATGACGGAGTTCTGATAACTGGTGTTTTTCAAAAATGGAACTGACTTTTTTTTCGACGAAAATGTTCGCCATGTGAAAAATACCAACTTTTGTGGGACAGTTTTTTCGATAAAGCTCATTTTTTAGTTAATTTTTGGGAAGACCATTTTTCACTATTTTCGCGTTATCCAGGATAGAAAATAGATTAAAGTCTACAACATCCCATGTGGAAGATTAAATTGAATTAAAATATCACACCCTGTATATATCTTGTTCGAAAAATACCATAACTGAGATATATCTCGCGATATATACGAAATATATGCGATTGAAAAATATATCTGGGATACATATTTAAAAAATGAAAAATATTTTTTCGTTATATTGTCGTCCGAAAAGTTCTACATGTCAGATTTATTTTTTTAAATATTTTTTTCCATGAGGGAAATTATCATGCCTTGAGTTCGGAACATATTATGTTCCAGTTTTTTTTCCGGAAGTCCTGTAGCAGCGTCATACCGTAAAGACGGACTTACCGCATGAGCACACGAGATAGGTGAGGCAGAAATTTCCGGACGGCATTGGTGAAGCTCCTCCCTGAGTGAAGTAAGGTTGGCGAGCTGATCATTGGACACCTTAATGATGCTCTCGATGTATCCAGATCCAGTTTCCAATTTGTCAGTGATGCATGCGCTCGTGTTTGAAATGACAGCGAGTGCAGTTCGATCGAGACGAGCAACCTGTTCGGTACATTCGGTGACATCGATGCCTTTGGCTTTGTTGGCAAGCTTGTTGACATCATCCTCAGTCTGTGCAGTTTATTTCCATGAATGCGTCATATATAAATCGACCAGAACTCAGTTATTCCATTCGACTGCGATAAATTACTCGATCATTCACGAAGCATTGCAAGTCATTACCTTCAGCAGGTCGTTTTTTATTTCGGTGTGAATCTTCCTTCCTAATTTTGTCGCTTCCTCTAAAAGTGTTTTAGCTAATTCCTGAGCTTTATTCTGGGCGATTTCCGATTTATCTTTGACCTGAGAAATCGTAGCGGCGATTGGAGTTTCCACTAGGCGTTTGACATTATCGAAGGCCATCGATACGATCGAACAGTGAACTGCCTAAAAGTTCGGAAGTATCGGAATGTAATAAGTTACGAATTTGTTGATAACTTGACGAGTTAAACTTACCGAAGCGCAGAACAAGACGCACAGAATAATTGGTAGCTTCGACATTTTTTCTTAATTTCTGGTTGTTATGAGCTTAACGTCTTCTTACCATGTGCTAATTTTGATTAAATAAGGTATACATTAGTAAATCTACAACTTAGGAAAAATTTTCCAACATTATCCATCGTATCGCTTAGACATGTTTCTTTTAGCTGATTTGAATCACGTCTTTGCCATTTTTCTTGCCACGTATGTCAAATTTTCTCATTCAACATAATTAGTAAGGCGCATTTTTCAAAATTGCACTCTGAAACTCTGTAAACTAGTTGATAAAATGTAATACAATAAAACGTAGATGTTAAATGTATACAGAAAATAGGAGAAAGAAAACAGCCTTTTAATTCATTACAATGATCAATAGTAAGAATAGTTCAATTTTCAATCATTAATAAACGACCATATTAACAGGTGGGATTTAAGAAATTACATAAAACGTGCATCAACTTTAAGTCAAACAGCGCTATTTTTTTTTTAATAATGTGGCTTACGGATCGAAAAGTTTTTAGTAGTTTAATAAAGCGATTCGAAAACACATTCGCTCACGTGCCAAATTCGTGGCTGCTTTATTTTTTTTCTTTAAATCATTTCTGCGATAAAATTGATATAAAACCGTAAAGACGGTGAGATTGTGTTCCATTGCACAGACACATTGTCTGTCAGCAATGTGTCTGCCAGCAGGTTAGAAATATCGCTTGCTTAATTGAGAATTTCCCGCCGACGAGAGCGAAGGAAGAACGTCAGAGGGTATGAGAAAATCAAGCGAGGGTCGTTCGCCCCTCGTTTACGAAGCGACGACCCTCCGTGTTAGCAAATCGAGATCGTCCAACTTCGTGCATAGCCCTTTGAACGGCCCTTCGTTCATTCTACGCTCGTGAAACATAAAATTGTTGGACCTGTCATCGACAGACGGTCGCCCTCAATTCTCATGTATTCACCAATTGTAGTATATCAACAAAATTTAAACAGTTACCCAAATATTACAGCACTATACCGTCAAAGTAACTCTCGTAAACTGAAAGACATTGCTCGATGCTTGGTTCTTTATTGACTGGAGTGGACTCAACTTTTTTGTAATTCTAATTAAATGTGATCGTTTAATTATGCAATCGACATTGTGACTATTTTTTTTAGGGTCACTCGAACGACGGAAATATTTTTGTACGGCACAGTAGAAAGTCCGATTCAATTATTATTCAATAGAATTTATTCAAGATTTTTGGTGAAGGCAGTGAGTCATTTTTTTAAATATAATTTAAAAACAAATTCACTCTGCCTCGATATCTAATAGTTTTCAGGGTACAATAAAAGATAAAACTATCGCTCGAATGTGTTCGATACACTGTTAGAAAAGATTGAAGGTTTTTATGCGTAAACTCGTCATCGAAATTTAATAAACAATAGTGGTATAAAATTCATGTACTTTCCCAGTAAAATTAAAGAAAATTATTAAAATTCAAATACTTTTACTGTAAAATTGAAGTAAATTATTGAATATGATGTACTATACATAAATTTTACATTACACTTGTATACTAAATTTCATATACTAGTTTATGAATAAAAACTTCCAATAAAAGTACACTAAATTTCAAGCAGATTTTTTTTTACAGTGTATTAAATGGATTAAAAAGTATAGTAAAGAAGAAAAATGTTATTCGCGAAATTAAAAATAATATAATAAAAAATTGAACGTCACTGTAGGTCCTGCTGATAGCTGTATAACTGCGGTATGAAAATTCACCCTTATAGAGGGCCACAAAACGTTCCCATAGGATCTGGCTCGTTGACACTGGGGTGTCGTGGGAACCGCGCCCCGCTCGATATTATAAACCATTGTACGTGCTTCTCGTTTTCTTTTTATTCAACGGAGCGCCGTACTCGAGACCTCTTGTTTGGGTCCTCAGCAACCAAAAGTACCACACACCTCTTTTTAAAATCGAAGGGCTTTTTTCAAATCAACACAATAACACACAGTCGATAATTAATAATTAATTGAGTAATTTTTCTCTCATTGCAGACACGCTTAGTCGTTCATCAGCCTTCCAAAGTTCCGATCAAGGTAAGAAACAATGTGAAAATTATAAAATAAGAAAAATAAAGAAGATATGAAAGTCGTGTATATCATATGAATACTGCGATTCCATAACAACATACTTATATATTAAACTCAATTTAATAAGATAAATCAGCAGTCAGAAAAATTATACACTGCGTGTATTAATTTTCTAGATATTTCTAAGCATGTGTGTGTGCTTTTGTCAATGTTTGCTGCTGCGATAATGAGATCGAATAAGTAATTGAGCAAACAGTTTAATGAATTGACACTTGGATTAACAAATAAATACATGTTATCAAGTAATTTCTTAAATCTGCTTTCAGATGTAGAATATTCTATTTTTTTACCAAAATCTCCATCAATATTTACAATTTCTAAAATCTTATGTTGAACTTGATATTTTTGAATAACGCTTGTATTTTTACTCGCGTTCCTTTAATTAACTTTGATTTCATATTGACCAGTTCTGGTAAAAAAAATTCATGCCCCAAATCAGAAACTGCATTCACCACAAAGAATCAGAGATGCTAAAAAAAATGTCTCTCCACATGAACAAAGTTATCATAAATCCACAAATTATCATTTTTAACATTCAAGGGTCATTCGAGTGTCTGAAGTCAATGCCATACGCGTTTGAGCATAAATAATTTACCTTTTGAGACAAATGCTCGTTCATTACGATGATATTAATAATCAATGGAAGTTAAACTGTTGAGGATCATCAAACCGGAAATGATTTTGGGTCTGTGGGTGAACTCGAGCAAAGTTCGTGACTCGAATGACACTCCGTCGTCTGTACTACATATGTATAATATCGGAAAATCGAGAATATATTGCGATCAACGATATCGACACACAGCTTCGATATTCGGGACAGTGTTTGTATAGGTAATATGGCTTCGTGGGTGTGAGTCTACTTTGCGAAGCGAGCCGACGACGATGAATAATGGATTCGTCGACGGAAATTACATTGAAGCAATATACAGGAGACATTTACATGGACGAACCGCGTCGAATAAACCAAACAGGCATGTTTCTCTTAGCCGTTTACATATGTGCGCCGAGGACCAAACCATGATGAGGGTGACAAGTCCGTATCTGCAGAGAGAGAGAGAGAGAGAAAGCAGAAGCTCCTGTGTCAAAGGCGAGGACGACGACGAATTTGTGCCTCGCTTGTTCTCACTTGAAACGTAATTCGATTGTCTTATAGCGTATACACAGGACGAATGTACATACATTCAGGCGTACAGTGCGATCAACGTTCTCCAAATTGTCGTCAACAGGATGTTCACGGTATTTCACGGAATCGCAATGGAATGTCCACGTATTTTTAACCGGGAATCCTTCCGAATCAATACCTCCATTGAATTCGATAAATTGGATAGTGGAAAAAAAGTTTTCCCTCGCTTCGTCAATTCGATGAGAGATTTTTCGTTAAATATGAGGTCAAGTAGTAGGATCATGTTTCTTTAATGCGAAACTCTGCTACGATGATAATTAACGCTGCTTTTTTAGTGTTGATATGGATAAACATCATGAAACAAAAAAACCGAGTATATATCATTTTTGTACACGTTATTTTTTTTAAAGTCATTTTAAACTTACGATTTCACAATTTACAGATTTTACTGTCGGTTGGGAAATTCATTAAATTTTTTACCTTTCTCCAAAATAACGAACTTTTTTATTTGGTAATTGTTCTTAAGTCGTAGATTATTGTACTGCTTTCAAACATTTTCCTAAGAGTTAAGTTTATAAGGAAATAAAAATGAATAAAAATTATAAACCTTGAGATCTTCTTGAGCAGTTATAAAAAAAATCCAATGTTTATATTGCAAATATGCGCGAAAGAGGATTGTGAATAATCTTGATACAAGTGTGAAGTAAGCTAGATGCACTTTGTAGCACGTTAATTGTGGTGACTCGATTTCGAAGGACGACTAAGTGCGATACCCGATACCCGCAATTTTCTATGACAATAGAACTACGTGTCTTGATTTTTTATCCAACTGTCGGTAAGCCATAATGTTATGACGTCTCGCTTTTGTGTGAAAGAGATGGTCAGGGATGAATGTATGCACGAACGATGCACTCGGTGAAACGAACAGCCTTGACGCTTAAAATTCCCATGCGAATATTCCCTTTGCGCCACTACGTGTAACAACCGCTGCAACGTTTTCAATTGACGTTGCGCAAAGGCAAACTGAACTTTCCCATTCTCGAACCGTTGAGTTTATCGTGTCTCGCTCGTTCTCGGAGATCACAGATATTCCCACTATACGTATATGAATTTAATTAATTAATTAATTAATAATTACACGACAATTTTGAGCGTGTCTTAAGGGTTAAGGGAAGGATTAACAGTAACATTATTTCTCTGGTAATCACGACGAAATTTTTTTCATCGCTCAACTTTTCATCTCAAATAAGAATATGAAGTAGAATTTTTTTTTTAAATTCAGAATTTAAAATAATTTTTTTTTCAGTGCATCCTAAATCGAAACATAATCTTTTTCAAATGTTATTTTGAATGTGGCAAAAAATTCTCGAAGAGAAAATTCAAAATCTGCGATTGTGGTTCCGTTTTTTTTTATTTCAATTTAGTTTTGTTCACTTCCTGACGTCTATATTTTCTGCAAAGTCATTGCATTTTTTTTTCGTCACTCATTTTATACTTCAAATATTATCAGATGCTAATTCTCCATAAAGAATGGAATTTTTTTGAAAACTCGAAGCGTTTGAATTATTAATGAAAAATAAATGCCATTGCTTATGGAAAATCAGCATCTGATAATATTTTGAGTAAGAAATAAGTGACGAAAAAAAAATACGACTTTGCACTCAATATAGGCGTTGGGAAGTGAAAAGGAGGAAATCAAAATAAAAAAAAAGGAACCACAATTGCAGTTTTTGACTTTTCTCTTCGAGAATTTTTTCCCACATTCAAAATAACATTTAAAAAAGATCCCGTTTGGGATACGCTGAAAAAAAAAATTAATTTTGATTTTTGGAAAAAAAAAACAGTGTTGACTTCATATTCTTATTTGAGATGAAAAGTTGAGCGACGAAAAAAATTTTCCCGTGATCACCTGACAAATAATATTACTGGATTTGTCAGGAGAATATCCCCTTAATATTTCACTTATTAACCTTCTCAACATTCAAACAACAAAGTTTGCTAAAAAAACATTACATTCGTATTACAGAAATTCTCCTCTATGATGTGCATCACGAAGACCAACAGGATGCAATTCGATCGAATGCATACGAGCGTCAGTATATACATATTCAGCGAGGATGGAGTGAAGGATGAGGACTCAGTGTCTAATCAAAAGCAACTGAACTGGAGTGATCCTTTGACACATAGGTTCTGAGATCTCGTTTGTCGTGTAATACCGTCATCCTATTTCCGCGTTGAAACCTATTTACCGAGTGGAAATAGAACGCATTGCACGCATTCCGGGATAGAGCCTTGGTGTCCATACATTTGGTACTATAGACATATATATATACATATTCATCGCATGTGTCTGCGCATGTGTGTCTGAATATTCAGACGATGAAGCTGACTAGCCCCCCAAACGCTACTAGGGGACGTTTTGCGGTACTGCTATATCGTGGAAATCGGTCAGCTTCATCATAAGGGTCAACTATACCTGTCGCACAATGTTCCGTATCATGGGAATACCGCGGCATGTGCAGCTTGATAGTTCCTATCCTAACCACCATATGGTCAACAGGAGTTTCTGTGGATTCCTGACGCGTTTCGAATGTCCTCCGATAATTAATGCATTGGCGTAACGCAACTACGAAGGGTTCATGTCTGGGATTCTCCAAAATTATAGGCTTCTGGTTTTTCAGCGAATTTTACTGAGAAACTTTATTAACGTCATCGACAGGCCAATTTAGATTGACTGTAGAATTTTCTAAAAAATCAAAGTTACTGTTTATGGAGTTGTCAAGTGGATGTGAGACATTTCATGAGGTAATTCTTTACTCTATATTATTTGCAGATTTGATATAATTAGTTTGACCTATAAAATAGGTAAAGGAATACAACATAGATGCTGATCTCTAGGTGTTAAAAATAATCTGTCATATTGGATAATAGGTATTATTAATACAACAACTTTTTTTTTCTATATTATTGGATATAAGAAGACTGGTGACTTTCTTTTATACAATGAATAGTAAAATAGAGTGAGCTAAAAAATAATAGGTTTTTCGTACTCTGTTAAAATTGTCCACTGTGAATAATACAAAAACTTGGCATAAAATATGATTTCAATCGTAAACAAATTATTTAATGCAATGTTTTTCGTCACTTTCTCCTGGCGATTTTCGCCTTTCTACACTGAGAGAAAATTATGGTAGTAGTAACTATATAGTCACAACTATTCATTGCTAGTTCGTAGAACAAACTTTTTTGTAGTTGCGACAACTGTGAAATAGTTTCTATAACTACCAAATAGTTGCTATACCTATTTACATAGTAAACGTGATTATAAAAATATTTGTATGGACTAAAAATGGATACTTGTCAATTTATAGTTGACTGTACTATTACTATTTCTCTGAGCTTAGTAATTTCCAGTGTGTATCTGTGTATGTACAAAAATGGTAAGCGGAAAATGTCATTTAGCTCGAGTTCGTTGAGACGTTGCAGTAGTCGTCTTACCGCACACAGTAGAAGCTGAAATGGTGCAATTTCGGGAGAGAGAGATCGATGTGAGGCGGTGGAAGTTGAGTGCAAAACGCAAGTAATGCGCACCTGAAGCCGCGGCATGTGCTGCACCACTCTTTCGTGCACTACTGCCGTTTCTTTTTTCATCATGTCGGCAGCTGTACGGCTCTTTATCGTAGCACCGTGTTAAACTATACGCGCAACTGCATCACGTCAGAAATAAATGCATTCTATTTTTAGTCGTACCTTTGACGCGAGTCAAGTGCAATTTGAATTACAACTCATTTATTCTCAAAATAATATTCCAGCAATCGAGAGTTGATGGCAACCAGTGACTGAATGGTTCACCGTGAATATTGTCACGGTGCCATTTTTATGACAAGCTTCAAAAATTTATTGTGAATTTTTAATTCTTATAGCTCCATCTTAAAAAATCCGCAAAAAAATTCGAAACTCTATGCGTTGTACGGTATTTTAAAAGTTCATTTGCGGTGGAGAAAAAATAAGCGCAAGTCGAAGTCACTAGTCCGATCTTTTTTTTTTATTCTGTAATAATAAATTCTTCTGGACTTACAAATTTGGAATTAATTTTAAAGTGAACCAATTTCGTAACAAGAAACGAATTTTTTATTATTGATTTTTGTTTGAAATAAATGTATTAGATACGATAACGGATAAATATCTGTATAGCATCACTTGAAATTTTACGGTTTTGTACGCGGTACTGTAATATTTATTCTATATTGTCTTGTACAAGTGGCCGGACTGTAGTCGCAATGACTGCGTCTCGAGTATAAATGAATACTTCCGGTAACAAGTTCAGTATATTCTACCTGCGAAATGACTGCAGCCCTTCCTCATCGTTATGGGTTCCACCTCAGGTATCATAATTATTACGATAATCCCTTCAGTGTAGCTTAAAAAAATCTCCAGCCATAACGACTAAATAATGACTACTGCATTGAAGGACCCTTAAGCGTGACCGCAAACTATTTGTAGTACGTTCTATTATATATTTCTTCATCTACTTAAAACCGATAAGACTTGCAAGTATTGAACTTTGCGATGTATAGCAATGTTCGGTCGAAGGGCTTATCGATTTCTCGTTACTTAACGCATAAGCCGACGCAACTACGTTTCCTGTAAATTGTAGTGAATATATGAATTTCCAGCGCTCCGATGAACTGATTTCATCATACTAAAGATAAACCATGAAATACTGGTCGGTCCATTTATCAGTAATAATTTAGAGTGAACGTACATGGAAAAATGTACATCTTCAATATCGCCATGTATACATTTTTTTGAAATTTATTTATTTTATTTATGATAACTGGGCAACAAAATACCACACATAATAGAACCTGTCGGAAAACTCACACTTGTTAACAGGTGGCGCCACACCGAAAATTACCATTCAACTATTGGCCGCAAACTATTTCTAGTACATTGTATTATATTTTTCTTCATCTCTTTGAAATCGATAAGGCTTGCAATTAGTGAACTTTGCGATGTATAGCGATGTTCGGTCGAAGGGCTTATCGATTCCTCGCTACTTAACGCATAAGCCGACGCAGCTGCGTTTCCTGTAAATTGGAGTGAATACTATAGCGCGCACGTTGTCTTTTGGAATTTCCAGCGCTCTGATGAACTGATTTCATCATAGTAAAGATAAACCATGAAATACTGGTCGGTCCATTTATCAGTAATAATTTAGAGTGAACGTACATGGAAAAATGTATGTCTTCAATACTAACATGTCAACAGGTGGCGCCACACCGAAAATTACCATTCAACTATTGGCCGCAAACTATTTCTAGTACATTGTATTATATTTTTCTTCGTCTTTTTAAAATCGTTAAGGCTTACAAGTAGTGAACTTTGCGATGTATACCGATGTTCGGTCGAAGGGCTTATCGATTCCTCGCTACTTAACGCATAAGCCGACGCAGCTACGTTTCCTGTGAATTGGAGTGAATACTATAGTGCACACGTGCTCATATGGAATTTCCAGTGCTCCGATGAACTGCTTCCATCATAGTAGAGATAAACCATGAAATACTAGTCGGTTCATTTATCAGTAATAATTTAGGATGAACGTACATGTAAAAAGGTATCTCTTCAATACCATATATACATTTAAAAAAATGTATTCATTTAATTTATAATAATCGGACAACGAAATACCACACATAATAGAACCTGTCTGAAAACTCACACTCGTTAACAGGTGGCGCCACACCGAAAATCACCATTCATCTATTGGCCGTTTCTCGTAAGTTACATGATATTTTTTAGCAGATCCATCTTAACGTTTAGAGAAAGCCGATAATAAGCTGGATAAACATGTGGACGTGACAAGATGCCGAAAACTTTGTGAAAGGTTCGAACGCAAAAATTGTTTGTTGAGAGACATTGAACACGGTGATAATTTGTCGTTTAATATCATTGGAGCTCTGTGTCGGTGATACTCATGCTCCGATTCAAGCGATTAAACACGGAAGTATCGATCGTCATCCCTCCCCTCAAATCCGATGCATGCATTTGCGGGACAAGTATTGCCACGACATGATGTGGTGAATTTTGAATCCGTGGTAATTACTCGCCTCGGTCTGCTGAATTTCCCCATAATGCGGGGAACATGTGGAATTCTATTAATCCCGATGGGACGATGGGACTCGTCGTCACGTTCTTCTTTCCGAAATATATCGTTTCTAATCGCAGCCAACAACATTTTAAAAGGGTTACCGATTTTTAATTATCGTGTACCCAGAAATTATTTTTACCTTTATTTTAATTATTACCATTTTTTGTAATGAATTTATTTGCATAGTGCAATAAAAATTATAAATCCTATGTCAGCTGTTCCGTCAATTGTTTACCTTTCCAATAATTTAATTGCTAATTATGCAATTCTTTTCGATAATTTTGCCCCGGCTTTCATTACTATATATGAGGGATTCTTCGTCAATTCATTGGTCCATTATAGATTTCTGAAAAATGTTATCCGGACATCATTTTTTAAAAATTAGTACAAATTATTTTTTAAATAACAAACTCTCGTCGGTCCCACTGTGGAATTTTTTTTATGATATCAAAAAACAAGCTCGAAGATTCAGTTTTTCTTTCACTCAAAAAAACGTAGCCTTTTTTGGTTAAAAAAATAATCTAAATATTTTCAAGCGAAAAAGTAATATTATCAGGTCGCGAAATTATCTGAAAAATTTCATTGAAAAGTTCACATGAAACTACAACTTTTAAGTTGAAACAATTTTTTTCTATGACTCAAATTTTTCAAAATATATTGCCTCCAAAGAAATACTCCATTTTTCGAAATATTGCACTTAAAAATCTGGAAATTTAGGAGAGAGTACTTTCAACCAGTACTAAATTGTGTCCAATTATGGCCCTAATCAAGAGGTTTGACACAAACGTGGCTGAATTGATGAAAAATCCCTCATATAATCGCGCAATGCGCGAGGCTATATAATACCGTAAAAAAAAAATCTATTCCAACAATATAATCAATTTGCCGAATAACTATCAATCGAAATGATATTTGGAAAAAAATCCGTTCACGCTAAAAAAATCTATATTTAATCAAGCGAATATGATTCTTAACGACATGAAATAACGGTACTATTAGCGACGTAATATACCCGAGAATAAATTTAGTAGCGGAACTTAAGCTTCGAGATGGTTTTTAATTAAATTATAACTTCCTGATGGTTTTCCGCGGGTGGCTCCCGGGAAAATTGCTCCAGGGATGCTGAGTCTGCTCTACGAGTCTGTTCTCGTAGGAAGGAAATGACGTTTCCCTTTCCGCTTTTTTTTTCCTCCAGACTTTCATCTGCATTACGTTTTTCATCGCCCTATTCGTTTTTACCCTGGCGCACAGTGGATGTTTATCCATCTTTATTCCACCGCCGGTAGAGTAGCTAGCAGTCCCTTTTCCTCATATATCCTCGCACAAGGAGTATATCTCTCTCCCTTTCTCTCTCCCTCTCCTTCCGTCTCGCAGGAGGGTTTGTGCCTCGATGGAACTCCGCTCTGTACGTCTCAGCAGATGTACAACCATTTGCCATGGCAGCTGCACAACCCCACCGTTCAAAAACTATCGTTAACCCTCGTGCTTAGTCCCAAAGTAGCCACGTACCTCAATTATTAAAATTAACATTTTTATCATCGCATAAAAATTTAAACTCCGGATTAATTTTGCATATTAATTAATTTACAAGTACTATCAAATTTATTTTTTAAATTAACATCATATGTCTTCGAGACAAATTATTTTCTCGCTGTAAATTTCAGTGTAAAGACCCAAAAGTACCTCTCAGTCCCAATTCAGGTGTCGGGGCCCGTCCCTTCACGTGTTACGTCACTGAGGGCCGTCAGAGTAGGGCAGAATTGAGCAAGGATCCGGGCTCTCGTCTTCGTTCGTCCGCATTCACGTTTCGAGTCTCGTGGGAGGGGGGGGTCTGTGTATCGACATCCAGTCTCGCGATTTTTCCGTGCCCTACGATAAACGTAGTCGTAAACACTTTAGCAGTCCCCGTTATAATCGTTATCGCGTGTTGTCATTCGACAGTCGTGGTGTTGATGAACAAAATTTTTTTCAAAATGATCGTCCGTTTGTTATCATCGGTACACGCTCGAGAATTACCAAAAACCTAATTAGTGATCGAGTCTAATTACCGGCACTAATGAAATATAATAATTACCAATTGCGCAACCCGAATGAAGGAAACATCACATTTAAAACGAAATACGAAGTTCGTCTCACTGATGAATATTAATTGAAAAATCATAGTTGCGGAGTTGATGAAGTGTAAAAAAAGAGATAAGCAGTCGACAGATCGATCTTCAGAGGGATTTGTGCGTCCGAGCGTTAGATATCAAACGTACTTCGAGTTCCGGTGGGGTCGCCGGAAGTGGCTGAGCGTGACGGTGGTGAACGTGCCAACGGAAAAACGTGGGAACCCATAGGATCAACGTTTCCGTGGTCGCGCCATAAGCCACGCTTGGAATATAGTTCACGCTTATGCGACGATATTGCAAGAGCGAGTTTAAATAAACGCGAGGTTAATCCAATAAAACGCTTCACCGGCAAGAGCCACCATAAATGATCGTAGTTGTTTGCTGCGTTGCCCTGAAAGCTTTCGCCAGCTCTGCTCTTCCACTGCAAAGCACGTAATCAACGAGTTCGCCAGCTATGATCACGGAACCCTCTCCAGAACTTGCACTCCCACTTATCTCGGATGGCTGTCCACCGGAATAATTGCTAGATTAAACCCCGGATCGTATTAACTCTTCTCAGGCAAACACCAACATCCCAACCAGTCGGCGTTCATAAAGTCAACGAAAAGCTGTCAAATAAACTATTGCATTACAAAAAAAAACAACGGAAACCGATTCACCGTCATAAAAGGCTCAACAAAGTAGACCACTGCCAAGATCTATAAATAACATGTAAACATCGGTAAGAATCGCGAGAATTCGCAATTCCGTAGCCAAGGACGTTTTTTTTCCCCACAAAGTTTATCCTGAAGTGAACAAATGTTTATCTCCTCTACGAAGCGACGTACAGATTGGCGTATTTTTTAGGTACAAACGCTTTGAAGGTTACAGTCGATCGTTCTATGTAACGGCGAACCGGACATGTCTGCGGAAATTAATGTTGGTCGACGTCAGTGGTTCGGTTCAGACGTGTCTAGTCGATGCGAGGGTCTCTAGTCGTGTGTCCCTGTCACTAGTCACTGGCTATACAGTCTAGTTTGGTAACATTCGCCAAGGTGTCCATAAGGGAGACCACTGCGCTATCCCCACTCCTCGTGTCTTCGGATGTAACAGAGGTCGTTGCGACGTTGAAGTGAGACACGATAGTCAGTAGCCCAAGCCGGTTAACCGAGAGATACAGCACGAAAGAAGACCAAAAGGGAACGCGATACGACATAAGCCTGACGAAGAGAACATTATCGTTCGACATAACGTGTTGGACTGCGATAAAGTGTGACCGGTCGGAATCCCACTCTAGGCAACATAGCAGGCTGCCTTCGTGCGTGTGACGTCAGGGTCGAGAGACTGGCCGCAAGTTGTATAGCCAGTTTGAGCGCTCGGCTCGAAGCCGCGCGAAGGGAACGGATAAACGAAGAAGCCTAGACTGTACCAAGTCCGTGCCAACCGGGCCGGCTATTTCACCCTGCCGACACTGCGGCTTACTACCGTCATGGCGTCGAAATTTCTTACCTGTTCATCGGTATCTTTGTGCTAATAAGTCTGTCGAATATTGCAACCGTTTCGATATTGCGCAAAACCGGCTATTGCCGTTTTATTTATATCTTCAAGAGCCCGGTGTTGATTAGTCGTGTGAATTCGTTAATAAAAAATCAACATGAGTTTCAATTACATGTGTTCTTTTATTTATTATCTCGTCTATTGATAAGGTGTATTAAAAACTGAAGAAAGTTGTTAGCGAATCGGTGAAAAGAGATGGGAAAAGAGGTGAGCCGCTTTCCGCAATGGATACGTCGATAGTGAAGAAGCCTTTGCGGTACTTGTTCGGTTATACGACGGTACAGAGTTGAGTTCTATTGTAGGAAAAAAAAAGTTAATGAGTTGATGACTTTGTAGTATCGTAGGGAAAGTGCTATTACTGTGGGAATAGTCGTTTCGATAAAGTGTCTCGGAATCGGTAACTCGTATATACGCATCCATATAGATACAGATTTTTGTGCTCGAAAACCGGTTACCGGTCGAAGATCTTGTAGTCAGTGTTGGAAGGATCGAGGATATAGTTGAATGCTTCCACGCTGCTTTCCCCTGTAACCGATCCAGTGGAAGAGTCACGGCAGAGGCGACCAGCGGGTTACCGTCAACGGTGATCGTTAGAGAGAGGTGGAAAAAGGTATAACGGACGAAGGCGACGTTGCGGCGGAGGCGCAGGCGCGCCTTTGGCGAGCGTTGCAACAGGGCAAGCAAACAGTGCACGAGGAACCGAGGAACGGCGACGCTCGCGTCGATCGACCGCGCGATCGACGATCGATCGGTAGTGCAATTGATAGTGTGTGTGTTTTATGCTGCGTTGGTGCTCGCTCAGTGTGCGCGGCGACCGGAAATTCCAAGTTTCGCGCATTTTTTTAGCTTATTTATGAAACGACCTCGCCGATTTTTATTGCCAATAGATATTGCGCTCTGTGTTACTAACGATCGACGTGCTGACGACGACAATAATATTCCTTGGCTGAGAACGTATGAAACAATACACCTGCTTATTTGAGGATCACACGTGGGTTTTCTGAATACATTTATACCGGATGTTCGTCGTCGGTGCTGGAGATAGTTGTGTTTATCGTTTTAAACAGATCGGTTGTGCCGGTTTTTTTAGAACCGTAAAACCTTAAAATCAAGGATGCTCGGTGTGTGTTGTATTTGGAAAAAAAATCTGTCGAAAGTGCGGGAGTGTCGCTGTTTTGCACTGAGGATATAAAGGTGAAAGAGTGAAGTTGAGGAATTTTGTGGGAAAACAGTTGAAAATTATATAGTCAAAATGGGAAACCACCCGTCCGCTCATCAACCACTCGAAAGAGCCACCAGTTATGGGGGAAATGTGCTGCGATTATCGGTATGTATATACAGGGATTACCTGTACGGATAATCAATAAAATTTATTTCGATTTTATCAACTGCACTTCCTCCGATTTCAGGATATATATATATTTTTTAAATCGGCTTTTTATATATATTTGTATAGGATATATCTATTTTTACGGTTGTTCTCCGTGAAAATTAAATTATAAATCCGTAGTTTTGTTAATTTTCCTAATTGAAATATCATAGAATACGAATGTATTGCAGTATCTTTAATCACAACCGGTTTACAATACCGGTACGATCGATACTCTCCACTTAATTCATTCATTGAACTTCCTCTGCCTTATTGTACACATTTTTTAAAGGACGCTAAGGTAATTAATTCTTCGATACAAAAAATTCTTTGTAAAAAAAATCGCACGATTAATATCAAGGGGATTCCCCTAATTTTTCCATACAAACAGGCGATAAAAAAATACTATATTCGCAACACGTATACCAACCACCTCATCTTGCTTAGAATGGCGCAAACGTTGGTTGATGTTTTACACAAATTTTAAATTACCCTCTGAAGTTGGCCCGGTTCGGGAACCTTAATAACAGAAATATAATTAAATAAAAATTTAATTTTGAGGTCATAACCAAATTATCAAGATCATTGTCCACTGATATAAGAGATAGATAACCTTAAAATCTCTCCACATGGCCCGATAATCAGGCCACCTAATCATTAGAATTTAATTGGCATAAAAAAATGTCTGCCTATAGAGAATAAAAAAACATCCTGAAGAGAACCCTGATGAGTGCCGAAACGTATTGAGAAAAAAATAAGATTTCTTTTTAATTTATTGGTTGCCAATACCAGATGAAAATGAACCTATCTTCATTACCCTTTGCATGAGAATCGTAAAATCATTAATTCCCTTCGTATCAATAAAATGTTTGTCTTCGAACGGCTTCGCGCAAAGTGGTACCGTTATTTCATGTACGATTTCCAAGCCCCTCTTCTGTTGTGCGATGATGCTTGGGGGTCTCTATGAGATTTCCGAGCGGTTCTGAAGTTGGAAAGAAGAATGGAGAGAGGCGAAGAGAACACGGAGGCTCACGGATCAGCCAGATGTCCCGTTCGGGAGGCACATTTAGTGATCCCAGCAGCGTTCTCTCCAACTCTGGGTGCTTCTTGGACCTCGCGAGCTCTTCTGGTGCTTCTGCGTTTCAGACTCAGCTGCTGTCGATTGATACCCGGCGTAGCCCGAGATTCGCAGCTGTCGGAAACGAACGAGTCTCGTCGTTTCCTTCATCCGCTTCTTCGGCACGCGCTTGTGGCTTCCTCAGCATCAGTAAAAGCGCCAGAAAACATGCGTTCCCGCTCCGCGTGTTAAACATCCTCTTAACAGTCCCTCGACTCTATTTCTCCCACAATAACGCGCGGCGTGACACATAATTGCATAAATTCGTGGTCGTGAGAGAATACGGACGAGCGATCGTGGCAAAGCAACTTTCCCTATCCGGTTTCGTTTGTTTTTTCTTCAGGAAGTCACACAGCACGGCTGATTTATAGAAACATCCTGGGTAAATGAAACCCGAAGCTTCCTTCATTAAAAACGTACGCTCAATGATTATGACAACAAACAGCGGAAATGCAAATTATCAAATTATACAGAATTGGGTCTTAACAGTTATCCACAGAAACGAGGAATGTGTTAATATTTTATTCTTTCAAATGACAACTGGTTTTTAAGATCAGCGATTTTTTTTCTGAGCTCACGAAATATCAAGTACGATAATAATTGTAAATTACGTTTACTCGTAAATAGATACATTGATAATTGGGTAATAATTTAAACGTCATAAATACTGTCTGACAAGGTATCGTGATAAATCGATTGAACTTTATGTTTTGTTTTTGATTTCCAAAAATTTTATAAGATTTTCTATAGATGACATAAGATCTATACGTTTTTAGTTTTTTTTTTTAGTACTTTAGAAAGGTAGGGTTAAAAATTGTCGGCAAAAAATACGAACACGAGGATAGGAAGAAACATAAAATTTCAGACTCGTTGTTTATGCCTGTCGCACGTTCATTCGGAGAATCGATGATGATTATTCGTCGAAGAGTCCATCTGAATATCGTCGTTTCCAACACTTTGTCGTATGTCCAATAAGTAGCATAGCTGCGTCTACGAGAAATAAAGAGTGACAGAGCCCATAATAATTCATGGCGAAGCGTCTCCTGCGGTTCGTTGTCGTCGTACTTGTCTGGCTATTTTTTTTTCGAGTCCGGAATCTTGCCGGCGTTCCAAGAGGCAGCGGTGCTCAATGATACCGCCAACTCGTACAGTTACGCAGCTCTCACCTTTCCCTTCAGCAGCGTCAGCCATCACCATATCGAAAATAAAGCAAATAAATATGTTACGTACTTATGCATCACGCGGCAATCGTGAGTGCGAATGACGATTCACGGGAACATAAAAAGCATGAAAATTCGCTGATGAACTATGAAAAGCATCGTTAAAATGTATTTCATATCCTTGTTATTGATGCTGTGGTCGAAAGTGTGGAAAATTGTAGAGATTAATCTGCTATTGGCGACGGAAAAATGAGCCACTTGTTTCTTTATACGTTTCGGGCTCGATCAGAATCCTCTTCAGTAATTTATTTTCTATAATAATAATACAAGGTACTTTAGTACATGGCAACTTAATTAACTAACCTAATTATATATTCTCTATATTGGTGTGAACTTTATTTTCAGTTATTGTTAAACTGTCTATCGTATTTTATATAATTTGGTGCAAGAAATGTGATTTCACGCACGCTTAGCATAACTCTTCATTTTTACACCTTGTGAAATAAATTTTCGTACAATATTCATACAATAAAAGTTTTCCTTACTCGTGTGATGACAACACTCAACTTCAGCTCGTACTGCAAACTCACACTCGTCGGAAAATGTGGTATCGTAAAGTACTATTGTAAAACGATTTTTATTCAAGTGCATAGGTAAAACAATAAACACAATTATTCACATTGCAAAATTTTATACCGTGCTTACTAGACTCTATATTAATAACCCTTTCGATACGATATAATAAACGCGGTATTGGGAAAAAAATTCTCCAAGTAAAATTAATTTTTCTCCATCCTAATTTTAAACATTTTTTTTCCGCTCTAAGTCGAAAGCAGGCATCGATTTTCCAATAGACTCGTACATAAAAATTGTACCTTTAGATCGTGCGGGTATTTTTGTAAGACAAAGCGTTCAGTAACCGATGAGTGGAGATGAACAAAACGTGCTGTCAGCGCATTCATGGAAAAAAGGCGTGACCGATAACTACGTTGACGGAGTTGACGGTTGAGCTGTCGTGTGCGAGATTGTCGTACTGTCGTCCTGTGAACGCCAATCTCGTGGACTCTGCTGTTATGCTAATGTTGTTATGCTAATTCGATGAATAAGTTCAGCATCCTTGTCCTCGCCAGTAGCAATCAAACGTGACTGAGAAGAAATCGTGGAATCGATTTCAATTTTTACAGGAAAACAGTTACGTGGTATATACTCATCATTATATTAATTCTATAACGATTGGCGTAAACTCTCGGTTCTTGGGTCTCGTGAAAATTTTATCATCGATGACGTTATATGTGAGGCAATTTACCGTTTCGCTATCGGCGATCTCTATAGTATACTATGTATGCTTCGCTTCCGAAAGCATTCATTGGAATTTGCAACACGATGTGTAGCGTGACGTATGCATGCATAGAGCTCGAGTGCCGTCACTCAGGTCTGTTCGAGACTGCTGTGCACGCAGAACTCTCAAAAGCCGCTGCAGTGCAAACCGGAGATCGGTATATGCAATAATACGGCTCATTTATACGTGGGGTTGCAGTGGACAGGCTACTTTAGCATGGATAATAATTGACATCCGAAAGAAAACTTAGGAATTGTTTTAAAAGGGTTTTTTTTTTATTCTAACCGCTGGATTTTTGGATATGGTATCAAATAATAGAATGTTACTCACGTGAAAAATCATATATACGTCTGTATGAAAAAATGGACATATAGAATAACTATACACGGTATTTTATTTATGTGAAATTTATATATGAGGCATTATACGTGACTTTAGCTGCCGAAAAAAAAACAATTCGAAAAAATGTCCAAAAATCAAGTTCAGTGGTTATAATAGATTTTAATTTTAATTTTTTAAAAATTTCTTCTGGCGAAATATGGGATATTTTTCATTTTTCATTTAACCTATAATATCTCGGGAACGATTAATCGTATCGACATCTCAAAAAAACGAAAATGTGCGTTTCTTTATGGCCCACAAAAAAATAATTCAGAATTAATTGTGTAATTCCAGACTATATTTTACTACAAAATTAATTAATGAAAATTTTGCGAAAAGGACTTCGGCAAGAGGCATCGAAAGAATTGTTGCTAATTGTGTATAAAAATCCTCAATTTTAAGTATTTTTTACCAAGCTTCATAAGTTATCGCAGTTTGAAATTATACTAGCAATTCCAAAATCATAATAGTTTAAAATATGCCGTTTTGTTCCTCATACGATTCCAACGGTTGTTTTAAGTAAACTTGCAAGTATCGTTTACTGAACCATATTATCATCACTTCAATTATAAAACATGCAAGCCTTTCTATATGCTTTTCATCATGTGAAATGGTTGAATCAACGATATACTTTTTCCTCAGTGTAGAAAAGTCGACTGTCAGAATGTTTCAATCGGATTTATGGTGATTATAAAACGACAGTTCACTCCGTATACTTAATTTTCATCTCGTCAGCTTTACTCAATGGACAGGTGGTTGAATACATTTTTTTTTATTGCAATTTTTTCGATATTACGAAGAAGAACAAGGATTGAATCATACAGCTTCTTATTGCGATTAAATGCTAGAATTCATAATTTCCCTGTATGTACTTCACAAGGCTAATCCTGAGCAATAAAGGTGGACCGTATTAACTTGGTCTTTCTGAACTACGGTGAGCAGCCGGGCTTGCGTAACTCGCGAAGCTGCTAGTTAGACGCTTGAGTGCTTTGCCGATAGTAAACTATAGTAACGTATATAACTCGTTGGTGCAGGGATTCTGTCCGCACTCAGGAGGTAAATCCACGAGGTTCGCTTCTGCACGTTGTCCGTTCCACACACGCACACACATATTAAACTTTCCTCTACGCGCTCAAGTCTGTAAATAAGCGCCACTACGAATTAACGAGGCGTCGTGTTAATCGTTAATTCGTTCGTGAAAAATGCAGATAGTGAAAGAAAAAATATGACAAAAAATGGCATGATTGACAGAAAGAAGAAAAAAAAAATAAAAAATGAGGACGACTAATTAGCCGATAATTAGCGTGGAAATTACTTTGCGCAATTAGCGGCATCTCTTCGCTATTAAACATACTTGAGAAACTTTTTTTTTGAATGGCTCTTCACATCGTTCGTCGGGAGACATTAGAAAAAAAAAAAAATGGTAAGCGAATTTACTACGTTGGGGTCACACCTAATTTGACACGTATTGATTTAATTAAACGAATTTATAATTAATGATTGATGAAGTTACAATGTCATCGAAAACGTCTGCTATGACGACAACTATTCGGACCCGTAATCGCGTATTTTCATATCAATTTGTAAATCTTGAAGCTCGAATTTCCCAAGTTTAAATTCAAGTACGGATTTGACGTCTAACTTTTTGTGGAAGCATTGAAAATAGGGGATAAACTTTGAATAGGGGCCGTAAAATTCGACTTTGACTTAGAATCCCTCAAATATTTTTTTTTCAACAATTAATTGCCGTTTGGATATAAAGGTGAAATGTTTCTTAATACTCAACTTTATTTTACTTTACTAGATATTGTACGGCTTGTCTAACACGTTTGTGCTTCTGTTAGTTGTGACTATTTAATCAGTATACGATGTCTATGTGCCATCTGAAATTTCATATATCGGCTGTGACGTTGAGAGCGCATGGCGCTCTTCGAATAGACATAGATATAGGCACGACCGAGTTTCTATCGGCTACTCTCGAATTTCCGCGTGTCACGAACGTGCTATCAGCTCCGCCCGTAGCAAAAACGCCGATCGCCGTGTGTTCGTCAACCCTGTTACGAAAGTTGAAGCTCGGATCTACGCGAACGTCCACTTTGTAATTGACACACAGAAACGATCGAATTTTATTATATTATACAGTAGAGTGGCTTCGGATATTTTCGATATGCGACGTCATACAATACCGATATTTTAGCAGACGCGTTTGTTAACTAAACCCTACAAAACCCCATTTTACGAACGTTTAGAAAAATTGCAGAGTACAAAATTTTGTATATTTTTTTAAATCACACTCAGAGAAAAGTCTGGTAACTAGAAAAAAAATATAGTTAGTCCGATGATCTAACTTAGTTCCCAAGCGGAAAGTCCATATTTTATGGTTATACGAAATATAAGAAAATATTTGGATCAACCATTAACATAATTTCCAGGAGGAACGTTTATATTTGATAGATATAGCAAATGTAATTATAGTAGCAATCATCAAAATGATAATAGATTCAAAAACTATTCGAATAGTTCAAAATCCCGATTTGTTACATAAACGATTTTATCGTTTGTTTCCAATAACCTTTCAAGTATCATTTATTGAACCATATTATCATCGCTCCAACCATAAAACATTGCAAGCCTTTCTATATTCGTTTTATCATATGACATTGTTAAATCAACGATATTCTTTTCTCAGTTCACAAATTCGTAAAACTGTAAAAGTAGAGGGAACAATGATTAAAAAGAAACAAAATAAAAAAATTGAAAACCCACTGTAAATAAAATTTCTAAACCAATTTGTGGCCCATAAAATTAAAAAAGTTGTAGATTAAAAAAATTCAACATCTTTCCTTTTTGCTTATGATCAATTCCTTTAATTTTAAGATTACTTAATCTCATAGATATGCATAATTACTATTATACCTGATTAAATTGGACAACAACTTTCGAAGGCGTGTCGCATGACTTTTAGACGACAAAAATCCATTGATTATGACTCTCTCGCGCTAACATATGTTTTCTATCGTCTTGAACATTCATTGGACAATACTGAGCGGCAGAGTATATGTCAGCTTCGAGCTTATGGTGTACTGCAATAACTACAATAACTACAACTATGTTACTTCGCTGTCTATGAGGTATGCACACTCGGAGTGTGCATTTCAATGCAACGTGTGCTGGCAACAGTCTGTTATGACCGACTTGGAGTGTTTCGATCGTTGCGTAGCGTTCCCGCTCCTCGCTCGTGACGCAACGAACGCCTCTTGGACTGTCAGGTGCTTGTCTTCAATAGCGTCCATTGCAATTATTCCTTACGCGACAATAGTGGAAATTTACACACCTCAGTCAGGATTAATATTAATATTTATTATTCTTCAATTTTTCCGCGAAGATTTTTAAAAAAAGATTGAAGAATAGATATAAATATATCTCATTACAAATTATAAAATATGCACAAACTATAAATTTGTTTAATTCAAAAGTCTATGAACTTGAAGAGACGCAGCAGCGTCGCGACGCCGAGTATCGAGTTTTCCAGCGTGTTTTGTATATCATTTGTCATGGTGGTTAAGTCGCAGGAGAAGTTACCTCCACAAATTGTCGTCCGATATATATTCAGTGGTATAGTGTAAGCGTATCAAATGGCTCTGTGTATAATGTACACGCTACGACTACTATTAAAATATTAAAACGGGACAAACGAGTTTCGGGGAGAGAACGACGGCATCGAGAGAGGACGCGGAGGCAGAAATGAACGGGGTAATAACGTCAGACGATGCTCTCTGTTGCTGGTCGTCCACCTTCGTATACTCACCTTTCTTCATTTATCTCCCGAGTTAAGGAGAACAATAAATTTTTTTTTCCTAATGGTCAGAAAAAGCGGGGGTTCTCTTAAGTTCGAAATAAAATTACTCTGAAAAAAATGAGGCTGAGACAACTAAATTAAGAGTGATACACCCCATCCTCCCCCGCAGAAATTTCGGAAGCTGCTTTCTCCTGAACGGTACGACAGATAGGGTTCATATTTTGAGGCGATACGCGGGAGTATCGTAGAATTGGGCTCAGCTTCTGGCGCCTCATTCGAAATAGCCGTTTTTTTTTAAAAGAATTAAAAGAAAAATAGTGCGAGAGAGACAGAGCTCTATTCGAGAGAGACAGACCTATAGGCGTTTAACATTGGGTGACGAAGTTTGAGGGAGGGTATCATTGCCTCTTAAGTTGAGCCTATAGGAATTTGGTTGACTCTAGCTTACCTAACTTGTTTTAACTTTGCGTAGGGTTGCATACGGAAAAATCAACGTCAAAGGTTAGGTAAAGATATAACGTTGGTGGAGTGAAACTCCATTAAGAGGGAAAATTCTTCATAATTCAATAGATTTTAATGCATCATACTTCAATTTTCATAAAAGTTTCTACTGATGTATATTATATTTCCATTTTTATTTATGGAACCTAAATAATAGGCATTAGCCAGTTCAGTGCACGGAAAGAAATGTTTGCTGTCCACAATCTCTCAAAAATTAGTTGACTTAACCATATCGAATAGTAAACTCAACTTTTTACGATTAGTCCTCGCGAGATTAGTGAGGTTAACCAATCCAATCGTTGCGACTTCCACTAGAATTATTGGGACTACCGTTCGAATCGTCTTTATTATCATTCGATTCGTTGGCACTATAATTTAAGTTGTAAGGGAAATAGAATAATTGATTGGTTGTGTCAATTCATATTTTGTTATGGTAACTAATCTTTCCTTCCGTGTGACAATTATTTTTAAACATTTTTTTTCGCCTTCAAATATTTTTTGCACATTCTCTACAATTCTTTTCACATTCTCTACAATTATTTTCACAAAAGCTGGATGAATAATGTTGGAGTAAGTGAAAAACAAAATCAGCTTACAAAAGTGACTGCCTTTATCAATGTAATTACAATCATTTCTATAACGAGAAATTTATATTTCATTCATAGACCAGTATTTTTAGATATCCGCCATTTCCGCTGGTGTTGAGAGTAAATATTATGTTCGACACCAGACAACGTCGACCTGGCATCGCAAGTGATGCTCTATTAATTGGAGTGATTATCATTATTAAGCAAATACCAGTAATTTTCCTGTCAGCTACTCAATTATCAATTATTTCTGGTTGCGTGGATTTAGTTTAACGGAATTTCTTTTTATATTACGCTCAACGGAATTTGGGTGCATTCATGTAATTATTGGTATTTACTCTGCAAAAGATGTATTTTTTGCACAATGACGAATGGCGTTACAGGTGTAATAAGTGCGTCGCTCATCGAGACCGCGAGACTCTCATTAAATATGCGCGTTGAGCGTTGGAAACTATTTACGAGGTGACATTAGGTACTTGCACACATGTGATACGAAGCGAGAAGGTCGTTAGACACCCTTTTTGTCTGTAACATAGTACACCACATCGTACAGCTCGTATGTATTATTTATAGCAGTACTAGTGTACCGAGAGTCACGACGATACCTACAATTATTCAGAAGTAAAACATAGACGACGCGCGGGAACTTTTGTGAAGGTATATGCTTAACTCAATACGCCCAGTGTCTTTATTCTTTTCTGTTCCTTATAAGATGCTATAGTTTGAAACATTCCAGAGAGTAAAAAATATTTCTACACATTGCAGAATTTTTTTGCTCGTTATTGTAACTTTTTTTTCGTAAATTTAACACTTAATTTTTACGTGACAAACAAATTCTTGTTATGAATTATTTATTCATCTCACATGATTGAAAACGTTTTTTTTCGATTATGGTGTAAAATTTTTTACAGTCTTAACCATCAATTGAAATTTCGATATTTACTTTCATAAAAAAAGAGAGAAAAAATCACTCTGCTCAATAAATAACTGCTCAATAAAACTTATCGTAAATTATTTATTTATCTCACGTGATTGAAAACATATTTTTCGAAAGGTGTATAATTTTCTACAGTCCTAACCATCGATTATAATTTCGATATTTATTTTCACAAAAAAAGAAAAAAAAAGTCACTCTGCTCAATAAATAATAAACAATAACTGCTCAATAAAACTAATCATAAATTATTTATTCATCTCACGTGATTGGAAACATATTTTTCGAATGGTGTATAATTTTTTACAGTCCTAACCATCGACTATAATTTCGATATTTATTTTCATAAAAAAAGAGAAAAAAAAGTCCCTCTGCTCAATAAATAACTATTTTCTTCATAACTCAATTGTTCATTAGTCAAAGGTTTCGTGAATTCCACGCTCCGTTTTCAATTTTTCGCACGTCATAAAAAAATGAGGTTTGAAGTTGTACCTGCGTTTTCACTGCATGTGAAGTTCGTTAGCTACTTTATTTAGCCCCGCCTTGAATAATACCCATTACACGTTACAATAATGTACTTAATAGCCACACCTACGAACATGCGTGGGTATTCTCGACTACTGATATAAATCTATATTTTCTACGTGGTCGCAACATGCACAGGTACTTAGCTATTGTTCAGCGGCAAGAAATCTACCCACGCGGTTAAAAACCAATTGTCGTTTTGGTCGCAAGTGTTGGTAGATGTGCACCAGTACCAACGTTAAATATGTACTGTGGAGTCCGGAGTTTTTGTAAGAAATAAGTGAGCGTAGAGTCGCGTACATCGAGCGAGCATAGTTTCGTACATATACTCGAGGGATCGAACTCAAGGATAACCGGTACTACTGGTACGCAAGACAAGACGATTCCTTGGCTCTTTTCGCTGCGGCTCTCGTTTGCACTGCAATGCGACCACCACAAGCCGTAAACCAACCAACGCGGTGTATATGAGGAAAATAAATGAAACATTGGACATCGAGTAAGTGAAAGAGATCGAAAGCTGAATTCTACGTAGGCCATTAAACATTTACAGCGATTGTTCGAATCATTCACAAATAATCCACGGCTGTGTTCAGTCCTCCAGATTTTTTTTTCGCAGCTTAAATATTTTCAAATATGAGAATATAATTATGTATGCTGCTTTGGTGTTAATGCGCTGGATAAATATTTACCTTCCAAGTCGAAAAATGATATGAAGATTGTATAAAAATTATATAAAGTGCGATATAATTTATGTAAACTTAATATAACGTTTCTACAAAAATCGGTTTAGAAAATCTGCAGACTATATATACATTTTATATAAATGAAATACAGGACATTCTGTATGTCAATTTTTTTATACAGACTGTATATATATTGAGTTATATATGGTTTTTTTACGTGGGCTCACAGGAGTGCATGTGCTTTCTAAAATATTGAAACTATTTGCACTTAGATTATTGGAAATATCTTGAAAACAAGAAACCGCAACGTTTGTTGTGAATCGATCAATATCGATGCGAATTCAATAAATTGATAAGTCCTTTTAAAATTTGACTTGTATATCACATATTCGATGTCATGAATACATCACATCGAAACATAGTGTCTATTGAGCAATTAAAAATACGTACCTCATAGGAGTGCATATACTTTCTACAATATTGGAAACATTTGCATTTAGATTATTGAAAATATTTCGAAAACAAGAAACAGTAACGTTTATTGTGGATCGTTCAATATCGATACGAATTCAATAAATTTACAAGTTCTTTTAGAATTTCACTTGTAATAATACATCACATCGATGCATAGTGTCTAATAAGCAATTAAAAATTCCGACCTTACAGGAGTGCATATGCTTTTTAAAATATTGGAACCATTTGCATTTAGATTATTGAAAATATTTCGAAAACAAGAAAGAATAACGTTTATCGTGAATCGATTAATATCGATACGAATTTAATAAATTTACAAGTTCTTTTAGAATTTGACTTGTAATAATACATCACATCGATACATAGTGTCCATTAAGAAATTTTATTTAATTAATTGACTTTCTATACCTGCTCCATGAAAACTTCCCAATATGTATAGTTACGTCTTGCGCCGTAGATGGAAGTCCGCGCAGTACCTATACAGCGGTGCATACGGGTAACGTAAACCGCAGCGTAATATACGTCTACCTGAGCGCTTGCACTTCTTTCGCTGTACTAACTTTCCCGCATGCATTGCACCTGTCGCGTCGGTGAAAGGATCAAGCGTCACTCTATACACACAGCAAATAATGGTGCATGTACATGCGGTATGTAGTGACGTGTGGCCGCAACGTCGTCGCAATGCCGATTTGCACCAAATTTCTGAAAACCACTATATATCCAGAAATAATGCTACAATAAATTCAATAATTTTTATTTCATAACGATAACCTACAGTGATTATAAAAATCTTTAAACTTTTGAATAACTGTGAAGACACTTAATCTCGATTAAAATGTTTTATACAATTGTTAGTAACATAGTTTCTCCATCAATTTCTCAAATCATTAATGAAACATTCTATATTTTTTTCAATAAAATTTTCATTCACTATCATGGAACTTTTCTTTGCAATCTCACATAAAAATTAGTAAGTCTTTTCATTTTTTTAAACTGTAGATAATTGATGTGAAGTTACACGAGTACATGTACCGGTATATTTTACCAAATGAAATAGGACAATTTAATATATTTAGCAAATGAAATAGGATAATTTAATATATTTAGCAAATGAAATAGGATAATTTAATATATTTAGCAAATGAAATAGGATAATTTAATATATTTACCAAATGAAATAGGACGTTTAAAACTCCGATCATCACTTTTATTGCATCGATAGCTTCGCGTTATTACCTCTTTCACGTCTGCCTTGACACGATGCATCGAGGTATCTGACAATATTCCACGCTATATTCATAAGCTTCCGAAGAATATTCATCATCGTGATCGTTGGGATGCTGGCGTATGAGCTGAAGCATTCCTGGAACACTCGGAACATTCATATTTCGCCCTGGGCACAATTTTCATGTCTCTCGGCGTATATTAATTTTCTCCGGGAAAAGTCTATATGTCGGGTTAGGTAGTAAAGAGCATCAGAATGTTAGCTTCTGATGTAGCATTCCGTCGTGTATACGAGTTTTGGATGCGGTCGACGAACCACACCTGGAAGCGGACCACGACTTCATGTGCCTCTGTGTGCGCTGTCGAGCACAAGGGCGAGAAATTCCCCCTTCGAACAATGTCCCGCACTAAGTGCTTGTGAGCCCGTCCTTTGAACGTACCTGGCCCGTGTTACGTGCTATATATACCCTTCCCGAACCTCCGGACACGGGTGAAACCTTCCCAACTCAATATTCTCCTCTCTTCGAGTTGCAATTATAAACATGTGGCAACGGAATTTAATTCGATTCAAATTTGAAGTTAATCATTTTGCTTCCTCATGGAGAAAGCTTTGTTCGTGTGAATTTTTTGTTTTTTTCGGGCTTTTCATGTTAACATACTCAGAATCATGTAAAACGTTGAGAAAAGTGGTCTAAAAAATATGTCTGTATGTGTGTGTATGTATTTTTCAGACACCGAAAATTCACTCCTTCTCTGTAATTGAGGTGATTTTTAATTAAATGATTCAATGTCTCAATATTCTCCTCTCTTCGAGTTGCAATTATAAACATGTGGCAACGGAATTTAATTCGATTCAAACTTGAAGTTAATCATTTTGCTTGCTCATGGAGAAGGCTTTGTTTGTGTGAAATTTTTTTTTTTTCGAGCTTTTCATGTTAACATACTCAGAATCACCTAAAACGTCGAGAGAAGTGGTCTAAAAAATATGTCTGTATGTGGATATGTCTGTGTGTGTGTATGTATTTTTCAGAAACCGAAAATTCACTCCTCCTCTGTAATTGAGGTGATTTTTAATTAAATGATTCAATGTATACATTTTATGGAATTTTTAATTTTCAAAAAAATGTCGTGATCGCTCTAACTCTCGTAAAAGTTTGCCAATTTATCTAAATAGCACTTTGTAAATGAAGACACGTTGAATGATGTTTGGTGTTGAATTTCAGCGAAATCGGTAAAACGGTTCCGATTTTATAGAATTTTGAATTTTTCGAAATTTTTTTTTTTCTCTAAATCACGTCGAATCTCAACAAATTAACCCAAATGTTCTACAATCGAAAAATACCATGAAGCCCTGCTACGTACGAAATTTGGTGATGATCGGTAAAGTCGTTCGGATTTTATGGCATAAAATTTTTTTTCATAAATGTACATTTTCGCTCATAACTTCCGCAAAAGTTAAGAGAGTAAGATAAAAATTTGTGTTTTAACGGTGTTTCGTAGCTGCACACAATATGGATATGGAGAACTTTGCACATTGCTTCTTCATATAAAATTTGAAGACAGTTGTAAGGAGGAAATTTCAAAATTTCAATTTTTAACAAAGCTTTCTCTATGAGGAAGCAAAAATAAATAATAAATGTCTTCCTCATAGAAATAGATTTGTTAAACATTGAAATTTAAAAATTTCCTCTTTAAAGCTGTCTTCAAATTTTATAGAGAAAGCAATGTGCAAAGTTCTTTTTTTGAAATCGTTATTATGGTTCCAAAAATGTCGATTTTCGATATTTTCAATTTACGACTTTTCGCGAGTGAAATAAATCATTTTGTTTCTACTACATTCTAAAATTCATTTCTAAAAAGGATATTAGACATTTTCCCTTGATTACGAATTCAATTTATTGAGAAATCAAAGATACCCAACGAGGAAATTTAGAAAATCTGATTTTTTTCGATTCTCTTGTGTTTTTTTTATTTTTTCCATTGAGAATTCGTCCTTTTGATAGCATCCTCTCGACAGTGTGAGGATTAATTACCTGTTAGTCACGGGACTTTCTTTATTTCCATTCCCGTTTAAGGTCAGACTTGGGATCAATTTGTATATTCCTCGTGACTCATTTGATGGCGACAAAGTGATGGAGTAGGAAGTACGAAACGCGTATAAAGTTCGGAGGGAAAGTAGCCGTGTGAGCCCTGTTCGGATGCAACAACGCGTTTCGTTGTCCGACGAGGCACGAGTCGAAGCGGTGATTCATTGCATCAGCGCTCCGGTGGTACATCAGCACCGGCGCTTTTGTACTGCACTCTGGTACTCCCCGTTTTTTGTTGGCTCCACTCGGGCTTTTTTTTTTCTTCTCTTCATCAACCATCATCGTCCATAGCATCCACAGAGCTCGGCTATGTCTCGTTGAAACGAGTACTTGCTGCGCCAGAGAACAAAGTTGACGGTACTGACGATGATTGCATAGCGCACAAAAAAAAGAAGAGAACAGACTTTTTTTTAGCGAAGCTTTCAAAAGTCTCGACATTGTTAAAAGTTAAAAAATTGCAATATTTTAGCTATACAAAACGCTTTTTAAGTCTTCTCATTTTTATACAGCTAACTTTTTTTTTACGGCAAAAAATCAACGTACCTGTAATTTTTTTTCTTTTTTTATATTTTCAGTACATTATTCATTTCATAGTCTACGTAAACTCAGTCAATGCAAATGCATCATATTCGTTATTGATTCTATCTTTATTACTTTTTAATAAATATTAGCGAACTGGAGTTATAGTCGTTATATTGTATAGTTATATTTTTCGTAGTGTCGAATTTTTTTAAAAATTCACAGCAACTTACAAAGATGAATGTTGATTATGTTTATTTTTTGAAAAACCTTGACGTATTTATGAAAAAATCCTTCGTTGGTATATAATGAACTTTACCTAAGTAATAAATAGAACCATGAAGAGGCATTTATTCTACCACAAATAAAAAAGTATTTAGTCTATTTCGGAGCCGAGAGAAAAAACTGGGTATTTACTATTCAATAAATAAAATGATAAATAATTAGTTGCGACATTTGAGCCCTAGCGATATCAGTGTAATGGCTAGTTCTGGTCCATTTGCAGCATCAGCGGTTGACCATAGTAGCGAACTTTAATAGGACACGTTGTATAATACATTTGCGTTGGGCCAAGTGGTAAGCGAGTGACAGACCTCGCACTTTTATCATCACTGGTGATTACCCACCGCAAACCAGAGCTTGTCGTTCGCGTGCTGAGTCCCTAATCGAGTTTGACGACGATGACGGCGACAATTGACGAGACACACACGAAATAGATGAGTCAGTGCCGCAGAAATTCATCCAGCAGCTCTTCTCTCTCTTTCTCTCAATCGAATATCGATTCCAGTTGAGAGTCAACACGAAACGGAGTACAAACTTTTGCGGTTCGACGTGATTCACCGATCGTTTTGCTCGTGAGGCGATGAGACCTTTGCAACAATTATTGTTTAAATGGATATCAGCGTTAAAAGTATATTTATCGTGTCGTCCATCATTTCTAGTTCTTGCAAACTCCCGGCATTTATTAACATTGATTCACTGATAATCATTTGCATCTTTTCATTAACGAAGTGTTATCCGTTTTTCATTACTTCGGACAAAATCGATGACACTTTTGCCATGAAACAAACAATTCATGCTCTTTCTTTGTAAGTCATGTACTTTCTATTTTCCGAATTTTTGCTCTTCTGATGCTGAGATACAGGAAAAATATTGTATTGGTCTTCTTTAATATGATTTACAATTTTACAATATTGTATTTAAATCATTTAAATTTTTTGGTCGTTTTTAATTCAAATATCATCTTGATAATAATTTAAAAAAAAATGTTAACTCTAATGATTATACGGTGGTCTCAATTTGGTGAAACAGTAATTATTATGTCAAAGTATAAAATAATCCGTAATCGTATGTCAGAAGAAAATGAATACTAATTTAAATAAACGTTTGCACTCCTGATGGAAAAAATACACTCACAATGATTGTTGTTTCAAAGCGGATCATCCGCACTATCGAGTATTCGTCGGGCCTCTCGAACCAATTATATCCCACTTTGTGTCAATTTTAAACACGTGCTTACGGCACGTTTTTCTAAATCGTCCTTTTACCCATTTAAAAACTGCGAGTGAGTTTTCGACTTTACAATTTATTAATATTGCATTCAAAT
This sequence comes from Tromatobia lineatoria, assembly GCA_949699805.1. Lineage (NCBI taxonomy): Eukaryota > Metazoa > Arthropoda > Insecta > Hymenoptera > Ichneumonidae > Tromatobia > Tromatobia lineatoria. The sequence goes on from OX453045.1 coordinate 1,919,449, forward strand.
CATTAAAAATTTTTGGGCAATCGTTTTTAATTCAAATATTACCTTGATAATTTTTTTTTAAGTTAACTCTAATTATACCATGGTCTAAATTTGGTAAAACAGTAATCATGTAAAAGTATAAAATAATCCGTAATCGTATACAAGAAGAAAATGAATACTAATTTAAATAAACGTTTGAACTCCTGATGGAAAAAATACACTCACAATGATTGTGGTTTCAAAGCGGATCATCCGCACTATCGAGTATTCGTCGAGCCTCTTGAACAAATTATATCCCACTTTGTGTCAATTTTAAACACGTGCTTACGCCACGTTTTTCTAAATCGTCCTTTTACCCATTTAAAAACTGCGAGTGAGTTTTCGACTTTACAATTTATTAATATTGCATTCAAATCATTTAAATTTTCTGGGCAATCGTTTTTAATTCAAATATCACCTTCATAATTTTTTTTTAAGTTAACTCTAATTATACCATGGTCTAAATTTGGTAAAACAGTAATCATGTCAAAGTATAAAATAATCCGTAATCGTATATAAGAAGGAAATGAATACTAATTTAAATAAACGTTTGAACTCCTGATGGAAAAAATACACTCACAATGATTGTGGTTTCAAAGCGGATCATCCACATTATCGAATATTCGTTGGGCCTTTCGAACCAATTATATCCCACTTTGTGTCAATTTTAAACACGTGCTTACGCCACGTTTTTCTAAATCGTCCTTTTACCCGGTTAAAAACGGCGAGTGAGTTTTCGACTTTACAATTTATTAATATTGCATTCAAATCATTTAAATTTTTGGGGCAATCGTTTTTAATTCAAATAATACCTTGATCATTTTTTTTTAAGTTAACTCTAATTATACCATGTCTCAATTTGGTGAAACAGTAATTATTATTTCACAGTATAAAATAATCCGTAATCGTATGTCAGAAGAAAATGAATACTAATTTAAATAAACGTTTGAACTCCTGATGGAAAAAATACACTCACAATGATTGTGGTTTCAAAGCGGATCATCCGCACTATCGAGTATTCGTCGACCCTCTCAAACCAATTATATCCCACTTTGTGTCAATTTTAAACACGTGCTTACGGCACGTTTTTGTAAATCGTCCTTACCCCGGTTAAAAACTGCGAGTGAGTCACATTGACACAGCATCTCCCCTCCTCTCGCAACCTGGTGCATGTGTTTGACGTGAGCGCTCACCTCTTGAGAGCCACGTGACCGTCTCATCATACCCCGTAGCCCATTACTCGATTAAGCAAACATTGCGATCCGATTATTCCTCAAGCACAAAGAGAGAGAAAATCGGTAGGTTAGCGGGTGCCGTATCAAGAGTGCTTACTTTCGCACGTTTTAACCATTAATCGTACTGGCTACTGGGACAATTCTACGCTCGTATCACTGGCTATAATCGGGGGGGGATTATTTTCGTTCCACTTTAGTATGAGATATTTTCACGCTGCTAACGGCTGCTGGTATTGGAATAGCAGGCATCCTACAGAAAGCTCACACGATTGCCACGCGATATCCCTTCTATGCTGCACTTAAGTGGTCGTTAGTTTAAAAAAAGACCCTAAAAAAGCTCTTCAGAGCCCAGTGAAAAGGAGTCTTCATTTTTTTTTAAACATCCGTTTTTTTAAATAGACGCATGGTATCTACAGTTTTGAAAAGGATACACTGACAGAATCAAATAAAGAGCCGAAAAATGAAACAGTTTAATAGTAAACTCATGAATAGCCCGCTATTTCAACTGATCTTTAGATGTACAAATCGAGCTGCTTGAAATGTCACAGTAGTTAAGAGTAACATAAATTCGTGAGCATCTGAAAAATATTTATGTTTCCCCATTTGCAATGACCCATATTCTGGCCTCGATAAAATGTAAATTATCAAAGATGTATTATAAAATTTTTGTGCAAAATACAGCAACAAAAAAATCAAATTACAATTTATCAAAATCTTTCCAAAATCTGTATCTGTACAGAAAATAATTTTTTTGTGCAAAATACAACAACAATAAAGTCAAATTACAATGCTTTATCAAAATCTTTCCAAAATCTGTATCTGTACAAAAAAATAAATTTCTCATGCAAAATACAACAACGATAAAGTCAAATTACAATGCTTTGTCGAAATCTTTCCAAAATCTGTACCCAGTGTTTTAGATAAATACGTTGCTTCTCACTAAATCATGTGTACCACTCGTTTTATTTTATTGCATTTTTCTCACCGAAGCTGGATTATCGTAATCCATGGATATTGCGAAGTGCACTAAGGGTGTAATTTTGCTCGTGTTTTATAATGCGGAGAAGGAAATAGAGAGACAAGCACGCGGCCGTTGCGATATGAATAACGAGTACGAGTTTCAGGGAGCGAAGAGGGTTGTGTAATACGATCATATCCCAGCATCCTGGAATTGATGCGAGCTCGGAGATGGCAGCGATAAATATAAAACGGTTCGGAATCACTGGCACGTGGTGACCCCGTTGTCGCGATTCGAGCTTTTCTGCCTTTCCCCTTATCTATACGTTGTCATTACTTGATAACGTACATCGCACTGTACGTACAATACACGCAATTGTTACATCAATAATAATAATAATGATGAATACAATTTACAAAAATGGAAAACTGTGCTATGCGAGAGCAAAGTCTTTTTCTCACAACGGTACATAAACCGAAGGGTCGAAGGGCGAAATAATTGTATATAGAACCCCATAATAGCACCCCGATTTACAGTGTAATAATACTCCGTTACCCTTCGTTAACTCTGCTGCCGCTATTTTAAATAAAACATTCCGTCGCTGGAAAGAATATTTATTTATCCTTGCTTGGTGAAAAAAAATGTTTCCAACAGTATAAAAAAAATGTGATTCTTAGACGTGCAGTTAAAATAAAACGTTGCTATATACACGACACTCATCGCTTCAGGAATTTAGGATTGGACTGAATGTCCAATATTCTCGAAGGACTCAACACATTAAATTCTAGGTAAACATGCGGAAACGGTGATTCACACATTTAAATCGTGATGATGTCATGGCAGAATAACCGACATTCAATATCATACGTGACGTTTGTCTAAACTTTCAAATTTTCAAACATCTCTTCATCCTCTCAACAGCGTCCACGTTAAGAAATAAATGGCCCGAATGACCGGTCGAGCCATTAGCGAAAAATGATGAAGTCACCCGACATAACCTATCTATTTGTATGCACATAACTAAAATAAAATAGACCTGCAAGGATTCACGAAAGATTCTCGTGTAAAATTACAAATTCACGAAACTTGATGTCGCAACCGACATTCAATATCATACGTGACGTTTGTCTAAACTTTCAAATTTTCAAACATCTCTTCATCTTCTCAACAGCGTCCACGTTAAGAAATAAATGGCCCGAATGACCGGTCGAGCCATCAGCGAAAAATGATGAAGTCACCCGACATAACCTATCTATTTGTATGCACATAACTAAAATAAAATAGACCTGCAAGGAGTCACGAAAGATTCTCGTGTAAAATTGCAAATTTTTCGTGAATTTGCAATTTTACACGAGAATCTTTCGTGACGTTTGTGTAAACTTCAAAATTTTCAAACATCTCTTAATCCTCTCAACGGCGTCCACGTTAAGAAATCAATGGCCCGAATGACCGGTCGAGCCATCAGCGAAAAATGATGAAGTCACCCGACATAACCTATCTATTTGTATGCACATAACTAAAATAAAATAGACCTGCAAGGATTCACGAAAGATTCTCGTGTAAAATTGCAAATTCACGAAACTTGATGTCGCAGCAGCTCGGATTGTTGGTAGAATACTAAGAATCTTAAATTATGTGCATACGTTGACTACGTCCGTGAGATATACCGGGTAATGAGTCAGTTTTCGATTCAGCGAACAAGAGGATAATCGAGAAGGGTCGCGCGTACCAACGTCTGTATCTACATATGTACACATATATACACATACATGTGTGATATGTACATGCTAGTGAGTACAGTGAATCTCTAGGGTGGCAAAGGACAAGTCGAAGACGAGAAGGCAATGTTAAAGGGAACGAGAAGGGGAGAAAATTTCAACAGCGACGACGTGGGATTGGCTCGTGGTAAATCGTCTCGAATCGTCGGTTGCGTTGAGCCCGGGGTGCCGAATCTAACCTGGGGTGGTTCGTAGACGCCGTACTCGGTGAATTAGGGGAGAGACGGTACATATATAGAAGGAGATAAAGATATATGCCAGAGGGTAGCCTTATATAAAAGATTCTTTGGGAACTCTACTCAAGATTCGATCACAGGCTTTTTTTTTTCAACGACTAACGTACGACCGTTGCAGACTTGTCTCCTTTATGGTGTATTTTTCGTTCCCATGGACTTTGCCATCGTCACCGGACATTTTTGTCGGATATCAACGGTGGTTCGGATATTAAACGTTTATGGATGTTGTGATTGAAATTCTTGTCAAGTTTTATTATTTTTATAAAAATCGATTTAATATTTAAAAGATTTGAAAAATTACCCCGTAATGATAATAATTGAATCTCATATTAAATTTTAATATTGTTATATGAGATGCAAAATAGGATAAATGCACCAAATCATAAAGATAGTGATTAGTGTTGCGGAAGCATAAGTTAGTCGGACAATTGTTGTTAGGGTGGAGGTCAAAATAGCGAATGACGAAAATAGTGAATGGTTAAAATAGCGAATTTTGACATTAGGAACTCCTGAATGTAGAATGGTCATTATTATGAAATTCGTTTTTTCAGCTATTCGCTATTTTCAACCCCATCTTAAAACATCCAGAGAAATGGGTTTAATGAGTTTATTTGAATCAATAAGGGAGTGTATTTTGAATAGATAACATTTTATTTCAATCAAATAGAGTTTATTAAGATCGGATGAAATTTTATTTAGATCAAATAGACTCTATTTCGGTTGGATAAAATTTTATTAGGCCGACCATTGAATAGATAATTTTAGTCATTCGAAATACATCTCATAATTGATTCAAACTCTTCAGACCGATTTCTCTGGTAAAATGCATTCAAAATAGCGAATGATAAAAATGACGAATGTCTGAAAAAGCGAATTCCATAATTATGGACATTATACATTTAGACGTTTCTTATTTTTAAATTCGCTACTTTAGCCATTCGGTATTTTGGTCATTCGTCATTTTAACCCCCACCTTTTCGTTATTGAAATATGAGAAATATGAATGCAATCGGCGAAGCTTCCGGCCATTGAACGTGAGATAAAAATGTAACGATAGAAAATTTTGAGATCCGGTGTTGCAGTATTCTCGAGTTCAGTTCCCACCCTTAATCCCAACTATCTGCGGACAAGCAACACCCCCCAGAAGGGGGCACACGCGCGTGACCTATTAATATTCCATATCGCCGTCCGCCGATGTATGGCGGGGGTGGATGGTGAGTGACAATACCAGGCAGACGCCACATTGGTGCATACATTCATACATTTACTTACTCACATGCTCGTTTTGTATGCGGCAACGTTTCTGGCGCCCTGGCGACGACACGCGCGCACGTTGAACCGACAATTGCCCTGACCATATGCAGACCGTGTGTGCATATGCTCATGAGCTTTTTTTTTCTCTCCTCATAATCCCGAAACTCCGAAATATAAGATCGTTCTCGAGGACAAATACTCATCGTCTCGTTTCTCTTTTTTGTTACAGCAGCGTACGAGGTCGCCCGGAAAAAGGATGGATCGGATAAGAAGAAGTTTTAGAGATAGCTTCAGAAGGCGAAAAGATGCTCATGTTCCCGAATCCAGCAAACCTCATCAATGGCAGGCAGACGAAAGTGCTGTACGTTCGGCTACCTGCGCATTTCACGTCAAAGTAAGTATGCGCATTGTTGTTAATTTTACAAGGATTTCGTGTTAAACTTTTTTTCAAATATCGAAAGACACTTATGTGATGGAGAAAAAAATTTAAACATTGAGTATGCTTTTTATTTTTAATTGTGCAATTGAATTTTACTATTCGTTATTGTGTAAACGAATAAATGGAGTAATTTGGTGTTTTCTTTTTCAGTATCTGGGCTGTGTAGAGGTTTTTGAGTCGAGAGGAATGCAAGTTTGCGAGGAAGCACTGAAAGTGCTCAGAGTAAGTGCAACAAAGTTCTCTAATTTTTTTCTAATTAATGATATTCAGAATAGGAGAAAAAATGGGCACTTGAAAACATGATTGAAGAAAGCATCTTTTCATATCTAAATCCCGAGGGAGAGTTTGCTCAGCGAAGTCGAGTCATTTCGCATTTCAGAAAGAATATTTCGCGAAGTGACTCGACTGGTGGCTCCAAACTCCGTAGCCTCGACACGGATTCGCAAATTGTCGATTATTTTTAGACTAACCCCACACCGAGTGGTACGTCACACCGTATGACAGATAGCAATGAAAAAGCGAAAAAAAGGCGCAGGAATATTTGCGAATTATGCGCATTTGTAGATAAAAATTGTTGCAGGACGAAACATAAAAAATGGGTGGACATAATTTATGGTTTTTTTTTTCTACACTTGCAGAACTCGAGACGAAGACCAGTTCGTGCGATACTCCATGTATCCGCTGATGGTCTACGCGTCGTCGAGGACGAGACGAAAGGTCTCATAGTCGATCAGACTATCGAGAAAGTGTCGTTTTGCGCACCCGACAGAAATCATGACAAGGGCTTCAGCTATATCTGCAGGGACGGCACCACCAGACGGTGGATGTGCCACGGTTTCATCGCGCTCAAGGAGCCGGTTAGTACGATTTCTTCTGTCGGTACCACGCGATTGCGGTTGCCGGTAAAACAGGGGGGATGAGGTTTTAAAATATGGACCAAACGTAGAGTTCCATACCAACTGAAGGCTCTAAATAAGCCGGGGATAAATAAAATGAATACTTTAGGGTGTTCCAAAAATGTTATTAACATTTTTTTTTTTTTTTTAATCTCTCGGCTATTGATTGAAAAGTTGACATGCATGCAGAAATACATTTCTCTGGAAGGGAGGCTCTGTAGCTAATTTTGTAGAGGTTGCTCACGCGAGATTTGTATTTTTATTTCTATTGAAACGTAAAAAATGTATTCAATTTACAGAATAGTATTCATTTTTGAAAAATGTATTTAATAAACCTTACCATCGATCATAGTAAGTTGCTTCCAATAATTTAAAGATGTACGGAGCGGTACAGTCCGCCTGAACGTTAGATTCAGAGCGAATATTTAAAACTTCTCCATGCGTTAAAAATTTCAGAAAAATCCAACATATCGGAGTTGCTGAAAAAATGAATTTCGTATGATAATAATTCCAAGATGTTATTAACAAATTGATGGAAAAAAATATTGTTCAATAATTTATCCGTCAACCTAACTTTTTTTCAAATTAAAGTGAATCTCGCATGAGCGACCTCTAGAAAAATAGCTACAGAGCTCCCCTCCCACCAAAACGTATTTCTGCATATATTTTAACTTTTCCATCAACAACCGAGAACTCTTTTTTTTTACACCCAAGAATACTTGTTTGCAAAGTTCAGAAAAATGCTACATGTTAATCAATATTACGTACACACACACACAATGTCTTACGGAATTAAATATAGAGACTATAAAATCGTTGTCTTTCAAATTGTGTTGAAAAATGAACGTGAAATTGCGTTGATTCACTTTTTTCGTGCAATGTTATCAAAAATGCATTTCTTTTCGTTTGCAGGGTGAAAGATTAAGCCACGCCGTTGGTTGTGCATTCGCCGCGTGTCTCGAACGCAAGCAACGCCGAGATACGGAATGCGGTGTCACAATGACATTTGATTCGAAAACCTCGTCGTTCACAAGAAGCGGTAGCTTCAGACAACCCTCACTCACCGAACGGTTACAAGACCAGCAAGAACGCGCAGTCGGTGAGTTTATAGAAGAGCAGTACCGACGACAATTCATTGCGATCGGTATATAAAATGTATTCCGTTGCGTTTTCTTCTCAGATGTACCGCCGGTAAGGCAGGTATACAACCCTTTCGCCATCGAAAGGCCGCACGCGACTCCCTCGATGCTCGAACGTCAGGGTTCCTTCCGTGGCTTTAACCAGCTCAACCAAGCGTCTCCCTTTAAGCGACAGCTCAGTCTCCGAGTAAGCGATCTTCCGAGCAATCTTGAACGCACACGTAGTCACAGCCTCGAGCCAACGGATCTCGCGAGGATGCCACCAACGCACCCCCACAAACCACCTGGTAAGAATTAACCTCCTTTTTACCATTATCATATCTCTATTTCTCTCATCGTTCGATCACAATTTCGTTGCAAAACAGGATACTTTGTCATAACGAATTGTGGTTTTTTAAAAATAACAATGTGCTCTTCGTTCTGTTTCCGTGACAGAGTTCGAAGGATATGACGAAGGTCATTGTTCCTTTTACCGTTAATCGGTATCATTACTGCCTGCCGTCCCAGTGTTCACTTTTCTCTGTACCGATTTAACACTAAATATTCCCAGAAGCATACCTACCATCGAAATTCTGAGCTCACCGACTTGCAATTCAATGCTCGTTATAGTTTGATACATTTGTTTCAATTCTGACATTGATTGTGCTGGTTTTTAAACAGAGCATTGTTATTATCTAAAATGATATGTACACAATCATGCAGAGCTCAGGATAGTCGATTTTAAAAATAGAAAACACTCTAGATTTAGTAGCTAGTTCATCCCTCTTATTGTTAGTTAGATTTTCCACAACGTATTTTGATTAGGATAATTGAGTAGCTGTTTGGAACGGGCTAACAAGAGTCACTACCGGCAGAAGTAAAAAAATAGCGGTAGGGTCTCATCGTTAACAAAAGAAGCCTTGAAATTATTTCTCAGCATTTTAACGTCACTTACATTTGACATTGAGACGCTACTGCTATTTAAATATTTGTAACAGTTGCCGGATTCGAGTGTGCCTTTGAAACAGACATCCCTGTACTTATAAATCGAAATGAAAGTTTATAAAATCCCCATTGGTACACCCAGATACACCCACTTGTTAGAAAATAAAAAGCAACCCTCTGCCTTGTGCAGCATGCGTTTATAGCTTACAGTACATATTCAATTGTAAAACCCCTTTTACCGAATTTTTTTACTCTACAATACTGATTTCATATATTTTCGTGTACTTTCGCAGTGAGTCCGATACCAGAAATATCACCGAGTGGTCAAGACAGCGTTTCGGCGATGTGTCAGCAACTCTCACGAGGTCTTTCGCTTCTCTCTAAAGGAGATGATTATGGACCACTTCCGTCACAGTCAACGGTGGCAAAGCAACTTTTCACTGGATGTGCCAGTCCATCAGGTAAATATCTCAATAGCGAATTCCATTTTTTGTTGTTGTATTCACACAAAATAATAGAATAACTTGTCAAATATAATTTCTAACGAGCGTACACGTTTTCAGTGACGAGTAGTAATTCCATGGACGACATAAGACTGCAAAATGGTTCAACGATCATCAACAACAATAACATAAATAACAACAATAACAATGACGATGTAACAATGAGTATAAACGTGACACATGTGGCGATAAACTGGCAGGATTCTCCGTCTACGACGACAACGGCTGTAAATCATAGGCTGACACCGATACTTAATCAAAGCTGCAACCTTAGTCCTGTCTTAGCGCGGACGAACGAATCACCAAACAGTACGATAACAATGGGTACACGCGTTGTCGCTAATCGCACGGGCGCTTTTCGCACACCACCTTCCGCAAGTCCTGCGTTCAGCAGCGCCTCCACGTCCTCCGCTGGAAGCTCCATAACTCCAGCTGTCAATAGATCACCGATTCCAATTAATTCTGCGACGCCCGTAGTGAGCTCGCCAATCGCCAATGTCTCGTCGGTATCACCGACGATCCCGAGTGTCGTTGGCGATTCCAAACCGGTCGTTAGTCAGACTGGCATTCAGAAACTCGAAACGGTGAGACATTTTTCATGTTATCAATATTTAGACAGAAAATTTCTTTTAGGGTAGAAGTACCGATTGTGGCTACTGCAAGAGTTTTTCCATTCTGAAGTACTTGTGATTGGGACCAAATATCATAAAACTGTTTTGAACTTACACGTTTCATATCTAAGAAGAATATGAAAGAATATGAAATCATTTTATTTCAAATTTTTAGTGTTCGCCAACTATGTAACCCGAATATGTATTTAAAGTTTTCGTCGAAATCTTGTTGAATTACGCAACGTATTGAGAATTTGATGAAACAGCTGAAGATACCTCAATTATTAATTCACTACTTCGTGTATTGGAGATGAACGGACGTCAAATAAAAAAAAATAACGATGAATGTTTCCAAAATATACACCGTTATGAAAAATCATGATTAAATACAGGCACAAGATAAAAATAGTCACGAAAAACGTATTTAATAGTGGAGGTGGCCACAACCGGTACTTCTACCCTAATATAACGAATTTGACAAATATGCTCCTCAAACGAAAACAACCGAAATTTATTGAAATTTTTTTTAAAAAAATGCTTTTCTTTTCATGCATAAGAGAATTAAAATGACCGTTGATTTTACAGTTGGAATCAGTAGCTCCAGCGGCTGATCTGCCAAAACCAGAGCAGTGGTTGGGAAGCGTAACCGGATCTGTGCCACAGCCAATGCAACCGGTAACACCGATTCAACAGGTCGCACCACGTCGAGCACCAGCTCTGCACGCTCGAGCTCATTCGCTGGGTTCAGCCGCGTTGGGTTCGTCGCTGCGTGGAGGACCTTCCGATCCCTTCGACGCCGAATGGGCGGAAATAGCCGCGAGAAATCTACGACAGGCTAGCACAACGACGAATCCCTTCATAGTACCAAACACGACGCAGGCCTTTCAGGTGCAGTTGTAGCGTCAGGAATTTGCGAACAGTATCGCAAAGTTTTACCGCACAAACACATAGTGACGATTGGAGTCCTGTGTGCGACTCGACGAGACAAATGATCGCAAATACTACACTTGAGTGTAGTGACGACATTTTTCTCGGAAAAATAGAGTTGACGGCACACTGAAATAAGATGAAGAGAAACACAGAAATCTAATGGAAATTCGCTCGATCGAAACAACACAAAAATTGTATGAGAAGTTACGAAATTTTCATTCGGTTTCCTATTTCATGGCTTTGTCGAGGTCATTCTCGTCCGATTCGGAATGAAGGGTTTGCGGAAAGTCCTCCGTCGTCATAGAATTGAGACAAATAATCATATATATATAAATATTTATATATATGTATTGATATATATGTACAACTCGACAAGCACCGTGGCATATTCAAAGCTAGTCTAACACGCACACACGGATTATTTGGGCCTGTTGAACCGTCGCAACGTCCAAGCAACCGAATGCGACCAAGAAAAAAAAATTATGGAAGCAGATCGTAAGCTCCATTACTTTATAAAATGTCTATTTATTATATAATTCATTTGGCAATGACCAATTACTCTATACACATTTCTGGTTTTCATTGTTATTTGAAGATTGGTCAAAAATTTATAAATATTCAAATTGCAAGAAGCCAATTGTTTAATAGAGGTCAAACTAAATTGTGGATAAAAGAGTTAAGAGGAGTGGTCCTCCATTTATTTGTTTTCCAATTAACAATAGTGTATATTAGCATTGGAAAATTAAAACTTGATTTCTTAGAAATTCTTAACAAAATTCTAACGCCTTTGCTCTAAAAATAGCGTATAATTGTTGTATGTAAAATATTAATTATGCAATGAAGGCATATTTTACAAAATAATGGAGATTTACAGCTCTGTACACAAAAGTTGTACAGCTACGCTGCGTTTGATGAACAGTTATTTAAATAACGAAATCCTGCCGGACGAGGTCACGCAAGGAACGATATTGATATAGGTAGTCGTCGTCGAGAATAACTGTCACCCTGAATAGCAATGGCGAATACTTAAAAGGGCCTTCCGAGAGTCGAAGAAACGCTTAAGACGTGTAATTAAGAAACCTAACTGAACATAAAACTTTATCACCGTAGAATAGACGCCACGAGCCGAGCACTCAGATATTATCGCACGTCGTTTCTTGGCTCTTTGTAGAAACCTGTCAGACAAATTTCTACGCACGAATGTCCAAGCTGCACCAACATGTTGACGAGATGAAAAATAAATTTATTAAATACGCGCGATAGAATACTTACGCTTCCTGCGACGTTCCGCGCCGGAACGTCGACATTATTAGGTATAAAATATATCATATGTATTAATTTATATGTGTATATATATATGTAATTATATACAGATATATATATATACGCATATAATATATATATACGTATATAAAACGACTAGTGTCGTTATCTTCGGGCGAATCAGGAACGCTAAGGTGTTGAACGATTGTTGAGGGAATGTTCAATGTTTCGCGCAGGTCACAGACTCAAGAAGATTTAAGTGCTTCGCACTAGTGAAATCCGTGCTGTATTTTTCGACTGGTGTGAAGTGTTTGAATCTCTTGACTTTCTCCCAAGCATTTTACCAGGTCGGGCTTAAGGGAATATACATGAGTCTTGAAACTCGCAAATTCTACGATAAAACGAATTGCTGTCCATAATTAAAATTCGATGGTTCTTGAATTTCTCATTATTTCCGATTTTGAGTGAGTAAAAAATTATCAAATTCACAATAATCCAGTGTATATAATGAATCAATTATGAAAAGAAACGCAATCTTAATATATTACTTTTCTTTCGATGACACAAGGCTCAGGTATCGTCTCAAATAAAATATCCATAACAAAATTGTGATCGCATAAGAAGCGTCGTTGCGAAAATGAACGGAAGACTCCAATATTCGTACGTAAGGTACGACTGCATTTAGAGCGAAGATAAATAAAGTATCCGATGATCTCAGGCTAGAAAGTACGTTGTGACGCGAAGAAGCCTGAAGCTTCTCTTCGAGTTTTATTTGATTGGATGCTATTTTGCACATCGGTTATCTTTGTCTGTGCGAGACAAGAAGATGAAAAGTAGTGCGGAATTAATAAATAGAATCGTTAAGTGACCGAAAAATGGTGAAGATATTAATATTAATTGAACGAAACGAAATGTAATAAAACACGGTGAACTTAATCGTAAACTATCAGTATTTCGTCACGCGGCTTTCTCGAATAGCGGAACACTTTTGGATCTGAATTCCTTTTTGTATTACCGACTATCGAGCTGAAATTAAGGAACACCAATAATTTATATTCGGATAGCAAGAGAAAAAAAAGGTGGGTTAGCAATGAAAATTGAAATGACGACAAAATAGAAAGAGAAGATAAATTAATTGAGGTACGACTAGCAACAGTCGACGTATGATTCAATTGCGATTAAATCGCATCGCGATTTTTCTTCTTACGTATGCATTGTACATAGATTAGTTGTTTAACGATGATTATTAGTTAGAGAGGAAAAAATGTGGAAGGAGTGGGTGAAAAGTAGGTATTATTTAATAAGTAAATAAACAAACAAATAAACACAGTTCACCGAGCCACGGCAAGCGCGCCGGTAGTTCCAGTCGACGAAACGACTAATGCGCGATACTATAAAACAATTAACGCAACAGCAAAAATGAAATTTCGAGTAAATGGTCACACCGATCGACACGATCGATGCGCCGTTCCTTACAGTTTCATCGAGCACGCCAATGCACCTAGTATTACATTCCTGAAATAGTATTTCTTCGATAAAACTTGTTATTTTCGTCTGAGTAAAAAAAATTTCATGCTACCAGACGAAAATATCAACCTTATCGAATCAATTCAGATAGTAGCGTGTAGACCTTTTACTGATGTTGGGGTGAAACTTTGCTAAACGCGGCGTGAATCGAGCGGACGAAAAATGCATTTGGCAATAAATTAAAGCCAAAAGAGTCAGCGAAGAGAAAATGAGGATAAATAACGATAAATAAATCAAAAGCGTCGCACAAGCGAATAATAAAACGCAAGGTACTTACGAGAGCGCGTGTTGTACTTACCGAAACGTTGATCGATCGATGTACTTAAGCATTTAAGCATAGAAAACAAAAAAGCTCGTTATTACGATGGACAAGGAGATCGAACGCGGTGTATTGAAGCGTCCTTACGTTTGTCAATGGAAACGTTCTTCATTTTATATATAATATGATATATATATACATATATATATATATATATGTATGTTGTATATGTGTATGCAGCCAGTGGAGTGTAAATAAAAGAAAAAGTAAATGAAAAGCAGAGCGCAGTGATACGTTGCTATCGCTCTTGAGATTATTGACACTGATGTCATATTCCACGTTGTTATTTTGGTTCGTTTGTATTTCTTTTCTTTTTTCACTTTGCTAGGTATTTGTAACAAAGAACACAAGTGGAATTTTTCGTTTACTCCGTTATACATATAACGAAGGTGAATTTGTGTTCAGTACTTAAAAATATAATTATTTCGTTCTGTATTTTTTAAATTGGTACTTAGCGAGTTCCAGTGTGGTGATGAAGCTCGGTAAAGATTGATAGGCAAGCAATCATCGTACTCTAATGTAAGGCAAGCATTTTTTCGTTAATGCGCAGAGGCACCTTTTGGGATTGCGTTGTAAATATACTGTACGATCTTCACGATCGAACGCGGGTGTTATACAATTCCGTCGGATGTCCTTGTTCGTTTTACAATGTAACAATAACTGTAAAGATATGGTTTATTATAATATCTGTTGTGATTAATCTGTGTTAGTGTCATTCGAACCTTGAAAAACCAGAATCCTCATTGACGATTTTATCTTCCTTGATTCTCCAAGACTGGTCTTGCTCGCAAGTATGTACTTTGAAGGCTAAAAACAAATCTTGAGCTTGGGCTTCAACAAATTCGGACTTTCGATACCTACAAAGAAATTGGAGGATTTTCGGAAAAATTAAGACTCTCTTCAAAATTATTTTCATTGGAGAATCTACATTCTTAATCACTGAAGTGACAAGTGTGAAGCGTCTATATCAACGATCAAGATCTACGCCCTACTTCATTCAATTCTTTAATCGCCCAGTTGCCAACCAAAAATAAATTAAAAAAATCGCAAACTCCTTTTTTTTCATACACCATTACCAGGACTTTTATATTTTGACGTAATTATGCTGCCATATCCGCCGAGCGTACCTTCGCGATGTGGTCAAAAAGCCAAAAAGTCTTATTCGCAAATAAGCACTTTGAAGGCTAAAAACAAATCTTGAGCTTGGGCTTCAACAAATTCGGACTTTCGTTACTCACAAAGAAATAGAAGAATTTTCGGAAAAATTAAAACTCTCTTTAAAACTATTTTCACTAGAGAATCTACATTCTTAATCACTGAAGTGACAAGTGTGAAGCGTCTATATCAACGATCAAGATCTACGCCCTACTTCATTCAATTCTTTAATCGCCCAGTTGCCAACCAAAAATAAAAAAAAATCGCAAACACCATTTTTTTCATACTCCAATACCAGGACTTTTATATTTTGACGTAATCATGCTGCCATATCCGCCGAGCGTACCTTCGCGATGTGGCCAAAAAGCCAAAAAGTCTTATTCGCAAATAAGTACTTTGAAGGCTAAAAACAAATCTCGAGCTTGGGCTTCAACAAATTCGGACTTTCGTTACTTACAAAGAAATAGAAGAATTTTCGGAAAAATTAAAACTCTCTTTAAAACTATTTTCACTAGAGAATCTACATTCTTAATCACTGAAGTGACAAGTGTGAAGCGCTTATATCAACGATCAAGATCTACGCCCTACTTCATTCAATTCTTTAATCGCCCAGTTGCCAACCAAAAATAAAAAAAAAAATCGCAAACTCCATTTCCAGGACTTTTATATTTTGACGTAATCATGCTGCCATATCCGCCAAGCGTACCTTCGCGATGTGGCCAAAAAGCACCGTGCAGTGGAATCCTTTGCGCGAAGTGTCCGATGGCAGGGTCAACGAGGTCCGGTCAGCCGGGAAATGTTCGCTTTCAGCTCACGTATACTTGTAACAGGTAGACACCTCTTTACCTATTTATTATCCAGTGGCACGTAGCTTTGCTGGACGCGTAGTCTTAACGTCTTTGCGCACACAAGCTCGGACTGTGCGGAAAAGAAGCTGCTTTAGCAGTGGTGGTGTCTCGTTCCTGAACTGGAGAAACTTGGTTCTTCTCGAGGGACGTCACTCGCCAGACTTTTCCCGACTTCTCTGCCTTGCCTGAGTGTTGTAACGAAATTTGTTCGTGCGCTGCTCCGGTCGAGTACAGCTACCAGATGTGTCCATGTATATATATATTCTGCTGAGTATTTCCACTGAGCGAGCATTCGTAATTTATTTGTCACAGCGCAACCTACGCGCCGTGTTACTGTCCCGCTGTACCGAGTTGTCCCAAGCCCGCTGTACCCCACAAGAAGTCTGTTTGCTGCTGTCTCAAGTGGGTTGACTGCTGCGGCAAACCTGTCATCTAGAAATGTCTTCTTCTCTTCTTCTCGTCCAGGAACAACTTGAAGCTCGAAAAGTTCTGAGATATATATTTGCCGTAAAAATTTAAAAGCTTTATCAACTCCATGCCCTAAGTTTCGACAGAAGTTCTTTCAACTTTGTCTTTGCCTCTTGTGAAATTGTAGTAACGCAAATAAAGAATCAACAAAGAATCAACTTGATAGTTTACAATTTTGTTTATTAAGAGAAACGATAAATATTCTTAAGGAAATTTAAAATCGGTTAACGCGACACATTGTGTTTATCACTTGATTTTTTTAAGTTATGGAAAAAAAATTCAATGGCTTAGGCAAAACGACTGGAAAAAATGCAAAGAAATTCAATTTTTGCCACTTCATTTTTGCAAATGTGTAGAAAATTAAAAACGCTACGCGTTCGAATTTTTCATGGGGCATTTTAAAGGTTGATTCATTTTAAAGAAAACGATTTAGGGGAAATCGTGGTACTATTGTGTCTTTTTAAAAATTACAGGGCTTTTTTTTTCGGTTGTAAGCAAAAAAAAATTTCGTTAGGAGCTATTCCGATGTATTTATCCACGTTGAAAGTATCTTATTATTTAAAACAGGTATCCATTACAATTTTTAAAAAATTTTGGAATAATATTTTTTCTCGACAAGATAAGCCTTAAATATCTTATGTGGAAGTCGAAAAATCCATTCATTTTCTACCCAGAACTACACAAAGTTTGAATAAACGGTCTGCAAATCTGCATCGCATATGAATTTGGGGGCGCGTTAAAAATAATTTCTTTCGTGAAATCAAGTCCGATTTTCTCTTTTTTTTTTTTTTAATTATTGAAGCATCTATACAAGCGATCAATGCACTGAACATCGCAGCATTTCCATTCGACGCAAAATAAACGTCACATTTTCGCATCGAAATTTGTAGTATAAAAAAAATTGGATTCAATGGTTAACGTTGGGTGTTGTGGAAATTCGACCAGAAGACCAAATAGCACTTTGCCTCCGAGATGTTACCACTGCAGACCTCCTCCTTTCTGTTGTCCAAAGGACGGTTGTCCACCTGTCGAACCTTGTCCTCCAGTACCTCAATGTCCACGTCCGTGTTTGCCTCTGGTACAACTTTTGATGCTCTTATCGACCAATATCGCAGATAATAATTGATCAATTTATAGATTTGGAGAACACCTCCAGATCCTCCAAAGCCGAATCCAACCATATGCATTGCGAGGCCTTGTCCACAAAGACCTGGTCCTGTACCATTTCGATGTCCACCGAAAGCAAAAATTCAGGCACCCTCGTCGAAAGTATGTTTCACCATACAACACACGTGTGAGGGATCGACATACTATCCTTGTTACACATCTGGAATCCTCAAGTGTCCTGTGAATGATTGTTATGACTAAGAAAGTCAATTAAAAATGTCTTTTTGAACGGCAACACGAACTGTAAGTTTTGTAAATTCGGTTATTCAATTCGATATAATAAAAATCCCATCTGCCGTATGATATCGATTCACCAAGTGAAAATTCCAAATAAGCAAAGTGACGAAAAGAATAATGGAATTCAATATAATTATAGTAGAATTACTGATGTATTCATTATGGAATATGTTATCGACAAAAAAATTAATTGGATTAGTGAGATTACAGAAATGAGTATAAATTTTTGGAGTATAAAGAGATTGCAGTTTGCGTTTCAAATAATCATGGTGATGAATTCCAATTCCTATACATTTTGCAATGTGAGTTTTTCGGTTAATTATAAAATTTGTTGCATTTACGTCGAAGACTAGTATATCGTTGAATAGCGTTATATGCATGCGTTGTTAATTTCAGTTTAAAAAAATACTAATTTTCCAAATAACTGCACAAAATCAAAGGATTCCATGTCCAGCATCTATATACGCCACAATTAATGAATGCCGAGATTTTGCCTGTTTCCACTTTAGGTTGCTGTAGCATGGGCATATTAATTCTCATGCAAATCGCTCATTAATAGTCGAACATTAGCCATGAAATAAATGAAATGATACAGAATTCAAGCATACTCGTTTTGTTAACGATATAAACGAACGACCGGTGCACGAGTTGAAACGCAAATTAATAACCACGCTGCCTGCTTTATAATTAATCGCTGTAATGAGCTCGACGAGTGACTATAATTGGTACATGCTTTGTGGGCTGGTTTCTGCTGGTTACAGTACAAACGAAGTAGGGTGCTCTGTGGTTTCTACTGTTTTACTGGTATACGAGAAAATATTCCACAGTCGACTAAACACTTTTATGGTTTCCCTCCCTTTCTCTCTCTCTCGCTCTCTCTCTCTTTCTCTCTGTGCCCTCCTCTCGATTCCACGCAACCTTTACAATTTCAGTTGTATAGAGTGATGACCTTTTCAGACGTTTACCATTCCCTACAATTCGTTCTATTTAAAAATAAAAAAATATCATAATGAGTAATACAATTTTTACGATGTACCATAAATAAACGATTTCTATAATTTTGACCGCAATAACAATATGTATCGAAGAAATCGTTAATTTTACATTGATTAATTATGAAATTGGTGTAGGTTAATCATCTAATAGCGACCGAAGAATGAAACTCGAATGTTTTCCTTAAACGTTTCGGCCCAGATTTGGGTCCTGTTCAGTAATTTAATATATTACGTAATTTTCATTGTTTTTCTTCATAAATTTTTGGTATCGTTGTGGTTGCCAGGATTCCTAGATAATTCACAAAAATGTAAGACTAATTCAAATGCCCGAAAACCCACAAAATTAAATAAATCATAAAAGCTCAAAACTAACCTACAATAACAAACAGCACATAGCCAGGAAATCAGCCAACCACAAAAATACCAAAATTTCATCAAGAAAACCAATGAAACCTACGTAATATATTAAATTACTTCAAGAGGACGCAAATCTGGGCCGAAATGTCAAAAGAAAACATATGAGTTTCATTCTTCGGTCGCCATAAGTCGATTAAACTACACCAATTGTACATATTCGCGACCACAGCATCAACAACAATTGTTTTATTACATTAGTTTTATTTCTGCAACGAAACTGGTAATGGAAATGAGTGAACCCGTTGTCAATTTCGCTGTAATGAGGTACACTATTAATATATATTAGCTACATACATTTTGTTTAAGTATAAAAACTTTTTATTTCGGTCTTTCTCTCTTGCACTCTCGTCAATGTTTTATTTTTTTACCCTCGATTTCCTCGCTGTGACGAGCGATAACTTCCATTCCCGCTTCCTCTCGGTAAGTGCATTCGAGGGCTCCTTTCAGGGCCGTTTGAGTCGAAGAGGTACAGAGGCACCGTACTTGGTCTGTTTTTGTTCGTTCGTTCGTTCGCTAGCTCGGACAATGTGCCGGGGCTGGAATTTACGTTCAATAAATAGTTCCGGTCATAAACGAAATTGTGCTCTCGGTGGAGCTCACTACGCCGCGCGAGGCGCACCCTCGCGAGGTCGTAAAATATTTTAATATCTATGGGGGGGAGTACGCGAGTTGTTACCCCTCCTTTCCATCCCTGCACTCTGAGCATTCGTTGCCATCCTCTTCCATCGACTCGGATATATTTCATATCTTGGCTTTCGCCTCCTTCAGCGCGTATGTTCAACAGCGTTGACTCTAGAAAACCAAGTGCATCGACACGGACGTGAGTACATTCGCGACACTAAACGGAGCACTTGTCACGTGCTGAGAATTTTAGAGCCGATCGTAACGGCGAAAAAAAAAAAAATAACGATTTTTCAATCGTTGGTGCACGCGGTAGTAAGATATACTTTTTTTCGTATGGATCTTGGATGTTTCATCAAGTGTGTTGTACGGGTAAAAAGCGACTTCGTTACGCTAACGAAAAAGATGGTTGGACCCAACCAAATGACGTAGTGCACTGAGAGACAGAGAATTACTTGGTTAGATATACGATTTTCGGGCGGTTGGCTCTGATCGTTGGTTGAACTAAATAGTTAGTTGGGCCAACTACTATTTTGGCTCCAACTATCAAATTCGTTGTGTGGCCCATTTGAGTCAACTAAGTCGGAATGGTGAATGTGATTAATACCAGATCATTAAACCGACCAACCGAATCGTTGACGGTAAATTTTCACTCAACTAATAAATAGTTGGCCCAACGAATCCGTTTTTTTCCGTGTACCTTTTTTTGTTATATGCAATTATCTGCTATAATTTTCTGCTGAAGTAAAAATGTAACTCGGAATATAGAATTACACTGTAAAAAAATTCGTTATGAAAATTAATCCATTCCACAGGATTATTTTCTTGCAGATACAGCATATATTGGACAAAATATACAAGTACGGCGTGAAGTGACTATAGAATGCACTAAAAACGTTACAAAATTCGTGTTTATCATATAAATGTTTATAATTTTATAAAAATATACAATATCAACAGAATACGTTTGTATTAACCCTGTGAGTCACAGTGCTGTTAATTAATAATCATTAACAGAAATTACTTAAATTTCTGACTATCAATGTTTATTAATTAAAATCACCGTGACTAAAAGGGTTAATACAAACGTATCCTGTTTATATTATATATTTTCATAAAGTTAAGAACATTTATATGATAAAAACGACTTTTATACAAACGTAGTAATTTCGGAGATGACAAATGTATGACTCAAAGGGTTGAAGTGAGTTTAATATGCGGCATTTGCAGGAAAAATTGGCATGCATTAATGTTAAAAAAATTTTTTAAGGCTATACAGTTTACAGCGCCAGTAGCAGAGGGATTTTTCTATAGAAAAAGATACTTTACCGGCTGAGCTCTTAGCGCACACCGTTGGGATCCAGTCCCAGTGCTGTTTGTGAGCTATGTATACCGCCTGAGTAGTATTTGAACGAATAAAGCGCACGTTGATGTAGTTAGGAACGGTTTGGCTCAAGTGCATCCATGGATTGGTGAAATTCGAAATCGCGCCAGGCGAAATAGTGGATCGAGAGCGTCTAGCCACCTGTCGATCTAGTCAAGGGTAACGGACGTTCGACAACGAGTTACACTTTACGTGCGACGCGAGTCGTCTATCCACGTGGGAGAAGACTTCGCAAGGGTAGAACTCTCATACGTTAAGAGGGAAAGTGAAGGGTTCGTGCGCTACGTGTGCTCAGAGAAAGGGGCTAAAAGATTGAAGGCTCGTGAGAAAAGCACTAAGCCTTATTTTTCTCCTCTTCCTCGTTATGTCGAAGCGAGTCGCATCTTCTTCAACCACTTTCGCCTTCCTTATATAATCACAAAGATTGCACGACGTCAACAATACTCCACGATAATAATGAAAAAAGCGATGAGACCAACAGTGAATATTTTTGTGAGTATACGACAAAATGAAGATAACTTTATCCGAGTTTCAACGGCGTTAATTTAACGGAAGAGAAACTCGATTATTCAAAAGCTCCACGATCATTTAACGGGAGAACCGCGAGCGGCAAACTTTTTCATTGTATACTTAATTTGATAAAAAGAAGAGATGAATTTGTTTGGTTCTCATTTGATATTATTGGTAACTCATTGATTCCAATTATTGTAATTCTTGTATAAATAATTTCATTAAAGCAATCCACTGAATGATATTTTCCTCCCCTGTAAACGATTGATAGAATCGTTCAGTTTAATCTTCGTTCTTGATTTCCTATCTATTTCCGAAAGGATGTTATGAAAAGATGAAAAGACACATGGCTTACGAATTATTACGATTATGCGTTGCAGCCCTCGCTCTCTGTCACTACTTTGGAATACTGGGAGTCGTAACAGTCTCATTCCGATAGTTCTCGTTACGTGACCTCGAACACTATACGCCCACCATCGAGTGACGTAACGTACTTCGGTACTACGAAACTTGGAAGGTACAACGTTGCCCATACGCGTGCCACCGCGTAATTGGAGAATACTGCCTCGTTAATGCCGCCCGCACGAACCTCTGCGGGTGGTGGTCGCTACTTCTCTCCCGTACATATATATATATTCTTATATATACATATATACTGTTAGTATAGAGAGAAGCTGGCAGTACCTCTTCGCCTAAGGTTGTTATACGATACGAGATGGTGCACAGTAGACGACCACTACTACTATGCTATTACGGTGCGACTATCCCTCCGCTCCGGAGGCCTCGTGCGGTCCGCGATTCGCCCCAACCACATTGGGAGGGTAGCTAGGTAGTACGTAATGTCACGTGGAGCCATCAAATTGCCACGTGACGTCTCTCGTCGTCTCGTGGCAGCGCCGCCATCGCTTCAAGATAAAGTCGCAAGAGCTATGTGCATGTAGTAGCCACGTTTTAACTTCTAACCATATACTTCCGGTCTCTAGCCGGCACTCGTACACCAGGGTGGAGATGGATGGATAGAGAGATAGCATTTTCCTACGTCTCATACGTTTTCGAGTATTTTAACTTTCTCATTATAGCATAGCAGAATTTTTTTTTTGTAGTGGATTAGTTTTCTTAGAATAACTAAGTTAGGGGATGAAGTTAGTCCGTTTCGTAGGAGGAGATAACCATCCATGCCTAAGAGTCGATTTTTGTGCTATTTTTTTAGCGTAATTTAATTAGGAATTTATAAATTATACAATGTTGTAAGGGCGATGTGGAAATGCGTAGGATAAAAGTTGTTGCAAATGACGATAATAATTGCACAGTTGGAAGAAATCTCCTTTGAATCATTGAAAAAGAAGTGTATTACGATTATCATTCCTATTATCATTATTATGGCCATCATTGAACCAGGGTGAAGATAAACTATTAGCATGTTCCTACTTTTCATACGTCTTCGAGTATTTTAATTCACTCATTATAGCATACCAAGATTTTTATTGTTAGTGGATTAGTTTCTCCTAACCAATCTAAGTTAGTGGATGAAGCAACTCCATTTTTTAGTGAGGAGATAACCATCCATGCCCAAGAGTCGATTTTTGTTCAATTTTTTCCAGCGCATCGTTATCACGAATTCATAAATTATACAAAGTCGTGATGGCGATGTGGGAATACGTAGGATCCAAGTTGTTGTCAATGCCAAAAAACGCTAAAAAAGAAGGGTATTACGATTATCATTATTGTTATTATTATTATTATGGCCGTTATTATTATTGAAACCTCATATTTCACATCTATTGTGAAAATAAGGGGCAAAAGAGAGCGAAAAGTTGATTAAGTCGCGCTATGGTATAAAGTTACTCGAAGGGTCACCATTACACTTGAGGGTGCAGCAGAACAGAAAAATTTCTTCGGTTACGCTACAGGGAGAAAGAAAATACGAGAATGCGAGAAAGTGAATATATATATGTGAATGTGTATGTGTATGTATGTATGCCCATGGGTATAGGTACTCTTTTGCAGCTTTTACTGCGCTATTGTCGGGGAGTGGACCGAGCGAGGCCAACGAACGATCGGGCTTTAAGTGGACTCGGGTTACAAGCAAGAGCTTCGGTCAGTAGCTATACTAGACCCAGGAATATGCCAGTGGTATAAGAGTATCGGTATAGGCGAGAGCCCACAATGTCTTGACTTTCCCAGGCACGTACATTTTTTTTTTTCCTTTAGTTGAAACCCTTCTTTCGTCCAATCTCTCGTTGTTGTTATTTTCTCCTTGTACTTCTTATTATTATTGTTTTTCCTTTTGGTGCTGCTTCGACGATGGAAACTCGAGGTCGGTATCCACGCGAACATACCTTCGATACCTTCTTACCCAGTTTTTCGACTTTTTTCTTTTCCTCATTCTTAAGTTCTCGTATTACCACGAAATAAGTACCGCTTTACAATTTTATGCCAAGGCGAGAAGGCGAGAAAACAGAATTCTTTTTTTCTTTCTTCGTGCTCATGGCTTCGGTTGAACCCTTTTTTTAAATTTGTGTACTCTCAAGGGTTCCAAAAAATCCTAAAGTAAAGAAACGTCGCAAAGAAGTCAATCAACGAGCCGCGTATATATATTTTTATGAATTAGAGACACGTTAAGAGTAGAAATTGGTCGGCTTATAAAAAGGAAACTTTTAAGGGTATCTCGATATATTGGGATAAAATGGGTTGGCAGTTTGGAAAGCCTTATAATTCTTGGCCGGTTTATCGAATCACGCGTCATAAATTTCTCTGATACGCCCGGAGCGACGATGTAGACTGGGTCTCGGTCAATTACTCCGTTAATTTCATGTTACGGAGTGGATCCAGCTTTAATCGCGTCCCCTTCCTCCCGGTGAAGCAGACTCAACCGAGGGAAAGATAAAAAGGTCCAACGGACGTTTAGTCGCGAGGGGGAAAAAAGCCCGGGTGTTCTGGTCGCGCTGAGAAGAAGCGACATGGAGAGGAAAAGCTTTCGAGTGAGGGGCAGAATCGCATACCTTGGCTGTTGAACATGCCTCCGACTACGGGTTCTACACCCCATTTTGTTTAATAATTAGGTCTCGGCTGGCGAGGAAGGTCCGAAAGGTTTGTGCAGTTTGAAGGATGCTGCGGACCTTTCTAGGATGAAGAGAGGAAATTCCTCGTTGGCTCTCGGACGTTGCGGACTTTCGCCTACATACGCTTAATGCGATTCCGCTAGGGTTTCCGCCTCATGGTTACCTACTCACCTTTTCCCACATCCGAGTCGAAAGTTCACTCGTGTGCGTTTACAAACCTGACAGCAAAAGCAGCCTACTCTCGTACACAGATGCTCAAGCTCTACATCACATCAACAACTGAAACCAACGGAAAGCTTTTTTTTTCAAATTTTTCTCGTATGGCGATAAGGACAGATTAAATGTCACGGATTTTCAATGTCAATTGAAAATCAGGATTGATTATTACTATTATATCGATTATTATTGAAAAGATTGATTATTATTATATCGATTATTATTAAAAAGATTGATTATTATTATATCGATTATTATTAAAAAGATTGATTATTATTATTTAGATTATTATTAAAAAGTGCTAGAAATGCTTTACGATTCAATTAAAGGCCCTGATGATGCTGCATAATTTTGCACATGCTTTATAACCTTTAAAAGGTTAGTGATCGTCCCCGCAGAAATTTTGAAGCCTATTTCCTTCTAAATTTCTTGACAGATGGGGCTCAAATTTTGAGAATATATGCGGAAATAGGGCAGAATTGGGCTAAGCTTTTGGCTTTCCGATACATAAAGCCGCTTAGTCCGGAGAACCGGAAAAGCGGAAAAGGGGGTGATGTGCTAGAGGGCAGTTCTACAGGAGTTTAACATTGGGCGATGAAATTTCCAGCACTGCTTCTTAGAGATATTAAGGTAATCGACCCAATTACTGACTGTGGCCCGATTAGTGTCCGTTATTCATATTATTTACGATTAAACATTCCCTTGACTTTTTCGTTTATATTCTTTGATGTTTGCATTATGCGATACGGGAAGCGCCGAAAATTAATTATCGATAATCGTCGATTAAAAAAAGTTATCTGCAGACTCGACAGAAGTGAGCCATATCGTCAGCCATTTTCTTGTCTTTGTCGGTAAGAATTTACCATTATTTATTTTATTTTGTGATCACGTTTCGTTTTACCTGCTTGAACTTGATTCAGAAAATTCTAAATTTGATTCATTAACGGCTAGACTTGAATGCAACTTTTGAGGTTATTATATTTTGTTCCACATACCAACAGCTCATAAGCCTAGCAAACGAAATTGACTAGTGCATTGTATGATTTTATTTATTAAGTCAACGTTTCCTCGTGTAACATTATCGAAACTAGTATAGTAGAAAAGCAAGGCTGAAGGACTCCGGTCGATGGCCAATTGGCATCATCATTCCCATGATATTCTTATTGTCCATGTAAATATTGTACCTCATTGACAGTATGCCAATAAATACATTTTACTACTACTTACTAGTACTATATTTTGTTATCGTTACGTACGTAGTGGAATCCGGGCTTTGCCAGATTGCTCGTCTTATTGACTTTGTCGCTGCAGCATATAATATTTCTGCGAATTCGTGTTAGATAATTGGGTTAGGCGTAGCCGACGTATTGTTTGGATGTAATTACTTTCGGTATAAAATAGTCAGGAGTTGAGGTAGCGCGGCGCACTTGAGAATTAGAAGTCAGATATTCTCTCGAATTCTCGGTAGGGGTATAGTATTCTCAGGACATGCTCTCGATTCCTTGGAAGGAGTCCGCTCGCTGCGCCGTGTCGCCAAATTAGAACTTAATGAGCTGTGCATGGAGGGCGGGAGGATAAAGGGTGGCGGAGAGAGAAACCGGGCGGAAGTGAGATAGAGATTGCATGACTTGGGTTATTAAATTTAGGGACGGTGTATTAGTAGAGAAGTCGAAATCCGCAGCGTTAAGAACTTGTAGAAGCAATCCCGCACAATTAAGTTATAATATAGCCTTCTCCTCTAGACGAGGTTAACTCACTTCACGAACAGGGTTTTCGACCACCTGCGTTCCATTTAACCCGACCATACCCCGTTATCATCTTTTCATTTCAATATTTCAAGTCTTTTCTTAACGCTTTTGCGAAATGCTTTTTTGAAAGTCTTTCATGTAATAACGCAGAGGTTATTCGGCTTTTCACCTTTTATTTTCGCGAGTTCTAGAATCTTGCTGCTTTTATTGAACGGCAAAAAAATTCTCGTTTAAGTATTTTTGAATCGTTTTTTCGGAATGCTTTTTTAAAAGCATTTCATGTAATAACGCAGAGGTTATTCGGCTTTTCACCTTTTATTTTCGTGAGTTCTAGAATCTTGGCGCTTTTATTGAAGGGCAAAAAAATTGTCGTTCAAGTATTTTTTTAACGTCTTTTTAAAAATGCTTTTTTAAAAGTCTTTCATGTAATAACGCAGAGGTTATTCGGCTTTTCATCTTTTATTTTCGCGAGTTCTAGAATCTTGCCGCTTTTATTGAACTGCAAAAAAAATTCAGGTTCAAGTATTTTTTAATCGTTTTTTCTAAATGCTTTTTTAAAAGTCTTTCATGTAATAACGCAGAGGTTATTTGGCTTTTCACCTTTTATTTTCGCGATTTCCAGAATCTTGCCGCTTTTATTGAACTGCAAAAAAAATTCCCGTTCAAGTATTTTTTATCGTTTTTTCTAAATGCTTTTTTAAAAGTATTTCATGTAATAACGCAGAGGTTAACCGGCTTTTCACCTTTTATTTTCGCGATTTCTAGAATCTTGCCGCTTTTATTGAACTGCAAAAAAATTCACGTTCGAGTATTTTTTAACGTTTTGTCGAAAAGCTATTTTAAAAGTATTCCATGTAATAACGCAGAGGTTATTCGGCGTTTTACCTTTTATTTTCGCAAGTTCTCCAATGTTGCCGTTTTTATTGAACTGCAAAAAAATTCTCGTTCAAGTATTTTTTATCGTTTTTTCTAAATGCTTTTTTAAAAGTATTTCATGTAATAACGCAGAGGTTATTCGGCGTTTTACCTTTTATTTTCGCAATTTCTCCAATGTTGCCGTTTTTATTGAACTGCAAAAAAATTCTCGTTCAAGTATTTTTTATTGTTTTTTCGAAACGCTTTTTTAAAAGTATTCCATATAATAACGCAGAGGTTATTCGGCTTTTCACCTCTTACTTTCGCGATTTCTAGAAACTTGCCGCTTTTATTGAACTGCAAAAAAATTCTCGTTCGATTGAGTGCCGAATCGTGCGCTATTTTTCTCCATTATATATCACAGCATAAGCTGGGCTGGCGGAACGGACGCCGAAGCCCCAATGAATTTTCAGCAGCGTAGTAAGGAATAACGAGGTCCGTGCTTCGTTAATTCACGGGATCATTTCAGCGTGGCACGATCGGGGCGCCATTGGCGGGGTCGTTGCTGCGAGATTCGCGTGCCTAGAACGATGAGTTTTCCGAGCGTGAAGAGCCGTGTGCAAGGCGGGAAACGGGGGCGCCATGCTCGTCTCATGCCAGAGCATTCAAAGCTTCTCTTCGCTAATGGCATCTTGAATTATCGATTACGGAACGCCCGTGTCGCTCGGCCGTTGTTCGGGACAGTCGATGCGAGGCAACTGGTGCCGTCGGGGAACACTCGCCTCCCCCCTTCCCCCCCCCCCCCCTCCCTCCACGGCTCTCCGCGCCTTCTTCAGCATCGTCGGCAATAGAACGCTCGATCCGTCCGTGCGAATTCTCTTATCGTGTCCGACATACCGGAACGAGCGATGGAAACTGCTCGATCGAGCCTCTCTTCGACCTATAACTCCTCCTCGCCCTTTCAGTCTCGTTTTCTCGTTTTCTCGTTCTCCCTCCCTTAATTTAACAGTCTCGAGTGTCATCCCCCTCCACAGAATAATTGACTTCACCCCCCGTTCCACGATAATGAGGCATTGCCATTCACAAAAATGTCACGGTTTGCTGGTTGCTTCGGGCGATTAACAAATGGACCAAAAAAGCTAATAAAAATGAAAATTTTGTCATTGGATTTTCAACTGCCAAAAAATTTTTTTTCCTAGGACAGACGAATGGAGAATTTGTAGTATATTTATTTGAATTTTATTTGAGTTTTAGATACTATATTGGGGCTTGTAATCTAAATTACAATCTTTTGCAAAAATTAATGCGATACCGTTATTTTTTTGAATTTCTCAAAACTGCATAAGGTACAAATTTTTGTATCGTTTGCCACTAAATTATATATTTTTTGAGGCTGAAAAATGTTCTGTTCATGTACCAAATTTGAGCTCGATATACCAGATAAAATTTTGGAAAAGTTAGCGACATAATGTCAATTTTTCCAAAAATTCAAAGATTCGAGAACATTTGAACCACTTGACCGCTTCGAACCAAATTTAATACCAAAGAACATTAAGTGCCAGTGGTCTCATAGAAAAATATCTAGCATAATATACTAGTTTTTTCGGAAGTTAGACCGACCACGCTTTTTTTTCAATAAATTAAAAACGTTAAAAAATCAAAATTTTTGCATCTATTCAGTCAAAACTTGTAGTCATCAAAGAACAGCTAATGCTTCGATTGTGTGCGAAATTTGAGCTTAATAGCTAAAAGGGTTCTTGAGTTACTAGTGTTTACATTTTCGATACATACATACATACATACAAAAAAATTTCTAGATCACTTTTCTCGACATTTTAGAAAATTCCGAGTCTCCCGACAGAGAAAGCCCAAAAATATTTTTTTCACATGAAAACAAAGCTTCCAAAGCTGCTACGAGAAAGCAAAATATAAAATCTATCTCTATCAGCGTGAGGGAATGTTAAAAAGTGTCGAGGGGTGATAGTGATATACGAGGAAACGATTATTATAGGAATGTTTGCGCAGTCCTGGGAGAACACGCTCGTGTTATCAAAGTCATTATCCGTGAAAAGTTTTATTGGCGAGCGATATTTCTTTGAGAGCTTGAGAAACTGGGTCCTATATGTGCGTTCTACTATAGCATATTACATACTAGAAGCTAGAGCGGAGACTGGGGTGCCGAGCGTTAGGCCGTTGCGGTTTATGGTATAGGGAAGGCGTCCCGAGGATAGTTCGGGCCGGTCGTTTATCTTAGGAGGGTAGTTTGTGCTGCCGCCTTACGCCGCCTGGTCTACTTCAAGAGAAAGTTTCGCTCTCCCGACGCTGCTCCTCTTCCGGTCTCGTTGCACTACCAACCTATACTTCGTCGGAGCTCGCAAGTTCAGCGAAACGCGTGAGATAGTTTTCCACTATGGCGTTAAAGGTATCTTCGTAACTGTGAGATCCGCGTTGTTTTTCACATATTCCGTAATCCAAGACGCAGCCTCATCTCCATTTTGAATATCGTATACACATCGTCTACTTGCGATCCCAAGCTTAATTTGTCACCTTGATGATCAAAGATATTAATTCATGACAAATGACAAAAAATGGAATCGGAATTTGAAAACTAATAATGTGCATTGCTCTCTGACTTCCCAGCGCCCGAATAAAGCTCGTGTCTAAATGGATCTGTGTCGAGATTAGACAGTGTACAGATGGGTCTTGTAGAAAGTTTACTGTGGCGAACTTATGTCGTGACAAGCTTTGCAATGTCGAAGCCACGCGAAGTACGACTTTTTTTGTGGCAAACTACTTGTGTGCGAAGTTTTGTAATGCACGAGGGTCACCGTGTCATGTTTCTACGTGGGTTCTGCTACTATGGACTGTTAATATTTGTTAAGTTCATTATTGGTGGAATATCTACATTACTACGTTACTTGTGTACAATTTCCTCTTACGCTGTTCTGGATATTAACAATTCCATCGTGCGGATTAAACGCGTGGAGTGAAAATATGTGTCGAACTGGGCGTCACAAATTAATTTGTGTAGAAATGGTTTCTGTAGAACTGCCGCACTGTCATCGGTATGGATGCTTTCTGACTTCCCGGCACCTGAATAAAGCTCGTGTCTAAATGGATCTGTGTCGAGATCGGACGTTGTACAGATGGTTCGTGTAGAAGTTTGCTGTGGCGAACTTATGTCGTGACAAGCTTTGCGATGTCGAAGCCTCGCAAAGTACGACTTTTTTGTGGCAAACTATTTGTGTGCGAACTTTTGTAATGCACAAGGGTCACCGTGTCATTTTTCTACGTGGGTACTGCTACTATGGACTGTTAATATTTGTTAAGTTAATTATTGGTGAAATATCTATATTACTACGTTACTTGTGTACAATTTCCTCTTGCGCTGTTCTGGATATTTACAATTCCATCGTGCGGATGAAACTCGTGGAGTAAAAATATGTATCGTACTGAGCGTGACAGATTAAAGTGTGTAGAGATGGTTTCTGTAGAACTGACGCACAGCCCGCGGCTTGAGGAAACAAATTGTGACGTAGTCACAGCCAGTTTGGAAATAGAGGGTAAAGTGAGAACGTTATCGTTTTCCGCACATTGAGAGTAGCTAGTTTCGCTGTTTATTAGCTCCCATAGGAGATAGGCGAAAACAAATCGTTGCAACTTCAACAACGCTCTACCCCCCGGTCAGTATACTCTACGGATGCAATAATCTTTCGAGCTACAGTGGCAGAGCAGGAAAATGCCCAACCTCCATGGAGTGCGATCGTGAAAGCTCGCCGTGAATGGTTGCTCCGTTGCCTCGTATTTATATTTATGTACCTGCAGTGGATTAGTCCTGTAGATAAACAGACAGTTATACGGAATCGATTTTCTTCGCTGTTTAGACATTGTTCTTGCTATTTGTAATCTCTGCAAATTTATTTCCACGGAGAACCGAAGAAAGTATTTCAAATGTACCATTGTACATTCTCCTAATATCAGAAACGAATATAATAAAATTCTAAATACTTGAAAAATTCAAATTAATATAACATCACAAAATGTACCTTTTTATCACTGTACAATTAAACTTGTATGTCTTAAATAAGAAGCACTTTGTGTATTGTTTATAACAGAATATATCAGTGACTGGAAGTTTATTGACATTCTTATTCTTTTTTTTCATGACTTCGTGGGCTATCGATTATTTTGAAAATAAATAAGTCGATGCTTTTGATCTCGAGGTAGAACTGAGAGAAAAAAACACATTGTGCTCTGTGTTTTTGGATGCTGAACATTTGAAAGTAAATAGGGTAATTATTCATCTACAGGAAATAGTTTTATGCATTTTCATGTTCATTTTTATTTGCATTTCCATATGAATTTCGAGCAAATACATTGAGCATCATGAAAGCAGAGTGAAAGTTAAGCTGGGCACTCATAGCTGCATAGATGTCGCGGTTAATATGTAGTTCGTCCGGCGTCTCTGTATAGGAGAAACCGAGGCTCAGCCACTTTTTAATGCATATAGTTGCCGGTGGTGCACATGGAATCACCGGTCGCTCATTACGTATTCCCCAAACAGCTCGGTCACCGTAAATCGTGGCCCGAGTGACCGCGACTCATGATTCAGAGCAGTGCGAAAGCCTGGGTTGGGCCTGCTGCTGGGGCGTTCGCCACTTCCTAAATACACGAGTACAGCACCGGGAATACGGTGCACTATATGCATGTAGTGCCTCACACGCCCCGCTTCGTTTGTAGCCTCCATCGTGCAAGCTCTTGTTGCTACAGCTCACGGCTTTTCAACGTTACGAATTCAGCGGACACGCAGCACCCGACGTGTCCATCGATCCTCGTTTCTAGATACACCGCCGATCCCTCCAAGCAGTGGGATCAACCATACGATGCATGTTTTGTCCAGGAATCTGAGAGAAGTCTGATAAAAGTAGACAATTAACCTGTCTTCACGCCTGAATTAAATTCCTATTTTACTCAATGATTGAAGTTGCGGTAGAACCAAGTGAAGAATATGATTGGCGTTATGAATTTCGTACATTCAAGTTGGAATGATAAATGTCCTGGAATTCATTAGGACCGTTGTACAAGACGAATTTTACTTTTTTTAAGACGTGCATGAACAGCGGTACTTTCGATGGCAGCTTTTCGGGCCGAAAGTAGCTAGTTTCATGGCAGTGTTAAAAGAATTGGTTGACGCGAGTGTAACTCGCGTTTCTTTCGCACTTTCGCCCATTCGGTGCGTCACTTTTGTCCATCCGGTGTGTCATTTTCGTCCCTAGGGACGAAAGTTTGGAACCTCACTTTTCACTCTTCTTTTTTCAAAACTACCATTCAATGGACCACTATTCATGTGCTCGTTCCAAAAAAATATAATGTGAGGGTCGAAATTAGCAATTGCGACACATGTGATTGCAGCGATCGCTTGGCTAAGGCAGCAAAGCTCACACTCGTCGCAATCGCAAACTTTCGACCCTTGTTGCAAAATATACTATTTCTGACCAAAAAGGTTGCAGCTTCGAACGTGTGGTCATAGATTCTGACAAGCAGGCGCGCCTAATAATGACAAATGTCCTGAAATGTATTAGGACCGTTGTACGAAACGAATGTTACTTTTCTGAAGAAATAGGTTGCAGCTTCGGGCGAGGGAACTCGTGGTCGTAGATCCTGACAAGCAGGCCCGCCTGCTGGGGACTTCGTAGGGGGTAAAGCGGGTACGGATTCTCGCAGGGGATAAGCTCGTTATCGGCACGCCATTACCCGCCATTATCCATCCACCGACTGGTAATTAAATGTTTAAGCTCTGGATCTAATTGGAAAAGTCCGGCAGGACTTGCACCCCAGTCCGCTTGAGTGTCGGCTCTGGATTACTGCGTTGGGATGTGTAAACGTGCGCACCCCTAAATCAGAGTAAATTCGAATGTTCGCACTCCCTCTTTTTTTTCCATCTCGAGACCAGTCTCATTCTTTCTCGACTATCACCTTTCTTGCATCGTACTTTTATGAGGAATTTTTTATTTGCAGTAGCCTTTCAGACGCCAAAATTTTCGAAGCTGTCAATCGATAATTCGGGTAGTTTTTTTGAATTTCGGTACCGATGGATTTGACAAGCAAGATACGGCTGATGCAAATTAAGTCTGTACAGAGTTAGTCAAATATTTTGTGTATTTTACCATCATATGGTAACTAATATTTTCTTTTCGTGCAATTCGACGCAATTATTGCACAGGGTGATTATGCACATCATTAGGAGATTAGTTTGATGACGTCTACATTAAATTTATTTGCGGGTGTAGGACGAAAACCCCGCGTTTAAGCAGAATCTCATTTGACAAGATATGCCCGTTTTCTCATTTTTTTTTCCAATGATTCAAGAGCTGCTTCGCTGCGCGAAGAGGGGACTCACAGGTTGTGTTAGATCGACGGCCAGAATGGAACGTAAATATTGGCTGAGCCACTGGGGAGAAACAAACTGGAAAAAAACTCGTCCGCACGGCGACTAAGAGAGATCCGCGCACCAAGTCATTCCGCTCGCTCTACTTGCTTGCTTTCTATGTACGACTCGAATTAATAAATAAAGATGAGCTATCCCGTAAACCTGCCCAGTCCGTGAGCTGTTTCATCTTCCTCCTTGCAACTTCGAAAAATGAAGGCACTCGTTGCAAATGCGTTTCCAGATGAACTTTTTATAGTTGTGACGAATTCAGCAGCTACCGCGCATCTCCAGGGATTATATTTAGGAAACACGATGTCGAGTATTTTTAAATTATAAAATGGTTAAAAAACTTTTATTTTTTTAAAACTAATTTCATGCATATTTGTACAGTCTCAAGCATCGCGCGTCACGCAAGTTTTGATGTACATATTATATATATATATATATGTATATTTTCCTTTAATGCTCATCTCTCGATCAAGTTTCCAGACAGACTGCAAATTTCTACGAATGTGTCAACTTAGATCTGGACTGTACGAGCCGTATGGAAGTTTCTTGTGTACTCGGTAAATACACGAGTTATAAACATGTGTGTCATCGGTTAACCGACCAACTAAGTTTCTTAACTAAGTTAACTCAGCTCTGAGATACATATCGCAAAACCATGGTGCTTGTAGACTGTATTCAGAGAGTACACGCACGCGTGAGAGGAGCTGTAACGAAATTTCATCAAATAGGCACGGAGAAATTAGCGGTAGGTAGTGCTGACTTAGCTTGGGTTAGTGTTTCTGTGTGTTTCCTTGGTATAATCACCAGAATGTATCTTGGTGTGGTCTTCGCTCTTAAGACTAAAATTGTTGGACTATTCAATCGATGTAGTTTCTAGGTTTCACAAATTATTTTATACTAAAGTAGCTGAAGATAAAAAAAAACAGATCAAAACGACAATGTCTTATTTATACAAAATTAAAATTTACGATGGACGGAAAGAAAAGAGAATTCAGTTTTCCACGGTTTCTCATGGAATTTTTAAATGATTGATTAAAAAATAACCACCAGTTTTCTAATCTTAATAATTATACTAAAGTAGCTGAAGATTAAAAAAAAGATCAAAAACGACATGTCTTATTTATACAGAAAATAAATTGATGATGGATGGAAAGAAACGAGAATTCAGTTTTTCACGGTTTCTCATGGAATTTTTAAATGATGGATTCAAAAATAACCACCAGTTTTCTAATCTTAATAATTTTCGATTAGACAAGTTTGTAAGCAAATCGAAAATTCTCATCAAATTATTTCGTCTTCGCGACATCAAATTTTAGTATCCACCATCGTACTCAAGTGGCAGATGAAACTAAATACCGAAAACACCAATTCCAACCCTTTCCACTTTGATTGTCAAAAAATTGACTTTGGTCATTCCCAAACCTGACATCAGGTCACAAAATGACCGTCGAATTTTTTGGTGAAGACATGGATTTTTGGTGTTGACTATTTCTCTCATGATTATTGTAAAAATTCATCATATACACCGAGTAGATGATGTTAAAAATGTATAAAAATTCAAGATGTAAGTAATACACGGAGGTTAATAGAGAAAATGAGACAAGGCTGACGAAGGTTAACAAAGCCAAAGCCAGCCAACTACTCGACAAAAGGTGCACCAGTAGTTGTTGAACCAGCTTCATTCCGGACTCACGTACAATCATATCGCGGACGATGTAAAAAAAAAAATAAAATGAAAGGTAATACACGAAGAGAGCGAAAAAGTTTTTACAGCTCTGTGTAACTCATGAGAGGACTTGCTGCCATAGGGATACATATACCTGCGTAAGGCCCGGCACTTTGCCCGGGCAGTAGTTTCGAAAAATATGAACTCTACCCTCTTCGCCATCATTTCTCGTGGAAGTAGGTATGGCGCCCGAGATGAGGGTGAACTCTGTTTCTCCGTAGCTCGGTCAGGTCGGCTTTTTATTCGTCGTCCGGCAATAAAGACAACGGAAAGCCCGGAATCGCGTTGATCGTGTCGCACTCGCACTCGCGTATCTACCATCCGAAAGAGTCTATGGCAGAGCTTCGCTAGAGCAAGGGCTATAAAGTCTCTGGGATTCGGGCGGAACGTTTACATTTAAATTGGCAAATTATCGGGGTCCACAGGGGGTTTCGCATAGCCAATTTAATTTCGATTCGAAACTACGGGTGATTCGAGGTGACGTGTTGAGCGTGGAGGTTGCATGAATTTATGCAAAAATAATATGCCAACAGGTCTGCTCCAGTAAAACGACTCAATTTCATTCAAAGCCATATGTGGGCTCATGTGCTCCACCAAGGATTCAATAAAATTTGTTGGCTTGGATACAGCGTTCGGCGTTATTGTAATGAACTCTCATTTACATTGTATAAAAATACAGTTAACACTACTATGTTATCTAGATAGATCTGTGATGATACTGCCCTATTTTCAAATGTGCCGCGCTACCCGAGTCGATATTTAAACCTTCCTTCACCTTCGTTTGACCGTCGAAACACCAACACGATGATGACTGCGAGTTAAAGTAGAGCTCAATTCGCGTGCAAAGTAAGCCCGCCTTTTATCGTAAACTACACTGAGAGAAAGAGTTTCCTTGATTCAGAGAAATAGGTGGATTGAATTTTTTTCTTTGATTTCAAAGAAATATATATTTTTTTTTCAATGAAATATTGCCTTTGAATTTCAAAAAGAACATTTCATTGCCTTTAAAGAAACATTTGCTTGAGGAGCGTAATCGAAGAGACATTTTCATTGATTCAAGGAAACGGTGTCTTTGATTTAAAGAAACGATTTCCTTGACGGCATCATGACGGTGAAGTATGATTTTATTATTGCTTCGCGGGTCTTCCGGTATCTTGTCAATTTTGTTGCGATTGCGATGAAATCAGATAATTTTTCTGTTGTGATTTTCGTTCATAATTCGCGAGAAAAAAGCGTATCCGAAGATTTTCGGCGGTCGGTGTTTTACATGCCCTTAAGGCGAGGCAAACGTACTCAGTCGGCAATAAAAACTGTAAAAATTATTACGTTGCGATTTCAAAAAAAGCTTTCACTCGCACTTGTGGACGTATCATCTCATCTTAAATCTAAAATTCAGAAAAGATAGTTTTCATGTCCGTAGTCACCTGATAGATATTTGCATATGCATAGATATTGTTTTTTTACATTATTGTATAATATGCCGCGCTGCATCTACCATTGACGGAGCGCTTAGCAAAAGCCAATCAGCGCTCACCATTTTATTCTGAAACTGTCCTCGGTATACCTGAGATAAGCTAAGAGAGATAGAGAAAGATACACTCACCCGAACATCCTCGAGAAAAGGTCAAAAGTCACCCGTCGTTATCGCGTTAAGTTTTTTGAACTTGGCCCTGTGACAGAATTTTTTTCTACTTTTTTTCCCGCGCGTCTCAATGATATATATTCCGCGCCGTCAAACTTCAAACTATAATATGAGAGAAATTAATTCAAGTGCCACAGCTATTCTTGACTGATTTACTTATCAATCTGCTTATCTCAAGAATTTAATGTGTATTACAATGAACTTTATATATAGTGAAGACATTGTAAAGTGCTGCTGCTCTGACTACAACAATATCTATTTTATCTACGCAATGAATTCCCCGTTATTTGTTATGCATCCGCCATTCAGTAAACTCGTTGAGGTTTGATAGTGTTTACACAATTATACGAACCTTATTTGACGACCTTTTCGGAAGAGACGCGACGGCGTTGCGATACATCGTTAAGAATAATGGTTCTCTTCGTGTTCCAAGCTTTCCTACCGATCTTGTACGGTATATCGTCCGTCGTCTTGGCGCCGTCGTCTCCAATGTGCCGCGTTTGCGGCTCAGGAACTGCGCTTCTTATAGGACCCTTTACGCCTCTTCCTCAAGTTGTTCCGTCTCGAGGTATAAATCAAAGTACCGAGCGTATAATATTGTTACCTCCCGTAACTTTAGCCACTCTTGGTACAAAGACAAAATTCTTAACAATGTAAAAGTTCCTAATAATTTTCAGCGGTTAAAATAAAAATTAAGGCTGCCCCACAATGTACGTAAGTAGTACATCATCTTCAATATCAACCAGTGCCGTAAAATTTTCCGGATCCTCGTGACGTAACAATACGGAGGGTCTCTTTATGAATTATACAGTCTGGAATTCTTATCGTTATCGCATATACAATTCACGGGATTTCTGGTGGTAATACGAGAGGTTGCTGCGGTTGGGCTAATGGTCCCAGTTCTCTCATTCACGGCCGTATGTTCACCGTGGTAACGACGAAAGTGAGTTAGGTTAAAACGCATGTATAACCACCTAAGCGGCTTAGGATACGTCCCTAAAGCGTTCTATATTTTATACTCCTGGCAACTCGCTTGCTACATGATAACGCACGTAGGTTTCTACGTAGCAACACGAGAGATCGCGAATACACAGTTGCACTTCGAACGATATTGTGAAATCGTCATTGGTCAGAGACGAGCTGAATTATCTAAGCACGATAATGAACGTTGGAGGTGAGGTGAATGACCCAATTAGTGACTTTCTAAGCTCAGCGCGATGTTGATCCAGAGAAATTTATTTTAATCAATTATGGGACATATTTGGAATGGATAAAATTTTACTTTTATCGAATAGAGTCTATTTCGATTGGATGAATTTTATGTATATCAAATGGAGTCTATTCAAAGTTCGGTTCAATAAAATTCTATTAGGCCGACCATCACATAAATTATTTATTCAAAGGCTCATTATATAGGATTTCATTTAATTGAAATGGACTCTGTCTCATCTGAAGAAAATTTTACTTGCTCGAAATAGATTCTATTTGATCTAAATAACATTTCATTTATTTTGGATGCAAGAAGATGAATAGAAATGGTCAATTGATTGAAGTGAAAGATATTGCGGTAAAGTTTAGAGTTTTTATTAAATGTATCGAATGTTACTTAAATACTTTTTTATAATTTTGAGGTACTATGAGGTACAAAAATACTCATTCGCATATAAAATGAAAAATATTTTTGTAATTGTCAATTTACAATGGTGAACAGAATTCGATGATATATATTTGCAACTGAGTGAAGAAAAGCTTGTTGAAGTGAATGAATTTCAGACGTATATTTTTATAGACACCGTAATGATCGGTAAAAACGTAATAAATTGATCTTAGTGGGTTCGATGTACCGGTTAGTATTATATCAACACCTTGGTGTACTACTACTGTTACCACTGGAACCACCGCTCGTAATGAAGCCAAAGTTATAAGAGCATTATTACGATCCTCGCTCGGTACACCGTCGGCGTACTGGAGCTTGTGGCTTACGAATTAATTAATATTACATCTGGTATCGTAGTTTTCCTTTCATTCGCCCCTAAACCTATACGTTCTACTCCAAATTCAATTCCAATACCGACGTATTATGGACACTAGCAGCTTAATCATGAAATTACGAAACAATACGAGTAACCGAATATAATATTAATGATAAATAGTTGAACGGTATCTTGGTTGAATTTTCAATATGTCTCTCATCGAGCGAACAAAATTGTATACGCCGCCAATGGAGCGTGTAATTGCTATAGAACTAAATGGACAGCTATTGTATTTGGAGATATCGCGGCTTTGTTAATTGCGAACTTACTATATCTATGCTTTAGCGATATTTAGACATGACAGACCTTTGTGTAAGAGAAAATAGAAGATGTTAGAATCTTAGTGGTAAGGTTGTCACAAAGAGAGAGGAAAATCTGATGGAGTAAAGACAAAAAACAAAAAAAAACACTTATAGCCGTAAATTCACAGGGTGAAACGTTTTTCGGGCGCATTTAATGGTTGAGTGGGTGGAGGAGGAGCTACATAGACGAACGGACGTAGGAAGCGTGGGCGCGCGCGTGCGCACGCGCGAGCCTAATCCTCTGGAACGAGTCAATTTCGTTGTGCCGCGAAGCGAGGGTAAACCCTTCTCGATACACTGCGCGAACTCGTGGTACACCCTTTACTCGATTCGATATGGTATAGCCGAGTATATATACACTCAGTTATACAGAGACATAGGAATAGCGGTCTGCGAAATTGCGGTGGAATATCGGGGAAAAAGCGCTGGAACGTTTCATTGTTTTGTCATAAAGAGATTCCACGGCCAACAAAAATGCCAAACGTACACATACACGTACGCCATAGAATAAACCTAAGGCCACGACTTGCACCATCACAGATGAAATCCCTGGCTTAAGACCACGTCTTATTGTACGACCTGGAAATACGTGAAACCCTCGATTTTCTCTTTTTTTTCCACGTCGAATAATAATAGTGACGAGACTATCGAAGTTGTTGCATTTTTTTATCACGATCATCCAGCTCTATTGAACTAATCCGATATATAGCAGCGATATCCGATGGGATATTACATTCGATGGGTCTATGGAAGCTTCGAGGCTGGAAAAAATGCCAACAAGCAGGCGAAGGAAGAATAATGTGCAGGACAGTGACTCTTTAATCGAAACCAGAATTATTTCGACTAATTTTTTTTAAAGATGTTTCTGTGAGTTTAAAAAAGGAAATCTATTCCAGTAGACAGTTCTAATAGGTTCTTGAATTTTTTTTTTATTTTTATTAATTCCAATATTCAATGTTTTCCATGGAGTTCCGCGACTCCGAAGTAAATATTTATTGAGTATAAAAGTACTCAAGTACAGTGTAATCTCAGCTTGCTCGAAATTTTGGGGTAAAGCTCAATACGATTGGTCAGGTGCGGCTTGCGAGAAATTCTTGATCCATGCCTGAAACGAGGATAAACAACGTGAACTGTCGAGGCACAGTGCGTGGCTCAGGGTTCGAGAATACAGAGGGTTAGCTTTTATCATTCTGGAGAGATACCTCGAATAATCCGACATGATAAAGATTTTTTTTTTTCAATTTCCTGTACTTGAGACTCCGTGTGTTTTTTCTGAAGAATTTGTGGATTTAAAAAAAATCCAGAGAGCTCTGATATGAATTATTCACATAATCAGAATAAAATCCATCGAAGATTTTCAACAGCCTTGATTAACATTTGGGAGAACGAATATTTTATTACAAATTATACAAAACTTATTTTGTTAATGAACAACTTAGAATGAGAAATATTTATAAAGAAATTATGAGAGGTCACAATCTTGACTCTGGTAAATTCATAAAGTAACGATAATATGTAAATAGAAACGATAGAACGCCGAAAAACACAGAAAAATAGAAATCATCAAAAAACAATATTATTTATATTTTTTTTTACATACAATGTTATTTTATATATATGTAGATATAATATAAAATATTATTAAAGAGGCCCTGATCACGGCGAAACATTTAAACTAAATTGAATCAAAATATCACAAAACGTCGTTCGCCGAATTGGGATTCGATAAACGTTTCGAGAGCTAATAGGAACTTACAATGCGGATATTTTTTATCATATTACATGTCATCCTCTCTTCGAACCACACATTAAAGTGAAGCTGGATAATCGGTTTTGCTGTTTAATGTTAATGGGCCGACCAGCACAGCAGCTCCACACATTATTTCATAACGAGTAAATGTGATTCTCTTGGATAATGTAATCGAAACGTGCGTTTGCGCTGTAAGCCTGTTACCTATATAAGCGGATCGATAAAGTGAGTAAATTCACTGTATCATTAATCACCGATCATTTATTGTCGATATCAAATATGAATAAAACGCTTTTTACAATTCAATATGCTTATTTAATTATTTTCATCATCTGCTTTGGACGGAATCAGTTATGATTTATTTTGTACAAATATTGTTTCATAGAGAGCACTTTATTTTGTTTTATTTTTCGGTACATAAATTAATATTCATCTTTTTCCGATTTATACAATATATCTGTTTTCGATCATTTAAATTATTATTTACCAAAGTGCTATATCATGTAAAGTTCTTTATTCTATAACGAATAAGTCGCTCTCAAGACTCCCCGACGTTTTGAAGGAGAAGGAAATTCTCCAGAGGTATACATATACCGACGGAAAATGTGGGAGGACACCCTTGAGTATTTTCGTCAAAGTTCTGAAGAGGTAATACGAGTGCAAGGGCCGCCGAGTTTTCGAATACAAAGGGAATAGCGAAGATGGCACGTAAGAGGATATAGAAAAAGAGGTATAGGGCTCCGTTGAAACTCGCTTTGTAACGAGAAACATAACGAGTGGTTAACGAAAGACCGTGGAGGATTGAATAAAGAGAGAAAGTAAAAAAAATGTCTTCGAGGTTCTCTTGTGAAGCCAACAATGTAATTTACTCGGAAGGATCATTGGGAATGCGTGTCTCTGACAGATTTTTCTGAGGTTCGGATATATTTCTCAAGGGAAAATAAAGAAGAATTCAAAATTCGGTTACAATTTTTTTTTCCACAAAACACGGTTATTATTGTTTGTATTCAGTTGAATAAGCTAAACTAAAATATTTAATAATATAATCAATTTTCTGCTAACTGAGATTTAGCATTTTGACCCAACAAAACTTTGCATCATGGAAAATAAATTGAACATAGCTGAATCTAATGATTCTATTGTTTTTATTGTCTTTAAATTTAGGGAAAATATCTTTTTATGAAATAATTTGTACATTAAAAAAATTTTTTTGTCCACGTTATCAATTTTTATATTGATTCGATTCATAATTCAGGGTATATAAAGATTGAGAGTAAAATGAAGAGTGTCTACAAACACTGTTGGAAATTCGGTGTTAAATAAACTCGAAAAAGTGAGTATATAGGTTCACAATATTAGACGAGTTACTACGAGAAGTGAACTTATCGGTGTTGAATTATCGAAAAACATCTCGGGTCTGAAACAGTGATCGCTAGATTCAAAGCGTGCGAAATCGAAGCCCAATTCAAATTTCATAAATCCGAATCTTTACAAATATCGACCGCAGCTGCTTAATTAATTAAAATTAATCAATCAAGCAGCCACACTCGACGGTCGCTGCTTATAACATACTATAAGTGTTAAATTTACACCGTACAGTGTCATTCTCATGATTAATACGCGTAGAAATATAAACTCAGTCGTCAGTATGAAAAAAACTCCCACAACTGTGTTGAAAGTAACACCGAAAATGTCGACCCCTAAAACCGTTCGATTTAACACCGTGGATTTTTAACAGTGTAAGCGAACAAATATACCAAAACAATTGGCAACATTGTTTCTAATGTTCAAAATATCTTAACCGCTAAAAATCCGACAAATAATTCACAGCAAGTCAGCCTCGAAATCGTACCTTCAATTTTCGAGACAAGTGATGCCGAGGGTATGAAACGAACATACCCGTTCTCGAGCGGATAACCTTTTCGTATCAATTTAATAAAGCCACGATGACGAGAATGCGGGAGGAGCAGAGCAAGGGAAATGCGACGGGCAGACAGTCACGAAGCAGCCGTCGTTTCCACCGGCGAATCCGTCAATGTCTCCACCGGCACTGACTCGGCTCTCTCGATCTTTTGTTGGGCGGTTTGTCCACCCCCTTGTCGACTGGTTGAACCCGGAATATGGTGACAGTTATTAGGAAAACGGAGTGAAGCGCCGAGCTCGTTGGATCAATCTGTATATCAATATATATATACCCGACCACTATACACAAAAGCCCTATACAATAGAGAAAGGTGCACCGAAAAAGAGATTTGGTAATACCAACCGAATCTGCGGTTTCGGGTGGCGAAAGAAATATTTGGTTGATTGGAAGAAATATTTCTTTCAATCAAACAAAGATTTCTTTCGCTACGCTTTCAATCGAAATATTTGATTGATTGGGACGAATGTTTCTTCCCATGAACC
Source organism: Tromatobia lineatoria (assembly GCA_949699805.1). NCBI lineage: Eukaryota > Metazoa > Arthropoda > Insecta > Hymenoptera > Ichneumonidae > Tromatobia > Tromatobia lineatoria. Next base: position 1,963,460 of record OX453045.1, read on the forward strand.
AAATTTTTTTTCCGCCACCCGTAACCACAAATTCGGTTCGTATTACCAATTTTTTTTTTCGTTGGGGGGCAAAGTGGTGTTTATGTGAAAAGGCAAAAGCTGAAAATGGCTTCGTTACGAAATTCAAATCGGTGTTTTTTTACTTTTCACTCAAAAAGTCGATTCCAATTATGGGAATTGAGAGATGGGGAAAAATTCCGGAGAAAAGTGGAACATCGTCCGTGATTCAAAAAATGCACGAAAAAACTTTTATCCGATAATATCTTCATGCAATATGATTACGTCAGTCTTTCTATATTGTAGGAGAGAATTTTTTTAGAAATGTCACAATATTCCAGTGCGACCCGTTTTCGATTTCTATTAATTGTAGATTTTATTAGTTTAAGCCCACAAAACGGGTTTGAAATATTGTATTTTAGTTATTTTGGTTGAATTTTATCATAGATCCTTTGCTCGTAAGTCTTGCCCCAAAAAACGGTTCCATTTTGCCTCACCTCCTCCTATATATATAGTCGGTTACTCCGTAGAATTAATTGAATTGTCATTGGCGAGCAAGTGAAATAGCCAGAGTATGATGACGTACGCTAGGATTAATTCTGCAGCTCGTTCGATCAATAAGTCACGATTGTACTTGCCAGTGCATTAAACTATTACGACATTCCTACTAACTTTCTAATGTGATAATTGAAGATTCTGTAAACTCAAGAGGAGGATAAAATTAGTAAGGAAGTTGCATTTATTGCGAAAACTTTCTCAGATTCTGAGTTTCAGATCGGATCTTTATTAAATATAGAAAGTTCAAGAAGACTCTTAAAATTTCAGGGAGACTGAAATGTCTAGACCTGAAATTCTATTTCTTAGGTTTTCTTTACGAAATTCATTCGGCAAGAGCGCCGAGAAGAAAGTTTATGAAGAGTCATGGAATTTCAAGACTTCTTTATTTCAGGAGCTCTAATCAATCTAATCATAAGTGCATCCAATAAAAACTGACTCCCGTTATGGAGATTGTTATTAGCTGCCTTGACAATTGAACTCGACAGCGATCTTGTATCCACTCGTAGCTTAACAACATTTGTATCGTATGACGTACCTACCTGTTATAATATAGCAATCCACATACTCGTATACTAGTGCACTTTGGGTGGTGGTTTAATGCATTGTAGTTCGAGAACAGATCTTGTGCATACTCTATGGTCAATAGTATAGATTTTGCGGATTCCCGGTTCTCGAGTGGGAGTTTCCAACTACAATCCATCAGAATTTGGTTCAGCTGCCAATGTTCGTTGTTATTAGTTTTGAATTGACATGGCAAATATGCATGGAAATCGCAAGTATTCATTGCTCTGAATATTACAATGAATGGGGCTGAAAAGTACATGTCAGAAGCCATCGTGTTGCATTTCCTATTAAAACAGTACCACTACAGAGTTATCGATTATATTTTTTTTACTTAACTGAGATAATTCACAATGGGTATTATTTCAATACCTATAAAATGAGCAGAATCGAAACACGATTCTGCTCATAATTATATTTATATTATAATTATAATTTGTTTGCGACACTTACAGATTGTTACAGACTCCCCTATTTTTTATTATCCAAATGTGATAAATAAACTCAATTGTTTATTCTGTAAAGACAAAAAAAACAGGTATATATCAGAGGACAACACGAATATCTAGCAATCATCGGGGCTTCTTTGATCGTTTGGGTTTTGCGTTATCGCGAACTAAAGAGGAATGAGGTACCGCAATATAGGATCCCAGGATCTTTGTCATCATTATTGAAATTCAAGTTTTTCGGATAAAAAGGTGCTTCGGTATGCATGGGCTAGTATAGTGACCTCTTGAAAGCTCCAGCCTCAGTCTCTCACGAGCTCTCCATTATCGAGGCGCCCTTGTGCCACACGTGCGGATCAATGAGAAGTTATGCGAAACTTTGTACTCGCAGATGCTTCGATATACGTTACTGCCGTTATAAGGCGTATACGTTTATTATACATGCGCATACACTACCACCAATGTTGCTGAGGTAATGGTTTTATTAGATAAAGCTTTCGAGAACCTCCTACGCCGATATGAGGATGAAAAATGATGTGGCCTGGAAAAGTCGACAACCGTATATAGATCGGTGAGGGTGGATCTTATTAGGATACTTGGTACATACCAAATAATTCCCAGACCACCGAAACTTTTACATCTACACAAAAGCCATTTATCGGACATTCATTAGGTCGTTGAACAAATTATTTTTCACGAGTAATGTTTTTGTTTTTGTTTTTGTTCCATATATACGCACCGCATCCCATTTTTATCTTCGTTGCACCTACAAGTACTAGCCATCAGGCGCGAGATTTTTACCAGAACTGAACGAAGATTGATGCGAGATGATGGTACTCGTAGTTATGTGCGATTGGGCTGTGACCGACTTAAGATTGAGATAGAAACACTTGCATTCGCATATAAGACGTAGAGGCGAAACCACAGAAAACCTACGTCGAGTGTAGCCGGCTAGGTTAAATCCACGCCGAGCTTTAATGTTTACAGCAAACAGCGTGGCGCTGTCTTACACGTTGCGCGCTGTTGCTACCGAAAAACATTTTGCCCAAAGCGGGAATCGAACCCAAGCCTCCCAGTCATCAGGCTAGCACACTACGTACTGAGCCACGGCGCTGGTTATGATGGTAATGGTATAATAATTTTATGATAATGTTGGAATTCAAATGTCAGCATCGATGACACTTGTGTCCACGGTCTGGAAACTCGTAGGGTGGGGGGTGACTCAAATAGTGAGGCAAAAGCGTAGTGCATATTTCCGCCACTCGCAGCAGTGCAATCTTAGGGTCAGCCAATGAAATCATTAGTAGGGAAAGGTAGCGGCCGGGGTTAAAGTTCTGAATGGTAAATACACGAAGGTCTAAAATTCCGAAACTTAATATCTGACCTACATGCTTGGCGAAATTTTTTCTAGCGAATTTCATAAAAATGTAGATGAGATATTAAATTCGGAAATTTTCGCCATTTCGCGAAGTTGGTCTTGGATTGAAGTTCCATTGCGAGACGTCATTTGTCTTTTAGTTCGAAAACGATTGATCAAGCTTCATCAGGCGTTACCATTAGTACTTGAGGTTATTTTCTATTACAATTTCACTGATAATATCACCACGGGAAGTAAATCAATGGATAAAATGAACAGTAGGAAACTTTCCACAATCATCGAGGTAACTTGAATGAAAATTTAGGAAGTTTGTGTTTCTATGTGTACAATTATTCGGCGTATTTTAACAGGAAAGCGAGCTCAGAATATTGCAAGACTCTGTACGTGACCTTTGCCCCAAAACTGAAAAGACCAGGATGTTTCTCTGGGGACCGAATTTGGGCTCACGGAGACCCGAGATTTCTCCAGATCGACAGGAATTGAATACCGTGAGTACATCCAACGGTATTAGGACGACCTCACGAAGAGGAATCTCGAGTGAAAACCGGGATTTGCGAGTTGAGTCGAGACACGCGATCTCATTTGATTCTTCGGATATGCTGCGAGGATCCAGTTACTCCTCTACCTTCTCGGGTTCTCGAAAATCCAGTGACAGGGTTCAAAGTGCCCGAAAACTAGATGATGGAGAAAATAAATACAGAAACGATTGGAAGGAAAAGTCTTTTCTCCGAGAACATGGAGGTGTCGAGGGTAGAAAGTCGAGGGAAAGACTTATCTCCGTTAACGCGTGGTTAAAAAAATGTGAACAAATGCAATTATCAAAACTGTCCTTGACAAAGTAATCTCACATAAGTAAGTAAATATTTCAAACAAGTATCAGGTATTTTTTTCAATTTTCTTGACTTACTCAATTACAATAATTCATTAAAGCTGTTGTTATACTTATCAATTATCTCTACCGAAAAAATTGGTTACACGAAAAAAAAAGTTTGGGTGTGACAACTGCGTCTTCAATTTGCTTCGCCGCTCTAAAAAATTAGTTACTCCAATCATATCGAGTAGGACTCTCAACTATTCACGATTGGTACTTGCAAAATTAGTCAGCCTAACCAATCAAAAAATTGAGTCTTCCACTTGAATGGTTTGGACTACCATTCGAATTATTGGGACTACCATTCGAATCGTCTTTATTACCATTGAAACCGTTGGCACCATCATCTGAGTTGTAAGGAAAATAGAATAATCGATTGGTTGTGTCAACTCATTTTTGGGTTATGGTAACTAATATTTTCTTTCCGTGTACCCAAGACCTTTTCCTGTGTTCTCCAGCTGAAAACGTGCATTTGGCTTCGTCTGCATGAATATACAACCTCTGTTCTGTATAATGGTATTCGGGTATTCGTCCAATTGACGACAACCAGCATTTCATGTTGGTGGTATTATAACGTCGAACAAATTTGCATTAATCAACCCGAATTCCAGGGAGGCATAAAGCCTTTCTCTCGTCCTTGTCCCTCAGTCTCGTCTCTACCATTCTCGACGGGTTATTGAATGACGAGCTGGCTCATACAACCCGCGAGTCTCGTAAGCTCGAATTAGCGTGCAAGCAATAATCCCGGGACGTTCATGATGCCAACGTGGTTGTCGAGCCGTTGCTGCTGCTGTTGCTGCTGTTACTACGTTCGGCAATGTGCTGTGTTAGCTGGTACAGACGATTGTTTCACGTTCGTCATCACTGCGACGTTGTTTTACCTCCGATCATAACTACTCATTATCCCTACGATTTTATACTGCCAAGCCGGTAATCTTATCATGAATTTTACCGAGGGCTTAAACCGTTAACACTATCCTCTTATTCCGGTTTAATCAGTGCGTAAGGTAACAATTATTTCTATAGGGTGCTACAAATATCAATTAAGAGGAGCCACCATCGCCGCGTACAATGAATGATAAAATGTTGATTAATTTTTGGCCCTCTGCATTGTACCCCGAAGTTATGGTGAATTATAACCTCAATGGACACGCTGAGAAAGAGATTGGGGTAAAATTGAGTATCCTTAGTTTACAAGTGGAGAGAGAAAACGGTGAAGAATAATTAAGATTGATTTTATTTTTCAACGTTTGGCAATTAATGGTATGGATGGAAATTTGGCAAATCGTAACTCGGGGCTTGAGTCTACCGATGCCGAAGATTTCGTTGTTATCGATTTTCTTAACGGAGCATTTTAAACCTTTGAAATCTTTTATATTTTCATCCTTTCTTCACCAATTACGCTTCACCAATTTACGGATTGATGAAGGACAATCAGAAAGGACAATATTTTTATAATTAATTAAAATCGTGAAAAAATATCACCACAGTCCGGGATCGAACCAGAAACTCTATAACACTGTTAAAAAAACTGGAAGTTTTTAAGCATAAAATCGTAAATTAAATTTAATCACAATTGTGATATTAAATTTATCCAGATTTGTAGTAAAATTACAACGGATTATAAAAAGTAACGTACTTTTACATTAAATTTAATTTAAATTATTAAACTTACTTTACCATACTTTAATTTTACATGCGACTTGTAAAAGAATTTATTATCCCAGTTCATGCATAAAAACTTCCTCTACCGATACATTAAATTTCAGGCAGATTTTTTTTACAATGTAGGTATCACATCATACATAACATCAATCTCAAGAAAACAACCACAGCAATAATAATAATAATAATAATAGTAAAGAACAATGATAAAAAATGTTGTGGAAAATGGACTTGGAGAAAAAGTTCGGGTGAAACCCTCGTCAGAAAAATTTGCTGTACGAACGTTACGTGATATACGTTATGTGAATAATACTTTATTGTCGAATTTTTTTATTTGCCTGTGTACCGTCGAGAATGAAAGACACGTTTGAGGTGCAATAGATAAGAAAGATGATATTTCACCAAGAGGTAGGTGTGCTCAGGGTGGCTACGTCATTCGTTTCGACGGTGAAACATCGGTATTCACCGGAGTATGCCGTGAGACGTCACGCTCGAATGGGGTGAGAAGACGGAGGGTCGCAAAGGAATGCAAATGAGATGGGGGCCTCGTGGGCCAGGGTCGCGCTGGCCTGTCGAGGACGATGCTGCTGCTGCTGCTGATGCAACGGGTCGAGTGAACGTTTTCTCGCGAGAAGGAGCAGAGCTAAGTGAAAACGTCATAAATTCATCCACGTTCTCCAGCAGGGTGAACCTTTGAGAACGTCTTTGTAAAGTCCGAAATGTCAGGTGCACTGGGAAAAGCGTTTCTAGTCTATCGTTGGTTAAGTGCATTCGAGTTTTTTCGAGCTGTAAACTCGGATCCTCGAAAATTCCAGCCAAAGTCAGCAGCTTCTGTGAGAAGGATCAGCAATTAGGAGAATATACTTTTGTGGGTCAAAAAATAGCTGCAGAAAACTGAGCGAGGTAAGGTTATGAAAACCACGAGCGTCACGTTGTCCTGAAGATTGCAAAATCAATTCCAATTTTCGTCCAAGATTTTGCCAGGTTTTTTCCTTGTTTTTGTAAATTCTGATTGTGGCTGTCGCTGTTAAAAAAGATTGGAAGTTTTTATGCATAAACTGGTATATAAAATGTAATTGACAATTGCAATATACAATTAATTCACTTTTGAAGTAAAATTAAAGGAAATCATGAGAATTAAGGGACTTTTGCATTAGAATTCAAATAAATTATGATAATGACTATACCATACATTAATTTTACATTACACTTGTATACTAAATCTCATATCCTAGTTTATGAATAAAAACTTCCAGTAAAGGTACACCAAATTTCAAGTAGATTTTTTTTACAGTGATTGATTTCCCCCATTTATCAATCTTCAATTGATAAAAATTAAATTGTCACTTAACGAACAAGAGATCACAGAATCAAACCCAAAATCGCTTCGTTATATTTAAGGGTGAAATTCGGGATTTTATTTGATCCCATTTTCCACTGCGGATTTATTCAGCGATTTTCATCCGGGACTCGTTCCTTTTCGGCGGGGAATTAATCTTATAGTACGTCTCAGTGATTCTGGAAAGATTAAAAAACATGTCTGCTTGACTAGCACATTTTATTTGTCGACGGTTTCGCGCGGTGCTTTTTTTTCTCGGGTGCGCGGCGGATTACGGAAAAACGAAAAGTTTGTCCGATAATGATCATAAGAAGGGAACGCTGGCTTGCAGTGGAGGAAAGGGGGCGGTTTTCAGAGAGGGTAAAACGAGAGAAGGAAATTGCCGTGCGGGAACACGCGACAGTCGACACGGGGGTTCGTTTTCGCCCACGACGTGTAAACGTGCTTTCCGCGGGACAAATTAATTCGGCCCGGGGGACAAAACGTGTCCCGTGCAGCACGAACTGCTGAGGCAGCAGTGGCAATCCGGCAACGATTTGCCTCGGTTCAACCGTGATTCGAACCGACATCCCGGAAACTCCAAGGGATAATTCATATAGAGTTTCAAGAGCGCGAATTCTGCAGTGTACTTTTGTATACCCTGTTGTTCCGGGCCTCGCCAATTGTTCTACAACCGCTCCGAAAGCTCAGCTACTGGGGAAAGCTTCGCAAGCTGGACTTGAGCGCGTTTGTTCGAAAACTTTCTCACTTTCATGTTCCGCTGTAGGTCTTAATATGACTTATACGTTGAACATAGAGAAGTTCGTGAGAACGACGCTTGTAATGTTTCTGACGAAATTATATCCTCAGTAACATTGTAATTTATTTATTTATTATTCGTCAACAAGGTAATGAAGTCACGTAACATTTAACGGTAGTGTGTTATAGGCAGCTATCGTGTATTATTAATATTACTGTTTTAGGGTATGCGACGGTTCTCGGTCAATTGACCGGGAATAGTGAAAAGCTTTGTACAAATGGAAAAATAATGAGGAAGCCAATGTGCAAGGTTCTACTTTTCATCTTTATTTAAATTTTATTCTTTATCTCTGATGATTTACGAGATTCAGTAAGTTGAAAAAAAACACCGTCACATCGCATTTTGATTAAGTACAAATTTTTATCTTACTCTCTTAACTTTTGCGGAAGTTATGAGCGTAAATGTACATTTATTTAAAAATTTAAAATGCCGTATAATCCAAACGACTCACGATGATCAATAAAATGTCATTTACTACTACTACTCCAAACGACTTTACCGGTCATCACCAAATTTCGGATCATTTGTTGAGATTCGACATGATTTAGAGAAAAAAATTTTTTTTCCACAAAATTCAAAATTTCAAACATCATTACAATACCAAACATCATTAAGCGTGTCTTCATTTATAAAAAAACTATTTAGCTAAGTCGGCGAATTTTTACGAAAGTTATAGCGATCACGACATTTTTTTGAGAGACTAAAAATTCCATAAAATCTGTATACATTGATACATTTTATTAAAAATCACGTCAATTAGAGACATATTTTCTAGACCACTTAACTCGACGTTTCAGGTAAAAAAAAAAAAATTTTCACGAAAACAAAGCTTTCTCTATGAGGAAGCAAAACGTATGTCGCTTTGAATCTGGCGATCTTTGTCTCAGACCCGAGATGTGTTTCGCAAAAACTCCATCACTAAAAACAATTGACAAGGATCAGTCGCATTCCTTAAAACAGTGAAGTCACGTAATTTTTATTACATAAGGAGCCGCCTATACCTCGAATGGCTTGGGGACACCTTCAATTTTCCAGCAATGAAAAAGAGCAACCAGCTAAGTGCGTTGATGTTGAATTCTCTCGTTGATGCTCGAGATAAACGAATTTATTCGTTTAGCTCATTGGTCTCCTCCCTGGATCGTCTAGCCGGTTAAGTGAAAGCTCTTACTCATTTGACTTGGTTCTTTCGTTTCTCTTGTGCTCGATTTCGTCACCCCAAGCTCCTGTAAAACTGAAGGAGAATTGCATTTGAGGTTAATCAGTCGACAATTACGAAGGTTCACGGCAAGTCTGTTGTTTCTTATAATTCCCACTTGTCTACCCGAGAGAGATATTAATTTGCACGGCTTATTTTAACACCAGAACAATCCGGTAAACAAATTGTATACTGCGTATTTTCATTCAATTTTTGTTGAATAATTGGCCAACCATCTTAACAGTAATGAAGCGTCATTGTTGCAGAGGCACGAGGCTGTAAAGAGGATGAAATCATTATATAGGGTAGAAGTAGTTCTTACTGTGTTGAAAATAGGGTGGCGTGTTCTTGCGGAAGAGGCAAAGCGTCAAGACAACGAGGCATCTCGTCAAGCTCCTTGAAAAGCCATTTAAGTTCTGATAGAGTGCTGGTTGAGAGTCGGAGATGCCAAGTATCTGGAAGATTTCCTCGTCCTTTATGTACACGATGTACATAGGTATATACACTACTTCTTGTCTACGCTTATAAAAGAAGAGCCGAATAACTTCTGTGCCCTGAAACATAATGGGGGTGAAGAAACCGGCTCAAACTTTGTAATGACGTCAATCGAGAATCACCAAGTTCTCTTTTTTGGATTGTTACGAAGTACCAAGAAAATGTACTTGTTCCGATGCAACAAAAACTTTGCATCGATAACATGTGATATTTTTTAGTCCTTTGCCTCTGAGACTATAAAAAGGGTGCAAAGTCGAAACTGATGCATTGCTTTGAGCGGTTCATGTTCCTCTAAGAACAGCAAAGAATAACTAAAACCAGCTGTAAGCTCAGATTTAATGGCCCTTGTCGACTCTGAAATACAAAGGTGCAAAGTATAACTGGGTATAAAAAGGGTGCAAAGTCGAAACTGATGCATTGCTTTGAGCGATACATCTTCCTCTAGGAATATGCACAGAATAACTAAAACCAACTGTAAGCTCAGATTTAATGGCTCTTGTCGATTCTGAAATACGTTGGGATTGAGCATCGGATTCGATCAAGCACGCACAGAGAATTTAAACTTACAAGTGCGTGTTGGTAATAGCCTAATGATCGGAAGTATCGATTCCCGTACGTCCCACGTCAGTTTGCACTTTTAATAACGTCAACAAATTCACCAACCACCTGGTGAATCGCTAACACCTCCAATTCAGCGGTAGCTACTATACTATTACAGGTTTTGCAAGCTTCCGTGAGTCACGACGAGCTTTGTTACAAAGTACCAAGAAAATATACCTATTCCGATGCAACAAAAACTTTGCATCAAAAACATGTGATATTTTTTAGTCCTTCGCCTCTTCGACTATAAAAAGGGTGCAAAGTCGAAACTAATGCATTGCTTTGAGCGATACATCTTCCTCTAAGAATACGCACAGAATAACTAAAACCAACTGTAAGCTCAGATTTAATGGCGCTTGTCGATTCTGAAATACGTTGGGATTGAGCATCGGATTCGATCAAGCACGCACAGAGAATTTGAGCTTACAAGTGCGTGTTCGTAATAGCCTAATGATCGGAAGTATCGATTCCCGTACGTCCCACGTCAGTTTGCACTTTTAATAACGCCAACAAATTCACCAACCACCTGGTGAATCGCTAACACCTCCAATTCAGCGGTAGCTACTATACTATTACAGGTTTTGCAAGCTTCCCTAAGTCATGACGAGCTTGGTTAGTTCCAGGAACGATAGTTTCACTGGGGTGGAGAATCCTGGCAAGTTTGTAATATCCTGACATGCGAAAGTTCAGTGCTTTTGCCGATCGAACTCGTACATTCGCTTCAGGAGGCAACTGCCTAATGGACGGTCGTTTTGCTCAATTGCTTTTGCATGAACGATAAGTACACTGTTTGGAAATCCATTGCAATCAGACGCCACAACGATCATTCGTAAAATAACTGTAGTGCGAAATTAGCTTTGTAAGATTGTGGTTTGCCTTTTATTAAACGGTTTTTCTCTGTTTCATCCAGATCTAGCTACGTTGCCGATGTCACCGTCCTCGTCCTCGAGTATTTTTTCGCCGTGAATAAACGAAGTGAGAAAATACACATAGCGTCTCTTGCTGAAGGAACAATACCCTGAGGACACGAATAGGAAAGTGTCGAGAAAAACGGGAATTCGCATCGACCTTTCTACGGCGTCTCTGGATGAACAACAGATCGGTTCAAAGAAGGCGAGAAGAGACGGCCCCAGGGTTCAACGGGAAACGATTTACGCTCTAAAGGAGCTGAAGATCAACGTTGCCAAGAGAGCGAGCTATGGTGCCTCCGATCATGGTGGAGTTTAGTTTCGCGCCATCGAAAACACTATGTGAGAGTGAAAAATCTATAGAAATACTTGAGGAAGCTAAATTAGATATATATATATATTTTTCGTCTGAGTACTTTAACGGGATGTGTATTTATTAAGCAATAAAATAACGTTGCTGCTTAATTTCTAATCATGCGCCTGTAAATTCGTAGCAAAGTAGCCGCAAAAAAGGGACAATCTTTAAGCGAGATCGACGTTGGTAATTTTCATACCTTCATTTGGAAAAAAAAACGCCTACATGTTTGAAACTTTGTGTATTACTTATTGCAGAATTTCCCTATTATGTCATTTTTTTTCTAATTAAAAAAAAATTACGGAAATAGGAATACATTTTAACGCTGACTGCATTGATCTGAAGAAGCGTCACCGAAGATCTTTAAAGAAACAAAAAGTTTGTATCTAAAACAAAATGCTTTATCTTACAATGAAAAATGAATTTTTTTCTCTTTATTCAAGATAACATCAGTCAATTGTTTCCTGATTTATCGTGTACATCAGATTTGAAGTTGCAGTTTCGAGAAAGATGCGTTCCAAGTTTCCGTAAGTAATATTACGGCTCGCATCGACGACAAGAGTTTTAAATTTTGTTCTCGGTCTTTGTATTTATATTCTTGGGATGTTCTACTAACATTCGATGATGTAAATACTTTTCTGATTTCCCCAAGTGCGTAAAGGTATTTTTACGTCCCCTTAGACGAGTCGAATGCAATGTCAATTTTCGTCATTGAGATGTTCTCATTGTAAAACTCGTTTGGATTCGATGTTTGCGTAAATAAATTTGTCGTAAAGCTTTGAAGCCCGACTGTTTTTAATTGCACGTTTGCCCGAACGAGCTTTGAAGCAAGGTGCGTTGTTGTTTTTTTCGTTTGCCCGCAGCGCCTACGAAAACGAGTCGACGTTGGGTCCTCATCTTCATAGTAGAAGAGGTCACATAGAGTGTGGTAGTTGAAGCACAAGACAGCGGTAAACAAGCGGCGCAATTTCCCGTCACTTGTGTAGGAAACACCGAAAGAAAGTTTACCAGCGACTGCGAGCAAGCACCAGTAGCGGCAACAGCCACCAGAGCTGCAACGTACAAGTTTTGAAGCCTCCAGGCTCGTGTTGGTCCTCCTCTTACTTTTCCGAATAAGAAACAAAAACAGAACCAACTGCTAGAGTATGTTGCTGCGTTCCATATATACAGTTTCGGACGACAAAACCGAATTTCGAACAAACATATTATTGCAACACGATGTTCGATATCGTTTCATGATGCAAAGTGAATTGTGAATGAAGAGAAAGAAGAATATGAAAATGGAGATGATACAAACTTGGCTCACGGCTAAAAAGTCACTCGGCAGGAATCGGAAGATCTCTTCAGGTATAAAATGACAAGGATTATGTCAGCAGGAACATCGCGAGGCTCGGAAATATCCGATCGTACGAGGAAACGAGCACTCTCGGTTATTAGTCCCAGAGAACAATAATCTTAGCCGGATCGTAGATACTATGGTACGTGCGCAATAATAATAATAGTTGTTCGGTAGGTTTGGGATTAACGAGAACTCACCCCAAGTACTGAAAAGCCTGCAATCTCCGTCGGTCCGGTCGAAACTTGAAATTCTCATTCAGTTCGCAGCGTTGTAAATGGGTCATATTCCACCAAAGTTCACTCGAGTTGTTTCATGGAGCTGTACTTCATCGAGAACGGCAACTTCGTGATTTCTCGGTGGCTTGATGCATCCGAGATGCATGTGGTCTTCGGGGAATTAAATGATGTTGAAGAGAAACTCCGTTGCAATGTACTTTAGAGGTTGCAACATGCTTGATGTACTGATCATTCAACGAAGTTCAAAAACGCCCGGTGAAGTTACTTGTAGAATCCGAAGTAAAGAAATTTTATGAATATTGTATAAAAATTATATACAAAGATCTACATAGAAAGTGGATCCGAAAGTGGACATATACATTTTTTATATCTTGTATACAGTAGATATGAAGATTCTATACAGATTATATAAAGTGCAATATTATTTATGTAAATTTAATATAACGTTTCTACAACAATCGCTTTATAAAATCTGCGGACTATATATAAATGAAATACAGTGTGTATTTATTCTATATATCCATTTTCTTATACAGACTATATATTACATACCGTTTCGATGGGGTTTATATTTATATTCTAATACTTTAGAAAAATTTGATAACTTTTCCTCTTTGGTTTCTTAATTTTTGAATAGTTTTTCATAGAAAAAAAATAGAAGCAAAATCAAGCCCACTTTGGATTTAGGCTCAAAAATTTTCTTATTTCATGCAGAATTTTTGAGAATTTTTTCAGATTTTTTAATTTGGGATAAAATATGTTAGCTTTGAAAAATCGCAAAATAATAAATTGGAATAAAAAAAATCTGAAAATTTTTTCCAGTGCTCTTTGGAGTTCGTCCAATCATATACAAAATTTTCGACCAAATCCGAGAGATCGAGGGTTCAACCCAGGTCGAAACGGTATGTAATGACTTATATATAATTTCTTCACGTGTAATAAAAAAAAGCATGAGTTCTATTAACGCTAATCGTTTATCCATCATTAGAAAAAAATGAATTATTACTCTCTTGCAACTCAATTGAGATTCATACAATTCGGAGAGAAATGCCAACATTACTTTTCATGTAAGAATCATTAGCTGAATGAACTTTTCAAAAAACGACAATAGCACCTCGTGTACGTGACATCATCCGAAAAATTAGAAGGCTTGCGCACAGTATTTTCGTTTTGGACGACGTAAACGATGATGGTTGTTACATGGATGCAACGACGTGAAAACCAGCCTCATCCTTGTGGGTCGCAGTATCGCACACTGTGTTATACTAGGGCGATCGATTGTTGGAACGACGAAGGAACAATCGAACGGGTTGCCGCACATACTAGCATAGTCCTGATCCTCTGCCTGTCAGCCGCGAACTAGCGGACGTGACGTCAGCAGGGGCAATTTCCCGGCAGTAGATAGGAGAAACCACCGAGGGCTGAAATTGTTTCTGAATTGGTCTGGCGTTGTCGCCCGATCGGGGTCTTACTTGGCGAGCAATATCTGCACACGCATGATATAATCCCCGTGGCGAACGTACTGACGTTTCATTCGAACAACAAGAAAACTTGTGGGAATGATTGTCAATTATTCAACGACATTATTGCGTTTTGAAAACGCTGTGAATCACCTTCACCCTTTAATTAGAGAGTCAAGGGGTCTTCACAAAAATTCCGTCACCTGTTAATCAACGTTATAACAAAAAAAATTATTATTATTTTCAAGTTCGAAATTACCATGTGATAATTCGATTCATAGTCAATAACTCCTGCATGACGATCTTTCTCGGGTTCGTGAAACTTCGGTAATTACCGAATATTTACCGAGATCTTCGGAGACCACCGCTAATTCGTTTTGTTTTTTGCTATCGATCGGCCTTCGAGTATACATTATTTTTATACCCATCATATTTTTTTACACATTATTTTCATACCCATTTTTATACCCATCACAATTTTTTCGCAAGGGGTAATCTCGTGAACTCACAGGGCGAGGATTTGTTATGTGGCTGTTTTCAATTTTTTGTGGGGCTACATAAATTCGACAAGAGGACAGCCAGAAAAAATATTATTCAGTTGATTACAATACAAATAATACGTTGAAAATTAGTTTTTAGATATTTATTGAAAATTTTCATATTTATTGAATGCCTGAAATGAAAGCAATACAAATTTCAAACTCGGTGTGTTTGATTGCGATTTAATTGATCATTTTAAATCTCATTATTTGCGTTTCAAGGCAATGTTAATAATACACATATATGTCACAAATTTATAATATTTAAAATAAAAAATAAAATAATGACTTGTGACACGTAAAAAAGAATTCAACAACTATTATGCTTAAGGATTAGTAATTGAGAGATGAATTGCTTTCGCAAAAGTATGTAGATCTTATGAATAGTTGACTCCCTTAATTGTCCATTTCTCGACTGTGTCCTGAGTAAAAATGTCACAGTGGTCACATTTTGGCTATCCCATAGGATTCCAAGGGACACGCGGTGACTTCGATTGATAGCGTAATCCGATATTATAAATGATCTCGGCCAGTCGAGCCGAGAAAAAGAAGCACAATTTATCACTGGTGGCCATCTCACCGAGGGTATTCAAGCCTCTCACTCTCTCACGGGCGGCTAACTTTCTTGTCTCACCAAGTTAATCTCTACTCCTTATAGCAGCGATTTATTCCTGACAAATGATTAATTCGTTACTAATGCTCGTTGGATATTCCCTCGGTTTGAGCTTAAATGTTTCGGAAAAGCCATTTCTTTTGCGAATTCTTTGTCTTATTCGGGTATCCGATCGTGGATCAGTTTGAGGAGAGAAAGCTCTAATGTCACAGATATGATCACCTCAACATCATACTAAGTCATACTAATTGTGGATGCTTATAACATATTACATTGCTTATGAGAATTTTTTTTCCATCGTCTGCTGAAATAACTACTAAATCAACATGCCACTCGAGAGTTTATTTTAACACAGGGAAGAATTATTCGTCACGATTCTCAATTACTTGATTGATTGTGCCCCGTAAATTTATATGGTTTTGTCAAAGAAATTGATCAACCAGCGAATTAATTTAATTCGATTTTGATTTATTTATTGATTTAATTAATTAACCGACTGATTAGTCGGTTTGCCTACAATTAAACTTGAGTATTTCTCTTAAGGTAGTCCTTACGACACATACTAGTCAATAGACACATTTGATATTGTATAAAAGTTTAGTTTACACATGTTAATTTTCGTGCCAAAGTATGAAATCGGTTAATTTCCTATAAGAGCCCGTGTATAAGTTTTCTTTTTTAAATATTTATTTTCTCGTTAATTTAGTCTATAACCCAGCTCGAAACTTTGCAATCGTATTGTGAAGGGATTAAACTATTATATAAAAAAATGTTAAGTCTTAAAGTTCAGAAAGATCAATGCGCGCGGAATACCTTAAATTCTCAAGCTCTGATTTTATTTTGAATATCATACTGTTAGTGAAGTTCACTTCGCGCCACACTTCCGCAGTGACCCGCATTTTTGAAAGGCTCCTTAAAAATGCAGTTTCGTATAAAATATGCTCGAGCTTTTGAGGTCAAGTATCGTTGTCGAGCTTTTCCTTCGTGTTAATTGACAGACGCCGCGATATATACGGCGGTGCTTTATCGAGGATTTTCCACGAGAAAATGAAAGTACATCCGATTGACTATATATTATTTGGTCCCTTGTTGGAAAATGCAAAATCCGCAACAACTTCCCCTCAAGTCTTTCGATAGCGCATTGCAGATTTACCAGTTTCGCTTGGATAATCCAGAAAAGCTTCCATTATTCATGAGCATTTTTCAGTGAATCGAAGATTTTTTTTATCTCGTTATACGAACGTCGTCGCGCGAAAGCCCTAGAGCGTTCTGTCTCAAGTGTTGTAGCACCGCTGGTGCTTCTGCTTCTGCTGCTGCTGGTGAAATCCAAGTGAACTTGTGCTGGGTGTATAGCTACGCAGGAGTGAAAATGCTGACGGAGGTGGCTTTCTGTCGTTTTAACGAAGCAATTTGAGCGTCTGACTTGTTTTCCCTGATATGTGAAACGACAACGACGCCGTCGCCGCGGACGAAGAACAAGATGGAGAAAACGAAGGAAACGAGAACGAAGGAAACCGAGAAAATATAAGTAGCTTTTGCGCGTTTGGTGGTGAAACTTGAGCAACGAGCTTCCACTGTAGTGACTCCATCTCGATTCGTATGAAGTGTGACTTTGTCTACGTCGACGTAATAACTTGCTGCGATTGTAAGTTTCTGGCTCATGGCATCCGAATACTATATGACTTTATATTTACAAGCCAGGAACTTCTATTATCGAGTGTCGCCTCATTCACGAAGAGAAAGGACTCTTCTTTTATTTAGCTGGTATATAGAGCAGTTAGTCTGTCCAACTTTTGAATATATTCTTTTTTTTCTACTGGCGTGTACAATAATCTTATTTCACGCAGCGATTAACGAGGGAGAAAAATCGCTTATTTCTAATGCAGGTGCACTTTTATTAGGGAGAAAAACTGATTATCACGCTGGCGGGAGGAATAAAAGCCGGAAAAATAAGCAAATTTTGCGTCCTCGAAAAATCACGGAAGTTATTTCTTCACAACAAAATTTTTTTTTCTCTCGTTGCTTCGGCAAATGACGGCTTGACAATTAATTTTTTTGTTTTTTTTTTTTGTTTTTACGCTTCGCCCTGATCAGGGTCTCTTCAGAAATGTATTTTTATGTCGGAGTTGTAATCGACTACTTTTGTTGTTTTCATTCATGTGACTATTTTTCCTTTCTTTTTTCTAAATATCATGCTGACCGGACTCTCCGGTATTTTAGGTTAGGTCTGCGTCTGCGCTAAAGGGTTTTTCTAGATTTTTTTCGCGATAGTCACTGCACTGACAATTTTATTATTAACTCTTATCAAGACCGAAGAGTCCAGTCAGTATGGAGTCGTATGTTTAATCAATTAAACCGTTGTCGATAAAAGTCAGTAATAAAATTGTCAGTGCAGTGAATATCGCCAAAAAAATCTAGAAAAACCATTTAGCACAGACGTAGACCTAACCCAAAAGAGCGTAGAGCGGTGAGCATGATATTTAAAAAAAAGAAATGAAAAAAAATCACATGAATAAAAAAAGCAAAAGTAGTCGATTACAACTCCGACATAAAAATACATTTCTGAAGAGGCCCTGATCAGGGCGAAACGTAAAAACAAAGAAACAAAAAAATAATCAAGCCGTCATTTGCCCAAGCAACCAAAGAAATTTACCTCAAAACGGCGAAAGCACCTTCAAGACAATCTTCCTGGCAATAATCACACACTTTTCGCCTTCATAGCGGAATATACTATTGCGTCTTCGAATTTTTCTAACCACCAATTCCGTTGATAATCCAAACGTTCTATGCTGATAGCCTGAATAATCTGAAAGAATTACCAAAATACAAGAATGAAAATAACAATGTGATCCATAAGTAAGCTACCTAATACGGAAAATTGTTGATAGAGGTCACTCTGAAACTGCTAATGTTCGTCATTGTACATATAGCCATACAGTAGACTGTCTGAATGGGATTTGCAGAGAGAATTCAATTCCACGGTCGATTATGCAGCCAGTTTCGGGATTACGCGTTCTGCCAGTACAACTGCTGTTGCTGCCATTGCACGTCGTTTTGCGTCGACGAAGGGATTACGTATGTTGGTACCCATACATGAAGCGCGCGTGGTAAAACATTCAGCTGACGGTAGACTATGCGTATGCGACGACCATTAACACTCATACGGCTCGACGAACGCGGTCGATTTTTTTTTTTTTCAGGCTTATGGCTGACTCGCTTTGACCACAAGTGACAGAAAATAATAAAGTCTACTTTGAATGTGACGGTTTTTACGAGCCTATTTGAAAGCTGACGCATGTCAGAACAATACACTCTGAGAAAAATATCGCAATTCTATAATAAAAATAGTACTTCGACGATAATCTAATTATAATAAATAGTTGCCAGGAGTAACGACTATATTTCATGGTTATAGCAAATACAAGAAGTTGGATCAACCATTAATTTAATTCTCAGGAGTCTGTATATTAATAGTTATAGCGAATATAATTATAATAGCAATTATCAAAGTGATAAAAGGTTCAAAAACAATTCTAATAGTTAAATATGTCGTTTTATTGCATATACGATTTCAACGTTTGCTTACAATAAACTTCCAAGCCTTCCTATATTCGTTTAAAAAAAAAAAAAATTAATATTGAACAGTGGACGAGACATGCCCTCGAAAATACATAGAAAAAAATAAAAAATGGATATACTTTTTATCATGTGAAATCGTGGAATCAACGATATGCTTTTCTCTCAGTGTACGTACAAAATAATAATAATCATACAAAAATGAGGCGGTCAATAAAAACGATGCAATTTTATTGCCATAAACGAGAAAGACCTTGAATAACAGGACAAACGGCCACGTCCCTCATCCCTCCGTTCTCAGCTGGCGAAGTAAACTTTTTTAATGAAGAAAAAAGTTCTCATGAGGGTAAATCGCTTCTCTAACAAGGTCTCCGGAGTATAATTACTTATAGACTGTTGGCAAAGCGACACTCAGTACGACGTCTCGCTTAATAAAATACTAACGTAAGAATTATTTTGTTTTGCCATCTGACATGGCCATGACCGTAAACTTCCCTAAATTCACCACTCGGCGAAGATAAAAAAAATGTCCTCGGCTGAGTTAACGTAATAATTTTATGTTTTCTTCCAAGATTCGCGTCCTTCTTGAAAATAACTGAAAATAAAGACATAACTAAAAGTACCAATAGTTATTTTGCAATCACTCGCAGTGGCGCCACCTGTTGGATAAAAAAAAAGAAGAAAAAATAATATTCTTTGGAGATACGTACTTAATTATCCTATACCTCTTCGGCCATGAAAAAAAAAAAATTCCAATTGTAAATTATCATATCCTGTTGATGGCTGACTTAACTGATTATCGGTTTTTGAATTTTATCCGTAATATTAGTACCTTGACTTAGTTCTGTTACCTATATTTTCAGAATCATCAATACATATTCGCTTCATCGGTATAAAGTGGAAATTTTTTCATCGCTGTTGATGAAGACGCGAACTTCGTGAACCTCAGTCGTGCCTCTTCGAGTTGCAACACACTCTTAGCTTAGCTCGCTTTGAATTGTACCGATAACGCACTCAGGCGACCGATCGTAAAATATAAAAAAGTGGGTTGGTGCAGTCTCGTGTGCCTCGTTGCAGATGTTTGCGAAATCGGATAGAGTATGTGCTCGTACCAGTGAGTCTTTGTAGTGTGAATTACGTCTCATAGGTGAGCTTGCTCATGAGAGTCGAGTGGAGTGGGAACTGGCGACGAAGACGAGAAGAAGTCTACGACAAATGGTATAATGCGATATAGCTTGAGAAACACGGCAAGCAAGAGAACGAATCCGTCGATGCTCAGCGTCGTAGACTCGCATGCGATAACACCAGTACACACGTCTACCCGGTTCGGTTTCCAAAGCGTTTCTTAATCGGAGGCTCAGTCGCCTTTATAAAAATAATACAATAATATATAATAATAGACTTCTCAACAATATAAAAATAATAGACTTCTCTGGATTGAAAACCTGTCGACTCTTGCTTAAAATCATCTTGAAGGTGTCAACACATAACTTATCCAGGCTGTGCATTTCAGGCAGTGTTTAAAATTGTGATTTATCCATAAAACGCATTTGGATGTCACAAAAATTATCAGAAAAAAGGTTTGATGTCATAAAGCTGCCTTAAAAGCCTCGACATTGATAAATGTAAAAGCTTTTTTTGTCGTGTATAGCAATCGTGGCTTCGATCGAAAAATCAAACGACCTGGCTCATAGCATTATACGGAATTCTTTTGACAAGCGTGATCCAGTTTTTGAATAAAATTATTTCACTACATAACTTTATTAAATTAAACTAAACTAAATTAAATTTAGTTCAAAACTTAAAAACTTTATTAAATTAAATTAAACTAAATACTCGACTGTGTATATTATTTGGAATCATCTTGAAAAGTGTCAAAACACATCTTCTCCAGGCTGTGCATTTCAGGCAGTGTTTAAACCTGCGATTTATCCATAAAACGCATTTGGATGTCACAAAAATTATCATAAAAAAGGTTTGATGTGATAAAGCTGCCTTAAAAACCTCGATATTGATGAATGTAAAAGCTTTTTTTGTCGTGTATAGCAATCGTGGCTTCGATCGAAAAATCAAACGACCTGGCTCATGGCATTATACGGAATTCTTTTGACAAGCGTGATCCAGTTTTTGAATAAAATTATTTCACTAAACATCACTGTGTATACCATAGTGAGCATACACGCGCCTTTGGATTTTCGTGTATTTGCGTTCGGTGATACGCGCGCGAGTTTGTGATAGTGTTGCAGGAGGAGGTGAACCAAAGTGACAGTCAGTTGCCGGGCGTCACCTGTTGCTAGCAATTAAACGAGTGCGTCCTGTACCACGGGAGCACAGCATCACTGCGCACCATTGGTATGCCAGCTGCATCGACGCAGTGCATGTGTTACTCGCGTTTTCCTTCGGTATTTTCTATTTATCTGCTTACCGGAATTGTCTCAATCCAAACTCAATCTCAACTCAAAATGAAAAAAGCCAAAAGCCTTCGTGTCCAGTTCACGTGCGGTTAACTATTCAGTGTTTTCGTGATTACGCCAGTGTATGTTCCATACTTCTTAGGATTTTTCCTCACTACATGCCTTGACCACAGGTGAGGTTTCTTTTATTCCTCTTGCAAAACTTGATTATCACTATTATTATGTCATCGGTAATTGTTCAGTGAAGCGTGTATTTGAATCGGTGGTATACACGGAAAAAAATAAGTAAACTGTTAGAAAAGATTGGAAGTTTTTATTCACAAACTCGTCATCGAAATTTAGTAAATGATTGTGGTATAGAATTTAGGTACTTTTCCAGTGAAATTAAAGCAAAATATTGAAATTCAAGTACTTTTACTGTAAAATTAAAGTAAATTATTGAATATGCTGTACCATGCATTAATTTTACATTACACTTGTGTACTAAATTTCATATAATAGTTTATGAATAAAAACTTCTAGAAAAAGTACACTAAATTTCGAGTAGATTTTTATTTACAGTGTAGTCGTGATAACCATTTTCAGCATATGCTGTGCCGCAGATTAGTTACGGAAACTGAATTAAAAAAGTTTCTTTAACTATATGTGATCGGTAAGAAAAAATAGTAAGTAAGACTGACGACTTGGTTCCGACAACCAATCATAATTCTGTCCTTACCAACAGCCACGAGGTGGCGCAACTATCGGCGGCAATAGTTGTAAACACGATTCGAATGTTGCCGGCACCCTACGAGTTGATTTTCAAAACCAATCACTTTCCTCTCAACACTAATCGTTTGCTACGGGTAACTAATACTTTTTAGTTCGCAAATGTCAAAGGCTAACAACGCTCTTGTGTCATATGACGAACATGTGGACATATTTAAGTGTAAAGTGAAAAAAAAAGCAGTTTTCGGCGGGCTATAGTTCGTCAAATACTAATTACGTATTTCGATAATTATTTGTTAGGTATGCGTATTATTATATTTTTTAGGTAGAGTTATTGACCATCAACATATACAGATTTTTTAGGACTCGGCTCCTTTAAATCGCTCATAGCGATTAACTGCATTTTTCATTGAGCCATTTATTGTAACCATAACATTTTCTAACCTCGTTTTATAGTAGCGGGAGCGAATACGATGAGTTATGAAATCTAATTTCTAACCTAGAGCTGCACTGAAACAGATTGCATGGACTAACTAAGCGTATAGCTCGGGTTACTATTTCTGTTGGTTCCTGTTACTACGGATATTCTACCGACGACATTTCAGTTCCTTTAACCAACTTAGTAGACGCTTCAACTAACTGAGTAGTTAGCGCTATATCAACTATTTCCGGTGGTTGTCGGAACCAATTTTTCAGTTTAACCAACTACTCATTTCTTTCCGTGTATTTAACTTTTTAATTTTACGTAACATTGATAGAAATACATGACAAATTTTAAATCCTGATTTTATCTTGATAAAACTGAAACAGCGAACTTATGTTCCTTGGTATCATTTCGAAACTTAAATTTTTAACACTACGACGACGTTGCAGTGGAATAATACATTGCGCATCGAAATATCATGTCGCTGTTTATTATTAATCGTCTTATCTTCAGTATACGACGTTACGCACTGGTCAAATATTCATCACATCGTAGCCTACTATCCTACCAAGGAAATTACAATATAATATCTGTACAATCAAAGCGAGGACACGTCCTTGAACTACAACAATACCTACAAGTACCTTTAAGCAGCAGTCGTTGCGTAGAACCCTAGTTCCCAGGTCAATTTCGAAGGCTATATATGGCAGATGACGTGGACGGTCGATAGTTTGTATATATCAACGAAACTCCAATTCTCTATCTTCTTTGACGAAGAAGAAATGTCACCAGTTATGCCAGTGACTTGTAAGTTTTCTTTGAAATTTATTTTTGCCAAATGCCCGAGTCTTCTATACGTGGAAATATGAAACAGTATCCAACGGTAGATGGGAGGTGCTTTACTCGCTTAAATGTTATCCCGTTGAAGAGTCTAAGAACTTCGTAGCGTATACGAGGCATTCTCCGTCAATACACCCACATTTTTTCAAATCGTTTGATTTTTTTTTCCTTTCAACAATCAAATTAAATTTGGAATAACTTCATGATACCTTTTACGAATTTTTCTCAATTTTTTTGACCAATATTTTAAAAAATGTTTATTTTTTTTTTAAAGACAACATAGATAAAAAGTCACATGACATAGGAATAATGTCTCATCTGAAAATTTGCCTCGATGTATGAGCTTGTCATACTTTTGTTTTCTATAATTTTTTTTCAATCTAATGAATCATATTTTTCTTTAAAAATGATGGAGACTATTTTTAAAAATCCTTCGCATTGCTGTTTTCTTAAATATGATAGAACTTCTCGATCGGATCTCCTTTTTCTTTGATTCAGTTACAGAAACTACATTGATTCGAAAAATTCTTAATTTCGTAAAATATTATTCGTGAAATTATAGGACGTACGATTCAGGAGTTGTAAAATTTGGTCAATCGTACACAAAAAAAAAAAAAGAATTGGTAATACAAACGGAATCTGCGGTTACGAGTGGCGGAAGAAATATTTGGTTGATTGCGTGAAATATTCGTTTCAATCAAACAAATATATTTTCGAAAAAAATTGGAAGGAATATTTGTTACCCGTAACCGCAGATTCGGTTGGTATAAGACCAAGTATTTTTTTCAGTGTAAAAAAGTGAGTGGTCTAAAATACAATAGGTTGTATTGAGGGAGAATGGCTCATACAGAGAAGGTCGAGTCTAAGTCCACTGTTGGTTGGCCGTGGTGGTACGATAGTTTCCTTCTTGTTGATGCAACACGCCCTGGCGCCTTATGAAAACAATGAATATTTAAGGGTCCGCTGAGGAGCTGTCGTGTCCCGGGCGCTGTGCCCGCTGTGTGGCCGACGTTGTCCACAAAGTGAGACTCTGGACGGCCACGTCTTGGCAGCGCACCAAAGCATAACCGGCCGACACAGTCGCGGGTGGTTGTCTCAATTATTTCTGTCGGAATATACACCACCTCACTCGTCTAGCGGTTTTCCTATTCTCCGAAAATCGCACGAGAAACATAGACCGCATTACAGCTTTGCGCTAAGTGTAACTCGAGCCTCCGCTCGACGCGCAAATTATGTCGAGTTTCGACTTAAATCTGTATTACAAAGCTTCACTTATGCCATATATAAGATACTACGTTAATAGGTTATTATTATTAATGAGAAGAAATTCAATTTAAAAAAAGACACCTACCGAAAATGGCTGAGATTAATTTTGAATAGTAGTCAAATATAGATAGATAGACAGATTTATTAGTGCACTGGGACAATTACTGTCCTCTGACACGCAGACCTCGAATACATTATAAAAAGAGAAATAATAAAAATTAGTCTCGATATCAACAAAAAAATAGAGAGAAAAGAGAACAACATCTAGTAAAGAAATATTACATTACGATACTAGTGCGATGAAACTTTTTTGCGACGAGTGTTGTAATCACACGGGATCAGAAAAAGTTTCTCGCACGAGTATCGTATACAATTTTATGCCACTAGTGCGAGACGTGCCTATTCCACGCACGCGAGCGAAGCGAATTATATCACGGTGTGCGTGAAGTGGGTACTTCACGCACACTGTGATATAAAAGTCATTTCGAGTCTCAGTACATTTTTGGCTCAATCCGTTCGCGTAATAATATGGCGATCTGATGATAGATGTATATATATATAGTATATAGCAAAAGTCAGTAGAGTTGTGACTGTGTATTCGACAATTTCCGTTCGAGTTCGTGGAATTTTGCAAATTGAGGATTTCGCAGAAAAAAGATTTATTCATATTGTACAGAAGAGAGAATATAGAGAAATACCGGATGAGCGAACTACATCGATGATGCAGTTACCGAAGCAGTCAGTGTGCGTGAAGTAGCCACTTCACGCACACTGTGATATAAAAGTCATTTCGAGTCTCAGTACATTTTTGGCTCAATCCGTTCGCGTAATAATATGGCGATCTGATGATAGATGTATATATATATTGTATATAGCAAAAGTCAGTAGAGTTGTGACTGTGTATTCGACAATTTCCGTTCGAGTTCGTGGAATTTTGCAAATTGAGGATTTCGCAGAAAAAAGATTTATTCATATTGTACAGAAGAGAGAATATAGAGAAATACCGGATGAGCGAACTACATCGATGATGCAGTTACCGAAGCAGTCAGTGTGCGTGAAGTAGCCACTTCACGCACACTGTGATATAAAAGTCATTTCGAGTCTCAGTACATTTTTGGCTCAATCCGTTCGCGTAATAATATGGCGATCTGATGATAGATGTATATATATATTGTATATAGCAAAAGTCAGTAGAGTTGTGACTGTGTATTCGACAATTTCCGTTCGAGTTCGTGGAATTTTGCAAATTGAGGATTTCGCAGAAAAAGATTTATTCATATTGTACAGAAGAGAGAATATAGAGAAATACCGGATGAGCGAACTACATCGATGATGCAGTTACCGAAGCAGTCACCGTATCAGACGCCGGAAGTGTCGATCGGATTTCTCCGTCCGATCTCGCTCGGATTATACGCGAGAGCGAGATTTGATTTCGCTGACGCGCGTATGCAGACCCCTCACGGCATATACATCAGGGTTCTGTCATAGTCTATTCTGTTCGTCTCGCGCAGTATCGTTTCGCGTCGATCTTCTTTTTTTTTCCCGTTGTTCAACTTTGCTTCCATAATTGAAGAAGAAAAATTAATTGAAAATAACCATGGAAATAAAAATAATAAATAAAATAACAAGCTATTATTTTCCACCTCGGCTATCCACTATTTTTTTCCAAAATAATTCAACCGAATTTCTGTGAAAACATATATTCACGAAGTAAAACTATTATTACATTTTCATAAGAAAACAATCAATATTGAGTTGGAAAGTATCGATGAGTTGATTATAATCTTGGTTGTTGCATCGCGGTAGAATTATTTTCAACGGAAAAATGATCCGCGATGTTATCAATAATAAAATGAAATCGATTGAATTTTCAATCGATCGTACTTTTCCACTTATTCTATTCGCGACCGTAAATACCAAAGTGAACATCAAAGTTCACGGAGTATTGTACAATCTATAAAAGATATTACGACGAATAATTGAGCATATACATCGATACAAAAGCTGATTCCTGAGCAGACCTTCGACTGCAGTCACGAACGTCTAGCAGACACGATCGTTCCGGACGATAAGTCTAAGCAGCGAAAGTCTGACGTGTCAGAGGCGAGGGAATAGCCCTGCATGTTTCCGTAACCCCGTCAACCACTTTCGATTCCGGCGACGACTTTAATTTCACAGTGTGCACATTGTAAGAGAATGCTGAACGTCTACACAATAACCGATTGAATATTTCTGGGAAATGTTGAGATAAATTATCGGCTATTCATTGTAAAAAAAATCCACTTGAAATTTAGTGTACTTCTATTGAAAGTTTTTATTCATAAACAAGTATATGAAATTTAGTATTCAAGTGTGATGTAAAATTAATGTATGGTACAGCATATTCAATAATTTACTTTAATTTTACAGTAAAAGTACTTGGGTTTAAAAACTTGCTTCAATTTTACTGAAAAAGTACATGAATTCTATACCGAAATTGTTTATTATATTTCAATGACGATTTTATGCGTAAAAACTTCCAATCTTTTCTGACATTGTATCTTCGGGCTGTTTATTCATGTTTGAGGTTATCTTGTTTCGTTGTTAATGTTTCATATTCGTAATAATGTGCTGATCGGATTCTCTGGCTCAACAGACATGAAAAATGTAGTGCCTGATAATATGGAAAATTAACAACAAAACAAGATAACCTCGAACTTAAATAAACGGCCACAAGATAAAACAAGGTACAAGATACCGAAAATCAAATATTCTAATACGAACGAACTAGAATATATATTTATTAGGGTGTCCAAAAAAAAAAAAAATCTCGGCTGTTGATAGAAAACTTGAAAAATATGTAGAAATAAAACCCGTTAAAAAATTAGCTACAGAGTCTCCCTTCCAGAGAAATGTATTTCTGCATGCATCTCAACTTTTCAATCAACAGCCGAGAGATTAAAAAAATAAAAGATTCTTTGGGACACCCAAATATTCATACATAAATTGAAAAGAACCCACACCAGGGTCGAAAATTATTTAATACAATGAATAAACGACATAGTTAATATTAAAATGGAACAAAATCTTCAACTTGGCCACCAATAGCCGATTATCTATCTCAACATCTACAAAACCCGACCACAGCATCGATAACACATATTTCCGGGAAATTCTTACAATCGCGCCGGAAAAATACGAGACTGTAATTAATTCAGGGTTTCGATCGATTTCGAGTTGGTTGGTTTAGTTCGTTTTTACTCAGTCGGACACATTGCGAAATCGGCGATTGTATCGTACGGACAGCGAGTATTATCGTAACATTCGGAAAGCGTTAGCCATTTTCGGAGATTAGCGCGAGTTATTCCGGGCGAATTAAATGGATTTAAAGTAAAGGATCAAGAGTATACGTAAAGTCCGAATTCTCCGCATCGATAGTCGATTTGGCAATAGCCTCTGAAACACACGGTGTGGAAAACAATTTTCCACGTTTTCAAGTGATTTTGCTGCGCCGTTACCGCTGAGAGCTCACATATAGGCAGTAACAATAGATATATGTATATATTGAATCGCTTGTACAAGCTTGTGCTATATGCTTGCGGTCTCCGGAGAAATATTATTTTCAATCGATGCTGAGGAGCATCGCCGCGGAAACTTCAGTAGTAATATCGATATTCTCAAGAGCAAGATGAAATGATGGAAAAAGGAAGAATGTTCGAGGAAAGAAAAGCTATTGTTTCAGGTGACCCTGAGGGCTTTCGTCGGAAAGAATCGAGGACGTCTAGTTGGACGTAAGAGGACACATTGCACAATTTAAAACGAACCAGAGGGAAAAACTTATCGACATTGTATACAGGACACGAGTGACCGAATACATTTTTGTGAATCATTTATGAATTACTGGATAAAACCACAGAAATATATTTGTAGTGTGTATATTATCCAAGGGCAGATATGAGATTGGTATCATAAACTGGACAAAAAAATAAGCTATTTGAAATAATGAATCATCAATGCTGTTGTTTTATTTTTAACTGTCCCACTGCTTTTGTGCATATGTTGTATTAAAAGGCCTTTCCACTGTTGAATGAAAAGACGAAATTTTGATTTATAGTTTGAACTCATATATGTTGAGAAGGTGATCAGCTGTTGGCGGCCAGGAAGAATTTATTTTTAATTGTTTTAAACGTTTCGACCCTCGTCTGGGTTTTCTTCAGTATATTTATTTCACTACAAATAACATTCAATTTACAACAACAACAAGGTCGAAACAAAATTGAATTTAAAACAAAATAAAATAAATTCTTCTTGGCCGCCAACAGCTGATAACATTCTCAATCACTATAACTCGGCTGCAACAATCACACCATCAACATAGTAGTTAATGCGACATTAAATAAAACCTTAAAAAAATAAAATAAAATAACACCATCAAAAACATGAACTCAAATATTTCTATACTACTTGTCAATTATTGCAATCCATATTGTTTATTTATTAAACGGATTTCTCCTTCACACATTTCATTCATAACATTTTTTCAAATATAAATATTCAACAGATTTCCAATTTCAACTTGCAATACTTTCCTAATACATAGTATTAATAATTAACACTTACAATTAACGCTACTCGAATTTTAGAATCATCTTCCTCGCGTTCCTCTGAAAACTGCTGAAAAGCAGACCAGTAAATTATAGCCGAGAGTTTGCATTCCAAGTCAATGTAACCGTGATACAGATGAGTTTTCGGAAAACCCCGACGGTGACATTCGTGAAAAATGATAGTAGA
Source organism: Tromatobia lineatoria (assembly GCA_949699805.1). Lineage (NCBI taxonomy): Eukaryota > Metazoa > Arthropoda > Insecta > Hymenoptera > Ichneumonidae > Tromatobia > Tromatobia lineatoria. The sequence goes on from OX453045.1 coordinate 1,992,812, forward strand.
ATTTCTAATTCGTGAAGAATTAGAGTTTGCGTTGCTTAATCGGCGACTCGAGACGCGCAATGAGATTAGTCCTGGTGCACAATTGATCATACCATTCAGAATGTCAAATAGAATTTAAAATTTAAAATTCAGAATTAACATAGATCGGAAAATATTCTAAAATCGTGAATCGAAATGTCTTTTTTTCTGTTGGCAATCGCTTGAGTAATATCGTATACAGCAAATGCATGTACTAATCTATTTTGTATCGTTCGTCGGTGGGTCTAATACCCGACAGTACGCGAGGTCGATTAGAATATAGATTGCGAATGTATTCTGCACGTTTCGAATCAACGTGTGTGGGGGAAGCGGTAGAGGAGAGTGTTTGATTGATGCAAAGGTGAGAGGAGCGAGGCAAACGTAGCATCGAAAGCTCGCTCTGGTTGGCTTACTTCGTTTTATTCGCTCGGTGACTGGCTCGCTGTGGGAGTGATTCGGAGATCGACGGCGGAGTAGCGACGAGAATGCAACGTGGATTCGCAATAGCCTAGGCTGCGTCGATCCCGTCACGACGCTGGCGCCAACGTAAATACAACGTCGAGACCCCTAAGTGACAAATCGATTTGGTGACCGGAGAATTACCCGAGCCGGCACGGTAACAATGCGCTCAAGCACGAATGCAGTAGCGTGTACCTAACTCCATAATCTACACTGTAACTGATTAAGCTTAAAAAAAAAAATCAACGGTGCGATACTCACATTTCCAAGTCCGCATGATTAGCAGATTTATCGTTTCCTAACAGAAAATTGAATTACTATTCGACAAAAATGGGTAAACTAAAATCAATTTGCATTTACGTAAATTAAAGGAATTTTGGTACTTGGTAACAATGATCGAATCATTGTCGTTGAATATAACAAATTATCGATGATGAAAAATAATAATGATAATATAACAGCTTCGCTTTTCATTATTTTTCACTTTTTTCGAATTGAACTCAGTATTAGTAGTGAAAGAGTTTTATTGACAATACGTTTGCAGATTTTTTTGGTCTTGTACATTTTTTAATTTTTTAAATTATCGTTCGTCGTTCCTCCTGGCAACTATACATTATAGTCAGATTATCACCAGACTAACTATTTTCATCATTAAATTATGATATATTCCTTTGAGTGTATCATGGGAATTTGATTGGAAGTCAGTGGGAAGTCGATGCTCCAATATGAAGACTATGAAAATGTTGTTATCCTGATGTATTGGGAGAAGAGAATGAGGGCGATTGGTTGGTACGTATGAGTATGTTGGGTAGAATATATGGTACGAAAGAGGAGAGCGAGAAAGTCGTAAAGCTTGAGGCTAACACCGCGTAATGTCGCGGAGTTTCTCGCTCGTGGGCCGCGTCGTCGATGTGCAAGAAGGTTTAACGAATGGCCGAGCAAGAAGAGGCGTATCCAATCTTGGTGGTGTTATCGATTCAAGAGTTGAGAGAAGAGCACCGAGCGTGCAACGGTTACGCAGTGAAGCAGTAGGTGCAGAGACGACGACCACAGCTTGCTGCTGCTGTTACTACTACGAAGCCTTTACCAAGCTACTTCGTAGCGCAAGCTATGAAAGCGTAATCGGATCGTTTACTGGCCAAGTCGTTGGTTGGGTTACGTCGAGAGCCCTATAACGCTCTATGGGGAAGAGAACCATCACCTTCATTTCCTATAGTATACCGTTACCGATTCTCCCAAACCCTTTCCTGCTTCTACTTGCTTACGTCGTAACATGCAACGAATTTGTTTGTTTCCAATGGACGGCATTGACCGCAACAAGAGTAATGAACTCGAGCGTGTCGCAAAGCCTCATTAATCGTAAAATCGAAACTTTATTACGTTCCAAAGAACTCAATGTTTTCTTCTCAGTCTACGCATTCACATTATATCGACTCGGGGGAGCTTTTCTTTCAAGATATTCCACTGTTTTATTTTATCGCTAAAGTAGTTTGTGTTGGTCGAATCCAAGCTTATATCAAGGATGGCGTGTTAAGGGTTAGGTAAGGGAAATCAATTTTTTCTTTCGTTTTATTACAAATCAATAAAAACACAATACGTAATGAAATTAATTCTTTGCTCTTTTTGCGAATATATTAGTTGGTGAAGAATTTTTTTAATGGGTACACTTACAGTGCGTAGATTGAAGGTGGAATTAGCTTTATTGTATAGGATAATCCGTCTCAGTCTCGATGCGCAACTTTCGTTACCATGCGATTTTCCACATATCACCATCGTACTAATTATGGTCGCCATGAACCGTTAGCACGAATTTTTCGGGATGGCAATGCTGCTTCAGTGTTCATAGATTTTTTTGATTCCCCACTTTCGGTTTTTATGTATGCCTTACACCAATTTATTATACTTACAGATTCCATGTCGTCAGTTTACGGGAACCTCATTTATTATTATTTCAATATTATTACCCAATTAATGTGTAATACATTTTTTTAAAAATTTGAATGTGCTAGATTATTATGTTTTTTTTTTCAAGGGACTTGTCTCGTTCACTGAAAAAAAATAAAAATGAAATAAAATAAATAAGAAATCAATTCTTTTAAACGTTGCATTTTTTTAAGTTTTAGAAATTGAAAAAAAAAAAAACAATGGCATATTCATCTTATTCGTAAACCATAAATTGATTCTTGTGTAACATGAGTATTAATAGCCAATAGGTTATGTCAATTCCCATGATTCGATATTTGGAGATGTATTTTGGTGCGCGAGTCAGAAACAGACCAACTCGCGACTGCCAGGAATTACTACTCCATGCGACTAAGAGTGAGACTGTGCGAGTGTTAGAACGACATGGAGAAGGGGAAATTGGTGGCAGGGTGAGATTTTGTGGACGTTTCGCGCTCACGGTGTCGGCGTAGAGGATCGCGGGCCAATTATCACGCCTTTTGCACGATCTCCCTCGTTTCCCCACGTCCCGCTTATCAAAACTTGCCTAAATGCCGTAGCCAACCCTTCCAATTAAAACATGCAAGTAAACCGTCACGCGACGCCGAACAACACCTACCCAACTAAGCCAATTACGTAACACGATGGGACTACGGTCAACGTGCTTTCGGCTCACTCACTTGGTCATTTTTCACCAACTACGTATGTCGTGTACCATATTTAATGTCATATAGTGATTACTTCCAGAAATGTACCTTTCCAAATTAGTTACCCTTGAAACATCCATCACCAATGAAAAATTCCAACACACGGTCACGTTTAAATTAAATATTCCGAATCAAACCTCAATTTCATACAATACGTAATAAAACGTCTTAAATTTTGTATCTTAATTTTATGAAATACTTTGGTTATTTAGTTTCCGAAAAAATGGTATAAATTCTACAACATTTTTATGTCACTTCTTATTAGCACATTGAAGGTTGAAATTTCACATATCAACATTTGATTCAACACAAAAAAATTATTTTCATTGCGCCCAATTTTCTAAAATCATTCTGATATTAGAATTTACGTTTAATTTAACATTGGGTAAAAGTTTAACAGAAGATATGAAAATGGTGTGGCTGATTTTATACAACATTTATTCCATCGGAATAAAGATTTTTTTTTTGTTGTACTACGAAAACGTAGTACTTTTTTAAATTTAAATTAAGAAAAGGTATCACTTATGATATTTGCTACGATAATGATGAGGTGAAGCCTCATAGGTCACATCTTATTTAGATAAGCCGCGAGCACTGCAATTTCTTGAACTTTTTGGAATGGCAAAACGGATCCTTGGGGAAATTACAGTTGGGTCAATGGTCTCTGATATTCTGGGATAAACGTAAAGGTACCTCTCGTTGCGAGTAGCTGCGTCAGCGGCAGCAGCCATCGATGGAGAAAAGTTGCGCCACGCGGGTTCGCGGTAATACGCGTCCGTGGTTCTTTCTCCCCTCGATGAGCGAAATGGGTATGGCGCCGTCGGACTACGACACTGAGAGAACTTCCTCGTGACTCTCGACTGTTTTTAAAACAAACAGCCGGTGAATGCTGCTACAAAACGTTGGAGCACGGATAGATAGTTAGAGAAAGAAATAAAGGGCAAACGAGAAAGAGGATCGAGGGCGAGTGCCCTGATGGCCTGATAGTCGACCTTCCACATAACTGATTTTTCTCTCAACTTCTCATGACGATGCTATGATAAATATTTTTGCAGTTTAATATTAATTTCCGCACGATGTTCTGTCTTCGCTTTCGCCAACGAGTCGCACACCACAACGAACATAAAATATGGCAGCCCTTTTTTCCCGCACATTTCTTTTCACCACATGTCATTCCTACACATTTCGATCCAACACATTCTTTGCTACACAATCCGATACCCCACAGGGGCATTACAACACGTTTCAGTCTCATACAACGAACTCAACACAAACTTTTCCAACACATTTTGTTCTTACACATTAGCTCTATCGATATCAGTAAAGAGAATATTGCGTGTTGGTAATGTAGAACTCTGAACAGGCAGTGGTTCTCACGTGAGTCCGTATGGTGGACGTCAATACGTATGGTGGCTGTCAATACGAACTTGCGTGAGATCTACTGTCTGCTCGGAGTTCTACCTTACCGACACGCGATATTCTCTTCGATTGATATCGACAGAGATAATGTGTAGGAACGAAATGTGTTGGAAAAGTATTTGTTGAATCGGTTGTGTAGGACTGAAACGTGTTGTAATGTCGCTGTGGGGTATCGGATTGTGTAGTAAATAATGTGTTGGATTGAAATGTGTAGGAACGCCATATGGATAAAAAACCACGTGAAGATTAGAAATGCGAAGGAATACTGGCGAGTATTTGCGTCGTGGAGAAACGCAGGTGGTAGATCCGCGCTGTGGTGAAAAGAAATGTGCGGGTTTCTGCATATTTATTACAGTTTAACAGGACGATGTAAAATGAATCATGGTATGTTAACACAGTTTTCAAAATAAATTTATTAATATGTGTCGGGCATTGCTCGTTTATGACAGTCTAACAGAGCCACAAGGAATATAACTTGCGTTTTGCTTAGCGCCACAGTGAGAAATGACAGAGTCTTCGAATATCGTGATATAGTATTGTAGTTCACGGCCCGTCGTGATTTCCTGTCCGAAGACGTCGCCTCTCCAGGGAAGAGACGGTCACGTCTCGTGCGAGATTCAATTTGCCGCCAACTCCTGTATAACAGTTCTCGCTCGCCTTTCCAACGCTATCTCGACCTTTTTCTTAACACTTTTATATCCCATTTTTCTTTTGTTTTTATCACTGAAGATTAGAACGGAAATAATGTTGCGTCAATTAATATGTTTTTTTTTATGGTGCATATCCTTTCTTTTACAATATTTAGTCGACTCTGAATGAATTTCAAATGATTCGTACTTTAACGCCTTTTTTTTAATCACGATTGGTCGAATACGAAATAATTATTCGAACTCTAAATAGAAAGAGATCCAATCGGGTGAGGATTAAGATAGCGAATTACCAAGATGGTGAATGGTCGGAATAGCGAATTTGAAATAAACATCTGAATCTAAAATGGCCATGATTATGAACCTTCGCTATTTTGACCATTCGCTATTTCAATTGCATCTCAATAAGCCGAGGGTAAAAAAATCGACATTTAAAAATAGCAAATGGCTAAAAGAGCGAATTCCATGATGGCCAATCTAGTTTAAGACGTTTATCATTTTGGAATTCCCTATTTTAGCCATTCACTATTTTGGTCCTCCGCTAATTTGACCCGCAACCACCCAATCGCATTGTCTCATCCCTCGTAAACTAAATCAGAGGTGATTTCCTTCTTACTTGAATTTGCTCTGTTTTGTGATTGAATTAACGTGTGACTCTCGATTGAAAGTTCATTTCGTTGAGAGCTGTAGTTGGTTCTTTTGGACGCAGGAAACTATGATACGTACTACTTGGGTGAAATGGTGTGAAAGTACGAGGGGAGTCCGCAGCGACATGCAGTAGCAGCGAAAGTAGAAACTGCCCGACCGGTCAGACGTGGCTAGCTCCAAGAAACGCGCAGTTTCTCCAGCTGCACGAACCCAGCTCCGTTGGGATAGATTCCAGCAGGACCACTCCACCCTACGATCTCCCCGACACGCGCTATAAACTCTTCCTTTCAAAAGTTCCCGTGGAGTGATTACGCTGAAAGCACTTTGCACCTATCTACCTTCCGAGCTGAGCTGCTCATGGCGTCAGTTGTCGAGGAGTAATAGCGCCGCTACGATAAAATATAAAGTGACCACACGCTACCTTTCCAAACCTCAGTTACCTTCCTCACTCTTTACTTTTTCCTTTATTTCACTTTTCATTCATCGCTTTTCCCATTTTCAGCCATTGACGAGTTCGCCGTATCACAAATGGCAAAACAACACTTTTTTTCCGGTCCTTTTATGAGAATGATAAAGTGTCAGTTATTTAAACTCATCGAGATTTTTTGAAGTCATATAATGCTATCCACGTCCACGTAGAGCCCTTTCCGGATTTTACGGGTTCTATATTGGTATTTTGTGCCATTTTGATATATGCGAATGAGCTGTTTCGTATAAAGTCTTTTATCTTTATGGTTATACACGTGATCATAACAATTTATTACTGTTATAAAGAGAATACTACGTCATGGAATCGGTAAGTGGAATTGTGTTGAATAACAATTTTGATACTGTTGAAAACATCGATGTCAATAAAAAAATTTCAGACAGCTGATAGCGGTGAAAGTATAATATCTATCTTTACTCTTCTATAGTTTTCCAATAAAATACTAATTATTTTTAGCCAAGATTTACCAGCAAAAAAAAACATGGTGATTTGATAATTTCCGACAAAAGTTTCATGTCACGATGCAATTTTCCCCATCAGCTCGAATAGTAATATTCTCGGGTTGTGATTGAGATGAAAATATATACTCTGTGAAAATCTATTTTTACTTCCATGTAGTAAATTCGGAAGTGCCTCCGATAGTCACGTACGAATTTGTAATGGAGATCCTTCTATTCCATTGTAAATCCGAGGAAATCTCTGGGTACGAACATGTTACGTAAAAAGCATTCGATTTTGTATTCTTCATTGTGGACTGAATCCTAAAAATTTGACCGCCTTCAACATGTAAATACGTGAAGTAGAATTTTCAGAATTCTTTGGTTTATTGATATAAAAAACTTGATAAAAATATGCAGCATATTGTTAAAAGCTACAATTCAAGCCATGTTTATCAAAAACCCGTCAAATTTCATATTCTTCATTGTGGCCTGAATCCTAAAAATTGTACCGTCTTCAACATGTAAATATGTGAAGTAAAATTTTCAGAATTCTTTGGTTTATTGATATAAAAAACTTGATAAAAATATGTAGCATATTGTTAAAAGCTAAAATTCAAGCCATGTGTATCGAAAACCCGTCAAATTTCATATTCTTCATTGTGGCCTGAATCCCAAAAATTGTACCGTCTTCAACATGTAAATACGTGAAGTAAAATTTTCAGAACTCTTCGGTTCATTGATATAAAAAACTTGATAAAAATATGTAGCATTTTGTTAAAAGCTACGATTCAAGACATACTTATCACAAAACCCATCAAAATAATATATTCTCTCATGATATAAATTCGATGTTCCAATGATCGTCAATTGCTCAGGCATCGAAGGATTAATTGAGCCAAAGTACTTGCTAACTTTATCTTCGTCGCGGAATTGTAGCCTTGTCGTATGCTCTTCCTGTCTACCGCCGCAACATATTCCCTAATGTACGTACTACTTTACCTGGGTACTCGTAACGTACGTTGCGAAAGAGCTGGCATATATATGTGTCTGTGTATATGTATATATATAATCAAGTTACAAGTTTTCCAATGAGAGCGCTTTAGCTTTGCCATAAGGAAGTCTCGGGGGCGCGGAACCCACACGAACCCCTCGTTTTCAGTCGTCTGACGCCACGAGTAGTACGGGTAGCACATCCTAGCTTGAAGCGACGTAGGGACCCTCCTCGCCCATTTCCGGACGTCCTCAGCTCTCGCAGTGCCCTCTCTTTCCACCCTTGGCTGGTTACCACGCTACTCTTCGTTGCCTCTCGCATCTCTGTACGTTAATATCTTACCGCGAGGCCGTAACTTACTTACGACACGGGGTTTCCCGTTGCATCGTAAGAGGTTCTCCTATCTAGTATCCGAGGCAGCCCGAGCAGTAAAGACTAAAAGAGTGAGAGAGACAGGCAGTTATACTGTAACCGTACTACCGACGTACGGTTCTACGAAACCCACGAAAGGAGAGAAGACCAACGCGTTAAAAGACGTCGAGTCCGTTAGTTGAGTGACTACAACTTTTCGAAATAACCGTTTATTCTTCAAAATAACTATTTTTCTTCACTCTGTCAATTTTTCTATAGTATATGTGGTAATCAATGTGAGTTATTGAAAATTAGACGAATAATAAAAATTGTGAGAGTGAGTGAAAAAAAAGTCAATTCTTCCGGAGACTTTTAATATTTATGAAAAAAGATGCAAAGTACCTTGCACATTGCTTCCTCATTATTTTTCGATTTTTACAAAGTTACTTCTATGAGGAAGTATGTTAATTGATTTTGGCTTTCTCATAGAGACGGCTTTGTAATAATCGAAAAATAATGAGGAAGCAATGTGTAAGGTTGTACTTTGCGTCTTTATTTTAATTTTATTCTTAATCTCTTATGATTTACGAAATCAAGTCGAATTTTGATTCAGTACAAATTTATATTTTACTCTCTGCTGAACTTTTGCGGAAGTTATGAGTGAAAATGTACATTTATTAAAAAATTTAAAATGCCGTAAAAACCGAAAATTTTAGCTCGATCGATCGTGCCGTTCGTGAGTCACGGACAATTGAATTTTCGGTGCCCGAAACATACTTACGCACGCACACACATACCCACATCCAAACATATTTTCTAGACCACTTTTCCCGATATTTCAGGTGATTCTCAGTACGTTAACATGAAAATCTCGAAAAAAAAATTTCCACGAAAACAAAGCGTTCTCTATAAGGAAGTAAAAAATTGAAAAATATGATAAAATCAGTAGGCACGGTAAAACATGTTAGGAAAAAACCGTACATTCAGAAAATCTTACATAGACTCGTAGACAAGGTGTTAAGAAACCGCGACAAGCGCACTTTCATTCGCGAACCACTGATAACGTTCCCCGTAACATTGAAAGCACAAAGAGAGCTTTAGCAGAGGATTAATACTGTGCGGAGGTGCGATGCCGTGAGTCTCTCGTTCATAGGCGTTTGAAACGAGAATGGTCGAGATGGGTGTTCGGGTGCAATCTCGTTACCTCGGAGAACGAAACTCGTGCAACACCGGTAGTGAAACTGGGTCGGGCACAGTACTAGAGACTGGAACGATGGTAAAGGGTATTCGATTCGACTAACGACATCCTATAAAGAATTCAGTACCATCGGCCTGGATAACCCGGAAGAACTGATGCTACTCCGTTGCGTCCTCCGCCCAACCTGAGCTTAATTACTACGAATGAAAAAGAATCGATGCGTCACTCACAGTCACGACTACTAGAATATGCTAAAAGCCCCGTAACTCGAACCCCGAAGAAGGTAGAAAAAAAACTAGAAAATAGAGAAAAATAAGATTAGTAAAAATTTCCAGAGCATAAATGAAAGGAATTGGGCGCGATTTACGTTAGAATGAGAAACGAGACGAGGATAATCCGGGAAAGTTTGAGATTTCGCTGGAAATTCTTACCTCGGTGGGAGAAGCGAGGCTTTTCTGAAAGTGCGCGGGTTTTAGGTGTCCTTTGGGACAAAAGTTTCGGGCCCGTTCGTCGAGGGGGCGACCGGAAGAGGGAGATTGAGGAGTGGGGGGCGGAATCGAGAGCAATTTAACGCTTTCCCACCGTTCGAGTAATATCTGCATTTCGTCTCCAGTTCTGGCCGTCCGCGTGCCAAGTATTACACTAAAGTTTCTAAATAAATCAAGGCCAAATTGCCATCCCTACTTCTCTTCCTTTCGCTATATCCCTGCTGATTCGGTTCTCGCGTTGGGGGTGCCGCGAACTTTCGACTCTTCCCTCCCTTATTCATATTCCATCCGACACCCCGTTTCCAGCAACAGCGTGCGCCATCCGCTAGCTGCTTCGCGAACTTACGTATAATCCAGTGGCGTCGCAGCACTGGAGACAACTTTATCGGATGGCAAGATGGAAAAGCACATTCGCAAGAGGAGCAACGAGGACATCCGCAAGGGATGACGACGACGAGAGACGATGACACTTTCTCTTGCAACTATTCAACAACTACGACGACGCTTTTCCCGATAATAATACGACCAAACGCTGCGCTGGCGAAGGCTCATCAAAAAGTGATTTGTCGAGTTATTCTCCGTCTACTTTAGTCCCGGATGATACAACATTATTATCGGAGAAAATGCCAAGAATTCTTTGCTGTCTTTGATCTTAGATTTTTCCATTAGTTATTATCGAGGATGAGTTTAAGTTGCATGAAAAAGTATTGAGGATACTTTTTTAGAATTAATAACGATGACGAATTATATTTCAAAGATTTTACTCCCAAGTGGACCACGGTAAATAGATTTGTTTACTTTGCCTCGTAATTTGTCTCATTAAGAGTGCGTTTTTCCTGTACTTTTTTTTAAAATTCTGATATTCTTTGCTTGAGTTTATTTTCTATATTCCGGATTTCTTTAATTTCTTATATTTACGTCGAGATGTGATGGTATTTCACTGTTTGTATTGTAACTACAGAAGGCTTTCGCCAGGCTCGGTTGTCGAGAACGACCGTCTCACTCGCTTTCTCATTTTCCCCGCTTTTCCTCTCACTTTTCTCCTCACTGGTTACGAGGTTAATGGGATTTCCGTGGAGCGACCCCTTTCAAAAGATTCTCATTCTCTCTCTCTCGAAGCTCGACCATTGTTGGTACTTCGACCGCGACATTTCCGGACGATATCGCGAGACGAGACACGCAAAGCCAGCGCTTTTCTTGCCTTTACGAAACATATTCCGACGCTACGTTGCCGGGTCGATCCTGTCGAAAACTTGTCGTAATAGTCCCACGCTTTCGAGTTTCTGCGAGAGAAAAGTCAGCTCCCAGAAGGAGGGAAAGACGATCCCCTTCGAGAGTCGCTAATAACACCAGCCGGAAAACTTTGACGATAAAATTTCACCCTCCGTCCAAATCATTCTCGCACCGTTCCACTGCGAGGCAGCGGATGAAAACCTGTGGAAAAGAAAATCATCCCTCGTTACTTTCACCTCTCGTGAGACCCCCAAAAGCATCTTAAGTGCACACCGACATTTCGCCCAAAATTCACCTCGATTCATGTCAAGGCCAATTAACGTGTGACACGTGTGTGAAATATGTAGCAGCGATAAGTATGAATTGGTGTTTTCGATGCCCATCCGAAAATGGCAAAGTTGAAAGTATACGCTCAATGAAAAGTTTCGATGAACTATTTTTACGGACGGTGAGTTGAATAACGGAAAATCTTTATCAATCGAGTGGTGTGCAGTCTGAAAGTCTTGCCACGTCTTGTTACTTGGTCGGTAAGGTAGAATGATTGTACTTCTCGAAATGAAATTTTTCTACTGTTTGTGAGTGTGAGAACACTCACAGCTCGTCATTTGACCGTCTTTACCTTCAGTTATCCTCCGTTGGCCGTATAGACCCTTAGTTTACACTTATCATAGTCACTTTTCATTGTACACACGGTCCACACTTGTTGACCTGCTAAAAACTGAAAAACCTGACAGAGTATTTGAATCGTGTGCCAGAGAACAAAGCAAAGGCAGAACCGAAAATCACACGAGATCTTTAGATATAAGTGCATGATTAGCTCGTACAGTATACTATTGTTTAAGGGGATTTTTGGGTAGATTTTTATACCGACGGTCGATAAAAATAGGCGATTTCGTAGTATACACTATTCATCGAAAATATGCTACAAATATACGTCAAATTTTGCAGGGATGTAATAAAAACATTCATGCTTGGGTGTTCGGTCGAATTACTGTTCAAAACATACAGAAAATATAAAAAATGGGATATTACTGAACTTCTCAAAAACCAATATGGCCACTCGGAATGTCAACAGGTCTTTTAAGACTTGAATACTCGGTCCACACTTCTCGTTGACATGCTAAGCCCGAGGTTCGAAATTCTCATGTACGTTATTTCACCGTCTACACCCTCGATGTTCTTCTGATACTCGGACAACGGCGTATATGGTGAAACGCGGTCCAGCAGATTTTTATTCGCGGATGGTAAGGCGGGTTTGCAGCGGGTGATGTTTGCCAATTTTCATCGTAAACTGTTCTCAAATGGACATAAGTTCTTAGTTTGTAATGAAAGGCGGGATTACTTTGCACGCGAATTGAGCTCTACTTTCACTCGCTTCACCGCTAATCATCTGGTGTGTTGACGGTCAAACGAGGTTGAAGGAAGGTTTAAATTTCGACTCGGGTTAATCCGAGACGTTACCGTGTGTCTTCATCGGTCGAGTCGCAGAGCCTGCGCCATGGATATACGATATGATGGGAAAATAATGCCAGGGGATGAGGCAAGGAGAAGGCCGATAAGGGAAAAGAACGAAATGTACAGACCCGTTGGGTTTTCATGGGGTGGGTTATGAAATCTGTAGTGCCTCAGCAGCGACCTGCTCGTTCCGCTTGTTAAACCCGGGGAAACGGCGGAGAAGAAAAAGGATCCTCACTAAGAGTGACATGACAGTATGAGAGGGAGTCAACGAATGGTCAACGGAGAAATGGCGCAGTAGAAGAATCGGAGAAAAGAAGGCGAAGCTCCTACCACGACTACATAGACGTTGATTCCAAGGCCTGATGTCACCCACACTCATCGAGCCTCGAGTTCTTTCTGACTTGACCTTTATATGATTCCTCTCGTAATTCATAAAAAGTTGTATGAGCCGTAGCGAAAGTTCAGTGCGTTGTACGATGCGGAACGAGAATAGTTTTGCTCTCTGCGAAAATGGGCCATACCGTTGTTATTTCAGCGGGGCGAATAAGGTCAAATATTTGAGTTTGAAACTTTGGATATCTTTGTACTAGGAATAATTGGTGGAGAGGACTATTGAGTGGTTTTCTTCTTTCAGAGTAGATAACTTTGGTGAATTATCTTAGTCGAATTTGAGAAATCTTCGATATTAATTCTCAATCACACTTTACTTCTATTTCGGGATGAACTACCACCGATTCATATGTTCAATAATTATTGCTTTATCATCCAAGAGATTTAACTTTTATAAGATTAAAAAAAATTTAAAGTCAATTGCTGAAATTTTAAAATTAATTATTTATTTATTCAATCATTATTACCTTATAATCCAAGAGATTTAACTTTTGAGATTGAGAATATTTTAAAGTCAATTGCGCAGCAGTAATGTTTGTCTGTGTATTAATTGACGTACCACAAAATAGTTACTTTTCCACTTTGAAAATTAAATTTGGTGTTCCCATGTTCTTCAACTTCGTCATTTCTTCGGAAAAGCACGTTGAAGTGATCCAAGTATTCTATATAAAATATCACTCATCATCCCGAATATATTAATGCATTATGAATTGCAGTTTTATTTTTCTAACTTCGCCACGATTCGAATGGCAGTGATTATAATTTTTCCGCTGTCGAAGTGTTTGAAAAAGGTTTACCATGGTAACGTCGAATCGATGGGCCTATTTATCGTCCCCAGCTTCTATTCGTGGTGGCAAAACCGAGTTTGGTTAACTCAGGTAAAACTCAATTACTTGCGCGCTTCTCATTCGAACTCGATAGCGAGCGTGTCGAGCTGAATCTATATATTCCAAAGTACCTTCGAAGCTCGATTCTTTCTGCACACTTTTCTTGTCTAACAGCCTCATTTGGCACATTTGCCAATTGTTGAAGTATGGAGTGAAAAAAAATGCTCGTTAACTTTGATAAACCGTAGAAATTCAGGGCCTGTATCGCCGTCGATTTTCTTCGTTCATCTATCGACGTAAAGAGGAGACTCTCGCAGAGACTCTCTCAAATTTATAACAACTATCAAGGCACTGCTTCTCCGATCCCCTTCACAGGAAGAGGCTGTCCCGGTTCCCGAATCGACGTTTCGAAACTAAAGTATTGTTAAAGGAGCTTTAAAGTGCCGATAAATATAAAGTCGAGGATTCTATCCCTTCAGGGCCGGCGATTTACGACAACGACTTTTGGAGGTAAGATACGAACAATCGCAACCCCGAGAAGCTCGACCACAATGAATATTTTCCAAACTCACACAGAGATGAAAACGAATTTTCCATTTTTATTCAGCAATATTCTTTTTTTTGTGGACCAAAATAGTGCATACATTTCTGCCAAAAAATTATACATATTTTAACCTAACGAAAGAATTAGAAAAAAAAATTCATTTAAATATTTTGAGCTGTGTACGTGAATTATAAGATAAACTTAACAAAAGCTATTATGGTTAGTATATAGACAAAGATTTAATTATTCACTTTGTAATCTTTTAGCTCCTCTATCCTCGAAATTTACTTGTTACTCAACCGTACCAAAGAGGTATGCTCTTCGCCGGGTTTTCTCTTATAGATGCACTGCACTTCCAAACCCGTCTATTTTAGTATACACGGTATACATGTATATTATACCGGTTCGCTTCGCCCAAGCTTTAACCAAATTACCCTGGCATCGTCTGCAGTCCCGTGCATTTCGATAAAACCCCGAGACGAGCTTTAACGATCGCTTTTAATGTAAATCGTCGACGAAGCCTCGTTCACGTTGTGCTCGCCAGCGCAGTCTGCACATCAGCCCTTCTCTACAACGGATTGCATCGGTTTACACGTTGCGAAACGAGCCATAATCCTCGAGACCGGTGGTCCCTCTGTCGCGGATCACACTCTCCAATTTCCGGCCCAGACCGATCTTCCTCTCGCTGTTTTGTTGGTACCTCGAGTATCAGACTAACACCATCCTCTTCAGTCCTTCTTCGGTTATGCTGGAAGGTGCCTTGTCGAGCCCCACACTACTCTCAATCTATTCAACCCCATCAACCATTCCGTCTGCAAGCCTTCCATCGCTGAAAAAGCCCCATTCTTCGAATCATCAAAAATTCAACGACATAATACTCTTGAGCTTGTACCGATCGAATCAAATATTTACGACGTACAAATCCCTACCGCGGCTATTTTGCTATCGAGTTCTGCATACATTTAAGCCGAGACTTGCTCATACGATTAAAGGTTATATCACATCTGTAACACGTATATGAAAACTATTTCATAAGGCCTTCAAGGTGGCGGAATTTTTTCAATATAAAGAAATTTTTCAATAAAAACAAAATTTGTCGTAAAAAAAAATGTCTACTACGTTTTTATTTGAAACTTGTAGTTCATGCGATGATAAATCAATAAAATAATTGGTCCATGATATACTTTTTTTAAATGTTATCTCCACATCATTATTTCTACTTCGGATAAATTCTTTTTTTATTACGGAACTTTGATCAGTGTCAGTCTGGCAATTTTTTTACATTATCAATACATAGGCACAGATTCTTAAATTTTTTTCAGCGAAAAAAAGTTGCCTTTTTTGGTTAAAAAAATAACCTTTATATTTTTCCATGAAAAAGTAATATTACCGGGTCGCAAAATTGTTTCAAAAATTTCATTGAAAAATTCCCATTAAACTACAACGTTTAAGTCGAAACAATTTTTTTCTATGACTGTAATTTCCTAAGATATATTAACTTTAAAGAAATCCTCCACTTTCCGTAAAATGCGATTCAAAAATCAGAAAAAATTGGGAGAGAGTACAATCAAGTCGTACCAAAATCAGTCCAATTATGGGATTGTTCAAAGAGGGTTGAAAAAAGTGGCTGAATTGATAGCTTCGTACATAGCGTCGGCTCGGCAAAATCCGATTCACATGTACGCCGTATAGCAGCCGAATTGGACTAGGTACGTAATTTGGAAGGAGTTGATCAGGTTCCATTGCCTCGACGCCAGAGTCTTGAGCCTTTTCCTCCAAAGTTATATTGCACCGACGTATTACACGTGCGCTAGAAACAACATAAATGCAACCCGTCGTTGCACACGTGTCCCTTGGATACCGGCAAGTTTCGAAGTTAATTTCAGCGCCCCCGTGTGTTTCTTCCCGCATGCAAATGCCGGTCTGCTGTGGCTCTGCTGGTAGTGTGTTATCCGATGGCGGAGCCTCAACGAAATGCAAGCAACCGAGCGAGCCCTTGCATGCATAGGTATGCACGTGCCACGCGGTATCTCATATTTTTCGTCGTCTCCGAGTGCTACATTGCTGTAGGGCTCATAGACGAGGCCCTACATCGTCTCTATGAGACGCTTTTTATCTCACCATCGAAAGACCGTGTTTCTCGTCTCGCAGACGGCGCGCAAGTCACTACTTTTTTTTCTCCCCAAGCTTTACCCGAGCTCTTACGAAGCTGATATAAAAAGCTCACTGATTATCGTATCCAAGCGCTACGAACAGCCTTTCGTCGGCGATAAGGATCTGGCAATCGAGATACGCGAGCCGTTGACGTAACTGAGCGAGAAAATGAAGGAGGGTGAGATAGATCCGAGATAGACTTCTCGCAAGTTTATCTCTTTCAACGAGCTAAGAGGAATACCGCCTTTTCGCTCGTTTCGTATCAAGGCACGACCAATTAGTTGCTTCTAATGGCTGTCCGTAATTATTACCCATTAACTCTTGGAGAGTTGTTCTCTAAGCTTTTTTTTGGTAGTGTGACAAGTTGATATAATTAGCTTATTGAAATTTTTATAAGAACTTACTTTTAGTGACCTATTTCATGTTTATACCATGTGGAATGTGGAAATTATTTCATGAACTGTGCGAAAAATTGATGTCCTATTCTCAGTTTGAGTTAGTTGTCATATTTTTTTATCTTTCAGTGAACGGGACAAGTCCTTCGATAACAATGGTAAAGATGGCGCATCGTACATTGTAACATATGAATCATGCAATGTAATAAACACATCTGTCTATTTATCTATTTATTCATAATTTTGAGTCCAAACTACGAACCGATCTCTGAGAGTAATGTATTGATTGAAAGAATATATTGAAATAAAGAAAAATGGGGAGATGAAAAAATCCGAACACGGTAAGGCAGCATCATCTTATCGAAACATGAGCGTCAGGAGCTCGTTGAGTCCATAATTCGTACGATGATAATACGTGTAAAAAATTACGTGGTTACGTAATGATCGTTATGCGCCGGGCCAGAGATGGTGACGAAAAGGAGAAGCTCAGGGCAGATAACCTTGTATAATAAAACTAATTCAGTTTTGATTCTGTGCACATTTGCAGATCCGCTCGCATAAAGTCCCCAATCGCTCTATTCGTAACCCTCGACTTATACAATAAAAAGTATACAAATTTCCGTTGAACGGGGTGGAAGTCACAATAGCGAATGACCAAACTACTGAATGGTTAAAACAGCGAATTTCGAACTTAGAAACATCTGAATCTAGAATGGTCATCATTACAGAATCCGCTATTTCAGTCATTCGCGATTTTGACGACTCGCATCTTTAATCACCATCTTATTAAAATGCAATCAAAATAGCGAATGTCAAACATGGCGAATGGCCGCAAAAGCGACTTCCATAATTATGGCCATTCTACATGTAGACGTTCCTCATTTTCAATTCGCTATTTTAGCCATTCGCTATTTTGGTAATTCGCTATTTTGACCCCCACCCGTTGAACACGCTCAATGGCATTTCAAGGAGGAAAAATGTACCAAAACAAGAATGATTATTCTTTAAAGACAATGTCATAAATCTCGCAGAACGATATACGCTCATCTCAAGGAATTTTACCAATACCTCCAACAAGATTCCAATGATGAGGAACACTCATATAATTCCGAGAGCATCCAGATTGTATGGAGCTCTGACGAGCACTTGGCGAGATAGAGATGATCCGTGTAGAGCGAACCGAAATGAATAGACGTTGAAATGCATGTATCCGAGTCAGTGGCCTGTCGAGGTGCATGGGGTGGCGTGCCTTTGGAGGTACTGGGAGTGTTGTAGAAGCTGAGAAGGAGAGCGTGTCCCGTGGCACTAGCAGCAGCAGAAGCAGGGGAAACACGTCGTGAATGTGACACACGGGTTGGGCTTTCACAAGCAACCTAAGGCAACAAGCTCGCTTGCATACTAATAAGCTTGTGGATGGCTGAATGGCCGGCTTTAGTTTGGCCATAATGGCAAGTCCATTTCAGTGGTGGATACCTCGGAAGCTGCTGCTGCTGCTGCTACTGCTGGTGCGGCGTCTACTCTTCAGGTCCCCTCGATGCCCCTTGCGGCAAAACGTTTCAGCAGCGTCGCCTCAGTCGCCTTCGAACTACCTCTCTGAGCTTTGCTGGATGTTTGATATCTCTCGCACTCTATTTCGAGTTGCCTCATCGAGACTACTCTCCAGTAAGACAGTTCACACTGCACTTCAACTACGCTCTGAAGAAGTAAACTTTCTGTATGATCAGATATACACCTTTGTACGCGGTAGACTTTGCACGCGATACCTCTTTCCTCCATTTTTTTATCTCCTTTAGATCGCATTCTTGTTGTAACGTTTGCTTTTTCAACCGAGCGTTTTTTCTGAAGTTTCCTCTGGATAGTTTGTTGCTATGTCGAGATTGGGTTCCAATAGAAAATATTGGAAAATAATACTCTAGCGGAAAAGACGGTTAACGAATACACTTCCTAATATCTCGAAATTGGGAATTGATACAAAATATAAGAGTTTTGAACTATCATGAAAGTGCATTTCAGGGTTTTTTTACCAGAGGAAAATGAAGATTTTTTTTAACGGGAATGATGTGTTGGGTTATATTAATTTGATTAACAGTTGTATTAGATTTATGAAGGTTAATATATAGATATAAACAATGTCAACAGTTTTTCTTTCAATAATTCGTTCACTCGACGGATATTGAAATCCCTATCAGACCGAAGCTCAGGTCCGCAGAGCTGTAACTGCAGATAAAATGTAGCGTGCGTTTTAATCAACTGACAGAATAGTAAAAGCGTCGATGATTAACTTGTAGCACTCGCGGAGAGTGGTCAATTAATCCGTGAGCTGTTTTGAAGCACGCGTAGGGAGTCGGTGTGTATCGTCAATAACGTCGTGACATAAATTTTACTTTTTCGGCTGACCGTAGTGGAGTGAACCCTGCAGAACCAGACCGATCACTGAAGCAAAATGTGGATGCCTGGTTTATCTTTTCCGTTCTCTCTCTCTTGCAGTTGGATGTTCTGGGCGATTCCAACGGTCAGCGATTGCTGCTGTGCACGCAGTTGCGGCATATAGTAGTATAGTTGCAGCAATCGCGTAGCCGGAATAGCGAGGCGCAGTTAAATAACGCGGTAGCACGTATATGTAGAGCTGCGACGATAATTTACGTATACACGTAGCGATATAACGCGACCGCGGACTTGTTAGCGAACGGCCAATATCACAGCCGCAACCGAATACGCACCTTCGACCGATTCGATGACGCGCTCTCTCCCCTTCTCACCCCTTTTAATCTCCCCTGTCGTCCTCATCAGCGGAGTATCTCTCTTGCACTCCTGCTTTGCCACGTGCACCCACTAAGCCGAGCGCGTGCACTGCAACTTGCAACAAATGAACCACGTCAACGACTATATCCGCTTGGACCAAAATTGCTAGCCACCAAAAGCTTGCAAGCCTATCCCTCGACGTCCGCCTTGGCTGAGACCGGCCCCTGTCGATATAATCTCCCGATTTACTCGTTAAACTCCCCATTTGTCCCTCGTCCTCCCAGTTTAATGTCCTCTTGCTCTCCCACAGGAGTTGTTGCTACTCTGAAAAACAGTGATTTGCATTTTCGCGTTTTGCGTTTTGCTCAAATTGCATTTGAGATTTCGCTTCGTCATAGAGCAAGCATTGGGAATTTTTTTTTTTCGAGATCTTCATGTTAATATACTCAGAATTACCTGAAACTTCGAGAAAAGTGGGCAGGGAAATATGTCTGTGTGTGTATGTTTCAAACACCGAAAATTTAGTTGCCCATAACTCACGAACGGCACGATGGATTGAGCTAAAATTTAGCACGCAACTAGAGTATTGATTTCTATGTAATTGACGTGATTTTTAATTAAGTGTATCAATGTATACAGATTTTATGGAATTTTTAATTTTTCAAAAAAATGTCGTGATCGCTCTAACTTTCGTAAAAGTTCGGCAATTCAGCTAAATAATTTTTTATAAATGAAGATACGTTGATTGATGTTTGGTATTAAATTCCAGCGAAATCGGTGAAGCGGTTCCGATTTTATAGAATTTAGAATTTTTCGAAAAAATAAAATAAATTTCTCTAAATCACGTCCTCTACGAGAAAGCCAAAATCAATCATCATGCTTCCTCATAGAGGTAAATCTAAAAACCGAAACCTTTCTAAAAACCGAAAAATAATGAGGAACCAATTTGCAAAGTTCTACTTTGCAGCTTTTTTTGAAATGTCAATTATAATAAAGAACTAAGTTTATCTCAGTTTGTTTATATTATTTCTCCTTGAATATTGCTCAACAGTTTTATTCAATTTTTAGAGTCAGACCGGGAAAATAACGAAATACAAATACGCCTATAGTCTCTAGTCTCTATTACTCAAGAGGCTCACTCGCGGTGAATCTGCGGAGCCTTTAGCATCATGCAAATATGGTGGAGCAACGAAGCGCAGGTTCCTGGCGTAGCCACATCACACGTTGCCACGAACCCTCGACTCTACTAGCCACTATATCCCCACCCTGGTACCGACACCGCGTGCGTGCTGTAGGTACTGGTAGTATATACTCTGGACCGGCCGATATTGCGTGGTTTCAGGTGTTTAGCAATAAAGAGCCGCAGCAACGTGTCTGTGACACACTGTCGGAAGCTCTCCACGCTTCTGTCACGACTAGAGGTGACTGAACGCATCCACATGACTGAAGACACGTTGCTTACTGAAAGAAACATATTTAAATATATATTAAATATCCGACGTCAACCCCTCGAAAACACAAGGATTTCATAGTGGATTTTTACTTTGTAATTTTTTTTTTTTCGCTGGACCAATTTCTACAAAATTTTTTTTAAAGCCTCATCAAAAATAACCGAACTGACTGTAGATCATTATGATACCTCAATTAATGTGGACGTAATATCGCTTCGGAAACTCTGCAAAAAAAAAGAGTGTGCAAAGTTTTTCAATTTTCTTTGCACTACCTCGCAAAATCGGTAAAGAAAATTTAGAATTAATCTTTCTGAATAATTTACGCGGCACTTTGAGAAGCGAATTTATTTCACTGCGAATAGTAGAAGCACTGGAGCCGCAAAATGGATTCGATTAAAGATTGATAGTCATTTTAGTGGTATTCTGAATTTTTTATCGAGATGTCTGAAATTTATGATTTTTGGTATTATTTTTCGGAACTAGAATTTATTCACTAAAGTATCATTAAAAATTGTAAAAAATCGGAATTAATTTTTTATTAACGCAACATGTATGCCAATGGATCTACGCACTTTTGTGTTAATCCAACACCAGTCGGTGTTGACATGGAATAATTGTGCGTTGATATATACTATAATAGGACTTGCAAATTTATACCGAATGGGTAAAATACCTAACACCGAACCACTACGAAAGAAAAACGATTGATGTTGAATATACACAACAGTTGCAAGTTACCATCAGTAATTAGTTAGACCCCGAGTTACGATTTGCCAAACTTCCATCTGAATAAAAAATATCACAGGCTGTCATCGTCGAAGCATAACAACATCACCTTAATAAGTATTCAGCCAAAGTCCAATAAGAATAATACTATCAATGATATTAAATCCCTAGTAAAAAAATAATATGAAGATTGCATAAAAATGACATATAAAGATCTACACAGAATCTGTAAACATTTTCTATATGTTGTATACAATCCATATAAAGCTTCTATACAAATTATATAAAGTGCAATATAATTTATGTAAATTTAACGTTTCTCCAAAAATCGCTTTGTAAAATCCAGATTATATACAAATGAAATAAACCGTATCATTATTCAATATGTCTATTTCCTCCCAGACTATATACATTGGCTTATAAACGATCTTTTCACCCGGGATCCAACACCGAATTTTCGCCAGTATAAGACTCAACAAATTCCACGAAGTATAAATGTAAAATTTGACATAATAAGCTGAACCGATTAAATACTGTGGGCTTATGAAGAGGTGTGCGTATAAAACTAGAGCGTGAACGAGAAAGTAGCGGAGCGATTGGGAACTAGAAATTGTATAGTTACGAATGGAACTGAGGGAGTGCAACCTCGTTGGCTATGTCCCTATTAATTAAACTTTGCACCGTTGGTACGCGGCCCGTTGTGTAGTGCAACGGATAATTGATTATTGTGGTCGCGTCGTTTGGCGGGAGAGCAGAGCACAACCAAGCATAGCAGAGCACTCGAAATATCGATTCGACTTTCAGAATGAAGTCGTAACGAGACAGGCCACAACGGCAGGGACTGCTGCTGGTGCTGCTGCTGGTGGTACTGGTATGTTCGCGGAGCTGATGGGGCGCGAGTGGCGCGGCCGAGTCCCAGCTGGCGCCGACGCTCCCGTTGCGTAACCACCGGCTGTATTTTATAGCTGTACCCCTCGTATTCCAGCTACGCTGCGAAATATGGTGATTCGCAGTAATCCTCGTATCTTAAAACTTCCATACTACTCTTTCTCTCTTTCTCTCTTTCTCTTCATGCCTTTTTGCTTACTCGCGCATCATGGAAATTTCTATGCTAATTCTTCAAATGGGCTATCTATTAATTTTACTCAGGATAATATCGGCTCTATACAAAGTTACTTTCCAAACCTCGATATTGTTATTTTGTTCGAGTTGTTCACTCATCAAACTTGATGACACAAGGGATCGTCATTATTGTTGAAGTTTGAAACACAATTATCGAACAACAGAATATGATTAGACAAAATGGGGACAGTAGAACTTCGATTGTGCTAACTCATTGGGACCGCGACTAATTCGGGTAATTGAAACGTGGACGGAATCATGAGCGACACTTTTTTGGATAAACACAGTTGATATATATTAAGATTCGACATATATATTAATGTTTGAATATGTGTTCATTTTAGGCATCTGTAAAAAGTCGAATGCTTTTATTTATATATTTTTTATAAAATCGTCAATTTTCGACGTTGGAGCTGTGACACAAATTTAATAGCAAACGAAAGTATAATGGAAAAGGAATGATTCGTCATTCACTTTTATTTCCGCGCGGTTGTTTATATCGAGCGTGTTGTGTTTCAACACGCTCGATATGCGTCATTGGATACGCGCGGTTCTCACAAGGATACATTGTTGCTCGCTGCTACCGCCGTGAGCGGTAGCAGCGAGAAACAATGTATGTTACGCGCTGACGTTCGGATAATTGAGCGTTTGGCTAAACTAAGCCACCGTTCGGATAATTGAAGGTTCGTATGATCGAGCTTCGGATAATCGAGGTTCTACTGTACTGAAAAATGCTTTGAAAAAAATTAAATTCCTGAAGCTGATTATAAATATTTATTATTGTCCTACGTAACCGTGAACTCTCAGAGCTCTTAAATTGTAAATAAGGCATTACGCTATTCTTAGCTATTAAAAAAAAATTCTTCTGCACCTTCTGCTATTTGCATCTAAATTTATTTTACAGGTAGAGAATTTCTTTTTTATTTACTTGCAAATGTCTGGAGAACTACCTTCTACTCGATTTCCCGAGGAGGAAAAGCACAGCGGAAAAAGCGCAGTGCTCTATACATATACTTATATACACCCAGAACGGTTTAGTAAAGTCACGAAGGTACAAGATATAAACGTAAAGGAAAAAGGAAGAGAAAATAGAAAGTAGATGAGGCAGCAGAGAGGAAGCGGCACGACGGAACCGGATGACCTCTGCCGCACCGGTTCCCATTTCCCCAGCGATGAATCAATTAAATACATCGAATTAGATCTTCAAAGAAATAAGATTTCCCAGCGGCGGCTGCGGTGTTTCTGTAAGTTCGGGGAAATGCGACGTACGTCCTTCCATAAACTCCCTCGGTACACCAGATACCTATATAGTATTCCACAACGCGACAGAAAGCGAAAAGAAAATCGCTTGGAGCACCGACGACCAGTAGCGGTACATTGGTAATATCCTCTTTTTCCAGACGCTTCGAGAAATTAAATATGAGCCACTTTCGAGTCCAGAGAGACACGAGAGGCTTTCGCGCAGATTGAACTTTTTTTCTTGGATGAATTTAATCTGCGATCGACATTTTTGCCTTTTATACTCGTTTATTGTACACCTATAGATGAATTTTTTAATAATCAAAGCCCATGAGACTATTTTGTCTCTTGTTGTAACAGCGAATTAAAAGACAGTTAAAAATAAACAGTGCATTGAAAAGCCGCTGTTTTTTTAACGCTATAAAATTATCATGTTGCAATAGCAAAGTGCTTACTGCATTTTTTAATTTTTTTCCCTTATAAAAAGAAGGTTTGACGCGATAAAAAAAACAATGAATAAAGGATGAATTATATTAAATTTTATGAATACTTGAAGGCAAGTGAGTGAATGATGTTATCGGGATATTGCTATCTTATTGCCTCGTTAAAAATCGCATTGAATAGTCGAGCTCGTTGGTCCTGCAGTAGCCACTGTATTTTTTCGATCACACGCTACGGTTGCCAAATATTTTGGGAATTCTCGGGATGCTGGGCTTAACCGGAGCTGTAGCTATCATTCGTTCTGTGTTCTCGCTATTCTACAGCGGTAACTGCGAACGGTCGAACGAGTTTACTGCACGCACTCGCGCATTTATGTATCGACGCAGTGCCATACACCGTTAGGGCTTTGGACCGCTCACAGAGCCCTGTTCACGGTGCCCACGCAGCTACGAGTTCAAAGGACCTCGACCGCTGTTGGGAAGCCGAGGTTTTTTAAAATTTCTTTTGTTTCGAGGAAAACCGGGAATTCCCGGAATTCTGGAATGCTCAAAACCCGCTCTCGTCCACGTTTGTGTTTTAATCAGTAGTAGTATCGAACTCTGAATGCAGGGATCATCGGGATAACTGTCGATATACAAATAATGTTCCCGTTACCACGGTGATACTGGATTACACGCATCTCACTATCATTACTGCCTCATAAGCAGATATTTGAACTTGAATTCCGCAGGAATTTCTGCAGCTTCTATCAAATTATTAACAAAAATTATCTATTATATTATTTCGTAAAAGCATCTTCAAAAAAGATGGAATGTAGAACCTTGCACATTGCTTCCTTGTTTTTTGTCGATTTCTACAAAGCTATATCTATGAAGAAGCCAAAATTAATTAGCATACTTCATTAGAGGGGAAGCTTTGTGAAAATCGAAAAATAATGAGGAAGCAATTTGCAAGGTTCTACTTTGCATCTTTATTTTAATTTTATTCCTAATCTCTGATGATTTATGAAATCCAGTAAGTTAAAAAAAAACACCATCACATCGCATTTCGATTAAGTACAAATTTTTATCTTACTCTCTTATCTTTTGCGGAAGTTATGAGCGAAAAAGTACATTTATTAAAAAATTTGAAATGCCGAAATTCGTTAGAAATTTTTTCGTCAAAAATGTAGGTGAAATATTAAGTTTCGGAATTTTAGACTTTCGTTTATTTACTATTCGGAACTTTAATCCCGATTCCCTTGCGTCTCAGAGAAAAAGTTCCAAATCGTAAATACTCGAAGGTTTAAAATTTTGAAATTTAATATCTCACCCACATTTTTGATAAAATTCGGTAAAATAATTTTCGTCAAAAATGTAGGTGAGATATTAATATTCGGAATCTTAGACCTTCGTGTATTTACCATTCGGAACTTTGACCCCGCCCCATTTCGATCAGATGAAATTTTATTTAGATAAAATAAAGTCTATTTCGATTAAATAAAATCCTATTAGACTGGCCATTAAATAAATAATTTATTTAATTGCCGGCCTAATAGTATTTTATTCAACCGAAACAGACTCGATTTGATTGAAATAAAATTTCACCTAATCAAAATAGACTATTTCATTGAAATGAAAATTTCTTTATTCCTAACACACCCCATAATTGATTCAATTAAACTCATCAGACCCATTTCTCTGGTCGCGAGAAATATTGGAAGTTCACGTCTCACAGACAGTTGGAATCCTCATTAGTAAGTCAATTGTTAGAATTTAAAAAAAATAGTTAAATCATAATTCTAATTTGAAAGCGTAGAGAGAATTCCAGTTTTGAACGACGCCATCGTCAATGTGGCAGAAGTAAATTATTCTAAACGTTACATCACTTAAATATTGCAAATTGAAACAAAGTTACATCGTACATATTGGAACATACAATTGAATGAGTACAATATCTAGGACGAGCGGCAAGAGGAGATAAACGTGGGCGTGTGGAATTAGAGATTCTATGTCCTGTTCTCGTTGGTGGTTGCATAGAGCGAGAGTCGTACGAGGAATATACAGGCGGCTGGGCGGACGGGTACAGTGAGTATACCGCGTTACACGCTTGGCTGGTAGAAATTTAAGACTCCATAAATGCCATAGAGATGTGGGGTTGGGGATGCACGGGCACCGCCCAAACTGGCTGCGCTAGAGGAGCGACTGCTGCTTCTGCTTCTGCTGCTGCTCTGCAACAGGTCGCAAACTCGCCGGTAAGAATCCACAAGAGCTCGTTAAACTATTACTCGCACCCGCTAAATTTATATGCACGGTAACTATGGGCCAAGTGTCGGAAGGGACGTACAGTTCGTCAAATCGGAATTCCATTATTATATCATGAAGAAAACCCTACTACCTTTTCTGTACCACCAATTATTAACATTGAGTGCATGCTCGATTCATTACTTAACCGTTGCAGTGCACTGAGAAAAAAAAATCGTTCAAAAAAGTCAGCAAAACGTGCGTTTGCCGACAGCGAAAAGCATATTTTTTCGGTTGGACGAAATATTGGCAATTTAGATCGAAACATCTATTAATAGCATCACCAGCCGCTTCGATCAATTGAATATTTCTTTCGATCAAAGAAATATTTATTTCGCCGCCCGCAAGCGCACGTTTTGTTGGTTCTAACAATTTTTTTTTCTCAGTGTGCGACTCACGGATAATTTTATTGGTTCATACGTGACCAAGCAACAAAGCTTTCTTGCTGTCCCTGCGTGTCAGTTTCCTGGAAATCGGATTGCCTCAAAAAAAATTTACCGTGAGGTTTTATCTTGGATATTGAATTGTGTCTATTAGTATAATTGGAATAACGTTATCTTTCTTCTGAACAAAATATTTTTCTGTTTTCTTTTTTAATAACGCTGTAAAAAAAATGTTGCACACAGTGTAAAGTTATACAAAGTTCAGTCCCAGCTTGGAAAGTGACGTAACAATGCAAACAACCGAGTGTCTCGTATACTTCGTTGCTCAAGCCGAATAAAACTCTGTGAAAAAGCGGGACTATCACTTATGCGATAATCGACTGTTACGAGGACCAAAAGTTGTGGAGCGAATAAACAAGCGGGTCGAGAGCGGATCTTCCGTATAGTTTTTCGTCAGCACTGTCTATATACTCTGCTAAACTATATAGTGTACTTCTGTAAAAGCAGAATTAATTCTAGTCTCGAGGTGTGACTTTTGGAGTCAGGATAAACTCCATCGTATATAAGAGATTGATACACGCACACGCGTAAGACTCGTAAAGTCCTGTAAAGTGGTCTATTTGTCTGAAAATAATGTTCTCTTCTACCGAGATGACGAATTGCGTGCCAAGACCTGACCCTCGACGCCCACCAAGCATTAGTTCGAATTTCATTCGCCTCGGGAATAAATCGTGTGGGATTCTCTAGGTATAGTTGATGAAAGGAGAAGTTAGAGAGAGGCAAGGGGGAGGGAAAGGGCAAGAGAGAGAGAGAAACGAAAAGCAAGGAGCTCCAGGCCCAACGTTTCCCTGTACGTATACGAGAGCCACGAGATTAATGGTGCGAAAGTGACTTTCTCTTCCCTCTCTTTATATTTTGCTTTCTGTCTTTTGGGATGTGCGATTTATACACATCTTGCGAGTACGTTTCTCGAACTGTTGGACTTTTCTGGACCAGTATCTCGAAATCATAGGCCATATATGCCTCTTCTCATATAATCCTTAAGTGTTTGCTTCAAAAACTCTGTTATCTGTCTTTACGACTAATTTCCTAATCATTAATTCGCTACATTTATTTCGAATATTTTTGACATAGTTCTAAAATAATCTTAATTTAATAACGTGAAAGATTAATGAATTTTTCAAAAATTTCTATTGCTAAAATATGGGATTCATGATTACCCGAAAAATAATCATATTTTTGAGAGGTAAATTTATAAGAGTAAAATATAATATAAAATTTGAAGGTGGAATTAATTATCTCTTGACTCTCCAGTGAAGCATTTTATTTGAAATTAACGCGGTACTATAAATGAGAATGTTTCTGTTTGAACGCACACCCTCACACGTACACAAACACATTTGTGTTGATGAACGAGAAGAGTTGGGGGATGCGCTTCGTCGACCGCAACTAAAACGCAGAGCCTCGACGCCCACGAGCGGCGCAGAGAGTTCAGTTGCCAACCGGTAATGGGATTCCTCTGTTTCCCGGAACAATGATACGCTACGTCGCGGTATGAATTACGCATAATGCACCGCTCGCGGGCCATCCACCACGATCCACTGAGTGAGAATGAGTGAGAGGCCAAAGCAGTCATACGAACTCTGTCCCTTGCGTGAAGGCATGGAACGTTAGTGTCAGGGCGCTCCGGACGGGTGAGCCCTCACGCCCGGTTTCATCCCTACTGTGCTGAATCGAGAGTGAGAGTATGAATATCATACCGACCTACGCATGGCATTTACAAAAATAACGAACCTTATTTTCATCATTTTTCCCTCCAATTCCCACTTGTCACGGACTCTTTATCGTTATTATACTTGGAATCTCCTACTCTTTTTATATTTCATAAATATAATTGGATACAAATATTTGGATTGGATTAATTATAGTGATGAGGATGAGCGAGACAAGCGGGAAAATCTCAAGATCGAGACTTTCACGTCATTTGGCGCTCGAGATGACAGCTCGAGTCGATAATTTGAAGGTTGGTCGGATCTTGTCTTGTCTCGAAATGACGGGAGATCTCGTCTCGATCTTGGTTTTGTTTCAACGCCGGGATTCAAGATGCAATCTCGATTTATCAGACGTGTCGCAGACGTCATATGTGTAGCGGATGATTTTACAGTGATTGGTAATAATCGCACGATGGAACGGAGTAAGAGCAGCTTAGAGTCTAATAACGAGACGAATAATTGCTCATATTAATTTAATTAAGGTTTAAGCATTATTATGAAATATATTTGAGGCATTCGACATGAATTCAGTCAGCCAAGAAAAAAATCCAAAAACCTTTCAAAAATCGGGTTCAGTGGTTACAATATAAGTTAACCGTGTTTTTTAAATACATATAACATATATGTTATATGTATTTAAAAAACCTGGTCCATCAAAATAAAACTTGACCGCCAATCGTCGCAAACAATAACACCTAAAAATGCATCTATTTGAAATTTTTTCCAAAGTTTTATGGTCACGATAAGAACGTGGTAGCAATTGGAATGATTCATCGTTATCTTGGTTTTCCCGTACGGTTTTATTAATATTGACAGTTTATTCGAAATAAGTCTAGTGTATGACGGACGAGAGAAAGTGCACCATATTATTTTTAATCCGTGCCTAGCAGAGTTTTGTTCTGATGCTTTTCTCGTCGTCTTGAGCCGTCTGCTGGTTGCATGAAGAGAAAAGGAAGAAAAGGTGGATTGTGGGTTTCTCTTGCTACTGCATCTTGAAGGCTCGAAGCAATTAGATAACCCGTCTGTCTTACTAATAATTCGGTTCCCCCACTCTTTTCTCTTGGCTGGTTTCGATCCCGAAGCTCAATATCCAAGGAAAACTTGGAGTGCAAGGCGAGACGCCGCTTTGCGGTTCACGAACTATCACTATCCGCTTTTATCCGGTACGTCAGCCATCCAGTTTGAGATATTACAGATAGCGCAGTGATATTTCTCCATGCTACGCTTAGACCAACTTGGAGTAATACCCTACAGCCCTTCTATTTTATATCGATAAACCTACAGTAAGACCCCATAGCACACGAAAAGAAATGTTTGGTTGTGACAACTACGTTTTCAATTTGCTGTACACAATCTCTCAATAATTAGTTACCTCAACTAACTAGGTTAACCAATGAAACCGTTGTGACTATCACTCGAATTATTGGGACTACCATTCGAATCGTCGTTATTACCATTCAAACCGTTGGCACTATTATTTGAGTTGTAAGGGAAATATAATAATCGATTGGTTTTATTATTATATTTCCATTGGTCTACATCAAATGGTGAATGATATATTCACCATTTTTCATAATATCATCGTCATACCGATTCTTCAATAAAATTAGAAATCTCTGCAACATGAAGAATGTGGCGTAGTGTAAGTACACAAAAAATCATAGTTTCTGCATTCCTAACCCGCAGAAATTATTTCCATTGAAGTAAGAGTATAAGCACGGTGAAATCGTACTATATTGTGGCTAAAAGATTTTCTCGTTTATTGAACCAATCCTGTGAGTGGATTCCCCCGTATATCGAGTGGCGGCGGAAGAGGGGAAGGGGGGAAAAGGGAAGGGGAAGGTTTGCAAGAGCTCACCGATGGAAAAGTTTGCGAGGCTTACTCTACTTCGCGTCTCTCACCTTCGAATTTCCGGACAGCAGTGGGAAAGGGCAGTCAGAGAGAGGAAAAGGGCAAGGCGAAAGAGCCTTCCTGGGTTGGCTCGACTCAACACACTCACCATCGTAGCCAGGGAATCGTACAAAGAAACCACCGACAAACACATGGCACAGTTGCCCGAGAGACTATGCGGTAGGTATACGTAATACAGTCAGAGATATATAGGCAGGCTTTTAAGGGTAAAGTTTTCATACAATACTTTCTAGATGAAATGATTATTCTTTTCAAAAATTTTCTTCAAATAGAAAATAGTGAGTCTCTCCAAGAATTTACGCCATAACCTTCTTTGGACCGAAAGTGAGCTTGGTGAAGTGAAAGGTTGAAAATGAATAGATTGTGCTTTCACTCCTTTATGCAAGGTGTATTTTACTTTACTTAGTTACATAAGTGATATGTGCAAGGGCTCCACTCGTAGAGGGAAAAGTCAATTTGCCAGACCGAGGGACACAAATGTACACTGTTAGAAAATATTGAAAGTTTTTATGCATGAACTCGTTATTGAAATTTAATAAGCAATTATGGAACTCATGTACTTTGCCAGTTAAATTAAGACACATTATTGAAATTCAAGTACTTTTACTGTAAAATTTAAGTAAATTAATAAACATGCTGTACCATACATTAATTTTACATTACACTTGTATACTTAATTTCATATACTACCCAGTCAACCAAAAAAACGGTTTCGTTGCTGCTCTATTACAATTTTCCACTCAGCAATGTAACTGTTACATAACACTGTTGTTCCATAACAGTTACATTGCTGAGTGGGAAATTGTAATAGAGCAGCAACGAAACCGATTTTTGTGTTTACTCGGTAGTTTACGAATAAAAACTTTCAGTAAAAGTACTAAATTCTAAGTAGATTTTTTTACAATGTAGATCGAAAATTCCAGTCGATCATTGATTCGATTGTCATTCGACATATCGAATTTTTAACTTTGCTAATGTTTCAAGTCTCAAGTCGTACGTTAAACCTCGAAAGCACCAACATTTTTCAGTGTATTTGAAAGAAGTCTTTTTATAATCCAACTCCTTGTAAAATGTTGAAAGATTAAATATTATGAACAATTTCATTTAATTTGAAATTGTACGTCGTTCATGAATTTAAACCGAATGGCTATCGTGTCTCCAAGTACCAGTTGTACATATGCATGTACTCACGTTTCTGCAAACGGAATTATGTAAAAACACATACCTGAAGCATCGGATGTATGTAACCGCGCGTACGTTGATATAGTAACGAGAGAATATGATGATGATGATGATGATGATGATGATGACGATGGTACAAACACATACGATAGCTGCAAGAATCCAATTTATAATTATGTATATCTCATGTTTCGCGCGTACGTATCAATATTCCGATATTATGTGAGTCCGCAGCTACTACATTAATTCATATGTACTTTAATGGATCTGTGTACATGCTCGGTATGTATACTTGGTGCATTAATACGCGTATATATATATATGCAATATAACACGCGTTATACAGGTAGATAGTACCTGTACATTACAGTATAAATGTATATATGTTGTGTACATAATAGGTACGGTACGTAGAATAGCGAGCTGAGCACTCACGTTGGATCGAACGAGAACATACTCCGGTATCATCCTTGCCAATTAGTGAAATTGCATCCACCGCGCAGATGCACGACGTGAATATTTGCTCGAGTTGCTGCGGTGTTTGTGCATTGCCCATACCTCAAGCACGATCTAGTCATCCTTTGAGTTATTCAAATGGAGAAAAAACATTTTGTCGCAGTACCGACTAAATAATTAGTGCCATTATTGTGACATTGGAATTTACGGTATTTCTATATTTCAAGTAGTTTTCGTTGGTCAGTGGAACAGAAATTTTATGACAACTTTTTCCCTGTTTTTTAAATAATGTTTCATCATAAAAATCTCGAAAATATTGCAGGCTTGTTAAAAATCGTTTGACTTTATTAAAGTAAAATACGGTCACATGGAACTTTTCTGTATTAAATGAATTACCTTCAAGTGATGTTATAGCATATTTAATCTATTCTAGGATAGACCCAGTTATTGTTATGTTGGAATTAAATGGTATTTTTGTGTCTGAAACAGTTTTCGTAGTTCTGTTGAACAGAAATTTTATTTCACCTTTTTCCCTGTTTTATCGATAATGTTTCATGATAAGAATCTTGAAAATATTGCAGGCTTGTTAAAAATCGTTTGACTTTTCGAAAGCGAGTAAAATACGTCGCCATAGAACTTTTCTGTATTAAATGAATTACCTTTCACTATTGTAATGTCATATTCAATCTATTCTAGGATAGACCCAGTTATTGTGACATTGGAATTGAACGGTATTTTCGCATTTGCAACAGTATTCGTAGTTCAGTGCAACAGAAATTTTATTCTAACTTTTTCCCTGCTTTTTCAATAATGCTCCATCATGAAAATCTCGAAAATATTGCAGTCTCGTTAAAAATCGTTTGACTTTTCCAAAGCAAGTAAAGCACGTTAAAATAGAACTTTTCTGTCTTAAATGAATTACCTTCAACTGATGCAATATCATATTCAAACTATCCTAGTATAGACCCAATTATTGTGACATTGGAATTGAACGGTATTTTCGCATTTGTAACAGTATTCGTAGTTCAGTGCAACAGAAATTTTATTTCAAATTTCTTCCCTGTTTTCTCAATCAAGTTCCATCATAAAAATCTCGAAAATATTTCAGTCTCGTTAAAAATCGTTTGACTTTTCCAAAGCAAGTAAAATACGTTGCCATGGAACTTTTCTGTATTAAATGAATTACCCCCAACTAATGTAATATAATCTTCAATCTATTCTACGACAGACCCCAGAAATAATATAGAGAACAATATAAGAGATTATAAGTATTATTGACTCGTTGGCATGGAATTCAGCTTGTCGAAAGGTACGGTTAAAAAGAGATGTAAAAACCCCAATGGAAACAATGGAAATGGTAACAAAAAATCTCGCAAGGGCATGAATTGTGAGGGAGGTAAAAGGGAGAGATAAAAATGTGAAAAAGAGGGGAAAAAAATGGATGTTTTTTAAAAGTTCGTTGAAACGACGTCACTCTCAACCGGAAGTACCGGAACAGCAATGGCCGATGATTAAAAAGCGTTCAGTCTGAGCGGCTGGATTTTCCACATACGTTAAAGTACCATACACCGATGTAAAAGTACGCCAAGTGAGAGTGTTGGAACGTGGTGTAGTGTATTGGTTGGCGTTGGCGCCAATCAAACACTCGATAACCCGTGCCCGATTTGGTTTTCTCCTGTGCTCTGTTCTCCGATGAAATTGCGGCTCCGAGAGGGAGACCGAGAGATCCGCGCCAGCCACGGTGTGGTTTGAACGGACCAAGGGCTTTCTACCTCGTTTTCCCTCTGTCAGAGACTCGTAGCACGCTCCGCTTCCAATTGATCTCGAATAAATTTCCAACCGAGCTCTGTCCTCTCTCTTTGTCGCGATTTTATCGCTCACTCGATATAACGGTGCTTTCCTAATTGCGAAGCACAGATGGTGGACGAGAAAAAAAAAAACAAAAAAAAAAGTAATACACTACACCATAATTGCCGTATCCTTTGTCCCTTAATTGATTATCACTCGGTTCGTCGAGGTATGTGTATACGGCAAATGCAATTAATTCACGCCTTTGTCAATTAAAAGTTAATAAAAATCGGTGAATACGCTTCGGGAAGATGGTACAAGTGCGACGAGACTCAAAGAATCGTGGCGCTTGAAGCATTGCCATAGGTATTCAAATTTAAATCCTTCGGACGTTAAGAATTTTTCTTGAAACGCCAAGCTGAGCTGGGTGCGCGTGTAAAATAATTCATTCCCCCCTTTTTTTTCACTCGTCCCTTCCTTCACCATCTCGCTGCTGTATTTCGTGTCTCACTTCCTCGTTATTAATCTCGCGAGATGCGAAGCGAAACAGCAGCGCCAGAGAGCAGAGAGCATTCTTACAGAATTCTTTGCGCGGTGCTTGGCAAGAGAGGGCGCGTCATTAATAATCGGAATTACCTCTTATCTCGGTAGATTGCGTTTCACGTTATTTCTCTTACTTCCAACGTCGCGCCTGCTCGTTCTGACCCCCAACGTTTTCACCCCCGCTCCTATAGTATCTCTTCGCGTGTACTTTCCTTCTCTAACCTTCTCTGTAGCACCGGAAAAGCGCATTCGGCTTCGGTATTCTCACTCTCGCTCTGGATGAACCTTTTTTTTCTCCTCGTTTTCTTTTGCGTTCGCAAGTTCTGGATTTTTTGCCCTCTACTAGTTTCACACACGTGCTGAACTTGAAGCAGAATAGATTGAGTGCTTGACTATCGAGTATTCGACTCTTTTCAACACGCGGGGAAATTGGGTGGGGGTGAAAATAGCGAATGATCTGAACAGTGATTAATTCGTCATTGATGCTGTGGCCGAATTTTGTAGATATTGAGGTAGATGATCGGCTATTGACGGCCAATTTCGAAGATTTTATTCCATTATTTTGTTATTGATGTTTATTTCTTGTATTAAATACGTTTCGACCTTTGTGTGGGTCCTTTTCAATTTATGTAAAAATCTATTCTGGTTCGTCGATTGAAACCACTTGACTACACATCAGTTATCTTGCTTTAGTTGTTAATTTTTCCTATTATTAGGCACTACATTTTTCGTGCCTGTTGAGCCAGAGAAACCGGTGAGCACATTTCAGTGAATTCAGTCAATGATTAAAACAGCGAAATTAGGAACTCCTGAATCTAGAATTGTTATCATTATGGAATACGCTATTTCAGCCATTCGCCATTTTCACCATTCGCTATTTTAACCTCCATCTCATTAAAATGCAATCAAAATAGCGAATGATAAAAATAACGAATGGCTGAAAAAGCGAATTCCATAATTACCACCCGAAAAAGAGTAGATTTTTAGTTTGTTATTTTTTAGTGTAAAGTATTCAACGAGCAACAAAAAAATTTGTAGGTTAATCATAAAATGAAGTAAAATTGAGTCCTGGAGAGGAGTCGAAATGTGAAATGTCGGATGCATGGTCGATTACCATTCGAGAATCGCACAACTCCCATTGGCCGGGTGATACTTCGAGTCACAGTAGATTTAAGCTCGACTTTGAATACATTAAAGCTTCGAGGCACGAGGCTTTTCTATACCACGCTACTGTTTGATCATTCGATGGGGTTTCAATGGGAAAGAATGCGAAGAGGAAGAGGTGAAGGGCAAGAGGGTTGAATTCTCGCATGGTGAATTCACGAGAAAGGCGTTAGCTCTGGACTCCTAGCTGTACAATGATGGTGGTCGACGAGCGGAAGACATTCTCACGTCACTCACTCGCGAATACCAAACGAGAGGGAGCTCAATCTCAGACGGTCCGTATGTCGGACGGTGGAATGGCGAACGTCGTAAAAGACGAAAAGAGATGAGCCTGCCGGGGCAGCCATCAGCCTTGTATGAGGAAAAGACGAGAATGATGATAAAAGAAAAAAAAAAAGTCACGTCGTTCTCTCGAAGAATTTCAATAACTATTCCTCGCCTCATTTTCCCTTACATGCACACGAGTACCAGGCTTCTTTACACTGATTCTGTAAAACTCGACATCTCGTCTGATCCTCCGCAGCAGCTGAAGATTTTCCGAGATGAACGATGACGATCTGACCCTTCTGCGATAAAGGGATGCTGTGCGCACGATCATAAGAATTCCACGAAAATTCGGTACAGTAGTATCGAAGATAAACTCTCGCATATTTGCTGAAGCAGAGAATCCATCTAGTAGCAATGTGGAATAACGTTTTACACGGAAAGAAAAGATTAGTTACTATGTCTAAGAAATGAGATGACACAACCAATTGTTCTATTTCCCTTACAACTCAAATAATAGTGCCAACGGTTCGAATGTTTTTTTGAGTAGTGTTTGAATAATTTTTGAGAGATTGTGTACAGCAAATTGGAAATGTAGTTGTCACAACCAAACATTTATTTCCGTGTATGATACGTAAACGTGGTGATTTTGAATTTTGAGTGATTAAAGAGGTTCGGTGACGATCGAAGTCAAATCAGTGCTAAATTTTCGTAATCGATTCTTTAAAGTTTAATTTGCATTAAGATTAACTGATTAACATTTATTTGTGATGGAATACATTTTCGTTCCGATTCTTCTAAGTATAATCAGTAATTTCTTTATCGATTTAAGTTAGTGACAGCTCATTTCCTTTCTCAAAAAATACTCTATGAATTGTCCGCCACGATATTCCAGAGTGTTGATTGTTTGATAATTACAGCCTGTTGTTTATAAAAGTATTTTTCTTTTTGTTAAAAAAGCTATAATTATCAAAAGATCAATGTTACGAAATATCTAGGCGATAAATTCGTGAAGTATCTTTCAAGAAACAAAATGAGCTCTCACTCAGTGTAATGTAATCGAAGAACAACAGATGATATTTAGAAAAAACCAAACAAAAATGTGTCCCATCGAAAAAAAAAGTTAATCGTTCAATCTTAATGCAAATTCGTCACTATTGATCTTTCACTGGATTAAGTATACATGCTTCAACACAAATCACCCTTTGCAATTTTTTTTAATGCATTAAACCTTAATGAATCAATTACGAAAATTTAGCACTGATTTGACTTCGACAGTCGTCACCAAGCCTCCTTAAGAAAATCTGCTAAAAATAACTTTATCCTTTTTTTTTAAATTCACATTGTAGTCTAGTGGTTGTACTTTAATCTTCTCCTAATTTCGATGATCATTAATACCGAAGATGTTGATTTTCTCGGTTAGATTGCCTGCGGAACTCATTAAAATGTTAACGTTTCAACTAGGCTGTCACTTGCAGCTTTTCTCGAGATATTCCATCGTACCATAAAGGTGCATGGCGCCATTGCCGAATATACAGACAGACAAGTTTTTGAGAGAGCTGTCACGGTACGAAATCCTTTATCTTCGCGTCCCGTTCCATGAAGCTTTCACTTTTTTCAGTTATAGCGATATATATACGTAAAATAAAAGAGGGCAAAAAAAATCCGGCCGACAAATCAATCGCGTTTTAAAAAAAGCCACGCAGCCGAGAAAATAAAAGTCACTACAATTTATAATAATGCATCGGGTAGCGAGCAGCCTGGCTACGTGATTGTATTTTCAATCGAGCAGTCCAGTTTCCGATTTCACTGGTGATCTCACGCTGCATTCAGAATTTATGACAGCAGTCTCCATTTCTACGATTGAATTGATGTGTATGTTTGTTTTTTTGTTATCGAGGCTTTTTTTGTAAATCCACAAAGCAATCGGACATGAACAATTAAATAAACATTGATGTACGCCGATGGAAGATATAATCTATCAAAGTTTCGTGATGGATCTGCCTGGGGTATCAATAGCGCACTACTAGAATGGGCAAACGTCATCCTCAAAGGATGACCCGCTCTCCATCAGAGAAAGCTCTTGCCCGAGGCTGTCTACAGGGTCGAAGTAAAGAGGACAACGTAATACGTGTATGCCGTTGCACAAGGAGAAAGCTCAATTCTCCTCAGGGATCGAGTCCCGCAACGACGCAGGATATGCCGCAGACTCAATCAAAGTCGGACCTGACCCGGAAGAGAGGAGGCTCTCGTAATCGGAATTCTAGAGTTTTCGCGACTCCTCACTGAAAGTGGCTCTACGATTGAAGTTCATCTATTTGTCTTTGGTCATGTATACCGAGAGGATCGTACGATCTACCGGAAGTAGCATCTTCGTCGATGTCTTTGATAAGAATCCAAGCAATGTACCTATAGGAAGCTGCTTCTGACTTCCTTTGAAGACCAGCGATGTACTACATCATGGGCAAAGTCAAAGCTGGCTCGTTTTATCGATTGTCGCATCGGTCCACTGAAACGAGACATCTAATATCCCCCCCGCGGCTAGTACACCGCATCGCAATAAGTAGAGTCTCTAGTTCGCTGTCACGTGATGCCTCGGTGATGCATCATCTGGCATCAAGATCGATCGTTGAAGGGTCGAGACTCGTTACCACCGACACTTATGGGAATTCCTTTTCCGAGAATCCGAGGGGTGATATTTATCGCACCCTTCGTATCTATCTTGCCTTCGCACCGTCATCTCTTCTCACCTCCTATGATGTAAGGCTCTATGGAATTCACATTTAAAACTATTCAATGCATCCCATCGAAGGTTGCCATCCTGGCTGAATCAAATATCAATTACGTTATGACTATATTATGGCATTCACTCTTTGCTTGAGAGACAGTGATATTGAATATTTCGGTGCCTCGAAGAGAATACGATATAAACGTGAAACAGATTTAGAGACGAATTAAAAATTGCTGGGAAATATGATTTTTAATTATTGGAAAAGCTCAATATTGGATTAGGGTGAATAGTTTTAGAAGAGACTTGGAATAAGTTGTTTCTGATGTATATTGGATGATCGGACATTATGGATCATGTCTGTTTGGTATTTTGACAAGTCTAGACAAACGGACACTGTTTTTTTAGCAGACGAAATGAGTGATTCTGATCAGGCATTTCAAGTAGTCGGTGTATAATTTCGGACAAACAATGATGAATACATTAGAGTATCGAAATTGAAGACCGACTAAATCAGAACTGTGAACTGAACAACATTGGATTGTCACGGAAAATTGAAGCAATTTGAATGCTAATTGCGAGATAGATTAATAAAAACAGCAAGTTCAAAGTCACGTACACAGACATGTGCAGATGAGACTTGATGATTATATTAACCTCATTACTTTGATAACACATTATTTTTGTTCCTCAAATTAAACGGATTGGGGTCAAAATCTAGAATGGTCATCATTATGAAATTCGCTATTTTAGCCATTCGCTAATTTGACCATTCGCTATTATGACCTGCATCGTCTCGAAATGCATTCAAAATAGCGAATCGTAAAAATGACGAATGGTTGAAAAAGCGAATTTCATAATTACGGACATTCTACATTTAGACGTTCCTTATTCTTAAACTTACTATCTCAGCCATTCGCTATTTTGACCCCCACCCAATTAAACTGTTGAAGAGATTTTTCCATTACCTGCTTCCTTACACACCGGCAGAAAAATATACGAAACTATCATAAAAATGAATGACAGTAAACGACAAAGTTAAGTAATACAGAACAAGAGACTCTAAGCTTGACGGATCGGCGTCGAGAGCCGTTAGAAAAAGAAACCCTACCGTTGGCTGCACTACGTGTGAGTACATTGTAGTTGCTTCTGCAGCTGGATGGAAAATGTATAAAAAGCTAAAAAACTCGCCCTCGATCTTACTAGTAGCGAGAAGTGGTAGAAAGACGTATTGTTGCTTGCTGAGCGAAGCTAATGGAGCCGAGCTGTCGGAGCGAGTTATGTCTTTGCCAAGGGATGCATTATATACTCCATTATATTTCCGCCACTGTTTCTTCTGTTATAATCACGACAGCGCTTTCTATCCACCTCTGTAGCTGCTCATTTTAGCCCGATGCTTTTCTTCTAAAAAAAAAAAAAAAACACTCTTCGGTACTCGGAAGAATTAGAATTAATGACCGGTATTTTTTCTTACAGTGCTTATACCGTGTATCGTTAAGACTACTGTCATTGCCGATTATACAAAGATGTTTGTAAAATACAGCAACGGCAAAAAAGTTTTATAAGCAATGGTATGTGTACAAATAACTACTTTTATCCAGTCGATTTCCGAATTCGATCAGGGAAGAGATGCGTTAGGTGTTGGGCTGCGCACGATACCAATAGTGGTTACATCGTTACACGGGATAATGCGACAACCATGTTGTGAACGCTACGAACCGAATTGCGACCGCATAGCTGCGGTTCGGACTCACTCGTCGTCGTCGACGTACTCCTAGTGGTATAGTAGATAGTATGCACTACCAATATACAGCTTGGATAGGCTAGAGACACGAGTAGTTCACGGGGAGACCGCGTGTTTACCACTCAGACTATCTTTTACAGCACAAAATGAATAGCATGTTACAGTCCTCACGCGTGTCTGGCTACGTAAACTTATACGAGGTAATAATCTGCAATGCGGGAATTTTTAGAGTCTCGATCGGTTATCGATTTATATTTCATAATGGAATTATTTCAAAAATCAATCGAACAAATGTCATTGTTTTATCGGGCATTTATTTTAATTTTATTGGCAAATACCGATAGCTTGTTGATACTTTCTTTAATTGTTTGGAATAATTCATTTATATAGGTTGTAGGTAGGCTTAATTATTTGTTTTTTGGAAAACTTTATGTTTTTCCCTGATCAGGATCTGGTTAGAAATATTTATTAATTTTCTTCAGAGTTAATTATGTGACCTTCGTTGTTGTATTTGTTGATCAATTGTGTCCGATATATTTGTCGAATTTTAATTTTAATATTTTGTCTGGAAGTTAAGCCTGTGTCTGATGTTGTTACGAGGATTTTTGTCTGTTACACTTAAATTATTTTCATAATTTAATAATTATTAACTTAACATTGGGACCAGAGAACACGGTCAGCGTGATGTCACAGTTTATAGAGTTCAACATTATAAACTGACCGGGTCAGTTATAGAGAATAAACAGTTATAGTTATAATAGTTATAGATTCTCCTACCACAAAATATTAAAATTAAAATTCGAGAAATAGATCAGACACAATTAATCAACAAATCTAACAACAAAAGATCCCCCATGAAAAGTCACATAATTAACTCTGAAGAAAACTAATAAATATTTCTAAACAGGCCCTGATCAGAAACGTAAAGTTCTTCAAAAGAAAAATAATTAAGCCGTCATTCGCTGAAGCACATACATAAAATACCAATAGCCTTTGTTTACCTACAAGTATTAAGTCTAGAAGATGCGCCCAAATTTATTGTGCGTTTTTATGTACGACAGATTTCCTATGAAGTACATTTTGTACAAGAGAGAAATTTTAACAAGATATAAATGATATTTGAAGTTGTATGATAGCTTGGAAAAAAGTTTATAAAGCCCATCATCTGCCACAAGTACTGATGTACAGTATTTTTCTAGCGTTCGTATACCTTGCATCAGGGATATTGACGGCTGTCGATTCTTCTCCATGACGGGAAATGGAAGGGTGAACTTTCAGTCTTCGTGAGCTTCGCTTTTGCCTTATAGTACACAATATATCCGCCCCTTTCTCTATTCTTTCACTGACCCTTGTCCAACAGCCATACTATTACTTATTTAAGGGTTATTTCGCCCACGATGGAAAAGTAGCGCGGCTATACCATCTCCCGAGGCAGTTTCGTGTTAAATTGATAGCCGTGCTCATCCTTTTTTGCAATATTTAGTGACTCGCGTTCTGAGACACGCGAGGCACCGGAAAACTCGACTGGACTGCCATAAAAATGCATTTTTTCGATTCAAATACTAATTTTATCATCGAATACGATACGTGTTTTAATTTCAATTCACAAATTTCTGGAACTAAACGTCCAAGATATTTCGGCTTCATGAGGAAGTTATTCATAAGGAAATTTTAACTAAAGCTCGCGCCCAACGCTATTACTCAATATATTCATAGATATGCAGGTATGCTCAGAGATGAACGAAGCTATAGTCTGGGATTGTGCGCTTACTTAAGACAACTTGAATCTCTCATTAGGCAAACGTTATCCCAATTAGTGAGAGCTTGCGCTCGAGGCTCTTCGAAAACCCTAACAGGAGAAGCAACAGTAACGTTTCGACTTGCACGCAACTTACTACGGTGTGTTCTAATTGAGGTACTAATAATTTAATCATTTTTGCAACAGTTAATGCAAACCAAATTCGATATCACAATAATTGTTTACGTTCATCTGGTAATTTTAATTCTTCGAAGACGTCGATTATTCCAACGTTCCAAAAATAATATGCGGGTCAAAATGGACTAAAATAGTGAATTTAAAAATAAGGAACTTTTAAATATGTCCAGAATTATAGAATTCGCTTTTTCAGCCATTCGCCATTTTTATCGTTCGCTATTCCGAATGCATTATAATAAGATAAGGTGAAAATAGCGAATGGCTGAAATAGCGAATTTCATAATGATGACCATTTTAAATTCAGACGTTCCTAATTTCGAAATTCGCTATCTTTCCTATTCACTATTTTGGTCATTCGCTATTTTGACGCCCACCCGAAAAATGATGATTGCAATTCATCCATTTTTGTTTCAGGCAAGAAATATCCTAGATTTGTAATTATTCATGACTTACGGAAAAATTTCTAACTGTTACACTCCTACAATACGACAATTTAGCAGCAACCCG
This sequence comes from Tromatobia lineatoria, assembly GCA_949699805.1. Lineage (NCBI taxonomy): Eukaryota > Metazoa > Arthropoda > Insecta > Hymenoptera > Ichneumonidae > Tromatobia > Tromatobia lineatoria. The sequence continues at coordinate 2,035,989 of OX453045.1, forward strand.
TGAAAAACAAAATAAAAAAGCGACTTTTTGGCCACGCTATGGAGGGAAAAATCTATGGGAGAGCAGTTTGATGATATTTTTCTTCATCAATAGCCCGCGCGGTCAACGAAGGGCGTGTGATTAAGCCGAAGGGTGACGAGCGAAGCCGAGCTATTACGTACGGCTGGTCGTTGTCGCTCGTAAAAAAGTGATCTCCGGGCATCGTGGAAGAGCTCAATGCGGTGCTCGAGTAATTACATTTCTGTAAGAGCGCGGAGAACGAGGAGAGGTTGAAAATGGTGCGGATAAAAAGGGACGAAAAAGATTATTCCATAACGCTTTCTTAGCGTTGTAAAGCACGAGGGAGAACAGTAGCTCTCGTTTTATGCGACAATTTGCGAGAAAATTAAAATTTTATTCAATCAACGTGACTACACGGCACGTATTATATTCCGAGAGTTAATATTACACTGAGCTGTAGATTTTTTTTTTCATCACCGTTAATGATTTTCATATAACATTATGCTGCTCATTAAAATAACAAGAACAATAAAAATCGTATTAATCGTGATAATACAGGTAAACTCCGGTTGAGGCACGGATGTAATTAAACTTTACAATTGTGATAAAAACATAAACAAGCCAGCGAAAAAAACTGGATCGTTTACGCGTTCAATAGCGATCGCTTTGCATTTCCAACAATTCTCTGGTTTTTAACTATTTTAATAATTGTGATAAGACTGTCACAATTGAATTTAATCTGTCCGTTTGACAGATGGTTAACGCAGCTGAATGATCTTTTATTTTGTATATATAGCAACTAACTGGCAAAATTATGAAAACATTGTTATTTGTAATACCACGAGAGCTTCGAAATATCAAATTAATTTCGAAACTTGAGTGGTATTCGGGGGATTATTCTTCCCATCCAAATTGTGACCCATGGAATTGCACCATGAGACGAAAATTACGGTTTATATTCAATAAAACCGTTCGACTGTCACAATCAAATTCAATCTGTCCGTTTGACAGATGGTTAACGCGGCTGAATGATCTTTTGTTTTGTATATATATCAACAGACAAAATTATCAGCATAATTTCGTGTAGGTTGTACCACGTGACGTCGAATGGTGCAATTCTATTGGTCGAAATGTGGATGGGAAAGATGATCAGTATAATTCCGTGTAGGTTGTACCACGTGACGTCGAATGGTGCAATTCTAATGTCCGAAATTTGCATGGGAAAAATGATCAGTATAATTCCGTGTAGGTTGTATCACGTGACGTCGAATGGTGCAATTCTATTGGTCGAAATTTGCATGGGAAAAATGATCGGTATATTTCCGTGTAGGTTGTATCACGTGACGTCGAATGGTGCAATTCTATTGGTCGAAATTTGGATGGGAAAAATAATCATAGATATTTTGTGGTAAAAATCTGACGAGGGTAGAAATACAAAAGTGAGGCATAGATCTACGGATACTTTTATTATGTGTAGATATGATTATAGATGAAAAGTTTGCGGAGCCGGAGCAGAATTGTATCGTAATTGGACCAAACAATTATTCTCCGTACACGAATGCGTTGCACGGTCTCTCGCTTACGGTAACAGTAATAGAACGGGAGTCTGCGTACACCACGACCAACCACCACCACCACTACCACCACTACCACTACCAACAGGCCCAGTGTACAATTTACCGGGTTGCGGTGAAATCGGTGATAATCCGACGTTTCACCGTTCATTTTCCACCCGTTCATTGTAACAGTCCATATATAAAGGCAAAGCAGCAGCGTGCACGTCCACAAATATATATATATATATATATACTGCATGAAAGTTCCGTATGCTTCAAACTATATTCCACATGACATGGTAAACTAATCCGTCAGTTATTCGTCAGACTTTTGACATAGGATGTACAGAGATATGACGTTGAGTACAGTATAACGACCGCGGAGAACATTAAACGGATGTTTAGTGACGGATGTTTGTGCGGAAAATTGATAACTATTGAAAGAATCATCAAATTTACATCAACATTTTTTTCTTCCCAAGTCATAATGTTTGGTACTGCAGTCACTTGGCAAATAACGCAATGTATATAATATGAATTGATGAGAGAAAAAATGTATGTTACGTACATCGAAAAATTGAACTTGTTTTGGCGGAGAAAGGATGAAGCACTTTGATGGAGAATGAATACTTAGGATGGAAGAAGAATTAAATAATAACATAAAGTGAGTTTGGAGAAAGCCGGTTAATGTTTTGTTGATGCTGTGGCCGCATGGATGGAAAGTGATGAGGAGTTATTCGGCTATTGGCGACCAATGAATTTTGGAAGATCTTCTCCTCTTAATACCTTTTCGGTCCTGATCAGGCTCCTCTTCAGTAATTTCATTGTATATTAGATAAATTATTATTTTATCATAATTACGATTGGCAGATTCCTTGGCCATGTGGTGTCATGCTTTAAAAGAAACATTATTTAATTCGCCAGGTTTCCTGGCTATCATAATAAAAATATACACTGTCAGAAAACATTGGAAGTTTTTATGCATAAACTCGTCATCTAAATATAATAAATAATTTTGGTGTAGAATTCACATACTTTTCCAGTCAAATTAAATCAAATTCTTAAAATTCAAGTCCTTTTACTGTAAAATTAAAGTAAATTATTAAATATGCTGTACCATACATTAATTTGACATTACACTTGTATACTAAATTTCATATACTAGTTTATGAATAAAAACTTCCACTAGAAGTGAACTCAATATCACGTAGATTTTTTTACAGTGTAGTGATGACTCCCAAATTAAAAACAAACAAAAATACATTGAGCAGAAAAAGGACCCAACCTAAAACATGATAATGGCCAAGAAGTCCTGCAACCGAAATTATGATGAAATAATAATTTATCTAATATATAATTAAATAACTGACCCCGATCAGAGTCGAAACGTTTATGGAAAGGAGAAGATCTTCCAAAATTAATTGGTTGCCGATAACCCCTCATCGAAACCCGGTTAATGTTGAGTTGACTGTATTTCCCTCTCCCTTGTCCTTCCATTTCCCCTTGGCCCGCTATGGCCACGCGCTATTCACCATAGCGTTATATAGGATAACATTCAAGCCCAGTAATGAGAGACTTTTATGCTTGGGGACATTCTAACGAAGCAGACCTCGTAAACGCACACGAGGCATCCGTATAGTCGACCTCGCCATAGCTACATCCTCTGCTGTCCTGCATCGTGTATCCTATATCCTGTCGGCCGCACACGGTTACGACCTTATCCGCGAGCGTCGAATTACGCGGTTGTTAGCATGCAATAGGTAGACGGTGTGTTGTGCATCCCCGTTCGCTAATACGATGTTTTACGAAGGGACTATTACGGTACATGATGCAATCAGCACAGTCATTGGCCGACTACCAATAATCAGATACGTTACACTCATTTGTAACGAAACATACTAATAAAATTCGTAGAAATAAAACAATAATCAGATAAATAGAATCAGGTGGATATTGTTACTCAGTAGTTGATAAAATTTTCGAACCCAATGTTCACATATTTATTACGAAGGGACTGTTAGGGTACATGATGCAATCAGCACAGTCATTGGCCGACTACCAATAATCAAATACGTTACACTCATTTGTAACGAAACATACTAATAAAATTCGTAGAAATAAAACAATAATCAGATAGATAGAATTATGTGGATATTGTTACACAGTAATTGATAACATTTTCCAACCCAATGTTCACATATTTTTATTAAGAATTTTTTTTTTTTTTTTCGAAGATGTATAATTATTTATTTACTATGATAGCCGCATCATTAAATATTTAGAAAAAATTAAAAATGTAATAGTGTGAGAAGAAATTCATAATTATGATTTTTTAAAATAATTCCATTTTACAGATCTTCTACGACTTTTGCGACATTATTTCGAACCCAATGTTCACATATTTTTATTTAAAAATCATTATTTTTTCGAAGATGTATGATTATTTATCTATTATGATAGACGCATCACGAAATATTTTGAAAAAATTAAAAATGTAATATTGTGAGAACAAATTCATGATTATGATTTTTTTAAATAATTCCGTTTTGCAGATCTTGTATTAATTCGAAATAGAACTATACGCAGTACAAAGTCAATATATAAGCGTGAATATCACCAATCTTAGCTGGTCTATTTCCTTCGGACGAGAGAATTAGTGTTTCTATAAAAATAAGATAAGCACTCGAACTCAGCTCAATGACATTATTTCTCCGCTCTATCGAGAAATTTCGATTCTTTATTCAACAACAGAATTTTTCCGTCGTATATACTACACGCTAAAGCAAAAATACGTAAAAGCTGGCAATTACAATTTTTATATTGTCACGTCCATCAAGATTTTATATCGAGCTTTTACACGACAACATGAAAAGCTCCGACAGTGACAGGGCTTTCTTTGTGTACACCGTGCATACTAGTACAATCCGTGGACGCGGTGTAGGCGCGTCGCTGTAGTTCGATGTAGCAGCGGAGCTTGATTGGCCGACGTTCGGTTGCCCGAACGCGCAGCCAAGAGACGTGACGTACTGTCGAACGTGGAAAGCTCCATTAACGTCGACTCCGTTCGGTAATCGATATTTTTTAGAGCACGTCGGTGATGTGAATTAACGGACGCCAGCGGACAACCATCTATCCAACGATGCGTACTATGTACAGGGTAAATGCGATTGGTCCTCTAAGACCCGATTGATTTTTTTCTTATCCAAATAAATTTGCAACATTCCTTTTTATTTCACCGGGTAAATATTGTTTCGCTAGAAGAAACGGATAAAAATTCAATATGATTCTTCTCACGACTCGTGAGATCGTCAGCACAATTTAGATTTTCAATTCTTCATTAATTCTCGGTAAATTTTTTTCTCCTGGTAAAATTATTGACCGTTGATACGATTTTTGTTCTACACACGAAAAATGCGGATACGTTATGAAGATGTTGTTGTTTTTTTTTTTTAGTGAAGATGATAGTTGAATTTTTTTTAATTTATGATAAAAATTTGATGGGAAAAATCCTCAGCATATTTGGCGATTGTCTTTCTCTTTTTGTCGTTCACGTTACCATGGAATCATCTGGCAAACAGAACCTGACTTTTCGTTGCCGCACCATGTGACAAAATCGTTTCAAGTGACATTTTTATTGTGTGTTTTTTTGTATGTGTTAGTTTATTTTTCGGCATTTTCGGTTGTGGCGTTCCGTAAATTTATTACGAGTTGAATAGCCGGCGGATTATCCGGACAATGTTAAATTACCTCGGTATCGCGACAAAAAATATAATACCTCAAATAAAAGCTACTTCAGAGCCTCCATAAAGCATAGAATTTCATTCAAGGTTAGTGTAATCACCAAACATAAGCGAATGTTGTTTAGTAAAAAAATTGTAAAAACTGTAGTCGAACAAACATTACAGACAACTTTTTTTCTTCTTATGGTATCGAATTTTCAATTTCCTTGCAAAATATAATTCTTACAAAAGAATTTTCCAACAATCCTTAATTGTATTTTTTTTTCTTGACATAATAAGTTTCCGGATAATTACACCAACAGTTTTATATGAAAGGAACCCAGAAAAATCAATGATTATTTCTGAAGGAAAAGTTTTTTTTTAAACTTCGTTAAATAACATTTTTGTTTTTTCTAGTTCATGAATAACTTTACCGCATGATTATGAAATTGGGATTCATATCGAATGAGCAAATTGGTTGAAAGTGTATACGTAGAGCATTCAATTTTTTTATGTTGCTCACGTAGAAAAATGGGTCTCATGAGTTTATTTGCATCAACTATGAGGCGTATTAAGAGTAAATAACATTTTATTTTAACTAAATAAAGTCCATTCCGATCAGGTCAAATTATATTTAGATCAGACAGACTTTATTTCGGTTAAATAAAATTCTATTCGGTCGGCTATTAAATAAATCATTATTTATTTAATGCCCAGCTTAATAGGGATTTCTTTAATCGAAATAGAGTCTATTTGATCTAAATAAATTTAATACCCTCTATTTCGCCCGAATAAAATTTTATTCATTGCAAACATACCGCATAATTGATTCAAATAAACTCTTTAGATCGATTTCTTTGGGTATTGATATACATGAATATTTTTCAGAACTAGTTTCCATTTAAGCCATTATTATACACCTGACAATCAGCCCTGAATTTATGTTAAAAAAAAATGCGTCGATGTCGTTGTAATAAACTTAGGTAAATCTTTCGTTCCGAGATTTTAATAGCCATTGTTAATGCGAAATCGCACAATGGTTGTTCATTCAGCTTGCATTGGCTGGTATTGAAAGACACGTAGAGCAGTCGTCACTTATTGCTGTTGAACTTCTCACTCTCCTTGTTAATCCATATAGCCTCTCCCTTTGGATGCGCCCAAAGTGGCGTGAATTTCAAGCGCGATCGCGTCGGAGAATTTGCTTCGTTCCCCGGAGGCATTTCTGGATCGTGGAGTGGAACGAGCGAGCGAGATTCAGGCATCTGTAGTGCACAGTATAAGTGTGCTGCTGTTACGGGTATAGTGTTCAGGAGAACATTTCGCGCTCAATATATCGACTTCTTGCACCTCGCTTGTTCCCCGGGCTTTCAGGGTGTAATTAGCTGATTGCACACGAGTCAAAACCGTTGCGAACGATCTCGAGAAGCTTTCAGATACTCTAGAATATATATATATTTCAAGGTGCGTAAAACAGATCTTCGAGAAAGTCATCGATTTCGCCTAATCTCCAGTTAGACGTTGAAGCTTGAAAACCTAAGCCCATAAAACAACGAAGGGCAACGATATAGTTGTCGTTGATACTGTCAAGTACGTAAAGTGGTGTAGGTTAATCGACTAATGGTAAATGGACCGAAGAATGAAACTCAAATGTTTTCTTCAAACGTTTCGGCTCAGATTTGGGTTAAGTAATTTAATATATAATGTAGTTTTCATTGTTTTTTTTTAAATGAAATTTTGGTATTGTTCGGCTATGTGCTGTTTCCTATTGTAGGTTAGTTTTGAGTTTATTTACAATGAGTTTTTCTGATTTATTTTATTTTGTTTGTTTTCAGTAATTCACAAAAATGTAAGACTGATTTAAATAACTGAAAACCAAGGAAATTGAATGAATCGGAAAAACTCATTACAAATAACTCAAGACTAACCTACATACAAAACTAACCTATGTGCAAACAGGCCAGGAAATCAGACAACCACAACAATGCCAACATTCTATTTTTAAAAAACAATGGAAATTACATAATATATTAAATTACTGAAGAGGACCGAAACGTTTAAAGAAAAAATTTGAGTTTCATTCTTTCGTCGCCATAACCCAATTAACCTACACCACTTTAGCAAGGATACAGATGCACAAAAATATGCAACCAATGCCTCTCGTAATTCGCTGTACCGATTTCTCGAGATTCAGCATGAAATTCTGGTATCCATACTTCCGGTCACAAGGGAAAGAGTCGGACACGAGTAAAATAGTATCATGTTTCTCGTTGTAGAAAAAAAAAAAGAAATTGTAGTCCAACTGTATAATACAGTAAAGGGAAACCTTCCATCGAATCTTCCACTATTTTCTGATATTTTATTCATCCAATTTATCAGAGTGGTTGATAATCGGTAAACGAGCCTGCAAAATTCCAAGTTAGTTTAATTAGTCGCCGTTGATTCAGCGCAAAGGAGAAGCGCATTTCGATCAATCGAATAAAGAAAAGCGAGTACTAGCGTCTGTTACTTCGATTGCTGTGGAATTTACAGTTGGTTTCCTCGAGGCTGTTTCATTGCCAGTCCATAGAGTCGTTTTCCACTTGCACTGTATATAGGTACTAAAACTACTCCTCTCCTGTGTCTCCTTCGCAGTCCTTCGTCTCCACCATTTTCTTGCTCTAATCCTCTTTAATTATCCTTCCATTATCCTCCAATCACTTGGGCGCACTTACTTTCCACTTCTGGCTTGGCATTCATTATCCGTCCTTGGGCCTTATCTCTGAACGCGTCTGTTCTTGCGTTCGCGCAATCTTATTCTCTCACCAGTTCTCCTCTGTATTTCCTTTTAAGCCCAACGGCTACTCGCTCAACATCTCTCTATTCTCTTCGCTCTGATCCTTCCCCTTTGCTCTACTCATTTCAGCAGATACTCTCTCGTCTAGCTCCTTTCGAGTCCACTTCCGGTGGAGTACCATTGCTAAAACTTTGTTCCAACAGCAGCAGCAGCAGCAGCACTGGATTGAGCTTTACTTCCCTCTTCCCGTTTACCCTTCAACGGATTCACATCGCAGCTCCTTTTGTTTTCCAATTTGTTCGAGCAATCGAGCAATCGAACGATCGCGATGAAGCAGCACCAACCCGAGAGCTTGACTTCCAGAAACAACTTTTCCTTCTTGCCATCTCAAGAATTCGCTGCAGTTTTTGCATCTCTTCAATGACACACCCAAGGAACTAACCTCGCGAAACTTTGCCTAACTTTTATTTATCGAGAAAACCATCATAACTTATTTAATTGTGCTTTGAAATAACGTAACAAAGTTAATGTTTATTAGATGTACAGCGACAGAGCAGTTAACGAGTTCGTAAAGTTAAGTCATATTTATGCAAAGTCGTTTTATTCTACCAATCGAAAACAAAATAGCGATTGAGAAATCCTGAAATTCTTCAACTCGTTGTTCAATGATGAGGTAGTGCTTCGGCGAATGACTTTGTAATATAATATCACAACACCAAAAATTAATAAATATTCAAATTCAAAAAGCATAAAACCACAAGCCGTTATTCGCCGAAGCATCGCCTCATCCTTATATCATCACCGGCTAAGGCAATCATACACATACTTGTTGTTCAATGGTACCGAATGAATGAGATATTTTTTTGTTTGTACTCCGATACGGGTACGAATCGATTTATTGAAATATTTTATACACCGTAAATAAAAAGAAGAAAAATAGTTAAGCAGAAACTGAAAAGATTTGAAATTTTTATAAATCTTACAAATAGCCTCGACAGAGGTCGAAAGTTAAATTCTATTTATTATTTTATATCAAAAGATAAAACTGCAGAAATCAGAGTTAAAAAAGTTTTTGACGTTTTTCCAAACAGAATAATAGCCTCTAAAAGAAGATATGCTTGATCATACACATACTCGTTGTTCAATGGTACCGAGTGAATGAGATATTTTTTTTTGTACTCCGATATGGGTACAAGATCGATTAATTGAAATATTTCATCAACCGTAAATAAGAATTTGTAGTTATCAATCGTAGATCCCGATCAGCTGTCTACATTACGAAACTATTGCGTAGTATTTGTAGATTTGCCTGAATTATTCATGCTTACGCCTCGGTGCTATTAGTGTCGGGTTACTCGCTTTGACAGAGACCACCGCTTAATTTGACACTTGACGCGCACGCGGAGGCTGAACCCGGCGCACCAGAGTATTTAACAGTTGCAGGATCGCAAATGTCACTCCGTCGGGTCTTCAAGCCCGTCTCACTCTGTATCCCTGGCATTCTCACCCTCTTACTTACTCCAATAAACCAATGTAGCGTGGATCGAGCCACTGAGAAACTTCAACGATCTGCCTTGAGAACTACTCACTAATACTGCGTGAGACAGCCCTTGAGAACAATGTTTCGCGAACCCAGTGAAATCCTCGAGATTATTTACGCAACGTTGTTCAACATTTCGCGCGAAATTCCAACAAAATTGTCAAACTTTACTGTGTCATTATCTTCAATTCTCACTTGTATTGTATTTTACGAGTCTCACGAAGTTTTTCCGAAATATAAACTTACTTCGAAAGATTAGGTTTTGCTGTGTCAAGTTTGGAATGTGACGTAGTTTTGTTCGGTCGATTTTGTAATAAAATTTTTTGGTTTTTTTTGGAGTAAATTATTTTGTGAAAGTTTAATTTATTGAGAAAATATTAATTTGGAATTTTTAATAACTGTAATGAATGAATTTATATTGGAAAACTATTTGGAAAATATAAAAAATCATCAATATCGATGGGAGCAAAAATTCAACGGTAATTTGATGAAACGTAAATAACATTATTGAACTAATTTTTAGTACTCTGAATATAGGATTTGCACTGTAATTCAATCTTGCAATTTTAGTACCGTTATCAATGCTTTCAGATTAACATCCACCGATAACATGTCAAATTGTACATAAAGAATCATTTTTTGCAATTGCATTTTTTTCCATTTGTGAAATTACGAAAGTATAACATTTTTCGAAATGTAACGTGACATGCAGCAACGTACTTGAAGTACTTGAAGAAAAAGGCTTTTCTCTTTTATGCCTTTTATTTCTATGTACCGCATGAAATGGATAGTTGAAGAAACCTCAAAATTCGCACATGTTTCGGTAATGATCTGTTGTTTTCATAAATATATTTCGACTCTTCACGCGGACCATTTATATTTAATTTAAAATTGCGCACAATTTTTCGAAATGTAACGTGATATGCAGCAACGTACTTGAAGTACTTGAAGAAAAAGGCTTTTCTCTTTGATGCCTTTTGTTTCTATGTACTGTGTGAAATGGTTAGTTGAAGAAACCTCGGAAAATGGTTATTATCTGGGAAATTATGCAACTAGGTACGGCGGGGTCAGTTATGCGCGAACTGCATGGACTTTGAAGGTTTCGCGAGAGGTGCTTTCGCGGCGACAAGATGAGCGAAGGGGCACAAGCCACGAGCGAGCTATGGGGCGATTCTCCTCGCGCACATTCATTCAGTGACGCCGAGTTTCCATTCTTCGACGAACTTTCGGAAAACTCGTTTGAACGCTACGTTCCCAGTCGGTCCCAGTGCTCTGTTCCAAGCAGCTCTCTTCAACCTTCCTCCCTTCCGCACTCTTGCCTCAACAGTCGTACAAACTTTTCACAGTTTCCCCAACAGGTACTCGTGAGTTGGTCCAAATCCTGCCGAACTACTCACCGCCTGCTTCCTCCGCTCGCTTCACTAGCCTCACCTTCTTTTCTCAGCTCCTCTCAGTCAGGTACCAACGCCGAACACACGTTGGCGCATTTACACAAGCGTCCGACATATTTTCCTGCGATTCGCTACACCCTGAAATCCACCCCTAGCTATTTTCGTCGAAAAAAAAAGAAAGAAAGAAAGAAAAAAAAGGAAAGAATAAAACCAGTGGCCACCAGAAGTCGGGTCTGAAAGTTGAGTCGCATAAAACTTTCTCGCTCTTCTCTTCTCGCTGAGATTACTTCGCGAACTACTGTGTACCCGATGCACCGCTCTTGAACTTCACTTCCAGGAGATGCATTTTCTGAAATAGTCTCTCGTGATAGAAGCCTTTTTTCAACTCCTCTACAATGGACTTAGCTTTCGATTTTTCCATTCTCTATCCTATTTACGAAATAAAAGATTCTTCATCCTGCACTTTGCACAAGAGCATCTGAATTATTTATTCATCACTATCTTCCGATGCATATATAAATATATAAAATATATATACACAAAATTTCAAGGCTCTGTCGTAAATCAAATATTGAAGATAGAATTTCGACTCAAGAAGATTTTTTGTTCGAAATTTAATGATTCATAAGATGCAGTCATTGATTTTATGAAAAATAAAATTCTTTTCACGTTCCAGGGAAAAATGAATGGAAAAAAATCACTTTGCTGTATTATTTAAATGGAAAAACTCGAAATGCGATGATGAACCTCTAAGAATTAAAATTATGAGCTTCGCTTTTGACAGGATCATTACTAAGACGTATTCTACGTTATTTTGGGTGAAGAGCAAAGAAAAAAAATATCGCCTTTTTTGGCACTAATACATATAAATGTTATTGTGTTTCCTGGTCAATTCGCGAAAAGAACAAAAATCTTAATCTATATAACTTGTTCATTGGACAGTCCAACTTCTCTGCTGTCGAAGGACTATCTAAATGTCAACGTTGCATTTGCAGTGCAACTTTTTCATAACGATTAATGATGGAATATTATAAAATCTCTTTCACCATTGTCTGAATACGCCACATGACAAATTCATGAAAATCTGGCACAAAAGCATTCACGCTTGGAAATTCACTTCCACGAGAAATAGGAATCTCTATTTTCTCTTGAATTTTGTGATGTTTTCGCTGCGGCAATTCAGCGAGTTTTAATTCTGAGGAAAAAGTAATATCTTACTGCGAAGCGCAGAGTGGGTATGCATCAATGAGTGAGATTCTTATTCGGGCGTCAGTTCGTTGGTTGGTTGCTGCGGGCATAAGCCGTCTGCCTGCCGGCTAATCAATGATTCAACTCGCCAATTACGCGGAGGCGCCTCGAAAAATGCTTGGCACCCATCTACGATGTACCTACTCTCGCTGGCCACTGAAATATTCACAAACCCCTTCGCCTTCATTCCCCTCTTCGGATAGTTGCTCGCCTTTCCACCAGCACTGCTTTCTTGTCCCGCTCTCCTTCCCCTCTTCGTTTCCCATGACCAGAAAACCTCCACAGCCTCAACTACTCTGCGGGCTAACGCTACAATTCCACCCTTTGCAGCCGCTCGTTCGCTCGTTTCTTCCCTCGCCCTCGCAAACGCCTGCGGCTTTATCTCTCAGCTAGCTCTGCTCTATCATAACGTGAAACCTCCTGCAAAATCGTGATTCAGTTTTTCAGTTTTTTTTTCTTACGTTTTCCTTCTCTGCCGCTGAAGTGCCTCGAAGTGCTTGGAGCAACAGGGAAAAAAAATGGCCAACTCGAGACAAGTGAGAGACGAATATTATGGATATATCGTTTTTAGCCGAAATGAATATTTGATCCTGTCAAAATGTCAAAAATAGTAGGGCAAAAAATATAAAAATTCTCTCATCCGTTAATGATTAATAGATAGATTTGAAATTTTTATTAATCTTACACATAGTCTCGCCAGAGGTCGAAAGTTGAATTCCATTTATTATTATATATCAAAAAAGGAAACTGGGGAAATCAGAGTTAAAAAAGTTTTTGACGTTTTTCCAAGCAGAATAGCCTCTAAAAGAGGATATGCTTTGCTGTACAAGAAAAGAGGAAAAAACAGCTCTGTATATTGGTACGAAAAATTCACTTGTTCTCGGACACAAGGAGTCCTGTCGGGCTTAAGGGGAACAGATAGACAACCAGATTAGAGTACATCTTTCTCTGTCGGTCTCTCTAAGCATGCAACTCGTGTCTTCATCGCATGCCACGGTGAAAGAAAAAATTTCCAGCACGGAATTCATTTGTACTGGGTAGTACAAGAGCGAGAGAGTGATAAAGGGATCTCTCGCCCATCCGAGTCTGCTTCATCCCTGACTATGAACGCCGTTTCCTTTTTGTACGTATCTCGGGCTGTGCGTTTCATCTCGAGACGTCCCACGGTGCTCCCTTCGAGAATAATACAAAACAACGTCGCCTCCTTCCATATACAGTACGCTTTTACCCGGCGCTCATTTTATTAAACTAGCCTGACCCCAAGCGCTCTCGGATGCATTCGTTGATACGTCAAGATAAAACGAATATACAGTTTTTTGGCGATTGTGAAAAATGCCAGTTTCTACAGGTGAATTATTTTATAAAAATTTGAGTTTTCTTCCGTCTTCAATTATCGCGTATTATTTTTATATGAACACCCTGTTAATTACGAATAAGTCAATAAATTCTTATGAAAATCTTGATACATAAAGATGTAAATATAACAAAAACCGAAAAATTCAGACGTACTTTAGATTTTGTTTTGGAAATTTTGATATACTGGTAAAATTAATAGTGAATTCGTGATCGGTGCGTCAGAATATTTCGATATAGTGTCAAAAAAGTAAAAAAAAAATTTGTAACGCCACGTGGCAAATTAAGATTCGCTGCCTTTTAAATTTTCCTTCAGATTTCGTAAGTTTGAGGATTAAAAATTGAAAAATATGTCATACTCGTTTTCCATTTTTTTTGCATTATTGAAACTGATCGTAGGTGGCAAAATTTTTTTTTTCATCTCGCTATACTGAAATTTATCGAGAAATCAACATTTTTCATCATGGCCCAAAAAACGTTGTCATTTTTTGTTGTCTTCACAACCGTTGATGCAATTAAAGTCGACTTGTTACCGACAAATTGAAATGTTTCGAAAAAATATAATTATAGTATGAATTTTTAACAAAAGGAATTTTGATGGTTTGATTTTCCAACATGAGAAGGTTTCACATTGATTTGCCTTTTGCCATACGAGATTTGCGTACATTTGATGCCAAAGCTCTGTACATGTAGTAGAGCAACACACTATTGCGGCCGGTAGCTCAGCTGAGAGCGAATTAAATTAATGCCGGTGTGGCCGCAATGCCCGAGCTCTCGAAATTATTAACGATTCGGAGCGTCATGTATATTTTAACGGGGAAATTGTAAACGTTGCTATGTTCGCTAGAGCGAACGAGAGCCAAGCTTTCGTTAATTTGTGTGTAGTATACTGCACCATACTCGAGTGTATATTAGAGACTTCCCTCTTGAAAATCGATACTGATGTTTCAATTCCTCACATGGTTTGTCGAGTTTCAGAACTACAAACTCGACGTTCGCCAGCCACAAACTCGACCAACGTGCGAATGTCATTTTTATTCACCGAGCTTTTCGCTAAGTGTCTGCACCCTTGAAACTATTACACATTCGTTGCAACGCTTATTGCAATTCATTGAACATTATATCATACCGTTATGTTATATATATTCCTTTTACTCGTGATGTATCAAGAACTGTGAGGTCGACTGAGTTTGTGTTACATTAAATACTTTCTTGAAATGTTCACTTCCGAATGACGTTTTTTTTTAAATATACCTCTGGAAATGAATTGCAAAAGTTTTTATTTCTCTTAATGAGATAAAAACTTTTTTCCTATACACTGTTAGAAAATATTGGAAGTTTTTATTCATAAACTCGTCATCGAAATTTAGTAAACAATTGTGGTATAGGATTCATGTGCTTTTCCAGTAAAATTAATGCAAATTATTAAAGTACTTTTACTGTGAAATCAAAGTAAATTATTGAATATGCAGTACCATACATTAATTTTACATTACACTTGTATAGTAAATTTCATATACTAGTTGATGAATAAAAATTTCTAGTAAAAGTCCACTAAATTTCAAGTAGATTTTTTTTACAGTATACACTCATGTTAAAACAGTTGATTGCAGTAATTAGTATTTCGGTACCGAGACAGTCAAATTCAATTCATAAAGTATCAATCGACACATCAACGGTCGATCATTTGATATGAAAAATAAAATGAAACAGTTTTCGTTTGATAACGATAAGAATGCAAAATTCTACTGAAACTAGTTAGTCGATGTAAAGAAGCGTTTTTGGATTCTGTTTCGTGAATAAGGATATGGATCCCATTATTTCACGATTAAGAATTAATTGTTTGTTATCAATTTACGAATTGATAAAGCAAATTTCCATCTAAGAAATAAAACGGATTACAGGCTATTATCGTCGAAGCATCATAACATCAATTAAATAAATACTCAGCCAAAGTCAAAGTAGAATATATCCCATATTTGTTTTCAGCCAAAATTTTGATTCTACTAGAATTCGAGCATTTATGATAATTAGCTATGAAACTGATAATGCACATGAATAAATATAGGAGTTTGCAGTACTGGCTGCATGAATGACAAAAACGGTTCCTCGAACAATAATGGTACATAAGAAAATATATATGTCCACACAGGTATTCGTCGTAGAAAGATCTCAAGAATTCGTGGTTCTCACTCCTTCTTAAACACCATTCGAAACGCCTCTCGAAGTATTTTGTGAGACTTTCATTTGCCTCGTTGAGGTCTCCAAGCTTCTACTCCTCTTGGTAGACGGATTTCGCTTGGAAGCTCAGCTTCATTGCATTGCATCAACGACCTAACCTCAAGGGAGCCTTTTTTTACTGCCAGGAGAGGAGTTTACACATCTGACATTTGCCAACTCGATAGTCTCGCTGTCGACAGGGGGCGAAACGCAAGCACCAAGGTAAGCGACAACTTGGCTCCATTTTACGCTGCGCAATAATTGTGTTAGCAAGTATAGATATAACTAAAGGTCTGAAGTTAGAAAAAAAAGTGAATATAAAAGCTTTTTGGACGTTGAAGTGAGAAGGAATCCTTCATCCATCCTGTATTGCCAAAAATCTCCTCTCTTCAGGATCCCGACCAAAATTAGAGTGGAACTCCACTCCAGAAATGTCACAATCATATAACAATTGAATGCGGTTAATCAATTTCCTCAAAAATAATCCCTCAGTGACCTCAGCGACATCGGTCTATTTTCCATAAGCTAATTTCTGAAATTAATATGACTCGGCTACAAATTCCGAACATAGCTAGTAACTAAATTGAATGTATTTTCAGAAGTTTCACTCGAAGTCAGACGTCACATGGCTTATTCGTATAATTTGACAGTGCATCTGTATTATCAAGTTTAACATTAAGAATTGCACAGCTCACCTGAATACAAATATATGCAGCGAGCCAATCCACTTAATGTCACTTTGCATTATTCCATTTGCAAACATGACGGAGTGAACGTGGTGAAATTCGCGTTACGAGAAAATATACTTAAAGAGCTTTCTCACGCTCGCGATTCTTCAGTGAATACGGAATAATAATAAGATTGATATTTGGTCCCCGAGAAAACTCGAGCACGAATGTACCATACGTTTCATTTCTGCCGAGTACATATGGAAACTGAGTGTGTGCGAACAAGAGAGCGAGAGAGAGAAAGAGAGGGAGTGACATAAAAAGAGGGATGAGGAAATGGAGGAGGATGCGGATGAGCGCACTCGCGAGAAAGCGTCTCCTCCAATAGATCACCGGGAGGCAGACGTGGCGGCGTTATATCGAGCAATGCCAGCTCGCTGTCCGTGAAGAACGATTATGAGTGGGTCTCAGTGACATATATGCGAGGCGTAAATCTCCAAGTGCGACAGACGAGTGTGGAGAGTTTTGCGAGACCCAGAAGTGAGAAACGGGAGAGAGAGAGAGAGAGAGAGAGAGAGAGTGAGAGCGAAAAGGGATAGTATGGAAAGACCGTGACAGTAGGTATGGAACGGCCAGTCCTCGTGTAAGCACACAGAAAGCCCAGAGAGCAACCCACGGAGCCAAGTTATGGGCTAATTTATGAGCGGCCCGGACTCGAGACACCCTCCAACTTTCTTCGTTAATGCCACGTACATTAAATCCCAATTCCTAGTCTCTTCGTACAAAACCTTCCCCTCTACGACACTGCTGCCCCCAATCGCCACTTTCATTTGCTATAGATAATAAGCCACCCACACTGATACCAGGATGTAATCAACGAACAATTTGGAGCTAAATAAGGAGTTTTCTATAAGACTATGATCAATATTGTAATGTTAGTTTTATTCTTTTTGTTTCATAAAATGTTATGACTTGAGTTTTGTGTTATCGAAAGGTATATTTTTATTAATATTTCAGCGAAATATTTTCTTCATTTATTTTTGAAGATTCAGAGATTTATCTTAGTAAACGAAATGGCTTTGGCAATGAGAAATTCGAAAATATAAATAATGATTAATGTAATTAAAATAATACATATGACGGTTGAAATGATAATATGGAGCATGTCGTTAATGTGTCATGTAGACACGAAAAGTCAAACAAAAAACACACAAAAAATAGTCCTACACGCAATCACACACTTCTGATAATGAATTTCATCACAATATTAAATTCTTCAAATGTGAGAAAAAGTCATGTAAATACAGAGAAAATATATAAAATCTTGCACTCTCGTATACCATAAAATCGTACTTATCTTGAATGTCCATTTGAAGATTATTACCGGCCGGCACAAATTATCTCACATCGAGAAAAGAAAATACTCTTACATAACAGTTACATTGCTGAGTGGCAAATTGTAATAGAGCAGCAACGAAACCGTTTTTTGTAATTAATGGATAGTTGCTTTTTACCCTATCATCCGTTTACTTAAACGATGATCCAGTAAGTAAATAATATCCAGAGATCAGCCGAATTTCTCGCTATTCCAACCACCCTAGCAATACACGAATGTAGCTGGTGAAACTTCCGGTGAGTTAAGCGCTTCGCGATCCTTAAACACCTCCTGGAAACATGCCGAAGTGTTATTAAATATTCCGGTATAATGGGAAGCGGTAATAGCATTGGGTTGATGCAATAAAATTAGCATTTTTTACATGCACGAATGGGTTGCATAGGTGATATCACGTTGCTAGACGGAGAGTAAGGTTGGCGCTCGGGTTTTTGCTGCTCCGCCAGGGGAAAGCGTATTTTCTTCATGAAGAGATTAACGTGTAATGAGCTTTCGCGATCGAGCTGCTTCAATGGTCCCGGAAATATTCAGCCTCGTACCTCGAAGGTGAAGCGCAAGTTTTTATACACAAATAAAATATATATACAGTTATACATTATTCAGGAGAGCCAGTACTTGCACCTAGAAAAAAAACAACACTGGTATGTAATCTTTAGAAGTTTCTGGGAGAATTTTTGTTGCTACGTTACTCCAGAGTACAGACATGACACGTGCTACCTATTCGCATACTTACCATTCTTTCTGCCAGCCCTTTGCCCTGTTCTTTTCTTACCAAATGATAAAATCCCAAACCTCTCAGCTTTCATTTTTTGTTTTTTCTTAGTGAAAGTAGCGTACCTTCTACCTGCACAGTTGTCACTCAAACGAAAGAAACCCATTCGTCTTTTTCCTTCTCCGGGGAAATAAAAGCAAGAGAGAACAAGGTGGGATAAGGTAGCGAGAGCCGGAGCGAAACGTGCGCAGTGAGGAAATCCGAAATTGAGACGAGGGTACGCCGAGAGGCGAAAGATACTGGTCAAAGTACGGTTCTCCTCTTCTGCTACTTGATGCGTGTCACTAAGATTTCCTTACTCGGCCTGACCTCTATATACACCGAGTCTTTATTCTGGTCAAAGGCCTTCTTTCTACTTTTTCTTTTCTTGATAGGATTATTCGTTGAATTGAAAAATATTAGAATTACCTATGCAAAGTTGCAGGAAGAGTTTGTCGGGAAAACATTTCCGAAAATCCATGGATTTTCGAAAATGTTTCTCCACCCTAGACACTAAGGGTGTCCCTAATTTTTTTTTTTTAAATCACTCGGCTGTTGATTCAAAAGTTGACATGCATGCAGAAATACATTTTTCTGGGAAGGAGGCTCTTCAAAAGTTGACATGCATGCAGAAATAGATTTGTCTGGAAAGAAGGCTCTTCAAAAGTTGACATGCATGCAGAAATACATTTCTCTGGAACGGAGGCTCTGTAGCTGATTTTTTTAGAGGTCGCTCACGCGAGATTTATTTTTATTCCTATTGAAACGTAAAGAATGTATTAAATGTACAGAATAGTATTCATTTTTGAAAAATTTATTTAATAAACCTTACCATCGGTCATAGTAGGTTGCTACAAATAATTTAAAGAGATTCAGAGTGAATTTTTGAACACTTCTCCATGCGTTAAGAATTTCAGAAAAATCGAGCATATGGAAGGTGCTGAAAAAATTAATTTGGTATAATAATAATTCCAAGATGTTATTAAGAAATTGATTTAAAAAAATATTGTTCAATAATTTGTCTGTCAACCTAACTTTTTTTCAAATTAAAATAAATCTCGCATGAGCGACCTCTAAAAAATTAGCTACAGAGCGTCCCTTCCACCAGAACGTATTTCTGCATGTACTTCAACTTTTCCATCAAGAGCCGATATATATTTTTTTTTTTTGGGACACCCTGATATTCACAATATTGTTTTAAAATATTCAAATAATTAATAAAAAATAGGCGACCCGTTGAAAGTAATATAAAACAATCACGGAATAAACAAGAAAGCCCAAAAGCATGATGCCTCCAGATCCATAAAACCCCAGGACCTCGTTATTTTTCACTGGAGGGTAGAGCACCTTCTTCCCCTATATCCTCGCAATATAATTTGCATATTCATCGACAAACTTTTATTTACCATACGTTTTTTTACTTTTTTTTCCATTTACCATCCTCAAGAGCGTCGAAGGATTTCGTTAATCGTGAGTCCTTCTGGCAAGAGCGGAAATCGTGTTTGAAAAGTGATGATCCCATCGGTAGGTAAAAAAAGTGCGCAGCGTATCGTGCAAGCGCGTGCAGCGTATCACTTTTAGCTTTTGATTTTTTTTTAGCTGCTGGAAATGTGATAAAAATGGAAAAAGGTAAAACAACGAAGCGATAGTGGGCTCAGTGGTGGCACGAAAGCAAGCGGCAAGTAAATTGACGGGATTCGATCGCTTTTAACGAATGAATAACGAACGACTCTACGTGTGATACGATTGCTCTCAAAATGGTGACGCTATTTCGTCCAATGACATATCGCGAGCGTGCGGGGTTCGCCGAGGACAGAGTAGACAAACGAGAGTCGAGCTCGATGCTGCAGCCCGCTATGAAACGTGACGCACGGCCGGACTCCACACATACCGTCTCTCTTGTTCCCACGCGAATTCGCTAACACCCCGACGGCATTTATCGACGCGAGTTTCAGTCTCCCTCTCGAGTTCACCAACCCACATGCTCAATAATTGAATAATCGTATGATTAACAGGCGGTACGAATTATACCGATGCATTATTTAGGGCAAAAGCGATGTCCTATAATGTATACCACACCAGACATCCACCGGTGTACGCACAGTGAAGAGAGAGCGAGAGAGAGAAAGCGCGCAGTCGTAACCTCTAGTGATACAAGTCACTGTTGGTCAGACGCAAAATAGAAATACCTTTTCGATGAACATGTATATTTGCTACGCATTCAAACTAAAATCACTAAGTCACGTGAATTAGTATGGTTAATTAACAGGTGATTCTGATATCGGTTACTTAATTATTTAGAATCCGGCAAATTTCATTAAATTTTGATCTCCCATGAGACCACATGTTCGATAATTATGTATACACACATCAGCGGTCATTAGGAATTATGGCGATACATTATTTGGGGGATAGCTGATATGTCTGGTTATTCCTCATACACTATGCATGGATATGCAGTGTCGTGCTGTTTATCTGTTTAGGACACTGAATTGATACAAGTGAGTATTTGTTCCGACAAGCCTATACGAATATGTCTACAAATCGTGATCCGTTAATATCCGGAAACTGTACAAAATCTAACCAAGGAACAAGAATCACTGTGACTCGGCGTCTCGACTTAGCAGACCATAAGATCCTTTTTGACACTCGGACATCCGCTGGTCCACGGCAAACAAGAGATGGATAATCTCTGTCACCATTTAAATTGCTGGTCTACTTCATTCTGAGGTATAATAAAGTGACTGTCTGGACACGAGTATCGAGCCAACGACGAGAGGATCCAGAAACTGTAAAAAATCTAACCAAGGAACAAGAATCAATGTGTGACTCGGCGTCTCAACTTAGCAGACCATAAGATCCTTTTTGACACTCGGACATCCGCTGGTCCACGGCGAATAAAAGATTGATAATCTCAGCCACCATTAAAATTGCTGGTCTACTTGATTCTGAGGTATAATAAAGGGATTGTCTGGACGCGAGTATCGAGCCAAGTACGAGAGGATCCCGTCCTCGTTTTTTTTCGTGTTTCGTGTCGTGTTAAAGGTTCTCTTCGCTCTCTGGTCCCTTTTCGTACCAGAGGCCATCGTACCTTCAATCCTCTGACATTCCTCGTTCCTTACCCTCGTCTTTCTATTTCTCTCCTCCCAAAGAGCAAAGCGCGGCCCTGCTGGACTATCGTTCTCGAACGCATTCACGATGAAAATGGTGGGTTCGTCGGCAAGGTGGCTCTACACGTACAAAGTACATTGGTAGTAACAGACCAGTGGTATATATCGCTGAAAACGAAGGGAAAGCGCCATTGTCCCGTCGTCCCTTGTCACGCCGCGTGATATCCCTTGATACCTGTGAGAGCTCCGACAAATGTTGCCGAAGAATGGTCTCAACACCGAGAAGGGACTATCATTGCTACAAGCGTTCTATTCTGCTTTCTTTCGCTTATAAGTAAACTTTGAGGTCCAAAGTAATGGGATCGTTTACAACTCTGGCCAAAAACTACCTTCATGTACATTGCCAGTGTCCTTAATTGAAGCATCAACTCGCGGTCAATGCAGCATCACCTATATTTGTCAACTACTTCTGTACTAAGCCAGGATTTTTTTTAAATATTTGATTATCTACTTGATTTGACAATTGCAGATTTTAAAAACCCATTTCGAGCTTCGAACGGAGCACGTGGATCGTTTGTCAGCTAGGCATGGAAAAACTGTCCCCAGCAAGTTTTGGGGTTCTATCGAGAAGCTCAAGTGGGAAAACCAATCGCATGCGCGTTGATGGTGGTAGCATGGCTGTGCATCCCATGTACAAGATTTCGCAACATTAGGCCAATGCTTGGCCAAGTATCGACCGGCCAATTATCAACTTCACAACATTAGGCCAATGCTAAAACAATAGCCAACTATTGACCCGGCAATGGTTGGCTTTTCGATATTAGGCCAATGCTTGGCTAAGTATCGACCCGTCAATTATCGACTCCGCAACATTAGGCCAATGCTCGGCCAAGTATTGTTCGCCAATATCGAGCCAGACTTATCATCCAAGGCTCGGGCCAATAGCAATGCCAATCTTGGCAGTCTCAGCACCAAAATTGGGCCGATCATCGTCCAAGTCAGGTCACCCTTTATGGGATTGGGCCCCGTACGACCTTGACAGAAACGCGGTCCACCGATCAATGGGCCCATAAAGATGCTCGATGGCAAATTTAAGATAAAACAAATCACTATCGCAATCAATCGAGATGTTCAAGCGGAAAAAATAGTATCGATTGCAATTTCTAAATAGCGAAGCTGTTATCAATAAAATATGAGTCCCAAGAAATTTCCACGACTGCTATCAAATAACAATGTTACATATTAATTTACAAGTGAATATCGAAGTTCTATTGGCGTGCTAGACGGAAATTTTCAGAAAAATATTTCCTCTGTTCCATTTCATCGTGTAGAAAGTAAAGGATATGCGAGGATGGAATATTTATTGGAACAGAGAGCTATATAGATGGCATTCTTTCGTTATACGCTGGAGAAAAAGAGATGGAGGAAGAGAAAAGCGTGTCGACTCATCCAAGAGTGAAGGTTGTGGTGGCGGAGTCTCGAGCTACCCGCAGCCACGATGTCCCGGATTGAATCGGGCAATTTGGATTCGTTCGATGGCGTGGCATCGGTGAGGGACGTCAATCGTTTCCGGTGAATCGCGACAATCGCACGGCTCAACGACTGGAAAATATCGCTCGCGCGTTTTCCAGCCGCGCGGGGTAAAGGTTTCGATGCTCAACTACGAAGGAACGCTTGAAAAGTCCCCAGAGCCCCGTTTTCTCCCGGCAACGACAACGACGACGACGACGCGTGTAGGATGTACTACAGACTAGTGCTGTATATACGAACCCTCTTCAACGACCTTATCGTATATAGTTCTGGTATTCATCGTCATCGCTTGCAAACTCTCGCGATACTTTCGGTATATCAATAGACGTTTTATCCTTTTTAAACAAGTACCTACATAACTGACAGAATTTCAAGGACATAAACGAAATCTATGGGATGAGATGAGAAATCCATCTTTTACAAAAAAAGAAAAGCTTTTATTTACTTTTTTCTTTTGCTAATCTCCTTTTATTTTCACAAGATGAACGCAAGCTATTGCAGAGAGATACGATCACAAATGAATCGAGCTTTAAAAAGTTAATTATTCATATAAAATGAGGGTGAATACATTGATTTTTTCGACAACTCACTAAACTGTTATTACCACAAACACGAGTAAGTCGATGTGTAAAGGTGAATCGGTAAATCGATAGAATAGTCCAAGAGTATATTTGTCGAGGGCTGAAGAACATCAGACGAAACGTCGGCAAACTAGTAGTCGTATCTTTTGCGTCACAATACCATGACTTGGTGCTGGTGGTATGTTGTACGAGCCCACGACACGACCCTAACTTCACAGCCCACACCAAATGTTATGTCCTCTCTATTTCCATTTCTCCGCAGCTTCCGTATACTTTCCATCCAACTCTCATCAAATATTTCGATGTAGGACTTGAGAAACTTTCTCTCGCCTCTGCCTCACCGATACAGATTGAAGACTATTTTTTATCAATTTTTTTTACTTGTGTTTGGCTCGAAGTCACACAAACGGCATAACTCGTACACCCACGCGCTTACGCCGACAAGCGCACACGGACATTGAACATTGTTGCTTTTCGACGGCTTATCGATTCGTTCTTCGTCCACGTGACGCAACTGCCGGAATAAAGTCAGAGCCTGGGCGTTTAAGGGTTTGCGTTGACTGTGAAGCTTGTATTTGTGGACTAAAGCTATGTTGTACCTGAGGCTCATGCGATGAAGCGCTCGGGGCTTATTGGATCACGGGTAAAGTAGATCAACCGAAATGTATTGAATAAAATTAATGTTTGGTGTATTTACGATTTTGCATTGTCGGGTTCCAAATTCTGGAAGCTATTTGTCACCAATCGGACCTCAATATTCAAAGAAATCCCTAAGACTTATGGCGTGGAGAACCAAGAATTAAAAATGCACTTGGGAGGCTGAACAACAGAATCCGAACGATATGGAATGATCAAAGATCGTGCATTACATAAATTAATTGGGACAATTCAAATTGGAGAAATTATGATAATCATATCGTCGAATGTTCGCTTGGTATACCATCGAGTTGTAGTTTTTATAATCGTATAAATGTTGAGAAAATAGTTTAGACTACCAGAATCGAAATTGAGTCAACTGGCCCCAGTGTGGCCTAGAAGTGTTTGCTAACTCTCCTGAATTCGAGTGTGTGCGTGTGTGTGAGAGTGCGTGAATGGTTGAGTGTGTGTATGAGAACGCAGTGTGCAGGTTAGCGCGAACCATATTCAGCAGTCGAGTCGTAGTGTCAGTGTGTACTAACGGTAGGGAGTGTGATAAATTAGTCGAGCCTTCATAAACATTTCACAGCTGCTGCCGACACCCCGATTTCTCCACCGCACGCCTGCCGCTCTTTGCCCTTCAACTCACTGTATATGTCTTTCGCTTGGTCTCGCTTTCTCTGTTTTCACGCTCTGTAACGTTCATCTCCCTCCCTCACACCCCAGCCCACTCAGCCCTTTCATTCCGCACGTTGCTTGTTCCCTTTAGCCCTCTTTCCCTCATTTCACCATTTCGCCGTTCGCTCAGCACTACTAACGCATACCGCGAGTATCCGATACTTTATAACGCCCGAGAGTTTCGCGGTTTGAACGGCTGAATGGGTTTTTTTTTTTCGACTTCTGTTTCTCTTTCCTACTTCCCTCTTTCTCTACCTCTCTTCCTCTCTTCCTCATTTTACCAACTCCCCGTTGCACTACTCACCACAGTTCGTTCCTAGTCGGGCTTGCGCTCAGCCAACTGAATTTCCACGGTATGGTCAGTAGCACGGACTCGTGATTTATGTCCCAATGGAACGTAACTCTGCTCGTTGCGAGTGTGACTGAGTAAGCCGAAATCGAGAAGGCGAAGGATGGATAGAGAGGGAGAGGGAGAGAGAGAGAGAGAAGGAGTAAGTGGTAACGGTGAGGGAGGTGGAAAGTGAGCGGCAGAAATACAAGAGTGAGATCGACGAGTGGGCGCAAAGCTGCTATTTCTGGTACGGTGCAAATATACTACTTCGAAAACGAAAGATAAGTGCTCCAGCGGAACTCCTGCGACTAGCGTCTATATAGAAAGATGAGGGGTGAGTCGAAAGTCACGCCGGACGCGGTGGAGGATCGCAAAAGTCAGTGGGAAGAAACGAGTCTTGAAGAAACTCAAGATGTCGAGATGGACGGGAAAAAAAATCAACTATAACACCGGCTGGAGAGGACTCGACAGGAGATATGAAGAGGTTATATAGAGGTGAAGGAGAAACGGAAAAGATGGAGCAAATGAAAACAAGGATGAAACGATAGAGTGATCGAGTTTGCAGGAGAAAGGCCAGACAAACTTCTTTTTTTCTTCCGCCTCTACATCATCTCTCCGCCCTTTTTGTATTCGGCGCTAGGATACTTGAAGCCAGAAACTGATCAAGTCAGGAACTGCAATAAGGCCGAGTCGGATATCCTGAGCTTCATCGAACACTACCACCTCCTGGATGTTCCTTTTTGTCAGGAAAGCCTTGAGGAAGCATTTAACCGTCGTTTACCAGTCCAATGGCTACGCGCAATTTCGTA
This sequence comes from Tromatobia lineatoria, assembly GCA_949699805.1. Lineage (NCBI taxonomy): Eukaryota > Metazoa > Arthropoda > Insecta > Hymenoptera > Ichneumonidae > Tromatobia > Tromatobia lineatoria. The sequence continues at coordinate 2,062,276 of OX453045.1, forward strand.
ATGCTGACGACTCGCGACTTTCATCCTCAGACGAAGATGAGAAAGATTATGACTCTGGAACTCATCGTCGCGTGTTGAGTGGAAAGGGGAAAAAACGCCTCGACAATCAATCTACGAGATTCCACCGAAAAATATTCTCTTTCAAACGGTAAGAACAAGAAAGCTTTGAGCAATGCAAAAAATGATCTGGCATATTTTAATTTGCAAATAAAAATAAAAGAAATAAATTTTGATTTGAGACTGTCAATCATTAGGAATAGTCTACTTGATTAAATCTACCGAATCTCCTCTATCCAATATATATTTCTGGACACTGACGACCTTTGGAATATTTTTATTCGCTTGCAGGGTGCAGGTGTATCTTGTTTTTATTCAACAAACGAGAGGTTTTTTTTTTTGGATTTGTTGCTCTACCGTCCTCGCACTGGCAGCGCGCCCTGGGACTCGTTGAGCCCTTGTCAGCTCCCGGTAGTGTAACGATTTTTCCTGGCGTACGTACATGCCAGATAGGATAGCTGCGACTATAAATATCTGGCCGCATCAGGTCGGAAATGAACAGTGAGGATCTATGGATAAATCTGCTCGGAATCGGGTAAAATCCTCCACTATGCAAGTCAGTTTTTTTTATGCGATTCGGAAAAACGTCCCTCACCGGTATTTGACGATTCACTGACGATTTAGGGGATCACTGCAGCAATTGTTGCAGATTTCAAATTTTTGCATATAATCATAATCAAATTACAATGACTTTTCATTTTGGTTGGACCCATACATGTAAAAATGTCAAAACTATGGTTTTGGACTTATCTGTGAATAATACGGCGTTGAATTTAACACTCGTATGTGGTACCCACCGATTTACGCACTTTTGTGTAAATTCAACAGCAATGGGAGTATATTTGTGGTATTCTAGGTATTAGGTATTAATACCTAGTTAGTGGTGTAAAGGTACATTATCGTAGTAGTTGACATGAACACCGGAGTATTTTTATCGGTACGGCGATGAGGATATGCGGCAATCGACGTCGTTTGGACTTGGATTTGGCCTCGGCCTCTCAGATTTGGCTCACAATTTTTTGTATGCTTACCCTCAACTACGCAAAAAATTTATTTTCTATTTTTCTGATGCAATTTTTTTTAATTATATTTTTTAAGTGACATCGAAGGCCATAATTTGAAAATCCGGATTTTTGTTTGAAAATACTTTGTTCAATAACAAAATTATCTAAGTTATAGTGGGGAAGATTTTTTTTCTCACAGTTTTTAACCGTTTCCTAAGCATTCAAAAAATCATGAATCAAATCGGAGAGGTCGAGTTCAAATCCAGGTCGAAACGGTGTGGATTTTCGATAACTATGTATACACATTGGTGTGAACCTTCCACAAAAGTGCATACACCTATTTGATCTACAAAGTGGTGTCATTTCAACACCGCGGTTTGGCGCGATATTTTGCATAATAAACCAAATTTGACTACCACTTGACGATAGTTAATGTCAACTTCAAAAAATCCGATGCTTTTGCCTCATTATACAAGTAACGTTTTTGTTTACGTTCCATCCCCATCCTACACCATGCAGTGAAATCATTAAGCCCTAAGTAACCCAGCCAAATGACGTTTCTTCTCACCCAATTATATTAGCTCCTACAGTGGACCAACACGTGCACACTGCACAGCTTTAACAGTGAGAACCCTTGCTAATCCGAGTCGTGCGTCATATCAATTCTCAAGCTCTCTTCTCAGGAACCCTAATTCCCGGGAGTCCGACCATGTGAAAAAATTAATTGGTCTACGATCATCCAGTTCATGTTAGGATACACCTAACTACGTACGATACTTATTTACTGGCACGAACATCGCAATTGTTCGTTTTCCATTATACTCTCTAGGTATTAGCTACCTGGGCGAAAATAACACCATTGAGGTGGCTGTAGTGATTAGTCAGAAAGACAATTAGAGTCTGGAAATCTGTTCAGCCGTGACTGGAAAAAAACAAGGTTGACCGTTGGACGGAGTTCAGCAGGCTTTCTTGAAGCTTCTTGCTGTTTTCCGGAGCGGAATCGACACATCCGGTGGTGGTTGTATACCAGCAGACATGCCCAACCCTCGACCCTACGTTCCACATCGTCCTGCTTCTCCCTGTTTCCTTTCTCTCATTTCTCGTATTTCGCCCAAGCTTTCTCTCTGACCGCTCACCAACACTCGAATGCACGTGCTGGCCTTGCGCAAGCACACAACCTCCAAAATAATCCAGGGGATTGTAATCTGCGCGATATTAAATTTAGTTTGCACGAGCCGGAAACTCCGTTCTGGGTATACCTAGTCCTACCGGTATACAGCATGCAATGTATACACACAGTAAAATACATATAATAACGTGTACCCATAGCGTCCGAGAGAGCGTTAACTTAAACGATGCGGTTAAGCTCCCTAATTAATTATCCTACAATTGTTAAGTCTAGTCGCCTTTCTCTCCTCGTGAAGCTAACAAATCCTGGTTGCATTCTCTTCACCATACGTACCAAAATATGTGTGGTGCCGAAATGGAATGATTGAAACAACTTTGCGGATGGGAGAGCCCTTCTTTCTCGCATATTTCTTGTCACCACAGCGCAGATCCACCACATGCGTTCATATTCACGCGCTTTTTCCTCCACATGTCGTTCCTACACGTTTCAATCCAACACATTCTTTACTACACAATGCGATACCCCACAGTGGCATTACAAGACGTTTCGATCCCACACAACCGATCCAACAAAAACTTTTCCAACACCTTTCGTTCTTACACATTAACTCTGTCGATATTAATCGAAGAGAATATCGCGTGTCGGTAAAGTAGTACCACTGTAATCCCCTTTGTGGGGTATCGCATTGTGTAGTAAAGAATGTGTTGGATTGAAATGTGTAAGAACGACATATGGAGGAAAAAGCGCGTAAAGATCAGAAATGTGAGGGAATACTGAATAATGTGTCGGATTAAAAAATAATGACCCACATATTTAGAGAACGATACAACTTGCCATAAAGCCATATTTTCATCTAATTTGGGCTTTTCGCTTGTCTTATGGCCTTTCTCAAATTTGGCACGTGCCAGCGAGGTTACATATTTTATTTCCTAAAAGAAAGAAGAATATTGTGAAGATGGGTGTTTTCATTTTCTTGCCAGCGTTTATGACGGTGTACGTACTTTGTAGATGCGTTGCTCAGACGACGTACACGGTTGATAGGACGGTATGCGTGTATGTTACCGGGTGGAGTCCGTTCTCGAGGGATCTGAATGTTGTTCTCACGGCTGCGAGGCCAGCACAGGTCAGCATAACTCCAGGTCACTTTAGGATACTCGACGGCAAGACGAGAGAAGCATGGTTGGGGAGTCCGATTACCATTATCGCTCCACCAAAGTGTCGTCCGGTGCACACGTCTAACTTGATCTCCGCAACCCTCTCTAGCATGCTTTACCAAGACTGACTCTCGGCCCACCCATTAACTCTCATGTAGCGAACGTAGCCGACACTTTGACGAATCACTATTAAGCACTCCTGAGTTCTGTCACTGCACAGAAAATTATTCAATTGGACTCTATAGAAAGTAGGTTAAAACAAGATGAAAATATTCATTATTTTCCTAAATTTTAGGGATTCTTTCAAGGAAATTTTTGAAGAAAGAGAATGTTTAAAATGGTGGTTCAATATTGTCTTAATGTAAAAAAGATCGAGTCTAATAGAAATCTATTTTATAGAAACGAATGAAGTGTGTGATATTTGGCGAGAATGCAGAGGTTAAGATCACACTTTCGCTTGTGTATATAATTTCCGCTATAATGAATGAATAAACATAAATTCGTGTAACCGCTGTCGAGCAGAAATGAACCACTTTCCTGTATCGATAGTGATGAAGCTGTATTGCTCATGCGTATTAGTAAGAGGTTAGGAATAATCGATTTTGCGCAAAGTCAGAAAAATTATGAAATTTATATCGATAATTTGCAAGTCTTTGTTTGGTCTCAATTGCCAATAACCCGCAGCATTAGACAAAAAATAAACAAAAAAAGGAAAACGAGACAGGATCCCTTTATCTTGAAGAATAATCTCCCTCACTATTTACAAAAGTCCGTACATTCCGAATGTCGATAAATTTGATAGCGACCCCAGGAAAAATGTCTTTTCCATTAAACCATCGAGATAAAAGGAATTCCGAAAATTATTTAATTTTTTGTTGGTCTGTTTATTTTTTGATAAAAGCCCAGACTTACGGAGGGTCGTCGGGAAATCCCGGTCGCAAGCTAGTCAATGTGGGATTTTAATTATAACATAATGGAGTCAGTATTTCCGGAGAAAAGCGACGAATTGCCGGTTAATAACTGGCGAAAGCAGAGGGGTTAGGCAAGAGAAAAGCTGTAGAGTGAGAGAGGTGACATTCCGGGCTATCTAGCGAAGCATGAAGCAGCGACGATGACAAGGAGAAGCCCCGCTGTGTGTTGGCTGGCTCCTCTGTTGAAGCTAGAAATGGAGGCAGTCTCGACGCCACGGTCGTATTGACCCAACGTTCACCGAGAATTCCGAGCTCGAATAATATTATTTAAGTTAATTGAATTCATAAGGGGGGCGGGTGTTGGCGGAATGGTAGCTCCGGTGTATTGATACGGCAAGGCCGCGGTGAAGAAGCCCCTAGTGCTCCACAGTCGAGTGCCCGGGAACGTTCGCGCACTTCCGTGTACGGGACTGATGAAGCACGCTTGGGATACCCGCTTGAGAGGAATGGTGAGGGGATGTAGAAAGAGAAAATTGGAGAATACCGCCGCCGTTGCTTCGGCTTCTCTGCTCCCTTGTTTCTGTCGCCGCAGCTATGAGAAAGTAAGAGAGAGAGAGAGACAGATATACACACGAGTGCATACAGAGTGCGCTTTATTAGTTTCTGAGGACGAGCTTTCACGCCAGCGCAACCATTATGCCGCAAAGAGGTCGAAGCCGAGTGTCACGAGAACCAAAATAAATTCTACTCCCTCACCAGCTTCATCGCGGAATAGAACAAATTAATTTGAGACATCCTATCGTTTATAAATTAATAAAAGCGTCTCGATCGATGCAGCTTACCACAATATATTAAATAATTTATTTTATCGATGGTTGATTATTTATTTATTTATTTATCTATTTATCTATTTACAGTTTTACTTAAGTGGATTGTCTGTCTTTCGAAACGCGAGTTTATACATCTTGTAAATGTTCCTCATGCTTATAAATATACTTTATGAGAATCGATGTTTTCTATTAGTGAGTTTGGAATTGAGCATTTTTCGATAATCGGATCACGTGCAAAACTGTTATTGTTGGGGCTTGTGACGAGTTAAATATACTTTGGAGCTGAATTACTAAAGGTTTTTTAAATACATCCAACAAGCAGGGCTAATTTAATTATTACGCCGTTATTGAAGCACCGAAAAGTTGAAATTTGACTTAATCCAGATTTTAGGACAAGATTAAGACAAAGTATTTATCTTGAATTCGGCTGGTTGTAAAATAATTCGTTATATCAGACGATTTTAACGTAGAAAGTAGTATATATTCGTCGATGTAGGAGGTTAAAGATCCAATCATCCAGTCTGCGACAGCGAAAAATCGAAATAGCTCTCATCTCGCGAAACTCGTTCGAATCTCGTCTATATGCGAATCGCACGATCGCTCTTTTGTTTCGTGCGCCGTTCCAATGTTTTCATAGTATCACATCGAGTCTCTTCGATACCTGCATTTTTCTTTTCTTATTCGTTACTCTTTCCTTCTCTCTATTTCTGCTATTTTCCTCGTACCTAGTACAAAGTAGGTTCCCTTCAACTGGGCGATTCACAATGGGAATCTCTCTACTGGTATTCTGTTTATCCGACGTGCCTTCTCGATATCGGAATAGCTGGATGCCAAGTTAGATAGCGCGTACGTGCTCTTGTATTACTTTCTGGTCACAAATATAGTCGATTTTCGTTTATATAAGCCTGGCGGTCGCGTATATCGAAAATAAAGTTGGAGGAATTTTCTATTTTTTTTTTCCAGTAGAGTATAAACCTGATGATTGTCTCGAAACGTCTGATGAAAATCCTTGAGCGGTTTCTGAAAATGTCATGAAAATTTTCGTGAACAAACAGCGACTTAAAGCAAGAAATAAATAAATAAATGTCAAATCGAACTCTTCCATTTGATACCAACATTCATTATCATATTTTGTGAAAAATTGCCTTTACAATCAAAAAGTTTAAACAACTTACTATAAGCACTGCAGGATATTATCATAAAACAAATACAATGATAAATTTCAATTTCAAAAAGCAATGGAAACACTTTGATTGCAATTCTCGTTGAGAATATGTCAACGATTAGATTTATTAGAATGTAACTTTTATATCTTAAGAAGAGGCTCGTTGTTTACGCCGCTCATTATTCCAAAATAAATTAATGGTCAATAGTAATAATTTATTAACCGATTTGTTGACATATTGAAATTGTATTTCATCGGGAATTAAAGATGTCATGATAGTGGAGCATATGAGATAAGAATACTGATTGATATCTGCATTGTATGAGGCTTATCCTGCAGAAAGAGCCCCAAAGGTTCTTCAATCCATATTTATTCCTTAAGATTACCGTGGCGAAAATAAGCGAAAAGAATAAGCAGCTCGAAAATGTTGACTTCATGAAATGTCAATTTTTATAATATTCCTTTGTAATTTGATTTATTCCGTTATTTTCACATGGCAAACAGTACATAAAATAGAAAAGCTCGACTTTGCCAGTACAGTCAGCGACTGCCAAGTGTTCTCTTTCTTTGTGAGGGTAAAAAGCGTCGAGAGATTTCTACTCGCCGAAATCGTCTTAGCGCCTACTTTGCGAAAGCATCAGCAGAAGCTCGCGCAGCCTGCAATTTCCGCAGTAAATCCGTGGCGCGGATGCGGGACTCCCGAGACGAAGGGAAAACATCCCGCACGCGTTTCGAGTGCCTACGTGTCGAATGTGCTGACGGTACTTTACATCTCTCGTGGTGAAGTATTTCTCGACTATGCGCCCAGCATTCCGAAACATGACGGAAAAGAATATGGAAGAAGAATTTCGCTCAGTCTCACGCCTTATCATTCATGTTACCTAATGTACGTTCCAGATTTATACTTTTTCCCAATATCCAAAGTCCATGAAGGGAATCCACACGTGTGCGAATACCAAATTCTCCCAAAAAACTTCGTCCAAATAAGTTTTTTCTCTAACTCCAAAAAAGGGGAAAACCTTAATTTTGAATAATTATTTTAATACATCAGAGTCTGATTATTTTTACCATACTTTTTCCACAGGGCCACCGATTTTTTGTTGAATAATAAAGATGCAAAAAAGAACCTTGCATATTGTTTTCTGAGTATTTTTCGATTTTCACAAAGTTAACTCTATGAGGAAGTATGTTGATTGATTTTCATTTCTCATAGAGGAAGCTTTGTAAAAATCGAAAAATAATGAGGAGGCAATGTGCGAGGTTCTACTTGCATCTTTATTTTTGTTTTATTCTTAATCTCTGATGACTTACGAAATCCGGTGAGTTAAGAAAAAATACCGTTACATCGTATTTTGATTAAGTACAAATTTATATCTCACTCTCTTAACTTTTGCGGAAGTTATGAGCGAAAATGTACATTTATTAAAAAATTTTAAATGCCATAAAATCCGAACGTCTCTACCGATCATCACCAAATTTTGTACGTAGCAGGGCTGTACGTTATTTTTCGACTGTAGAATATTTCGGTGCATTTGTTGAGATTCGACGTGATTTAGAATTTTTTTTTTTTTTTTCCCGAAAATCTTTATTTTCATTTTATTCTTAATCTCTGATGACTTACGAAATCCGGTGAGTTAAGAAAAAATACCGTTACATCGCATTTTGATTGAGTACAAATTTATATCTCACTCTCTTAACTTTTGCGGAAGTTATGAGCGAAAATGTACATTTATTAAAAAATTTAAAATGCCATAAAATCCGAACGACTCTACCGATCATCACCAAATTTTGTACGTAGCAGGACTGTATGTTATTTTTCGACTGTAGAATATTTCGGTGCATTTGTTGAGATTCGACGTGATTTAGAATTTTTTTTTTTTTTTTCCCGAAAATTTAAAATTCTATAAAATCGGAACTGATTTACCGATTTCGCTAAAATTCAATACCAAACATTATTCAACGTGTGTTCATTTATACAGAACTATTGACCAAAATTGGCGAACTTTTAAGAAAGTTAGAGCGCTCACGAAATTTTTTTGAAAAATTTAGAATTCCATAAAATACGTATACATTAATACATATAATTAAAAATCACGTCAATTAAAGAGGAGTCAAAACTCTAGTTGCGTGCTACATTTTAGCTCGATCCAACGTGCCGTTCGTGAGTTATGGACAATTAAATTTTCGGTGCCTAGAACATACATGCACACGCGCACACACACACATACACATATTTTCTAGACCACTTTTCCCGACGTTTTCGGTGATTCTGCGTATGTTAACATGAAAATCTCGAAAAACAAAATTTCACGAAAACAAAGCTTCCCCTCTAAGAGGAAGCAAAAATAAATTCAGTGAGAATTCTTAATCACAATGGATCTGATATATGAATGTAGTGAAACATGCCCTATATATTTTTTTTATACAACTTAGATATTGGAGCATCATTATGCATTCTCGGAAATTTACCATGTAAAAGAGATGATGCATCGTGCAAATTTATGATGAGTCTTCTACTTTGTAGATAGTATAGTTAACCAACTGTACTGTATATCTCCGGGTATACGCGGATATAAAATTGCGGCCGCGTACATGCGGTAGTATGGGCAGGGTCGATACAGGTGCTGCCGGCATTATATGCGAGCAGCATCAAGATTACGGGGCCAAGGTGATCCGTTTTATGCCGTGGGTGAGTGCAGCGTGATACGCGAACGACTCGTCGCCCGGACTTGCCCCGAGCTCTCAACCAACTATTTTCCACAAATATAAAAGTCCCTTTACGTTTATTTCTCTGGCTTTCAATTTTTTGCTACTCTGCACGTGCATCACCTACAGCAACATAGCGACACTTCGCTCGTTCCATATAACCTCTCATCCCGCCGTCAAATCATATATGACGCTCTTTGTTTTCATATTAGGACCTTTAACACCTCTTTTTGCCGTAACTTCTTTTCAATTGATATATATATATACATTGTAAATGGGATGCAGTTGAATGGAAATGAGAATAATATGGCCGGAAATGGGTAAGATGGTAATACACAAATATATCGATGAGCCTTTGCTACTTGTATTGACGTTATAAAAAATTATTCATTTCCAGACGCTCCATTACAATATTATTCACCATCGATTTTCGCCAAGCGAGATTTAAAGAAATTTTCTTCCATATATTTTTTCTTCAAAAGTACAACTTATCGAAGCAGGAAGTTTTCACAAGCAAAAAATATTTCCAATAAATATCAATTCACAGTATTTCCTCTCAGCTGCCAACTTTAGACATTTCTAATTAATTTACTGTCTGACGCAGTAAAATATCCCTTGAATGAAAGTTCAACCGCAAATTCTCGAACACGGCGAGGGTTACACGAGCTTCTTCCTAAAGAGCCTGGTTATACATGAAGAACATTTGTGTGTTGCAAAACTTTCATACGAATCACCCTTCACAAAACGTATTCAGTTTTCCTTTCATCGCTTGTAACTCTGAAACAACATGGATCCTACATATACTAATTTTTTTTTGTACCATCAAACACATTCGTATTTAGAAAAAAGGAAATAAAAAATGGAACACTAATTATTAATACTGTACGTAAAAAAAAATTCAGACTCGGGAAAAGCAGCTTTTCGTAGAAATTTTTGTTTAACCATGTGCTAACCACCAGTTCCCTCGACTTTGAAAAAATTCTCACCCGAGCTTACTACCTTTTTTCTTCTTTATTTCTCTCTATCCAGCCCAAGGGGGTTAATGATAATACGATTACCCGCTTGGGCTTGGCTGCTGAGGAGTTCTCCGCTTCCCGGTGGTAATCGCCACCAGGTAGGCGTTTTCCTTTCTCTCAACGGTGGATGCCTTCTCTCAGGGCTTTCATGCCCTCGAACTCGACCGAGAATTTTATATGCGCGTTATTACAATATATATATATATATATATATATGTGCCACACAGCGACTGTTACGTAATATGTGCATCTACGCGTGAGAAGAAGAGACTCGGCCACGTCTGAGGCAGTGAATAAATATTCCTACGGAAACCCCGGTAAACAATGTTGGCCCGAGCTATTTGCATATTCCCATTAATAAAAAAGGATGCGGTATATAAAATCGTGATGATGGCGGTGGGTGCTACCATTGCTTCCGCTACTGCTGCTGCGACGGCGGCGGCGGTTTCTACGAGCTCGGAAATGCGATTTGCATGCCAAGCGCGTATCGACCTTTATGAGCTTCTCTACTCGTCGTCGCGACTCTCGCACTCGACTTTTCTTCGAGTTGCCGAGGTCTTCACGACCCGTTGACATATCCTCACCACATTAATATTACACTTTTGGAGGATGCACTGTATATGGCTTATTTACAAGTGAGACACCAAGTTTAATGCCACATGAACCATATTTATTGTTCAGTGAATTACCCATGTAGGGTTTGCCGATAAAGCTGAAACGGCCAATACGCGGGCCAATGCTGGGGCGACGATTATCGAATTCGGAAGATTAGGCCAATGCTCGGCCAAGTATTGTTCGCCAATAAAAAAGACTTGGGCCGATAATCGGGCCATAGCATATGCCAATTTTGGCAGTCTCGGCATCGATATTGGGCGATCATCCGGGCCAAGTCCGGTCACCCTTAATGGGTACCTATGAAGAAGGAAAAATTGTCAACAAAATTGTAACCTGCTTATCATTTTCCAAGTCACGCTACTTGCTTATTTACTGCACTAGACTTTGCAGGAAAGCTAAAGCGTGTCTCCGCAAGTCAATTTGTGCTTCAAGTGCCCTTATACAGTATCACAGCTTTTTTTCATTCTAGTATATAGATGAAACGTTAAATAATAAGCGTAATAGGAAGCAACTGTACAAAACGAAGAGTTATATACATATATTTTTTTAAGCTCGATGAATCTCCTCGATTCATCGAGCTTAGCATACAAAAAATGAACGCCACCGCGGACGAAGCATTTTTGCTGGTTTCAGGTTTTTAAGAGGGGTCGATGAAAAAATGTCTGGGCTGCTGACCATCGAGAGTGAATCCAATATGGGCGGCTCTTCTGTGGACCAGCCAGCCGGGAATCATTAAAAGCATATCAACCATTTTTGCCGGTCTCGTCGGGATTTTTTTCGGGGTCGGTAGGCAACCCTGATGTAGGCTTTCTCGACTGCACACGATGAATTATATATATGCTCTATGGGTATGCTGCCATTTCGTATCCGCCTGGGTGACAACGATTGAATGGAGCTCTGTTATCGGCAATAGTGTAAAATATATATAGGGTAAAGTGGGGCAAAGTCAAACGCATAATAATAACAAAATAATAATTTTTTTGAGCGACGGCAAAAAAAACTTTCTGGTTCAAAGTGGAACACTTCTCCAAATTTGAAAATCTATGATTCTTTAAGCTGAGTACGACTGAAAGTTATCAACGTTGATCATATTTGAATCGTGTTTTTTACTAATAATCACTTTACGGTGAAAAAATATCGTCAGGAATAAAATAAATTCGTACGCTTATACTGGACTTTTTGACTAATAAAGTAAGAGATCGAATATCAAAATTTATTCGAGTTAGAGTGATAGAAGACACTTGTCAAAATCTGCGGAAACATATTAAATTAAGATGCTCAAACTCGTAAGGATAAAATTTATACGAAAAAAAACATTGGATGAGTATATTTTATTATGATCTGAGTTGCTTTGGTAGAGAAGCTCGCGCGTCAGCAAATTTAACAAAAATACGGTTCCTGCGCGTTATTGTATAATTGAATTCTTTCTGCAGTTCGATTCATATAATTGGAAAAAGCGTTGAAGTTATTATACTTAACGTCAGCATAAACTTGTTTCAGTGAGGGCGTTAAACCAATTAGGACGATGTAGCTTGAGCTAAGAGTAATAGGATTGAAAGGTATCGAGTACTTAATTAATGAAATTTTCTACTGGTAAAGTTCCTGCGCGAGAGAGAGAGGAGCGATACTCTATAGAGAATTTATCTCTTAGTCGGTACTGAGCGAGGCCGCAGATGGTATCCGACGCTCCGCTAATCCTCTGTGTCTGCAATGAGTGCGGAGTCTCGAGTATATTCTGGACGAGCGAAACTGTCTGGGTGGTTACCTGACCTCGCGTGATCTGGGCTTATCTACTCGCGGTTAACTCGAACAGTCATGTTCGTGTGTTCCTTGTACTTCCGGGCTACTGTTTAGTCTCTTTGTGAAATGCAATTTTAATGAACAGGTCTGGATTTCATTCTTGCACGAAAATACTTTTTATCCTTCAATCGAGAGTCATCTCTTAGAAATACACTTATCAGGTTTCATGGAAAAAAGTCTCGAAATATCATTGTAGCATGATTTAGCAGGATTTTTTTCTACTTCCGGGCTACTGTTTATTTAGTCTCTTTGGGAAATGCAATTTCAATGAACATTTTGGATTTCATTGTTGCATGAAAATACTTTTTATCCTCCAATCGAGAGTCATCTCTTAGAAATACACTTATCAGGTTTCATGGAAAAAAGTCTCGAAATATCATTGTAGCATGATTTAGCAGTTTTTGTCGCTATTTCCGGGCTACTGTTTGTTTAGTCTCTTTGTGAAATGCAATTTTAATGAACAGGTCTGGATTTCATTCTTGCACGAAAATACTTTTTATCCTTCAATCGAGAGTCATCGCTTAGAAATACGCTTATCAGGTTTCATGGAAAAAAGTCTCGAAATATCATTGTAGCATGATTTAGCAGATTTTTTTGCTATTTCCGGGCTACTGTTTGTTTAGTCTCTTTGTGAAATGCAATTTTAATGAACAGGTCTGGATTTTATTCTTGCACGAAAATACTTTTTATCCTTCAATCGAGAGTCATCTCTTAGAAATACACTTATCAGGTTTCATGGAAAAAAGTCTCGAAATATCATTGTAGCATAATTTAGCAGATTTTTTTGCTACTTCCGGGCTACTGTTTGTTTAGTCTCTTTGTATAATGCAATTTTAATGAACAGGTCTGGATTTCATTCTTGCACGAAAATACTTGTTATCCTTCAATCGAGAGTCATCTCTTAGAAATACACTTATCAGGTTTCATGGAAAAAAGTCTCGAAATATCATTGTAGCATGATTTAGCAGGATTTTTTTCTACTTCCGGGCTAGTGTTTAGTTTTTTTGTGAAATGCAATTTCAATGAACATTTTGGATTTTATTGTTGCATGAAAATACTTTTTATCCTCCAATCGAGAGTCATCTCTTAGAAATACACTTATCAGGTTTCATGGAAAAAAGTCTCGAAATATCATTGTAGCATGATTTAGCAGATTTTTTCGCTACTTCCGGGCTACTGTTTGTTTGGTCTCTTCGTGAAATGCAATTTTAATGAATATTTTGGATTTCATTGTTGCATGAAAATACTTTTTATCCTCCAATCGAGAGTCATCTCTTAGAAATACACTTATCAGGTTTCATGGAAAAAAGTCTCGAAATATCATTGTAGCATGATTTAGCAGATTTTTGTTGCTACTTCCGGGCTACTGTTTGTTTAGTCTCTTTGTGAAATGCAATTTCAATGAACATTTTGGATTTCATTGTTGCATGAAAATACTTTTTATCCTCCAATCGAGAGTCATCTCTTGGAAATACACTTATCAGGTTTCATGGAAAAAAGTCTCGAAATATCATTGTAGCATGATTTAGCAGATTTTTTTGCTACTTCCGGGCTGCTGTTTATTTAGTCTCTTTGTGAAATGCAATTTTAATAAACAGAGCTGGATTTCATTCTTGCACGGAAATACTTTTTATCCTTCAATCGAGAGTCATCTCTTAGAAATACACTTATCAGGTTTCATGGAAAAAAGTCTCGAAATATCATTGTAGCATGATTTAGCAGATTTTTTTGCTATTTCCGGGCTAGTGTTTAGTTTTTTTGTGAAATGCAATTTCAATGAACATTTTGGATTTCATTGTTGCATGAAAATACTTTTTATCCTCCAATCGAGAGTCATCTTTTAGAAACGCACTTATAAATTTTCATAGAAAAAAGTGTCAAAATGTCATTGCAGCATGATTATAGTAGATTTTATTTCAAATCGAATAACGTGCTTAAACATTTTATCATGTAATTTGCTCATGAAAATTCAATTTCAACATGTGAAATATATTTTTCCTCAACACTCGAATAAAGAGCTAAGTATTACAACAACATTCAATTGTTGTTCTCGTATCGATAAATAACAATCGGATCATTGTACGATTTTTTCCTAACCGGAAAATAGATTCTATTGTTCAATCGAATTACTCTACAGAGCTCAACATATCACAAAATAACAACAACAAAAAATCCTAAAGAAAAAGCACTGATTGTGTAACCGGGATCGCAAGGACCAATTGTAACTGTCTCAAAAGCGTAAATATAGAAGAGAAAATATCGTAGTTGATGAAGAATGGGTGAATAACGCTTTGACGTAGTTATAAACTCGAGAAGTAAAGAAAAAGTATAAGGGCGTGGGTGACGGAGAAAGATGAAGAAGGCGGCAGTAGTGGAGTTAGAGAAAAGGAATGGCCCAAGCAATACCTTGAAGAAATTTTTCTCGCATCACCGGGGACGCAAAGCTGTAATGCTGAAATAACAAACCTCGGCACGTTGGAGTTTGCTCTCTTATATAGGACGCTATATACCAAGTCGCACGCGAGACCCTTTGAACTATTCTCTCGTTGGTACTTATCGAGACAAACAGGCGAAGAGGCTAGGAGACATGGATCTGACGACGCGGAGTCGCGTGCGCGACGAAGGGCTAAAAGGGTAGGAGAACCAGGAGAGGGGGCTGAAAATAGAGAGGCGCGCGCGAGCTCGGAACTGCCTGAAGGGAGAGAAATCCGATGTCCCAACGAAGCTTTCGTACAGCGCCAGCTTTTCCCCGGCTGTGGCCCGTCGAGTTCTCCCCGTGGTATTCGTACAAGTTTGCACAGTCTAAAAGGACATTATCGTGTCGTTGCTGTGCAGCGAAGACTCTCCTCCTTTTCCCTTGTTTCACTCAGTCTCCTTCTCTCGAGTATTCCCACTTTCTCTCTCTTTCGCGCTAGCTCTCTGGCCCCTAGGGCCTACCAACGCCGTCTTTTCAACATTCTCCCCTCCTTTATATTATATCCCTCAACTTCTTATGGCTCTCTTCACTCCCTCGCTGCTTTTGCTGTTGCTTGTGTATGTATTTCTTTTTATTTGCTCGCTTTCTCTCTTACGGAGCGTGTGATAGACATACTTTTTAGGGTCGTCAATGCATCCTGGTTCCCTAGATACAAGATGAAGTAAAGAGTTCCTACCTGCAACTATTTCAAACATCGAGATAACGTGGGTTTTATTTTAACAAATTAACAAAATGTTCTTACTTTATATATGGATGTCATGGGAATTTTTATGCACTTTGCAAGTATCGCAAAGTATTTTGATGGTGAGATATATTTTCTCAGGACCGAAATCAATACAATGTTCAATTAGTGGTCCGAATATAGATGAGATTCGGCCGTATTTGTGACTGACACCGATAGTCATACTTTTTACTTAAAAAGTGTAAGATACTTTTCAGGATCGTCAATGCATCCTGGTTTCCTAGATACAAGATGAAGTGAAGATTTCCTACCTGCAACTATTTCAAACATTGAGATAACTCACGTTTTATTTTAACAAATTAACAAATCCTCTTACTTTATATATGGATGTCATGGGAATTTTGATGCACTTTGCAAGTATCGGGAAGTATTTTGATGGTAGAATATATTTTCTCAGATCCGAAATCAATACGATGTTCAATTAGTGGTCCCAATATAGATGAGATTCGGCCGTATTTGTGACTGACACCGATAGTCATACTTTTTACTTAAAAAGTGTAAGATACTTTTCAGGGTCGTCAATGCATCCTGCATTATGATGAAGTGAAGAGTTACTACCTGCGACTATTTCAAACATTGAGATAACTCACGTTTTATTTTAAAAAATTGCCCAATCCTTTTACTTTAAATATGGCTGTCGTGGGGATTTTGATGCACTTTGCAAATATCGGGAAGTATTTTGATGGTACGATATATTTTCACAGATCCGAAATCAATACAATGTTCAATTAGTGGTCCCAATATAGATGAGATTCGGTCGTATTTGTAGCTGACACCGATAGCGCATGCAGCTCCAGTCTCATGCACTCAGGACTTACCGTGACCTCGTAATTTTTCCATCGGAATCCTCTTAAAACTCAATTATCGCAAATCAAATTTTCTCATCAAAGCGTCTATTCCAAGCGTAATATGTCCAAAAGCTAATTGAATTATCTTACGTCTTACGATGAAATCCGTTGAACCTCGTTATGAATTCATAAGCTAAGAAATGTTTCTCGTGTTGCGCTATTTGCGAGTCCATTTGTTGGCATCTGGGACGCGCTACTCCAGTATAATGTAAAAAAAAGTTTTTTTTTTATAGTAAGTAGATAGTCAAATTTGCGAGGATAAATCAATTAAAGAAGCTTTTCTTGGTTCAGAAGAACGTAAGGAGAGATTTCAAAAGTGCAATCACTTGTGGATACGTTTCTCGCTATAACCAAACGCTCATTTGTTCCAGACCCTAAAGCCTTAATGCTTAATGAAGTCGCGAGGCCATTACCGGATTATTGTATTCTCTCGGTGCCCGAGGATACAAACACATCAGAGCAAACGATACGTGAGCTTGTGTTTATCCGTGCAATGTTGTGTGAGCTTAATACCGCGAGTTTGCCAACAGATTAATTTCGATCTGAGACGATCTTGAACTAATTATACAGTTACTCGGGTAAATACGAACATGGCGTTGCTATTGTTGCTATGTAATCTATCATACTGAAGTTATAATACATGATTGGCACATATCATTTGAACAAAAAGACATGAAGTCGAAAGAAAGACTAGAGATAATAAATTCATTAAAATAATACATACGTTACTGAATGGAAAAAACGTTTCTAAGCTGCATTACTGGACATTATCTTAATTTTTGAGATGAAAAAGGTGATTACTAATGCCCAACACTAATCTGCATTTGAAAAAGGGTTGTAAAGCAAGCCTTTAAGGCGATTCCGTTACACTCAAAGCTTGAAGTTCTTTGTTTTTTTTTCACCTTCTCCTCTTTACTTCCATTTCATCTCTCGCCATCTTTGTATTCCTTTTCGATTTTATGCCCTGGATACCTTGTTCGAAATTCTTACAATTTGGTTGGTTCTCTTCTTCTTACCTACCTACGATTTCCAAACTGTCTACTTCTTCCGTAATCATCTTTATTTTTCTTCGAGGTTTTGTCTCTTATTATTCTTAGAGTAGCATGGTGCAATTTCCACTAAGAATCAACTTAGGTTTTGCTGCCGGTAGAGGCAACCTTGTAGTATTAATGCTGTCAAGTTCTCATCAAATCTTCTCCTTCTACAGTGCGTCTTCATGGCCAAAAAACACTTGACCTATCGCTGTCGTTTTCATCCCAATTGCGGTTCTTTTTTATAATGAAACAACATCTCCTTGCAATTTTCCATTATTTTCTATCCGACAGCGAGTTGTTTTTTATTTCTTCGTCGTTATTCTCTTGAATATTTTATAGGCAGCGACCATGTATTATTAACATTACTGTGTTTAAGGTATGCAACTATTCCCAGTCAATTGTTATTTAATGATGGAGTCTGAGATAGTGATCGCTAGATTCGTCGAGTGTGGCTGCTCGATTAATGAATTTTAATCAATTAAGCAGCTACAGTCGATATTTGTAATGATTCGGATTTATGAAATTTGAATTGGCCTTCGATTTCGCGCGCTTTGAATGTAGCGATCAGTGTCTTAGACCTGAGATGTATTTCGCAAAAACTCCATGATTGAAAAACAATTGACAGGGAATAGTCGCATACTTTAGAAATAGTAATGTGATTCTCTTGGTTTTAGCGTCTTGACAGTTTTTTTTTTCTAGATCCCTTGGCATTACTCGCCTAGTTGCTTTCTAACACTGTGAGACAGGGAACGCCATCTCCAGTTTCCAGCGCTGTTGATTCAACTTTGTGTCTTGGGAAGCCAGAATCACGAGAGTTCACCCTTGATTTCTCGCGGCTGACCCTTGAGACCGACGAGACGAGCCTTTGTCCTCGTGGCCCAGGCAGCAAACAGAGTAGAAACCGCGCAAACCCGGCATCGCGTGCATTATGGAACTTCTATTGAGTCGCGGGCATTTGTCAAAGGACCGGAGTTGCGCAAGCCCGCAACGCCTTTACACCCAAAGAGGATGTGCGAACCCTTTATTAAATTTCTAATAACGAAAATAATTGCTGTTGCGGATAGGGTCAAAGGGGAGCGAGGAACAGAGACGTTCATTGTGGCCGAAATATGTTAGGAACTCGAACACCAGTCGAAACTGGGAAGTAGAACCAGCAGAAAAAAAAGATCGCAACAATTTATCGCTTGAAGATCAATTGAACATGATAATCTTACGCCGAAAGTTCGAAATATTGAAAGAAAGGAAAAATGCATTTCATCAAGGCAATTGTTTATAAACGAGACAATCGATTCGAACGTAAGCACACTTTAAAATGAAGAAAGAAGTGATGTCAGTATTTAACTGCTGATTGCTTTATGCAAGTAATGATGATAATCTTCAGCAACCATGGAATATAATTTAAAAATTTACCCACCTGTTTTCGCTCAGATCAAACTATCTTTAACTAATTCCTGACAATTATTAATGATTTTTATAATATTGGAAATGACAAATTTATGACTCATAGGGTTAAAAGAATAACGAACCTCAAGACTTGTTACTTGTTTTCTATCGAATCCTCGGTTCTAGATATTACAGAATTATTATGACAACAAATATTCCATGTCACGTTCTAATCTCTTATAGCTTAAACATCTTAGCACATCAGCGTAGTAGAAGTTCATCTACATTATCGATTGGCTAATCCAACGCTTAGACTCAAGGGAAGGCGAATCAAGTTAAACGTCTCGCACAGTGACTATCCCTTCAATTAATTAATTCATTTCTGTATTACGTGACCGAGTAGAAAATGCACAGTATGATAAAAAATGACTTCAGACATAAACATTAAGCTGGCTAATAGTGTGTTTGAATAATTGAATCCGAAGCTGAAATGTTTCATTACTATCCGGGAACGAAATCCTTTTCGTTCATTATTATGACATAGCCCGTCTCATATCTAAGGCGAATCAAGTTAAACGTCTCGCATAGTGACTATCCCTTCAATTAATTTATTTAATTCTGTATTACGTGACCCAGTAGAAAATGCACAGTATGATAAAAAAATGACTTCAGACATAAACATTAAGCTGGCTAATAGTGTGTTTGAATAATTGAATCCAAAGCTAAAATGTTTCATTACTATCCGGGAACGAAATCCTCTTCGTTCATTATTATGACATAGCTCGTCTCATATCTACCCATAACTAATTACTTGCATATACGGTTAATTAAATATTTCAGGTCTGCCCCTGACCATATACATTCAATGCCGAGGTTCTCCTTTAATAAACGAAATTTTGTGGCTGTGATGGTTCCACGTTTCCGAGTAAGGCCACTCAACCCCACAATCCACGCTCTTTCGTTTATAAATGCGGAATATTCCAGAGATGGAATATTTCACGGATAATTGAATGTGCCTGAATTCGTCTGAACTGTTGATTGCGGAAAATAAAATACTCCAAAATTAGAGAGCCCTTGTAACTGTGGGCGTGGATGCTTTTGGGATGACCCCGACTCGATGTGTAAATTGCGAATTCGTTTTTCTTTACCCCCCTTTTGAATTCCGATATGGTAATGAAAAAGAGTGGAATTTTTTTATTGTTTTTGTTGTTACGGTTATATACCAGTCATGGTATATTAAATGGGAGCGACATGGTATATTAAAATGTAGGACTCAGATTACTACTATGAAAATATGTCATTTTGATATTATACATAAGTAATTCATTCATTAATTTTTTTCCCCCGAGAATATCGATTTTTCGCATCAACTCTAGTTTGTAAGTCGTATATTACACCCTTAAAAATGCCCAGGTCAAAATTTTTATGGTGAATGTGAAAGAAGTGACATTTCGGCAGATGACACATTCGACTTGCGGTCGGCAAATCCGTTGTAATTATTTTTTCCCCGACATGTCGATATTTTTGGTTCATCATCGTTTTTAAGTCGTATATCGTACTTCCAAAATCACTCAGCGCAGTCATTTTTATAATGATTTTGAAAAACGTGATTTTCGGTATTTCTGGTTTTACAATTTATAGGTTCGATTTACGGATGAGAAATTCAACGAATGTTGTTTGTCTTTAAGCTATCCGATTTTCTATGAAATAACGATGCTTGTATCAATGAATTAACGAAATGGTAATTTCAAGTATTTACGAATCACGTACTTTCATCCTTTTTGTATTGACTAATCATTAATATTCACTGTTCTCTGCTCATTTATTTCTGTACTGTATGCTCGTGTAAAGATATTGGGGAATTCCTCGTTTCTTTGCATTGATCTGCTTACTCGACTGTCGATAAAAATAACCTACCTGTGTCCTTCGTGTATTGACTAATTCTTTATATTCACTGTTCACTGCTTATATTTTTTTCGTATGCTCTTATAAAGATATTTGGGAATATCTCCTTTCTTCGCACTAATCTGCTCACTCAGCTGTCGAAAAAATTAAAAAGTACCTGTGTCCTTCGTGTATTGACTAATCCTTAATATCCACTGCTCACTGCTCATTTTTTTTGTATGCTCGTGTAAAGACATTTGGGAATATCTCGTTTCTTTGCACTGATCTGCTTACTCCGCTGTCTAAAAAAAAAAAAAAACGTACCTCTGTCGATCGCGCTCCTGTTCTCTTTGCTGATCCACTGATCCGATAAATCTCACACTCCAAATGGCACAGGACGACCTCTGCAGCACGAATGCGACTCTTAAGCCTCGGTGTGGCCCTCTCATTTACGAATTCGAACGGTAAATAGTGAATGAGAGAACGGCGTACGCGTGAGACTTGAAGGGTGATGGACCGAGGGAGACAGAGAAAGTGCAGAAATCGAACGGCAACCGAATTCATTCAACATTCAGCTGCTAAATTATTCGGAACGTACGGCGGATCGCTATTGATTCGATATTCCCAGAGGCAGGCCGCTCAACCTCTCCTCGGTCCTCTCATACCGCCCTGAAGCCTACCCTCCGCAACACTCAGCCGTTAAGCGTAACGACGTCGATGTGGATTCGTGCGTCCACACTCTCTCTTTCTTTCTCTATTTCTCTTTCACCGCCTGGCTCGATTTACCAAATCGATCCGTCGATATCCGAATAAAAAGTGAAATGGCGGGAACCTGAAGTACCCACAAAAATGTTTCACTACCCTTCGCTGGTTTTCGCCAGTACGGTCACGATTGACCTAGTTATTAATCGTACGATTAACCATTACATACGAGTCTTGATTGAATTGAAATTGGAATCATCATGACTTTTGGCAAATGGTTACAAGCAAATAT
Source organism: Tromatobia lineatoria (assembly GCA_949699805.1). Lineage (NCBI taxonomy): Eukaryota > Metazoa > Arthropoda > Insecta > Hymenoptera > Ichneumonidae > Tromatobia > Tromatobia lineatoria. The sequence goes on from OX453045.1 coordinate 2,084,024, forward strand.
GGATGAGCTGAGCTTACATTGAATCAGGCTATTAGCGGGCAACTCACTTTGCTTATTCTGTCAATAATGGACATCCATCATGTTTTTTAGATTATTTCACGGTATTTTAATAACGGACTATATAATCATGTGATAAAACGTGAAAGGAATCATTTCGAAAACTAAAGTTTCTAAAGGATAAAATAATGGACCATTAGGTAATAATATCTAATATAACACAAGGATAAAGCATGGACAGTTCGAGAATAAAGCCACATAACGACAGGCGCAGTGTAATCACCGAAACACGATTGAAACTAGTGCAATTAACAATCATGTACAATTTCCGAACCGATAGATAGCTCGAAAGCTTCAGGCTTTATCAAATGATACTGTACCAAATGTGGTATTGTACAATCTTGCTTAATTCGTTTCGATCGGGATCGCGAGATGGAGGGTCGAAGAGAGAGAGAGAGAAGCAGAGACAGAGATAGAGAGATTTCATTGGCATTGCAGATGACAAATCGCGAGTAGCATACGGTAAAGTGCGAGATCACGGTAAACACGGGTTGCGGCGTTCCATTAGCCGGCTAGAGAGGGATTTCGTGTTGCGCAATTCTAATCATCAACGTTGAGCAAGCGAACGGCGTCGTGCCAATCAATTGCACCACTCCCTGAAATCTCTCTAGCTCCGTCTACCTTCGACCTGTTTGGCTGCTCATCCCTTGAAACCTTCGTACTCGACCGAACCTTTGCCAAGTTTCACCTCGGGCCACTGTTTTACCTTGGGAGGATTAGTTAATGGCCCGTACGCCATTTTATCGTGTAGATTTACACTCGCCTAAATCGTCATGGGGGTCACAAGTCCCACTCAAAGGTTTATATACAAACGGATCATCATAGAACCGATCCAATTGAGCTTTTTCCTGTTATCATATTTTTTAATAGTTTTGCAGCTCCTTCGCTCAATTTTCCTGTCGTTTTGATCTTCATCGACGATATCAAATTGAGATATAGTGGCTGTCAAACTCCTAAAACTGATACTTGGTTTCGAGTATTAGTTAATGGCCCTACGCTATTTTATCGTGTAGGTTTACACTGGCCAGAATCGTCATGGGGGTCACAAGCCCTACTCAAAGGGTTATATACGAACGGATCATCATAGAACCGATCCAATTAAGCTTCTTCCTATTCCCATATTTTTTCATAGTCTTGCAGCTCCTTCGCTCAATTCTCCTGTCGTTTTAATCTTCATCAACGATGTTGAACTAAAATATTGTGGCTGTCAAACTCCAAAAACTGATACTCGAATTCGACTTTGACTCGGTTATCCGCATCACTGCCACTTTATTATACCACAACTATCGATTATCGGTTCGGTAACCGAATGACCACGACATTCGGCTGATACCGAGTATCGAGTTGTATCGAGATACCCGTGAGTGCAGCATGAACCAAATGCTGAATATTCTGGGAAACATCTACTCCGGATGGACAATAACATTGACTGTGAGAGCGTGAAACAATATTGTCACTGATTTGGATACCGAAGATATCGTGAGAGTATTTGAATTTTAAATGTTGAACCATCGCCGCAAGCGATGGTAAAAGGGAAACGATGGGAAAGTAAGAGTGGCTGGAGTGAAACTCAAATCTGCATCATCCGATTCCGGATCATTGAATTATTCGGAATTGTACTGTGGCGCCAAGTACCAGCACAGACACCATTCTTCGCAAACCCCAACGTTTCGATACTCCGTATATAGTCAAGTACTACGTGGTAAGTATTGCGAGGTGCGGAGAGAAAGGCCAACGGCCGAATTCTCTGAAAACCCTTCCTGAAACGCTCGCGCGGTACAACCGGAGTAACCCCAGTGCTCATGGTCACTGGCCCTCCTACTGCCAATTCGACTTTACGTATTCCAAACACGGATGTGAAACGGCGAAGCGTCGTTCGGTCTTGGGCGCTCTGGTGAACGCTTCAGGCGTGATTTCAATGGCAAGCAAATAGCACAGCGAGCGCGTGGTCAATGGGACTTTCCCTTTGATTAAATGTAAATTTTGCGCCTGGAAATGTGATTAGTAACCCCGTCAGTTCGTACGGCTGCCTTTACTCCTCGTTCTTCCGGCATCGAGGCGAAAAGTCAAGCATGTGACATCTAAAACGGTCCATCGTTACGTTCATATTATGAACGTGAAAAACTTGCAGATTTCAATACCAAAAAACGATAATCGGTGCTCCACGAATTTTTCACGAATCGGGTTCATGTAACTTTTCAAACCAGTGGAAAGAATCAAAATTCGATTCATACAAAATAGACAAGCAGGCGATTGGGTGTCGCATGTTTAGCTAAACGGTGGATTGTTTAGGTTTCAAATTTGAAAAAAAATCTTGGAATGATGTCCGTAAAACAAATTAGGTGGGGATCAAAATAGTGAATTACTGAAATGGTGAATGGTCGAAATAGCAAATTCTAATAAAAATAAAGATCTGAATCCAGAATGATCATCATTATGAAATTCGCTATTTCAGCCGTTCGTTATTATGACCATTCGCTATTTTGATTGCATTTTACCATTTATTTACCATGACCATCCGCTATTTTATTGTTGAGGGTGAAAAAATCGAATGTTTAAAATAGCGAATGGCTAAAATAGCGAATTCCATAATTATGGCCATTGTAGATTTAGACGTTCATTATTTTAAAATTCGCTTTCTGCAATTCGCTATTTCGACCCCTACCCTGAAAATGCAATACTCGTGATCAGCGACAAATTTCCAACAAGGTCCAACATCTTATCATCACGAAATTCCAAAAGAGTATCTAAATATCAGCATACAGATTCTCGCGATGGGTGCAATACAAAAATCGGAGTCTTACAAAAAATGCTCGAGATTGATCGTGTCCAAATTCAGCTGTATATAACAAATAATCGTATAGTAAAAAAGAGCATCAAAACAAAAAAAAAGTAAGGCACCATAAGCACAATAACGCTCGTAAAGTGTAAACTCTGAGTAGTAGAATTGACACCCTGAGGGGATCGCAAAAGCTCGCTCACCAACGCGAAGTACCGGTTAGCCTACTGCGAGTAAAACCGGCATGCTAAGCACCACCGAGTCGAGCACTTGAAGCACCGAGAACTGCAACCTTAGCGCCACGGAGCGAGTAGAAAAGAGAGAACAACTTGGCTTCCGTGCCGAATCTGCCTGGTGGTTATCATGCCAGCCAGGCGCCCAGCAACGACTTAGCCGAGGACTTAACGCCTTGCCAACGATGTTACAGTCTCGTAGTCTGATGCCAGCGGGTTGACTGTATACCCTGAGACTAGGAGTAGAGCAGCACCGTCAGAGAAGCAAAGCGACCGGGAGCTTTCGCGACGAGCCGCGACGTACCCAAAATGTTGCAAGTCCTCTCTAGCGAAAGGATTAAAGTTGTATCGTGTGGTTCTGTACGACGCAGCTGCGGTATAGTCAACTCGAAATCAGGTATAAATGTCTTGCCACCTTAATAACATTTATAACTGCCAACCAAGTAATAAAAAGTGCTTATGGCTTAATAAGATATTAATACATAAAAGTGATAGCGTCATAATGTATTTTCGTTGTCGAAATTATATCATGCGCATCCTAATATGACCATGGGTGAAATATAGCTCAGCAAGCAATGCGGAAGCCACGGAATATCTCATTAATGATTATGTTCCAAGTTGCTAAGCCAGTACTGATCCGACTAATATAATTTATGTGCAATCTATTCGATTGAACAAGTTTTGCCTCGATTCCCCTTTTAGACCAGCCGCTTCGTTCTATAGATCAAAACGGAAAGGGTAGTAATGTAGGATTTAGTGGAGGAGATCGCCTTACGAAAGGGGACGTACATAATGGGGGGTCTTGGTCCTACCACACGACTATTGTCAGATTCAGCGAGTGAGACGTTATCTCCATACCGAGGGTACACAATATCGAAACGACCCATCTTTCGCACAATCCCTTTCTTGTTGCATATCCCTTCGAATTCCGTTTCGAAAACGTTCTCGTTAATATACGCAGCCACAGAGCACTCATAATTCGTAGGTAATAGATTTAATTGTGAACTCGGCACGTAACTCGAAGCTCGGCGTCTCTTCTCGCCCATTTGCCACCCTTTCCCTTCTTCGGCAGTCACCCTCAGTGTCCCCAACGGCGACGGGACAGGAGTAAGATAACAAGTCCCGGTTAATTGTTTCAAAGTTGCGAACCTATTCTATCGCTCTCACTCTCACTTAGTTGTCGGTTGCCCCTAGTCACCTTCACCCACCTTCCTGCGCTCAATCTACAGCGCTGCACTATTCATCGTGTATAATTAATTTATACTCTATAGAGGAGAGGCTGCGATATCGTGGTGGCTCTCACGCACGCCCGTTCGTTTGTAATTGTACGATATCGTCGTGGAGTTGGTGAGTGCAGAGCTCTGACGGCCAAGTAGGTGAAAGCGTGTGACACTGCGACAGCACAGCGCCCGGGAGGGCATCTCGGCAAATTGGACCGCCGATGCTAATGGAAACTGCGTTACACGTCGCTTGAGCCGTATTGTACGGCTCATTGTTGCTGTATCGCTTATAGCTTTGCTCTCAATGTTCCACTTGGGACTCTCGCCTCACTTCCCTCGTCCTCGACACTCAAGAAATTCCATTATCCCCGAGGGTTAATAAAAACACGTTTGCAACAACAATTGCGTAGTTTGCCATTGACACTAAGTCTTATTTTATATAAGATCTTTTTTTTTTACCGTAGGATAGAGTATAATGAGCCTTAGGCAACAGTGAGCAGCGGCGTCTATCGGAGAAGACGAAAGGGAAAGATTAGTTACCATAACCAAAAAATGAGTTGACACAACCAATTGATTCTTTTGTTTTTCTTACAACTCAAATGATAGTGACAACGGTTTGAATGGTAATAAAGATTATTCGAATGGTAGGCCCAATAATTCGAGTGGTAGTCGCAATGATTGGATTGGCTAACCGTGAACACAGACCGCCAAAATTTTTGATTTTTTAAATATAAAACTGTGAGTTGAATTGGCTGTTACTCGTCCAAGTTAATTTTAAGTTGCCTTATCCCTGAACACACAAAAATTGCAAGTACATTTTGGCCGCTTGAAAAGAAAACTTTTACCCTTCACAAAGGTTTTATATCTAAGCTAACATTTGTTAATCGCTAATTCCGATCGACTTACATGATTCTTTACATCTTTCTGTATCGCTGTGTGCCCATTTCACATTAGTTTTACTTAGTGATGCATGATTTTTTAATAATAAATGTTTACGAGTGTTAGTGAGGAACAATGAGCCAACCTTGTAGATTTGGTCGAGATGATTTCAACATCCAAGTTCAAGTATGGTGGATTTTATAATATATCTTTTCAACATAAGATGGTGGAAAAATCAGTGAAGAAAGGAGGGGTGTAGTCTGAATAGTGGACAGTTCGAATTTGACAGTTTCATAATATATATAGATTAAGTGGCATGTCAACTAATAATGTGAAGAAAAATTGAAAATTTTGCCCACTTGCTTTATCTCCTCTAGGTTTTTCGGGTATTGGCTCATTGTTCCCTCTTGTATGGCCCACAAGAGGGAAAAATGGTGAGGCACAATGAGTAATTTTCCGATGTACTTTCAACCTAACTTTTCATACATCTTTGATAGTCTTAAACGTGTCATCGCAACCCCAGAGCATGACCAAAGGTCATGAACATGAACAAAGACCCGCTGAACACCTTTCCAGTCATATTGTGATCTTAATAAGATTACAGATGAATTTAAGAAAAAAGTGGATCGCTGTTGTCCACTCTGCCCTATACCAGACGAAAATTGATCCATAGCTGAGAACTAACTGATGTTCAACTGTGTATCACTGGCGGATATCATCGAGATACGTTTCTTGTCGAAAAATTAATTATTGCTCACAACTTGTTGGCCTTGAATATTGAATTTTCCCTCGATTTGGAAAAGTTTTATCGATTCCGGTGACCTCACGAGTCGGTAGAATAAACCAACCATAGGATTCAGGCACGAAGCTACCCAAAGAGGAGATCTAATTAAAAATTGCTGCTGCAGAGTAGAAAGAGAAGAAGCGTTCGCGGTGCCGGTGGTGGTTCGAGTTTTTATCGAGGGCTAAGTACATTAAAGGCTAGATTAAATTACAACGGGGCACGCAATAAATGTTTGGTAACTACTATTCTTGAAAACTCCTTGGGAGAAGCTTCCTCCGCAAAGCTTCTCTCTCTCTCTCTCTCTCTCCTTCTCGCTATTCGCAGTGCTATAGATATTTGGCTGTTTCTCTCACTCCGTATCACGGTTTTCCTATCTCTTACGTTACTTTCCATCTCTCTTTCTCGCTCATCGTTTTCCTCGTTCTCACAGCCACACCGAAGTCCCGCTTCACTCGGACGCTTGCGCCTGGAACCCAAACTTCCTCAGCGGAATGTACTTAAAAAACTTTCGGCCTTCCGCTCGTTTAACAAAAATGAATTAGCTCTCGGGCCCTCGCCGTGAGATGAATTTGTTTAAGCCACCCGAGTTCGCTATGAGGAGAAGAGCCTTCCCCATCTCTTTTGCTCTTTTACTTGGTTTTATACTTTTATTTTTTAGTCTCGCTCACTTCTACCGTTTCAGGCGAGAGACCGTGGTTTGCTTTCAGCCTCTAACGAGTCTCAAGAGAATATCTTCGTATTGGCTCCACCAGACCAAAGTCAAAAAAACGTACTCCATTTTCATCGACGGTACTCACAATTATCAACGAAAAGCCTAGAAAATAAGATAATCGATTTCGCAATCAGGTCTTCAGCTGTAATGGCGGAATATCCGTGATTTTCTCGAAAGTAACCCGCGTTAAATCCCGTAAGAAACGTTTTTTACTATTCTCTGGAGTCCAAGTTCCTTGAGGCACATCCCTTTCGGTGACCTCGCAAGAAAAGATACAGTTTGTAATTCTCGTATCGTAATGTTTTCTCCCGACGGAGTTCGAGACTGGGCTTTGCGAACCAAACAAGTAAGTCGTTGGCTACGACTTGAATTCGACTCTAGGTCTTTACGAGTTTAACTGTAGCTCGCTACACGAAAACTAACTACTAGACACGACGAATTTAAGATCCCCGAACATGAGAAAGACTGTTGATACGGAAAAAGGTGCATGCGATACCTTTTGCACAGCTTAGAAAATACAAGGCGTTTTCTAAATCGAGCACGTGCTTAGTATATATATTAGGGTGGTTTTTAGATGGGGTATTTTCGAATTTTAATCGTTCTACCCGGAAAATCAATTCGAAATACATAAAAACAACCCTCAATTTTTTCAGATTTTATTTTTTACATTCAACCATTCCCCACGGGGCTTGAAAGTTTCCATTTAAGATACATGCACTTTTGCGATCGTTGCAGTTAATATTTCATTGTGGAACTCCTTATCATTAGAAAGGTTTGAAATTTTCACAAATTACTCTATGTACACAAAACTATGAGAGAAAAATTACTAACCTCGACCTAAAAATTGGAGTATGGACTGTCGCTTTTGAGAAAAATGACGTTTCGAATATTTCATTTTATATATATGAAATTCATGGGTCTTAGCAATCAATTGTACTTCCTTTGTAAAACTCCGTATGTTTGAACCAAGATACTTTTATTGAACTCCTTAAAAAAAAACAGATCACAAGAAATGTCTAAAAATATTTTAGCAGTACAAAAAACCATGCATGTTCTTGGTCGGAAATCTAACACCCTCCCCTTTTATGCTCGTCACGACATAACGAAATCTTTATCTTTATTACGAATATTCGTTTTGGACTGTTGTCTTTTCAGCTAAGACAATATTTTTCAGTCCATAAAACGTATCGTAAAATGATAATGAATATGGAAAAAATGTCGATGGTAAAAAAAAACAACAACAAAAAAAGGGGCATTGCTCTTAGTCCTCAACTTTACGGGTGTCCGTTGAGCTTTCGGAATCCACGGTCCATTAAGGGCGAAAGCAGCAAAATATCTAACCAACAAGCAAACAACTCCCCATTCGTTATCTTTGCGGCTTGTCGCTGGCTGGCAGGCTATCCTCGACCGTTTACCCGATATTTTGATCCTGATGGCTCTTGACGTTGACTCCCCGTGTGCTTTAGCTGCAAAGTCGCGAGAGCCCATGGCGAACGCGAGTTAACTCTAAAGCGCCGAAGAGCGTACAAAGGTTCGAGGGGCGCGGTTTTCCGCGCAGGTTCCATTATCGAGAGGCTTATCTCCGTTCGCCCGATTGGTTCCTTCCGCGATCGTGTTTTGAAACAAAGAAGAAAAAGAAATGAAAAGCGTGAGCGACGCAAGCGTGTACGTGTCTGTCCATATACACGCATACACACGGAGGCCATAGACTAGTGAAAAGAAGGTACGACTAGTTTTCAATCCTACGCAAAGTATTGGTTAGCACATCCCTAACACAGGTGCAATTTACTCGTTGCAGTTTTAAGTTTCCTGTCGTTAACTCGATGGGAAAATGGTTCGTCGATGCACTGTATAATTTGGTCTCGTAAGTACAGAGAAGATTGGGGTTTGTTGGATCAACCTTCACCATTCTTATCTCCAGCTGCTAATGACAGTATCGCGCTGGATAAACTTTTTATTCAATAACTTGTCGTACATCGAAAAAAAAAAAATCTCTAGAATTCGCTTTAGGTCCGCTGCATTAGCACTTTGCGCGTAGTCAAGTGTAACCGCGACAAAAGTGGCAATAGAATAATCTCTCGAAGAGGAAAGAAAAAGTGTTTGCGCACGGCAAAGTATGAGCATGGAGTCTTATCGTCTCGTTTTCGCAGTACTCGGTTGCTGGCGTTGTAGGTTGCAGTATAGGCAAGGGGTCGAAGGTCCGGTCGTTCGAGCGTGCCCTATCGCCCTTTTCCCCGGTCGTATTATGCCGGTTCTCTCATTAACTTCGCCCCGAAATAATTAGGGGTAGCTGCGTCTCGCTACCTCCGACATAACCCGGCTATGCTGCGTCGCACAGACGCTCGGATCGACGCTATGGCGTCAGTGGGTGTTGGGCACCACTCGGGTCCAAGTCCCGATAGTACCTGGAGATACCTATAACGCGCGGCCGGGCCTCCGCGAAAGCTTACTCGCGAGACGCGTAACGAGCGTGGCTAACGAGGAACAGCAGATTTTACGGGCAGGTGGTGGTAATGGGGTATCTACGTGATTGTTGCGCTCGTACTTCTCCTGGATATACTCCTGTTCACGCACACTCTATATTCATGTAGAGACCTTGAAAAAAAAAGATGATCCTCTCGTAATGCATATCGATTCGTCCTAATGTAATTTAACTGCGTAATGGTCGAATTTATAGTCCCTAGTTCGAACTTAACTTCCAACTTGGAACTATAAATTCGACTAAGTTTGAACTTGAGCCGATTTTTTTTGTAGAATGCATATAAGTTCGAATCGTAGACTGTGATACCTCAATTCACCTAGGCAACATCGCCATCTTTCCCAACATACCAATCACTATAATTAGACGAAAGAAAAATATAAAAATGTATTTCTTGTTATATCTTACTTGTGAAACAAATGCACATTAGAATAATTTGATTTAACGGTGTAACAATCATCCTCACAAAGTCACAATTATTACAATATCATTCCTACGCATAGCCCTAACACGTGCAATCTCTGCTGGGGATATTTTCAGAACATGCAACTAACTGTGAACATGACGCTATACGTATGTGTCGTAGAGGTCAGTGATACGTCGAATTTCAATGTATAACGACATATTCATGAGCATTATAGTCCGCTTACAATGCGAGATTAGTTCGAGTACAACGCACGCTTTTGCAGAGCTCTGGTGAACGGCAGAGCGAGCTTTTGAGACCCAACGGCATCATCCTCATCAGGAACAGTGGCAGCAGCGCAACGACAGTAACAGCAGTAGCGCGGAATAGGCATAGTCGTGTGCTCGATGCCATCCATGGGGTATTTCTCGTTTCAACATACCTGATATCCACCACACAGCGGAATGTTACGACGCTTTTTATGGATGCGGACTGACGCTCACGTTCGTACCACGGGGAGATGCGTTATATGTCATTGAACTTTACTATCGAGCCAGAAAACGTATCGTGAGCCTTGATGCAACCGTTCAGCACGGTGTGTGCACGATGTGCCGCATTGCGAGTTAGAGTAGACTGGTTTTGCAGTATTCCTCACCCTGTTACTCTCACATTGTGAGCTCTCTCGTTAATAGCGGACTTGGTCATTTCGCATTCGGGTGAATTTCACTCTTCAACTACCGAGGGATGTGTTTAATGTGTGTACGTAGATGTCGCTGTTGCAGTTCGCATCAACCAGGTTCCCTATATATGTTAGGTCAAGACATGCGGTTGCCGGGCACAATTTAACAGCCAATGACAGGCTTGAAACTTCCAAACAATCACCGCTCTGTTGCTGAGATTTTTTTCAACGAGCTTATTTGATGGATATATGTCATTACCAATATATTTCAAAAGTGTACAGAAAAGTGACGTAACCATGATAAATAGACATTGTCTATTGGAATGTTAATATTTTCAGGGAAAATTTTTACGTAACAATATTCGTTATTTTTACGTTACTATATTTTTTTGTAACTAGCTGCGGCAGGTTATCCGAATTTCATGGCATCAGCATTCTGATTTTCTTTTATCTTCAACACAACATTAATCCTTCGATTAATTCGAGGATATGATACGTAATTTTTCACCGAATATCTATAAGAAGAAAATAATGTTTAATTAGTTAAAAAAATTAACGTTTCTCTAGGTAGCTTATGAATATGGCAGGAGGATGGCGAGATTTGAAGTTTGTAATCCTCGTAGAGTTTAATCATGGAAAAAGGCCTTTCACGATGTAAGCTATAATGGGTGAGGTCATGGCACCCTTGGTAGCACCCTCGAACGAAAGGTTTGCTCGTCTCGCGCTTGAAGCATCTCGGAAAGACGAGAGATTCTTGGCGTGTTCGTGTGGCGCAGGGAAAATGCATTCGAGTTTTACTCATCCGCGACAAGCTTTTCTTCTTTTTGCTCTGCCTCGGTTGCTCTGCTCATCCCTCACACCGTCACAACGGTTATCAGATGGGTGAAAACAAAAGGTCGACGCTGAATTTTCAGGACTCTACTGCTACCGGTGTTCTTGCTCAAAGAGATGCTATGCAGAGGGCGAACACTGGAGAAAAGGATGAAATATACCGGAGAATGGAAGGAAGGCATCCAAGGGTCGCCATAGCAAGTAGCAGAGATCGCTGGACCTGCACTTTTCATTCGGCTTCTTCTCTTTTCTCCCTTCTCCCCATCCACTTTCATTTCGCACTCGGTCGGTAGGGTTGCATGGACGTTGGTGTCATTGAATATCGCAGGGACGACACCTTTTTTCTGTCTACCAGTTGTAGTATTTTTCTCCTCTTGTAGTATTTTTTTTCAGTCTGTGTATCTTGTGCATTTTTTTTATCGCTAGTGCGCTTCGCTGTCTACTTCTGATTTTAATATATTTTAATATATCTTTAAATTGTTAGCAGTTGTTTGATTTATCATTAGTGTGTTTCATGAAGAATCTATTAATGCAATTTAAAAAACTAACAGGTAATGTAATACTTTTTGAGTCCATTTAGGAAGAAAAACAAAGTAGAATCTTGCACATTGCTTCCTCATTATTTTTTGATTTTCACAAAGTTACCTCTATGAGGAAGTATGTTAATTGATTTTGGCTTCCTTATAGAGAAAAGCAAAGCTTCCTCTATGAGGGAGCAAAAATTATCTTTATTCAACGCAAGCGTTTCGAGAATGTTGGCAAAGATAAATCTGTGATCCAAAAATAATGATCTTATGTTGCGACCAGAGAAAAAGTCGGTAAGTACTTAGGCTGTCGTAAGCCTCGTAGAATTAGACTCAATAACAAGTGCAATAAAGTATATTCACGGGAGTGATAGTAACGCCTACGTAGAGGCTCATCGAAGCGCACGTTATGACGTTTGAGTCCCTTTAGGAAGGAAAACAAAGTAGAATCTTGCACATTGCTTCCTCACTATTTTTCGATTTTCACAAAGTTACCTCTATGAGGAAGTATGTTAATTGATTTTGGCTTCCTCATAGAGAAAAACAAAGCTTCCTCTATAAGGGAGCAAAAATTATCTTCATTCAACGCAAGCGTTTCGAGAATATTGGCAAAGATAAATCTGTGATAAAAAAATAATGATCTTATGTTGCAACCAGAAAAAAACTCTGTAAGTACTTAGGCTGTCGTAAGCCTCGTAGAATTAGAGTCAATAACAAGTGCAATGAAGTTTATTCACGGGAGTGATAGTAACGCCTGCGTAGAGGCTCATCGAAGCGCACGTTATGACGTTTGAGTCCCTTTAGGAAGAAAAACAAAGTAGAATCTTGCACATTACTTCCTCATTATTTTTTTATTTTTACAAAGTTACCTCTATAAGCAAGTATGTTAATTGATTTTGGCTGCCTCATAGAGGGAGCAAAAATTATCTTCATTCAACGCAAGCGTTTCGAGAATGTTGGCAAAGATAAATCTGTGATCAAAAAATAATGATCTTATGTTGCGACCAGAAAAAAACTCGGTAAGTACTTAGGCTGTCGTAAGCCTCGTAGAATTAGACTCAATAACAAGTGCAATGAAGTTTATTCACGGGAGTGATAGTAACGCCTGCGTAGAGGCTCATCGAAGCGAACTTTATGACGTGACGAGGTGAAGGGACCGCAGGAGGTCTGACGCGCGCAACCAAGGGCTTCCACTGGCTCTCGTCGCGTGTGCAACGTTAAAACTTGTTGGTGTACTACAAACATGAAGAGGGAGTATAAGAGAGGCTTTATGGCCAGTGCTATACCACCCAGTGCATACGAGCCTATATAATGTATGTAAAACCAAGCCAAATATCCAGCAACCCCTGTCCACGAGAGTAGTTGTCCCGCTCTATTTGTTCGGGGTATTGTTCATCCTCCAACTCTCTCACCTCTATCTACCATAGTAGAGCCAACTTTCCTTCTCTCTCATCTTTTTCCCTTTTCTCTTTATCTCTTCACTCTTTTTTTTTTTTCATTCCCTTCGACTCGTCTGTTTGCACCAGTAACAAAGGGTTGCTCACGCGCTGGAATGGCACTCGATCAATCATATTTTCCTCGAGACAATGGCAAATTGGTGTGAGCACTACTTCCATGGCTACAATTGCAAATCTACCGGTGTACATTTTTCTGCTTTATCCCACTGTGCATCACTCTTTAGTCATATTTCCTTGTTTACTGCAATAAACTCTCTGAAATTACTCGGATTATACAGACGGTAGACACGATAAAATGAGTTGGCACGCTTCAAAACGTTGGTGCTAAATTTTTATGAAACAACATTGTTCAGCATTTTCCATTTGTAGGTCAAAGTCAATAAGGATGCAATTTCACTGTTACCTTGTACCTTCGCTGCTTTCTTAAAGAGAAAAATAATCAATCAATGTTGCTTGAAATTGCAAAAAAAAAAATTCCTGGATATATTTAACTGAATACGGGAATAATATCAAATGGAATCATTGCAGCATTGCCGTCGCAATTTTTCATGTTAAAACTATTGAATTTTCCGTTGATTTTCAATTAATGTGTACAGAGTATGAATATCGCGGCGCAATAAGAATAATGTACATATCAGTCGACCCTAATTCATGCAAATCGTAAACCAATAAACGCATCATATCAAACAACGTTACCCATTCGACAAATTAAACACACAACGCTGCAGACTTGATTCAATAGGATTGGTCATCATGACGGCCCGAAACTGTTTTGTACAGTTTAAAGCTGTGCTTGCGAATGCATTCAATTTTTTATTTTATTTTTTGCTAGCTGAACTCTGATTTCATTTATCGACGGTGAAAAGTTTAGCTGCTTCAGGATTTCAACCACGGAATGTCAGTGACTGTAGAGTCGATTGATTCGAAAGTTATCGGTAACTGCGTAATATCAGCCGCTCTGAAATTAGCGCAGTATTCAAGTGTATCGTCACTACGGGATTTAAACGCCTCTAATTTTTCTTCACCGAGAAACATAAGCCACTTTGGAATTTTAGTTATTCCGTGATTGAGGCAACACAATGTTAATCACTTCAGTCACGTTGTACATAGCAATCGCCCTTAATTCATGCAAATTGTAAATCAATAAATGCCATCGGATGAAGCAACGATTCTCAATCGGCAAATTAAATACACAGCGACATAAAATAGAGTTGATACCACATGAACTACCAGGAACGAAACGAAAGCGTTTTTACAGTTTAAAGCTGGACCAGAGAGTTTATTGAATTTTTTTCCTTGCGCGATAAAACCCCAGTGGTTAATGACGAGGGTGAAGCTACGGAGAGAAGTAAAAAAAACAGACGCCTGAATATTCCCGTACTGTATCGAAGACTTGGTAGTTATTTTTATACCCTCCAGCTGCTTCTCTCCTGGCTTGCTTTTTCTTTTTTTTTTTTTTTTTTTTCTTCACCGGCTATATAATCGATTTGTCTTTGAAGCGAACATCGGAGAGTTTGCTCAGGACACGCAACACGCTCTGACATCAAATTATCCTCAAGTGCCTCGACGTACGTAAATACGTATGGTGGCGAACGAGGGAAGCTCCTACCTCAATATAGCTACAGTGGACACGATGCAGCTATCGATCCAATAGGAAGGGCGAAGTACTCCGCTTCCGAGCAGCCCATGGTCATTGCGTTGATATTAGCCTTCGATGTCACGTGTCATCTCAATCGCACGGGGAGCCCCATTCGTGGAATCGTCATATCCTCGTGTGGGTCACGACAAGGAGTCACGTGGGATTTGAGGGCTGTACGAGCAGCTGCTGGATTATCGTTCCGGGCCAGAGTGCACGTGTCAAGCTCACTGAATCGACATTTTACAGATAATTATTTTACTGTGTTTTTTTTTCATATTTTTGTATGTACTTCAACTGTTTTGGGCGAATATCTTGTATTGTTTAGCCTGTGGCACAAAAAAAAATATTTCTCGTTTAATACGTACTCAAAATCTGTAAATTTCTCCATCTATCCTGTATGTACCGCTAGTACGACTGAAGGCGGGATGGAATTAAGAGAGAAACAGATACTATGATTTATTAGTGATTTTGAAATGATGATATCGACGATAGTCCATTTCCAGCCACCAGACTGATAGTTGAGCATTGAAGTGACATTTTACAGATAATTATTTGGCTGTGCTTTTTTTCTCCTAATTTTGTATGTACTACAACTGTTTCGGGCGAATATCTTGTGTTGTTTAGCTTGTCGCAAAAAAAAAACATTTCGCTTAATACGTACTCAAAATCTGTAAATTTTTCCATCTATTCGGTATGTACCACTAGTAACACAGTAGATCGGATGAAATAAAGAGAAAAACAGATACTATGACTTGTCAGTGATTTCGAAATGATGATATCGACGATACTCCATTTTCAGTCATCAGACTGATAGTTAAGCACTGGATCGACATTTCACAGATAATTTTTTGACTGCTATTTTTCTCCTATTTTTCTATGTACAACAACTGCCTTTAACGAATATTTTGTCTTGTTTTGCCTGTCGCACAAAAAAAAATTTTATTGCTCAATACGTACTCAAAATCTATAAATTTCTCCATCTATCCTGGTACTAAAGTTCGGATGAAATAAAGAGAGAAACAGCTACCATGACTTGTCAGTGATTTAAAAATGATGATATCAACGATATTCCATTTCCAGCCACCAGACTGAGAGTTGAGCATTATCGTAACAAGTGCACACCTACAAATATTCGATCGGATAAATAGGGAAGTGCAGTCGTATCGTCGAACAATTATCCGGTTGATATTTAGTCATGTAAATCGAGAACTGAGCGGTCGGTATCGACAAGGGAGTGTTGGTATTTACCCGGTTATTCGTTTTCCCGGGGAAAACTAGCGACTGAGGGGCACAGTGGGAGGTACAGCAGAAGCTCTCTCTTCCGTATTAATTAACGAAATAACGATGCTTAATTGCCTCGGTATAACGAAGCATAGACGCCGAGAATGAACGCCGCGCTGTATTCAACTCACTTCTTCATCTATATTTCGCTTCGTTCACTCCTATCCTTCCGACCCTCTTCTGGTCGAAACTGTCGGCACAATTAACGAACTTACTCGTTATAGAATATAGATTATCGACTGTAGCTTCACTCACGATGTACACTGCATATATACAGATATAATTGAGCAGAACTGCCAATGATGTATATATGTATAGAGCCTTTTGCACTAGGGCGATAATCGTTTGCTCATCAACGAGAGCGATGTACCCCCGCTATCTCCATCGCAGTGTTGCCCGTCCACAGGTCGTAATATGCGGTCCAGGGTCGCCTTATCCATGATCGTATTCCCCTGGCCTACACCACTCGCATTTCAGGCCTCATTTCCACTGGCTCTACCAGCAGGAAACTCCTAAATCTCTAGGAGAGACCCAGCTCTGGTTGTCAACCTGGTGTTTCCAATGTTCCTATAGATGCTTCGTGTTATCTCCAGGATGCAAACATCCAGAGGTGTATCACTGATCCGATCCGATGATAATCCTTTCAACTGCCATTTGCCCTTCTTATTTTCTATAGCAATTACAGGGTAATCTACACTGCGGTCGGATAAACAGGCAGACCGCATTGGTTTATTGTACATCATTGTGGTGATTTTTTTTGTTGGTATTTATTTATTGTATTGTATTGTATTTATTGGTCGGATAGACAGGCAGATCGCATTGTTTTGTTGTACATCATTGTGTTGATTTTGTCGTTACCATTTATTTATTGTATTGTATTGTATAGTATTTATTGGTCGGATAGACAGGCAGACTGCATTGTTTTATTGTACATCATTGAGGTGATTTTTTTGTTGGTATTTATTTATTGTATTGTATTTATTGGTCGGATAGACAGGCAGACTGCATTGTTTTGTTGTACATCATTGTGTTGATTTTATCGTTACCATTTATTTATTGTATTGTATTGTATTGTATTTATTGGTCGGATGTATAGGCAGATCGCATTGTTTTATTCTACGTCATTGAGTTGGGTTTTTTGTTACCATTTATTTGTTGTATTGTATTGTATTTATTAGTGGATGCAGCAGGAATGGGTGTGATTTACATATTTGCATGCTTACATAGTGTTCTTATCGGTTACTTATATTGCTAATTTCTTTGGGTTTAGCAAGGTCACCTTAATCACCTTATCATTCACCTAATGCGAGTCAAATAAACCATATACTCGGCTTGTTCGCGACTACAATCCATAATTACCTACAACTAAGAAAAATAAAAACAAAATATTCCGTCTTGCCACGTTAAAATAAAACTCATTTATGTCCTTGCGACAAATTGGAATAACGATACACAGAAAATTTGTATATACATTGTAGATCTTTCACTTTCACAGGTCATTGTAGCTCTATTTATGCTCTTTCATATAGTCAGAAATTAATTCACATACAAAAAATTTCCATTAATTAAAATTCAATAAGGTCTTGAAGAAATAACAAAAGTGTATTGATCGTATTATTAATAATTTAAATGTATATGTGCTCTTTTAGTTAGACCACTTGACATTGTTTTCTCTTTTAACTGTGATGGTTGGCTTATCAAGTTTGTCGGTAAGGGTAATGGACGAGAGGCTGGTTTGTGGATTGTGAAAAGGGGTTCACGAATCCGCTCGATTCAAGCCACGTAACTCGTTCCATTTCATCGGCTTATGCACACGAGCATGAAGAGGAACGCCTGAGGATGGTCGACAGTCGCCGTAGGTATTAGTTAAATCCCTCAACCTGCGGCACTCGACAGAGCCGAGAAACTGGCGTGTACGAGCTTTCATCGACTGCGAGGACGAAACAGGGTGGACACGAGCTGCTAGCACGAACCCCTCTGTTTTCATTACGATATTAAGAACTTTCTCGACAAACCCTCGAGTTAATCCAGCCGGTAAACCGAGGAATGAGACGCCCATAGACGTCGACTCTTGGTTCACCGTACGTGGCACACCGTTGAAAACCCATGGAAATTCGTCATTCCGTGCACTGAACCCTTGACGGGAATACAAACGCACGACTAATAGCGAGAGAAACGCAGAAAAACAAGAGGGTTCATGCGAGTGCTTTCGTTGAGCTTCTCTGCGCTCAACTTTTACCTTCACTGTACTCTCACGCATCCAATTCAACCCTCGAGTATTCTCTCGTGGAGATCGAGTCTCTTAGTCTCGACGAAATGTACGCACAGCGTTACCATTATCATATAATCATGATGTAAATACCTGAAGTTTGTAAGCCTCGTTTATACGCAATTTTACGCAGATTATTTTATTATATATACTCAATGGATTGGAGGGATACGCATAGATTCTTTTTTTTTTCACTGAGCGCTATAACTGATACTAAGGGGATCACTTAAAAAAATTCATGGGAAAAAAAAATCTGAAAATGATATATTTATTTGAAAAAAATATTTTAAATTGTTTAATTTTTTTTTGTCGTAGCTTTCAGACCAAACCAGTGAACGAATTTAATTGTTTGATGTCTTGTTTTGTCTGCTGCAAAGTGCATTCTGGATTAAGTGTAGGTATTTTGATTTCAAGTCTTTATGACAACGCTATGATTTTAAATGTGTTAATAAATTCTTTACTATTAAAAATTTACTAAACTAATTATACTAATTTTCACTACATCTAAAATCGCTATATTTAATCTAGAGTATACATATTACATTTAGAAAAGAATTTACTTTTGACCTCACATCATTCTCGTGCTCTATGTCTACAAAATTGCAGAATTATAATGCATGTTATGTACTTAATAAGGGTTCGATGTAACATTTATAAAACAAAGGGTATAATTTACAGATTTTCCTTTTGAAATTTTTTAGGTGACTCATTCCCCTTAAGAGAATAAAGATCATCCGATAATCCCATTCATATGACATTTATTCATCTATTGTACCGATACTTCATTCCCAAGTAAAAAAATTATATGAAGATTGTATAAAAATTGGATATAAAGATCTACATAAAAGCTGTATACGAAATTGGACATACACATTCTCTATATGTTATATACAATACATATGAAGATTCTATAACAATTATATACAGTACAATATAATTAATGTAAATTTAATATAACATTTCTCCAAAAATCGTTCTATAAAATCTCCAGACTACATATAAATTTCATATAAATGAAATACAGTGTACATTTATTCAACATGTCCATTTTCTTATACGGACTATATATATTGACTTATATATGATTTTTTAACCCGGGTTAATTAAAAAGAAAACCATCAATTCCTCATTACATAACACAACAATGGAGTATATTAATCAATAAACTCTACATTGATTTTAAGCAATATTCCATAGAGGCAACATTGAAGAGTCGAATGACTACACGTTGCAGTGAGAAAGTTAGCCCAAGACAGTGGGTAATGAGGGCGCAAGGCACACGATTACGTACGCTCAGTTTCTAATATGAAAAGCCTTATTTAAAAATTTCCCGTTGAGTTCGGCGGGATCAACCACATAATATCCGCGAGCCAGTTAATGGCCGTACGAGAAATGAGTTTCGAAGCTGGTAAACTCGCTGTGGAAAATCGAGGCAAAAGGGTCGAGGGCTAGTGCAAGTGTAGGTATATAGCAAGAGTAACAGCAAAACGGAAACTCGTTCGCTGAAAACGTATGTCGCTGCGGTGCAGTGGCGGCTGTTCCCGGGCATAGTATACTGTATTACAGCGTCGACTATCGTACCGCCTGCTTCCCCTCCATTAAAATAACGATTATGCAACGCGCACATTATCGTATCGGGCAAACAGCCTGCCTGGCTTTTCAACCCAGAACCCATGCACCTTCTATACCTATGCATATCCTATATTCCCATACAGAATTTAATAAAGGCTAGTAGGCATTGAAATAACACGTTTTCCGACGTCCCTTAATGGTAACTTAAGCTTTTCCCATGATCGAATATTCGTATTATTGTAAATATGCAAATATAACACAAACATAATAAATCTACGATACGATACATCACAAATCGCCGCATGTCCAAGTTTCAAGTGATAGCCTATAACCACAAATTCTTTCCGCATATCTTATCACGCTCTAAGTCACAAATTTCCGCCATAACTTGTACTTCAACTTCACCGAAACGGGAACAAGAATCGATCGTTTATTTTTTATTGAATATCTCGTTATTCTCTCGTTGCACCGAACACATGTGCAGTAGTAACATGCTCCGTACTTTCTTGCCTCTTTTTTCTCTTCTTTCCTTTCTTCTATTCGCTTATTTTTTTTTTTTTTTGCCGGATGGTACACCAGACGAGTATCGAATATTCCTTCCGATAAATTCTCGTGTCACCGTAGCTGCGATGGTGAATGGAAAAAAAATGTAAAAAATAAAAAGCGATTTCGGGTTGGTGGTCTTATTCCTCTTCTGTGAGGAATAAGAAAAGCGAAAATGGCAAAAAGACACAGAGTGCTCGGCGGGACAGTGGGAAAGGCACCCGGTGCACTTTCTCCTCTCGTTCTCGTACTTCTACATTCGCCAATCGCCGAGAGCCTCGTGTAGAACACGTGTCTTTATGGTTTATGCGTCTGGTGGTAACAGAAATGAAGCTCAGTCAGGCACCCTCACTGAAATACGAGATCGGCTGGGGTTCTTTCACCGAGCACAGGATATTTCATTGTGCTCCTTCGACATCGTCATCCAGCATCGCTTTCCGTGTATCACTGGCAGTCAGCGCTCGAGTCAACTGAGCAGGAGATTCGATACGGAAACCCGGATCGAATCAATTTTTATTCGCTTGCTACGGCCTCTTCCCGGTTCATTCTCCACTTGCGTCATTACATTCATCGAATTATCTACCGTCCTGTGAAAGAATAGTGCAAATGATAATGGACCAAATTATTCTATTTCCCTCGGGTCCGATGTTCATTGTGACGAAAAGGAAGGCAACGATAAAAATCAAAGTGTTTCAATAAAATCGAGCCTACACATTACAGTAATCAACAATGTGCATTTGGAAGTAGCAGGGAATCGATTTTTGTATCGGCAGAAGATTTTTCACCAGCAGATAATTGTTGAGGGATGGAAAATAAAAAGCAATTTCTCAAAATTTGAATACTTTTAGTAAATATTTGAAGAATCTTCAGAAACGATAGAGAAAAATAAATAAATAGAAAAATAAACGTAAATTTTTTTCATGACAGATATTTGTTTCTCCATGATTTTTGGTTTTTGGTCAAAACATACAAGGATTTACTAGAATGGCGTGGCCTTGAAAAAAAATCGGGACTCGCGGCTTGACATAAGTTTTCTTCGGATTGAATAGAGCTTTAAAGTACGAGATGTGGCAAATACAGTTTGATTAGGATTTCTATTTTTCGTAGCTTCTTTAAGTTATCACAACGGAATATAAAATTTTATGCAAGTGGTAGAATTGAGGAGGTATTGTAATTATCTTGGTGCTATTCCCTTATCTGTTTTTTGCACGAAGGAAGATCATTGGAGATAAAAAGAAGTTATGGTGGTGGAATAGTAATAGTTATAGTAGATTAAAAGTTATGTGTTTCACAAAATAGGTCATTATCTAAAATTTTGAGGTACTATATGATAGTATGTGAATTTCGTCTTGAATTTTTTGCCATCTATGGAGTTCATGGGGAATAGATTGTTATTTAGTCTTCAATAAACATTTACCATTATCTACGAGATAGTGAGAAATTGTAAATGACGCTGTTTTTTTATCGATATTTCCTACTTGATTCACCAATGGCTGAGCTATTTTCAAAAGATTCATCATACAACTCTGCACATTAAAAGCACCATCAGTCCGAGGACCGTGAAAAGGCTCGCATTACATCAGCAAACCATTGATGAATCTATTAGCAAATTGGTAACAACGGAGCAGTTGATAATTATCGTAAGCCAGCTCGCTATGTACACCCATATAGCGTATAGTATACGTTTAACGTTGATAACACATCAACGAGACTCCTGAGAGATCTCGAGGTTGCCCTTCTCAACATAGGGTAGATCTCAAGGTTTTGTTTGTCTCGAAGTTGTGTAATCACTGGCCGTCGCGATTTCCCGAGCAGGGATTCGTTGTAGTGATTTTCATTCGACTCCCTTCCGCGCTTTAATCAAGGTTCTACTGTACACAATTGTTATATCCTCAAGGGAGTATCCGTACCGAAGAATATTTTTTAAAAAAACATCATATTTTTCTGTTGCTTCAATCGATTACTTACTACCCGAGAGGACGGCAGAATAGTAATAATTACCGTCGCACGTGTTGAGCAAGAGGGTGAATGTAAGATACGGTATTTCGCCTCTGTTTGCTGGATTTCCCAAATGTGCGTGTCGACAGTAGAGTAGCTTTATATGGTTCAGTAGGTTCACATTTTCTCGTAACTTTCCAGAAGCGCATTTTTGCTTAGCCATTCCGAAAATATTCGTGATTCGCATTAGTACAGCTTGTCGATCCCGGAGCAATAACTGCGATAAAACATCAACGAGACTCCTGAGAGATCTCGAGGTTGCTCTACTCAACATAGGGTAGATGTCAAGGTTTTGTTTGTCTTGAAATTGTGCAATAGCTGGCCATCGCGATTTCTCGAGCAAGGATTCGTTGTAGTGATTTTCATTCGACTTCCTCCCGCGCTTTAATCAAGGTTCTACTGTACACAATTGTTATATCCTCAAGGGAGTATCCGTACCGAAGAATATTTTTTAAAAAAACATCATATTTTTCTGTTGCTTCCAATCGATTACTTACTACCCGAGAGGACGGCAGAATAGTAATAATTACCGTCGCACGTGTTGAGCAAGAGGGTGAATTCAAGATACGGTTTTTCGCCTCTGGTTGGATTTCCCAAATGTGCGTGTCGACAGTAGAGTAGCTTTATATGGTTCAGTAGGTACACATTTTCTCGTAACTTTCCGGAAGCGCATTTTTGCTTAGCCATTCCGAAAATATTCGTGATCCGCATTAATACAGTTTGTCGATCACGGAGCAATGACTGTGATAAAACATCAACGAGACTCCTGAGAGATCTCGAGGTTGCCCTACTCAACATAGGGTAGGTCTCAAGGTTTTGTTTGTCTCGAAGTTGTGTAATCACTAGTGATTTTCATTCGACTCCCTCCCGCGCTTTAATCAAGGTTCTACTGTACACAATTGTTATATCCTCAAGGGAGTATCCGTACCGGAGAATATTTGAAAAAAAACATCATATTTTTCTGTTGCTTCCAATCGATTACTTACTACCCGAGAGAACAACAGAATAGTAATAATTACCGTCGCACGTGTTGAGCAAGAGGGTGAATGTAAGATACGGTTTTTCGCCTCTGGTTGTTGGATTTCCCAAATGTGCGTGTCGACAGTAGAGTAGCTTTATATGGTTCAGTAGGTACACATTTTCTCGTAACTTTCCGGAAGCGCATTTTTGCTTAGCCATTCCGAAAATATTCGTGATCCGCATTAATACAGTTTGTCGATCACGGAGCAATGACTGTGATAAAACATCAACGAGACTCCTGAGAGATCTCGAGGTTGCCCTACTCAACATAGGGTAGGTCTCAAGGTTTTGTTTGTCTCGAAGTTGTGTAATCACTAGTGATTTTCATTCGACTCCCTCCCGCGCTTTAATCAAGGTTCTACTGTACACAATTGTTATATCCTCAAGGGAGTATCCGTACCGAAGAATATTTTTTAAAAAAACATCATATTTTTGTGTTGCTTCAAATCGATTACTTACTACCCGAGAGGACGGCAGAATAGTAATAATTACTGTCGCACGTGTTGAGCAAGAGGGTGAATGTAAGATACGGTTTTTCGCCTCTGGTTAGATTTCCCAAATGTGCGTGTTGACAGTAGAGTAGCTTTATATGGTTCAGTAGGTACACATTTTCTCGTAACTTTCCGGAAGCGCATTTTTGCTTACCCATCCCGAAAATATTCGTGATCCGCATTAGTACAGCTTGTCGATCACGGAGCAATGACTGCGATAACGCATGAACGAGACTCCTGAGAGATTTTGAGGTTGCTCTACTCAACATAGGGTAGATCTCAAGGTTTTGTTTGTCTCGAAGTTGTGTAATCACTGGCCGTCGCGATTTCCCGAGCAGGGATTCGTTGTAGTGATTTTCATTTGACTCCCTCCCGCGCTTTAATCAAGGTTCTACTGTACACAATTGTTATATCCTCAAGGGAGTATCCGTACCAAAGAATATTAAAAAAAAACATCATATCACATCATATTTTTCTGTTGCTTCAATCGATTACTTACTACCCGAGAGGACGGCAGAATAGTAATAATTACCGTCGCACGTGTTGAGCAAGATTGCGAATGTAAGATACGGTTTTTCGCCTCTGGTTGTTGGATTTCCCAAATGTGCGTGTCGACAGTAGAGTAGCTTTATATGGTTCAGTAGGTACACATTTTCTCGTAACTTTCCGGTAGCGCGCTTTTGCTTAGCCATCCCGAAAATATTCGTGATCCGCATTAGTACAGCTTGTCGCTCACGGAGCAATGACTGCAAAGTGCGCTTGTGTAGTACGTGTGAGTGTTTCCGCGAACACGTGAACGCCCTACGAAATTAAATGGCTGTCGTGCAGCAAGCAGTCGTCGCACTCGTCGCAGTCGTCATTCTCAGCGTCAAGCGTGCGCTCCAAAAGCTCGCTACTGCTGTTGCACCGGTGCTTTTATATAGTACTATTTAGGTGACTCTTGTTGCACGATGGAATCGAGGAATCACCCTCAGAGCTTCATAGTCGCCCGCAATTTCCGGATACACAGGAGAATAAGAGGGAGGAAGAGAGTAAAAAGGAAAGTCGTCTCTGCAATAGCGAGCGACTGCCACGCCACAATAATATACGCACACCTGTTTTGACACGGTAATTTATGAACGCGTGGGTGAAGCCAGAGAGAAATTTGGACGACGTTGCCAAGACGCATCTCTCGCAGCACGCGTGGGCTTATATTAACACGGTGTACGCCAGACGATCACACGGCATTGCATTTGAATGTGTTATATATGTATTTTCATGTCCGTGACTTTACGTGAATTAAATGCGACTTGTGAAAATATAGAAATTGTGTAAGACAATACGTCAATACGTTGTTTTTTTTTAATCAAATTTTTGGGACCGGGTTAAAGTTCCGAATGGTAAATACACGAAGGTGTAAAATGCCTAAATTTAATTTCTCACCTACATTTGTGACTAAATGTTTTCTAGCGAATTTCGTCAACGTTGTAGGTGAGATATTAAGTCTTGGAATTTTAGACTTTCGTGAATTCACTATTCGGAACTCTGACCCCGATTCCCTCGCCTTTCCGAAGACGAAGTTCCGAATGATAAATACTCAATATTAAATATTACATTTCCGAATCTTAGATTTTCGTGTATTTACCATTCGAAAGTTCAACCAGGTCCCAGATTTTTTTCTTTAACTTGAATTTTCCTTTAACGACGTGATAAAAATTTCTAGTTAATAATTCTGAACAGAAAAAATTCACGATTTTGCCGAAGAGATCCGTCTCTCCGTTCATAGCATAATTTTTTGGTGTTCGATTCTCTTGAGGATGAAAAAAATCTTTGCCAAGCTCCCTCCACTCCAATCCTCTGTAATCCTTTATTTACTGTAACGGAATGTTAACGATATCAAAATGATGAAAGCCTGTGTAGGATACAGACGTAAGATAAGTCATTGGCATAAAGTATTGCTCAATGTCCTCGTCGATGGAGTTGATAATATTTTCTACATTGACAACGTTTTAGACGGTATACATAGATACCGAAGTAAAATGGATGAACCAGCTCGCTATAAGCTCACCACGAATATTATAGTATCTATGGTTTGTGTATACAGATAGAAATACAGGTATCGAGGAGTGTAAAGCGATGAGCAGGTGGGCCACGCAATTTTCGTTGGGTTTCCTCCCCTACTTGCAATCCTTACGGATAATACGCCGTTTGTAACTGTCGCCAAGAGAGCACGTTTGAGAGAGATATAAGCTAGGGAGGCCCGAGTGCGTGCGGGTGACGGTGGATGAGGTAGAACCAGAGGGAGCGAAGAGGATTATAGAACATACATAGTCGGCTCGCTTAGCTACAAGATCCCACCAGTAGGAGTTAGTACCAGACCAGAGCAGCGCTATATACTGTACGGAGCTACAGTATGTACACTATACTATAGCACTGGCATACGGTGCCAGGCAACCAGACTACGAGTATTCAGTTTGTCTTGTAGATCCATTATAAACACACAAAATACACATATACTTGTTGACTCGTCAAGTTAAGTTTAGAAAAGTAACAGTGAAATAAGAAAATTGCAACTCGCAGAATGAAGATCAACCTAAGGGTACTTTACACATACGCTTATTACCAAAAATACAAAAACATACTCGAATATTGGTCCGCGGAAAATTCGTCGGATAGCAATTCATCGAAAAATCAATTTGTCGAATAGCAATTCATCGAATAGCAATTCGTCGAATAGCAATTCGTCGAATAGCAATTCATCAAATAGCAATTCATCGAACATCAATTCATCGAATAGCAATTCATCGAATAGCAATTCATCGGATAGCAATTCATCGAATAGCAATTCATCGAACATCAATTCATCGAACATCAATTCATCGAACATCAATTCATCGAACATCAATTCATCGAATAGCAATGAATACTATTCGATGAACTGTTTTCGATTAATTGTTATTCGACGAATACTTTTTTCGATGATTTTTTTTCGACGAATATTCCGCGAATCCGAATATCACGATCATTCGATAGGTTGACAAATCATAAAAATATTAAAATTCGCTAGAAAATTATCCAATAATTCATTCGTCCGAGAATATCGGCGAATTCATTAAATCAGAAAAAAGTAAATGTCCGTCGGAATTTGTTGAAAAAATGGTATATGCTAATTCGTATAAATATATTTCAAGGGTACAATGAAAGGATAAAAAGTTCAACTGGTGCGCAGCCCACGACCGCTTAGTAGTGGAAAGGGGCAAGAATCCGCATCACATGTTCCATGCGCATCTGTATCTCCTGCCTTTGGCAAGCTATCCAACGTCACCGGGTGACTAATGTTGCTGGAGGTGGATTTGTGTACCGTCGGAAATCGATAAGAGCCCCGTCCGAATGGGTCATGAGAGACGCCCGAGTGACTATATCTTTTCGATCTGCTCACGACGGTAGTACGACTGTCAGTTAAAATCTTCAGCCATTACGAAAAAAACTGTAAAATGTATGGACGCCATTTACAGAAGCAATTTCAATATTTGATAATCGTTCTTATTTGCTGTATGGAATGTGATTATGTTCGGAATGGGATGAAAATTTTAACACGGGTTATACGATCAAGTTGGCATCCAAGATTATATTTTATAGCGGTACGCTTGGAATATATATGTATATGTATATATATATATATGTATTGCTCTTGCACTTTGAATGGTTCTGCTTTTCTATGTGAGATATCGCTCCCATAATGTGTACATCGATGACCACGTTTGGGTACCTACATGCAGTACTTACTGCACATAGCCTCAAGCTCCATTCGCTGTATATGTTACTAGCTCCTTCGCTTCCGGTTCGAGAGAGCGTGAGCCCCCGGTCTATGTACCCACCTGACGTTACATCCCGACAAATATCGTATAGTTTGAACGGTGACTTGGCGTGTGCAACCTCTCGCAGCCTTTCCTTAACATCGTTTACCTCTTCGCTTTTACGTTCTTTTAAAACTCTCCCGCTATATTTACCCAATTGCCGAGGTGGAAAAACTGTACGAATAAAGTAATTATAATGAATGTGCATTTTTCTACAAACTGTATATACAGGAAACGACTTGGGGTTACGCAGGAAAACATTGCTTTTTTTATGTACGACTGTGAAAGAACTTTCGGTAAATTAATAGCGCATAAAAAAATTAATAAGAGTCAATAATGATATTTTCTCACACGTTATTCACTTACATTGCACCTTGTTAATTAGGGCTAAATTTTAAATTACACTGAGAAAAAAACATATCTTTAATACAACGGTTTCACATAATAAAAAGCTGTTGAAATTAAATTATTAATTACAGTTGCCCCTCAAAATGATATTTGTCCTCAAGGTAAAATATATCCTATGAAAGCTGTATCTATAGTAATTATAAAAATTATAATTCCAATAATTCAAGGTTTTAGAAGTTCATATGAGCCATAATAAACTCCTCGTCCAATATTGAAATATAAACAAAAAAAGCAATGTTTTATAGTTGAAGTCATGACAATATGGTTCAATAAGCGATACTTGCAAGTTTATTGAAAACAAACGTTGAAATCGAATATGCAACAAAACGGCATATTTGAAACAATTACAATCGTTTTTGAAACTATTATCATCCCGATAATTGCTACTATAATTATATTTGCTACAACCATGAAATATAACCGTGTCTCCTGAGAATTATATGAATGGTTGATTAAACTATTTTCTTACATTTGCTATAACCATAAAATATAGTCGTTCCTCCTGGCAATTATACATTATAGTCATATTATCGTCGTACTAAATATTTTTATTATTAAATTACGACATTTTTCTCCGAGTGTATTTATATTTCTTATAAATCGGTAAGGTCACGAATATTGAGGTACACAGGGAATGAAAACCGAGGAGAATTACGATGAGACAGAGGAGATAAATACGGATGTTGAAACACGAATATGTGCGTTCAGGGAATTGCCGAATCGTACGTTGAACAATGCTCGTTGGTACCTCTTGATGCGGGGCACTACAGAGGAAAACGACATAACTCTCTCGCACGGTGCGCTTGGAGTTATGTCTGGGGACGATATGAAACGACAAGCAATTCGTTTCGACGAAGCACACTTACTATCTTATCTCTGAGGTGCTGGGTAACTCATCGTCGACGCTGGACTCACTCGTTCCTGCACATTGATTATGTCGTATACCCGATTCAAATTGCTTCTTCACCTTACTTCATTTCCTTTTCTTTCTCGTATATGTCCTAACTGTCACATTCTATACGCGAGCATCTGTCGAAAGCACTTGTACACCACAGAGACATATCCCAACGAGAGATCATATAAAAATACAGATATGTTAATTTATTGGACGTCAACAATATTATTTTCAACATGACAGCTCTGTCAAGATGCACACATGCATTCCTATGTGAAAGTTTGAATATCTCGGAACTAGCAAAAGATCTGTGCTACAAAGATCCATTTTAATTACACCAGATTGAATAAAATGTGAATGATTGAAACTTAACTAACCTTAATTCGGATTGTGGCGTATTTAAACTCTATTGAGAAAACAACTGAGTCGAAAGCATTTCTGCTTCCTTGTACAGGAAGCTTTGTGTTTGAGATTATTTTTTGGGATGTTCATGTCGAGATTCTGGGAACGGTTTTGAAATAGTTCTTATTTGATGTAATTTTAGAAAGAGACTTTTGGTCGCTTATGATTCCAGAATTGACAGTGTGTTAAATTGTGTGTGTGGAAAATTGATTTACCAAGATTTCGATGAAAGTTTTTATTCATGAACTTGTATATGAAATTTAGTATACAAGTGCAATGTAAAATTAATCTTTGGTACAGCATATTTAATAATTTACTTCAATTTTAGAGTGTAAGTACTTGAAATTTAATAAGTTGCTTTGAATTGAGTCGAGTATTAAAATCGTCATTAAAAAATACGATTTAATATTAGTTTTAACACTCATTTGATACTCTTTTTAATACTTGAATCTCTGACTGAAAGAATTAACCGAGTATTAAATTCTTTTCCATAAATACGATTTAATACTTTTTTTGAAACTCAATACCATTTAATACTTTTTTTAAATACTTAAGTCTCGAAAAAAAGTATTAAACTGAGTATTAAAAAGTCCAATACGCGAGACTCTTAATACTTTTTTAATATTTTTTTTGCGCGGGAGGACAGCTGGTTTAAAAAAAAAAAAAGTTCAACGCACGTGTGAGTTTAATTTATTTGAGAAAATTAAAGATTCGCTGAAGCATACGTTAATTTGGTTTGGAATGGCCCATATATATACGACGGCTCACTACCGTTGGTATAGTTATTAAAACCTACGTTAACGTTATCAACTGCAACGTAGTGATCCGAAATAACGGGTGGATCACGGTACACGCATATTGTCGTTGAATTTTCCGGGCAAGTGAATGAGGGGTTAGATAATACAGTTGTATGATGTTGAAGAAAGTATTCAGCAAGCGCGGCCCTACAAATTGTACGTATATATTTATATCAAGATAAGATCGCAAGCCCCTTGATCCAGGGTTGCGTCCAAGTGCTTCAAATACAAAGCCCTCCTGTTTCACCCTTCAAATTGTCATGAATATTTCATATCTCCGCTTAATCATATTTATCGTATACATATATATGTTATTCTGACGACAATAAAACAAATCGACCATACGTACTCGATCTAAATGAAGGGTTTCAATAATGAGGCACTTTTATTACACAAACCAAATCCCTTCAAGTTGGAATATCGTTATAGTTACAGTTAAACTGTAATTTTCTGCGAACCCTTTTTTCATATTCATGTAAACTTGGTATTAGTATTTATCAACGACAAATAATGCATCATATTGAAAATCAATATCCAACTAGTTATAGTTGAAATAATTAAACAAAGTCTGTACGACATTTCAAAACACTAAAAATATTTCAACCAAAGAGAAGCAAAGTTTCAACAATTATCTTTACAAGTGAGAAATAGATGTCCGAAGATAAGTGAGGAATGCTGTGGCCGCAATTAATGATTTTGGGAGAAAGGTATTGGCTATTGGCGACCAAATTATTTATGAAAAGTGTGTTCTTTTTTTATACCTTTCGGTCCATGTGCAGGTCCTCTTCAGTATTCTTTATTATATTGCTTTGATAAAAATCCATTCTTAAAAGAGAGCTAATAAAAAGTAACCTGATTGTGTGGCCATGTGGTAAATATTTTTGAGGTTAATCTGGATGATGTTAATTAGGTATTCGATTTCATTGTCAAATGTTAATAAAATTGAGTGTCACATTTTTAATAACATGGCCAGCTTATCTTGATATTGAACACATATTTAAAAAAAATATATGTCCGAAGATCCGATGTGATTATTTGCTCTTTGAACGTGTCTAAAAACGATTATACCGTTTATAAGGACGAGGATTGGTCAGGATTGGTTCGAATAATCGCTTTTCAGCGCGACACGTCATTGTATGAATATGCCGAAAAGCTGACAGAGATGAGAAGGAAAAGGGTGGAGACAACGCGGCATCGGTGACATCGGTAGCGACGACGACGACGACGACGACCTAATCGCCAATGAAGAGGACTGCGCGGATACGAAGAGCGATAAAGCACGAACTTTCGACCCACACATGTATATGTATATTTTCGAACGGCAAATATTAAACTCGCTCGGTTATTCGTACATCACGCCCGCCTACATCGATATTTTGGCCCTTCGACTACTGTGCTACGCTGCTCCGTTCTTCAGCTACGAGATGACAAACCCTTCGGACCTTTCTCCTTTCCAGCTGCGGATTGCCAGCGGCTTCTATACTCTCGTGCACCGCTCTCGACGAGTAATCCCTTCGGATCGATCAATCTCTCCCTGTGCAAAGATTGACCGAGGCTAGGCGACGTCATTCCCTTTAGTAGCATCACCGCGGCCCATATCGCGCACCCTGTCATTCCTCATCGTAGCTTTTCTCATCTCTCGCTAAATTCGCTACTCGATTACGCCCGTCCATATTATTTTTTCTTATCACATGCGACGAGGAGTCACCGTATTTATCGAAAGGATGAATATAAGTAATTGAGAATTTGAAAATAAATTTTGTATTGTAATATAATAATTCATTATTTATGAAAATTCCGGAAGAGATTTAAAGTTAATTTTTTAAATGAATTTTGAGAGCGTCAGTCAATATTTATAAGCAGGAATATCGGGTCTCAAAGCGAATAATCCACCGGAATGGGAAATAATGTCGTAAATAAATAATAAATGAAATTACAACTGGTAAACAAATCGCGTTTGAAATATTTGTTGTCAACATGAACACGTAAATTTCGGCCAATGGTACAATTATGACACAATACAAATGGTAAGTAAATGTACTTGGTTCAAGGTTATAACGCGTCTCTTGATACACAACCTCAAAATGAAATTTTTCAACCGCTGATATTAATTTATGTCTATTGTAAACGATGTATATATATAGAAACTAAAAATAATTAATCTGACATGTCAAAGGAAGTTGAAACAAAGGAATCCAGCAAATATGATGCACCTTGAGAATAGCCAAAGCCACGAAAAAAGAGAGTAAAAACAATGAGATCTGACGGACAAGCTCGATAATTAAAAAGTGGAAAAACGTATTGCCCGTTTGACTGCGTATAGAGGAGCTTTGTGCTCGATGGGTACAGCGAGGAGGATTGCTGGCTTCCGGTTCATAGCAGACACCGTACAGAGATGAAGGCATAGTATAGAAATATACGAGAGGTAGAGAAAACCCCGAGTGAAAAGTAGAGAGGGAGAGAGAGAGAGAGAAAGAGAGAAAGAGTCAAGGGTGATATAGCCGAGCTTTATCTCTCCCTTCGGTACAAAGAAGGACATTGAATTTTTTCGATCTCTGGGAGCTGCAGAGCGCACAGAGAGCGGTGGCGTTACTCCGCCAGCGTGAAACGTTCGCTCTCCGGTTGCTCGACGAGTTACGTCGACAGTGAGAACGAAACTATAGGAAGGGGAGAAGGTGGAAGAGCAGCGTCGAATATTTCAAAGCAAAAACGCAGGTTGAGGGCACGAAACGCAGAGATCGGGCTCTCGACGGCCCCGCAGTTTTTTCTCATTCCCTTCCGCTTCCTTCCTGCCTCACGCGTATACGATACTAGCGACACGGTGGATACGCTATGCACGCTCATCCTCTCATGTCGAACCGGGTATAAGCGCCGAGCCGAAGCGTCGCCCGGCTTTTGAAGCTTCACAACGCCACGGCGTAAAAAATGTTATTAAAATACATGTTCTCGTAGTATCGCGGCTGTTTGCCTGGTCGGTATTAGCGCTGAAGGCGCTGAAGTTAAGGGAGGGAGAGGCAGAAGCTTGAGCTTGGAAAAGACATTATGAATATTAAGCGGGATGCGCACATGCCATCCACGACTATACGCAGTAGTTACGATATTATACGCAACGGTGAGTTGCGTACAGCGATGCCGCTTGTACAACCGCTGCTATATACGAGAACTCTCGCGTGGCGCACGACGCATCTGCCACCGCGAAATTGATTCTCGTAAAACGTCCGAAAGCCATTCGTCGCTTCTATGCTTGGTGCGCTTGCTTGCACTGGGTATTCGGCCTGTGACGCGTAAAACTCGAAACGCTTCCACTGGATGGCCCCTCTGCTTTCATACCTAGGGCTTATTTTCAACGTATACCCGTTACTCGTACTCTGTACCACATCGTCAACGACCTGTGCACGGCTCTTTCGACTCTGTCGGAAGATTCGCCGGAAGTTACGCAGATGTGCGACTCGACGGAGCTACTCTCTCGTGGTTTCAGCTTGTTTATATCATTTCGAGATTACCCTGTGATAAGCCGAGCTTGGCTTTTCGAGAAATGAAAGGCGGGGAAATAGTTTTTTTGTAACATGTGCGGGAACAGCGGTGTTTTTGAGGGAAGTTTTTTTGGGGCCAAAGTGGCTAGTTTCATGGCAGTGTTGAAACAATTGATCTTTCACTTTCGTCCTTTCGGTATGCCACTTTCGTCCCTAGAGACGATTCACGTGTCTCTTTAGATTCATGTGTCAACTTATAGACGTAAAAACGTCCCTAGGGACGAAAGTTTGGAACCTCACTTTTCACTGTTTTTCCCTCAAAGCTACCATACAATGCACCACTATTCATGCACTCGTTACAAAAAATATAGTGTGTGCAACATGGGTTGCAATCGCAAACTTTCGACCCCTGTTGCACAATATACTATTGTTGGTGTAATATTTCTGGGATTGTAATATGATACGTGTCTCTTCGATAGAGACCTTAAAATTCGTATAACCTGGACCGCGACGATGATTTTTCCGAGATTGTTGGAAATTCAAACGTTGTTTGACGAAAGTAAATGAACGTATTATTGCAAGAAAAGTGTAATAAAAAAAAATAACTCGCATCTGTGAAAATAAATGCGAGCACATACGAATAAGGGAGAGAGGCGGAGATGTAGTAATTTTGTGAGAGGCACGAGGTACGGTCAAAGAATGAAAATTGAATCCAACTGCAGGTCCACTGTCTGCAATATGCATTGCAGGTACGCGTGTGTATTACAGCAACGGATCCAAGTGAACGTATATAGTTCTTGCAGTGAATACTATGCGTCTAGTTATCGGACCCTCGAGCTTTTTGTCCTCTATCTCGTCATCATGGCGCAATATAAGCTCGCGACCAGGTTAATTACCGCCCGCGGAAAATTATCTGAATGGTCGAGACTCACGGATTCTCGGCTCTAGCCGGAATCGTCGTCGACGCGGCAAAGCTTCGGACGAGCTGACTGCCCCAGTGAAAAGTAGATCTGTGCGATTCGCGTAGCTACCACAAAGACAAAAGCATTGCCGATTATATGGGCCCCTTTTGATCTCTTCAGCCGAGGAAAATTCTGCGAGTATGATAATACTTTACGTTGAATTCATCAGGCGCAAAGATTTCTTGTTACTATTTTTTTTTTAATTTCTATTTTGTCATCTTGCAATGTTTAAAAAAAATTATATCTTTCTCTTTAATCATTTATTTTCTTCACTAAGGTGTGGAAAGTGAGGTTTTCCACACTTTGCGAAGTAAAATCGTATACGGTACTTAGTGGAAAAAGATTATCTATGCTCATGCTGCAAACTCAAGCTCGTGAAAAAAATTTCCTTTGCTCTCGTAATATACTATATAATAGTACATTTTAACTCTAGGATGGAAAAAAATTTTTTTGCGACTGTACGCGACGATGAGAAGATAAACATTACAATCGCACGAGCAAAAAAAAAGGAATTTATGCAAGCGGCACATCGTAGAATGTGCATTTTTCTGGACGGAAAAAGCGTTTTTGTGTAAAATTATTCCCAATGGAGTAATTAAGTCTACGAAAAATTTCAAAATCATCTGCAAGTTATTATTACAACACTATACTTGAAGAATAATTCCACGAAAATATTTTCGTAAATTTTTAGATTTTCAAATTTTTTTGGTCTCTATTAATAATTGATGAATATCATAAATTTATGCACTCATTGAATTATGAATTTGATCGGAAATTGTCGTTTTGCAAGAGTCAAATTGATTTTCATAATGCTAATCAATATGAATTGTATATTAAGACCTAACGTAGTAATCAAGTTGATAAGAAATTTTAAAATCATCTGCAACTTTTTATTCAATATTATACCTGAAAAACAATTTAACAAAAATATTTTCATACATTTCTACATTTACATTTTTGGTCTTTATCAATTTTTGATAAATACTATAAATTTATGCACTCATTAAATAACGAATTTGATCGGGCATTATCGGTCTGCGAAAGTCAAATTGATTTTCCCAGTGCCGATCAATATAAATCGAGTACAAAGGTGCCTACGATTCTCGACTTGCGAGTACGCAGTCATGTACATATATGGATTCGATTGGACAATCGTCGAGTTGGTAGGATCGCGGAAAGCCGTGAACCTAGAAGAACCCTCTCGCGACGGTGGTTGCACCCGAACGAAGCCGAGTGCACCTTGCGCGTTTCCTCCGCTGGCTCTCCGGGGTGAAGGGTTCGCTGGCCCTCGCCACTACGGTGGCCGTGTGTCCGTTGCGCGGCCAGCACCAGCAGAACCGCCGCCACCGTCGCCACCGCCGCCGCCGCCGCGGCCACCACCACCACCACCGCCAGCGCCGACGTCGTCGTCGGGGGTGGCAGCAGCGGAGGTCGCACGCGCGCTCTCCCTGGTGGGGGCAGCGAGCCACCAGCGGGGGCGGACAAGTGCGAGGCGCCGGCAACGCTCCTCAGTCGACGTCAAGCCGTCGCGACGCTTGCGTATTCAACGCCGTCGACGCTCTCGCACATCAGCGGCGAGAAACGCCGGGAATTCGCGCGTGCACTACCCCCGTGTTGTATGCTCTCTCTCTGTATCACTGCGTTTCCCGAACTCTCTGTGTGCCCACCTGTTCGCACCACACGAAAAACAACAATCACTAAACAACTTTTGTACATCTTTCTTCATCTTCTAACGTTCTTACGTCTTCGGCTCGCATCAAAACCCCTAAAACCCACCATCGAAGTTTTTCTTTTTTTTCTTCTTTTTTCGATAAACCCTTTCGAAAAAGGGACACAAAAATACTACATGAAACACAGAACATTTTATTTTTCGTGATTATAGATACGTTTTTTTAAGTTTATTAAAAGGGGATTCAACACAAGACTAAAGAATATAAGTGAATGTTTCTCGTTTGAAGAGTTACAGGGAAAAATCTAGTTTGCATTGGGAAATAATTTTGTTCCGGAAGTATCGATAGTCATCGCGAAAGCATCGTTTGCACAGTGAATAAAGAAGCAGCATCGATTGTTGCGGTGTTGAGAGGCCCATTGCAGCGAAAGTGTCTTGTTACGCGAGACGAGACGAGTATCACTCGAAACACGAGACGATGAGACTTTGATCGGAGAGAAGTGCATCATCCTCAGTCTAGCCTCTTCGATAGAGATAAGAACGTGGTTGGGCCTTCGTTGTCCTCCGCGTCGTGCCCTTCTCCCTGATTTCTAGACTGGAGAGTGCTCGTAAACAACACTCGTGATCGTGCGGGTAAAACGCGTTAGTTACACAGTGAGAAAGAGCCTTTCTTCAAATAACTCAGTTAGTGATTATTTATCTTAGTGAGAGGTGCACGACGAGCCCATTGGATTATGATACTCGGGTAGGTATCTTAATTATTATCGTTGTCATAATATTTTCCTTCAAAACCTATAAACGTGTCAACGAAGGTCACGGGAAATCTTTTTTATTTATTTATCTGCGGAAAAATACCGAGATAACTTGCGACACTGGCAACTGTCAAACGAAATTAATTGATATTGATATAATTATTTAATTTACTTCCGGCAAAGACAATTGTTAACCTGATTTAAAAAATATTTATTTTTTGTGAGCCGCAGCGCAGTGAGTAATTGTTAACAAATTACATTCTGCTGGAGAAAAATAATAATAATTGAAGTTAAAAAAAATATTACGTCTCGGCTTAATTATGATAATTATCACAATATCTGAACTTAAAATGAATTTGAGTGTTCGCGAAGATCTCGAATTATTGTTTTAATCACAAGAGAAGTTGCGATTATTCAATTTCAATGAATTTTCGTGGAGTTTGTGTTTGTCGTTATTCGACGATTTGCAAGACACGCGACGTCTTTGGAAAACAAAGCGACGCATTGTCGTCGCAGACGGCGTTTTTCTTTGTTGAGAGTATAATTGAACGACGCGGGAACGATGAGAAAAGCCGATGTAATGACGGATCATCTTGAGAATGGCGTTATTTCATGAGGTACTTGTGTGGCTACACGCATATCGTCAAACCGAATAGAACCATCGGAGGTGATGCTCTCCTCGCGGTTTCGCAAGCCGGGAAACTCGCAATTGTTTCATCCACCGCATCGAACGCGCGCGGGTCTTACTATAGATATATTCGTAAAACTAGCTCCTCTCTTTACGTAATCCCTGTTGACGCCAGAGTCGAGAGACTAGTTCACACTTAGTGTCGGCCGATCTCGTTTTCCCGATCGATTCTCGCTTCTTTGTGACCTTCTCGCGGTCTCTAAAACTTTTCAGCAAATCACTATACTCCGGATTCCTCACAATTTGTGCATTGACCGCTGTCACTTATTTCATCCGAAATTAACCAAACATCTTAAGCTAAATCACGCCAAAAGCTCTGTTACCTTTGTATTTATATTCCACATTCAGAAAAGGGTTCAAATATTCCTTGTCACGAATTCAAAAGATCCTAGAGACATTTCAACAATTTCCTTTATTTAAATTTATTATATGCACAATCGAAGATTTTGATTGAACCGTCATTTCATAAAAATTACGTAAAAATTACCCTATGTCTTAAATTGCGTTTCAAAATGTCGATGTAACCTTTGCCGAGAATTAATTATTACGTAACGACAAGAGAATATATTTTCCGTGTAAATTTCGTTTAATCGTCGAGTCCATTTGTCATGTAGTGAATAAATTTCGTATACTTATGTTGCACGAATACGTATAACGTGTTAAACGAATATCCTCTATGTTTCCGGCGTTTAACAAGTGT
The DNA here is from genome assembly GCA_949699805.1 of Tromatobia lineatoria. Classification (NCBI taxonomy): domain Eukaryota; kingdom Metazoa; phylum Arthropoda; class Insecta; order Hymenoptera; family Ichneumonidae; genus Tromatobia; species Tromatobia lineatoria. The sequence goes on from OX453045.1 coordinate 2,122,456, forward strand.
CTTTTTTCGAGGCGATCGATCTGTCGGATAATTTATGTATCTCACTCGTTGCCAGTTGTAAGTGCTGTGTGTTAAAAGCGAGGAGGATGGGTGAAGACTAGTGTACGCCTTGCGTTGGCTCTTATTAGTCAGAGACAGACGTTGACATAGCTGGCGCGCGGCGGGAGCCGCTGCTATCGAAGCACGTGGCACAGGCTGCGCTGAAACGTTTTGCCGGCACGCAGCTCCAATGCTAAGGCCTCGCGTAGTCACACTCGTCTCTCACCACGAGAATACGTACGCGGCGGCGATACATTTTTTTTTTTTTCGTTACGAATGCGCATGTTTTTGAGTCGGTCGGTCAACCGTTCATATCGGCGAAGCTCGAAGAGTCTATCACTGGTGTGAAACGAGAACGATACACTTTTGGACCCGAAGAAGCGGAGTTTCTCGCTGCGTCTTATTCCGGGGCAAAGGTCACGCAACACATCGCTATGTATCAACTATATAATACAGTTTCATGCGATAGCTGAAACAATACTTATTACCAAACGACGAAAGCGTTGAAACATGACGTTTACTTTACATTGGAGTGCAATGAGATTTTTTTACGAAGATGGCATTTTGGGGAGGGTGAAAATAGCGAATGAACAAAATGGTGAATGGTTTGAAGAGCGATTTTCGAAATTAGGAACGTCTGAATGTAGGATGGTTATGATTATGAAATTCGGTATTTTAACCATTTGCTATTTTGACTATTCGCTATTTTCATCTTCATCTTATTAAAATGCATTCAAAATGGCGAATGATAAAAATGGCGAATGGCTGAAAAAGCGAATTCCATAATTATGGACATTCTATATTTTGATGTTTCTTATTTTTAATTCGCTTTTTTGGCCATTTGGGATTTGGGTCATTTGCTACATTGACTCTCACCAGGAATTTTTTTTTTTTCGTGTTAACCATATTATTATTATTTTGAACTTTTTTAAAAATCAGCTGGCATTATATGGATTTTTTAAAAATTCATTTCGTTGCATTCCTACGGTGCATACCTCATGAAGAGAATTCAAGCGGAGTTGACGTACCGGGAAAATTTATGTTTATTTGTGCCATAAACATATTACGCTTGGTTCAAGACAATGTTGAGAGAAATTAATCAGGCTAACAAGAAACGGACACTAGCGCTGCAGACGCTCCGGCAACAGCCGCTGAGTTATATATATATGTGTATATAGATGCGACGCTAGATCTTTCTTGATTCATAGGCGGACTCGGCACGACGCGACTATGAAATTCTGCTTTACACAATATTTTCAGCACGTGATGAAATTCTAACATAATATTAGAATGGACGATTTTCGTAAGAACTTTGGCTACCTTTCTTCCCGCATTTGCGAAAAATTAAAAAGCACAATTACATCGGCTAACGAACGAGACAGTCTGACATAATGTTTTTATAAAAATCGATAATTCCAATAGGATTAAAGAAAATGAAAATGATGATTGATTTAGAACCAATTGGGATGAACTTGAAAAACGCCGATTCTCATTCGTCGGCGATTGTTGATTCAATAAGCTACGCTCCTGTTGTACACTATGAGTTAATGGGGAACCTCCGATTCATGAACGTTTAAGGGGTTAATTTTGCCCCCTTCCAAATCCGGTAACATTATTTCTCAGGTGATCACGACAAAAATTTTTTTCATTGATCAACTTTTCATCTCAAATAAGAAAATGAAGTAAAAATTATTTTTTTCCAAAATTCAAAAATCAAAAATAATTTTTTCTTCAGTGTATCGCAAATCCCAAACGTAATCTTTTTTTTAACTGTTATTTTGCACGTGAAAAGAATTCTCGAAGGGAAAAGTCAAAATCTGCGTTTGTGGTCTTTGAATTTTTGAATAAAATTTTAAAAAAAGAACCACAATGGCAGATTTTGACTTTTCTCTTCGAGAATTTTTTTCCACATTCAGAAAAACATTTTAAAAAGATTACGTTTAAGATTTGCGATAAACTGAAAAAAAAATTTACTCTTGATTTTTGAGTTTAGAAAGAAAAAAATTTGACTTCATATTTGAGATGAAAAGTTGAGAGATGAAAAATTTTTTCGTCTCAATCACTTGAGAAATGATTCCACTGGATTTAGCAGGTGGTCATCCCCTAAAGTATCGTAAAAGTGCAGACTCCAAAAATTCATTACAAAATATCGGGATGATGATATATTTTTCTGTTCAACAGGCAAATCAAGTGTAGCACAAGAAGAGACGTTCAAATAGTAGCGTGTAGCAGAAGAAGAATAGGTACAATAAAGTCGAGACGTATGAATGTGAAATTAGATGAGAGGTCCGTATACTATATCGTTCTCGTATATAAAGTGGGAAAAGGTAGAAGGCACGAGTAGAGAAAGCATAATGTGGAAGAAGAGTTGGAGAACGAGCGAATGAGAGAACGCGCCGACGATGTTGGCAACGCGTTTTAACTGTCAGCGGGGAAAACACGAGCGCGAAAAGCATTCGTAGTCGCAGCAGAAGCAGCAGCTTTGCTGCACATACTCAGAGGTCTCTGCTATAACATCTACGTTCGCCGAGCGAGAAGCGTACGTAGCGAAAGCGTGCCAAACAATTTCGTGTAACTGCATCAATAATACCGGCTACAACGGGCGCAATGGCGAGAGCCTCGTTCGGAAATTGAAATTTCCTTGTTCGCAAAAATCGTACTGCTGACGCTAGGAATTTTCAATTTGGTAAAACTTATATTCAGAAGCAGTCGTATCGAGAAAATAGTAAGCATTAATTCGTTGACAATAATTTAATAGAATAAAAGCAATCTTGGCCCTCATGGAAAAAAAAATACACAAAAGAACTTTTCGGACGATAGTATAACGGAAATATATTTTTCATTCATTTTATATGTATACCAGATATATTTTTCACTCGCGTATATGTTGCGAAATATATCTCAGTTATAGTATTTTTCGAACAAGATATATGTCATGTATTTGAGATATATTTTCAATATGTCGTGAACGTACTTCTTTTTTCCCTAGGGGGGAATACATATTCCGTTAGATAAAGGGTATCCAATATATTTCACACGTTCTCATGCGGTGCACTCGTGTAAAATCGAGAATTTCTATAATTAGAAATAGTGAACTCACAGCTAGCTAAAACCCGGGGGCCTAAGATCGATACGATTACGTAACGGCTCACTATTACCGCTTATCGATTATGTGTATATGGTCTACTTTTATTTTTATTATTGTTTATATTATTTTGGGACAGTAATCCATTTTATCGTTGAAGGTGAAGGAGACAACGGAGAAGGTTAATTAGGTGACCGATTACGATTGTTATCAATTGAAGGTTCCGTTAAGAATCTTATACAAGCTTACAGTCTATACACGATAAATTATTCAGTTTCAAAAGATTGATTTTAATGTAAAACAATTTAATATCGATTTACAAAAACTTTATTCGACGCGTGAGATGAGAATATAATTCGTATGTAACGAGAAAGTACAACGGAGGAGGTTAATTATGTGACCCAATACAACTATAATCAATTAAAGGATCCGTTAAGAATTTCGTACAAGTTCAGTCTATACACGATAAATTATTTAGTTAAAAAAAAGTGATATTAATATAAAACAATTTCATATCGATTTACAAAAACTTGATTCGACGCGCGAGACGCGATTGTATTTCTTATGTAACGAGGAAGCACAACGGATTTTTTGGTTTCGGACCACATGTCACGACCAATCAAATGTCAACCGTGAGTTTTTGTCGCTGTAAATTCATAGACGAGGTTGAGTGTGTCTATAATTAGAAATATAGAGGGACGAACAGCTGAACTTGCCGGGAACGTAGAAGAGTTTCACTTTAAAAAGATAAAGCTCACTCGTCTCGTAAGCGCTGAGGTCGACGTCCAATTATTGGTTTATAGTTGCATGGTGAAATAAGCACGGTCCTATGTTGAAGAAAAAAAGAAAAGTTCTCTTGTGAAGGTAGTCCTTGCGCATCGACGCTTATGACCTTTAAGTGTTTAGTATTTGTTATGTTATAGTCAAAGATCGTCTCGTTGCGATTACGTAGTTTGAAGGTCGGTTTTCGAGTTGATCGGTCAAGAAAATAAACATAAATACGGCGAAAAAAGGAGGATTATACATCGGTGCTTATGGAAAAATAACAGATCTTGAACTTTGGAACAAAAATTGACTATCATCATCGGAACTTATGCGCCATTTCGCATCGGCATCGGCATCATCGAAAAAATTCAAGAGTAATTGTCCATTGAAAGAATTTATCGCCGTCCAACGGCCACGAAATTGAAATTCAGCAGACAATATTTAAACGAATATTGTCTGCTGTTCGAATTCGAATAGTTTTTGAATTTGTTATCATTTTTATGATTGCTACTATAATTATATTTGCTATAACCATAAAATATAGACGTTCCTCCTAGGAATTATATTAATGGTTCACCCAAATATTTTCTTATATTTGGTATAACCATAAAATATAGACGTTCCTCCTGAGATCTATAGTTTATAGTGCGATTATCGTCGGTCAAATTATATTTTTTTTAAATCACAAGATTTTTTTCCGAGTGTAGACAATTTTATAACCATAAGGCATTAAAAAATCATACTTTTAGCCCATTATAGTATAGTATAGTAGATACGGGGACGGAGTTGAAGGCTCTTTTGCCCGCTTGTCTTCCACAGTGAGCAAACTGTCGGTTCGATGCAGCTTGAACTTTTCGGGTCTCCGTTATCCGACAAAAACCTAGTTTGAAGCTCGGTCCGAAAGTGATGCCAGGGCTTCGTTTGCCCATGGGGATAGGATGTTTGGTTGTGTGGCAGAGGCTCTCTACCCGAGCCGCTGGAGAAATTGGTTAATTAGTTTTCGCGCAGGTCATTGGACCGGTTATACTATTTCCCGTAGTGGCGCTGCTATTCTGCTCGAGACCTGCAGACATCGGAGTCTCGGTTTGTTGCTAAAACGCTACACAATGGGATTCTCCAAAAATATTACTGTTTTAAGGTCCCAAATAAAAAAATTATATGAAGATTGTATAAAAATTATTTATACAGATCTAGATAGAAGCTGTATACGAAATTGGCCATATACATTTTCTATATGTTGTATACAGTACATATAAAGATTCTATAAAAATGATCTAAAGTGCAATATAATTTATCCAAATTTAATATAACGTTTCTACGAAAATCGTTTTATAAAATCTGCAGACTACATATAAATTTCATATAAATGAAATACAGTGTATACTTGTTCTATATGTTCATTTTCTTTTACAGACTATATATATCGACTTATATATGATTTTTTCAGGTGGGGTATGCGACGATTTTCGGTCAATTGTTTTTAATGATAGAGTTTTTGCGAAACGCATTTCGGGTCTGAGACAATGATCGCTAGATTCAAAGCGCGCGAAATCGAAGCTCAATTCAAATTTCATAAATCCAAATCTTTACAAATATCGAATGGCTGCTTAATTAATTAAATTTAGTTAATCAAACAGCCACACTCAGCGAAATATATTTCGAAAACACCGATGCCAAAGATTCCGTTGTTATCGATTTTCCTGTACAGGAAAATCAAACATTTGAAATCGTTGTATTTTTTTCACTGTATTTTATCACTGTCTCAGACCCGAGATGTGTTTCACCAAAACTGCATCATCAAAAACAATTGACCGGAAATAGTCGCGTACCTTAAAACAGTAATGTTAATAATACACGGTCGGTGCGTATAACATACTATTATTCTCAAAAATACCGATTTTTTTGTGCACTATGCAGTATATTATTAGAACCGAGTAACGTTACATTTTTTCAACCTCAAAGCAGTGCGTTCATCGTCGTTATAATCTCTGGTTGCTCGCACATTTCTGTGAAACTAAATATATATATATACACATATTTTCGTGTTTCTAATCCATACACGTTGACGGAAATCCAACTAGCGAATTCAACCAAATACTAGATGTGCATGTGCGGATAGTATGAAATACGTACAAATGACGATGAGAAATATATTTCTCTAAATATATTTTCCGAGAATAGTGATGAGATTTCAGTAGCAGCGTAGCTCTCGTTTTCCTCCTGCATCGCCAGTGTTGGAGTGGTATTTCAAAAAAGCCACCGCGGAAGCGCGGTGTGCTATAATTTCTAGCCTGCTACAAGAGGCAACTTTTCTCATCTCAATGTCCATGGGAATGGAGCACGAGAAAGGTAAACAATATACGAGTGCACGAGAATACATTTGACCTAATTTTTGTACCGGACGGTACAAGGCCATGAGAAAAAAAAGGTCATCCGTTGATCTTTATTATTATTGTGATTTTCTATAATCAAAATATGTATTACTACAAATGTACAATCACAATTACGTAAATTTATTAATAAAATTACTTCAAGCTGATTTCATGTTTTTTAAAATTAGCATTTGAGTATCAGAACTCATTTGCGAAATGAAATCATCAAACATGATGAAATAAAAATTGTTTTGGAGCATATCAGTCATATTATAAATAAAATATTTTGCGACAACAACCAGACGGTTTCTGTTTTCAAGTATAAGAGAGATTCTTCGTCAATTAAGCCACTTTTTTCAACCCTTTTTGATTAATTCCACAGTAGGACAAATTTTAGTACCACCTTAGAAGCAATTCTCGATTTCTTCAGATTTGTAAAATCAATATTAAGGGTAATTGGGGTATTTCTTTGAAGTCAATATATCTTGAAATTTCAAAGTCATAGAAAAAAATTGTTTCAACATAAAAGTTGTAGTTTCATATGAACTTTTGAATCAAATTTTTCAAACAATTTAGCGACCCTATAATATTACTATTTTTGCTAAAAAATACAAAGATTATCTTTTTAATCAAAAAACACCACTTTTTTTTCACTGAATAATTAAAGAATCTCCGCGCTTATGTATTGATAACATACAAAAATTGTCAAACTGGGACCGATCAAAGTTCCGACGAAATTTGAAGAGAGTACTTTCAAGTAATACTAAAATGTGTCTAATTATAAGACTTATCAGAGAGGTTCGAAAAAAGTTGCTAAATTGATGAAACCTCATAAATGATACAGGTTTACCGTTGTTAGTTACGCGTCTTGTACAGAAACTCATCTGGGCAATATCAGCACTTTTATCAGAAACGAAAGCTTAAACACACATTGATAAATAAAAATGAATGAAAAGTTGACCAAGATCACAGCTTTTTCTATAGAAGAGAAGGTGAAAAGGAAAAAATAAATCTATAAAACTGTAGCTAAGCACTTGAACGTGCGTCAGTACGTTTATTGGTGCTTCGGTTTTCAAGTACATAGGACAGCCCGACTCATGGATACATTTTGCCGTTGCCGTCCAGAAGAGTGCTGAAAGTGCTGAAAACAGTTGGTGGGCGTGACAGGGTGAGGAAGAGCTTGCGAAGTGGACGTCTGATGGCGATAGAGAGACAAGCAAAAGCAAAAGAGTGAAAAAGAGAGCGAGAAGATGGCGAAGCGTGGACGGCGTATGTAGGGAAAGCGCGCTAGCGTATAGTCGACAGCGTCGATTCGGGAATGCCGTTGGCTGATGTCTGGCTACGTACGAGAGTAGACTACTTCGCCGTTCTCACACAAAAATGCTTACGTTGCTTCGACGTGGCAACCTCGTCGTTCGCATGGAGGAATGAGAGGTAAGCCTGTTTGTGTGTGTGAGTGTGTGATGTATACACACGCGGTTTAACTTGCTCGCGTATCCTGTGAAGGCGAAAAACCCGATAGGGACAGATAAGCCGTCTTTCTTTTTCTGCAGTAAATGCACTGTTTCTTTATCTTTGCATCTTACCTCTTTTCCTCCAGCTTTTATGACTCTCAACGAATTTTGACATATTATTCATCTAACGAACATTAAATTCATAGAAAATAAGGAATTAGATTCACCTGAGGGGAAAAAGAGAAATTTAATAGTTGGAGTTGACGAAAAATATTTAAGGACTCACAAACGAAACATCTACTCCCTCTAGTGATGTAAAATGACAGTCACATGTGGCATCTGTATAGTTTTGAAATGACGGTCACGTTACTGTCATATGATTTTTATAGATGTGAAATGACGGTCACAACCCACGTGAAATAATCGTATATGAGTCTGTATAAGAATATGGACATATAGAATAACTAAACACTTTTCTCGCAGTGTGAGGACGAAGAAGTGAGAGTCGTTCGGTTTCTTTTTTTTCACTCACAAGTGAGGACAAAATGAAGAGAAAAAAAGAGTAGGTGAAACAACATTATATTCGTACACGGTGACATAACTCGGAGATTACCGTCGGCAAGGACGTTGAAGCTAATTGCTCGAATTTATGACATATTTCCAATTCGTCTCTGGAAGCTCGTTCGAACTTTCTCTATGAGGTAAGCTCAAAGTTAGGTTGGACTATTCAGTTTCCTATGTTCCACAAGCCCTCGGGGTAGTTTTCACAGTTGCCACAGTTTCAGCAGCAGCAGCCCTTGTCGTCGGATCGCAGAAAAGTCAGGCGCAACGCATATAGTAGAGATTGGCGAGTTTGCCAAGTGGACATTTTTGCCGACAGTCTCCTAATGATCGCGGCTTTCCGTACGGTCGGTCACCACCAGGTCTACGCAAGCTTCGTCGTCTCTGTGCCATAAAAATAACAGTTCAGCGCCCCCTCCCATCGACTTTTCGTAGCTTCGTTGCTTTCCCGCTACCTCCCACAGTTTCCTCTTTCTCAGCACGCTTTCTATTGCTCTTTCTATCGTACTCTCTCCCCCACCACTCAGAAACGACCACTCGCACCCTGAACTCTCTTTTCCGCAGCTCTGTCTCACCTCGCAAAACGCAGATGCGCTACTCTCGTTTCGAAAGCCAGTTTGCCTAATGAAATTTTTACATTCTCTGCTGTTGGTTCTGCCCGGCGTGAGACACTTTTTAACTCTTTCTTTTGTTACACTTAAGAGAGAGAAAGAGAAAGCATAAGTTTCGTCTATTGATCTTCGTTAGGGTCACGTGACACTCACTCGGTCGATAACCGAAACTGTAAATCCAATTACCCCGAGTTAATTAGTAGAACTGCATTCCTAGATAGTAATCAAATTAAATATGAGGATACGATTGAAAATGGGCCTGCGTTGTTGAATGGGACATTCGAGTTTTACTGGAAAGCAGTAAAACTCGTAGTACATGACCAGCAACAATAAAAATACAACTAGAGAAACATGATTACCTGATTCATAAGACTTATTTATATTTGTATGTTAAATCTCATTGGTATATTAAATTCACTTGCATTTTTTACAGTGCGGAGCTTCATCACGTCCGTGTCTTTATTTTTCAACGAAAATTTTTCGATGACACCGGAAATCCGACCTACCGATGCTCTGGTCTAGAGGCTAGTACTCTAATTACTAGATCACCGCACCGATTTTATGTTCTCGACTACACTGCGTGAAAAGATTTCATTGACGGCAAAGAAATGGGTGGTTTGATTCTGTTTTCATTGATTCCAACAAAATATCTATTTGATTTCAATGAGACAGTGCACTTGAATTTTAAAGAGAACATTTCATTGCCTGTAAAGAAACATTTACTTAATGGGCATAAAATAAAGAAACAATTTCATTGTTTTAAAGAAAAGTTTTTATTGATTTAATGAAAACATATACTTGATGGCAGCAAGTGCTGGAAATTTCGTCGTCCAATGTTAACCGCCTATAAGACTGTCTCTCTTGCACCTAACCTCACTTTTTTGTTTTTCGGTTCTCCCGAACGAAAGGCTTCGAGTTTCAAGTTGCCAGTAGTTTAGCCAATTCCTGCCGTACTTCGACACGTTCTCTCAAAATGTAATCTTTATTTGCCGAGTAGTTTAGGAAAAAATAGGTATTAACATTTTGAGCTGTGGTGGGGGAAGTGGCGGAAAAGAGCAGAGACAATTTCTTGGTTCAAAGAACTGTTGCTTTGAATTAATATCACTTCTTTTCATTGAGTTTGAGTCATTCAATGAAATCATAGTATTGTAACTCGCGTGTTTCTTTTTATTGGCGCAAACTGCCGTGAATCAATGCAATAGATGTTCACATTTTATATATGGAATGTGAGTGATAACGTTAGGCTCTAAACTACAATAGTGATTACAGTAACAAGCACGACATGACAATGTCAATACGCCAACAATAAAAATACAACTAGAGAAACATGATCCGCGACATGAAGAAGAAGAACGAGAACAGAAAGATGGGACCGTTGATGAGGACCACGGGAGGCCCTTTGCTCTTACGCACGTCAGTGTGTCTCTTGGTCTTGCAGCGAGCAGCAACCCTTCGCTACATAGCAGTTCTAGCGGCACAGCTAATTTGTAAGCCGTGTCGCTCGGGCGAGAGAGCCGAGGGCAAACGCGAAGAGGGAGTTAGACCAACGTGAAGCTTCGCCTCGTTATAACTAACAAGGGATAACGACACACGCGTGCGTACCTCAAGTAGAGATTGCGTTTTTTAACTGGCGATGTTTGCCAGCCGCTTCGTGTCGCGTTTCTTCTTTTTCTCTCTCTCTCTCTCTCCTGCTTCGTTCAACTATTTCCCGTTCTACACTTCCACTTTTTTTTTTTCAACCTCGGCAACATGTTGTATTTTTTTTTGTCATTTCTCCTGACGGCACTGTCGGGCGCGACGGACCAGAGAATTGAATTTCGACTCATTTTCTCTTTCAGGTCGTCTCCATAATACCTTCCAGGCGAAAGGAAAATTCATGACAAAGTAATGGCTGTACTTTTTCAGTTACAGTTTCTCAATTTACATTTTGTTATTACTGCTTTATCTGTTTGCGCACTCGCTCGTCAATTTGCATCAACGATGTATAGATATATTGGAGAATTAATCGCGAAGCACGATTATTATCGGTGGGCTGGATTCGTAAAACGTTAGTTTTCATTCTTACTAGAATTTATTTCCAGCGGGGCAAAAATCTGATATAGGTAATTTTCAAGAAAACAAACGGAAAATATAAATTTTTTTTCTCGAATTAAATGAATATTTTACTGTCATAACGTTGGCTTTGAAAAAAAAAACTGTAGTTACATTTCTTCTAGCTTCGTTTCGTTGTCAGTAATGGTGCTTTTATTTATCTACCTTTTATTTATCTATTTATTTTTGTGTTTTTATAAAAAAATGATCTAACAATCGCCAAAGATCAATCCACAATTTCTCGAAGAGAGCCGCAAGTCTCAATTATTGCGATCGTAAGATCACTTTGAAGAATGGTTGAAAAATGAGCAAAGATTACGTGACATTTTTTTATTACTCGCTACTGACACTTGAATATTTGCTTGAAAGTCCCGAATTGACGATCTCTACTCTTTTATCGATAAACTTGTGTGACACACAAGTTTTTTTGGATGTTCAAGTAAACGGCGACGGATTCTCTGTATTATATTTTCATTTTCAAAAATATCGCTTGACGAAGACACGAATTTTTTTTTCAAGCTATCCAATTTTTGTTTTCACCGTCGTTCTTAAGACTTGTATCATAACCCTGAAATGTCGGTCTGAAACATTTTCATTGCTATTTAGTAAAAAGTGAATTATTTCGATCAGGTTTACAGAATTCAGAAATCCGACATTTAAAAAAAAAATTTTAAATACTGCCCTACTAAAAACAAAGCCAGTTGTCACTATCCATTATGTAAATATCTCATTTACGTCAATTCAAAGTTGTAGAAAGGGAAATGGAGCAAAGAAGTAGAAGAGTAGAAAAAGCAGATGAGCGGATTTGCTTGTTGAAGTAGCAGACTGAATTTGTTTGGGTTCGCGCGCAGACTGCTGAGCGAATCTGTCGCTACTGCTGGTCGAATAGTTTCTACGACTAATGTATACACTACACGGTACGAGCATAATGATATCGTCTAGTGACATTTTCGTACCAGCTATAATAACACATATGTGTGTTGTGTATGTTCCACTGACTGCAAACACGATTTAAACACCTGTTTCCAACGTTCGTGATTTATTGTATCGGAGAAACCGGCTTTCCAACTGACCCTTACAGCCCACGACTATTTCTCAATAAGCAGGTGGAGCCGACATCAAAAGTCTGGCGTTACCTACATTCATAATAATTCATCTCATTATTCTACGGCTTTGAAGCCGAACGAATATTAAAAGTCCCAAAAGATTTCAAAATGTTGCAAAGATTTTAAAATGTTGCAAAGATTTTTCACTCATTCGATGACTTTACTTATTCCACTTTCATTTTATATTTGCTGAGTATTTCATTCCGCCACCAGAGTAATATATATTTCTTCATATACCGCGTTTCGTTTATGTAATGCCTTTATCGGGGGGAAAAAAAAACAGCATTCTATGCAGAGAAAAGAAGGGAAAACTGCGTTCATTATCAGTCGACAACCGCGAACCTCTGCGTTTTGCATTGCTATCACTCGACCGAGTAACCGCTGCGTATCGCTCTTGGTAATAAAATACTTTAACGTATCCCGCCAACAAGTGACAACCCTCGCGCTTGGTTATAGGATACTTTGAAATTTGCGCCGGACTATGCAATGACATGCAGCATATAATTATGAGTGGATGGAAACGTGAGCAAGGAAAAAACCACAGAAACTCTCCTGGTTTTCATAGTATAGCTGTTATCCAAGTGTTTTTAAAAAAAAACCATACATATATTTTAAGTCGAGATGAAGTTATAAAATTTTTCAACGTAATTTTGTTTTTGATCAGTCTTAGAGTCTTGATCGTAAATCAATCTGTATTCCTAAGACAAAATTAAAACAGAAAGTGTCACCATGGGAGAAAAGTATGCTAAAAAAGTATTCTTTCGACAGATCGAAAAATATATAAACAATGTACGTGGTATTTTTCTTATATACTTTTTATATGCAATATCCAATATTTCGTTCATGTGTGGATACCCAAGTATATTTATTTGGACATCCATACATGTATCTGGCAACTATACGTAAAGTATATTTTCTTGTATATTAGTAGTATATAAAAAATACATCAACTCATGAAATATAAAAAAAAACGAAAACTCGACCACTTGGGTTTCTTATATCGAAAAAGAATCTGAACAATTTGGTCAAATGTTCTTACAACTATTTCAAGTGTTTAAGCATTTTCTTACTTAAATATATAATTTCTATAGAAAAAAAATATATATATTTCAGATATTTCTGAATCAATAAAATATGGATTATAGAATTATATGAAGAATATCAAAAGTATATATTTGATTTACCAAAAATATATATAAACCAGTATAGCATTTTATATACTTTGTAAATATACTAAAAGTTATTCGAACGAATTTTTCATCCAAAATATATGTGGCATAAAAAATATATACTTTTCGATATTTTATCGCGTATACTTTTTTTTCCATGGAGTGCAGCCATAATACAGCATTCACTGCTTACTCAACAAAAAAAAGCACATACTGCACGAATGATAATCAATTTATATAATTTCGGTATCTCTTAATCTAATAATCCACATCTCTATGATCTATTAATGTACTGTCTAGAAACAGACAAGTAAGTAGAGCGCTACTTGAGCGTCGTCTCTCAAGTGCTAAAAGAGAACCGAGTTCACTTTCAGACTTGCGATGTTCTCCACTTTGAGGAATGATAGGGAACACCATGATAGTTAGGCAAACTCACTTGGGTATATTCGCGTTGACATCCACACAGCATAATAGACAAAGTGAAGCGGCGATTGAATTAAATCAACGTTCTTTAGAGACCTGCAAAGTGCTACCATTTTGCTGGACCCTCGTCGATGACAGTTGACCACAAGAGGCTCTTGTCGACGTGGTTAAAAATACCACAAGTCGGTTAACTAAAGTAGAGAGGTCTCTTTGGTCTTTTCATACTTTCACAAGAACCTTAACTACGACGACTTAATTGATAGACAGTTACTTGGCTCGTGTCTCATCGATACACTCGCAAACATGTATACAGAGAAAACCACAGCAAAGTTCGATCGGAATGGCCCTCGATAAAAGTCATAACCACAAGCGGTTATAGATGAGAGTGCTTTTTTTGTCAAGGATATACTATGAGATTCCGTTGAAAAACATTATCGGTCGACATTATGCTTATTGGTAATCGGACATGTACTGAAAATAACTGCACCTTCTGCAGATTATATTTCCATTCGAGTTAAATTTAAAAACTACCGAACAAATACTACGTTTGAGTGTTTAAAATAAAAATGTTCTGCTTTTCTGTAAGCAACAAAAATTGTTTAAGAACATTATAGATTTATAGTCAATAAATCACTGAGAAAAATTATACTATTTAGCGACACAACAATTCGGTATTCGCAAAAATTTCCACAATTCTACTTTATCATACAATAATAACTGAATTTAAATTTCTATATTTTTAACTCAAATCATCTTTACGGGTAAGATTCATGTCAGTTTTGCACCAAAAAAGGAAAATAATGGGTCAGCATTTCATATTTTGAATTCACAGAAGAAATATTGATGAGCTACTATGTTTGAGTGGTTTTTAAAAAAATTGTCTGCTTTTCTGTAAGCAACAAAGATTATTCAAAAACATTATATACTATAGCCCAAGTTAACAAATCACTAAGAAGAATTATACCATTTAGAGACACAACAATTGAGTGGTTTTTGAAAAAATTGTCTGCTTTTCTGTAAGCAACAAAGATTATTCAAAAACATTATGGACTATAGCGCAAGTTAAAAAATCACTGAGAAGAATTATACCATTTAGAGACACAACAATTCGGTATTCGCATAATTTTCCACAATTTCTACTTTATCATACAATAATAACTGAATTTAAATTTCTATATTTTTAACACAAATCATCTTTACGAGTACGATTCATGTCAGTTTTGCACCAAAAAAGGAACATAATGGGTCAGCATTTCATATTTTGATTTCACACAAGGAATATTGATGAGCTACTATGTTTGAGTGGTTTTTTTTTTGTAAATTGTCTGCTTTTCTGTAAGCAAGAAAGCCACGTGACCCTGGACGATGACAGTCCAGACCACATCAGACTGACTATTTAATAGATTAGTTAAAAATACCACAACTATAAGCCTCACTTCAAACTCACCTACTCCAGTCCCACTGCCAACCCTCTGTCTCTACCCCTCCGCCTCTCCCCCTTAATCCGCTTAATCCCCCTAATCCTCGCGCAGCTGCATGAAATATTTACCGTACAGGTACTACACATGCGCGCCCGGCGGTGGTCATTCGTGTTGGGGTTTCGGGCAAGAGAGAGAAAGAGAGAGTCACGGAAAATGAGAGAGAAAGCGAGAGGAAGCCTTAGCCAAGAGTTGCTAACTCCACCAAAGCGATATAACGAACACATGTTCCAACGCAAGTTTCCATAATCCGTAACCGCTCGCGGTACACATACTATTCGGTAGTACACTATGAATATACTATCGTTTTATATACGGAACGTTATTATATATAACGCCATATAGTATCTCGTTCAAGTTCCATCTTTTTTATTTCAATATCATCGACACCCTCAAAAATGACATGAAAAAATAAGTTTTCAATAATTCCAATTTACAAAAGTAGAACTTTCAAATTGCTTCCTCATTATTTTTTGGTTTTTACAAAGCGACCTAAGTATGTTAATTGATTTTGGCTTCCTTATCAATGAAGCTTTGTAAAAATCGAAAGATAATGAGGAAGCAATTTGCAAAGTTTTACTTTGCAGATTTTCTCGTTTCTTAAATATTTTTCTCTCTAATTATTCATATTGTGTGCAGTTATGAAACATCGTTAAAACACCGTCACATCGCATTTTAATTAAGTATGAATTTTTATCTTACTCGCTTAATTTTTGTGGAAGTTATTAGCGAAAATTCACATTTATTAAAAAATTAAAAATGCCGTAAAATCCGAACGACTTTACCGATCATCACTAAATTTCGTACGTAGCAGGGTTGTATGGTATTTTTCGACTGTAAATCATTTCGGTCCATTTGTTGAGATTGAACGTGATTTAGAGAATTTTTTTATAATTTAAAATTCTATGAAATCGGAACTGTTTTACCGATTTTGCTGAAATCCAATACCAAACATCATTTAACGTGTGTCTTCATTTATAAAGAACCATTTAGCTAAATTAGCGAACTTTTACGAAAGTTAGAGTGATCACGACATATTTTTGAAAAATTAAAAATTCCATAAAATCTGTATACATCGATACATCCAATAAAAAATCCCGTCAATTACAAATAAATCAATACTCTATTTGCGTTCCATATTTAAACTCGATCCATCGTGCCATTCGTGAGTTATGGACAATTGAATTTTCAGTGTCTGCAACACACATACACACACATACAGACATCTTTTCCGAACCACTTTTCTCGACGTTTTAGTTGATTCTGAGTATGTTACAATGAAAATCTCCAAAAAAAAAATTCCCGAAAACAAAACTTCCTCTATGAGGAAGTAAAAACGGGCGAAGTAAAAATCCGATTGAAATACATTTCAATTTCACATGGTACATTTCTGATCAAGGCTTATACTGCTTTGCATCTTCGCATTGCCGATGGAAAGACGCGTCAACGAATAGTTACGAATCGAGAATTCTCATTTGAGAATGCAAAGTGGAAGTGCCGAGCCACGCACGAACGGAGATGATGGCGCCTGATGTGGCCTCTAATGGCGAATGGTTGCTGCACTGGCGCAGTCACCCTTTAGTGAGCATCGGGTTCTCCAGATCGTCGGACGGCTCAAAGAGCTCCTCACTTACGACCGAGTGTAACCCTTCGCTCGGGATCCAATGAGCTCGCTATCTGACTTGGAAAACTTTATATAATGCGAGTACCGTATTCAATTATGCAAAGAGGTCATGCGTGCTGCAAGAAATATTCTCTCGTTACATGTATGTACATCCGCACTATTTCTTTTTCTCGTAGTTGGAGCAAAATAAACACTTTCTCTATCGAGTAAAATTCTTTCACCTGTCAAGCAAACTAATAATTAACCGTCGTAAATAAAAATACAGAAAACTAAAAGTATTCATAGTTTTTTTTTTTTCAAATCGTACTTTTACTTCGTAAAAGTATTTCCAAGTTTAGTAAGATCGGTAACAAATTCCTTCACTGCTTTAGTTTATCGAGCTCTACTCAATCATGCTTGATTTTCACCCTTGTTTCGTACGCTCACCGAAGCTTTCGCTTTACTAGTCAGTCTATAGATATATCGCTAGTGAGCCTTTGAAAGCCAATCGATGGGTTGACTCTCGAGAGGCTTTGACTTTCGAGCTTCCGGGCACATGCCTCTACATACTTTCCACTGGTTTTAAACAAACTCTGCAACGGATAACGTCGTTGTCGTGCCTTAATAGGAAAAAACAAATAAATAAAATTCCGGATGA
Organism: Tromatobia lineatoria; assembly: GCA_949699805.1. Classification (NCBI taxonomy): domain Eukaryota; kingdom Metazoa; phylum Arthropoda; class Insecta; order Hymenoptera; family Ichneumonidae; genus Tromatobia; species Tromatobia lineatoria. The sequence continues at coordinate 2,139,871 of OX453045.1, forward strand.
GGGTGGAAAGCCCTTTCGTTCTAGTTGCAAACAGGAATTTATGTATGCATGAAGTATCAACGGTGTAGATGAAGATTATCGAGAATAATTGGTATCGTGGTAGCAACACTGTTCATACCAGTCGGACATTGAGAAGCCTACAGTTTAAAAATCAAACGTGTTGCAAGTGTCTTATTTCCTATCTTTTACATTATGACGTTTTTTTTAAACTTTCAAGCGTGTTGTTCATTCATGGTAACGATACACATAAGGAAACACGCTTTTATTATGAAAAATAACACACACAAAAAATGACACACTTGCAATACGCTTGGATTTTGGAGTGTACCTTTTCTCATCTCTAATTTGGTCCCTTAAGGTCAATCTTGTTCGTTATATAAGGATAAAGCTGAGGGGTTGTGTCCAGTTGTCCATCGGTAACACACAGAGTATATCGCTCCGGTAAATCGGACCATTCGAGGTACACGATATGAATTGCAAATTCAGGGTGTTCCCGGTATATGCGATGAGGTTATACGTAACACCTAATATCGGCCGCACGCTCCCTTCCACTGTAATACGCTTGTACTCCTCAACAAGTAGCTGCTGCTTCTCGAGGTCGACCAGCATCGGTGCTGCGATCGCTTTTCCTCACGTTCATCGTGCACCTCTCGCACTCGTCCACTCCAGCTTTAATTACTTCGATTAAACATTTGGAAACATTTAATAGAACAAGGTTTTCAATTTTCCATAATCGTAACAGGATCGAATGGCAATGAATACAATTAACGTAATCAATTGCACACTGCCACTTTAGTTTATACTTGTGTGACACACGATCACTTCCCTGATTAACGTCTAATGAGATATTTTACATTGCTGAAAAAAAGAAACGATAATAACAAAAATTATTAATTTCTTTCAAGTCTATTCATAATGAATCAATCAGTTGTTAATCGGTATTCTTTTGAAGAATGCATCATTATATACAATGAAAAGCCTAACGAATCTTGTAGATACATTTCCAAAGAGTAAATTATCCATCGTTTATCGAAATAACTCAATAATAAAAGAATCCAGTTGCACGAGTGGCTATTTTTGCGAAATAATATACGAGCGCGAAAAATATTAGGCATCGGTGCTGCGATCGCTTTAATTACTTCGATTAAACACTTTGAAACATTCAATACAATTAGGTTTTCAATGTTACATAATCTTAACTGGATCGAATGGCAATAAATACAATAAACGTAATCAATTGCACACTGCCACCTTAGTTTCTACTTGGACGACACACGATCACATTGATGACCATCTAATAACATATTCTACATCGCTAAAAGAAAAAACGAAGAAACGATAATAAAAAAAATTAACCAGCTAAGCCGGCAAAATAAGCAGAAAATCTAAGTCTATTCATAGTGAATTTATTAGTTATTAATCGATATTCCTTTGAAGAATACATCATTTTATAAAATGAATCTTGTAGATAAATTTTCAAAGAGCGAATCATCCATCGTTTATCGAAATAACTCAATAATAAAAGAACCCACTTGCACGGTTAGTTATTTTTGCGGAATAATATACGAGCGCGAGGAATATTAGATTTCATGAGGATGTCGAGAGAAGGTGATCAATTATTAAGTCAGTCCGTAGGAGCGAGCTCTTTGAGGCAGGTTAGAGATGATTATTTTATCAAGGCGTATATCGAGTCGGCGTCTCGAGTTCATTGGAGATCGTTGGGTCTTGAAGTTGCAGGGTATACGACTGAGTGTACCATCTTCATTTTATAAACACGAAAGCCACGGGAAGCTGAAGCTTAAGCTGTGAGATAGAGAAGGAACGATTCTCCAGGCGGTGTCATACAGCGACTCCCAAAGCTACGCGTATTATTACGTAATCGCGTAATGTAAACGCCGAGACGAGTTTATTTGAGCAGGCCTTCGAGCTCAGAGCAAGCGCGCTCGCAACCAGAGGAGGACTTGCTTGTTTTCCGGCCGACGGCGCGGTTGACGACGCTATTTCTCGTACTCTTGACTCTACTCTCGCGTTCTACTCTATACTCTACATTATGTAGCAAACTGTGGCACGTATTGCGCCAAGTACAAGAGAGCCGCAACGTTCAGACGTGATTTGTCGACGATTTACTGCTAAAACTATACATCCCGTTGCCAGTAGTGAAGTTTAAGTACGTCTCCAGAGGGCGCACGTGCGTCTTAGAGAGCAACTATGAGTTGAAAGTGAATAGAAAGCAAGTTAAAGAACTCCGGAAACATAGTGAATTCTTGCATGGCACAGCAGAAACCCTTTCTGCTTTTATTTACTTGTCTTTGTTTTTATTTTTTTTTTATTCATTTTTTAATTTGTTTTTTGAATTGTTGACGCAGAACGAAATTGAACTGTCGTCGTGGACGTCGACGTCGACGACAAGACGAAAGCAGAAAGGCGAAATAAACGGGGGCGAGTCGGGTTACAAAGCCACGAGGTCATACGATCGATACCACAGCGTATGGGATAGAGAAGCCTATCTTCGTTCTCTATTTAGAGGACTATATACATGCCACCTCCACTTTGCCGGTTTTACCTCTGTCTATATACCGACTGATATCGGCGCCATGTGTGCCATTGGGTCAGACTGGACTAACAGACCGAAATACTCTGCGTTATCGAGCTCCAATTACGAGACTCTACCATATACAAACTGCTTTTGCACTCTCGTGTGACTCTGCATTCACGGACACCCCTTTATGAAGATTAAAAGAAAAACGAATATGCTCTATCTTTAGTTTTTTTTTTTTTTTTGGTTGCTAATGTAGGCAAGTATGACATGTGGTATTAAAAAACATTATAGCGCATGTCAATAAATCACTGAGAAAAATTATACCATTTAACGTCACGTGTGAGCATTATTTTTCTTTGTCTTTAGCTGAGTATGTATATATTGAATAGATGTTGAATGGTTTTCCAGTTTTCGCTCCGATTCAACTATTTTCAACTAATTTCTCACAATTATTAATGAGTTTTATTATTTCGATAATGACAAATGTATGACTCAAAGGGTTAAAAAAACAGTAATTCGGTATTGGCATAAATTTTCTCAATTTCTACCCTATCATGCAATAAAGACTAAATAAAAATTTCTATACTTTTAACAGAAATCATCTTTACGCTGAAGATTTTTTTCATTTTGGCACAAAAAAAATAGGTCAGCATGTCAAATTTTGATTTCACACAAGAAATATTGTCAAGCTGAAAAAAAACACAATATTTCAGTAATTTTCCTAAATTGCATAATTATTTTTACTGTATATTTCGTACATAGAATATTATTATCCATTATGAAAGAACTATGATTGAAAGTGTTTCCTTATTTATTGCTGACGTGTGTAAAATACTATTTCTATAAAAATGATTATTGTGAAACTTAATCAGGATTAAATTTGGCCCGGTATAACTCTGTTCGCGTCTTGATATGTACGCAAGTATTTATATCTATATATTCACGTATATAGACGTGGAAACTGTAAGCGCGCGTTCAATTATTAAACGATAAAATAGTTTTGGTACAGTAGCAGCGGCGGCAGGATCAGCAGCCGAGAGGAAGCAGGAAGGGGTTTGAGTACTATATGTTCTACGAGGAGACAATGCTCTCGCGTGGCCGAGACTATTCTCCTACTGGTGCCAACTGGCTCCAACTTCTCGCGCGGAACTTGCCACTGTTGTTTCCTCGAGTTAACCAGCTAACTTCGTTGCGATCCAATCCTCCGTGTTCACTCCTAAACTATACTGCGCTCTGTACTCGCACTATATGATCATTTATAGTGTGCTACACTATGGGAATATCGCTATAGTCGCAAAGTGCACCCGTTTGCATCCTTCCGTACCGCTGACTCTTCGCACTGGCCTGTCGTGCGTCTTTCCGGGGTTACTCCTCTGTCTGATTCTCCCGGCTCGTCAGTGCAAAACAACGTTGTGCGGTTATCCGAAGAGGAAGATCCAGCCCTTGTCACTCACAGACTTGACTCACAGCTCCGCAACCCTCATTAACAGACTGCAGGAAAAAGTTTTCTTTCGAGCCATGCAACAAGAGCGTTTAATTATTTTTTTTAACTCTAAAATTATTTTACTTTCATCGTTATTTTGTTCCAATAAAAAATTTAAAAAGCGTGCCGTCCATTCCACCGACAATTACAAACCTGACAAAATTTCGAACAATTAAAATACCGACAAATGATAATCCCGACAGGTGAATTTACCGACAGATTAAAATACCGAAAATTAATCCAAACCAATAATCGTATGTTATTTGTCGGTAGCTAATATTAGTGTTCGGACTTTCCAGAACCCCCCCTTCCAATATTTTTTTTATGTTAGAAAAGTCATGTACACTGAGAGAAAATTATGGTATTAGTAACCATAAAGTGACAACTATTTTTATAGTCACCGTAACTATAAAAGGATTCAAAATCAATAGTTGTCACTTTATAGTTAACTGTACTATGACGATTTCAAAGCCCCGATTTCAAAGATAAAGCCCCTACTGCACAAATATTCTTTTTTAAATTGCATGCTGCAATATAACCAACGATTATTGCGAATAACATACGGGTGTTCGTCGGAATAGGTTTGAACAATCTTACAAATATATATTCGGACAAACAATCATATTTCATTTCTATCGGGATTTCAAACGTCGGTATTTTAAACTGTCGGTATATTAATTTTTCGGAAATGTAATTTGTCGGTATTTTAATCATAGGGTATTTTGACCGTTGGCATTATGAATGTCGGTTAAACAATAGGGACCGATTAAAAAATATTATTCAACGAAAAGTTAACCCACCGAAGAATGTGCCGGACGTTCTTTCGTTAAAAGTCATTATTGTTGATGGAACGTTAGGCAAATACTCATTTTTAAATTGGAAGCTTCATCGATATGCGTAGTAAATATGCATCGCTAATGATTTTTCCGATTAATAACATGTTATAATAAACGACGATGATGAGTCAGATATGGGGTAAAAGCTCTCGATCGAGCGGGCCCTTATAATTAAATAATCACGTGCCATCGAATATAGTTACGGTAGGATAGCTCTTTCATTAGCCTAGTTCAGTCGTGTTTCGCTGATGGTGTGCTCGGACGCTCGCCAATTTCCATGATGAACAATAATTACGTGTCCGATCGCCAGAGCAGCTACGCTTAACCATCGGACACTCTCTGTACCTTTCTGCATAATATCATGTAGATATATATAATGTAGGCTTGCGTATGTCGCGGTTCGTTGAACGAGAGAGGAATTGGACCAGATCGCGAGAACGACGGCTCCATCTGCAAAGAGGATAATAGATAATGTACGTGGGCAGCATATTATCGGTTGAATGTCTTAATGTAGATCGTTTATTCTGTGTCACCGATACAATAATATTAAATTAAATATTCACCGGTTAAAAAAAATTTCACGTGTAAATAAATGCTGTCAATCTTTATCTTTTTGCATCGCGCTCCTCGCGTTATTTTAATTATGAGGAATCTTCAACAATTAGGACATAATTGGAAAACAATTTTTCATGTTCAATAATGAACACTGTTTACCGTTAACGTTTTGACGATATATATCTTAAACAAATCCTGATCTTGACTAGTTTTCGAGTTGCACTCTTAGAAAAAATTGGAAGTTTTTATTCAATAAACAATCGTGGTATAGAATTAATGTATTTTTTCAATAAAATTTAAGCGAGTTATGAAAAATTACGTACTCTTACTGTAAAATTGAAGTTAATTATTAAAAATCCTTTAAAATACATAAATTTAAAAATACGCTTGTATACCAATTTTCATATACTAGTTCATGAATAAAAACTTCCAGAAAAATTACACTAAATGTCAAGTAGATTTTTTTTACAGTGTATACATCCATTACTGAAAACTCCCTATTTTCAATTTCGTAAAACCGTGACCTTTTCATCTTTTATGATACCAGGAATCGCAAATCCGACTTCCGAAATTCTGAATTCTCTTTAAAAAAAAGCGTATAAAAAACTGAATATTTGAAATTAGTAAAAATGTGGGTTGTCCGTTATCGCGCAATCGTCCATTCACCGGGATACGGTGCTGAGGATGAAACACAGTGTGGTAGACGCATTCGTGAATCGCACAAAGATAGCGAGGTGCGAGAGCGCATAGGCTATAATGGCAGTGAGAAAGATATAGAGTGTGGAAAGTGTAGCAAGATGAGGATAGTGGGAGATGATGATACGTGCGCTGCGACCATAATAGTGTCGAGTGTCGGGTGTGCTGTTTGTTGCGTTGTTAGTACCCGCGTACGAGGAAGAGCGAGTTGGCGATAATCTACGAAGCTATACAATCCGCCCATAGAGATAAGGCTCCTCGTGCAACGTCGGAGAAAGAGGACGAAGCAACAACCTTCGTGTTTATACGCGTACGTTGAAAAAGAAGAGAGAAAACGGTGGTGCGTTGCGGCGTAACAGCGACGCCGACGCCGGTAAACACCCTTTAGTTCTCGCTCCCGCCTCCGCTTCCTTGTTCTCGTCGACGTCGTCGATAGTTTATGTTTGCTCCGTTGCCGTTGGTCCGCCAGTTTCTACCTTGGGACGTTATTTATCGCGTTCTGGTAGCGCGCATACCGCACCGTTGGCCCATTTCGTTTCATAAAACGTCACTTTTTCAAACACTATGTCCGATCGCTTTTTTTTTCCACCCCCGAATTAAAATCTCAGCTTTCACTGCATTTTGGCGTAATAATCAAGACCAACAAAATTTTAAAGCACTTTATTGAAAAAAATGGACATTACCTGACAATCAATTGGTTGAAAACAGAATGTTCATTTTGTAAACGAAAAGTATATCGTTTATTTAACGATTTCACATGGTAGAACGAATATAGGAAGGCTTGCAATGTTTTATGGTTAAAGCGATAATAATAAGGTTCAGTAAACGATACTTGAAAAGTTATTGGAAACAAACGTTAAAATCGTATATGCAACAAAACGGAATATTTGAAACTACTAGAATAGTTTTTGAAACTATTATCATTTTAATGATTGGTACTATAATTATATCTGCTATAACCACAAAATATAGACGGCTCTCCTGGGAGTTACATTAATGGTTCATCGAACTATTTTCTGAATGAATCTAGAATGAATCCAACGAGATCTAATTCGTAGATCGATCGAGAGACTACAAGCAGGATTATACAAATTTACTACATCAGGAAATGGGCGTTACGTGAATGGATGATAATTTCGGGGGTCCACAACATTTAACTAATGCGTTGGAGAATTCAATGGGGTGCAACGAATACATACTCAGTCTCGAAACTCATCCTCATTCGACAACCATCGTCATCATCATTTTTTATCGTCCCCATCATCCGAACATATTCATTATTTCAATCATAGCCACGCGTCACTAGGGAGATGCGACCGTCGAATCGCACCAATTGAACGCTCGAAATCGAATAACGAATCGATCTCGAAGCGTTTCGATTTATGTAAATCGATTTATCGGACGAACGTCAAAGTGCTCTCGCTCATACTCGTGGGCATTGAATCTGCCATCGTTCTTGTGGCTCATCGGTGCGACGCTGTTCCACACAACAATTTCACCCTTCTCTTCACATGCATTATGGCTATTTCTATGTTCTCCCGAGTATTCTATGTAGCAAAGCGGATCTCTCCATTCTAGTTTAAATCGGTTGATATTTATATACGCGGAATGCGATTTGTCGCTTTCTGCAACAGTCTAGGGCCCACAACCCACCAGATTTGCATCTATTGTCATTTGCCGCTCTCCCTCATGGTCAATTAAAATACACTAGTATTTATGTTCAATTTCCATGGTTGTGTCACTTCACTATACGTACAATTAAACTGCATCAAGATAGAGCCGTTCAATAAAAAATAATGAAAATATATCCTCAATTTTCTACTTCATCATATTGAAATTTGCTGCTTTTTTTACAGTAGAACAAAAACCCGATTTAATGAAATTCTTCAAGCAGCACAAATACGTTGATGGCTGAATTTTTGTGAAATCGCTCAAATATGCATGTATATTTGAGAACATAAATACGATATTCTGACCATGAATTGGGGCGGGGTTAAAGTTCCGAATGGTAAATACACGAAGATCCAAAATTCCGTAAATGAATATCTGACCTACATTTTTGACGAAAATTTATCTAGCAATTTTCGTCAAAAATGTTAGTAAGATATTAAATTTCGAGATTTTAGACCTTCGGGTATTTGCCATTGGTAACTTTGTCTCCGAGAGCCAAAAGAATCGGTCATAAACTTCCGAATAGTAAGCGAAAGAAAGTCTAAAATTCCGAAAGTTAATATCTCACCCACATTTTTGACGAAATCCGCTAGAAAACATTTCCTCAAAAATTCAGGTGATATATTAAATGTCAGAATTTTAGACCTACGTGTATTCAACATTAGGAACTTTAACCCCGCCTCATGAAATGCTACCAGGAACGGCACAAACGTATCAAAATTTTCTGACAAAGTTAGACACCCTGTTATTCGATCGACAATCGTTTAATCAACTTTCGAAGGGTCTTGACGTCGCTGGACAACACACAAAGACTGCGAGTGTGTCCCACTGAACTCACTTTTCCAAGGAAAAAGTATTTCACCGTCGAATTGGTGAGTTTGTAAAAAAATTCGTGCGGAAATTGAGGGGAAAAAGTAAGCAAAGCCCGCGGCTAGTAGGTTGAGGCAGCTAGCCGTTCGTCCTGCAGTCAGACTCCAGCGGTATACCCGCCTCGGATCTAGACCTCGTTACGAAGTTATCGTGTTTAAAACTACCGCGCTGCGGCCCGTACCGTTCTCCCGTCACCCTCGGTACCGGCTAACTCTCCAACCGAATTATCGTTAAACACTTTAATCATGCTCGGCGTCTTGTTCGCGCGCTGGCAGCCTCCAAGCAAAAGCGCGAACAAGCTTGAACCTCGGTTGAACAGGTTCACTGGACAGGCTGGAACAAGCTACAAGCTCCCTCTGTTCCACGTCCTCTATCGTTGCTTACCGTCTTAGCTTTCAGAGTGGGTGGCGCTTGACCCACCAGAAATGTGGCTGTTTCAACGCTGACGAATATCGAAGGGAAGTGCTAAGCGCCCGTACCAGGTGTTGGCTGCAATGCCTCCCTCCTCTTCAACATGTTCCAGGCTCTACACAGACAGCCACACGTGCACCCAGACTTCAAGAGAGAGAGAGAGAGAGGGTCTGGTCTCCGACATCCTTGCCGAACAGAAACTCGTGGTAATCCTCTCGTTAAACGTAACTCCTACATAAACTCGCGCTAGCTCACTCTCAACCGACCCCGTGTGGCATTTCCTCGACCCACCAAAGCTCTATAACTATAAACCGAAATCCTGCACCGGGAATGAAGATATTCGAGAGTCATTAATCGACTATGTTGGTTTAACGTGTGACTATAGATATACAACCGGTAAGAATCTTGGCATTGGAGAAGTGCCGTTTCTACTTGCATGCTAACACCGACGTTCGAGTCATATTGTAACAGTTTGTGTATATTACTATCGAGTGGTTTGTGTGGGTTTAGAGATGGGGAGGTTCGAAGGATTAGTCAGTCTATGCTGGTAAAATGACCTCACTCGAGTGTTACTACATTGCGATTCGAATAACCCATTGGATTTCCGGATAGGGACATTTCGTCTCAATGAATCGCCATGAACATAAACAATTTAGGCGTCTCAACATTATAGACTCATTACTCAAATGCTTAAACTGCTATGACGAAGACACATTTACGTTTATTTATCGCAATTATATTCTAGTGGTTTAAGACAGGTTGGAGTTAATCAGTCTATAGTTAGTTGCGATGAATTAAGTTACCTTGGGCGGTACACATGAGACTTATTCCAACTCCATTATCTTGGAGCTTCATCAAAGGGTAAGTCTTGTCTCAGAGTGTCTCATTATTATTATTTTTTTATTCGCAATTCTCCTCGTCTGCAGGCATTGCGCCTATTACAGGCTCGGCCCGGGTCAGGACCAGTGCCCCATGAGGGCCTGGCCCGGGTCAGTAGCCAGTGCCCCCATGCGGCCGCATCCGAATTCCCCCTCTATATCGCATTTGCCATAGCATTTCTGCTAAGGGCATAGGGAGACATTGCGGAAAAACCTAAGCCGTTTCGAGTTCGCCTCACCGAGTTTATTATTTCAATGACCATTTATATTCGTGAATTCGTTGTTATTTATGTATTTTCAATAATAAATGTCTGTTAATAATAAATGATCGGCAGCAATAAATTACCATGAAATTTTATAAAATCTGTACAATAATATAATAAAAGATAAAATTAATTACACAGTTACCTGTTAATGTCTCACGTATACATCTGGTATTTCATCACGTCCGTGTTTTTATTTTTCGACGATACCGGGAATCGAATCCGCGAGCTATCGATGCTCTGGTCTAGAGGCCGGTACTTTAACCACTAAACCGGCGCAATGGTTTTCAGAGACCTTATTATATGGATAATATAAACTATAATGTATATCTCGACGAGTCTAGCATCAAGTGCTTTGGAGAAGACGCGGGCACGGCAACAACGATGTCGACTTTGTCGTTGTCGTCGTCGTTGGCCTCATCGGTCCGAGTCTCTAACATGTATAAACCTAAATCCTCGTGAATGGAGCGAAATGGGCAGGCGAGCAGCCAGCAACGGGAGGTCGACGTGCGCTGAGAGTGGCCAGTCCTATACTATGTTACCATAGGTATAGTCACTCCGTGTAGTGTGAGCATAGTCCACGTTCGGTACTGCGCCCGGAGTAACGCATTAGTGAATTAGCGTTTCCCCGGCGTAGCAATCACGGTAATGCGTCCACGTGCACTATGTCGGCTGTTCGCTTGGCTTTGTATCCATCCATTTCTCTCCCACTCCCTGTATTCGTGTACTCGCAGCAGTAATAGCAGTAACGAGCGCTCTCCAGGTTCGTTTCGAAAAATACAGCCTTTCAATCGTCAATACTCCCACCATAACGCATCTATTTACCGTTTTTAAAACAAGATTTTCTATTGAATTTATTTTATAATCGTGTTATATTTTCCATTATACATTTCCAATTTCACTTTTCAGTGTTTGTTCAATTGCACGCAGGAGACAGAATTTGACAAAAATCAATGTTGTTGAAGACAATAGATCACTGATTTTTAATAATAATAGTGCAAAAATTATTAATAAATGGGGTTATAGAAAACTTGACGCAAAAACATTGATAGAACTATAATAATTTAATGGTTAAACGAACTTACCTGTAAGTGAAGTTCTATCATAATTGTATGAAGCGCCTCTTCCGAAAAGATCAATGTGTAGTGCTCCTGCTGTGCACCGATGTCGCCACAATTTTTCAGTTAAACATTTGTTTACTCGTATCCATGGTAACTCGTAGCTCATTCTTCTTCTGTGTGCCGACCACGTCACACGTTTTAATAAGAAATTGCACAAATAATGGGAAAAAGAAGTTACAGAAATCGATCATCGGATAACAAGAAACGACTATAAATGAAAACCACGTCTCGCCTGAATTTTCGGATAGCCATGACGATTCACACATCGTTACGATAATAAAATAAAATGGTTTTGTTGGTCCAACTAACAAACCAAAAAATTATGTATCAACAGTGTCCATCACCGAATGACAAATAATCCCATAATTAATTGAAAGTAAATCTGGGTCGTCTAGTAACCGTTCCATGGTCGCAAGACAAAAACGTTGATGGAACTATAATAATTATAAAACGAATTCCCAAAGCATATGAAAAACAACATTTGTTAACCAAATCGTTTTTTGACCAACAGAGAATATTGTCACCGAGCGAAATAATTTTGATATTTAGTCACTAGCCCGAAAGCAATTTGTTCACGATCTCCTCGTTGATGTTAATTGATGATTGGTAACTGCCCACGATGTTTAATTGTTATCCAAATTGGTACGAATATCCCCTTGCTGCGTTGTCGGTTCCGATGCATTTGAGTTCTGGCTCACTCACGTGGGGACACGAGCAACAGAGTACGGATGGGCATATATCTGTAGGTTAGTACAGGGTAGACTTGTCCGTGTAGGTGCTTGCACAAGCGGATAGTCGACGAATCAGCCTCCACTCGGTCCGATGTTTGTTCGTTCATCTATAGAACATCAATTACCACCCGACTGGCTGAGCAAATAAAACGTTCGATTCGCGAGCCTATTGGCATTGAAACCTGTCGCGCTCGCCCCTTATGTGCCCCGACGTGTATGTGTACGGGAGTACGTGTAGTTCGGTACACATTTCACAAGTCTAGTGCCGGAGATGAATTGATATTATTGCTGCTATACCTCAAAGCCAGCCTAATATCCCCTGCGCAGAAAAGTTTCTATGGTTTGACAGCGTGTTGGCAATTTTCCCAATTGGCAAACATCGTCAATTTACTCAAATTAATATAATACTATGTGAGGCGATCAAATAGCTACTATTCATTGAATTACATGTCAAAAGCTGATAGCAAAAAGCCATCACGATATTATTTGGTACCTATCAAATCCGAAAATACCCGTCTGTCTTTCGCTTGAATGACTGTGCTGCTGCTCATCATCCCCAGACTTTGTCGTAATAACTATAATACGCTCGTGACTTGCCTTGAATAAATGAAAACCGTTTACCACATCTGTTTGAATATTCTGATAATAGACGTTGAGCATGGATGACGTCGGATTTACCCGTTGTGTCACTCGACCGTTGAACATCAATCGCATTTAATTATTTTGTCACCGCTGTCATGAGAGATAATGCAGTGTCTACCTATAGTGGTTAATCTATCGATCAAATTGATTAAATTGCTATTGTCCTAACGACTTTGGATATCATTCGTTGAGTTTGTCAACCACGCGAGATGATTGACCTGGCGAACGATGTGCTTCGGAATGTTTGCTCTTATACAACTCGGGTAAATCCTCTTGAGACGGCTTCTCTAATACACCATTCGGTTTCTTTCTCTCGACTATCATTGTGCTTTCGGGAGAGTTGCCATCTCTGTCTTTTCTCAATTCCTCAGAAAGCGTCTTCTCCTCGTAGCGTTGGTTGGCCAACAGTAAGGTAGGAGATTCGGGCGTGAAACGAGAAAAGTGCTAAAGGATTTTTAGCTCTGGGCTGTGGGAAGGTTAAAGTTACGAAGAAGAAGGAAGAGGAGGAGGCGGAGAGTAAGTGAAGGGAAAGGAGTAATGTCGTGTGGTGGTTGGTGTCGGGTTGCTTCTGCTGGTGCGGGTCGTAGGCTACGATGGCTCAGTCGGTACTACATACCTGCGGATTTCCTTTCCTTTCCTGGTGCCACACCGACGTTAGGAAAAGCGAATCTTCTCCGGACGTTTTTTCCTTTTCCAGCATCTCTTTCCGAATCCCACGTTTCTTTCTCCCTCTATCCCATTTTACATTTCATTCCTTTTCGTTCGCTTCGCTCCGCTCCCAACCTGGCCTGAAGAATCTCCGACTGTCTCGTTAAAACTTTTTCGACGTTCCTGCGCGGCCCTTGCCTTCTCTCGCCATCCCGCAGAAAGATCTCGGCAGTACGCCTCGCGTATAGAGGTGCATGAATCCCTCCGTGGCTGCGAAGCACGCCATCGGAAGGAGCTCCGCTTTGCGCCCTGCTACCAACCTCGTTTCCCCGACGAGCCTCCCGACGAAAGAAGTTACACGCTGAATTGTACTCTCGCGGTTGGAAAGAACTTTCCCTCTGTTATAAACTCCTTGCTCTCTTTCTACTATATCTTCTTCAATTTATAGTATACTTGCACTTGAAACGCCAAATCAACACCGGCTGTACAGCTGTTGTAGATCAAGTTTCCGAAAGCCAATGTTTCTCATAGAGACGTGAGACAATGACAACAAAGACTTTGAAATTTACCAACGGTGAGAAGGAATTTGTCAATAATACAATTACGAAATAAAGTCTATGAAATATCGGTACACGGAAAGGATTCAGTAGTTGGTAACACTGATGAATTGATTCCCACAACCACCCGGAATAGTTGATATAGCGCCAACTACTCAGTTAGTTGAAGCGTTTACGTAGTTCGTTACAGGACCTGAAATGTCGTTGGTGGAATACCCGTAGTAACAGGAACCAAGAGAAATAGTAACACGAGCTATACGCTTAGTTGGTACATGCAATGTTACATGAGGTGACGGTAATTGCGCCACCTCATGGCTGTTAGTAAGGACAGAATTATGATCGGTTGTCGGAACCAAGTCGTCGGTCTTACTTACTATTTTTCGCTTACCAATCACATATAGTTGAGGATACTTTTTAAATTTAGTTTCCGTAACTAATCTGCGTTAAAATAGCGAATTCCAAAATTAGGAACGTCTGAATCTAGAATAGTCATCATTATGGAATTCGCTATTTTAGCCATTCGCTATTTTGACGATTCGCTATTTTGACCTCCATCTTATTAAATTGCAATCAAAATATCAAATGATAAAAATTGCAAATAGCTCAAAAAGCGAATTCCATAATTATGGCCATTCTACACTTTGACATTTCTTATTTTTAAATCCGTTATTTCAGCCATTCGCTATTTTGAGCCCCACCCCTTATTGTTTTCCGTGCAAAATGCATAAACGTTACCGAGTTCTCGATGGTGAAAAGTCCCATTGCACCTCGTTCGATAGTGTTGTTCCATCGACAACTTTTCATTCGAAGAAAAGTTGAAATGTTCCCGGATGAAACGGGCGTCACTTTGGCGAGGATAACCAGCGGCACGTCGTCGAGAGTCCATGCGCATGCAACCGAAGCTAGTATTCTCGCGTGCTCGTTGGCCAGCGCAGTTCCCACGGGATAAAAAACGCCGAGGCCGCAGGCAATAAAAATGCAAATTCTGGAACGTACATGCTTTTTTAGGGGATGCTGGTACGCGACGAAGAGAACCACCCGCCGTAGAGCCTCTTGCATCCCTGGCAGGCAACGTGAACGCAGGCGGCATGGCCAACCACGGGCTAGCTCCGCATGCGGTCATCTTTGTGCTCGACGTAGCGAACTGCTGCTGGCCTCCCCGTAATCTCGCCATTGTACGGACTCTGCGACGCGTGCACTTGGATAGGGCCCCCGAACGAACGAACGAACCAACGAACGAACGAACCAACGAACCAACGAACGAACGAGCGCGAGAGAGGATACGTAGGTATACCGTGCCAGGGATATCTACAACCCACTATGGTGAGCTGCAAGCCACTGGCACAATCATCAGGATCTGGAAATTCCCGACCCAACGACCCACCGCACTCGTTCTGAATCGGTATCGCGGTGAAGAGAAATAAAAAAATGCCCGGAAAAAGGAAGAAAAAAAGTAATAAAAAAAAAAAGCGCGCGAGGACGAATCGAACACGGTCCAGAGACCTAACAATTCCTCGATTTTTGCACCGATCCGCACTCTTGTCGAGCGTACTGGCAAACTGGGCCACTGGGCAATAGTTTTTGTTATTCGTACCCGCACCCCTTTTTGTCATTACAACCGCCTCGTTTCCATCGAAATTGTGGGTTCTTTAGTAAAACAACGAGAATTCAAAACAATTTCAGCAAAAAGTTGAATAAACACATTTTAATACCGATAATATTACATTGATATTATTGACAAATAAAACAAATTTAAATCTACCGTATGCAAAAAACTTCCATAAACACTTTGTAAAATAAAAAACTACGGTGTTTAACGAACGATATTTTAACGAAGTGTTCGTAGATATTAATGTTTTATTCACTACGCAATGAGCGTATAGGCAATTCGAGTTTTCGATGGATTTTCTCCTGGGAGAATCGAGCGAAGTGAGTAATAGGTTGTCACAACTGTAGCGTGGTACATTGCAAGATTTACGGAGTCAATGGTTAGCATTGAATTTTACAGTTGGTAGTTGAATACATGTATTCAGAAATCCTTGACATCGCATTGCTGTATGCATGGAACTGCAGTCTATGGAACGCGTTGGATGTGATGGGTGTGTGTAGGTATGATGAAGAAAAGGACGAGGGCGATGAAGACGCAGTCGGAGACGAAGGTGGGAGCTTTGAATATTGGAAAATAGGTAGAGCGGGTTCGTCGACGGCGAAGGTGAGAGGAAGCGGCTTCTACGACACGTTCCAAGGACGAGTTCTGCACCGAGAATTTGCTGCTCAACACGACTCCTACATATGCCCACATACTTTGTGTATAACTCGCTCAGCATGTATCTATGCTTGCATACAGAGTCTGTACAATTCACACGTATGCACATGTCTTTACTTCTTGTACCTACATATAGCGGCTTGTATGCGGCTTTGACTATAAATACGTGTCCCTTTACTTCAACGTACTATCGCGAAGGAGCTTTTTGGACCAGCGACGCCTGCCAACTGTAAACTTACAAATTTCAACTCTGTAACACTTCCAAATTATTTGGAACTTGTTGGTAAAACTGTATATGGATTGTTTAGTCAAATATTGATGTTGATTTTGGGATAATGGAAGCAATAAGTGCGGTGAATGTGAACAAAAATGTCTCAACACATTTAATAAGATTTTTATTTAACATCAAATTTCATGTATTTTTATCAGGGTTTTTTAAAAAGAGTTTTCATTCTTTCCATCCTTTCTTAAAAAAATCTTGAGTGTAGTAGATGGTTTTATGCCGAACACATGTCCAAAATTCGTTATTCCGCGCCGATTTTTGTAAATAAAAAACAAATCAAAATAAAAAAAAGAAAAAAATCTGAAAAAATTTGTACGCATTCAAATAAATTAACATATCATTTTCATTAAAAAAAAAGTTAGGTTGACTGACTTTTTGTTGAACAATTGTTTTTTTTTCACCAATTTGTTAATAACATTTTGGGATTATTATTATGCGGAATCAATATTTTCAGCACATGTTGAATGCATTATTTTTTTCAGTTTTCTATCCCATCGGGAAGTGATCGTAATTGTCTCTGAAACCTACTGATCGATGCGCCAGCCGGCGCATGGCTAAGCGGTCACTCATCCAAGTTATGGCCGCAAACAATGCTGCTTAACTCGGGGGACCGCTAAAGCCACACACTAACCACGCAATCACATTGAATTATTAAAAACGTATTGATATGACCCGGCATCATTGCAACGGTTACATGGTTATACGAACTATATTCTGGCGATTTGTTCACGCTGCTCGTACAGTTGATATTTTGCATCTGCGTCGAAAATGTTGGATAAAATAAAAAGAGCAGTGGTAGAATCAGAGTGAGCTTTCTGTATTCTTTCTCTGCCCTTTGCCTCGCAATACGCGTGTTATTGGATTTGTTTGAGAACTTTTCAAATTCGTGCCGGAGCTTTTCTAACAAGAAACGTCGCTGCTCACCGGAAAGCGCAATGCTGCGCGACCCCGTCAGCCAGTGTGGCAAACGGCTCGTGCACAGGACGACGACAACCACGGAGAAAATCCCAGAGCCCGCAAAATCCCCTCGCGTGTTCGCGGAAGCATGAACTAGAGAAACAATAAATGCGATCTGGGCCACCATCCCCTATCGGAGTTAATAAAAAGATCATCCAACTTTATTTTTTACGTCGAATGTGCTTTTCGCCAAAAAATCGCAATACTTTTGAATTAAGTAGACACGTATTGCTAAGTATGATAAAAATTACCCCACTCATCATTTCCACAAATATATTCGCACGGTGAAGAAAAATATCGATGATTTTGTGCAAACCCTCCTTTTTTTATCGACAAAGCGGAAAGACCTTAACGAGCTGCAAAAAATAATAAGACTTTTGGCTTCTTAGCGCCTTAAGTAGATAGTCATGAAGCTTTGATATTGGTGTGATCGACATCCCAAGGATGTTGCTGATTCGTAGACGATAATGAATATTAGTTGTAGTTAATAAACGGTCAAAAATGCGATCGACCAATTCCTCCATGTTTTGAGGCAATAAGTAGAACATGGATTTAAAAAAACCTCCAGATATTTACATTTTGGTCCTGAGTGTGGTCTCTTTTCAGAAAGACGTTTTAATGTCCTTTGATTATTAATGTCGACACATAGATTATGGTTACAGATGGATTCACGTTAGAACACAAGTTATCCGTTACATGTTGCTTGAAATCAGGAAAACAATGATGATGAAGATTAGCTGAAATTAGCTCCGATCTGCAAGCACCATGAAAATCTCCCGGATCGGTATACGTAACAATCGTTCGGGACAACTGACGAAGTAAAGAGTGAGATAGCTTGCGGTTGGAAAGGCGGAGTTGCATAGAGCAATAGAAAGCTTTCGTAGAGTGATCTTGGTGTACGAATACGAGAAAGGCACGAAAGGATTGGACTTACTTAACCCACGCCAGCGGGGCTAAGTGACTTTTGTCGTGTCTCCTGGTACTTGACTAGCACCGCGAAGGGTGGACGTTTCACTGCGGGCTTCTCGTGGCCAAGGGGTGAATGTCGGAGTCAACATGGATATTCAGAGAAGAGTAAAGGGGCAAATAGGAAAAGAGGGCAAAGGTACTAACTTGTGTGAGCCTTAGAGGAAGAGAGCGCGAAAGCGGAAGAGCTCACGGTGCTCGCTATATATATCTAGATAGCTAGAGAAATAAAGTAGTCGGTTTGTCAGGGGCTCCAAAACCCCATCTATAGCTATACACCGTGAACTTTAGTTGCGAACGCAAAACTTTCTCGCTCGCTCAGTTGCCCAAGAGCAGAAAGATTAAACGCACGCTGATGCTTAAACTTTTCGTCTGGTGTCCTGCTCCGCTGCTCCTCTATGATAAACGATCGCAGTTGTTTGCACGTCAGGCAGAAGGCTCACGAATATCCATGGTGCGCATATCCGCCCCATCGTTCAACTTCATTGAGACAATTGAGCCACTTTTCCAAACTTGAATATCGATTTTTCTCGATTTCTCCCATTCACGAATATTTAAATAGGGTAGATGTACCATTTAGGACCACTGTACCATTAGTGGCCACACAAAACATGTATTCATCATTACTTTAATCTGTAGAAATTACTAGGTGAGTTTATTCTACAATAATCAGAACAAATTTTACATTGAATACTCAATGCTTAAAATGCCTTATTGTTTAATAAATTGTGTTCAAAGTCGTTTACACCATTTGTGGCCAGCACTGTCGTTGACATGCAATAGATATGGCCACAAATGGATCAAGTTGATGGATCACAAACGGTACTTCTACCCTAATATGTATTCAACGACCGTATGACAATTGAAACAAAATTTTGTTTAATTTATATTTGATTTTATTGTTTTTCCATTCGTCGAGGGCCTTTAAATATTTTCGTTGATATAAATAGTGTCTCTTCGGGTGTTTTATTTTGTTTTCCGTTTGCCCGCTGGCGAGATTCGAGCGAATAAAGGAAAGTGAAGGGGGTCATGGCCTCGAGGGGGTAGAGTAGTTGGAATCGGCAGTCAAAAGGGAGAAACGCCGCTGAAGGTACAATCGAGCAATCCCGCGATTGGAAATCTTTTACCTCCCTCTTCCCACTTTGCCATTTCCTCATCCGACTTTGGTAGCTACTACATCGTTTTCTGCCTCGGTGTTCGCGCATGTGTGCGTGCGTGCGTGCGTACACGCGTGCGCGCGTCCTTCCGTACGTGCGCGTTTGATCGCAACATCGCATCCACACTGCCTCTATTTACCGTCCATCCGACAAGAAGATCCTTCGGGAATTTGCACGAGTAGCAAAGAGAAGCTTACGCGCTCGTGTACATGTCCTCGTTTTTTGCTTTTGCCTTTTTATACTCAGGTTTTTTCCCTGATTTGGCAAATTTTACCAGTCTGGGCGTTTTCTCAACGACCGACACTCTACCACTAGTCTAAATTAGTCCCAATTCATGACTCGACATTTTTGCTTAGTTTTTCTTGATTCCTTTTTTCAACCCTGAATTTATCAATATTTTACCAATGTGGCTTTATCAACAAATTATTATTTTGTGCACCGATGAATTCATCTTATACTCGAATATCTTATTTTATAATTACATTTAAGGAATCTAGAATATATGATTAGTGGAAAGTTACTAATTGAGTTTCGGAAAAATTGTATAGTGGACATGATTTTGTTTTATGTCGCTTGAAATTCATTCCTGATGTTTCTTGTTCGTGTTTATATACTTACGTTCCTTCTCCAATAAGAAATTTTAATTCCACTCATTTCTTTTGAGATAATCAATTATTTTTAGCAGTGTACATGTCCTCATTTTTTGCTTTTGTTTTTTTTTGCTCAGGTTTTTCCCCTGATGTGGCAAATTTCGCTAGTCTAGTCATTTTCCCAACGACCGACATTCTACCACTAGTCTAAATTAGTCTCAATTTAGACTAGCCTATTCTTGACCCGACATTTTTGCTTAGTTTTTTTTCAATTCCTTTTTTCGACCCTTGAATTTTCCAATATTTCACCAATGAGGCTTTATCACCAAATTATTATTTTGTGGACCGGTAAATCCATTTTATACTCAAATATCTTTCTCAAAAATACTTTATATTAACAAAAACTTTATATTAAAAAATACAGTATATACGATTAGTAAAAAGTTGATAATTAAGTTTAAAAAAAAACTTATTTCCGATGTTCCTTGTTCGTGCTTGTATACTTACGTTTCTTCTCCAATTAAAAAATTTAATTCCACTCTCATTTCTGTTGGAAATGATCAATTATTTCCAGCGCGTATAGTATGTCTGGTAACGGAAGTCGAGGAGTAAGGATCGAGCTAGTACTCAGCCGCATCGGGGTACGGAAGGACGACTCGTCGTAACTTTAATATCTTGGATTGTTATAGGAGTTATTAGTAAAAGGATGGGAGGGTAGCTGCGCGAAGGTTATTAGAAGTTTTGCCGTACGTCTCAAGAGTGGTGGAGGGGCCATTTGAGACAGTGAGAGCGAATGAGAAGACAGATTACTGACGAAAAGCGAGCTACGGTAGCTGAGCACGATAACCGAAATTGTACAGAATGGAATTCTGTAATAAGAAGATTCACCAACGGTATATAGAGAACAAGAGAGGAATGAATACGTCGAGAAGCTTCTCAGGACTACCAGAGGATATTTCACCACGCGCTCTCTCTCCGTATTATCGGCAATATTTCTTGCCTTTTCCGGAATTTCATTTGAGCGTACGCGAAAGTACGGTTTACGCTGCTGCTGCCGACGCCAAGGACGCCGACGTCGACGCCGACGTTACTACGCTACACCAGCTAGAGTCGAGTTAACTGGGTATACATTTATGGCAGCATCTCCTTTCCAGTAACTTCCAACTCGATTTTATACCATTTCCTGCTGGCTCCACTTGAAGCACAATCTCTCGCTATTCCCACTTTTTCAAACAAACAAAAACGTTCTTAAAATAGTGATTACGAGTTGCTTCTCAATGGAGATGGTCCAAATAGAACGATTATCTGGTGTATCAAGAAGCGATCATAAGAAAAAATCGGTTGCGCGTAGAACAAAATAAAATGTTTGTTTCAGGAAAATAGTAAGTTAATATAAAGAAACACTCAATGTAACGAGGCAAATATGTTTATTTTTCCCCGACTGCAAGTGCTTATTCAGTTGATCAAAGTTATTTTTGTTTCTAAGTATGGTTAACTGCTTGCGGTACTCACAATGTTTGTATTGATATTTGAATTAGGTGAGGGAAAGTAAACGGTAAACAGTAATCCATTATTTTTCATATTTGACCCTTGTCGACGAGCCAACCTTATTTGCTAATCACCAATTAGTAAAGTAGCTAGGTGGCGCAATAGTATCAATAAGGGAAACGTGCAGAGTGCGATCGTTTGCACCTGGTGCTCGACTTTTGATCATTGCGAATATTGTTCGGCTAACTCACCTTCGCAACCACTGTGTACTACTTTCCGATGCAGTTCAACTATCTTCGGCGACATAATTACCATTGTGAGAACAAGTTGACTCCTTTGCCCAGAATAACTATCAGCTGTCTTACTTACAGCGTTGATGTCATTTATTTCAATTTTCTTATATCATATGTCACCAAAATGATGATGTATTTACATTCAAACGATGTTCTGCATTAAAATAATGTTATTATGCCTGGACGATGACAGCCTGTAATATTTTATTCTTCATGGAACTTTGAAAAATCGTAACTCTAAGTTGTTCCACAAAATCGGGACTATTTTGTTCACCCTCATTGATTGTTCAAAAAACTTTCTGCCAGCAAACTTTTTGAAAATAATTTGAATCGCCTATTAACAAGTAAATGAGTGGTTTGATCGATTCAACATTGTTACTCTCCAGATTTCAGAATTCTAATTACGGTGCTGACATTTTTTGGTACAGCAATATGGACATACGTAACTGGCATTTGGTTTAGGAACAAATTTGCTGCTTCGACGTGTTTCTCAAGCTGTTCGCTCGTTGTACAGCCTTGTCGGAAATGTGCCTAACCGTGGAGTTTGCAGTATAATGTTGAGTTAGCCCAAGTAAATAGTAGTGTGCGCCGTGGCCACAAGACTGGATGGATTTCAGTCGAACAATGCCTCTTTGTTGAGTTACGAAGGCAGGAACGAAGCTGCGCTCAGTTGAACCAAACATACATACGAAAGCTGCACTCGCTGCAGCAAATAAGTGAGCTTAGCTATGCAATAACAATACATATCCTCAGTGAAGGGATGATGATGGCGGTGGTTATACCCAGTAGCTCGGCGAGCCTCAAGTGCGTTTGCGCTTTACGAGGTGTTACTTCTCCAAGTCATGAAGTGCCTTAAACTCCTAGGAAAAAACCACGGAGATACGACGTACATAGATACGCCGTGCGTATATAATATATGAGTGCGATGAGACGACTCATATCACATGTAGGAGTGTACAATTGGCCCAGTACTGGGCATGTGTTGGTAGCTCTGAGTAATGGCCTGTTAACAAAAAAACAGCATTGGCTGATAGCTGGATAACTACTGGATGATAACTTGGGCCCAGTACTGGTAGTTGAGTACTGGGGGCTAATGATGCGCAGGAATGGTAACAAAAATGGCCAGTGTCGGGCAAGTAACGGAAAAAACCACGGAGATACGACGTACATAGATACGCCGTGCGTATATAATATATAAGTGCGATGAGACGACTCATATCACATGTAGGAGTGTACAATTGGCCCAGTACTGGGCATGTGTTGGTAGCTCTGAGTAATGGCCTGTTAACAGAAACCAGCATTGGCTGATAGCTGGATAGCTACTGGATTATAACTTGGGCCCAGTACTGGTAGTTGAGTACTGGAAGCCAATGATGCGCAGAAATGGTAACAAAAATGGCCAGTGTCGGGCAAGTAACGGAAAAAACCACGGAGATACGACGTACATAGATACGCCGTGCGTATATAATATATAAGTGCGATGAGGCGCCTCATATCACTTGTAGGAGTGTACAATTGGCCCAGTACTGGGCATGTGTTGGTAGCTCTGAGTAATGGCCTGTTAACAGAAACCAGCATTGGCTGTTAGCTGGATAGCTACTGGATGATAACTTGGGCCCAGTACTGGTAGTTGAGTACTGGGGGCCAATGATGCGCAGGAATGGTAACAAACATGGCCAGTGTCGGGCAAGTAACGGCGGGAATAATCAATTTAGTCATTTATTATCAATTCAAAAATATATATATCCTAACGGACCGCCGCCAATAATTTGGTATCTGCCGTAAATGCCGTAGCGTCGTATCGAATTTTATGAATTTAGCGTAGACACTATTTGTCAAGTTGCACACGAATCAGCCAAGTCTTTACAAAACATTTACGGGTGAGATTTGATGCGTTACAATTAATTTTTTTTCTATCCATTTGCCATCCAATTACTTATACAGAAGGATTTCTTTGTAAATAAGAATGAATCATCATGAAAATGCAAAAAAATGGAATGAGAGAAACAGCGAATTTTTAGGTCTTTTCATTTCTTGAAATTGATTATTTCGAAAAAAAAAGAAAATTTCTCCATTTGACGAGTTAGCGCAGCTGAAACTGAAAAATATTTGGCTTACTCTATTATTCTTTCTATTTGTTTTGCCCATTTTCCACAGCGCTCTCACGATAGAAATCGAAAAAAGAAAATTGTAAAACTGTTTACTCAAATAAAGTTATCGCCAACAAAATATTCCGGAATTTCGAGTTTATGCCTTTTCTATTTCGATGTTTCGGATAATCTAAACAGTCAGTGACCCTTTCCTCAGGATTGCTCAAAATATTGACACCTATATTTCCTAATCCATGCCGTAGATGGAGCGCAAATTTTGATTAAAATGTGCGGAAGTACGGCAGAAATAAGTTCCGCAAGACACGAAGTTGTTTGTTTGGAAAAACCGGAAAAACAATTTAAAAATCTGTTAAAAATAAAAGTGTTCAAAAAATTCTCTATAAAAAAGCAGAATTTATTAGCAAAAATACATAATTGCTTCGCTAATCAAGGGTAGAATGGGTTGGTCCATAAATGAAGATTGTTTCGATGACTGCGGGTTTTGAAATTATTAAAATAATCGATTTAGATTACATGACTGTGAGCTCATTGATCATTAACACATTTCCCATAGCAATCTATATTGCAATTATCTCTGCACACGTGAATACATACATCCAATGCAATGATCTATACTGGTTTGATTTGCAGATAACCCACGAGGCGGTTCACCCCTCCCCGAGGGAACGATGATCGAGCCCCGGAAATAACCCGCCGAGGCCCTCCGCACCCAGAAGGGCGCACTCTGCGGTCTCGTAGAGCGGCAATTACACTTGCTGCCCATACACCATTGCGGCCTCATATTTAAGGTATAACTTATGCAACAGAAAACATTAATAACACCGGCAGAAAAAAAAAATTGTTTGTACATCGAACGCCATCTACCTACCGGCGTGTATTTTGACCATTTACCTACTGGCATAAAAAAAAACACGAGATTTAATATAAACGTGAGTATATTGCAGTTGGAGTATATGCTGATGTACAGAATTTAAAAAACTCAGCCTCGAGTGTAATAAACCATAATCACAAAGAAGAGGGGGAATGCACCGGGGAAGTGAGAAAATAAACAGATGGAAAGAACGAAAGATAGTGATAGTGAAGGATGGGACTGGTTGTCGCGGGGTGGGGATTGGGACTGATAAGACTTATCAGGAGCAGCGATGGCTGAGTTGCGTGGTTTTATTCTCAGTAGACCTTCTCAGGTGTCCTCAGCCAGACCCTTTTTGCGTTGCGTCGTCATCGTTATACTCACTGCGAATAATACTATCCGAATAAAAGTGGCAAGTGAAATACAGACATTTTCTTGATCGTTCAACAAATTGCGTTTGAATTCTGATCACTTGACCGAGTTTAATATAGAAAAAAACCAGAAAATTGAATAAAAGCAAATACAGAAATAGTTGAAAGAGGTTAGTTAGGAAAAATTAGTGTAGTTAGAGAAGTCAAATATAGAACTAGGTATTTGAGTGTGCGATACTTGACCATCTTAACTTGCTGCGATAATCGCAAAGCCCCTTTGCTCAGTGCCATTGTCAACGAATAAATAAAAGAGAAGTAAAACTGGAACAAGTGGAATGCGAAGTTCTCAAGTGGTGTGAAAGCGAAGGAATAAAGAATTGAAGGTAGAAGGAGTCTCGAGATACAAGAAAAGAGGAAAAGGCAGGAATCAAGTAATAGAGATGAGGTGAAGTTGAAGGTGCGAGGAGGCTGAAAAACACAGGGACACGGTAACGAAGGATTGTCGCCGCAGGGAGAGAGAGAGAGAGAGAGGGAGAGGGAGAGGAAGGCTTCGGGAGTCCCTAATCGCCGTTTTAACCTCGGCTCGAGTTTTTAATTTGACGCTTTAGCGCGTCAAGTGGCGAGAACGACAAAGTGAGATAGGTGACGGGAATAGCCAAGTGGGTAAGAGGAGGCAAAGAGTTCCAGTGAAAGAGGTGCTGTGAGAAGGAGGTAGTGAAAGAGAGCTTAGAGTGGATCGAGTGAGAGAAGAGATGCGAGTTAAAGGTGTAGGTGAAAGAGGAACGGCATAGGGAACGAGCATAAGCGAGAGCAAGCGAAAGAAGTAGTGGAAGAGGCGGAGAAGGAGGACAGTATGAAAGGACAAAAGGCTCTGTCGCTCGCGAGAAACGCGTCCCGAGAGGAGAGTTTCGTGGCCCCCGAGTTTCTCGGCCCCCGGGGTCCACGGGAAGTTGAATTATTCGCTGGCTCTTCTGACACTTGGCTGGGAGAATGAGCGACACTACGATCAGAGGAGACTCCTACTTGTTCTATGTGTCTACTGGAACCTTCTCTGCGTTCACCATTTCACCGTTAATCACAATGCCCTAATAAGAATTCATGATGAATCTCAAAGTTCATTAAGTCTCTCATTGCACCTCATCACAGCTCTTTTTCTCCTACCTTGTTCAGTTACTCTCGCATTCTCTTTGTGAATTTTTGTTTTTTTTTTACGTGAAATCCTTCCATTTCAATCAATGTGATAATGAAGCTGCTTGTACTTTGTGACAAATAATTCAAGAACGTACGGATTCAATAAATTGTCATTCCGGGAATAAATAATGTTACTAAATGGAGATTGTGTGTTGTATGAAAAATTTACATGTACAGTCAAATTTGTAAATATTCACATCGATAAGAAGACAATAACAATGATTACCGTTATGTCTCA
Source organism: Tromatobia lineatoria (assembly GCA_949699805.1). Classification (NCBI taxonomy): domain Eukaryota; kingdom Metazoa; phylum Arthropoda; class Insecta; order Hymenoptera; family Ichneumonidae; genus Tromatobia; species Tromatobia lineatoria. The sequence continues at coordinate 2,166,533 of OX453045.1, forward strand.
CAAATCTTGCAATGAGAGAAAAGCATATCGTTGATTCAACAATTTCACATGATAAAAAGCATGTAGAAAGGCTTGCAGTGTTTGATAGTCGAAATTATGACATTATGGTTCAATAAACGATACTTGCAAGTTTATTGAAAACAAACGTTGAAACGGTACATGCAACAAAACGGCATATTTGAAACTATTGGAATAGTTTTTGAAACGATTGGAAAAGTTTTTGAAACCACTACCATTTTGACAATTGCTACTATAATTATATTTGCCATAACCATGAAATATAGACGTTCCTCCTTGAGATTATATTAATGGTTGATCCAACTATTTTTTCATATTTGCTATAACCATAAAATATAGTCGTTCTTCCTAGCAACTATACATTATATTGGACTATCATCGGACTAACTATCTCCATTATTAAATAACGATCTCTGAGTGTAGTTAATGCAAAAATGAAGGGAATATCGACACATTTGAGTCCCAAAGACTCGCAACTAAATAATATTATCGAATTCCCATTAGCTCAATTAAATTGTCGATTTAATCTGAGACTACGACTTCCAACAAATTTACCGACAATGTCTATTGTTAGTGAAAATGCGTAAAGCTTCTACCGGAGTTCTGCTTTCGACAGGCTTCTGCCACTTGGTGGTATAGCAAGCGTACGATGTCGTGAGCTTCTCTCTCTCGCCTCACACTTCCTCTTGAACGTTTTCTTCCTCTTCTTCCTTCGCTTCACATCACACGACCCTTTCTCGCGCTTTCACTCTCCGCCTCCATCTCTCTCTCTCTGGCCGCGAGCTCTTGTTCGCCATCAGCCACGTCCCTCGGGCTTGAGACCCTACGACGAGTCCTCTACGCGAGACTTTCTCGAGAAGCTCGCACGGAACAAAGGAAGCAACGCTCGTAGCGGAAACTCCGGGTACCAGCAACGAGGCGAACGAGGCGAACGAGATCAACATGGGGCGCATTCGAACCGTTCCTCCACCTTTCTCCAACACGCGTTCACCCTTCGTTCTTCCCTCTGTGTTGTATCTCACCCTTATCTCTGTCTTTCTCTAAGCCTTCTCGTACTCCTTCCGGTCGCGTTCATACTTTCTGTCTTACTCACCTTCCTTTTGCTCCCTCGTCACTGCCTCGCCTCTCAAGCCTCTCCCTCCCGCCCCCACCGCTCTGTGCATCCGCGCGTATATCTCGAGTTTCTAATTAAACTTAAACTTTTAATTGACTCGTTGTAAAGCAGTTACTCGTGAGAGACCGAGACAACGAAATGCTTCCTGGCAAATGTACGACAAAGATGCCACATTCAACTTTAGGGATTAACGTACGAGTGTTTCTAATATTCTCACTTACCGAGCGACAGTTGTACATATAGTTGTCTCCAACTTCCACATAAAGGATGAAGAACGTCCTTTTGTTTCTTTCCATTCTTTTTCTACTATAAATGCGACGTATGCGAAGAGCCAAAAGATGGATAACGATAGTACAAAAGGAACAGGATTAAAACGATTATTACAGCTTTTCGTTTTATTTGCGAAACTTGTGGATAAAATTTATTTCACAAATGTGATTGATTTGACTCATCAGACGGAAATTCAAATATAGGAATTGGACAGGACTACGTTTAAAAATTTCGTCACAAAGGAAATATCGAATATGCCACATTCAACTTTAGGGATTAACTCGACCTCCACATAAAGGATGAAGAACGTGCTTTTGTTTCTTTCCATTCTTCTTCTACTATGAATGCGACGTATGCGAAGAGCCAAAAGATGGATAACGATAGTACAAAAGGAACAGGATTAAAACGATTATTATAGCTTTTCGTTTTGTTTGTGAAACTTGCGCATAAAATTTATTTTATAAATGTGATTGATTTGACTCATCAGACGGAAATTTAAATATAGAAATTGGACAAGACTAGGTTTAAAAATTTCGTCACAAAGGAAATATCGAAGATGCCACATTCAACTCCAGGGATTAACTCGACCTCCACATACAGGATGAAGAACGTGCTTTTGTTTCTTTCCATTCTTCTTCTACTATGAATGCGACGTATGCGAAGAGCCGAAAGATGGATAACGATAGTACAAAAGGAACAGGATTAAAACGATTATTATAGCTTTTGGTTTTATTTGCGAAACTTGTGGATAAAATTTATTTCACAAATGTGATTGATTTGACTCATCAGACGGAAATTCAAATATAGGAATTGGACAGGACTAGGTTTAAAAATTTCGTCACAAAGGAAATATCGAATATGCCACATTCAACTTTAGGGATTAACCCGACCTCCACATAAAGGATGAAGAACGTGCTTTTGTTTCTTTCCATTCTTCTTCTACTATGAATGCGACGTTTGCGAAGAGCCAAAAGATGGATAACGATAGTACAAAAGGAACAGGACTAAAACGATTATTACAGCTTTTGGTTTTATTCGCGAAACTTGTGGATAAAATTTATTTCACAAATGTGATTGATTTGACTCATCAGACGGAAATTCAAATATAGGAATTGGACAGGACTAGGTTTCAAAATTTCGTCACAAAGGAAATATCGAAGATGCCACATTCAACTTTAGGGATTAACTCGACCTCCACATAAAGGATGAAGAACGTGCTTTTGTTTCTTTCCATTCTTCTTCTACTATGAATGCGACGTTTGCAAAGAGCCGAAATATGGATAACGATAGTACAAAAGGAACAGGACTAAATCGATTATTACAGCTTTTCGTTTTATTTGCGAAACTTGTGGATAAAATTTATTTCACAAATGTGATTGATTTGGCTCATCAGACGGAAATTCAAATATGAGAATTGAACAGAGTTAGGTTTGAAAATTTCGTTACAAAGGGAATATCGGTTTTGTAGTAATACCGCATTATTAATAAGTATCTCTTGTATAACTGTTGGTATATATAAAATCCAATCTCCAGACCTCCGAAGATAACAAGTTGTATTTACCATACTTATATATTTCTTACAGGTGAGATAAAATCCAGGGAGAGTCTAGTGGACTCGTTCGCTGATAGCGACAACAGTACACATCGGAAACATCCAAAGTTGGTCAGTGAGGAAGAAGACACGAAGAAATCCACTTGATAAATCCCGAAGAAACACGTATTGTTCATCGGTGCGCAAATAACTGCCGTCAAGTGAAAGGGAATACATGAAATATTCGTACTTCGGAATTGATTACAATTCAATAGTAAAAAAATTCCGTGATATCGTGGTGTGATTGTGGATTGTCAATGGTTGATGATTGATAGCTGACAGAGTGAAAACGTCGAGTGGATACCGGAAGACAAGTTGGTGTAAGTGAAAGTGTAGGAAAATTTGACGGTCGGCGGATAGAAAAGTGTGTGTGAGTGTAACAAGGCGTACCTAATTACGGTAGCCACGAAGAGCTCTCATGAAAATGCTTCAGTCCCTGAATGCTCTGGCGGGCAAAATATCGCCGGGATCGCCTACCGACGGCAATGCAAACAAAGTGCATATGCACAACAATAATAACAATAATAACAACAATGTTTCGCACCATCCACATCCATACTCGAAACAGCAGAGCCAACAGACCTCGCGGGCGCAGGCGATCAATGGAGATCAAAAGGAGAATACGTAAGTATTTCGTACAAATATCTCCTTCCTGATTCCATTACAATATTCATATTGTATCATGTTTGTCGACTACTTTGTCCAAGAGGAATTTTTTTTTTATAACGACCGAAGAACTCTAAACAATATCACGTGCCCCATGAAAAAAAAGGATGCTAAAAAAATCAATTTTTCGACATATCGAAAAATATTTAAGTAATGTACGTAGAATTTTTCTTATGTACTTTTTGTATACTTGGCAATATGTAATATTTCGTCCAAACGTACATTTGGCGAATATACGTAAAGTACATTTTTTATACAATCGTATGTATATCTGGAAAATATAGGTAAAATATATTTATTTGGATTTCCATACATGCATCTCGACAATATACGTAAAGTATATTTTCTTGTATATTATAACGACATTAAAAATACATCAAGTCACAAAATATAAAAATACGAAAACGTGACCACCTCGATTTCTTATATGGAAAAAGAATCTAAGCAATTTGGTCAAATGTTCTTTTAACTAATTCAAGTATTAAGCATCTTTACTGAGAAAAAAATTGTAAAAACCAACAAAACGCTTGCGGACGTCGAAATAAATATTCGTTTAATCGAAAGAAATATTCAATTGATCGAAGCGGTTGGTGATAATATTAATGGATGTTTCACTCAACATTGCCAAATATTTTGTCCAATCCACAAAATATGCTTTTCGCTGCCCGCAAATGCACGTTTTGTTGATTCTAACGATTTTATTTCTCACTGTTCTTACATAAATATATGTACAAGTTTTATAGAAAAAACATACTTTACCATATTTTTCCGAGTATACTTTTTTCCATGGAGAGTATGACAGGTTATTTCGACAATTGACCCGATGGGAATAAAAATCATAAGAACACGATGAAAGTGAGGATTTATAGGGGGTAAAATGTGAGTGCTCAGAACTGTTGATTCGTGGAACAATTGAGTGGGATTATTTTTTGTTTCGCTTTTTGACACCGATGTTAATAACGGCCCCACAACAGCCATCGTGTAGTGGGCGTAGGGAAAGGAGAAGTGGCTCGTGGCGTGAACCCAAAACGAGAGAAGGAACGAGTCCCGTGTGTCTCCTTACTTCTTTATTGCCCATGGTGTGTTTCTCGGTAAATTCGTTACGTGCGTGGTGAGAAGCGCGGTGAGATCCGAATACGTAAGAGCTGGAGACACAAACGTTGAGATCCCGGCGTTGCCGGGTGATGGTGTGGCGAAAGAGAAGAGTAGCTTAAAATAACTTGACGACATAGCGAACCTCGCATATGCTTTGGCTTGGCGAGAAACTCGCGAAATGTCCCTTTCCGCTCGCTCGATCTCGTATAAGACATTCCATTCTATCAAATGTTACTAAAATATTTATCTTACCGGTGATGATGCCGTGAAAATCCCCCAAAATGCTTCGCTGATGGCGCTGAGGAATAATAGTCCATGGAAAAAAGCACGATTAGCTCGTCCCTGCAGCGGAAATACATCATCATAGTCGTTGATGATTTATGGTGACTCTTTATATGCTTCCTAAAAAAAAAACCTCACAAAAGTGATATATTAAATACCGCAGGTGGCCACAAACGGTATATCTACCCTACCATTAGCGAGCCCAGACGATCCTTTCGTATCTCAAAAATCTTTCTTGCCTCTAGTGTTGTTGGTAGTTTGTTCTGACTCGTATTCAACCTGGAGGGTTATCGTTATCGTTATCGCGTGCCAGATGGCCTATCTTGCTTCGGTAAACACACTGATACAGATTCATTTTTCTTTCGTCTTTCACGTATTGCTCTATAAAAATTTTTAGACTCGAGAAGTGCTGGATGTCTTTTCTGCTACGTGGAATTTTTTTTTTTTTTATATCACTGATCGGGGGAATGTTCGAATGAAAACGTAATTAAACGATTCTTTCGTTCTGAAGAAATTTTGTCACGGTCAAATAAAACATTTTTCTAATTTATTATCTCGCATTGATGACCTTAACATGATGACCACGAGCAGTGGTAATATAAAAAAAGAAAAATTAACTTTAAAATCAAATTTGATTGTGATAATTTATTCTATCATCACAGTTTAACCCTTTAAGTCACAGTGGATCGCTGAGCTCAGATTTAACTATTTTTAACTAATTTCTGACAATTATTAATGAGTTTTATAACTTCGCGAAAAATGTATGACTCAAAGGGTCAAGTGTTAAAACTTATGAAATTGCACGCAACCTCAATTTATAAAAATTGATTTTGCATGTGCAACGTGCATCCATCATTTTATCAACATCCGTGGTCACTTAATTTCGGCAACCATGGCTTTAGGAAACCCCCATGGAAATAAAATTATAGTCAGGATATATGGAGAAATATATCTCAAATATATGACATATATTTTCGTTTTATTATCGTCCGAAAAGTTGTCAGATATATTTTTGTGTATATTTTTTTTCCATGACGAAAATAATGAGGTATATTGATTGGTGATCGAAAGAAATATGATTATTATCAATCCTAATTTTTTTTTTGTTACGTAGCACAATCATTGGTCTAAAAGAATACAGAAAGCCAAATGGTTTACCGGATTGTCTAGATAGTATGAAAAACACACGCGAGACAGTTTCCTCTCAGAACGCCTCCGGAAAATCTGACAAATCCAAATGAACTCGGATGCACAAAATGCTGCCAAGAACGCCTCCTTTCGTATTCGTGCCTGCTGGCGCTGACTCCCTACGACGGCACGCGCGTCTCTGAACGAAATGTCAAACTGTATATAAGCACGTTCTGCGTGCATTCAGGGGGTTGTTCGTTCGCCCGGCTCTCGATCCCTGTCATCCACGTACTGCACTTATACTCTGTACCGCTTACCGCGAGTCGTCGCTATTATATACACATTCCTGTATTCAAGCTCACGATTACCTTACGCTTACATACGAAATAAATATGCGCACTGTACACACAAACTCGAATAAACCCAGTGGAAAACATAATTCAATTTATTTTTATTTTTGATTTTCTCATGACTCGAGTATAGAAAATCAACATGAAAAACTGACAAACATTCGGAAGATTTACAAATCAGAAAGCGCTTTTTATTATTGAAAACAAATTTCTCATCAACTATATGATCTTTCTCACCCAGAGAAATTTCTGTGTGGTGATAACATAAAACGGTGACAACAAAAATCGGTTCGTTAGGTTAAGTAAGACATTTGTCGACAGGACAAAAAATTTGTCAGCATAGCAAATCGGATCTGTGAGCCGAACAAAATATTGATCAGCCTAACGTAACGATTTTTGTTGTCACCGTTTTTCATCGTCGCAACACAGAAATTTCTCTCAGGGCACGGCGAGAAATTTCTGTGTTGTGATAACATAAAACGGTGACAACGAAAATCGTCTTGTTAGGTTAACAAAGACATTTTTCGACAGTACAAAAAATTTGTCAGCATAGCAAATCGGATCTGTGAGCCGAAAAAAATATTGATCAGCCTAACGTAACGATTTTTGTTGTCACCGTTTTACGTTACCACAACTCAGAAATTTCTCTCCGTGGCTTTCACTGATTTACGGTTAAAATCTTAATACAAAATTAATATCCTCAGTACCTTTGTATCATTGTCAAGGTTTCTCATAATGCTCAAAGTTGAAACGCGTGTTAATTGACCCCATCTATTATTTTGATGACCTCTTTCATTTGATATTTCTCTCTCGCTCTCTTTTCTCGGTTCAAGTCTAGATAGACATGAAAGAAGAATAGGATTGTCGAGAGTTCGGAAGGAGTCCTATGCTAGTAAGCTTATGTACGATGCTGAAAAGACGGAGAGAGAGAGAGAGAAAAGTGTGTGTCGAGCAGCATCGAATATTACCGTCGTCGTCGTGGCGACACAGCGCAAGTTCGCTACTGGCGTCAATGCGAATGCAACACGCGACGACGATACAATTTGGAGCTTTGCTGGTAAAGCTTGGGTGAACGCGCAGCAAGCGAGCGTCAGAACGAACGGCATGTGACAATACAATGCGTTACGTGACTCGTGCACGAGTACCGGAATACCTTGTGCCTTTCTGCCTATGTCTCGCAGTACACACAATGGTACACAAGTACGTGTATGCACATAGTTATATGCAACTTCAATAGGGAACACGTGCTGCATGCATATATGCTCTATACATAAGGAGTTACGTATAGCCCAAGCCTAGTTTTCATCGTTTAACGAATATGCAGGCTGATAAACATAAAAATAGTTGAGGTTATAGTTATGGGTCGTTGTTATTGAAAATTGTCAAATTATGAGAAAATATAATCGACCAGACTTAAAGACCTCGGTCGATGACCTCACAAATCCCAACACACACACAATCCACTTACAAAAAAAAAGTTAAAAAAGGAAATAGCTGAATATATTATTGTAATTATTATAGATGTTTTTGTTAATTTCTAAATATTGCATCGTCGATTGACTCGATAATTGATAATAATGTCATCGAATATAAGTATACTTTTTCTCTTCACTGCGTCGATATAGACAAGTATCTCAAAATGTATGATAATCTTTGAGAGAGACTTGTTCATTGAAGATACAGCATTATTCGAAGGCTTTTTTCTGTATATTCGTTAGATTTTTCTTATGGTCAGTTTGATTTTATATTTCACTGGATGTAGATTTTACGACTTTTTGAACCCTCTTTGAAGATGTGAAAGCGCCGAGCTGGAAAAAAAAGTACGAGAAAAGATGCTGTAAAGGGATACACTTTTTAGTCAGAATGATTGTTTAACGAATATGCAGGCTAATAAACATGAAAATAGTTGAGGTTATAGTTATGGGTCGTAGTTATTGAAAATTGTCAAACTATGAGAAAATATAATCGACCAGACTTAAAGACCTCGGTCGATGACCTCGCAAATCTCAACACACACACACACAATCCACTTACAAAAAAAAGTCAAAAAAGGGAATTGCTAAAAATATTATTAGTATTATTACTATCAATATTTTTGTTAATTTCAAAACGTATGACATTCTTTGAGTGAGACTTGTCCATTGAAGACACAGCATTATTCGAAGCCATTTTTTTCTGTATATTCGTTAGATTTTTCTTATGGTCAGTTCGATTTTATATTTCACTGGATGTAGATTTTACGACTTTTTGAACCCTCTTTGAAGATGTGAAAGCGTCACGCTGGAAAAAAAAGTACGAGAAAAGATACTGTAAAGGGATACACTTTTTAGTCGGAATAATCGTCTAACGAATATGCAGGCTAATAAACATGAAAATAGTTGAGGTTATAGTTATGGGTCGTTGTTATTGAGAATTGGTAAATTATGACAAAATATAATCGATCAGGCCATAAGACTTCGATCGATGACCGCACAAATTCCAACACACACACACAGACACACAATCCACTTACACACAAAAAAATATTTAAAAAAGGGAATTGCTGAATATATTATTAGCATTATTACTATCAATATTTTTGTTAATTTCAAAACGTATGACATTCTTTGAGTGAGACTTGTCCATTGAAGACACAGCATTATTCGAAGCCATTTTTTTCTGTATATTCGTTAGATTTTTCTTATGGTCCGTTTGATTTTATATTTCACTGGATGTAGATTTTACGACTTTTTGAACCCTCTTTGAAGATGTGAAAGCGCCGAGCTGGAAAAAAAAGTACGAGAAAAGATGCTGTAAAGGGACACACGTTTTAGTCGGAATGATCGGGCAAACCCGTGTTCTCATATCTTCGTGTGGTTGTAACTTTACGTATATACATACATACAGAGAATACTGGGTGGAGAAGCAGTGCCAGGCAGCAACAGAAATGAGAAGGACCGAAGAAGAGCCACTGTGGATATAGTGTTGTACCCACTACGTGTCCAGTTTCTCGGTCACGTTCATACATATGGATATATATATATATATATATGTGGGGATGTGTGTGTGAGGGGGCGTTTGCACGGTGAATTTTTCCGTTCTTATCTCTGTAGCGCGGTAGAACAGCGACAAGCGGTGCTCGCGAGCTCTGGTTGCCAGTAGGAGAAAGGTAGGGAGGTACACGGATTCCGGGAATTGTGATCTCTCCTGTCGCTGAGTCACGTAGGGTCGTTGGTGCCGCGGGCACGTTGCAATTTTCCGGATCTTATGAAAGCTCGCCGGTCTGCAGTCCAGAGCAGCCGGCAGTAGCCGAGTTGAAGAGCTTGGACGCGACGCTTCTCACCAACCCATACGTGCACGAGAACATTGAGACTCCCGTAACACTGCTTGTACATGCCTCGGAAAAAAAGTTTGACGCCGTTGTTACGAGAAAAGACTCGTACAGAGTTGTAGTTGTTATAATATAGCTACAATAGTATTTTAACGTGTCGTTCTAAAGCACCGTTTCTCAGGCAATTTCATTGTCCGATTTTTTTGGATGTTGAACGCTTTTTTGAAAAGTATTGATGATACAAAAATGACCGTTTTCATGTTGATCTTATTTAAAATTTTTTGGAAGAAATTATTATCCAGCTTGTATTACAAATTATAAGATTTTATGCCTAATAGTAGATATTTGAATACATTTTTCTTTTCATATCTCGGTGGAAAGTACGTACTTCCGGCATTGATTTTGAGGTAGAAAGTTTAAGATTTGTTTATTGGTAGAAATTACGCAAAAATACTTTGTATTTTTGTGTAATCGGTTTTTGGAAAAATTAAGAAACAAAATAATTTCGACTGATGATGTAAGGAGGGAAAGAAGCGTTAAGAGATCTTCATGTGAAAGTATTGTGTTAATAAGTTTGAATAAATATTCTGTGTGAACTATAGTAGCCGAGTTGAAGAGCTTGGACGCGACGCTTCTCACCAACCCATACGTGCACGAGAACATTGAGACTCCCGTAACACTGCTTGTACATGCCTTGGAAAAAAAGTTTGACGCCGTTGTTACGAGAAAAGACTCGTACAGAGTTGTAGTTGTTATAATATAGCTACAATAGTATTTTAACGTGTCGTTCTAAAGCACCGTTTCTCGGGCAATTTCATTGTCCGATTTTTTCGGATGTTGAACGCTTTTTTGAAAAGTATTGATGATACAAAAATGACCGTTTTCATGTTGATCTTATTTAAATTTTTTTGGAAGAAATTATTAGCCATCTTGTATTACAAATTATAAGATTTTATGGCTAATAGTAGATATTTGTATACATTTTTTTTCATATCTCGGCGGAAAGTACGTACTTCCGGCATTGATTTTGAGGTAGGAAGTTTGAGATTTGTTTATTGGTAGAAATTACGCAAAAATACAAAGTATTTTTGGATAATCGGTTTTTGGAAAAATTAAGGAACAAAATAATTTCGACTGATGATGTAAGGAGGGAATGAAGCGTTAAGAGATCTTCATGTGGAAGTATTGTGTTAATAAGTTTGAATAAATATTCTGTGTGAACTATAGTAGCCGAGTAGAAGAGCTTGGACCCGACGCTTCTCACCAACCCATACGTGCACGAGAACATTGAGACTCCCGTAACACTGCTTGTACATGCCTTGGAAAAAAAGTTTGACGCCGTTGTTACGAGAAAAGACTCGTACAGAGTTGTAGTTGTTATAATATAGCTACAATAGTATTTTAACGTGTCGTTCTAAAGCACCGTTTCTCGGGCTATTTCATTGTCCGATTTTTTCGGATGTTGAACGCTTTTTTGAAAAGTATTGATGATACAAAAATGACCGTTTTCATGTTGATCTTATTTAAATTTTTTTGGAAGAAATTGTTATCCATCTTGTATTACAAATTATTAGATTTTATGGCTAATAGTAGATATTTGTATACTTTTTTTTTTTCGTACCTCGGTGGAAAGTACGTACTTCTGGCGTTGATTTCGGGGTAGGAAGCTTAAGATTTGTTTATTGGTAGAAATTACGCAAAAATACTTTGTATTTTTGCGTAATTTAAAATACTTTGTATTTTTGCGTAATTTACTTTGTATTTTTGCGTAATCGGTTTTTGGAAAAATTAAGAAACAAAATAATTTCGATTGATGATGTAAGGAGGGAAAGAAGCGTTAAGAGATCTTGATGTAGAAGTATTGTGTTAATAAGTTTGAATAAATATTCTGTGTGAACTATAGTAGCCGAGTAGAAGAGCTTGGACGCGACGCTTCTCACCAACCCATACGTGCACGAGAACTTGAGACTCCCGTAACACTGCTTGTACATGCCTCGGAAAAAAAGTTTGACGCCGTTGTTACGAGAAAAGACTCGTACAGAGTTGTAGTTGTTATAATATAGCTACAATAGTATTTTAACGTGTCGTTCTAAAGCACCGTTTCTCAGGCAATTTCATTGTCCGATTTTTTCGGATGTTGAACGCTTTTTTGAAAAGTATTGATGATACAAAAATGACCGTTTTCATGTTGATCTTATTTAAATTTTTTGGAAGAAATTGTTATCCATCTTGTATTACAAATTATAAGATTTTATGGATAATAGTAGATATTTGTATACATTTGTTTTTCATACCTCGGTGGAAAGTACGTACTTCCGGCATTGATTTTGAGGCAGGAAGTTTAAGATTTGTTTATTGGTAGAAATTACGCAAAAATACAAAGTAATCGGTTTTTGGAAAAATAAAGAAACAAAATAATTTCGACTGATGATGTAAGGAGGGAAAGAAGCGTTAAGAGATCTTGATGTAGAAGCATTGTGTTAATAAGTTTGAATAAATATTCTGTGTGAACTATGATTACATTTGCTTTGCGTCTTTATTTGATGCGCCACAACTAGAAAAGCATTCACTTCGCTCGTGCCACAAATGTAGAAGCAGTCATCAATCCAAGCATTTTTTTTTCGTACTTTCGAGCGGTTATAAAGAAAAATACCATACACCACACGAGCAGAAGTTCGAAAAGCCTGAACAGCGCATTATGATGCCCGAGGCAAAGCCGAATTTTAAACTTTCTGCCCTTGTAGTGTAACATACTATTCCTCAAAAGTTTTGTATGCGTGATGAATGTTAATAATATTTACATCATAATGATAGCGAACAGGGCCGTCGAATTAGCTTCGTGGTGGATTTAACAGTTATGCCAACTCCATTGCATTGAAGGAAATACTCGTGAGTGGTTCGAAGGTGATTCGTATTTCCGAGCTTCGCAGCGGGTTTCCTCGTACAGACGAGACGTCACTTCGTTTTATCACTCGTCGACAGCGTTATCTCTCTTCGGCGAGCTAACTCTATCTATCTATAGTATATATTTGTAAGATAAGAGCCGACGAAGCTGACGTAATCAATCTCCAAACTCGATTGGTGTAACTACACTCGAACATACCTCAACCTCGCCTCTCTTTTCCTACCTCGAACTAACAAGTGCACTGAGAGAATCATCTTGCACCGGATATCACCATCTTATTATGAAAATATTTACGAAACATATATTTCATTATATTTTAATTTCTCATATTTTCTTGTTTAATTATTCAGTCGATTCTGAGCCTCCATTTTTGAAGTAAATAGGTTTAACTCTAGAGCAACTTACTTGATTGTGGTCGTTGTAACTATGTTGATGATTGTTGAAGTTGCTTTAGCCGCCTATGATGAATGTTTGTGTGAGATGCTTCGGCGAATGACGGCTTATGAATTAAGTTTTTTGAGTGGTTTTTACATTTCGCCCTGATCAGGGCCTCTTCAGAAAAGTTTTATTTTTTTTCTATCTGTACAATAACAAAAGATATTTATAAATAATATTGGGTATTGGGTAAAAAATCTTTTTAAAAAATTAGGTTGACAGATTGTTTGTTGAACGATGGTTTTTTCAGAAATTTTTTACTAACATTTTGCAAGTATTACAATGCAAAATTTATCTTTCTAGCGTGTTTAATATCGATTATTTTTTTCCGATTTTTATCCCATCGGGAAGTAATCGAAATTTTCTCTGAAACTCACGATTGGCGGAACTGTATCTATCATACAACCTTAACGTCAGATATGAGCATATTATTCTTATGACATTGGCTGATTATTTATATTAAATCATGTTATAATGCTTCGACGTGACAGCCTGTAATATTTTCATTTCTGGAAGTTTGGCAAATCGTAAATCATGGTCTGAATAATATGTAAATATAGTTCCTTAAAATAAGGAAAGCCAAGAAGTAAGGAAAAAAACAAATGTTCCTTGTCGTTGAAAAAGAATAGGAAATAAAATAAACGTGCAAAGCGAATATTTCGGTGCAGTATCCATATTGAATTTCGCAAAGGAACTGATTTCGGCCACTCGATTAAAGGCGGCGAACAGCTCTCGTAGTCGCTACCGGCACCAAACCATTACATCTTCGAGATTATTCTAGAAATAGAACCCGTTCGTAGGTAATGCTTGATTCTTATCGGCAAACCAACGAGTAAGGAATGACCCGTTGATGCTACTTCAGCTGGCGTCAATAACCACCTCGGCTTTTGGGGATCTGATTGACGCGCGAGATTCACGAACGAGCAAGTTGTAGATGGAACTTAGACAGAATCCACAGTTGCAGCAGCGTCGAGAGTGGAAAGAGAGAAGACAAGAAATGCGAATCAGTTGGAAATAGACCGGAAGCGTCTTCTATACTCCTCGGTACCTATCGCAGCTAAAATATTTTATACTATATTGCCTCGTCATCCTCGGCATCATTTCCAATTTTACCACATTTATTCGGAGCTTTACCGCAACGGAATCCAAATATAGCGTTTGTTTTATTAACACTATTTGAACGACGTTTTATTATCACTATATACGACGTATGTGGGCTGAGTGTTATTGGATTTGTGGCTTCCGGTTTTTAATAGAAAATATCACTCCGTTGAGGATCACGAAGACATTGTATAAGGGAAAACACTGCAATGCAATCGATTACTTAAAAAATCTCCACCCCAATCTGTTAATCCAGACTTGAACTGCAACGTCCTTGATGAAAATGACTAAACCTTGCATTATTATTGTCTCGATCGCATTCGAAAAGTCAGTTGAGTGTTAAAGTAAAAGCTCCATGAATATTACAGACAAAGAAATTAGCGCGGCCGAGTAGAGTGCCATAGTAATATTGAAAAAAATCTTCTAATTCGCATTGAACATGCTTTTCGTACTTGGGTTATTTAAAAACAATCCGTATGATTCCGGAATAACTATGACAATCATTATGGAGAACTGCATGGCTATATATCTATTTTAAACGTACAAATCAGAAAGAAGGATTAAGTAGAAATGACTCAATCAGGGTTTAATAAGCTAAACATTTATTTGTACCAATCTTAGTCAGCCGAAAGAAGTAAAAAGTTTGTAACTAAACATTTGATTGAAAGTGCATTCACGAATTTAATATTTTGATGTGTACACTTTAGAGTATCTACTTGAAAGAGGATATGTCTATTTTAAATATTCACCTTCACGCATTACACAGCATTTTTTAAGACTTAAACCTGGCGAAAATGAGATTTTCGTTTCACTTAATTCCTCGACAATAATTTTGTAATAAATAAATGTGTGAGTGAAAGGTTTGTCTTGTTGGATACAAAGCTGTATTTAATCACGCGACAGAATATAAATGTTGTTTGAAGTTGATCGTTATGAAGTAGCGCCTTTAAATCGTGATATTTTAACCTTTTAGTAATCCAGGCACAGCTGATCGTGCATAATGGAAGAAAGTTGATTTTCGATGGAGTCCACGAGTTTATAATCCATTGAAAAATACAACTATATAGAAGCCGTGTATATACCCATTGGACGTATCCGCCAGGATCTGCATTAGCATCACGAGCCCCCTGACGACGCATTAATTAACCGATGTCCCTCGATTTTATCCGGGTCAGTGGGTGGCGTATTCGCGTGTTCGCGACCAACCGGATGATGGATGAAGCTTGAAAGTTTTCGTTTCGTGTGAGGATAGGAAGGAGAGGGCGCGACAACCGATATAATAACGTGGATGCGTTGGCGTTAGCTTCACGTTAATCAAGAGCGATCGTTCTAACGTTCACTCTCCGTATCGTCATTATCCCCACCGCCAGGTTAAATTAAAACGACTAAAATTTGCAAAGAATCTCCTTTTTTCTAGATATATTATGGATACAATAAGTCACGTACATTCCAACACGCTTAACAAACAATTCGATGAATGCACTGAACTTAGTACTCATTATTTCCATTCAACGTTCAGTCATTTTTGCTACTAATACTTCGCTTGTGTAAAATAGATCGGGACTAAATCATATTCATGTTGACCACGGTCAGGGAAAACCGGGAAAACCAGGAAAAGACAGGGGAAAAAAAATTGGTCAGGAAAAAAGTGAATTGGTGCCGAATCTCCAAATAAGTATGATATAACTTAAGTTATAATAATATTGTTTCATGTTATGTAAAGCGTTATGTTACCAAAGATTATTCATTATGTAATGTAACGCTGCAAAATACGCGAAGAAAAAATATGTTTATCGTTGATCTGCAAAATGAATAATTTTTCAAAGACTGTTTTGTATCTGCTTTGGATCCATTTTCATTGGCATTATCAATTTCAATAGAAATCTTCAGAACTTTAGTACGAGAAAGTCATGAAAAAATCAGGGAATTTTGTCAGCGAAAACAACGGCCACCACGATATCCAAATCTGTATCTAATTATATTACGATGCAGAGAATACACCAATCTCTGTAGATGTTTTCTATCTTCCGATTGGTGCGAACCAGAATTAAGCAATACTCAATAATTCGTAACGAGGACCAATAACACGATTTGGAAATTGTCAATTAATCTAATTTACTTCTCGTTATTTTAGAAAAATATATTAATCATGCAATCCTCTTATACTCATAGTTATTCAGACTGAAATGTTTGTAGAATACAATTTTATTCGAATATTGCCTATCCCTGATGCGGACTGTACCTGTTCCTGATAGTTGAGTCCGGAAATCTAGTCCACGCCTTATAATCTAAAGGTACTGATCGTAACGGATCGCCCGCGTCCGTTCCGATATAGTATGTAAGCAGATGTATCTGTGACCCATATTGAATTCCGCATCCTCATGGTACTATCTCCGTCCTCTTCGGTTCCCTCCGTTCATAGTTCATCGCTGTCTCACTCCGTGCCACTATCTGTTCGCCAAAGCAACGTAGCGACGGAAAGCACGATTTCTCCGCCTCAACTCACTCCCATCGAGGCTGATACCGTCCTGCGCCACCATCAGCCTCACTCAAACCGAGAATCGGTTCGCATTAGCATGTTATTGGGAAGTTGTTTACTCTGGGTTAATCACGACGACCAATGGCTGTGCATCCCGATGACTACCGGCAAAACGGCACATCAACACAATTCTATGCCATGCCATTCGCATTTCTGGCCTTACTGTTTTAACAAAGAATTTTTACAAACAAATTCCGTATTGTGCAGAATTATCAAATGTCAAATAAACCAAAGATTTTTATATGAAAAACAAAAAATATATTTTTTTTAAATTTGCTTTTCCCCCGTTTGGAGGCATTACGCCTATTACAGGGTCGGCCCGGGTGAGAAGCCAGTCAGCACCCAAAGAAATGAGTCTGATCAGTTTATTTGAATTAATTATGTGGTGTATTTGGAATGAATAAAATCTCATTTCAATCAAATCGAGTCTATTTCGATCAGATGAAATTCTATTTCAATCAAATAGAGTCTCTTTCGGTTGAATAAAATATTATTAGGCCGGCCATTAAATAAATTATTTATTTACGGTATTAGTATTTACGGATACGGTTTCATATTTTCGATACGCCTTCTTATAAAGCGCCACTTTATGTCATGCCAGCCGGCACATAAACTGTCACTTTTCGTGCATGCGTTGCAAAAAATACATAACAGGAAACCGTTTTTTTTTTCTCCGTATAATCAACGAATTTATTCGATAAGTTTCATTATACTCGTGAGTGGGAAAAGAACGGTAACAGGTGTTAGTTTAAACATGCACCAAGACCCTCGACTCTTCTCGCAGAGTACGCAGCCAAAAAGGTGTCGCGTGTCACGACGGCGTTAAAATCCAGCACCATACATTCCTTGGGAGGTTTATTGGAAGGGTCGCTAGGGACTTAAGGTCGGGAGGGAGTTAATTAAACGAATAAATAACGTAACAAAGCCGGCGAGGACGGGGGCGTACGAACACTCGCTCTTTCCCGGTTCCAGTAACTATCCGCTTTCAGAGACTACACTACTACACGTGCTCCAGGCTAGCCGACCAGTCACAAAAGGCTATTCCAACAGACATGAGAGGAGGCGGTGTGATCTCCATTCTTTCTCTCTACGGGTATTTTTTGCTCTTTGCCAAGAGGCATACTTGCCTTTTTCCGGTACGCGCGCTCGTCATTATTACACTCCCCCGCTCGTCCCGCTTTTCACAATCTTTTTTCTTCTTGTTTTGCTTTTCCTTTATTTATCCTCACGCTCGTTTCCACTGACACTTTGTACTTTCAATATAACGAAACGCTTCGCACCACGTTGATTCGCATAAAAGCTGCGTCACGGCCCGTAGCGAATGGTATCGTCTAACGGCGTGGTACTCGATGAAAGTGTTAATCAGAAATTGATCTGGTAGGAAGACACTCTTAGGGACCTGCTCATCAACACCGTTGACGCAAAATTACAAAATTCTCCGCGCAAAGTATGCTTGTTAATTTCAATGCAACGTCTACGAGGTGATATAGAAAGTCAAAACGCAAAGCAAAATACAAAGTGAGAAAAAAATCAAGAGAAGCATATTAACGTGAGTGGGATCCGATGTGCCACCTAAAAATAGTTTTAGTAACTTGGACAGTAAGCTGGGCCTTACAAGACGTCGTCAAACAGATGATATCTGCAGCGTGGAAAACATGCTCTTCAATGTTTATGGATATAGACAGTATTATTTTCAGAAATTAACACAAAATCTTGCAGTCGAATTAGAAAATATTTGTAATTTAAAATAAATTCTTGCAGTAGAAATGAAAAAAATAAGCTACGATTTTGTAAAACCGCTTAAGAATTTTTATCATGAAATGAAATATTAATTCACGGTACTTGGCGGGTTTATATGCTAATATGAATATTCAATGAGAATGAAGCATGTGGGATACTTCGCAAACTCGTCAAGTACAGTGAATGAATTTTTTGGTTAGAACCACGGTCCCGTGAAAATGAGAAGCCCGTCTCTACTTTTTTTTAAAGATTTTCTGATAAGTTTCGAGACGAAAATCACGATATCTCTCAGAAGGAGATCGTTTTAGTCTCGAATGAAATTTTTTTTGCTGCTGCATTTGATCATACCCCCAAAAAGGCTTAAAACGCTATCATTTATCCTATATAACATTTTAACCTCGAAAAAAAGTAGCTATAATACGATACTCCTGTAAAAGACATTGCGGCAGCGTCTAGTTCTGTCGGTAAAAAAGTGGGCCGAAGGTCCTTGTGTCCAGACGTTACCGTGTCTCTTGATCACATAGTCTTTTCCAATAATTCTACACCAACGCATCTACCGATGATTATATCAAGTTTTAGTACTTTTTTTTCGAATTTAAAAACACATATATTGGATCCATATTTTCGATTCAATTTTTGTGCAGTGAAGCAATTTTTTATAAATAACTTAAAATAATTTGCTAAGCGTTCTAAAGAGACGCGTACAGCAAAATCAAAGCAACATTCGTATTCGAGCTTATATCGACAGTGAACTCGTATAACAAACTGAAGTAACTCGTGAGAAAGCTCGAACTACATTAAGGGGTTACGGTCCTTTCTCCGGTTTTACGCATGGGAAATTCTGCGGGGATAAAGTTGCGTCGTATACGGGTACTCAAGGGGGATCATCCAGAAGCAGTGCAAGCAGCGGAACTAGCACGCTCGCTCGCCACGGACGTTTTAGAGCCCGCGAAAGTATGGTACTGTGAAAGAAGATGGAGAACAGTCGTGTGCATACCGTGGACAGAGAAAAAGATTCAGGCGATTCGAGAGACCACGAATCAGCCAAAACCCCTCAGGCTAGAAATCGTGGGCCGTCGCTATAAAAATCCTCGATCACACTAGCGCTAACCCCCCTTTTATTCTGCCTTTTCACGTGCTTCTTGCTTTTTTTTTCTTTCCTTTTCTTTTTTCACTTCTTGCATACTACGCTTCGGCTGAATCGAAAGCTCACTCGCTCATATCCATAAAAAGTTCCCTAGGGATCTCTTTCGCGAAATAAAATATATTTTCAAGACCGAATTCACGATCATATTATTCTGAGTGAAATTTTCGATGTGACATTCTTTCATTGGTGAATTTCAAATGAGATGCTTTCAATTTTTGCTTTTAAATACAAGATGAAGAAATTAAAATGACTTCCAATTGTTGATACAAGCGTGAATAGACAAAATAAAAAAATTTATACATTGAGGCAGTGAGTCATAAAAATTGTTCTTTTCGATGTTTGAAATCTTGTGCAAAGTTTTGGTTTTTATAGCAGTCAGCTTGAATTATACGATGTGTTCCTGTCGATAGTTGAGTGAGAACGAATTTTGCTTCCAGTCATTCATTGCAAATGTACATCGATATTTTTCTATTAAGCTAAAAAAAAACAAATAACAAGTACCTAACGAGTCTGGGCTATTTTTTGAATGGAAATGAAAACAGAGATGGTTGTGTGCAAAAGCATAAAGGGCCGAACGTCAATTACCAGCGGTGTGGTAGTGGTGGTGGTGGTGGTAGTGGTGGGAGCTTAACGACGGCTCGTCGTCCGCGTCGCTTTTCACGTGCACGGGAGCTTCCGGGAACACAATTAGTTTTTCGTTCGCAAAATGAAAGGGCGAAAAAGCCCGGAGTGTGTTAGCCAGCCTCTAGCGTGGGAGGAAAAGCCAACGCACTATGGTCTGTTGGCGTCCGCCCACCCCAAACGGCTTCTGCCTCCGTAAATCATTAGTTTTATCAGGCTCATCCAGTTCGGATTTCCGTTTTATCTATCGGACTAACTCGGCCGAGTCCTTGTCGGCGGTGATGGAAAAAAAGCTCTCGAACCAAATATAACAAAAAAGAAAAAAAACGAGAGAGAGAGAGAGAAGGAAATGTACTCAAAACAATGGTCAATACGCGCTTCCATGCAGTCAACAGTGTTCACTGAAAATGGAGTTCTACCAACAATGACAACAACAAAAAGCTGGCTACTTTTAAGGTACAGCGTACACACGGAGTGCTTTTGCATTTAACATTTTATCAAACTTAATTTTCGAGAGCTCTTGCATAAAAAAAAAATAAAAAAAAATTCGTCACGGTGTTATTATACCGAGGGAAATATTTCGACAATGTCAAATTCTGACCTTTCAGAATTATTAATGCAATTGATGGTATATAGTTACAACTCCGCTTGTGATTCATTGCGACCCTCGCAGAGATGTATATTTCTGGGTTCTTTGAAATTGCACAAAGCTATATATATGTATGTGTGTATACGTATATAGTATGTATACGGAACGCAAAGCACTGTGGTTGCCCTTCGAGCTTCCGCAGAATCGGGAAAAGAGGATTGCCCGCTCGAAAGGATTCCAACTGCCGGTTTCGTGCGCGTTTCGGGCTCAGACCACTGCTCGCAGACAGAGAGAGAGTTTGGCCGAGACCCTGCGAGGGCTGTAGCTCGAAAACGGTTCGAAGCTGACGAATAATACGAGTGGCGAACAGCTTCGCCCGTTCGTGTTGAATTCCAAGCCAGTCGTCAGCGGGGATTATCAGGACCACGAAACCTTTATCATACCTAAGACTATTGTTAAGAAAAGTTCTGATCTTTGACGAAAAATATTCATTTCTCAATGTAACGAATAGCCAATGCGATTGACATCAAAATTATTTATTCGCAAAAAATATTCATCTTTAATAATACACACACTGCACTTGTTTTGCTATGTGTTCATATTTTTGGAAGCAAGCAGGGAAGATTTTGCGTACAGCTTCGCCCGTTCGTGTTGAATTCCAAGCCAGTCGTCAGCAGGGATTATCAGGACCACGAAACCTTTATCATACCTAAGACTATTGTTAGGAAAAGTTCTTATCTGTAACGAAAAATATTCATTTCTTGATGTAACGAATAGCCAATGCGATTGACATCAAAAGAATTTATTCGGGAAAAATATTCATCTTTAATAATACACACGCTGCACTTGTTTTGCTATGTGTTCATATTTTTGGAAGCACGCAGGGAAGATTTTGCGTACAGCTTCGCCCGTTTGTGTTGAATTCCAAGCCAGTCGTCAGCAGGGATTATCAGGACCACTTTATCATATCTAAGACTGTTGTTAAGAAAAGTTCTTATCTTTGACGAAAAATATTCATTTCTCGATGTAACGAATAGCCAATGCGATTGACATCAAAATAATTTATTCGAAAAAAAATATATCATCTTGAATAATACGCACACTTGTTTTTCTATTTATACATATTTTTGTAAAACTTAGTAACATTGCTATAGATAATAAAGGTTACTAAAGAGGACCCTGATCAGGGCCGAAACATATATTGAAAGAATAACATCGTCTTATATTATTTGGTCGCCATTAGCCAAATAATTCATCATTATTTACCATATTTGCGGCCACAGCACCCACAACTATACACATCTAATTACAAACTAAGAAACACCATCAAATTTTCACCACACTATCAGTGGAGAAAACATCTCGACCATCTACCATAACATAATAACGTCGCGACCAAAAGCAGAAGAACCATCATGACGTCATTTTACAACAATATCAGGCAACAATTGGAAACCACATTTTTAAAAATTACAAATAATGAAGTGACAAAACCGTTTTAAAAACAAAACTTACAAGAACTAAAGGTCATTATTTACCATATTTTTGGAAGTAAGCAGAGAAGATTTTGCAAACTCAAAGAGTTGCAAACAGTGTTAACGACATCGTGTTAGGTCACTTTAAAAGCAAAGGCTCAGGGATCAACTTCGAACTCCGTTCGATGCTTGCATACATGTGGATTTCCTATATAGCTGCAGGCGGTAGCTCTATACAAGACCATATTCACAAGCAGTAATACACTCAGGCATACGTCCGTCTTTGCTGGGATCCCGCACCGTGAACATCCGAAGGTTGTATACAAGAGTAGAAGCAGAAATAGCAGCTACAGCAGCTTTGGCGAGGGTGAGAAGGTGAGCGCGGGTTGCTACGAGGGAATATGCGTCTCTGCGGGATATTCTCGAGGCGTGGATCCAGGGATGCTCCGGCCGCCCGTTGTGTCGGATAAAATGGATTAGCGTTTTATGACGTCGGACGTCCGTACCAACACGACGTGACTATTTCGACGTACCTGTATTGGTATGCGAGTGATAATGGAGTTCATCTGAGTTCAAGACCGAGACTCGCAGTCTCTTCCAACTTCATTGATTTTCCTCTTATTGATCTACTTCAGCAGCTGAATAAAATTTATTGACATTATTATCTGTAAGATTTAAAAAATTGTTTAACGCAACGAAATTATTGTCCGATAAGCGAAATATTTCCATGAATGATGTAATAAATATATTCCGATGTTTATTATACTCGGACGTCCGTACCAACACGACGTGACTATTTCGACGCACCTGTATTGGTATGCGAGTGATAATAGAGTTCATCGGAGTTCAAAACCGAGACTCGCAGTCTCTTCCAACTTCATTGATTTTCCTCTTATTGATCTACTTCAGCAGCTGAGTAAAATTTATTGACATTATTTTCTGTAAGATTTAAAAAATTGTTTAACGCAACGAAATCATTGTCCTATAAGCGAAATATTTCCATGAATGATGTAATAAATATATTCCGATGTTTATTATACTCGGACGTCCGTACCAACACGACGTGACTATTTCGACGTACCTGTATTGGTATGCGAGTGATAATGGAGTTCATCGGAGTTCAAGACCGAGACTCGCAGTCTCTTCCAACTTCATTGATTTTCCTCTTATTGATCTACTTCAGCAGCTGAGTAAAATTTATTGACATTATTTTCTGTAAGATTTAAAAAATTGTTTAACGCAACGAAATCATTGTCCTATAAGCGAAATATTTCCATGAATGATGTAATAAATATATTCCGATGTTTATTATACTCGGACGTCCGTACCAACACGACGTGACTATTTCGACGTACCTGTATTGGTATGCGAGTGATAATGGAGTTCATCGGAGTTCAAGACCGAGACTCGCAGTCTCTTCCAACTTCATTGATTTTCCTCTTATTGATCTACTTCAGCAGCTGAGTAAAATTTATTGACATTATTTTCTGTAAGATTTAAAAAATTGTTTAACGCAACGAAATCATTGTCCGGAAAGCGAAAGATTTCCATGAATGATGTAATAAATGGATTCCGATGTTTATTATACCCACGCATGGCGTCCGAATAGCGTTCATTTATATAAATCGGGTTTCTCGAGGCGGTGCAAAGCATCGCTCGACTTCCCAATCATTTGTACTTGAAGCGGAGCCAACTTTCGATATATCGCAAAGCGTCTCAATGGGCCAAAGGCAAGTGGTGAATTCTCCTCAGCTGCCAAGGAACGACGTGGTCCCAGTGCGGTTCGTCTTGGGATCCAGCGAAGCGAACCGTGGCTTCATTAAGCATTAATAGTCGTCCTATTTTTTATCTGAATGATGCATCAATGTACCACCTTGATCCTCTACCACTAACTTTTACATGACTTTGGTCTTCCGGCATTTGATATTTTACATGTTATTTCAATCGTTCACTTTTACATTACGATCAATAAAAAATTCTGCATCGAGGTAAGGTGCAAAACGGCGGTGTTACAAGTTGAGAAATGACACCATCTACATCATCATGCATGGATTTCGATAATAGTGTATTACGATACGAGTGCGATAAAACTTTTTCTGACGAGGACGAGCTTGCAGCACGAGCCGAAGGCGAAAAAACGAGTTGAGAAATAGTTTCTCCCACGAGTTTCGTATGCAATTTTATTTCACTAGTGCGAGAAGTGAGCACTTCACGAACATTCATAAAAACTATTGCTGAGCCATAAGGTGCGTTTCTTGAATTTTGATAAAATATTTGTTATTCGATAGTATCATATTATTTCATGTAATTATATTAATACTACTCAAAGTCGTACAAGCGCGCTACTAAAGGTTCGGTGGTTTTCCCTGAAGGGATCGTACGATTCGATCGAACCTAAGTTTTTTCGAGAGCCGATAAATAGCCAATAATTCTCGTATAAAATTTTTTTCGATGCTCCTATTATTTTCTTTTTTTCAGTTGTGAATGTTTAAGCTTCGCCGGAAGCGTTTCCAGTATAAGGGATGGAGCTGGAAAATATCTTTTTGCGCCGATAAATAGCCGATAATGTGGGTATAGTTTTCATCTAAACAATCGTATGTGGATGTCCCAGCTTCTTTGACATGGTTCGGTCGTTCCTTTGGCCTCGTGTCATTCTCCCAGCAATATTATTTTTTTAAATAGTAGGTTTTCATGTGAACATAAAAAAAGTTCGTATGTTTTATTTACCGGTTCGTCAATGGACTATTTCAGAAGAATCACAGATTTACGGACGTTCGATTGGTTTTCAGTCCCAGTGAGAAAAAAGATCTAACCGCGGGCTCCCATTACTACTTAACCGCTCACTCATATCACAGTAACGATGACTTCGCCATCCGAAAAGGCATTTTCCGAAACGGACATTCGATAGTTTCCATCGTTGCTCATCGTTCCCGTAAGCTCTATAGCCAGCTATCACATTTTCACCGTAACCTATACTATATAATACTTTGCTATACGGTTACGGTATATCCCCCGGGTTGAATTCCGATTGGAGGAAGAAACTCGATGGTTCGCTGACTCGGGATCGTTCACACTGTGCTCAGCCGGGGAACGAGAGAGGAACGTTGCTTTATGAGCGGTAATTCGTCGCACGCGTCACGAGTCGACGTGACGAGCGAGCCAACGACTCGCTCGGTACTCTCTCTGTCTCTCTTTCTCTGTAGTCCACTTTTTCTTTTTCTCTTTCTTCTTCTTCTTTTTCTTCTTCTTCTTTTTCTTCTTCTTTTTCTTCTCTTCGTCCCTGTTCTATCGCTTATTTTTTTCTTTTCCTTTTCTCTCAAACTCAGTCAGTCTCTTGGACTATTTTGTCACGAAAAATCTCTGGTCGCCTGTCTAGACTAGATGGAAGCTTTTCGCTCTCTTCGCACACTTTCTTACAGCAGCAGCATCCGCATCACCACCAGCAATGCTCATAAAGATATTTCGACCACCGTGTGACACAGCGTTGCTGTTGAGAGCACGTGGAAAGGTCCCCTCAAAGCTGCACTCGCTTCTCTGCTTCCAATAATACTCGGCTTTACGATCCCCGAGCTTGTCGTTCGCCCCGGCGTAAACGTTTCGTATTGGACTCTGTACGCTTTACCGGAGATGACTGGAGTAGCAATCTTTTCTACGATCCTCTCATCTTCGTTGGGTATACACATGTGTCTATGCACACGATATCCACTTTCTCTGTACGTACGTTTACTTACTCATACACCTGGGTCGAAACGACGAGTACAATTTTGTAGTGACTTATCTCAAGCAAACTCGTGACAACCCGGGAAACATCGGTATTGGAATACAGAGTAGAGATGAATCATAAAAATGACCATGTGAAAAAGTGCAAGTCTCGCAAAGTTCCTTGTAAATAAGAAGAATAAGAAATAGGATCTTGCACATTGCTTATTATTTTCTGACTATTCACAAAGCTAGCGTTATGTGGAGAATGCTTATTAATTTTGCCGGCCTCATAGAGAAAACTTTATGATAAGTTTTAAAAAATTCTGAATAAGTATGCAAGTTCTAATTTGCATCCGTGTTTTCAATAAATGTGGAAAACTGAAATTTATTGAAATTTCCTTGGTCGAGTTAATGAGACCAAGTCAGCTAACAAATGTCAATAGATAACATTAATTTAAAAATCCCCAAACGAAATTAATTTCAACCACTTATATACATCAAGCACTTATTTGGGCAATTTTGTGCAGTGACATGGTACACCATAAAATTATGAGAAAAAGTGAAGTTTTTCCATTTGTCGTAAAGTTCGGATTAAACCAAATGGCAGAAAACGGGTTTTGATGGATCATTTTGTTGCTAAGAGAAGGCATTCCAGATTAAATATAGGATTTTTTTTTTTTTTATGCTGTAAAATAAAGTTATTAATTTTACTATATAAAAAGACTTTCATTTCTCGAAAATTTACCACATATTGACCTGTATTCAATGTCGATTTCGGTGTAATACCAATCAACATAAAATGAATCTGAATTTGTAAAAGAAATATTTAGCAATATAACGCAAGTTTCACGATAATAAATTGAAAATCGTTGCAAAAATTTTGTGACCAAATTGCAAAACAAAGTCGCTTCACCTATGTACCATAAGCCAGCGCAATCGTTTCAACGATTCCTGCATTCATACTACGCTTAGCAGCCACAAGGGCTGAAGCGCCGAGACTTTATATGGGATTTGACGTTTGACACAAGCAAAAAATTTCAATGAATGAACCGGTCCCAGTGTCTCCTGATACCGTTGACCACAGCAAACACGATGACCGCCAGATTTTTTAAATTTTCGAGATATCTCGAGCGACCAACATTTTCAAAGTTGATACATACGTGCATGTTTTCCGCCTTTCTCGATGTTCTGGACTACAACGAGTTTCTGAAATTAAAATAACAACGAAACTGTTTTTCATAAAAACAAAGCTTCCTCGTGCAATTTCTGGCAGAGAACAATTCGGTCCAGAATAAATGAATTTACGAATAAAATTCCGACGAATATAAATGAAACGAACGCTGGCGGTTCGTCGAGGTGTTTGAAGCGAACTTGTAAATGACGGGATAATTTTATTGCAATACCAATGTCATGGCCGTAACTTTGGAGTAGGTAGCAAAGGTTGAAAGGAATAAAAGGCGTCCGTGGAACGCACCGTGAAAATTTCACTTTCGGCTAGTCGAGACTGCTATCCCTTCCCATTGACTTCCCTATCGCAGTCGACATTGTCGTTCCAGTCGTCGCATGTCGGAACGCTCGCGTGCCACTAATTGTCCGCTGCTGCTGTATACAGCCGCTGCCAGTGGACTTTGCGATAATTTATTGTTGTCGGAGGGAGGGCCCCGAGCAACTCGGGTGACTCGTCCCAGGGCGACGCGGCGTCGCTTCTCGCGTCATTCTGAAACACGCGGTGTGACTACGTTCTACTGTATTAATACTGGAAGCTCGTTCCACGGAAAAACTTTACTTCACGTTTGAGCTTTCGCGTTACCGTGGAAATTTCTCGATTTTTGTTTCAAGCTTTCCCAGGTGGGATTATACAGTCGGGACAACGTCAAGACAATGTCGGTCAACGTACAAGTTACGTTAGCGCAACCCTAACGACAATTTAGGGCCGACGTACGAAAAAAGTCGCAATGATAATAGCGGGTTTGTAAATAATGTGCTCATATCTGACATTAAACTAGATAAATCGGGAAACAATGTCGTCAGAGCCACGGTGGCGTAAATCGGTAGCGCACTAGGCTGGATACCTTAAGTTTCCGGTTCGATTCCGGGCTGTGGCGATATTTTTTCACGATTAAAAATTAATTGTTCAAATATCGTCCGTTCAGATTGCTTTATCAATATACGAATTGATAAAGCAATCTGAACGGACAAAAATACGAAGATTTCAAGTGTTTGATTTTCTCGTATAAGAAAATCGATATAATAATCGATATAATAATAATCAAATTTCACGGTTTCACATAACGTTTACATGACGAAAGTAGAAATCCTTAACGAAATCGCAAGATGAGGCGAATTAGGCAGTAACGGGATAGTTTCAGTTTTCGTTAGAAATACATGCGAATTAGTGGAGTTGCTATTAAAACATTTTTGAAATGGACAGAAACATCTTTTGTCATTACCGGCCATTATTCCGCTGGCAATGATAATATCAAATGGATTCGATGGCTGATTTTTCACAAATGTAGAGACAAGAATGTTGAGTCTAGAGGTTTAAGCGGAATTTTCCTTTTTTTATGCAAATGCAGTGGAATCCTTGTGTAAAAATAAACACGTTGAATTGTGATCACAAATTGACATATCCCGAAAAGTGGTGTTTTCGAGATACGTTGAGACAAAAAATGTTATCAAAGTTCACAGGGATTTCGAGATTCATTGACACCAATTGTTTTTTAACTAATTTGAGCGCAAAATTTCTGTCTTGGTGTTAGCAACTTTATATCTCGAACGGTGCTCAAAATGTAAGACTTTTGATCCACTATAAAATCTTTTTTAAAAGTTGCTAAATTCAAGCCAACGGTTGCGCTAAAATTAGTCAGTAAACGTGATATCAAATCGATCTCAAAATTGCCCTGTGATTATCTAAGATATTTCGTCCTTGTAACCTCAATTCGACATAATTATTTTTACGTGGAGTTCGCCGGCCATTTTCTAATTTCCCCTCTTTAATTCAGGTACTACGGGCACCAGTAATACTTGCGCTCAGCTTCTACTCGATAAGACAGCCACGGCGTCGAGCCAGACGTCGCGATGTCTCATTGAATATATAATTTAAATTTCACCGTATGAATAATGTGCAATGATGTGCGCGGAGCGCGAAGAAAGGTGAAAGCTTCTCTGATGCGAGCAGAGCGTGATAAATAATAGAGGCGAGGTCGTCTCGCTTCTTTTCTACCCTTGTCCTATTCGTACTCACATTTCTTACCGTCAACTTTCCTTTTTTCGCTTTTCGTTGTTGTTGTCTTTCAATGGTCAACAAAATAGTGTAGTCAAGCCGATTCTCATATCAAACTCTTTTTATACCGTGAAAATATAAGCTAAAGTGTGTTGATCCAAGTTAAATCACCAGAAATCCACGAGAACAAATCATGCTCAAATTTCTTAGCCTTCTACAATTTTTCAAGCCGGCTTTATGTTTTACATTCCAATTTCCTTGTATTATATCCAAGTAAAATTATCGTTCTTTCTAATACCTGTTTTATGGCGATTAAAACGTTTATATTGCGGATTTGACATGGTATTTTTTTAGCTAAAAAAACGCATCAATTTGACGCGGTCTCAGCAGAAAGAAGCGGAAAATCGCAGAATCGAGGCTGATACAACGAATCCTGACTGAAGATGGCCAGAGTTTCCTTATCTCATCTCGCAAGCGATTTCCATTACGAATCCGTCAGAAATCGCAGAGCGAAGCTTTTCTCTCTTCCGTCACCGTCGAGATTCCGTCACGACAGTGATTTTCGCGAGAGAATCGAGATGCATCTTCGGAGCGACGTTTACTTGGCATTCGTACGAGTGTGAGGTCCTCTTCGCTAGAGACGTAGCATCCAAGCGAATAACTCGGAATGGCTCACAACGAAATGGGTATTTCCGTCACGTAAAAAAATCTTTTAATCCCCGTTTTCCAATTTTTTCCCTGTCAGGGGCTGCTCTCTTTACCTCCACTATTCCTATTCTTCTCCGCTCGGGGAATTCATTCCCCATGCATTCTTCACTCTGTCTTATACGTATTTCACTCGGTGAGGATTCGCCGTGGAATGGGAAGGAAAAACGTCTGGTGCGGGTTTTCTCTCGGATCGTTCTTTCGCTTCAACGACCTCAGCCTTTGCCGTGTCGTGAAATGTGCCCGCAGTACCAATCTGCATTCTTCCTGCTACCACCTACGTAATTCGGTGCATTCCCGATAATAGAAATTCACTACAGCTCGGTGTTTCTCTCAACGTCAGGATATGTTAGCAGAAACATTATAGTCTTTGTGGTGAATCTACTCGACATAGTCATGATCGAATTTTCACATCGTCTTGTTCATCTTGAAACAGATTAGCATAACGGTTTATCAAACAGAGTTCCATCAGAGATCACGAGGCCAGATATTTATTGAAATTTCATTAAATCACCCAGGTCAGAAAAATATATATATTCATGTATATTAGGGTGTGCCAAAAATAAGCGATATTTTTTTTCTTTGCTCTTCGCCCAAAATATCGTAGAATACGTCTTGGTAAAGATCCTGTCGAAAGCGGAGCTCATAATTTCAATTCTTAGAGGTCCATCATCGTGTTTGAAGTTTTCCCATTTAAATAGCACAGGAAAGTGATTTTTTTCCATTCTTTCTCCCTGCAACCTTAGGAGAATATTTTTTTTTTTTTCATAAAATCAATGACTACATCTTATGAATCAAATTATAAATAAGAAATCTTATTGAGATCAATTTCTATGTTCAATATTTGATTTTTTACAGAGCCTTCACATTTTTTATGTTGTAAATTTTCCCTTTTTTTTCATATTTTTTAGCTAAACTATTGAAGTTGGGACAAAAAATGAGAGGAAAATTTTGTCGTCCGTCTGACGCACTGCAAAAAATTCGCTAGCAAGTTTTTCGTATCGTTGACATTTACGAAGTTACGGACCAACAAAGTCGTGATTTTTGTATTTCTAGCATTTATTAAGTGAACTACTGACGTTAGTACAAAAAAGTCAATACGAATTTATTGGAACATTGAATTTTCTAAAAAATTGTCCGGCTGAAATTTTATATATTGCTAACGGTTAAGTTACAGACTCATCAAATCTTATTTTAATGGTTTTTTATGTACATAAATTTTTTAGCGGACACGCGTAAGAAACCATCAAAATAAGATTTAATGAATATATATACATTATGCATATATATTTATTTTCAAGAACACAAGTTTATCCGCTCCATGATAGAAACTACATGATACTTTAATAGAATGGTGTAATATGCGGCAATATTCAAATATCGCGGTAAAAAATTTCTGACGAGTGTGAGTTCGTATCATAAGCCGAAGGCAAGTTGCCGTAAGTTAGAAAAAAAAAATTCTCCAACACCGAGTTATATACACGCAACATCATTTCGGAAGGTGTGAAAATGAGATTTATTCGCAACCAAACATCGTGAAAAGAATTGGTAACATACGTTGATAACTAGCACGAAGTCAACCGTTGTACGGCTGCCGATGACTGTGGCGTTCGTTTTGCGCTATAACGCAAATGATCGAGGGGGCCGGAATCAAAGCTTACGTGTCCGAAGGGCGATTGGCCGCATGCCAGGCGAAGCCATAATTGAACGCAGCACATACAGAATCACGTTTCCCTCAAGTTCCGTCGAGCATTCTGCTCGGCACCCTACAACCTCCTATATAACACTGGCGCGTGTACACGTAGTACGTAAACCTTCGCCGACACACGATTATAAATCAGTACAATAATTAGTCGACCGACCGATTTAGGTGAGTCCCGCTCGGTCGCCTTCCGTCGACGAGGAACAATTGTAAAGTTGGCACGAGGATTTATAATACCAGGAACGTGCGTGGCTCATAGTCGTTGTCCTAAACCGCGAATACGCCGTCTCAGATATTAACCATTTTAATGGTTTATTCGTTTCTCCATCATTTCTTAGTGCAACTCACCAAATCTGGTGGATCAATTATAATCAATCGTTGTAAAAGTAATCAAAATGCAACAAATTGCACTGTTGCGTTCTGATAGTTTGTGACAAATAATGCATTTTAGTGTCACGGATACGTAATATTCATATTGACTCTGAAGTCAGTTTTGTTTTCAAGATAAAAACCGTATCAACTTGTTTGTTACTCTAACAAAACAGTAAGCAAAGAGATTATGTTTGTCGTTAAAAAAAAAGAGTCACAGCCATCAGATATGCTCTTTTAGACGGTATAAAGTTGATACCTGAAATAATTGGAAACAAACATGATGTAGAACTACGTTTTGAATCCACGCAAAATGCAAAAGACCGAGTACGATAATTAAACGATCGTGGCGTTAAATTCAAATGAAACAATGCCGTGAATCTTTGAGTCTATAGAAGATACACCGAGAGAAAAAGTTTCCCTGATTCAAAGAAATAGATGGATTGAATATTTTTCTTTGATTTCAAAGAAATATTCATTTATTTTCAAGCCGGTCTCAGCGAGTACGCGGAAATATTCTAAGTGACAAATTAATTAATAAAAACTCACCCAAACGTTGTCTGGCATAGATCGTGATTTTTTACCCCAAAGTGTCTGCCGTTTCGCTGCACGCGATTTTATAGGTTAGGTTCTTTGAAACCAAAGAAACAGAGTTCTTTGTTCAATGCAAAAACTTCCTTAATTCAATGTCACAACATTTCATTGAATTTCTCATCATTCAAAGAAAAGATAATACAAGATCAAGTATATTATTCCCTTGATTCTAAAGAAATGTATCTCAGGCTAAGATTTAAAATAAATTTCTTTGAATCAAGAAAACCATTTCTCTCGGTGTATCGTTGGGCAAATATGGTATACAAGAGCTCAGAGAGACGAATGATCGTTGAGGAAGAGAGATTTGCGTCCAAGTGAAGGAATCGATAAGAGCCGGACGTAATCGCTGGCCACGAAAGTAGCATGGTAATTCGGATGGCGTGACGCCTCGTAGTTATGGAAGAGTCTCGGAATCGACGGTAGCGTCTACATACACTACTTTCGGTTTATAGGTAGCGCGCCATGCGCGGTATAGTTTCGGTCCCGAAATTAGGGGGCAATTCACAGGAGCCAGTGCTTCGCGGGTTCCTCGACTGCCACCGTAGCCGATCGTACATACGTAGAGAGTGGCTGCAGCTGCAGCCTATAAGGGTTAACGTTCCTGCACCACCACTGGCAAAAGTCTTTTCAAAGTACGTGGAAGCGTACCAAGCGTCCTCGCCTCCGCATCCTTGTCTGGAATATTGGATGGCTACCCGAACGTGCAAGTATTAACCCCAACCTGTTAGACTCCGGCATAAAGCTCTCGTCGAACTTTCTCTCTCTCTCTCTCTCTTCCTCTTTCCCTCGCTATTTACTTGCAAAAGAGGTAACCCCAAAGTGAGTCCCACCGCAGCTAGCATCGAAAAGTTCTAATTTCTGCGGACTGGGAATGAACGAGATGGTGCTCGGCTTGAACCGCACTCCTCCTCATCGTCGCACTACCCAACCATGTAGTAACTACTGTGGCATATTATTTTCTCCACCCCAATCGTTCGCAACAGATCGCGTACACGAGCCTTCCAACGCAATCATTACCGAATCGCCAGACGATTTCGTTTATTTCTCCACTTCACCTTCGATTATTCTACGCTTTTTTTCTTTTTTTTTCTTCTCCGTTACCGATGCGTGAACCGGTTCTCTTTCACAATGGTTTTCACCCTCCAATATTACCCCACGCAATACTCGTAGCGAATGGCTCTTGTGCCTTTTTCGTTCATGGAATGACCACAAGCACTTTTATGCCACAGTTGTGATTTAGATTGCGATTATTTCCAACGAAATACATTCTTCTTGAATGATTAATTCAAGGACATACCTGATGAGAATTCACCTGACGTTTCGCTGAGACAATACTTATAATACCGGTCATCTCTCAGCACTTTATTTCAATGATTGCTGAATCGCTAGACGATTTCTTTTATTTCTCTACCTCACCTTCGATTATTCTACGCTTTTTTTTAATTCTCCGTTACCGATGCGTGAACTGGCTCTCTTTCACAATGGTTCTCACCCTCCTACATTTACCCTCGCCCTATTCGCGGCGAATGGCTCTTGTGCCTTTTCCGTTCATAGAATGACCACAAGCACTTTGATGCCACAGTTGTAATTTAGATTGCGATTATTTCCAACGAAATAGATTCTTTTTCAATGATTAACTCATTTTTTAAATTAAAAACAATTTAATAAATTAACACTTCAGCGGGATATACCTGAGAGTTCTTCTGACGTTTCGCTGAGACGTTATTCATAATACCGGTCATCACTCAGCACTTTTTTTCAATGATTACCACATCGCCAGACGATTGCGTTTATTTCTCTACCTCACCTTCGATTATTCTGCGCTTTTTTCTTCTGCTCCGTTACCGATGCGTGAACCAGCTCTCTTTCACAATGGTTCTCACCCTTCAACATTCACCCACGCCCCATTCGCGGCGAATGGCTCTTGTGCCTTTTCCGTTCATGGAATGACCGCAAGCACTTTGATGCCACAGTCGTAATTTAGATTGCGATTATTTCCAACGAAATACATTCTTCTCTATTGCCAGTTAACACGAGAGTGTCTTCGCTCGATTTCTCTACGTTCGTCACGACAGGATTATTTTTTCTTGATAGAAACCTATAAATCTCAAACTGATGAATATTATCAAACTCTCAAGAGTACGTGATTAATAAAAGTTATGTTTTTTCGTTATTCAACATGTGAATTTTTATTTGCAACTGGAACTCTGAAAAATAGTGTAGGAATTTGAATCAATTGATTTTAAGGTCATTGTTGAGAAATTAACACTTTGCGCTTAAAGTGATTATTAAATGCGATTAAACGTACTCAATGTTTATTTTCGATTTCCACTATTGCAATCAAAACTTCTTACATATCGCTTAGGTTTCGCAGATGAAACAAAATTTTATCGTAATAAATGTAGCAGCGTCTTAAGAAATAATTTCAAACTGGTTGCAAGCTCCAACTTTGGCGATTTTTCTGCAAAGTGGGTCACGGTTAGCCGTAATAAAGTACGTTTGAGAAACTTAGTCACAAGCGCGTCCAAGTAATTGGGTTAAATGTTCGATAATATTGACAGGATTTCGATATCAGGGTCGACGTTGCGAATTATGTCGGAAACATGAGAGCGTAACCCTCCTTAACACCAAGGACTATAATAGTCGACTGCGTTCTGCTCCGTTCATCCACGCCCAATGACCTCACTCCTTCAGCAGATACCAAGCGTCGGTTGGTCGTGTATCGATTATCGCAATACGTTTGGCATCTTCGAAAAATTCATCGTCACCCAATAATTGGAAAAGCTCCGCCGCACTCACGACCACACGCTCCACAGAAATATCCAATGAATTTGAAAAAAAATTCTTACCAAAGAGATTGTAGTGTAATTACTTTATTAACCTTCACTGTAAAAAATCTACTTGAAATTTAGTGTATTTTTACCGGAAGTTTTTATTCATTAACTAGTATAAGAAATTTAGTATACAAGTGCAATGCAAAATTAATGGATGGTACAGCATATTTAATAATTTACTTTAGTTTTACAGTTAAAGTACTCGAATTTTAGTAATTTGCTTCAATTTCACTAGACAAGTACCTGAATTCTATACCACAATTGCTTATTAAATTTCAATTACGTATTTATGAATGAAAACTTCCAATCTTTTCTAACTGTGTTCTCATTACATGATTGTTACTGCCATTATCTCAATGATTAGTTTTTTTTTTAGTTTGTTCAAAAAATGCATTTAATTTAGTGTGTTATTAATGAATATCCCTATAAGGCTATTGTTTGAGGATAAACTGCTATGATCTGAGGAGAAAACGCGTTGTGCAACGAACAGTGGCCGAAAATACATCGTCGTTCGCTTGTAGATTCGGCGTACGAATAGTTCGCAACGATTGATGTTGGTTCGATAACCCCACGTACAGGGACATCGTGTTTCCGCGTTAATGGCATATGCCGCGGGGGTCGCAGTGTATGGATACGTATAGTCCAACGCCCATAGCCACCACAGCAGCACCAGCAGCAGCAGCACGATTAGATAAGGTCCCTCTGCATGCTTGGTGCAGTGGGGCATGCGGCCTTATCGGCGTAGCTGGTAAGCGCTCAGCGTCGACACGTGAGAGAGCCTTCCTCGTGTTTCGTGAACTAATAGTAGTATTACCACCAATGGCTATACCTAACGGCATACATGAATGCGGTGCGTCCTGCTCCCAGACAAGCCGTCAAGCCTTTCCAACCGGTCAACACGATAACTTCATGTTCCTGAAAATGTTAAAAACTACAAATCACCTTTTTTTTCACTAATTACTTCAATCTTAAGCTTTTACAAGTATCTAAAGTGACAAGAAGATATTTATCACACATGTTCAGTTGTAAGATTTTACATGTAACATGTAACAGTAACTTTAATCAAGTTTTAAAACTTTAAAATAATGCGTGTCGAAAATAAACGAAATACAATGTATTCGTCACGCATCATTTTAAAGTTTTGTTCAAGTTTATATAGGAACCTCATCTGTTCAAAAAATACCTGATTAACGAATTGACTATTACAAGTATGTGCAACTAATTTGTTTCATTAAAGGCGTTTAGCTAGAAACGTATTTTTTACGTTTGGCTATAAACGTATTCTATGGCGAAAAATAATCATTTCGCGATGAGTTGTACTTTGAAGTCAACCTTTGATAAATCATAATTCCATCAAGTTTGATTTTACCAGAATGATTCTTATGTAGTTTCGGAGGTGAACGTATTCTCTTCAAGTTTGATAGTAACAATTATGGTCGTAAGATCCACTGTGCCCGAGTTATAAGCAAGAAAATGAAAATTATACGCATTTATTGTAGTTAAAGTTGAATATCTTTGAGAGTATGTCGCAGTAAATACTCTATGATACACCGAATTAAAAAGAATTAAAGAAGCTATTTGAAAATTGGCAGTCCCCTGGAAAATCGAGACAAAGACTGCTTACGTGTTAATCAAATGGGAATTACTAAAACCCATTGCGCGACATCTAAAAAAAATCGCACGATGTTTTATCTCTACCGTTGTCAATAGAATGATATAAGCGACGGTTTTATGGTGTGCAAAGTCGAAAAAAAAAAATTTGGGCCACTATAATGACCATTCCAGATCCAGATGTTCCTAATTTCGAAATTCGCTATTTCAACCATTCACTATTTTGGTCATTCCTTATTTTAACCCCCATGTAACAACAACGAAAAAGTGCTCGGTGGAGAACACTCAATACTCAATTTTTTGTGTGTATTCTACACACACCATGTAACACTGTAAGAACTTAATCGGCTTAATAAATTAATTCCGGTATCCATCTTCAAACCAAAAAAAGCAATTAGAAGAATGTTCGGTGTGTAGATAAACTTGGAACTCGAAGTATTTCATATTACGTCTTATAATTGCTTAATGAGGGTTTACATTCATTGCGTACCGTGAGTATGCCATGCTTAGCTCTGACTCGCGAAACATAAATGATGAAAAACGTTGATTTATCGAAAGTGTGGGCGGAGGTGGAAGGTGAGTGTAGTGAGTACCTCGAATTTATGAATAATTCGAGTTAGTGGCAGGGGGTGAGAAGGGCAACGGAATAAGGAAAAGAAGGCGAAGCTAGTAGAGGCAAAATATTTTTCGCCCTCACCCTACTCTTTCATTCGTTAATGGAAAAATTATACCGGAATCTTTAGATGGGTGGGAGGATGTTGAAGCCTCTTGGTGGAACGAAGGAGCTCGAGAAACAGGAGTTCTTGGCTTTCTCAACGCTCGGTCATGCTAACGGGGTGAATGCTCCATAAAGGCGACCACCGTAGTGGTGGTGGTCGTTGTCGTTGTCGTTGTCACAAAGAAATTCGGTGGGGGCTGTTAGTACAACGCGAGCATAGGCCACCGAGCTCTTTCTACGTTAACTCACCGGACTCTGACATACTCGTACACGAATACCGGGCCAAATATGCTTTTAAGAAGGCAGCTGGCTGCAGTCGAGGTATTCTTAACTCGCCTTTGCCAGTGGAAGAACTTGGAGCTGAAGCGACGCTTGAGAAGCTTTTCGAGCTTTTGCCAAGCGCCTTCGCCGGCTCTTCTTTCTTTTTGATTTACTTCAGTCTACACCATCGTCAAGCGTACAGAAATCCTCGAAAAATGGTAAAAGCGTGCATGACGAAATTCCTCGTTTCTCAAAAGAAATGTTGTAAGAGTCAATATACTTGACCCTTCATGGAGAAGAAGTCGCGAATGCGCAAAAATTTGCAGTCGAAAAAGAAACGCTTCATTTCTTTAGTGTTGATGCATGAAAAAGGTTGTTTCAGCAGTTTATATATTTTTTCGTCTCAGCTCATAATGACAGAATATCCGTAACCTCTCCCCTCACCTCCTTTCCCTTAACCATTAAAAAAAAAAAGTATTTTATGGATCAGGCATTACAAATGGCTTGCGTACCGGCTTTATAATCATTCTTCCGCTTTGATTTCAACATTGCCCTGCGAACGTCTAGATTCACACAATTTGGAACAGCATTTTATGATAAGGAGTCCCCTTGTCCTCCCTCAACGGCCTGTTTTCATTAGTACAATAAAATCAAGCCATCAAGGCAATAGATGAGAAATATACAGAGTGCAATTCCAGTCAATATACCCTGTTGAAAGATGAAAGAGAGAGGAAAAAAAACGCCCAAGAGATATTTAATAAAGCGGACACGCCGTCTAGTTTGTGAGGATGCTGTTACTGCTTATGCTTGGAGACTGGCTGGTGTAATATTCTTGGAAGCAGTACTGCTTCTGCCATGCTTCTCTCGGTATACTACAGAAAGGTATAGGTCTCAGCGGAAAACGGAGAGTTTCATAGGGCGTAACATCAGCAGCCCTGGCGTGGCTTGTACAAAGAGTGAGGAACGCTCTAGAGATGGTGAACGACGAAGGGTGCGAGTGGGACGGATAGAACACAGGGAAGAACGTAAAGAACGCGAACACGAGGCGCGGTGCGACGTCTAGATGACGAGGCAGCGGGTAATCGAATAACTGTCACGGCGTTCCACGGTAGAGTGGAAGTGGCCTACCTATACGATCTCCTCCTGTAGAGGGTGGCTAGCCTCCCGAGGAACTCGGGAGTCCATCCTCGACGGCCCCGTCAGCCCGACCTACTCTGCTGATGCTATTACGTATATACGTCGAATTCACCGACTTACCTAGTGCGACAGTGGTTGTCGCCCCCGGTTCAACCTCCTCACTCGACCACCATTTCCGGCTTCTTTTTTGGTCAAACTTTCGCTAAACTTCATATTTTTGATAGCGGCAAAGTTGAATTTCAACTATTGTTGTCCTCGTGAGAACGGAAACGCCACATTTTGCTTATATGAAATAACAAGGACGAAAGTTTATTTGTTCTCTGAACACATTTCACTCGGTTGACGATTTTCGGCCGAGACTGACTTGTGTGACAACGTGAAGTCGTTGTCAGTATGGTTAGTGTAAGTCAGTCGCGCCAAGGTCGTGATTATGACAGTAATAATTAGCTTGCCCTTCGTTATGGAAAATAACCTGGTTTGACAGGGTTATTCGTCTCTCGTGGGAGTTTCTATTGATTCATTCTGTAATCCAGTTAAGCTAGGAAATCAATTATGACGCTAACCCAATGGTTTACCCCCAAAGGTCTGGATTGAAATGAACTATCACAAGGAAAATGAAGGGTAAAAGAAGGAGAATAATGAAATATACCTGGTGATAGTTCTCGAGGGGCAAAAAGCTTAAGCTACATTACACTCCCAGCTGGGAACTCAGAAACGTGTCGCCGCACTTGAGAAGTATGCCGGGATGATAACCCTTATCTCAGGAGAGCGGGGGAAAGGGAAGAAAGCTTACCCGCAAACCATGTGAATTTTTACGTGGCGAGCACTTTATCGCCGATCAAACATTGATAACGCAAAGGTCCCGCACCTTGCGGAAACAGTGCGCAGTGGTAAAAGTAACCGCTTTCTCCGTCAGCAGTGCACCCAGCTTCAAGATATATGGCGGACAAAAGAGGGCGCTCAAGTTCATCGTCCCTGACGACGTTGGTCCTGGTCGTCCAATGCTTTTCCGTAAGAGAACGAAAAACGTGAGCGACTCCTCGCGGCTCGTTCGTTATGCTAATCGGAAAGATCTTTATTGCCCCTACAAGATGAGGGGTACAAAATGAGGGCGAAAAGAACAAGAAGGAGGGATGACTACGACGAAAAGGCTAATTTACAAATTAGAGAGTACTTCACTGGTCCAAGTAGGAGCATTCCCTTCACACGGATAACTCAGACCACTCTGGCTTACTCATGCTCGTAAGATAAGTGCGCCCCCCGACAGGACCATGCTATATACTCCCCTCTCAAATAATAGGCCTCTTACTTGAAATTACTCTTCGGCTATTTTAATCTAAAGTTTAATCTCAAACTTCAGCACTTAAATATTCACGCTTCACGCGACTTTTGTATATGGCTACGACTTGGTACTTATTCTCCCTTTTTGTCGCGAAAGTGAATAGTTCATGCAACGATATTTTATTTAAATATTACAAAGTTATTCTGACCTTTCTATTCATACTGTCATTAGTTGCAACATAAAATTTTCTGTCAACAAGTTCAGTTTAGAAAATTACGTTTCGATCAGCTTTGAATACATAGCTTTGGACTTATTACGGAGAAAAGGACGGAGTCGCTAGTCTCCATTATTTAGAGTGGTGTATATAGTCATTTTAATGAAGACAAAAAAAAATTCGTCACCAAAATGTTTTTAATAAAACCGTTAGTCGCTATACCAATTTATGTTGTATTGAAAGTGGTCAAAAAGTATTTGCTAGCCTCAATATTGACGGTAAATGATTGTGCTTTCAACTGCGTCATTTATTGACATGAAATAATATTATAAAAAATGCTGTTTAAGTATCAACTTGTAAAAAGAGTAG
The DNA here is from genome assembly GCA_949699805.1 of Tromatobia lineatoria. NCBI lineage: Eukaryota > Metazoa > Arthropoda > Insecta > Hymenoptera > Ichneumonidae > Tromatobia > Tromatobia lineatoria. The sequence continues at coordinate 2,207,630 of OX453045.1, forward strand.
AATAATTATTCGCGTCTCGGAGTCATCGCTCCTACAATGACCATTCCACACCGCTCATTGGCACTTAGCCAGGGTGAACACAGAGGCGTGCGGTAACACGTGTTCAAGATTAGCCGACCGACAGGTGCTTGGTTGCTAGCTAGTTCACCGAGGTTCCGTCTCCTTCCTCAGTACAGCCAACTCTCACTAGTGTCGTACCAAAACCAGAGAGTCCAGCAACCCCGAAATTCTCACCGACCAAGTTTGCGTACGTCAGTTTGCGTTACGCCCCAAAGCCCGAACCGAGTTCGTAGCTTTAGCGGTAGTGAAACAGACGACGCTCAGCCAACGGGACATAAAGTCTTGCCGTCAAAGTCTCAAGATTTTGGAAGCTTATCGGAAAAGTTCACGTTCAGCCTGAAGCAACTTATCGATTGTATTATTGACTGTTTATTTTTTATGATCTTATGTATTGAAGTTGATATTTTTTCGAAAATACGTATTTTTTCTTCTTCTAATTTTGCTGTGGACTGGCCAAGGCCTTTTGCAAAGGAGTAGTAATGGCAAATGAATAACCGAGTTAAGAGCATGTGATAAACCGTCAGAAAAGTCGTCGCCCAACGTTGAACGCCTATAGCGCCATCTCTCTCGGACTCTCTGCCTCTCTCGCACTATTTTTTCTTTCAATTCTAAAAAAAAACGGCTGAATCGATCAAGGAGCCAGAAGCTTAGCCTAATTCTTCGATACTCCCGCGTATCGCCTCAAAACACGAACCCTATCTGTCATACTGTTCGCGAGAAAACAGCTTTCTGAATTTCTGCGGTGGGGGGAGGGGAGCACTGCTTCTCAACGGACCAGAGATAACATAGAGCATTCCTTAACCAACACTGTAGGGATACGGTCAGGGCCCATAACTCGTACATGGGATTCGCAGGAGGAATTTATAAAAACGAACATAGAATAAAACTCCCGTTTTCGACGTATTTCGTGACAACCTCTTCGCCAAAAACTGAATGCAGAATGCGTGTAGACCCAGACCCTTAAAGTCACGTTCAACGAAACAGCACTTCCTTCTTTTAGAGGCCTGATAGGTACTGAGAATGTCTTAATTAGCTATTCCTTTGAACCGCAACAAAAGTGATGTGGTCGGTAGGAAGGTGCGCGCACTTGGTGCCGTGCGTGGTGAAACGCCGAAATAGCACGTAGTAGTTAACCGAAACGCCAAGACTCACCCCAGATCCGTACGGAGTGTCGAGGGGGTTGCCCAACCTCAGTCTTGCGGACCAAGGATTACGTGAGCCCGAGATATACTGCCGTGTATCTGTGCACTAAATATATACATATATATCTATATAAAATATGTGGTACTGGCTTCGCTAGTGTAGGAACCAGTGAGCGCAACCCCTTCGCGACGTCAGCCCGTAAGATAGATACGTCAGTCTCGTGCCGCTAGCTGGCCGCGTTAATTACATCCCCCTGACGCAAGCTAGCTCGCCTCCCCGTTATCTTAGATCCCTGTCGACGGTATATAGAAACCGTGTCCCTTGTGGTGGGCCATCCTTCGTATCCATAAGGTTATTGAAAAGCATGTTCGCTTTTTTTTTTACCGATTAACGTACTTTGCTTCATCATTCGCTTCTTCGGCACTTGTAACAATTTATAAAGACAACACATCGACTTGTTCGTCTTGCTTTACGTATGACACCGTTTTCTCACCGAAACACCAGTAGTTGTTCAATTTGAACAACGGACTTCATAAGAGCAGTCCCGGAAAAAATCTCAATGACATGCACCTGCTGTCTAGTTTGCATGGTCCACTTCAGCATCCACCTCACAGATTGTATCCATATTCTCTGCCAGCTCCACTTCGAACACTTACGATAATTCGACACAACTTGTACATTTTGTTAAAACACGTGAACGGCTGTCATGTGCAGTGACAAAAGCCGTAATGACATTGTCAAAAGTAATCATCAGTTAGGCGTTAAAAACTCACATTCTCGGGATCTCCTCTTCGTTGTATACCATTGTGCTTGACGTTGTATGTCGAAAACATACAAGCCGCGGAGAGCTCGAGGTCTGACGAGCGAAAGGTATGTTGCTGCAGAGGTAAAGGGATCGTACATACAACATGCTCGTGACGAATCTGAGTCCTGGTGCGGGTGAGCGTAATGCGTCACTGTCATCAGAGCACACATGCCGCCGGGACCAGTGCAACATATCTAAATGGTAAGCAGAGCAAAAGGCTCGCGCACACCGGTCGAGTGGCCGGAGGAGAGGCGAAGGGCAAAGCGGGTATGGCAAAGGGACACCAGCAGCGGTTGCCGACGGACCGAAGGGGAAAAGGTATAGAGACTCATGCTGCACATACTATGACCGTTAAATTGTACAGTATTACTATGTGCTCCGCAGCCACTGCGCGCTTTGGACTACCAGTTAATAACAGAGGCCGAAATGTCGCAGCAACTCGATGCTTTACCGCAATGCCGCATTCACGATTTCACCCTCGCTCTCGTTCGTTCATTCGTTGGTTTGTTCATTCTCGGAGAGTACCGAGCAACGGCACAACGACCGCCACAGTTCATCGTCGGAGCTACCCTCGAATGGCGTAATAAGTGTGAATATTCATGGGGAAATGCGGTGACACTGTCCATATATACCAATACCATAGTAGAAACCGACAAGAATTTTATGTTCACCGGTTGGCTATGGCCCTAGGCACACCACCCAAATTGGCAAACAAAAATTTCACCCGCTACAACACAGACTTGCATTTTCAAATGTACTGAAAATTCGGTAAATGTCAATTTTCCAGCTTAAACAAATGTTTTGCCCCTCTTGTCACTATCACTTCTTTTACCGGCAATAATCAATGAAGTCTGAGTGCATGTGGACAAAAACAATGAATACATGATTGTTTTTTGCTGTCAAGTTGAAAATATGTGTACCGGACAGTGTTCAAAGAGTTGGTTATCACCTGGAAAAAAAAACAACTTTTTTACAAATCGTACTCATTTCATCGTTATCATTATTTCATGTGAAAACATGCGATACATTTCCCGCTGATAGTTTGCGCTCATCCTATTCCGCTTGAAATATAAAGTTTCAAAGTACTTTGGTAATATCGGATTATTCGTAACCTACGACTGCCATGATTGAATTATTTCAGCAAGACTACATGATATTTTACTGGCTATTTCTATACTCTCATAGCTGCATATTATGGACTTTTGGTGAATATCTATGTAGACCGTCGAGTGAAACGTGATTTCCCTATCCTGGTCATTAGTCATGGAGAATATTTATATGTCACTGAACCCGTGCAAATGCATCTGATGCTCGAAGCCCGTTACTGTCATCGCATATAGGTATAGTCGAGCTTTCAACAACCTGTCTCGCGAGCTAAGCACACTGTAACTGCTAATGGAAGCGGCCGAGAACAGAGGGAAGTAGAGAGATGGAGAGGTGAGCGAGATTCGACAAGCCGATTTGGCTCTCCAGCTTAATTACCATTTCTGGACGATCGCTGGCTATACTCCGTTGAAGCGTCAGGTCACCTCTACGTTGAGCTCGTCCGATTCGTTGCTTGTGGAGATAGTGATGTAGTTTCCGTCACTGCCGGCTAAAATTCAACCCCCTTGAAACTCCCCCTGAAACCCTCGTCAAGATCGATATTGGAAGACTAGTTCGCATTTCTACGATGAAACAAGGCGCTCGCAAAATTGCGCGAAAGCTTTCTTTATTGTCCCTGAGGCGGAACGTCCGGATTATAGGTTTTACCGGTGAAACAAGGGCGAAGGGCGACAATAGAACTACCACCCTCGCATCTAGCCTACGGGTTCGTTAGGACACGATCCGCCAGCAGACGGTATCCTATAGCGTTCGATTTCTCTCGCGGAAATACGGCTTATGCATCGGGGTGATTCAGTCGAACCGAAGGTTGTAGTTATTGGCCAGCTAACTTGGGTAAATGTATGTTCAGTCCTCCATAGCTTACAACAAACAAGTTACGTTTTTTTTGTCATGATATTATCGCATATCATTCGCTTCCTGAACAACATCTTATAATTACGGTTGGATGCGTTCACCATTTCATAGTATCATTACTTGATGACTGTAAGATGGCCAACGACTATGTCATTTGCGATACGCCCTCGTACGTAAATTGGAATACGGGAACGTAACAACCAGCCCATTTTGAGGATAGTTTTCATCCCCCCATTTCGGCTTACACGTTCACTTGAGTATTACATGCGTATTGCATTACGATCCTAATCAGCATACCCGGTGTCTTCGATTTCTCTCGATCCTATTGTGCCCAAATACTCAACCCTCGGTATTACGATAATAATAACAGGGCGGTACGGAAAAGTGAGATAACGCTGTGTATAGCCCTACGACGTAGCTGCCATCTTCAATCCTACCACACACCGAGGGCTGTCCAGGCAAATTAGACATCCCACGCTCCTGGGTATTCTCTCCTAATTGGTATTCCGGTAATTTCAGTGAAGGGCTGCTCCGCCGCAAGCAAGAAATCCGCTCGGGGCGAAGCTCGGTGTATCATATTTTCTCATTAACGGTATTCACTTCGTTCAAGAAAGTTTGCGAGACCTGAAACGCGTATTCAGCACAAAAATCATACGACGCCGCTTCCTCGTGACTGAAAAGCACCAAGAGGATAGAAAACTTTGATAGGTTTTCATCACTCTGACGCAGGACTTTTTCAAACTCGCTTTTAGGTACGTTAAGTAGTCACATCATCATCAGTGTCGATCAAAAGATAACCACTTTCGTAGAGTACGGTGAAAATGTTTGGTCGGTTCTTTCTCTATTTAACCCCGTAAAAACTGTAGCGGATGATGTCTTCCACCGATCGTCCAGTAATTCGCTACCGCGGCAACAATCCGTTTTCACGATAAAGGAAAATACTTCTTTAGAAGATAAAAAAACCTTTTCGAGCTTTTTTTGTGTATTGAAGGCAATAGAACAACAGTCAAAGTAAATAAAATAATAAACTGCATAACAATGTACTTTTTTCCCCGTCCAGAAATTGATACGGGCGTCTGCGACTCTGAACAATTGACTTATTACTATGTTACATTCATCATCCCATCTAATGAATTGTTTATTAAGGTTCGTTTTCTAAGCAAAATCGAGAATGGAGAATACAAATAATCGCGCGTAAGCAAAACAGACTTTTTAAATGCCGCGGGCACTCACGCACATGCGCCACGGGATTTAGTTCCTCAGCCGGCCGAGAGGTGGATACTGCGCCACAGCGCTTCTCGCAAGTACCGAGCCTTTCAGCCGGCTATATAAGTTCGAGCCGGAGGCTCAATTCACTGGACTAAGTTGTTTTTGTTGCCTTCCAAAAAAACCAACGTAAGAAAGCTTTTTAGTGTCTTCTAAAGCAGGATTGACGCATTCCTGTACCTATCTCATTCGATCAAGTGGGTTTCATAGATTGATAAATACAGATTGGTTATTTACTGAGGTAAGTAGCCGACAGCCGTAGTACTCATGCTATCTAAACCTTTGACGAACACGAGCTGGAGGAGGATTTCTCCAAGGGTTTCACACGTCCTTGCGGACAGCATGCCATTTCCACCACTGCGACCTGGACCGAACTTTCTACCATTATCCCCCACTTTCTCACCATACGTCTCAGTGCTATATTTTTCTTTTATCGGTAGTTTTACCTCTTGGGTAGCCAATGCCCGTTGGTAGAACGATAGTACGACGTCTGGTCGTTTTCCACGGTCCGTGAATTTTCGCATCATCGGTTATAAGAATAGAAGGGACACAGTACCTGAAGAGTGCTGAATACACTCCTGGTAGGCTTAGCATAGATATAGCTGTACGTGTACATTGTACGTACGGATCGGTATGTTTTGTGAAGGTGGGTTCTTGCAGTGCTCTATATGTACCTATACTTGGTCAGACGCGAGGGTAGAAAAACGGTAAACTATGGCTGCGCGTGACAGTTGCTCCAGGCGTTCGAACTCCAGCTATTCAATTCCGAAGGCGTTCACCAACTTTCGGTCAACTCCGCGCACCGCGTTGCTTGTACTGCTGCTACTACTGCCGCGATTTCTCCTCGCCCCTCAGCCGACGATAGATAGATAGCGAGTGGGAAGCTCGTTTCTCTTTCTCGTTTCCAGGGCTACCATCCTGCTACACACCGTTATATCCAGGGGCCGATAAATATTCAAAGCTATCGCTCTTGAGCTGATCGATTCTGGCACGGCGCTCCTTTCATCAGTTTCGGGAAAACCTCAAAGCTCATTTTTGCAAAATGGCCGCATAATACTAGGGTTTCATAGTTTTCTACCAATACATACTTCTGAGAAATATTTCTAAACAAAATTACTGAATTAATGCAGTTCAGGTTATATCACTGGTGGAGGAAGTTAACACGACGATGGCTCTGCGATTTCGGAGATTAATATATTCCACTAATTATCCAATTATATATATGAACCCAAGGATCTCCCCGTGAATAAACAGGTGATATTTACGTAAGTTGGCTCATGTTGGCCATGTATTTTCCTGAAATGATTAAGTAGGAACGCTCGGTGTCGCGTTAGATGTTCGAGGCACAACTGGCAACCGATCTGGTGCACAAGTGAGGCGAAAGCACGTCTCTAAATCGGTATCGTGCACGTTGCCGGAGACTCAAAGATGATTTAATGCCCGACACGCTCTGAGCCGCCCGGCGCTTCGAGAATTCTTCACGCAAACTTTTCGATAAACGATAGTCATTCGGCTATACATCTTCAATGAGAGACGACGGAGAAAAAGAATGGAAGAGAAAAAATCTCGAACCGATTCGCACGTCCTACCGAGAAACATCAAAATCTTTTCTATCCATATATGTTGTAGTACGTGTGTCGCGTACATATATAACTACTGGACGGATTTACCGTGTCGGGTCGCTAGTAAATCCTGTCTCAAAGAAAGAAACAAGAACATCTCGGGGACTTTACACTTGTTTCTCTGTGAAATTGTATAATATATTTCGAATTCAAGCTGCGGCTTTTCTCCTCGCACGTTTTTACAGTCCCAGTGCCTACACAAGCTATACGTGTCAATTGTTGCTCCGCAACAGTAGTGAGGTCATGATTACATCCGTGACATCCGTGAGGTCGTAACTCTAATAAATAGTTTTTTACCAAAGATACCAGCCTCCAAACATATCTGAATATAAGAGATTTTTACGCTAGGAATTACGGTTTATAAAACACGATATGTCGAATTAGGATGACTTTTTTCTCTTATTGTTTTCATTTTAAGCCGAAGCTATGAAAATGACTCCAATTTAGCACTTTTTAGAGTGATCTCACGGGTGAAATAAATCCAGATACGTTTGGTGTCATTTTCGACGGCTTGAGGTGAAAAAGAATTGTAAGAAACGTTGAACAAAAAAAATGAAAGACCTATCCGATCGTAAATATCTCACTCAATCCGAATCTGGTACTTCTGTTGTCGATAACTCTAGTGTTAAGAAACAACTATAAATACCGTTTCTAATTTCTCACATGATCGTAGAAGTTGTGAGAATTTTTCATATATACATGTGAAACTCACTGTTACCATTTTCCCTATATCCCCGTTGCTCCGTAATATCAAGGTTTTCGAAGTGGAATCTCTCGAGAAGGGTATTGCAATTTACGAGAAAATACGGAGAGAGTGAAAAACAAAACTCACTATGGTATTTCATCATAAAGTCAATAATTCCATCGTTTACCCTATACGATACTATAGGGATAGTATAAGTTGTCTTAGTACAGGAGTCTAGAGGGGATGACGGCGCTCTTGGCGCAGCAGGTTTGCCCAGGAAGGAAGAAAGGAGGGCACGTTCGAACGAAAAACCATTATTCTCGCGAGCTTCGAGGCGGAGGGGAGCACAATCGGAAGACAGGCGGGGGTAGTCGATGTAGAAAGCACACTGGGCATGGGGAGCATGGAAAAACGATGGAAGATGGTGAATGGAAACAGGTTTTATTTCATGAAGGACAGAAACCGAAAGAGGAAAGGAAGAGACGATAGGAGCGAGGCTGTGAAGAAGCGAGAGGAATGGAAGTATAAGAGGATACGTGGAAAAGGAAAGAAGACGTATGGTTATGGGGATGAAAGGAGGGAAGCAGGGAGAATGGATCGGCCCTAAGGACGAGAGGAAGAAGAGAGGGCCGGTCCAGCGGCCGATAGGATTGTCGGGGTGGTCCGACCACGAAATATTACCGGTTATACGTACGTACCGAGCTGTGCTCGCCTGGCTGATCCAGCAAGACCACGATATCCCCGCCGCCTCTGCTGCTCCACGGCGCGTCCATAATCGTGTCGGATATACCCCGTACGTCTTTCACTACCTTTCCATTCACCGGATAAGGCACACTCTTGCCCGGCTCGCTGGCTCGCTATCCTTCAGCTCCATTGTAAACTAAATAATGGTTTCAGCAAATATAAGAGGAGAAATAAAGGCAAAAAAAGCTGTGGACACACATGTTGAACATGGAGAGCCCATAAAGGGGCGAAAAAAAATTATGATAATATGATGTATCCAGTGAAAATAGCACTTTAGTCCGAAATCAATTCTGTCAACGGATTCATTAAGATGCACCGTAGAGAAAAGAATTATTGTTATGTAAACAAACAAACAAAAAAAACGAAAACAAATCTGACGGAACTATAGTTCGGCGCGGATATAATAGAAGATGACGAGAGGGGAACATGAGCACACGGAACATCGGGCTTGAATAAACTCGTCGAAATAAAATATCATCCCGGATGCTATTCGTTTCTGTGTAAGCCGATCGGGGGAAAGGCGGTGATAGAATTTATAACAATAGGTACACAAAAAAAACAGTACAGTGAATGGCCTTAAAAATTGTGATGGAATGCCGGTTATTGGACACCATTCTCTCTCGTCCCGGCCAATATTTCATGATATTTAAAAAATCTTGAAGATTGGTCCTTCATATATTCTGCTGGACACGGTATTATATAACTTCATTAAAATTCTACTGCATAATTCATAAACGCTGTTGAATGATTTTTTTTAAATGTGATATTTACTCATTTTTTGTTATTATTTAAAAACAATTGACCCTACAACTATTTTCCTTGCACAATATGACTGTATCGCATGCTCAACTAAAGCTTGAACGGGGGAAAAAAGGCCAAGTGGGTTTGCAGTGAACATTTGGGAAGAAAACGAGTGGCTTACATCGTGCGAAGAATCTCTCGCCCTCTTTTCCTTCGATCATTGGAACGTTTCCTTCATGGCTGTTTCTTTTGCCTGGCGGTTTTATTTTATGGCAGGGTTATCACGAGAGGATACACGGATGAGGGCACCAACACAGAGCGAGCGTGAAAGCTGTACCGATTATCATCCCTTGGACAGGATGGATTTCGAGGGCTCCAAATAGGCTCGCGACGAGGGTTGGACATTATTTATTGTAGCCACGGCTCGGTGATCTTTTTTCGCTCTTACTCTTCTAGTATCCCAGCTATTGACTGTTTTCTCTCGCTGACGCATCGTAAAGAGTGACCGCGGTCGAGATACTTGTTCGTTGCGCTAGATATTCTTTCTCCATCCAATTTTTGTTTTTCTCTTTATACTCCCCATTTTTTTTCCTTTTTCCTTTATCATTTTTCCTCGCTTTCACATCTCTCTGCTTTCCGTTTTTTTTTTTGCCAACCGGAAATTCTATCGAGCATTTGGTTTGGGCTTCCATTCTGAAACGAATAGTTATTTCTCTACGCCATAACATAACCGTAAAATCTCGGTTTTGTTATGCTCGCTCACCGGATGCTTTTCACTGAGAAAAATAAGTAATTGCAAATATATATTTGTAGGTACACTGCAAAATATTTAACGTTTCAAGACTCTGCTGCGATAGTAACTAAGTGCATCTGACGATTACGATATACTGTTATTACCCGACTCAATAACCTCTAAACAAAAACACGCCTTTTGTGTTTGATGTCGACGATGAAAGGTCGCTGCCGGATTTGTCATAACGCTTTTTTTACAAGCACTAGCAGCAACCGTACGAAAAACAAATAAATAAATCTAAATGATGAATAAATTATTGCTTATTGAATAACACGACATAATAGTAAGGTACCTATTGTTACAAAATATCCATACCTCACAAAATATGTTTTCCAAGTCATCAAAAAATCACAATTTTATTAAATGATTAATCCGTACGAACGAAGCAAAGAGCAGCAGTGAACATTATTTTGACATGACCCGACAACAAGTCTTATATCGAAAATGCCAGATATTTTACCCACTGATTTTTTGAAGAGTGATTATTTTCCTTCTATGACCGCATAAACTTGTATGTATATTAGCAATCTTGAACAGACCGTTATTGGCACGTCAGATGCTCTTTGTGCGCAATAGTATCAAGTACAGTGATTGTCACTTAGTGGTGTCTAGCCAATATATGCGCTAGTTAATTTACCTTGTCACCGTCATACTCCTCTGATCGAACCAGTTAACAAACTAAGGTCCCCCGTGGGTCAGTTTGGTGGAGCCAAAAGCATACACAGGCATCGGCGGATACAGCCAAGCTATCCGGCTGTTTCCCTGCAGCCCCCAACCCGGCATTGCTTTCCTGACTCAAAAGCACTAGCTTCTGCCCTGACTCGGTGCAACTTCCTAGCCGAGAATGCCACTTTGCATCCGTAAGCTGCATAGGACGACCCACGCCACTATCACCGTCCTTCTACGGCGGTAGTAGTACTAATAGTAGCAGTAGTAGTAGTGACAGCGGGAGGTAGTACGGCCCAACTACCTTCTAACTAAATTACCGATGCAAATAACAGTGCTCGCTTCTTGCCAAGATTTAGTGTGGATCGGATTTGGGTGGGCAACTTTAGAGGAGAAGGCAGAGGGATCAAGGGGAAAGGTAGAGGAGGAACACTTATTAAGCCATTAATTCCCGGGACAAACAGTGGCCGCCCGCTTCTAAGCGACGTTAATTACCATTTATACGCGCACGAGTTCAGAATCGCCCTTTACAACCACTCTGCTTGTGTTGCCCTTCGAGATCCCACCGGATGTCCCGTGGGTAGAAAAGGCTTCCGGTAATCCTTACCCATTCAGTCAACATATGCCAAAATTCTAGTCCACTGTTCTCAGAATAGGTGTTATCATTGAGACATTCAAGCGTACTGTGCCAATCATAATTTTTTCTCTAATTAATCTTTCTTGCCCTCGAATCTTATAACAATTAACGGGTGGGGGTCGAAATAGCGAATGACCGAAATCGTGAATGGTTAAAATAGCTAATTTCGAAAATAGGAACGTTTCAATCTAGAATGGTCATCATAATGAAATTCGCTATTTCGGCTATTCGCTATTTTGACCATTGGCTATTACCTCCATCTTCCATTCGAAATGGCGAATCATAAAAATCGCGAATGGCTCAAAAAGCGAATTCCATAATTACGGACATTATACATTTAGACGTTCTTTATTCTTAGATCCACTATTTTAGCCATTCGCTGTTTTGACCCCCACGCCGATTAACAAGAATAAGACATATTTCAACGAAACTTTTGCGTTTTATTTCGTATGTCCGCAATAGTCTAGCATGATTTATCGGTCGCTTAGTTTATCATAGCGAAATTCAATCTCGCATGCAATTGGTCCAAGTTCGATTGATTGAATCCTCTGTTAAAATGGAAAAAGGATGTCTGAATAACGGGTAGAGGAAGTTACGGCGAAGCGGATGCGAAGAACCGGGAATGCTCCTTCGCCCGGGGGAAGTTGTTTCACCTCGGAGTTTACAGCCCGGAGATAACCTTCGTGGGCCACACGACCCTCTCATTCTTATCGAGAATTCTCTAGTTCTACCGACACGGTAACTAAGGAGTTGGCGCAGCGAACCGTGCCGTTTGCTCTCGTTCGGGTCTTGCATCGTAGCTACCTACTCACCAAATTATTCCTAACGCTTCCCGGCATCAGCATAAAAAACCTTTGCAGTATTTTCTTTTTATCGTGGTAAAAACAAAATACCGAATAAATTAAATTCATAAATTCGTTCCATGAATATGTATGTCAATAAAAAATAAAGAAAATTTTATTATTGCGTCTATTTCCCGGGAAACATGACTAGGGGATAAATCTTGATAAATAATAACTACTACACTCGTAGTGCTTCACGCTGGAATAAGAAAAATAATAAAGAGAAAGTGATGAGACAAAGTCGCGAGTGATGGAAAAGTAAGATGAAGTGTGTCTTGAGTTATGGTTTTAATGCATCAAGTCATATGTCAGACACTTGTGTTACGCTGTGCTGTCTCACACATGGTGAATGAAATACTACTACCGTGTTATATCCAATGTCGCACTTTCCGTGTGATTTCCTGGTGAAACGTAGTGCATCTGGTAAGATCAAACCCTCGAATAATCCTCGACTAATCGGTTGGCTCGGCTCTCGGAGAAGTAATGCTCATCTCCCGGTCTTTTCGCGATAGCGCAACATTGAGAGGCGCAAGACGTGAGAAGGGAGAGCTAGAATGGGAAAGAGGGAAGAGACAGAGACCGTACGAGGCTTTGCGTCACTCGGAAGTTGCACTCTCGCATCGTCACGAACGAACAACCCCGAGAGCTGACTGGCTGGCTGGCTAGCTGTTCGACGACGCGTCGACGAGAGGCAGCATCCCGTCGGGTAATTGAGCTCCTGGCACGAGCCAACAGTTTGAGTGCACCGACGGTCGAACGTCCGCCAGCAGAGTTGCCATGAAATGAACGCTCTTCTCCTAGCCAAAAATCAAACAAACACAACGAAAAAAAAATGCACACACGCTTTATCTCACTACCCGGAGAGAATTCCCATTGCATCTTATGCAAAATCGGCGAGAAATATAAATGACCGTTATCTTTCAAATAATCAGACATTATGAACAATAAATTTATTTACCGCATAATTCAAGAATTATTGTTGCAGTTGAGCGAGACGATCCAAGGAATAAGTGAATAGCAGAACTCATCTCGAAACGTCAACCGATCGAGTCCTCTCGTATTGTGCTGTCAAACCGAAATTCTCTGAACACGATCGAGATGCGAGATCAACTTATATATATAACAAAACAGTTTAGCCTATCGCAGGGATATACCAACAAATAATAATCTTCGTTTTTTAAGGGGGAACTCATGTCAGAAGGCTCATTTCCACTGATTTCTTAAGGTTTATCTAAAACTCGCTCGTTCGTGATCGTAAAATTGAGACGAGACGAGACGATCGAAATTAACAAAAAAACCAAGAATCTCACTTGTGTGAAGTTATCAATCATCATGGCCAAACCGAGAGAGAGAGACAGATCTATGCTCGTCTCATAATACAACACTATTAAGAATAGACTCTTGATGTATTTGCCGGTACCGGTAAAATGGTTGGGTGGGGATCAAAATACCGAATGACCAAAATACCGAATGGCTGAAATAGCGGATTTAAAAATAAGGAACGTTTAAATGAAGAATGTCCATAATCATGAAATTCGCGTTTTCAGACATTCGCCATTTTTATCATTCGCTATTTTGAATGCATTTTAATAAGATGAAGGTGAAAATAGCGAGTGGCTGAAATAGCGAATTTCATAATGATGACTATTCTAGATTAATACGCTCTTAATTTCGAAATTCGCTATTTTAACCATTCGCTATTTTGGTCATTCACTATTTTAACCCCTGCCCTTATGGTTTCTGGGATTGCGCGGCATAGACTGTGAAAAGGGAAATCAAGAAGCTCTCGTTGACAAAGATCGGGAACCGAGCGGACGAGACGAGCGGTCAGCAGTACCGCCCGTATTGATGGACGAAATTATTCCTTGACGCAAGGCAATCCACTGCATTTCCTGGGTTGCATGTTCGCGGTAACTTTCAGTTGTATAGTGTGAGTTGAAGTAGTTGCGTTGGTCGTAGAGAGCAGAACGCACGAGCACAGTCCCGTGTGAAAAATAGTGCCGGTAATGGACTAGCTTTGTCCACGTCAGCCGCGCTTTTTCCAGCCCACGAGGGACTCCCGAGGCGACTACATGCGGGCTGCGCGACACTATGGAACCACCGATCGAGGGTTCATCGTTGTGTTGTGCAGAACGCTCTGCCACTTCCACTGGTACTGCTTGTGTTCCGACTGCCGCAGCTTTTGCTTGTACCGCGGGGACGTGAGATCGAACGCTGCGATACCGCGAGTAAATTTTATCGTCACGCACCGCTAAAACGTACTATACGTGTTTTACACTTGTACATTCCACACAGACAAAGGTGCACTCGACGACTTGTTCGACGAAACCATTACATTATTCCCCGAATATTATGCGCTATTTTGTTTCCACGTTACCAAAATATTCCACATATTCTCCTTTTTTTCAAATTAGATTTAACACTTTGTTAACCTCGTTATTCGAGTTGATGAATACAAAATAGGTTTCACTCGTCGTATTTTGTATTCATTACCGAGAATAAAAATAACCGTTTTTAAAACGGCCATGGAGAGCGAGAAGGGAAAAAATGAATGACGGTTAATCATGTCCAGAATTATATTACTGGGGGAATTAATATAACATTATTCTGGGAAAGCGTGCTATATTTTATATTGCCACAGTAGAAACAAAAAGTAGGGAGATTCTTTATTGATTCGGAATGTTTTCGAAAAAGTTATTGACTTTTCGATTTTCATGACCATATTAAATGGTTCACTAAGAGAACTTAAGGTAGTCCTGTCGAATAGTGTCGAGTTCGCATAAGTTTTCGAAAAATGAGAAGGGATTGCAAACAATTTTCGATAATACAAAAATCTGAAAAAAGTCATGCATATCAAAGGTGTGAAAAAGATTGATTTTGCATAATAATAATTCCAAAATGTTATAAACAAATTGATGAAAAATAGAAATGTTCAACAAATATTTCGACAACCTTTTTTTTTTTTTTGTAAAAATAATTCATTCATTTTTCTGAATACGCATAAATTTTTCCAAATTATTGAATTCACTTCGGAATTTTTCCCATGTAAAAAAAACGGTTTCTCTCAGTGCTTATCGCACTGCATATTATGTGCATAGTACAGATGATACCATTTTTTTTTATTCTGTGAAAAATGTTTCTAAATTCCGAGGGTAAGTATCGATCCCATTTTTGTATCGAAATAAAGTTACACAGAGGATATTTCGTGAAATATGAAATTTGAGAGTCCGTTAACTCGAGAGATCAATCGAAACAACGCTATAGCTGGAGTTGGTTAATGCCTGACACCAAATGTTCATCCAACAGTGTACATGGGAAACTATGGATAGATGTGACTACGAATGGGTGACAGAGCCCATCTCTACGAGTACACATATACGAGTAAGCAGAAATTTGCGTACGCAATGAGCGGCGAACGCGTGCTACTGCTGCTCATTCTAACTGTAGCTCGAAATAACCGTAGTGTAATCGTTGAATCGCGATGGGAGGCACCCGGTGTGGCCACGCCAGTAGATACAGTAGCCACGTTGTCAGCCGGCCAGTAGAACCGCAACCCGTCAGTTCGCCGCTTCCAACGATGTTATAACGTTAATACCGGGGTATATAGCATTTGGATTATTCCAAAAGAGTGAATAACAATGACCATTCGATTTGCGTCGACCCCGATTCATCAACGTCTCCACCGATCCAGACCGAGTACAGGGCTTTCAACGATTGTCTACAAACTCGATCGATCGAAAAATAGGCCATCAAATTACAACGCAATTACGATAATGTGATAAATTGAATAGGAATAAGCTTGTCCTTGAATCATTTGGCGACTGCGGAAACATTATTTTCCCGATAAATCGATATCGTTCGTACACTGTTAAAAATATTATTAAATTTACAACACGTTTAATATACGAAGTTATATCAAATTTACAAACGAGGTATACCAAATTCAAATTCATATATAACGTATAGAAATTTTTATAATTCTGTTTTAATTTTTATACCTGTATGTTGAAATTAATGTAGCTGACATTGAAATTTAATAAGCTGTGTATTGCAAAAGTTGATTCACAAACTTTGTTGTAATATTAATATATCACTGTTGAAAATATTATTAAATTTACAACACGTTTAATATGCGAAGTTATATCAAATTTACAAACGCGGTATACCAAATTCAAATTCATATATAATGTATATAAATTTTTATAATTCTGTTGTAATTTCAATACCTGAATGTTGAAATTGATGTAGCTGACATTGAAATTTAATAAGCTGTGTATTGCAAAAGTTAATTCACAAACTTTGTTGTAATATTAATATATCACTGTTGAAAATATTATTAGATTTACAACACGTTTAATATACGAAGTTATATCAAATTTAAGTTTGTGTGTAAATAATGACAAATATTGCACTGTTCTTAATATACGAATAATTTAATATTTATACATACTTGTATATAAAATTTCATATACTGTATATGCATAAAACTTCATATACATTTTATGAATTTTCATACACAAATTTTTAACAGTGTAATTTTACCGACTCTCACTCGCACACGATGCTGCATTGAATTTTTAAAAATCTACAAAATTCGGCCACAGAATCAATAACACATAATTACTACATTAATCATGATATTTACTGTTAGAAACGTAACTGTATGCTATTTGTCATAGTAAAGTAGAAATCTGTTGCATAATTCTTCAGTGACCGAAAGTCTTGGTTTCACGTTTATTTTTAACTGGAAAATGATTTGTCAGAATTTTGAAAGATCATTTTTTTGTGGCCCGCTGGTTTTATTGCATTAGAAGTACAAAGAGATGAATGTAAGTTACACATGTATAATCGAATTTCCGTGATCGAAACGACGTCAGCACGCAAAAATCAGGGATAAAATTGATCGTGTAACCAGAACTTGGAATTGGTTGGCGTAACGAATTCAATTACGACGGATAACTCGAATAGCGGTACTCTACCTGAGTACATATATAGTGTATATAGCGTGTATACAGGGGAGTAAACTCGGAACAGAGTGACCCTGTCGAGTTTCGGTCACCCATTCTTCCTGGGATTTCGGCCTAAACGACATTTTGCTCTCGCTACGATACTCTAACCTCGCCGCACGTTTTTCGGCTTGTAAATACGTAATATCGGCTAGGGCGAAATCTCGTTCGTTTCGGAAAACGACGAGGCAACCGCAGAATCTGATGTCTTGGTCAGATCTCTAGGGAAAATCAAGCGCACTGAATCGTCGATCATTATTTATCTCCAAATAGTAAAAAATCAGTTATTCCCAAACATAGATGTGAGGCCCAATCACTCAAAACTCCATTGTCTCTTTTGTAAAAATTTGTCCTTTATAACAAAATGCTTAAGGTTTATGATAGTCAGTCAAAAAAATGAGATTGGTATTCCAGAATATGTTCAATTTATTTTCTCAATAGAGAAAATATTAATAAAATTCATGAGAGATCTTAAAAAAAGTTTTAATTAAGTGTTTTCAAGTTCTTCAATATTGGGAAGAAAATGCCAGTTATTATAGAAAACAAGCCGTCTCATCACTTTGTGGGTTAACATTTTTTTTTTCTCATTTTCGATGTTCGTTTGGTTCTCGTGCAAACGGAGAAAAGGGATGAGCTATAAGAACTATCAAATAGTCGGGAGAACTCATAGTAATTTGGTGAAACTCATCATTCTTGAAAAAATAGTTGTCCCAACTGATTGTTAGCTCTCTCTACTCGTACTTTTTTTCCGTAAGCTCGAACGCGTTTGGAGACCAAGGGCGAACGAGCTTTGGTGATTGCAAAATGAGAACCGACGTCGCATCCTTCGAGCTCTCGATAAAAGACAGCCCCTTCGCCCTGCGTACCTCTCAGCCATCCACGAATACATCGACCCTTAGATTAAAACATCCCGCAGCCTCACCCGCTGCAAGCACGCTCAGCCGACAACCTATAGTCTCTCGCTCACTCCTCTCACTCTCTCTCTCTTTCCTTCTATATGCCTCTCCCTATTTCCGGCTGCGTCGTAGATTAAAATGCGTCGCGATTGGTCAGACAGAGAAAGCGATACGAACCACCAGAGAAGCGTAACGTCTATTCTGTACTGTATACGTACAGTATAACTATATTTTTTTTACAAGCTTCGTTGCCGATGAACCGACGCCATGTCCCTCGATATTGGATAAAAAAAAGAATGATTCATTAATTAAAAATTCTCGACGCTGGGACAAAAGCGAAAGGGATGACATTTCACGGCCGCGTGCCAAGAAATCGATTTTCATACACTGAGATAAAAGCATATCGTTGATTCAACGATTTCACATGATAAAAAGCATATAGAAATGCTTGCAATGTTTTATAGTTGAAGTGATGATAAACAATACTTGCAAGTTCATTGAAAACGAACGTTGAAATCGTATATGCAATAAAACGGCATATTTAAAACTATTATCATTTTGATAATTGCTACTATAATTATGTTTTCTATAACCATGAAATATAGACGTTCCTCCTGGGAATTATATTAATAATTGATCCAACTATTTTCTTGTATTTACTATAACCATAAAATATAGTCGTTCCCTCCGGCAACTATATTTTATTTAACACTATAGTTAGATTATCGTCGGACTAACTATTTTTTTTATTAAATTACGATATTTTTCTCTGAGTATATAGTTGTCGCTGAGTATATAAAATGTCCGCGTCCCTAAAATTTCATAAATAATTTTTAGATCGTCACACATATATTCTGACAATGAGCGTTGGATAAAATAGAAAATAAAATGTGTGTTGGGTGTGATAAAAAATTTGTCGTTATCGAAAGTATCTGTCCGTCACAAAATAGAAACCCAGAAAAATTACTTTTGTCAGCCGGTGTTAATTCCGGTCGGTATATAAACGATGTGGCAGAGTTGAAGGATGGATATATTTCCGACAGTTAGGTCGATCCCTTTTGAGGAGTCCACTGGCAGATCCTGTGGATTCCACTGCTGGAATCTCGCGTGCATCCCGATGATAACGGCGGCTCGCTGACAGTTGAGTCCTATCCCTACATCCTACCCACTTTTGCCAAGAGCCACTCGTACTGCCGGCCGTCCTTCTCTAAAAAGAGCTCGCCAACTGGTTGGAAAACAATTTAACGTTTCCGGTCGCTCGGAATGATAGTCCCTCTGCACGGGTGAAGATAGCGCGCAGCCCCCTCGCATAATAATGCTCCCGACAATTTAATAAAAATATACAAAAACTCTCGCACGGACTTTGGAACAATAATAGCTGACATGCATTGTATATTGCAGAGATAATTCTACAGCCAGGTGAAAGTCGAATGTGCGAATCCAGCAGATATTCTCTTTTATTCCAAAATACGATAGCGTTGAAAAGTTTTGAAAAATACTAAAACATAAAGTGTTTTAAAATCCTACAGAAAGTACATAATTTTAATAAACATCTCTGGAGCAGTTGATCCAGTTGCCAGTGTCATTTTCTCCTTCACTGTAAAAAAAATCCACTTGAAATTGAATTTACTTCTCCTGAAAGCTTTTATTCATAAACTAGTATATCAACTTTAGTATACAAGTGCAATTCAAAATTAATCGATGGTACAGCATATTCAATTATTTACTTTAATTTTACAGTACCTGAATTTTAACAATTTGCTTCAATTTTACTGGAAACGTACATGAATTATATACCACAATTATTCATTTAATTTTGGTGACGAGCTTATGAATAAAACTTCCAATCTTTCCTAACAGTTTTGACCACATGAAAATTTTGAAAACGCATACTTCCAAGTTCAAAAATACCATTAAAAACAATACTAAATTGGAAAATCTGAATTATATCGAAAATGTCCAATTAACTGCTAACCTTCCAATTTAATTGATTGGATAAAAAATCAATGAACGATATCAACTCATATAACGAATGTATGTAGAATACAATCGTCGAATGCAAAAGGTAAAATTCCAGAAAGCGCGAATCCCAACTCCATTGAATACGATTTATGTACATATCTGGAAATAGGTATACGTATAAATGTATGTATTAAACAGATAGACGAGATACGCGGCGAGCTCAGCAGAGATTCGTGGACTGTTACCACGACAGGCTACTTGTTTATGCCGCGCGAGTGATGCACTGCGTCGATCCGAAGGAGATCTCGGAGAGATTCCGTTCGGTGTCCAGTCGAAGCTGCGATATCTCGAGAAGCCAAGGACTATCTCGATCTCGTCTATATATCGATGACCACCACGAGCAGCAGCGGCACCAGGAAAGGCGGATGCATTGTCCGGATTACTCGAGTTCCGAAAGCGGTACGGAGCTCTGGCATGCCCGGCAGCTGAGTGTCTGTCCGCAGAGAGCGTCGGCATGCATCGAGGTGGCAATGCCTCTGTCTCTTCTGCTTCCGCTTTAACGATCTTCATATTGTTAGCCTCCGCTATTGTCGTACCCTGACTTCAGCTCTGACGATTTCCTTTGCGATCCTTGGAATCATCCGCATCACGGATCATACAATTATTCCGGCAATGAACATCCTTTGGTCGTCGACTTTCAATCTTCATTTCGCCAAACATCACAAAACCCAAAATATTCGTATATGATTCTTGTTGACCACAAGGGACGAAAAATCAAAATGAATATCGCTTGATACGTTTTTTTTTTTTTTTTTCTCACTTTAATTATACTTATGTGCCACGATGCGTATACTTGTTGAACTCGTGTTCGCGATTACATTACATCGAAAACTAATTTTTTTATATGGGCACGAAAAAAACGTCATTATTTACTTTATTAATATTATTTTTTTTATTGTGGTTCATTGAGATTTCCATAAAGCACTTTTCAGCATTCTTGATAAGTGGAATATTTCCAACACATGCGACAAGGTTTATTCTGAAAAAAAAAACGTTTGCGGTGAGCTTCCACTTGAATTTCAATTGTACGTATGAATGATAAAATTGTGCGATTGAGCGATAAGAAGCCTCAACGTTCAATGAAGCAGATACAATCTTCCCGGTTTTGATCAGCGATATCGCCACCCAAAACAGTACCGCCGAATTGCCCTAATAAAATAAATAAATAAAAAAAACTAATAAAACTCTCCCCTCTGCCCATACAGTGATTCTGCAGTGGTAATAGAAGCACGCAGAGCAAAGAAATCGGACGCGCTAATAGAAATAGAAAGACGAGATAAAACTCGGTAGATTTATAGGACCGAGGGAAAGAAGTATATCTCGAAGGAATAGGGAAAAAAACCGAGGGGATGGTATTCACATAAAGCCTGTATGTAGTTGTAGTCCACAAAAAAAAAACACCACGGAGGGAGTGAATAAGACGAAGCATTAGGTTCGATATACAAACTGGCAGCAACGAGGAGGAAAGTGACTGGATCGAAGTCCCTGATAATACCATGAAGAGGAACGTCGATTTTCGTACTTTTCTTTTCCTATTCTTCGTCTCGCTGTAGTTTTCCTTTTTTTTTTTTTTTTTTTACGGGCGCAGCCCGTTTTCAGTTCTTCGCCGAAGGGATGAAGGGTCTAGGACTACCACGGGCGTGTTCTCGGGCCGTAATAAATTTGTCTTAGGCAGTGATAGCGCCTCTAGATAGCCGAGGGCACGTTTCAACGGAGTAGCAGTAGGAGAGAGCACCGCACCCGGGCAAAGGTGGGCGCGCGTAAAGGGTCTGGGGTTTCGGCGGGGATTCCCGGCCCGAGGGGTCGTGCGGAGAGACAGATGGGGTAATTACTACGAGGTGTGCTGATAGCACGCCCTCCCGAGTTCCTCTCACTCTATTCGCTTTCGTCTTTCTTTCATCCACTGATACCGCTATCTCTATATACATATATACATATATGTATGTGTACACATATATATACCTGATGTACCTTGAGAGTTTCTGTGCGAGCGCGCTTTCTCGTAACACATTTCCGCGCTACCTGAACTTTTGCTGAACTTACATCTACAACGGAGCGACGAAGATCCTCGAGGACGAAGGAGTTGGAGTTTCCGAGGAAGAGAGGATGAAGTGAGTAGGTATATCGTGTACTTTGTGAATGACGGCAAAGCGAGTAGGAGAAACGGAACCCTTGGCAAAAGTGAGAGTGATGAGTCACATAAAATCCGTATTACCTCGATGCTTCGCTCCCTTCTTCAGTCTTCTCTGTAGACACGAGAACCGTATACACCCTTGACGATATGAACCTTCCTCTCCATCGTCTACTTCTTTCGTAATAACCGAAGAGTGCAAAACTCAAATTCCTGCGTCAATTTTTATCAATGATATTTTGCTCGCGTCGTTTGAAGGTACTTGACCGAGTAGAAATTCAGCTACGGGGAATATCAGGCCCTTGCATCTTAGCCGGATTTAGATCTAAGGTTCCTGCCTGGCAACCTTATACGGGCCTGGCAGGAAAGTAACGCAGCGCACGATCAGGGCCAGATTAGGTTTACCAGATCAGGGCCGGATAGAGGCTGCCCTACTAGGCCCCCTACTTATAAAAATTACAAATAAATTTATTTGCTGCTCGTGGGAATCGAACCCTGATCCTTTTTGTGACAGTACTGCCCCTTAGCCTACCCGGCCATCGACATCTTAGGATGTTTATAAATTCATTGTCTATTTTACGTATACTCAAAATGAAAACACATCAAGACTGTACATCCATTTATTATGAGGACGACTGAATTATTTGAAATCCTATTACGATGAGTCGGTCACCTATCCAGGTACTGGACTTTGACGGTCAGTACCCGAATAGTTTCAAAGTAATTCTAGGTACATACAGTCCTGTTGAACGTGAGGTTCAGCAACAATTTTGGATACTTCTCAATGAGATAAAGATGTGAAAAAATCCAGCTCACGCAAGGAGCTGAAAAGATTGATTTCGCATAATAATAGTTTTTGAATGTTTTTAACGAATGCCGGATTTAGGCCTTACACGAACCTGATAATGTAAATTCACGGCATATTAAAGAAAAATATGCCATACAAAGACCGTATGCGGACCTGACCAGGGAAAGTAAAGGTAAATTCGACAAAATCTTGATCGGAATGCCACAGGAAGACCTTACCCGAAACGGGTAAGGTCAAAGAATGGCATATCAATGTGAGATTACCATATCCAGCTTGAAATCGGCCTAATCCGGTGGAAAGACAGCATTATTAAGTACGAATGCCATATCTCGGCCTTACATGGACCTGATCAGGTGAATTACGGCCAAATAAGGTGACGGTATCTACAACTGGACCTCGTGTGGCAGCAGAAATGCCTGATGAAATTTCTACTCGTGCTTTTTCCATATTTTACTATCCCGATCAATTGTTCTTCCATGTCGAAAATTTGCTGGATTAGTAAGAACATTGGAAGCTCACGTAATGAATACGTTGAAGACATTCGTACTCAGAGACGACACTATCAAATGTAATCTAAATGCCGAGATTGGTGATATTACTATTATCCGGGCAGTGAGCAACAAATTAGCCTCTCAAGTCAATATGCATAATCCCGCATGGTGTATATGAGTTGAACATTAGCAGTATGGGAGCATCACTAGTATTCCGTTGTACTGTTGTAACAGAGACTTGAACGGAGAACGTTGGTCTACTCCCCGGAGAGGAGACGAGTAGCGAGTCGCGTAGCAGTAACAGCACGCGCCACGAATTATTAACCGCCCCGGCAATCAACCGAGACTGAACGTCGAGGATAGGAAAGCAGCAAAGCGCACCAGAGAAACAGAACGGTATAGGTTGGATCCTCGCTGGTTCTAACAGCACCAACTATTCCGCAATGTCGGTGCATGATTCCTGTGGTTCACTGTACACAGAGAAATCTCGCAGAGATGAGTCTCGAGTGTACGAGTAGGTGTGCACGAGACCAAGTAAACATATACATAGGTTGTACATATGTAAGCCATGTATCGAGTCCAACTTCTTCTATGTGGAGGAAGGGGTATGAAGATGAGAAGGAGGCGGCGGCGTCCCGACTCCTCATCAATCCCCAAGCACAGCGTGCATTATTCTCATTGCACTTTGCTCGATACATTGAGCTGTGCATCGCTCCTGAGAGGTAAGCCATATATATCCGTCATGCACTCCATTCGAATTGTAGGATCATCCTTGATACTGATCGATTTTTGTTCAGAGGATTCTTGACCTCTTTTCACTGGATGTAATATTGCCGTATAACGGAAAATCTTTGTAGGACTTTTTTGCTTCGTAAGAAACATCGTTTTCAGGGAAATATTCCAAGAGCATAATTCAAAATGTTGCTGTGAGAATTGAACCACACAGGAAAGTCCATGTTATTGAGGTGCGAATGAAAAATAAATTTTTGTGTCTTTTAGTGATGGAGACGAGATTCGTGTGACTCTCGCTCGATTTTTCTTGCGTTCGCTTTTGTTTATTATCGCTTGTTTCGATCTTTTGGTCTTTAGATGAATGATATTCTTGATGGCACGCCTTTCGATCAACGAATATTCTTGAAAACTTACCGCACGTTTGTCGAGGTTTCAGAATTGGCAATAAAGGAAGATGGGCATTTAAAGATGGGCAATCAATGTTCTCAACCTGTAAATATATTTCATAATAATGCTTCCACCTTAATTAAATGAACAGGAGCAATTATTCGTCTCGTTATTCGACTCCAAGCTGCTCTAACTCCGTTTCATCGTGCGATTATTACCAATTACTGTAAAATCATCTGCTACACGTATGACATCTGCAACACATCTGAGAAATGGAGAATGAAACAAAAACAAGATCCAAATGTGTTTGTCAATTTTGAGATGGTCGAATAGAGTCTTCAAAGTTTTCAGTGGGACACAAGGAGTTTCGGATCGAATGTGCGGTGAAATCTCGAGGTCGTCATCGTATAAACACGTTCAACAGAGTGCATAGGATGGAGTCCACCCTCACCCGATGTCACTTGCCGGAATATAGTGCTACTGAGGTGAAAGTGGCTGAGCAGACTGGCACAGTGCTTTCTGGTACTGATGGTGGTGGTGCTCGGGTCGCAGGTGTCTAGGATCCCACGATAGGCGTCAGAGCACTGGAAACCCGGCTGGTGCTTCTGTTGTCGGCGTTGAACGAGCAACCGGTGCGAGGATCTCCGGCGTGCCAGGAATACAGTCGAAACGAGCCGGCGTACAAAGGACAACGATCTTCCGAGAGTAGAAGGGATACCGGAATTGAGCCGGAGCACTTGATTACCGCATAAATTAGTCTCTGCTTAGCCCCAAGCGGGCTGTACTATCGAGGAACGCCCGAGGATTACCGTTTCTCCCTCGTTGCTATAACTACTAATGTATGTTACTGCCGACTGAACAGATGATAAATCTCGAGTGAATCTTCTGTCGTTATGAGAACCCTTCACAACCATTGTTTTTTTTTTCAGTCAAATGAAAAAAATTAAAATTGGATTCCTGAATTATTGTAAAATATCATTTGACATTTGAATATATTCCTTCAGCCGAAAACTCGTAATGTATTCCAAAAAAATCTACTTACAACTTATCACTGTTAGAAAAGATTGGAAGTTTTTATGCATAAAATCGTCATCGAAATTTGATAAACAATTGTGGTATTGGATTTATGTAGTTTACACTAAAATTCAAGCGAATTATTAAAATTAGTACTTTTACTGTAAAATTAAAGTAAATTATTGGATGTGCTATATACTAAATTTTATATACTAAATTTCAAGTAGATTCTTTTTTTAGTTTAGATCTGTATTAGAATCACGAATATGTTTCGCTGCTCTCTATGACAAGAGCGAAATTTTTCTAGAGTATTGCCGATTTGGGGAAAGCCTTTTACTCATTGATCGCATGTCCATCAACAAGTTTCTTCAAAATCTAGGGGAAAATAGTATCGTCTGTATTACGAGTGTCTGTGGCGTCGTTTGTCAGGTGTTTGGGTATAATAATGTAATGGAATTTTTACCCGTCCATATGCAAGGAGCGAGATTTCGGACGTGAAGAAGAAAAAAGGCACGGAGAGGAAAAGTTCGCAGAGAATAAAGGAGGGAATTTGTTGCGCAGGAGCGGCCAACGCTCTGATATGAGAGAGTGGATCAAGTATTTGGGAAAAATGTTGAATATAGTAGGTGAGGATTTGAAGGAAGGGATTAGAGTTACGATAGGAAAGTTTGGATGTACGACCGATCCAACGGACAATGTACCTGGCGCATAGCCAACCGGCAACCGACCCAACAGACCTTGGGTCCATTGTCCGAACTACGAACCACCAACCCTATATCAGATGCTCAAGGCTGCGGTACGAGCGAACCTGAAGAGGTTCAGGTGACTGAAATTTCGAGAAATTCAGCAGCTTACTCTGCTTTCGCTCTCTCTCTCTCTCTCGTTGTAGTTCTACACTCTGGCCCCTATGGATAAGAATCCACCTAGACAACAAGAAGAGGTGGCTATTAATAACAGTTGGCAAAGCTGAACGTTTCTTCCGTTACACTTTCGTAACTTATCATGTAAAACGATTAAGGGTGGGGGTCAAAATAGCGAATGGCTAAAATAGCGAATTAAAAATAAGGAACGTCTAAATGTAGCATGGTCATGATTATGGAATTCGCCTTTACAGCCATTTGCTATTTGTAGCATTCGCTATTTTGATTGCATTTTAATCGGAATAAGAATGTCAAAATAGCGAATGGTCAAAATAGTGAATGGTCAAAATAGCGAATGGTCAAAGTAGCGAATTTTATAATGATGACCATTCTAGATTCAGACGTTCCTAATTTCGGAATTCCCTATTTAACCATTCGCTATTTTGGTAATTCGCTATTTTGACCCCACCCATCAAATTCAGCAAAAACTTCTGAATATGTCAAATTTAGAAAAATTTATAAATATATTTTTCAACGCTGCAAATCTTAAAAAAATCATCACATGTAATTAACGAATTTGAAAAATCGTTAGTAAAGCCGTTTGAATTTTATGAAATTCACAATGATGATTATTATCATAACAATGTAATGAATCTTCGGTATCAAAATAAATTAAAAAAATGTCGGGACATCGATTGAGTAGATTTCACTTGGTTTCGTCAGCGAGTTTCCGGAATCCTCGGCAAAGGGTACTTTCGCTACCATGCGTGCCAGTTCAATAATTACTCTATGTTAATTTCGCGAATGTCGTTGGTGAATTAAAAGGACATAGCGTTGAAGGGAGTAAAGGGAAATTCAAAACGCGCGGGTAGCAGCACACATCACGTTTGCATGTGGCTGGCCAAGCTTTTTCAAATGCATGTACCGACAGGAGAATGAGGCAATAGCAAGCATATAGCGTCAGAGCAGAAGGCTCTGCGGCCTCGCATTTTGCGCGCTAATGGCTTTCATCGGGCGGCGTTACTTTATTCCAGGCTTTTTGCCCAAGCCGAGCTCGTTAATTACCACGGTAGCGCGTCGTTCGTGGCCTCTCTATCCGCCCTCCCGTTTTCCAACTTCCGGATTTCACGGGCTTTTCGCTTCGCATTTTCGATAGCGCTCGTACCACCAACAATCCCAAAGCTATGACCCAAAGCTCACTCGCTTTCTATCTCTCTTCTCTTTATAGAGAAATCAAACGAATAGCTATTAAATTGCGACTCTTGGCGTGACTGACGCGACTGGATTCTACGCTGATAACGCCCGAATATCTCGAATATTCTCTATATAGATGTATATATATGTATATGTCTATATATATATATATATATATATATTGACGCGCCTGGATGGGATATTCAATTCCGTCGTTCGAGCACAACGCTCAATTTATCGCTGAATCATCGCGTTCCGATTGATATCGCACCAGAGAGTCTCAACTGTATTATGCGAATGATATCAATCGTGGTAAGCGCTCGTTAAATTCGCGCGATATTTCGATAATCAGAATGTGGCCATGTGATCTTTATAGTCAGTCAGTTTCTGTGCACCGATATTTAATGTGGTGCAGGCAATCGACATTGAATAATTCTAACTTCGCGAAAAAAAAAGTCTCAATAAGTATTGAGTTTCTATGTATCATCCAGTTTATACTATCCATCGAGATAAAATTATTGGGAAGAAGCTACAGTGGCTGAGGACATATGCTCAATTTACTATGCAAGTCGAGAGACGATTTTTATTTCTTTTCTTTACATGTGCGCTCAAGTAACGATAGTTGTCGTTAATGTTATAAAAATAATCATAAGTGAAAATAAATTATCAAAAATCGACAATGATCGCCCAAAAATCGAAGGATTCGTTTTTCGTTTTATACAATTTTCATCATTGCCTCTGTGACATATTATATGATTTTCGGTTATACAATTGTAATATATTTAGATCCTTTGTTCTTCTGAAGGATTTTATCAAAAATAGACAATGACCGCACAAAAATCGAAGGATTCGTTTTTCGTTTTATTCAATTTTTATTATTGCCTCTGTGACATATTATATGATGTTCGGTTATACAATTGTAATATATTAAGATCTTCTGTTCCGCTGACGGATTTTATCAAAAATAGACAATGACCGCCGAAAAATCGAAGGATTCGTTTTTCGTTTTATACAATTTTCATCATTGCCTCTGTGACATATTATATGATTTGCGGTTATACGATTGTAACATATTAAGATTTTCTGTTCTTCTGGCGGATTTTATCAAAAATAGACAATGACCGCCCAAAAATCGAAGGATTCGTTTTTCGTTTTATTCAATTTTTATTATTGCCTATGTGACATATTATATGATGTTCGGTTATACGATTGTAATATATTTAGATCCTCTGTTTTTCTGACGGATTTTGTCAAAAAGCAGATTACAGTCCGCCGTTTGACCGAATATTCCGAAGTAAGTTCGTAGATGGCGCTTCAAATGGCCGAATCATAATTAATTAACTAATTAATTGTGGTGACATTTATCAGATAATCTTGAGAAGGTATGGCGAAAGTGCAGACGGGTGAGACGTGTGCGGTCACGAGACTTGGAAGAGGTGGGTGGGTTTCTCCTGGAAGCTTTCTCGTCCTCGAAACTCTGCAGACGAGGAAGCAAACCGGGCCGCGAGTCGACCTCCCGGCAGCCAGACAGATATATCGGTTTAGTTGGCGGTACAACTCGAACCCTTTTCTCCATTACCGCTCCACCGACTAACGAGCATCCGCGTTGTTGTTGCGGGATTACTCCGCCAGGGAAACTTGCGGATTTCGCACACGCCCGCGAACAAAGCATGTATATATATCGCTCATCATATAGCGTTACCGACTGCCGTTAAATTCCTCTGCTATGCATCTTTCAGCTGCGTAAATGAGAGATTTTACGGGCAAAGCGAAACAGCGAGCCCTCTTCTCATAGTAACGAGAAATATACTGATTGTAGTCCGAATACAAATCTATGTCGAAATATACAAAATACGCTGTTTAATAAAACAATAAAACATGAAGTGCATGTCAATGTGCAGAGAATTTCGTCACAGTTTTGCCTTTTGCGATTTACATAAAGCGACACATTCACTTAAAGTTTTGAAGACCGTACCTATATTTTTTCCTATCTACAACCAAATAAATAGATATTATACTGTATTTGAAATGTGGTTTTTATCCTATTATATTTATAGCCATTCTCTACAGACTTAATGTATTTCTCACAATGTTTACGCACGGCTCTTTCTTCGGACGTGATTTCGCGTACGTACTGCCAGAATTAATTCTCTCCTGCCAAATGTAAACATTGGGCGAATCGCTACAGTCGTAGATCATGCGCTTTGTGTCTACCAACAGTCGAATTGTTTTCACAAACGGAATCTGCATACCGAGTTTGGAATTACAGCTCGGATCTTTGGCGTTAAATGCTAGCAAGCTA
This sequence comes from Tromatobia lineatoria, assembly GCA_949699805.1. NCBI lineage: Eukaryota > Metazoa > Arthropoda > Insecta > Hymenoptera > Ichneumonidae > Tromatobia > Tromatobia lineatoria. The sequence continues at coordinate 2,237,436 of OX453045.1, forward strand.
ATCCAAACTATCCGTTTGATCGGTTGACTGCTTTTACAGTGTAAGCCCTTAAGTACCGTTAATATAAGCATTACTGCCATTCAGCAGTAACAAAATGTATTTCACACGTACATTGCACTTCCAAAAGTATTGCAAAAACTCTTAATTATTTCTAACCATCATCATTTGATATTCACCAAAGTATTTTCAAAAATCTCATATCAATATACGATTCTCATTTATGTTTCAGGTAAGTTTTTCTGCATCGCAAAAAATCTCGAGTGACCGATGATTAATGTTCGAATTCGATTATTGCCGTAGAATATTGCCGCAAAAAAAGGTATGCGTAAAGTATAAGTAATACTATTATTTCTTGAAGAGGTTATTGCAGGTATTTGATCACAACGAATTGAGAAAGTCAGTATCAATGGCTTCTTGGGATAGCAGTGGAGAAAAAAAGAAAAATGTCGTCTCGTTTAACTGCATTTTGTGTCACGTTCTACGATAGTATACATTATTGTTCATTGTAGCTTTATGAAGCGCGCATCCGAGTGTTGGACTCAACGCCAGTAGATGAGGGTGAAAGGTGGTTGCTCGTTCCAATATAGTGCTCGAGTGTTGTTGCAAGCCGACAATCCGGTACTTATATCGCCTGTGCGTGCAGTTACGAGCCGACGTGCCGTTTCGAAAGCACGGGATATGATCCAAGGAGCTTTAATGACTAAGGTTACGGCCTTCTAAAGCTCACTCGCCACGACTTAACACACTTTTCCCCTATCCGGTTACGTGCGTTGTTACGCAGTACACGAAGAAAAGGTAACTCGGTGCTTACATGATTAACCCTTCAGCCCTCAGCCTGATCTTAATCAGAAGTGACAAACACGTTTGTCGTTTAAAGTCATCGCTCTAGTAATGAGCTAACGGATATTAAACTCCATACCGTGACATCGTGTAACCGACAGGGTTACGATTAATCGCGTGATATATCGATACACGAAAAGAAATGAGTAGTTGGTAAAACTGAAAAATTGGTTATCACAACCACCGGGAATAGTTGATATAGCGCCAACTACTCAGTTAGTTGAAATGTCTACTTAGTTGGTTAAGGGAACTGAAATGACGTTGGTAGAATATCCGTAGTAACGGGAACTAACAGAAATAGTAACCGGAGCTGTACGCTTAGTTAGTACATGCAATCTGTTTTAGTGCAGCTCTAGGTTAGAAATTAGATTTCATAACTTATCGTATTTTCTCGCGCTACTGTAAAATGAGGTTACAAAATGTTATGGTTAGAATAAATGGCTCAATGAAAAATGCAGTTGATCGCTATGAGCGATTTAAAGGAGCCAAGTCATAAAAAATCCGTACATGTTGATGGTCAATAACTCTACCTGAACAATATAATAATACTCATACCTAACAAATAATTATCAACATACGTAATTAGTATTTGACGAATTATAGCCCGCTGCAAACTGCTTTTCATTTCACTTTACACTTAAATGTGTCCACACGTTCGTCATATAACACAATAGCGTTGTTAGCCTTTGTCATTCGCGAACTAAAAAATATTAGTAACCCGAACCAACTGATTAGTGTTGGGAGAAAAGTGATTGGTAATGAAAACCAACTCGTAGGATGCCGACAACATTCGAATCGTGCTTACAACTTTTGCCGCCGGTAGTTGCGCCACCTCATGGCTGTTGGTGAGAATAGAATTATGATTGGTTGTCGGAACCAAGTCGTCCATCTTACTTACTATTTTTTGCTTACCAATCACATATAGTTGAGGATACTTTTTCAATTTAGTTTCCGTAACTAATCTGCGGCATATGCTAAAAATAGTTATCACGACTACTTTTTTTTTTCCGTGAAGTCGGTTGTATAAATTACGTACCGCGATGAGTTGAGCTTGAGGAATGAATTTGAATTACTGAAATTTCGTTGAACTTGATCTTCTAGAATTCTTCGAGCTCGTTGCAACGTTGGAGCCTAACTTGTATCGATATTGTGAAATTAATTTTCGAAAGAAAAATGAAGAAAAAAAAAAATGTATCAATTAGAATTATCGAGTGAGTAAAGGAAGACATCGAAAAACGATGAGAGGAGCGACATCATCGTGATGTGCGTTCGATATTCGATCAATCTGCCAATACGAATTGATGGCGTCCAGTTTCGATAAGACCTTTGGGGCGAATTCGGACCTAGTACCACGCTCACAGTACCATCAAGTTTCGATTGATTTTCCATTGGGCTTTCTACACGACCTCCCCGAAACGCGGTTACTCGCGGCCAATACCCACGAATTCCCTTTGCCTCCCTCTCACTTCGATTATCTATCTATCTTCCTCCCTCTTTTTTCTATCGCATGAAAGTCAGCGACGCATTTTATTAGATTTCCCGTCGATCGAGGCTCGGCGTATCGAACAAATGGAACGACAGTGTTACCGAAAATCTTTTCATTGAAGCGCCCCTCGAAGCGTTGCGAACTCCAATAGAGGGCATCGAACGAATCGAGCCGAAACACAAGCTCCTCTATTTATACTTAGAACGAGAAATCTCTGTAAAATAACAACGATGAAAATCCTCGAAAAATCGTGAATTTCTCTTACGTTACCGTTTTAAAAACAACTCCGGTCAGAATTTTACCGAACCAGAACTTCGACAAATAGCCAAATCGATAAATGTGAGTGGACATATCATAACCGAGTGAGGATCAAAATAGCGAATGACCAAAATAGTGAATGGTTAAAATAGCGAATTTCGAAATTAGAAACGTTTGAATCCAGAATGGTCATCATTATGAAATTCGGCATATCAGTCATTTGCTATTTAGCATTCGCTATTTTGACCTCAATCTTATCAAAATGCAATCAAAATAGCGAATGATAAAAATGGCGAATGGCTCAAAAAGAAAATTCCATAATTGTAGATATTCTATATTTAGATCCTACTGATTTTGAAACTCGCTATTCTAGCCATTCTTTATTTTGGTCATTCGCTATTTTAATCCTCACCCATCATAACCAAGTTGTCGCCGAAAGTCTCGATTTCCAACATAGACCTGTGGAAGTTAATCGCCCACTTGAACCCTTTCGGAAAGGTCGTTTTAATGTTTATGCATTAAAACTTTTCCAAGTGAGTTTAAGTTTTAAATGCCTCCTTCGTTAATGGACTGTCTGAAGCGTCGGTGAGTTCTTGTTCATTTCACTCAGCATCAACGACAATAAACTAGTGTCAGTAGGGACTGAACCCGACCTGCCCTCTAGTTCAGTGTTTCACACTCTCTCTAGTAAATACCAGGCATTGAGAAGGCGTCTAGAGACAGATCGACGACCGAGAGAGTGTTTCTACGTGGATACACGTACGGAAAGAAAGGATTTCATCGATTCACGACAATCGTCGCCAATGAACAAAAAAATACTTGAGTTTCAATACTATATTTTCGTTGAATTATCTCAATGAAAAAGGAGTGACATTGAATCAGAGGAATCGTCTCTGTTATTTTCATTAATTTCACTGAAGAGGCAGCGGCACTTTCCCCCACCACAGCTCAGAATTTTCATTTAATATTTTTTTCTAAACAACTCGGCAAAGAAAGCTCAAATTTCAAGAGCTCAAACGTACTTAAGTACGGCAGAAATGGGCTAAAGTACAGCCTTCATGAAGCTCGAAACCTTTTGTTGAGGTGAACTGGAAAACAAAAAAATGAGTTTAGGTGCGAGAGAGACAACCCTATAGGTGTTTAACACTGGACGGTAGAATTCCCAGCGCTGCCATCTATTCAATATCGATGCAATAAATCAATGAAAACTTTTCTTCGAAACAATGAAACTATTTTTTCATTATATGCTCACTGAGTAAATGTTTCTTTGCAGGCAATTACATGTTTCCTTCAAAATTAAAACGGACTGATTCTTTGAAATCAAAGAAATATTTCATTGAAATCAAAGAACCATTTCATTGAAATCAAAGAACCATTTCATTAAAATCGAAGAACCATTTCATTGAAATCAAAGAAATATTTCATGGAAATCAATGAAAACAAAATCAACCTGACCATCCATTTGGCGTCAATAAAATCTTTTCACTCGGTGTAACCCTTAATCCATTCTGAGCGTCCCTCCAACTTTGCCTCCATCTCTCTCTCTCTCTATCTTAGCTCTCCCTCTGTCAATCACAGCCTCACCTCTGAACCCGATAAAGTTGTATCGCCCAACTGTTTTGCCGTTGACCAATCGATACTCGTAAACTCTCAAACAGTCACAAATAATATTATCTCATTAACGACAGAGCGTTGTTTAATAGGTTACGTGAAGGTGGTATACTTAAGGGTAATAGTATTTTTACAAGGGACGAAAACGTAAGTGAGAGAAAAAGAGGTAAAGAGGTAAAGAAGTCGAGTTGAATAGATCCTTTGTAAAAATGTAATAGAGTCGTGAGTCGCAGTACCGACTGGCGCAGTTGCCGCGGGGTTTCCGGATTACTGGAAAATACGTCGGGAACGCGGAATTGCGGTGAGCCCCGAACACGCTCTCGACGCGAGGGAACGTTCTCTATAATACCCTCTCTCCCTCTCCGTACGAAGCTACATACCCTTTCTACTGGCGCACTCGTGCTCCTCTCCTCTGAGCCGCGGGCGAGCAAGCGAACGAGCGTGGATGCCACAGCAGCGGCACCAACGGCACCACCACTGGATCGTTCGTCGCTGGGTTTTATCGGTGGATTAGCATTGCTTTACATAGTTTCGAGCCGCTGTGTGCACGGGCTTTCCGAAGCTGCAGTAGGTTTTCGATGCTCTCCCTTCTATCCCATATGCCTAGCCTACCACGAACAACGACCTCTCTCATCCTACCGCAGAACTACCAAAACCGCTTTCGGAATACTTATATATTATATCCTTTTCCGTACTCATAACCTACTTCATAGACATACAGCATTTTCCTCATTCGGAGTACTTTAACATAGAGATGGACCAACAACAACGAAATCCATCATTTTCGGGCGGGGGTCAACATAGCGAATGACCAAAATAGTGAATGGTTGAAATGGAGAATTTGGAAATTAGGAATGTCTGAATCTAGAATGGTCATCATTGTGAAATTCGCTATTTCACACTGAGAGAAAATTATGGTATTAGTAACTATAAAATGACAAGTATTTATTTGTAGTTGGTACAAAAATAGTTGTTACCACTTAATTAGTTGTCTCAGCTATTTTTATAGTCACCGTATCTATAAAAGGACTAAGAATCAATAGTTGTCACTTTATAGTTAACTGTAGTATGACGATTTCTCTCAGTGCAGTCATTCGCCATTTTGGCCATTTGCTATTTTTACCTCCATCTTATTAAAATGCATTAAGAATAGCTAATGGTAAAAATGGCGAATGGCTGAAAAAACGAATTCCGTTGTTATGGATATTGTGCATTTCGACGTTCCTTATTTTTAAATTCGCTATTTTAGCCATATGGTATTTTGGTCATTCGCTATTTTGACCGCCACCCAATGTTACGTCCGAGTAACAAAAACAATTATACTGTTTTGGACTTTAGTAGAAGCTAATTAATCCGGGATTTGGGCTAGAGCGATTTAAATGTAAATTTCTTTCCCCAAAGGATTTCCTTTCTTGAAATAAAAATTCAATCGAGGATCATGTTGGGGTATGTATTTGCTTTGGAAAAAGTTGATAGTAAATGGGATTTTAATCAAATTGATCGGACTTGATTTAGGGGTTATGTTCTTTGATTCTAAATATTCGAATTAATTATAATGGAAATAATTCCAACGAAAAAAAAAGTTTGATTGTGACAACTACGTTTCCAATTTGCTGTACACAAGCTCTCAAAAATTATTTCCCTCGACCATATCGAATAGTAACCTCAACTATTCACGATTAATCCTCGCAAGATTAGTGAGGTTAACCAATCCAATTGTTGCGACTACCACTCGAATTATTGGGACTACCATTCGAATCGTTGGCACTATCATTTGAGTTGTAAGGGAAACAAAATAATCGATTGGTTGTGTCAACTCATTTTTTGGTTATGTTAACCAATCTTTTCTTTCCGTATAAGGGTACGTCGGGACGTAACAATAAATAACAAGAAGACAATGGAAAGAAACTCATCGCATTTTCCGCAAAACGCAAAGAAATAACTCAAAAGAATAATAACAAATAATTAATCTGAGAATTATTACCCCAGATGCCAACTTAAATTGTGCTTTTAATGACAAAATGATTTTTTTTATCTCGTTACTACGAGAGAACTACGGAAGTATAAAAATTTCAGCGCTTTACACAGCCCCGGTGGTGCTCTTTGCCGTTGGCTACGTGCTACACCACCATCACTGGCTATAAATATCACTTATAAGGGATATTAATTAGAGTGTATTTTAATAGAGGAACAATTAAGAAAGTGGGTCGGCTGGGGCGACATGAAGCAGCTTTCACTCTGATGATCATAGTAGTAGTAGCAGCAGCAGCACCAGGAGCTTTTCACCGAAGCAACTACGTTTTACAGAATTCCCTAAGCACGGTATCGTAACCGGAAGGTCCAGATGCGGCGCCTCACGCGGTATAATATGCAGGAATAATGGTGGGCCAAGATTTACATCAGGTCTAATACCACGGAAGAGTACCATTACCTGCCTTTGACAGCTTAATAGCTAGTAGCTTACTTTTCATATCAGACTGTGGCGTCCTTGAAACGACGAACCTTTTATTTGACCCTGTTATGCTTTAGCAGTACAGTAAAAAGTTCTATGGCGAGTGGGAAATAAAAAATCATAATCATAATAATCAAAACGAGGAAATAGAATTTTTTTTCTTATCCGGGCATTTTACAGGTTTCCTGATCAGTTGACATTGAAAAAATAATGACAATGATTAAAGGCAAAATGCACTTGTAGTTTGTCTACAAAATACCTGATGAAAATTAAACGGAAAATTGTCTCAGCACAAATATCTTCAGTTGATTCGACTGTCGTACTATCGTGAAAATACCGATTCAAAGTTGGATGGAAACATAGAGTTGACATTTTGAAATATTGTGAGGAAATACAATCTTTACAGTTTACCTCACGACAATCTTCGCCTTCGGTTTAATTTTGATAAGTGATTTTATTATTAGACTTGGTCACGGTGACTCTACTTCCGGGTACCAATTTTTACTCTCTAGGCATTTTACGAATTCCTGATTAGTTGACATTAAAAACATAATGATAATGATTAAAGGCAAAAAGCACTTGTATTTTGTCTACAAAATACCTGCCAAAAATTAACCCAAAAATTGTCTCAGCACAAACATCTCCAGTTGATTCAACTGTCCTAATATCGTGAAAAAACCGATTGAAAGTTACATGTAAAACATAGAATTGATATTTAGAATCATAGTGAGAAAACAGATTTCGCAAGTTACTTTAAAGTTTTTCCATTAAAAAGCTGATGCTACTGGATGTGTTGAAGTGAAACTACCGCGTGAGATGTAAACTCGAAACTCAAAGTGACCTCTGGGCAATGCAATATCCTGTTGGGATGCACATCCGCGTAAGGTTTACTATCCTTGTTCTCGTCGCTTATGTCGAACGTTCGTATTCCATCGTCTTTGGGAGTGAATCTCCGGAGATTTAGCTTCCAGAGTCTTAGGTGCATTGGTCGATTAGCCATTGGCAATCTGTGCTACTGTTCCATGTCCCTTTCTGTTGATTGTACGAAGAACCGATGCGTAGATCGGTATACATCTTGCGGAGGCTGGACGTTTCCGTTTTCCTAAATACCAGTGAGCCATTCGATCCACTGTCGTTCATTTGTAGACAGAGCTTCCACATTCTGTCTACAAATCTGAATTGTCCCTCCGGCTAAGCTTCTCCGTGTGGTCAATGGTAATGTCGAATTGTTTGGCCGATGCGTTTAATCTCCCGTCTCAGTTGGAGTCTCCAGTCGATGAGCCTTGTTCCTGTAGTCAACGGACCTACCGAAACCCCATCTGTCTTTCACGTTATCTCATACGAGACGAGCGACTGCCACGTATCACGTTGTAGAACTTTGGTATATACCACGATCATACACAAACGACAATGATACCGCGTCACTGACAGGAAATTCCCTTCGATGTATCGATAGAAGAAGCGGTTCCGTAGCACAGACGACGTTATCGATTCACTCGCAGCCTCCGGATGGTTACATGTCATCGTAACCGGCGGTCGAGTGATTTGATACACGGACGATACGATATGATGTAAATTTGATAGGAATAGTGGTAATTAAGACTGTTGGGTGGAATTGAACGTTTTGGCTCTGACGAGGAATATCTGGTTTCGCAACTTAAACGACCGGAATACGATGGTACATCAAGGTACTATTTTTTTTGTCTTGAAGGTACTTTAGCTGTCTTGTGGGAAATCAAATTTGATTGGTTGCTTCGGTGAATGAACGCTTGAGTATTTGGTTTTTGTTTGTTTACGTTTTGCCCTGATCAGGGCCTCTTCAGAAATGTAATTTTATGTCGGAGCTGTAATCGACTACTTTTTTTGTTTTTGCTGATGTGACTTTTTTTTTTTTTTTTTGTAAACTTTCATGGTGACCGGGCTTTCCGGTCTTTTAGGTTAGGTCTGTGTCTGTGCTGAATGGTTTTATGGTTTTATTTTATTATTAACAGTCAACCTAATTTTTTTTATGGAAATGATATGTTAAATTTTTTGAATGCGTATGAATTTTAAAAAAAATTCTCTTTATTCCGATTTTTATTTGTTTTTATTTTGAAAAATGCGCAGGATATGACGAATTTTGAATATGCGTTTTGCAAAAAAATCTTGAGTGTAATAGATGGTTTTATGCTGAACACATATCCAAAATTCTTTATTTCCTGCACATTTTTGGAAAAAAAAAATTGAAATCAAAATAAATAAAAAAAATCTGAAAAAATTCATACGCATTTAAAAAAATGAACATATAATTTTCATTAGAAAAAAAGTTAGGTTGACTGATTGTCTGTTGAGCAAATGTTTTTTTCGGAAATTTGATAATAACATTTTGGAATTATTTCCATCGGGAAGTAATCGATATTTTCATCCTTAACTCGTAGTCGATTACAGCTCCGACATAAAATCACATCCCTGATCAGGGCGAAACGTGAGCAAACAAAAAATAAATAGTCAAGGTGCCATTCGCCGAGGCAACAAAAGAAATTTGATGTACTATTTTTGTACCCAAAACTTTGTACTTAAAGATACACGCTCTCTTGGGTTATATCGTAAAGTAAAGCCATTGTTGACGGTGAGAAATACTGTTGGGGGGCACTGAAGAAAAACGCAAAGTGGATAAAACGACGAGGGAATAAGAGCTTGCGGAGTGCAGAACGAAAGAATTAGAGCGGAGAAAAGAGAAAGTAACAACGCGAAAAGAATGGAAGCAGAATTATGCAGATGTCGGATATATACGTTCTTGTGCAACGTGCAGAAAGCCTGGTTGGTTGTCTTAATCCGAAGGGAGTCCTTTCCTCGATTTCACTCCTTCTCTACTGTTATTCATCTACATTTGCGCCAATAAGCATCTGGTATTTTTCGAATTGAATGTACATCGCCTTTCGCTACTCACACTTCTCAAGCTAAAACTGATCTTCTCTCGTTAACCCACCGCAAGTACAGGATTTATTTAGATTTTTTTTTTTTTTTGCTGCAGCCAAAGTTAGACTTGGATGATAGGAGTATTGGCTGTTATTGGCCAGTTTAGAAATCGATTCTTATTTGAAACATTTTGAACCTGATCTTAGTCCTCTTCAGTAATTTATTTCCTCTTCTTTTTCCAACAATGTAAGTGAATTTACATACTGACTCTATGGCCCATGTATTTTTTCGAGGTTATGTAGATGTTGATCTTTTTTATTCAGGTTTTTCATTCAACATTTTTTTTTCTCGCTCTCTAATTCACACGACACCCACGACATCGCTTTGAATCATAAAAAATAAAAATCTACAAATTAATAACATACAAAAGTTATGTCTTTCTATGCCCATGTCTACTATTTTTATTTTACCCTTTATATATATACAAATAATTAATACACTACTTCTAAACATATATTGAGACAAAAAAAAATATTAACCTTTCAATATTTATAAAAGGTTTACTTGATTGTGGTGTTCTAGAAAGAAATTGCGACGTCGGGATTTTTGGTGATCTTAAAATAAATATCAAGCCTTCTTACTTAATATCCAATGTCATATGAACGTTCGAAATTTAGATGAATACCGCGAAACATTATTGTTTGTACTTGTGGAGAAATGGAAGCAGTGGAAACCATTGAGTGATCCAGACATTTAATTAGACCAGCTTCACTTAGAACAATGTCCAAATCTCCATTTACAATCCATATCTATCTGGCGATATACACCGATGCGTATGTTTGCGTGCAAACTCTACACGCTTTCGGCACCAATTTCGTTATTGTCCGAGCGCGAGTGTGTAACGAATATAACGTACGCGTAATAGCGTCGGAAAGGGAGAATAGTGAAAACCATGGAAGGGAAAAGGACCCGCAGAGGAGAGGATTACTGTATGGTCCATACAGCTTGACTACTCCGCGATGTGCTCGTCGTTCGTAATTTGCAGATGCGACGAGAGACGCGCCGACTCTGCAAACACCGAGAGTCGCAATGTTGTCGTGTCTGTCCTATATCGCGTTGTCCAACTAGACCTCTTTCATCTCCCCGTTTCGTTATAATACTGGATCCTCGTTAATTAAGTTTCCCACCGATTATCGTAACCGCAGAATACACACGAGTCACAGCTATATCTGTTGCACATCCGTTCGTCCCGACGAGGGTAAAGTTGAAAACTCAAATATTTATCAAATAATATCGCGGAGGCGTGACAAATATGAAAATAATGTTTCAGCAAAAATACAGTCTGTTAGCTCGTCGAATTCGTGTCGCTCGACGTTCATAGTGAACCGCTCATCAAATCACAAATCTCTCTGATGTATAAGGTCTCGTTTTCGCTCGTAATTCGTTATTCTCTTTGCACAAAACGTGACGGGAAATTCACGTACATTACGTCCAAAAATTTAAGTCCGAACTTTTGATGATGGTTCTCAAAAATTCATAATGTACAAGAAATATTGACTTTTTGGTGATTGTAAAAGTTGAAGAGTTTGTTATGGAAAACTTAATAACCGACAATCGTTATACAAAAGTCGAAGAAGAAAAGATTTTTGGTTTGTTTGGCGGTTTTTTTTTTTCGTTGAAACGAATGCCAAATTTGTGTTCAGCAGATCAAAATACAATGTTAAATTGTGTTCAAAAGAAACGAACAAACAAGTGACTGTTGAAAGAATTAGCAGCGACGTAGTTATATTGAAAAATGACTAAGCTAATGAATTTTATTCGATAGTAATGACAGCAACATTTTGATTCCAATGCTCTTGTAATTTCTGGAAATAACCATTTGGCGAAATGCTCATATACTTATACTGTTGATATTTGAAAAAAAGATTCGGTGACGAGAAAAGTCAGTTTGAGTGAGACTAGTTCGAGTGTAGCAACAGGTTGGAAACAAAGATGTTTCGAAAAGATTTTACGCACAGAGTACAGCTGATATAGGATGACTATCTCTCGCGACGAAAGAGCTTTCTGCGTCGTTTTCTCGTGGTAACGTTGCTACCGCTTGTGAAAATGAAGAACGATGAATCGCAAGAATGCGCGACAAGGCAGCTTGCGTGCCAAAGAACCGTGAAGAATTGCGATGGAACGATTCGGCACCTTCTTGAAATCGCATTAAGGTTTTTCCTTCAATCGCACGCGAAGCTTGAGACCTCTACACACCCTTCCTCAATTTTGATCCTTTCACTTCCAGTAGAACGACGTAAGTCGTAAAATTAACGGCAATGTGGAAGCCATAAATAAGGCGAAGGCAAAAAGCTCCCGAAAATCTCTAAGAATATCGATGGCTCAATTTTTTAAAATGTACAACTTGTACGATAAAAATTTGAGTTCTGCTCTCTTCTCGTGCGGAATTATTGTAGGGGAAAGAGGGCAACAGTGAGTAACTTTTTTCTTAAATTTGTCTGTAGTTTTATTAAAATCACAATATGACTGGAAAGGTCATATTGGTTCAGTCGGTTTTATTTAACCTTTGGTCATACTCTGAGGTTGCTATAACACGTTTAAAACTATCGAGGATGCATGAAAAGTTAGTTTGAAGGTACATCGGAAAATTGCTCATTGTGCCCCACGAGTCGAATACTATGGGCCATAAAAGAGGGAACGATGAGCCAATACCCGAAAAACATAAAGGAGATAAAGCGAATGGGCAAAATTGTCAATTTTTTTTTATTTGTATATTTATATTGTATATTCTATATTGATTTGGACTCTTCTCTATCCTAGCTTCTAGACATCTCAGATTTCGTTCAATATTTCTCCCCTATCCTAGTTTCCATACAACTCAGATTTCGTTTAATATTTCTCCCCTATCCTAGTTTTCAGATAATTCAGTTTCCTTATTATAGCCGCAAAAAAATTATGTTTCTCCGCATAGATTCCTTGAAAAATGTTAGAAAAATACAAAATAAAGAATAATTCATCGCCATGAGGAAAAATATTTTTTATTGAAAATGTACTTTTTTACAGGCTTTTTACTTATCACCATGAGGAAAAATATTTTTTATTGAAAATGTACTTTTTTACAGGCTTTTTACTCATCACCATAAGGAAAAATATTTTTTTATTGAAAATGTACTTTTTTACAGGTTTTTTACTTGACAAAAGGTCAAGTAAAAAATGAGCCTCATTACCTTTGATTACAACTTTGATAGATTTGATATATAACATGAAAGGAGTTTTTGGCAGAGGCGACTGTAATAGAATTTTGCTCAAATGTTTATCTGGCAGGATATAAACACTACGGATGTATCCGATACTCGAAAGAAAAAAAAAAAGGTTTGCCTAAAGCCAAGCGACAACAATGTCGAAGACAGACGTTCGAGAACAATAAGCAGGCGTCGCGATAACTCGAGTTATAATGCGAAATTTCGAGCATCGGGGACGAAACGCCGCACACCTCAGTAATCGCTCGAAAGTCGTGCTGGCACGTTGCGTGTAGTATTTCGTTTAATATATCTTTTGTTCGATGAGTTGTGAAGTGATCTGCTGATAGAAAATTGCGTTTTCTTAACTTCCCTTCTCTCCTTATCCGCATCCCGATCCTTTCCTTCAGAATTTTCCTCTGATTCCACGAATCCACCCGAGTGCATTCAAAATATTTGGCCGGACTGCTTTTTTCTCATAATCAAAATTCGTCCAGTTAATAACGGAGATATCACGCACATCGGTGAAATTGCGGCGGATCGTTCATTGCATCGTATCGATTCATCGATCAAACGAAGCAATAAGCAGAACCGGTTCAAGATGCGCTTTCAATCGCTCCTTGCCAACTACGACACCAACAGCATCCCTCTCGTTAAGCTGTGTGATATTCTCGATGGCTTGGACCAAACGCAGAATTCTGATTACTGGCCAGAGAGGTCAGTTTTTTTCTGATTAATTACTTTCAATAGCTTATACATTTTTTTTAACAATCTTACATTCAACAATCTCGAGACTTGTTCATTTACATTCGCCCTACGAACACATTTTCCTAATACGTTGGAAACTATTTCCACTCTTTGCACATTTCTCATATAATTTATTTTTATTAACAAAAAATTTTTTGTGGACCATAATATCCCTCTTATTTTCGAAATAATTTTTCTGTTCCGTTACACAAAACATCCCGACTCTCAATATTATTTTTACGGATATCGGAAATATGTGTTTTTAGAAACAAACGATCGTGTACATAAAAAAAGACTGCATCTAAATTTCGTTTTTCTATTACAAGCTGAAATAATGTTTTCGTCGACAGAAAAATCAATGTTGCAATACGTGGGCGTAACAATCGTGTTTTTTTTTTTTTTTTGTTTAAACAGAGCACATCCTCCGTTCCAATATGTGCCTCCGACAATCAAAAAGTTTTATATTTTTCCCGCTGCGAATTTTTTTTGTCTTTTTTTTTCAGAGCATTCGCTTGCACAATATTTGAGGGGAAAACGTCGATTATAATATCATCGGTATTTGGCAATTGATAATTTGCGTTTTTTGTTATTTTATTGTTCGAACTACGAATATTCGCAATATGAATTTGCACGAATATTAAGTCTAGAACGTTCTACAAGAATACCTGTTTCGCGTGATGATATAAAAACACTTCTTATGTCGTACGAAAAAAATTATTTGTCCTTAAACACTCGCTCCAAGAGGATTCGAAACGAGCGAGAAAGAGATTATACCGATACAGAATGAGAGAAAATATTCGAACGAGCGTGAAAGGATATTATGAAAACAGTGTTTACAAACGATTTCTGTATTTACCAGAGGTCGTTGATGAAAACATCATTTTCCTATCGAACCGTCGAGTATCGAATATGCTCGATGTTTATATAAAATATTTCCTTAATTATGGATATTTCATACGTATACATACAAAATAGGAAATTTATTAGATTTAAATTGAAGTATACCCCGAAAAAAACACATCTAAATTATTATTCACTTGAAGACATTTTTATTTTCAACGCACTTTGCAGAATTCTTTTTTTTTTTTAAATTGAAAGTTGTGAAAAAAACCTCCACATACGCATATCTATATGTGATAACATAAAAAAGTGTATCCTCAAAAGTTTGTTGCATTCACTGATAACTTTCTGGTACTATTTTAATTGTGGATTCGTCGGCTTACTAAAAAAATTTCAAATTCTGACCAAAAGAAAAGTTTTTTTGTGAATCCGTATCGAGAACGTTTTTACTTAAACATAAGGGATACAATAATATTTTACAAAAGCAAACAATAGCAAAATTTCTTTTTCGACATATCATTTGGGATTTAGAGCGACACGATTTTAGAAGACACTACCATTTGAATTTTTCTTTATTTTCCATTCTCTTTGGTTCGCCCGTTTTTCTCTTCTTTTTTTTTCATTCGTTTCTCTGTACGAGATTGTGATAAATCAGCATCGATCGGGACGTCGGACAGGTCGGAGGTATTTGCGAGGCTCCACCGAAATTTACGGTGGCCAGCAGCATTGTGTTATCTCGCGCGAGTTTGGAACGCGCATCGACACTAGAGGCGCTGTTTGGCTGAAGAGAGAAAGAGAAAGAGAGAGAGAGAGAGAAAGACGGAAACGCGCGACCGGTAACACACTAGGAGGTGAGGGATGGCGAGAATAGCGGAGAGATGGAGAGAAAGCGATGCCACAGCGAGAGAGAGAGAGAGAGAGAAAGCCATATAGAGTGAGATACGCGAACTCGTATCTGCATTCCAGTCAATGAGCACGCCAGCTCGCGTGGGACAACCGTGTTCTCTTCTTTTTCTTCCAGTTCCGGCTCGATGGCTTTCCTCGTTCTCGTCATTGAGCGAACCTTCTATCGACTTCATAAAGATCAACGTAATCTCGCCCGTCATTAAAATTACCGATTAAAGTGATTTAAAAAAAAATGTTACGCGCTCTCTCGAAAGTCCATAAAAATGGAATATCCATTTCTGATCCTACGTCCCTTGAAAATGAAGTTTCGTGAAAAGTGCATCGATAAAAATGCATTTACATACGCGTTGACGTTTTAGTTTATTCTATTATTATTTATATATTGAATATTACGGTTTTTTGTTATCGTGTTTATGATCGTTTCGAAGGACAGATTAAAATTGAAAATCGGGCAATACAAAAAAAGAAGTTCGCTGCGCGAACGCTTAAAGGTTGCAAAGAAATTTGAAAAATCAACGAACCCTGATTTCTCGTTTTCGTCATTGAGCGGACCTTCTATCGACTTTATAAAGATCAACGTAATCCCGCCCGTCATTAAAATGACCGCTTAAAGTGAATTTAAAAAAAATGTTACGCGCTTTCTCGATAAGTCCATAAAAATATAATATCCATTTCTGATACTGCGTCCCTTGAAAATGAAGTTTCGTGAAAAGTGCATCGATAAAAATGCATTAACATACGCGTCGACATTTTATTATTCGCAAGATTTTCAATTGAATCTCACAGAGAATGTTTTTTGTTATCGTGTTTATGATCGTTTCGAAGGACAGATGAAAATTGAAAATCGGGCAATGCAAAAAAAAAGTTCGCTGCGCGAACGCTTAAAGACTACAAAGAAACTTGAAAAATCAACGAACCCTGATTTCTCGTTTTCGTCATTGAGCGAACCTTCTATCGACTTCATAAAGATCAACGTAATCCCGCCCGTCATTAAAATGACCGCTTAAAGTGAATGTAAAAAAAATGTTACGCGCTCTCTCGAAAGTCCATAGAAATGGAATATCCATTTCTGATCCTACGTCCCTTGAAAATGAAGTTTCGTGAAAAGTGCATCGATAGAAATGCATTTACATACGCGTTGACATTTTATTATTCACAAGATTTTCAATTGAATCTCACAGTTTTTGGTTATCGTGTTTATGATCGTTTCGAAGGACAGATGAAAATTGAAAATCGGGCAATGCAAAAAAAAGAAGTCGCTGCTCGGACGCTTAAGTACTACAAAAAAACTTAAAAAGTCAACGTACGCTGGTTCCTTTGGACATTAGAGAGGGAGAAAGAGGATTGTTCATTTCACAAAGAGAGTGAAATACAGAGCGGGACATTAAAGAGTCTCGAGAGATTCAGTTTGCCGCGGCAATGCAGTGTTGGCTCTAGCCGGTTTCGGAAGCAGTACGTTAACGAAGTTCGCAGCCACGAGCCGCGGGGATCGCGTCCCCTACGTTATAGTTATCGGTTCGGTTATCTCCTGTTTAACACCATTGTGTCTACTGGCGATAGGGTGCCGAGGAGGGCTGAAGAGGAGGGGGGAGGAGGGCTTGATAGCGAATCGGCAGCGGTGCGCCAGTGGAGAGAACCGAGGCAATAGAGCCGACAACCCGGTAAAGCACAGTATGCAGGGGAAAGGACGAGCACCCGGAACAATGGCGCTCCAGACACTGTGAAGATCCGGTAATTGAATTATACTCCGATAACTGCTTATCGCTTCTCGAGCTCAACGAACCGTGGAAAATAATTTTTCTTCTTCCTCAACGTTTCGGTTCTCTTAATTTTCAGTCCTTTTCGTCTACCAGCAACGACTCTGCAACAGAAACACAAACAAAGCGGGAATAAAAAAAAAAACCCCCGAAGAAGTAACATAGAGAGACCCGCACAGAATGCTTCGCTGCATTGTCATTTGGTATTTTAAATGCGACCTGCGTGAGTGTCGCAGACTCGCAGGGAATTATTACGTGCGTCCCTTTATTTTAACAACGGGCTGGAAAAAACAAAGAGATGGAGTAATTAAAGAGGATAATATAGCTTTTGAAGAATTATTTAAAATAATATCGTGGCTCTTCCGTCAGCTACAGACACCATTTTATTTATTCGTTTCAAGTCAGAACGAAGATGAGCTTAATTTTTATGAATTTTTCGTAGGTTTAAAATAAACGGGAAAATATTGTATTTGTGAAAGGTGAGTACTTTCTGAAATATTATTCTCATTTCGTTGCACGAGCAGCGTTTCAAAGAAAATTTATTTTTTAAATATTATTCGGCTATTTGTAGATGTTGAATAAACGGAATATCGTCCATTACATTATTATTTACTATGGAGATGAGCATGAATGTGGTATTATACTTTGAATGCCAAATACATTATTTGCATTCCACAATACCAGAGAAGATTGAAATTTCCGACATACTCCAGCACATAGATTGAAATTATTTTACACGTCCATAATATAGAGACCGGAAATTCCATTTTATACGTGCTTAATAATCAAATGGACAGTACATTTTTCCCAATTTCTGGATAAGTTGACGAATTGAGACGAAAAGTTCATAATATAATTCATTCGTCGTCAGGTTTTATTTGAATCTTACTTGTAGCATTTTGACGTAGGAGTGGAGTACAGTGTGTCACGTGACACTGTGAGCCACTTGGAATTTCTCGTAGATTCGACGTGCATAAATAATGTTTTTTTTGTGTTGAGCACTGAGCTGAATTGAGTTTCATCCGACGTGAAAAAAAATGATGAAATCTTGTTAATGATTATAAAAAAATAAAATCGGTATGGACCCGTCAAAAGTAAATTTTCTGGCTGTCAAGAAAAATGTAAAATCTCATTTTTTTTCTCCCTTGGAATTTCTCGTAGATTTGACGTGCATAAATAATGTTTTTTTTTGTGTTGGGCACTGAGCTAAATTGAGTTTCATGCGACGTAAAAAAAAATGATGAAATCTTGTGAATGATTATAAAAAAATTAAATCGATATGGACTTGTCGAAAGTAAATTTTCTGGCTGGCAGTAAAAATGTAAAATCTTTTTTTTTTTCATAGACATTCCGAGATTTACACCGTAAATGTGTCGCTGCGTTGCTCAGTGATGATGTTTTGTTAAATTCGTTGAATAGATAATTATTTTTCGGTAAAAACCTTCTTGATGCCCAATGGGATACAATGAGCCACCGTAAAAATCAATTAAACAAAAAATGTATTGTTGAGACTAAATTTATTATATTTTAAGTAAAATTTTCTGTAACATTTGATTCATTTCAACTCAATTCAATTATAGGAATTGTGATATTATCGATATAGGAATCAGAATACCAAAGTATAAATATTATTATGATATTATGAGATATCTATATTATGGAAATAAAATATAGACCGTAGTTGGCTCACCTAGCCCAACGTTTTACGTAACTTGACACACTATACACCACTATCCGACACATTGTACCCCACTAGTGGGGCACAATGTGTCATTTCGGATATTATTTTCGATTTAATCATTTTTATATCCTCGACCCTTTTTAACAGTTGGTAGCAGTTGCTTCCAATGCCCGAAGGTCCAAATTAAATAATTATGATTGTTTTTCAGTAGTCACCCTACACTAATAAATATGAAAAAAATATAAGAAAAATAGTGACAGTGCGCCCCATTCTCCCCTAAGTTCTCGGTTGAACCGAGGACCATTTTCGAGGTGTAATTCACCTTCGTATATGTTTGTCCAATAGAATCATTATAGACTCATGAGAATCAGGGCTCGACTTGATATGAGGGATATACGAGACTTATGGGAAGCATTAGAAATTCACGAGGGGCCCACAATTCCTTGAGCGGACAATATATAGCATAGTCACATAGTGGGTTTCGCCATTTCGGGATTGGCTGTTGGACAATTAATTTCAGGGATCAGGGTTGATCGAGCGTGACTGGCCGGTCCACTAACTTCGGTGTGCACTGAAAGCTGGGCTATAGCAGTTAGACATACGGACATAGATACGAGGTAAAGTTAGCTTACTGTATACGGGATTCTCGCGTCAGGTTTGATCGATCAGCCAGGCGCAGAGTCTCGACTTTGGCTCTGCAATCTCGCAATTGAGTCAATATGACGGCAGAGGGGAAGGTGAGGGGGTGGCAAGGATGACGGGCGAATCGGTGAAGAGGGAGGGACTCGCGTATACACTCCAATCCCAATATCGACGTTGGCTCTCGAGTATCATGAATCCCAAATTCGTAACGACGTTGCCCTCCGAATTTCAAATTTCGTCACGACCAGAGAGTTCAAGTTGTGAATACGTTTGCTCAGTAATCATCCTCCACTAAATCGTTGGCACACATATGCATACGACTTAAATTGTATGTGTATACCGATCGATTTTGAGGGCTAATGGCATGGGAAAATGGTGGAATGTTATTTGGCATAAAGCTTTCTCAAAGTTAGTCCTATAGAGGAAAACTCGATTTTTCGTTTTGCTTCCTCATAGAGGAAACTTTGTTTTCGTGAAAAATTTTTTTTTCAAGATTTTCATGTTAACATACTTAGAAGCACGTAAAACGTCGAGAAACGTGGTCTAGAAAATATGTCTGTATGTGGGTATGTGTGTGTGTATGTTCCAGACACCGAAAATTCAATTGATTGAGCTAAAATGTGGCACGTAACTCGAGTATTGACTCCTCTGTAATTGACGTCATTTTTAATTAAATGTAACAATGTATACAGATTTTATGGAATTTTTTATTTTTCAAAAAAATGTCGTGATCGCTCTAACTTTTGCAAAAGTTCGCCAATTTAACTAAACAGTTTTTTTTATAAATGAAGACACGTTAAATGATGTTTAATATTGAATTTCAGCGAAATCGGTAGAGTGGTTCTGATTATATAGAATTTTGAATTTTTCGAAAAAAAAAGATCTCTAAATTACGTGGAATCTCAACAAATTAACCGAAATGCTCTACAGTCGAAAAATACCATATATAGCCCTGCTGCGTACGAAATTCGGTGATGGTCGGTGAAATCGTTCGTATTTTACGGCATTTTAAATTTGTTAATAACTGTACATTCCCGCTCATTTTTTTTTTTTATTTTCGTTTTAACTTACTGTTTTCGTAAATCATCAGAGATTAAGAATAAAATTAAAATAAAGATGCAAAGTAGAACCTTGCACACTGCTTCCTCATTATTTTTCGATTTTTACAAACTTTCTCTACGAGGAAGCCAAAATCAATTAACCTACTTCCTCATAGAGGTAACTTTGTAAAAATCGAAAAATAATAAGCTAGCAATGTGCAAGCTTCTACTTTGCATCTTTACTTTTTTGTCCCAAAAATACTATCAAGAGTAAAAATCATACAGATTCAATGGTATCTCAAAAAAGAGCCAATTTACCGATGCAATCATATTCCTGATAAAAAAAATCGAAAAAAAAATTTGGCTTCCGTATTATTAAGGAATCTTCATTGCAATCGAAATCACTATCAGGTCGAAAGTGCATCTTTATAAGATTCAAGTTTGCCAGATATTTTCTTCAACAATCAATTACACAGAGGTAAAAAGAAAAATCAGCTGAATGATTAAAAGGGCATCACTTGATTTAACGTAGAATTTTGGTAGATCCGAATAAAGTGTTCTCTATTATATATTAGCTCACTTTTAGAGAACGAGCGGTCTCTGGTACAAAGTGGAAATAAGAGAAGCTCCTCTACAGCTACTCAGCGATCGGTCACTGGATTCTCGAGACTGAGTAGCAGCTTTCAAGTGCGTTCAAGGGTTCCCTCTATCCGTGAGCCCACCGGATAGAAGATGACTCGGTGAGCGAGTGTCACGTCAAAGTTTAGTCGGCCAAGGGATGAAGCACGATGCTTCTCTACAACCACGACGTCGGCGAGCTCGGAGTAGAATTCTCTTTGACACGGTTGCCCTCTCGGTACCACTAGCCTCGTTTACAATCGAGCTTTCTACCCATCGCTGCTCTGACCTCGTCACCATCCTCGTTCACCGCCCATCAGTGTGTTGTTGCTCTTATTGGTCCTCTTATTGCACGAGCCTGTTTGGAGCTACCTCGCTTCTAATTAAACAAACTCACCGTTTGCTTTCAAGTTTCGCGCTGAGATTAATTTTCAACAGCGATAAAGGTCCTCGACATCCCCAAATTTTTTAACCACGATATTTATTCAATTACAGTTGTTGTGGATGCTGTGACCGTAAATATGGAAAAAAATGATGATTTATTCGGCTAATGGCGACCAAGATATCTGAGGTGACGTTCTTCTTTACATATACGTTTCAGCCCTCATCAGGGTCTTCTTCAGTAACCTTTATTTTATGTTACTCCCAGGTAAAAAAATTATATGAAGATTGTATATAAATTATATATAAAGATCTACATAGAAGCTGTATACGAAAGTGGACATATACATTTTCTGTATTTTGTATACAATACAACCGGAGATTCTATAAAAATAATATAAAGTGCAAGATAAATTATGGAAATTTGATATAACGTTTCTACAAAAATCGTTTTATAAAATCTGCAGATTATATATAAATTAAATACAGTGTATTCTATATGTCCATTTTCTTAGACAGACTATATATATTGACTTATAAATAATTTTTTCACATGGGCTAAGTTGTTTTTATTTGTTAACTATTAAAATGCATCCTCCAATGAAAGGACATAACCTCTAATTACATGTAAAAATGACACCACATGGCCGAAAAAATCCAGCAATCAATAATTAACAAGTAGAAACAACTTAGTAACATAAAATAAAGGTTACTGAACAGGACCCTGCTCAGGGCTGAAGCGTATATGCAAAGAAGAACACCGTCTCAGATTACTTGGTCGCCATCAGCCGAATTAATCATCAATATTCATTCAATTACTCCAGTCCATCATTAACCAATAAAATAAACGTCGAAAAACGATGAAAGATACGTAGATTGTTATTAAACCTTCGCAACACACACACACACACATACACACATCCATAATCATTTGATCATCATCTCCATCGAGCTATTTTTTTGCGTTGTCTTTTTTTGCAAAAAAAATGTGCTGTCTCAGATAGAAAAACAGTTTCTCAGAGTAGAATTCGAGTCAATTGATGTGGATAAATTTCTTAGCAGTCGATCGTCATCTAAAAAGGCAGACGATGGAATCTTACAGTATGGAAGAGTTTAAACCAACGATGAGTTGAGAATCGAGTGCAGCGTTGCAATCGATTCCATCAGTAATCTAGAGTAGAGTCGATGCAGCTTTTCAGTCCCGTCGAGCCAATCTTCGGTTGTTCTCTCTCTCTCTCTCTCTCCTGCTTCTCTATCTACCTAGTATCTAGTAGATTCAGCTCAGTCTGCAAGGCCGGTGTCTCTACCAGCAGACACACATACACACGTTCAGCCGTCGAGCGATTTCGAGCTCCGCGGAATTTCTGTCCCCAATTACAAATGGACAATTGGACGCCGTCGGGGCGTGACGGGGACGATCTCGTCGCGATTACCGGATAGGCGAACGCGATAGCGCGCGCGAGACTCTACGTACAATCTATGTAGGTAGTCTCTCTGCCTCTATCACCGTACCAACGGCAGGAACAACGGCTGAAGCGTCATGATAGCTTCCGAATCTCAACTCGAATCTCATGTGACACACGTTCCAAGGGAAAATGTGTCAACCATAGAGTTCTTGCTGACCCGCTCGACAATCATCCTGTGTGTACGCTTCATCAGCTGCTGACTCGAACAATTAATGTCACGCTTTCCACGTTAATGACTGTTAGAGATAGACAACTGTCATTGGCTTGAAACAGACGAATTTTATTCACACTGCTGACTATTCCGGAAGCATCGCAACCGTTGAACTTTGCTTTAAATATCAGTACCATATTTTGGCAACGATTTACGGGAAATATACAGTGGACCATTTTTACTGCTAAATGATTTTTCATCAAGGACGAAACAAATTTAATTTTACCTGATTTCAAACATTCGATTCACAGTTTATTCATAAAAGGCATTTGACTCTAATTGAGTGACGAAGAAGGCGAGGTTCATAATGGAGATAATGAAAACGCTGATATGTACTTATTGAAAAAAATTTATAATCAGAATTGCAATTTTTTTTTTTTCGTGTCATAGAATGTGAGTTAGTTCAGGGGTTTCTTCGAGTGATGATAAAATAAATGGAAGAAGGGGAATAGAAATCGTTCGACCTACTTTTTCAACGATATCCGGTTCGCGAGTCGACTTTATCCAGTTCTATATATGTCATACCATTCCTCTGAACGTCTCTGCTACTTGTGATGGTGCAGCCAGACTCGGGAATCTTGCGACCCATCTCACTCGACTCTGCATCCAGAACGAGCTTCCGCCATTGGGTTCTTGCTGCTTCTGCCGTCTTCGTGCTACGTACAGCTGGCTTCTTCATTCTTCATTCTTTTCTCACTTGTCAGTGTTTCGGTCTCTCTGTTCCTCACACATTTCCAGGGAAATACAGAGGTAAAAAGCTCTGGTACAATCTTTCCTCGTCGTTTCCGTTTGTCTCACTTGCACGTGGTCTTGGTCGAGCACAGCCACCGTAGCAATTAGTTCCGCGATAAGGTTACCGCCAAACCCGCAGAAACATAGTCGAGTCGGTTCTTACTCTGTCCCCCTTTTCACGACTTCCGTCACTTCCCTCGCTCGTGAGCTCTCCCTGCCCTTCGTCTGAGGGAAAATCGAGCAAGCACGCGGGGGTACAATTAGTGGAATCCTTAAGACGGATCATTTGCAAGCTCCAATTTGCCGGGTTGATTTGACGGAAGGCGAGCTCTTTGGTGACAAACCTACGAAGGGTGAGCGAGAAGACGCGACCACCGGGTCAAGTACGACAAAGGGAGTGATTGGTGTTGATACGACTGCGCTGCTAAGGATGGTAAAATATGGCGTCAGCCAAGACTGTGCGGAATATCTGTCGGACGAATGAACCCAATTGTATGTATGTATATTAGGGTGTGCAAAAAAAAACGATATTTTTTTTCTTTGCTCTCCGCCCAAAATATTGTAGAATACGTTTTAGTAAAGATGCTGTCAAAAGCGGAGCTTAAAAATTTAATTCTTAAAGGTCTATCATCGCGTTTGAAGTTTGCCTATTTAAATAACACGGGAAAGTGATTTTTTTTCATTTTTTCTTCCTGCAACCTAAGAAGAAATTTGTATTTTGATGGTTTCTTACGCCTATCCGATAAAAAATTGATGTACATGTAAAACCGTGACTTAAAACCGTTAGCAATACATACAATTTTACCCGGACAATTTTTTATGATTTATGATTCATAAGATGTAGTCATTGATTTAGTGCAAAAATAATCTCTTCTTAGGCTGCAGGGAAAAATAATGGAAAAAAATCACATTCCTCTGTTATTTAAATAAAAAAAACTTCAAACGCGGATCTCTAAGAAATGAAATTATGAGCTCTGCTTTTGACAGGATCTTTACTAAGACGTATTCTACGATATTTTAGGCAAAGAGCAAAGAAAAAAAATATCAAATCAAAAGTCAAAATAGCGTATGACCAAAATAGCGAATGGCTAAAATAGCGAATTCAAAAATAAGGAACGTCTAATGATGACCATTCTAGATTCAGACGTTCCTGAATTTAAAATTCGCTATTTTAACCATTCACTATTTGGGTCATTCGCTATTTTGACCTCTACCCTTAATAAATAACGCAGGAAAAGTTGAAACCTCTAACGTGATATGACTTTTCGATGCTTTTTGCCAATAATGACCAGAATTACCCTCCGACTCGCATTGTCGACTTTCATATCCGTACAATCGTCGAGCGAGGTCAGAAGAACCGCAGACAGCGACAGCGAAAATCGAGAGCCGGAAGTCGGCGATGGTGCACAAAAAGTAATTTGGTAGCATGCCTTGAAATCGACCGTTGCTGAATGTGCTGCTTTTTAAACCGTTCTCGAATCATCTCATCTTTCTATCTCCCACCTATCACTGGCCGCCTCGAGTTTGTTCCACTCTTTCTGTGGTGCCATCGTCACTCCCATTTCTTCAGAACATTCGTTTTCATCCCACTCCATACTATATAGAAGCACGGCGCAGCTTTCAAAACGTTCTATATATACTCGACATCGAGCTCTGCCTCGGGCCTTCGCCTCTTCCTCGTAACGAACGTATTTCGCTGATCGCGAATAATTTCTTTCAAGAGCTCGTCGAGAATCGGCAATCTGCCTCTTCCCTTTTATGACGCTCTTCCTCTTCTTCTTCTTCTTCGTCTGCCTTCCTTCTCTATCGTCTGCCACATTTTCGACTCGCAGAGCCACCGAAGAAACAACGAATCGACGACGTATTTGGAAGCTCTTCCAAGTTCGATCGATATCAAACCTCTTCGAAAAGACTTTTCTCAATCTTTCCCTAGCTCATTATCTTCTGCTTTTCCATCCGTGTCACATTTCCTCTACCTTTATTCATCATAATTCCGAGCTCATCATAATGTTTCCAATGACCGATTGACGAATGAGTCCCAAATGACAGTGAAAACTAGTGTAGTCGACGAGGAAGCAATTGAGTATATCATTACAATCCGTTTCTTCCTCAACTTTCCTTTGATACCTGAAAAAAAATGAATAAACGCCATTGAAGATGATAACAACAAAAGCAGTGAAAAGTTATAGACAAAGTTCGGGACAACAAACTGCAGAAAATATTCATTTGTTCGGATTGATTCTTCGTAGTCTTAACGAGGAAGAAAGTTGGGTCAGTGGATCTCAACGAATGAAAGGGAGAAAAGTTTTCTGGATAATAGTAGTGTAGAGGAAGCGGAGCGTGTTCGACGCTCGCGTCTTTTGTTCCAATATTCTTTTATTTTTCTTCGTTTCAAGTCCTTCTTCCACTTCCGCAGCATCCTCTTCATCTACACTATACTACACGATGACACGTTGTTGTACTCCAACAAGCTTGGCGAGTTGGCAGAGATAAAAAAGTACCGAGATTAGAATGGAAAACATGAAGGGTTGTCGGACGATGCAACGGGTGAACCTGAAGAGGGTGGGCGATAAAAAGAGTTTCGTATGCAACTCGCACAACCTCGGGCACTACACGTGACCAGGGTAGGCTCGCCATTTCGTCCACTACAGTCTCTGCTCTCACCCCTTACACGAGGAGAGGGAGTTTTTGAATCGCGTAAACCCCTCGACGCCGCCGCTTTCACCAAACCTTTCTCCCTCTCCCTTACGCCCTCTCATTCTACACTCTCGTGCACAATAAACTATCCGCGCTTTACTGCGAGAAATCAATATATCCTTTCACTTCACTTTCGTTTCACAATTCACGCAAATTCTTCCTCAAACCCTTCGGCCCCTCGAGACATTTAAATTATTCATGCACACGGTGTGATTCGAGAGGGAAAAAAAGCAGAATAAAAAGCGGTTGCTACGTTTCGTGAATATTGAAAATTTCGTGATTGACGGTCCAAGTAGATGGCGCTGCAAGAGTCTGAAATTATACTTAAAGTCAATAAGGGCGATAATTGAGAGTCGACGTTACTTACGAGTCTGGTATTTTGACAAGAATATTTAAACACAAAAATGTTGCTTGATGAAGAAAGTGATGTCGATAAAAAAAAAAAAATTAAATGAGAAATTTTTTTTTTTAATTTTAAAAAAATCCGATTGGCAATATATGTTTATATAAATATTGTACGTTTAACTTGTACATTGTATAAATAACTGTTCCATGTTGTGTATTGTTAGTAAACTTACTACTACTAATACTATAAACAAAAGTATATCTCGAAAAAATATTGAACCAATAGTATGATCAATAAAAATGATTTCGACTTAGGGAATAATGAAACGAGAAAGACGCATAAATATAAATCAGACAAAGATCCTCGCTTTGCTAACGTATATATTCACGCGACTTGAATTTTGAGAAAATAAGAAAAGGGTGGAAAGAGCGAGAGTAATAGAAGGGGTCAAAGTTTACGCGCCGTTACCAGAGGCGTGAAAAATCGCTTGGTTACCCTTAGCCTACAGTATCGCCCACGCAGTTGGCATATCCACCGGCTCAAGCCGGTATTTTTCTTCATTAGCTGGTGGGGAAGCAGCTCGCGTTGGTAAACTGAAAACAATTATGCAAATTCACCGTCTCCAACTCCGTCTGTTACTCTCCCATTTCTCGCACCCTCTCTCGCATTGTCTCTTTCGTTCATTCCTCGAGAGATTTCGCACCTTTCGCTTGGGCTCCATTGCGGAGGGTGAAAAACCATGGGTAAAGAGAATCGTGATAGCGCCATACCGATGTCCCAGAGCAGAGAAAAAGACCCAAAGTTATTATCGATAATAGCAATCTTTAGTAGACGATATACGTCAAAAATCTCCTTTTTCTTTTCTGCTACAATTTTCCTACCTCCAGTGTTACATTACTTGGCATAAAAATAAAACGATTATGAAATCACCTATAAAATAGCAACCTATTTTACAACTGTGTGTTGTATTTAGATAAAATTATATAATCTGTTCGTTGATAACAATGGTGTAATAAAACTAATTAAGTGATTGCAACAATTGAGGGTTCAAGAAAAAGTACCGAGACTAATGGCAGTTCCTTGAGTTAACTACTCGCGGACAGATTGCGACGCGATGGAATATATAGTCTCAAAAAGTAAAAGCTCGTTCGAAGAGGGGGTGGATGTGCAGCACACAGTTAATTTCCTGCGGCTAATGAAAGCCTATACGTATCTCGTGCCGAAACTGTGAAGCTGCTTATACTAGAAACGTGCGAGAGTGCGAAACTGCTGTGGGTGGCTCACTCGAACTGCCACGAGTGAACCAATGACAATGGGTCGACTGGATTGTCGGAGGGGCGGCATGCCAAGGGTATGTATAGGCAGGCAAGGGTACCAGAGCTTTGACGGCACGTTGAATGCTCTCACGCAGCCTCGAGCGATAGCAACCCCTCGTGAGCGACCAACACCCGATGCTTTCGACGACGAGAAAAATCTGTTGATTCGATTCTTCCATTTCCTTCGTTTTCCACGCGGCTAGTCAATTTTATCTTCCATTATGGGAACTCATTCGACCCCACAACACAGTACGCTCAGTCAAAAATCTTCACGGCTTTTCTTTTCTTCACATCATGTTCTATGGTAGATTTGAAAATAACATGTTTGTATTACAAACACAAAACCGATTGTTGAGTAGTCGGTGCATTAGAATGACAAACTTAACAGTGGAGAAATAACTTACACGGGATAAAAAGTTTCCTCGATTCGAAGAAATAGGTAGATTGAATTTTTTTCATTGATTTCAGAGAAATATTTACTTGTTTCTAATGAAATATTGCCTTAGAATTTCAAAGAGAACATTTTATTGTCTTCAAATAAATATTTGCTTGAGTAGCGTTATCGAAGAGACGTTTTCATTGATTCAAGGAAACGGTGTTTTTGATTTGAAGAAACGATTTCCTTGACGGCATCAGGTCGGCCACTGGTTGGCGCGAGTGCGACTTGGAAGTGAAAAACTAATTGATGAAAACTCACCACTCTCCATGCAAGACAACGTTTCTGGCATGGAGCGTGATTTTTTTAAGCTAACGTCTGCCGTTTCGCGGGACGCGATTTTATAGGTTAGGTTCTTTGAAAACAATGAAACAGAATTCTTTGTTTCAAGAAAAAAATCCCGTAATTCAATGTCACTACATTACATTGAATTTCTCATTATCCAAAGAAAAGATAATATTAGATCAAGTACATTATCTCCTCGTTTTTTAAGAAATGTTCCTTAGGTTGGAATTTCAAAGAAATTTCTTTGAATCAAGAAAACTTTTTCTCTCGATGTAACCTCTAATAATAAAACTCATAGACAGAGAGTAAAATACTCTCTTTCACGACTATTAACCTCAACGTGAACACAAAAGCAATTGACAGTCCCAGTTAGCTGTCAAAGCTCGTCTCGATCGATTGTGTCAGTGTAGGTTTATAGTGCGCCTTGGTATACCTATATTACAGAAGCGTAAAGCTTGGGTCCGTTTGCGCATCGAGTGAGAAACCTTCAGAGGGGGTTTAACTAGGCTGCTGTCAGAGCCAGATTCGCATCAACGAAATTATGCCGCTCGATGTGCTCGACGTTATAATAGCCCCGGAGCGTAAATCACAAGTTGGATAAAACTTTTGTGCAAAGTTTGAGGGTCGTTGGAGCGCGCGAAACTGAAATTATGTCAAATAGGTGACGGCACATTGAAAAGATTCCACATTCAGTACATTAAAAGGTGGAGAGCATAAACTGTCAAGGTATTGCGTTAGTTTTGCTTGCTACGTTACAGCGAGTCGAGTCCACTGACGACCTTCTTACCTTTGGTATACCGTACGTGACCGTAGGTCGGCTCAAGTCGAGACTAATCGAATTAACGTCGGTAGACATTCCGGATTATCAGGCCCCCGTATAGTTTCTCCATGTTCTCTGTCCGCTGATGGTGTGATGGTCTCTTGACGTCGTATACAGTAGCGACAAACTAAAGCGCGTTCCGTCGAGTCACTCGTGCATAATTAATTCATTGAATCTGTCAATTAGACAGGAAATCCGTCAACATCGTCGACGATGAGCCATTAACATACAAACTGTGAAGTTTATAAATACGTCAATTTATAAAAATCTTCTTTATATTTAGTATTAAGCTTAACGTAACTTTTTATATATTTTTTTGTAACGTCAGAAATAACGAGCATTCATATTTTTGCTCCACTTAAATTTAACATCGCAACAGTCTCTGTTATTACATTATTTCACCCGTTGTATAGAATAAAACAGTCCAATAACGTGAATAATTCAGTCGCTGGACGAACCGAATGAATATTTAAACAAAAATACTGAGTGTAAGCTGTTAATTTCTTATTAGGATCATCTATTGTTTCTATGAATTTCTTTTCCACGGGACGGCTCTCGAAATTTTATACTGGCGATATTTCTAAGAACAATGAGATTAGAAAATATTGAGCAATCCCGAACGAATTTCTACTTGGTATTTTAATTATTTTTTTACTAAGCCCGAGGAGGATTCCACCGTTTGTACTTACATGATTACCATGCATTCTTTCGGTGGTTCTCAAGCCAACGTAAATACATTTAATAGACTTAAACGTGATATTTAGATCTTATCTAGTCAAAAATCTTCCGTTTATTACAATTGTTCGTATCTTCTGGCGTAAAATACCGTTTTACAAAAATGGCTATAATTTGACAAAATAATATGGTAGCGATTCTGGCGTAAAACACCGTTTTACAAAAATGGCTATAATTTGACAAAATAATATGGTAGCGATTCTGGCGTAAAATACAATTTTACAAAAATGGCTATAACTCCACAAGATAATGTGGTAGCGATTCTAGCTTGCAATCATTTACATCATATTATCTGAATTGAACTTTTGAAAGTTATGTTTATTCTGTACATGAATTTCCCATTTCATCGGCGATTTTTCAGAAGGAAAAAAAAAATAAAAATCGATGAGCATCCATAACGTTATGATCAGTCGGAAATTTAGAATATTGGCAATTTCAAGTGTTGTGAAATCGGAGCAATCGTTGACTCTACTCGTTCTTAATAACGTTGAAGCTCACAACATGGGAGATGCCATTGGATTTCCTTTTTGTCGAGCGCTAGTTTTTCTATAAGACACAATCGATCGTTATGACTTACGATACAAGGCTACCGATGTTCCTAGGAGCAATCTATCTTCACGGTATCATATAGCACACAGGCTATCGCTCGTGACGCTCAACAACAATGGTTAATCGTTTTTTTTGGTCGGTCCGAGTTGAAGCCGTTGCGTAGATGAGAGAAGCTGTTCCTGAAGAACGTGCTTCGTTCAGTCTAATGCTGATAATACCTGAGAGGGCTACAGAGGTTACGACGGGTTAAGTGTATCGTAGACCCAAGCGCTATTGGAGCTCGCTGAAACAGCTGCGAAATCGAAAGTGAGCTAATGTGGGAGGAGATGAATGGGGATGAAGGGTCGGTGGGTGGTTGAAAAGGGCTTGTAGGGGGTTGGTAGCGTAGCAAAGGGAGCCCAGTGTGTTCTCCACGGTATTCAATGGTCACGCTCAATGCTCGGATTGACAATGCCTTGAGCCTAATTACATTCCGGCCTGGCACCGCGAGCGTGCTACGTCGCTTTGTTCGCCGCGAGCTGCTACGTCACTGTTGCTGCTCCTACTATTCCATACGGATGGTCGTTCTGACTCCATTTTGCATCAAACACTACCGAGGTTGTCATACTTA
Source organism: Tromatobia lineatoria (assembly GCA_949699805.1). Lineage (NCBI taxonomy): Eukaryota > Metazoa > Arthropoda > Insecta > Hymenoptera > Ichneumonidae > Tromatobia > Tromatobia lineatoria. The sequence continues at coordinate 2,269,035 of OX453045.1, forward strand.
GGCATCCAGAGAGTCAAAGCTCTGAAATATCAGAGCTTTGACTCTCTTCTCATTTACACCACTGACGAAGCAAGTAACGAGAAGATGAAGAGACGAAGAAGTCAAGAACATGAGCGAGACGAAGAAGTCAAGAACATGAGCGAGACGAGTGAAAAACAATTATTTCAGAAGCTAAGTGATCTCAATGGCACTCGAATCCTACTAGAATCAGAAACGTATGACTCAACGCACTGCCTTAATCTACTTTTTGTTCACTCCTTCCGTCACTTCAATGTAAACTTGAACGACCCTTTTCTCCGACTTACTCTTGTTAACCCGATACTCATAGTAGGCCAGCTTTGGATTCGCAAACAGATAACGAAGATTCACAATAAATTCGTACATCCAATGAGTATATTTGACATAATAAACTTACATTATTTCATAATTTAATTTTCCATGGTCATATATCACCGGTAAAGTGAAGAATACGAGCCGGTGCACTTTGCCTAAACGATTACAGGCCAAAAATTAAATTAATCGATTCCCTGAGTTTGTAATCCTTGATTAGCAGCTATTAACTTGCGGTTACAGAGAAAAAAAAATTAAAATTTTTATTGAATTCCAGTAGAAAATTGATGTTGGCTGTTAATACTAAAATCGTTATAGTCTAAATTTTTTATAAGCGCATCAAGGACAACGAGACGAGCGAGAGTGCTGGAGCTTATAGGAAAAGCTTGTTCTGGCTTGGTCCGCAGTGTGCACAGTACAGCAACTGTAGGGTTTATATATGGGGCATTCCACGTTAAATCAGCAGGCCATGACCCTCGGCCTCATCGATTTTGTTCATTTTTCAATATGATGTTATTACCGACCTATAAGAACCCCGAAATTGTTTTTCAGATTTTTTTACGATCAGTAACATTTTTGAATCCTCGATAAAACCGCCGTTCTTAAAAATCTGAAAAAATTCATACTGATTCTATGATTTAAAATATAATTTCTAAGCGCCACGCGATAATGTGATCTCAACATTTACTATTTTTTCCACATTTTTTAATGTCGCAATTTGATTTTCAATTCTTTAAATCAGGATAACTTTCTTAAATATCAATGGATCTCAATTTCTCTGAAGATGGTGGAATTATCAGAATGCCCAAAAACAATTGATATCGTTAAAAAAAAAATTCGCAAATGCATTTCGCAATACAATATCGCTTGGATGAGAGTCATGGCCTGCTGATTTGGAATGCCCCATATGCATAAAGCCCGTAAACAGGAATGTAGCGGGTGGAGTTGATCCGAGGGTTGGAAAAAATAAAACATGCGGATAGAGTCCCGGAGAATCGGGTATGGTGTCGAGGCCTAGTTGCGGCGCAGCGTCATCCATCGTCGCAGAGGTCGCGCGCGACGTCAAATATCAATGGATCTCAATTTCTCTGAAGATGGTGGAATTATCAGAATGCCCAAAAACAATTGTTATCGTTAAAAAAAAATTCGCAAATGCATTTCGCAATACAATATCGCTTGGATGAGAGTCATGGGCTGCTGATTTGGAGTGGAATGCCCCATATACATAAAGCCCGTAAACAGGAATGTAGCGGGTGGAGTTGATCCGAGGGTTGGAAAAAATAAAACATGCGGATAGAGTCCCGGAGAATCGGGTATGGTGTCGAGGCCTAGTTGCGGCGCAGCGTCATCCATCGTCGCAGAGGTCGCGCGCGTCGTATGCGGCTGCAGGTCCGGGCCGTGTCTACTCGATCTCCTCTTCACAATATTAAGCCCTTTTATTAATGGTCCCGCGTCGGCGGTATCGAGTAATGGTCTCGCGATCGATTAATCGAAATTCGATACTGCGTCAGCGGTCTTACTCTCTCACACGCGCTCACTCTCTCTCTCTCTCTCCAAGGACGAGACGACCAGATGACTGGCTACAACCACCGAACAGCAAGACCGACTTCTTTGCGAATTCTTTCGCAGGGGCTGCAATTCGCTTCTGCAATCCTCATGGAGAAAAAAAAGTATACGCAAAAATATATCTGACATATACAACTTTTCGGACGATAATATAACGAAAATATATTTTTCTTTCATTTTATATGTATCCCAGATATATTTTTCACTCGCATTTCGTATATATCGCGAAATATATCTCAGTTGCAGTATTTTTCGAAGAAGATATGTGTCATATATTTGAGATATATTTTCAAATATATCTTGAGTGTACTTATTTCCAAGGGGAAATGGCCTACCTACGGATGTGCGTGAAGCAGATGCAATCCTAAGATTCAAGACCCTGCTGTATAGTTTTCTAATTACGAAGCAAACCTCAACGTAGTTTGAAACTGGTATTTTAAATTTATTTGGGACCGGTGGTCCCAAAAAAAATCAAGGAAAGTAATTCAAAAGGAAAATACCAATTCAAACCTTCCTAACAAATTTTTACACAGGCTTAACCTATAAGACCAAAAAGCCCGGTCATCAATCATAACAATAAATATAACAGCTCGAAATAGATAAAGGTCACATTCTCAACTCCGAAATAAAACCAATAAAGTATTTTATGCCACAGTGTGCGTGAAGTGCCTACTTCACGCACACTTGGCTTCGCTCCCCTGCGTGGATTAGGCACTTCTCGCACTAGTGGCATAAAATTGTATACGATACTCGTGCGAGAAACTTTTCCTGATCTCGTGTGATTACAACACTCGCCTTCAGCTCGTGCTGCAAACTCACACTCGTCGCGAAAAAGTTTCATCGCACTAGTATCGTAATGTACTATCTGATGAGGCCCTGATCAGGGCGAAATGTAAAGACGTTTTCATAAACAAAAAAAAATTAAAGAAGCCGTCATTCGTCGAAGCACCTCATACACATTAAAACAAACGGCTAAAGCTACATTTAACAACTTGAATTTTTGTTTCGCCGAACAGAAAAGTCATAGCATTGATATGCAGCGGGAGGAATGAATGGAAAGTCGTAGTTTTTGGCAAAACGAGGAACCACGACCAAGAGGAAAAAGCTCGATAGTGAAAGTGAATGGGAGAGCGATATGGCGGTGGAGGAGCCGTGGAGTAAGGTTAGGTCGAGACGAGCAGCATGCGGGGCTGTTAAGCTCCCTGCGCCCAACGCTCGTAATAAACTTAATAGTGTCGTAAACGTCGCTCGGTTATACGTGCTGGAGGATGGCATCCTCCTGTGTGTCTACCGAGCCACTTTTGTCGTTCACTCGGGTGGGTGGCAATCGCGTCGAGCCGCTCTTGATGCTGCAACCACGGAGCGATGTCGTCACCGCTGGACCATTTTGTAACGTCCACCCACTTACTACCAATGAGAGAAAGCTCGACTAACTTTTATGGACGCACGTGACCGCGATGCTCTGTCGACCTTTCCGCTAGTTTTCTGTCTCACGGCTGTCGCACTTTATTTTATCCCCTTCCTTTTTTTTCTTACATTATTACCATCAATTTATAACAGACGCTCTTGAATCAAAGTATTACTAATAAACGCACGAGATTTTTACTGCGCTCGTTCGGCTACAGCGACGATATACAGAAATTGGACATATACATATACTATTCGTTCCGAGTTACCGCAAAAATCTGAATGAAATTTTATTCATTTCAAATACACCCTATAATTGATTTAAATAAACCTATTTCTCTGGGTGTCTACCGAGCCACTTTTGTCGTTCACTCGGGTGGGTGGCAATCGCGTCGAGCCGCTCTTGATGCTGCAACCACGGAGCGATGTCGTCACCGCTGGACCATTTTGTAACGTCCACCCACTTACTACCAATGAGAGAAAGCTCGACTAACTTTTATGGACGCACGTGACCGCGATGCTCTGTCGACCTTTCCGCTAGTTTTCTGTCTCACGGCTGTCGCACTTTATTTTATCCCCTTCCTTTTTTTTCTTACATTATTACCATCAATTTATAACAGACGCTCTTGAATCAAAGTATTACTAATAAACGCACGAGATTTTTACTGCGCTCGTTCGGCTACAGCGACGATATACAGAAATTGGACATATACATATACTATTCGTTCCGAGTTACCGCAAAAATCTGAATGAAATTTTATTCATTTCAAATACACCCTATAATTGATTTAAATAAACCTATTTCTCTGGGTGTCTACCGAGCCACTTTTGTCGTTCACTCTGGTGGTAGGCAATCGCGTCGAGCCGCTCTTGATGCTGCAACCACGGAGCGATGTCGTCACCGCTGGACCATTTTGTAACGTCCACCCACTTACTACCAATGAGAGAAAGCTCGACTAACTTTTATGGACGCACGTGACCGCGATGCTCTGTCGACCTTTCCGCTAGTTTTCTGTCTCACGGCTGTCGCACTTTATTTTATCCCCTTCTTTTTTTTCTTACATTATTACCATCAATTTATAACAGACGCTCTTGAATCAAAGTATCACTAATAAACGCACGAGATTTTTACTGCGCTCGTTCGGCTACAGCGACGATATCCTTTCGTTCCGAGTTACCGCAAAAATCTGTTGGAAAAAGAAGAATAGCCGTGCTAAAGAATTCAGAGATTCTTATCGGTTATCGATTGGCTCCCCAAGTAAACAAATTATATGAAGATTCGATAAAAATTATATATAAATATCTGGATAGAAGCTGTATACGAAATTGGACATATACATTTTTTATATGTTGTATACAATGCATATAAAGATTCTATAAAAATTATGTAAAGTGCAATATAATTTATGCAAATTCAATATAACATTTCTACAAATATCGTTTTATAAAATCTGCAGACCATATATTAATTTCATATCAATTAAATACAGTGTAGTTATTCTATATGTCCATTTTTTTAATACAGACTATATATATTGACTTATATATGATTTTTTCACGTGTGTCACACTACAATCTCACTTTCTTCGACCACCTTCACCAAAAAAAGTATCTCCGCTGTTTCATCGTACTTATATACTTGGTATATCCTGTAAAAACGAGAAAAAAATCCATTCGTCGATGCTGTTTTTGACCGTGCATCGAATTAAAAATAACGAATATGAAGTGACAACGGGAGCGGAGAAAAACGATGATCGTGAATTGTTTTTAAATCTCAACGTCCGCTCCGTGAAAACGGAAGCTCTCAGCCCACCAGCAATATTAATCCGCTTACAGTACGACCAAGTGGGTTCACTCATTCGGTAAAAAACCCGACCTCTGCACAGACAATTGTTCACTGTATTATGATTTTATAAAGCTTAATTGATGACCACAAGCCCGGAAATCCGTGTGCTCGGAATTTACAACCCGATGTCACACACATACGATGATGTCGCTGCTGAAAAGCTATATCGTTGAAAAACCTCCTTACCTCATATCCTTTTTGAGGTTGTTCTTTTCATTTAAATTTGTACATGGACTGTGATTTTTATTTTATCACCCGGAATAATATTTCGGATATCTATCTTTAACGCTCAACTGCGGTTATTCGACATTTCCGGTCTTGCGGTTTGTTACACCAGCCTAGACACGCAGTAATATTCCGGGTATATGGTGTTCTGAATGGGAAACGATATAGAAAGACGGATCTGCTGTCGATGTTGCTGACGTTTCGAAAGCCACCCTTACCTCCGCCTATCCTCTCGATTCGCGCTCATCATCTTCTCTTATCCCTTCAAGTTCTCTCATCCGAACTCGCTATTTTTTTCATTCCATCTCGACTCTGCGAAAACAATAGCCCATCTCTTCGAGTATATGAGTTCGTTCAGGTACATTAATTTAATTGCAAAGTTATATATATATATATATATATATATATATATACGCTCTACATAGTTTGTGTAGCGCGTATGTACGGAACAATGTTTTTTTTGTCGTCGAACTGCTCAGCAAGATTTCCAGTCATAAGAATCATAATCGCAGAAGAACTTGGCTTGAAAAAAAAAATTAACTGCATTACAATTTGCTCAATTACTCTTTTTTCTTCGTGATTCTGAGAATTTTGGGTTGTACAACAGTAACATAATATTATATCCATGACAGAATGATTGAAAGCATTGGAATATTTTCCTTGACTTGAAAAAAAAAAACAAAAAAACATCACCGTCGATTCCTGTATGTCTCATGGGTAAAATCGACCTCAAAGCAGTGACGATATTCCACAAGATAAAACTTGGTGAACGACGATACATCTTCGACAATTACCGTCGCACGCGCATCCCCACCGAAGATACTACGCTTCCACACTGTCCCAAGTTTCTCCATAAATCGGCCAATATTTTTATGTGAGAACTTTTCCACCGGGACTTTTTTCCTCCGTATACCTCGAGAGCTATAACATCATGAGTATAAAAGCCTCGTGGTATATCTTAGCCGCTTGCTGAGAATATGCATAGAGAATGACTAACGTGCGCGAATCCCTAGACCGATTTACGACTAGCCTAATCCTATTTTTATTCTCGTTTTTTTTTTCAAATTTTCCTATCTCTATAAGCTTCTCAAGAACGACTTTTGACTTAAGGTCGAGTGAACTTCCCTAATGTCATATTGAGGTAAAACCTAAGGTTTTGGTGCATGCACCCAGAGAAATGGGTCTGATGAGCTTATTTGAATCAATTACGTCGTGTATTTGGAATGAATGAAATCTTATTTCAATAAAATAGAGTCTATTTCGATCAGATTAATTTTTATTTCAATCAAATAGAGTCTGTTTCTGATTATTTATTAAATGGCCAGCCTAATAGGATTTTATTTAATTGAAATAGACTTTATTTCATCTAAATAAAATTTCATCTGATTGAAATGAATTCTATCTGATCTGAATGAAATTTTATTCATTTCAAATACACCCTATAATCGATTTAAATAAACCCATTTCTCTGGGTGTGCACGACTAGCCTAATCCTATTTTTATTCCCATTTTCGTTTTCAAATTTTCCTATCTCTATAAGCTTTTCAAGAACGACTTTTGACTTAAGATGACATTAAGGACGAGCGTACTTCATGCACCAAAACCTTAAGTTGCTTTGCAACCTTAGGTTTTGGTGCACGCACGACTAGCCTAATCCTATTTTTATTCTCGTTTTCGTTTTCAAATTTTCCTATCTCTATAAGCTTCTTAAGAACGACTTTTGACTTAAGATGACATTAGGGACGAGCGTACTTCATGCACCGAAACCTTAGGCGACTTTTGTCAAAATTTTGCTATTAGGTAACAAAAAGGTTCGGTTACACGAATATCGTGACATCGACGTCCACTAGACTGTCTCCTTGGGGTGAAATCGTCAATAGGGCGATGCGCCAGAGGAATCTTGAAGGGCGGATAGGAAGGGTGAAAAAGTGTGAGCAGAGACGCGGCGGGGGAAGCTGACGCTTCCGTTGCTCGTTCGATCGAGAGACGCCTATTGAAACGGGCGCGAGCTTTAAGCTTGCAGGAAATTGCATAAAATTGAAAAGACGAGAGCAGCTAAGGTCTTCCGTCCCGCTTGGTTCCCCTTCATCTTCTTCGCTAGGTCGAGAATAAAAACTCTGACTATGGCTATAGAGCTGTGGAGAGGTGAAAACTGTCGACACGTTTGATTGGCCCATTGACGAAGCTTCAAATCGCTTAATGACTTTGCAGGGAATTGAATCTACAGGAATGAGAAAGATACGGAAATGAGCTGTAATAAAAATTAAAAAGACAAAAGACCTAAATCGTATTATGTTGAATCTCTGTGCATAGCCACCGAATTTCCTTCGAGTGCATCCAAATACCAACGAAAAACCAAAAGTATTCCAACCCGAATTTCCGATGACTACGTCCACACATCGGCGTCAAATTTCGATACACCTAGAAAGTTCGATACTTTCAACCGAAAACTGGGAAAAAAAATAGACCGAGTGTAAGTAGGTAGTCGAAGCGGTCAGCGGAAGCCGAAAGTGTAAATGGAGTTAGTAAAGCCCGGATCGAATCCACGCTTTCAACTTCTCAACTATCAATCTCGTCGACGGATGCCCGTCACACGGCTCAGTGAACATCGCCACAAGAAAGTTGAAAAAAAAAAACGAAAACAAAAAAAAACAAGAGAAATAGTAGAAAGAAAATCGGTCCGAATTGAACCAAAAGAAGAGCAAGAGAAAAGCAACTCATAGAAAAAAAACACACATAAAAAGAAGAGCAACACGAGGAATAAGAGCAAGAAGAAGCTGAGAGAAAATAAGGAAAAAGAGAAAAAATAAGATACCGTGAGCAAACGTCTCAGCGTTCTACTTGTTCGTATCTACCATCTCCTGTCCTCCTTTTCTCCTCATTCTGTCGCGTACCTCTTCATAAAACTTGTACCGAAGCGTAAGCGAAGTCGAGAATCCCTTTCGAGTGTCGACCGCGGGCTTTGCTTGTCTACTCGACTTTCTCTACTTCCATCTACCGTCCCATTTCTCGATTTCTTTGCTGACCTTCCCGTTTTTCTCTACCTTCTTCTCTCCTTCCTATGCTGCTTTGGTTTTGCCAGCTCAATCCCTCCTCGACGATGCGCAGCAGCACCACCTCATCTCCGCCTATCCCCAACGTCTGGCAATCGCCTAATGCTTTCTTCCCACTCTACTTTCACCTTGTTCCATCTATCCTTTCCTATGAGGGCGCTTTTCCTATATATACGTGAGGCAGATTCACAAGAGTCACTATCTCAACGAGTCGAGCAAAGCAGAGTGACCTTCGGTGAAAGTACGGGACAAGATGAGAGAATGGAAGGGAAAAGCACTGCTGCTTACTTAGGTTCTAGGTGCTTCGGAGATCCTCGCGTGTTATATCCATCGGATCCTTTAATTAGGGAAAAGCACCATCCGTGCGAGAATGTCTACGACTCTCATTCTCTGTCTCCGCCGCCTGTGAAACCTCCTATCCGAGACTTAATTAATCTTCGCCGAATGCACGTTATATCTCGGCACTACCGGCGTTAATTAGTCCGATGTTACTGCTGGTGAGTGTTTAACAGATGCATGATTCGACGACAGTTACTATACCACGCAATATGCTGCTGATTTTATCAACGCTTCCGTTATACCCCAAGAAAAATCGTTCAGATTTTTAAATTGGCAAATTTATTCAAATACCAGACAAATAGATCGATGTGGCAGGTCGCAAGAGCGATAACTGAATTAACATTTGCCAATTTATATTGATATTTTTCATAGATTTCTTTCGCTACGCTTTCAATCGAAATATTCGGTTGATCGGAACGAATATTTCTTCCAATCACCCATATATTTGTTCCACCACCCGTAACCGCAGATTCGGTTGGTATTACCAATTTTTTTATCAGTGAATGCGGTACATTGTAGCTCAGTCGGCTGCCGACGCATTGGAGGTTAGGTTAGCTTAGTGAAGCGCGAGTACGGAGTAGGATTAATGGTGAGAAGGGTGATACAAAACCATGGAAAGAAGGGAAATCTAAAAATAAAAAAAATCTAATTGTAATTAATAATGATTTGCCAAGATTCCTCTTCTTTCGTGTAACAAATTTGAGCAGCAAAACGTTATGACCTTCCAGTAAAGACTGGAAGAAAGTTTCCAGGCGCATATTTCTAAACTGCGAGTGAAGTATACCGCGAGTCTCTGCCGAGCGGCGTAAAGGTAGCTCAACAAGGCTCGGCACACGGGACCACACAGTATTGGAGCATAGGGCACATAAAACTCTGGCTGTACCTCTTGCGGGCAAAGCGAATGCGTCTGCGTCCACGCCCGATATTTATGTAGTGCCGTAGCGCGCTGCTCCATGTTTATAGTTTTTGCTGTGCAGCAGCACCATCGCTACCAGCCCAACCGCCCGGAATAGAGGCACGCGAAGAACGCCGTAAAACGGGGTCCGGCGACGGTGGTACGTTACCGAAGAATAAACAGCCTATGGGCGGTCGCATAAATTCGGATACACCGGAGGTCTACCCGAGGCTCCAGCTTTTCTCTGCAGTCTGCGGTCACCGTGTGAAATCATGAGTCAGCACCAACTGCAAAATCGTCAGTAGCCAACATTTTTAAAGGCGCTTGCTAAAGCACGCTTCTAGTTCAGAGTTGAATGCAGGTCTTGTTGCGAAGAATTTATATAAAAATGTCGAGAAACTATAATGAAAATACAAAGATTAATCAGAAAAGTCACACTTTGTTAAAACGGGTAAAAAAAACATCAGTATTTTTTGGCATTGACCTTTCAGCCGGAAATGTATGGTTTTATTGAAAAAATGTTCTGTCTGACCGCCGATCGGTCGAAATCACTGAAATCCGAAATTTTCAACCAATGACAACTTTTGGTCACTTGAAAAAAAGGGTCCGATGTTGGCCAAGTTAAGGATGAAACATTTGATTTCGATCTCGATCGAATTGAGAAACCTTGTTATTTTAATAACTTGATAGTTGAGAGATATTTTGTATTCAATTTTTCATTATCAGGGAAAATTTTGCTCGCAGATACGATCAACAACACTATACTTTCAAGTAGGAACTTGTGTGCTGATCGGTTTCGGTCCAGCACTCGCAGACTCTCGCGACTTTTCTCCTTGCATCTTCCACAGGGACGTGACTTATCGCTTGCGTTCTCTCCGAGTGTCACTTTGTAGGAGAAGAGACCGACGTCGCTTACTGTCAAGTCTAACACTAGCAAAGAACTCTCTGTCGCCTCATGCACTCAGAAGCGAGAACTCAAAGTCGATATCCACTCGCTCGTATATCGCTCTTGACTCCGGTCCTCTTTACACTTACCAAGACAATAAACCATTTTTATTTTTATTTTCCAGCAATTGTACTGAAATAAACAATAACAGAAAGTGAAATTATCTCTCCCCTTTGTTCTGTATCAATACTAATTCCACCGAGCACGGGAAATATATATATTTTATTTAAAATATATTGTTACAATTACAAAGTGCACCCGTGAGGATTTTATACTCTGAATCCCTCCCCCCTCAGTCTTTCTTCCAACACTCCCTACTAATTAGCATCCCAACTACTAGCACTTCATCAAGCTAACCTAACATCCAATACATTCGTTGTGGATTATCGACCGCAACGATATGTCAAATTTTTAAATCAAAATTAAGACATATATTCACATCCATACACAAACACACTGACAAACAGACTAATTATAATATTCGACTGCGGAAAAAAAAACAAAAACAAAACTTAGACTCAGCTACACTGTAACGCATTTATCATGGACATGGTTGAATTGCGAAAACCCTGAACCCCCGGTATAGACAGCCGTCCATTTTTCCTATTTCTCGTTGTATACACAACGATAAATTACGTAAATGTAGTCACGGTGATATAAAAAAAAAACTGACCTTCCTTTCACTGATTGATGCGCCAGCCGGTTTCTGCACGGTTAAGCGTTCACCCATCCAAGTTACAGCCTCAAACAATGCCGGTCAACTTGGAGAACCGCTAAAACCGCACACCGACCGCACAATCAAGAGTATCGATCCCGCCCACTTGCACCTAATTTTGAAATGACGATAACTCTGTTTTTTAAATCCTGAATATAATTAACTATTGCTCGAAGAGCATAATTTTTCAATGGGCGTATGATTTTCTGTATACTATATTCTCCGCAGTATCTCGTAAAAGACATATCTCAACAATATCTCTATAATTCTGTGATGTAGAATATTTGAATTGAACCTATATTAAAATTACGCAGGTAAAAAATTATATATCCTTTACATATGTTGGAATATAGTTTATTTTCATGCGTTTTCTGTGTATGTGAAACGCACGACGGAAATGGTAAAGTGAGTGAGCGTGGTCAGCACTAATTGTGACGCTTCTCCGCGATTATACGCGATTGGCTCCACCCTCTCCACCAATCCAGGCTGCGACGAGGGGTACGTTCGACGGGAAGCGAGAAAAAAAAAGCGCCATAGCCGCGGCTTGTCCGTGAACGCGCTGGCACGAAATGCCGACGAGATTGAAAAGTACGATACGTGAGCGGATTTGCAATTAGATAAACCGACGGCTCCGGGGTTCTAGCGACAGAGCGAGATACGGACACATAGATGGAAGAGTTAGTACGAGAGCGAGCAATAGAGATGGAAGAAAATTTAGAGGCAAGCGGTACAAGCGCAAGTGAGGCATGCGAGAGAACGAATTTACTCTGGTAACGTGTATTCGTTCGCGTATCGACGGCGCTCCGCTCTACCACCGTAGCGCGATTTCCACCCCGTTCTTGCTTAAATGGTATTTTTGTCCCGCTGGGAAATCAGGCATTCGATGAAGCGACTCTTGTACCCAGCGTTAATTCTATTTGTAGCTATTTGCTTGAATCTCGCTTCTTCGCTCGCGCGAATACCTCCGAGTTCCTCAGACGCTCGAGTTCACCATGTATACGCGGGCACTCGAAATTTCAATTGTCTCACAACAAACTGTGAGTGTCACTCGCTGAAATCAATTTTTCGTTTCCTTCAACTATTTTTACGGACGTACGGACAAATCAATGTATTTCAATCTATTTAAAAATAATTGACATCTTATTTTGATTATTTTGACGGCTCTACATTGCATATAAGAAGACGAATAAGAGAAATGTATAGGTGACATTAGCGGAATGGTTAGAGCTCTTACTCAGCACCTGTATAATCCAGGTTCGATTCCTGGTCATCACCATATATTTTTTCTCTTCAATACTTCGTCAGTCCATCCGCGATGCCAATGTCTACACTTCACCAAGCTCTTCGCCTGGTCATTGCATTATCACCATTGATATTCAAAAGATAAAGAACTTTGAAATATAGAGGAAAAATATTTCAAGGCACTGAAGCAATCGCAATGAGTTTGCTTTATTTTATTTTTTCTTAATTTAAATTACTTCCTTTGCAACGGTTGACCCACTTAATTTGTTTCATCTTCCGATTGTTTTACATCTCACAATCCATCAAAGCCTGGCCCGAGTTAGCCTATCAAATTAAAATAACTTTCGATGAAGTACTGAACCTTATCAATTCTTGATACTAAAAATCAGCATTGGTAATCACTGGAAACGAGACCGTCGAGATAACACAAATATAACAGCCCGTTCTCCAATTTCTTACCTCCTATTTAAAAATCTTTTATCCGATAAAACGATTCGATAACTGTGTAAAGCGTTTAATACTACTGTTCAATGATATCGACTGACTTAGTTATGTAATAGTGTCCTTTATTCAAAGAGAACCATGAATCTTGGGTTGAACAGCACGCGACGATGACGACTATATTCGCTTCGTTTCGTCCCTTCGTGTTCCTCTGCTTCTCAATTAATTCACGACGCGGCTCTGCTAATCCTTGGGACAATGCGACTCGGGGCTGTGCATGTATGCGTATATATACATATATCCTGAATCTTCCATCGTGCGACAATGCATATTGAACTCGAGAAGACCCAAAGGGTACTCGTCTCTCGCAAATTTGATTAGAAAATTGAATATCCACGCTACTATTACCATATCTACTCAATTATTAGTAACGATAAAACAATCATTTTTTAAACATGATCATAAGCAAACAAAATAGAGATAATATCAGGAAAAAAATAATAATTCTGATCTTCATTACTCATTGTGTCGCCACAATGTTTTTTCTCATGGAATCGTGACGGCCTTACATTGCACATAAGAAGACGATTCAAACGAGAGGAATATATAGCTGACGTTAGCGCAGTGGTTAGCGCTCTCACCCAGTACCTGAACAATCCGGGTTTGACTCCCGGTGATGACCATATATTTTCTCTCTTCGATACTTCATCAGTTCATCCGCAATGCCAATATCTCTCCAAACTCTCCGCTTGGTCATCATCACAGGACCGAAAAAATGACCTAACGAATCCAAGCTTGTCACGTGCGTCGCTCGTATCATACATTGCTCAACTTTGTATGCTTAACAAATCAGTCTTGGGTAAATTCCCAAAGAGAGTAGCGCATTTAACGTCTCCGGACGAATTGCAGCTCAACGACCAATATCTTTTCTCCCTGTTGCCTGTTGCCCGTCTTTCGAGCAATGGTGGAAATTAGACATAAGCTCTAGCGGCGTTAAATGGTCGACGAGTCGGCGAATGACCACGAGAGCTTCCAGGAACACAGAAAACAAAGTACAAACACGTATCTCGGCTTGGGAGATGTTGGAAGGATCTAGCGAGCCGAGCATGTATGGATTACCACTGGCATTCAGCGGCTGTAGTACAGTTCGCATTCGTTCGGTAATCCCACGTATGTGCGAGTATATAATGTGACGGTTGTGTGTAGTGCGTCGTATAGAGAGCAGAGCGAACGGGGTTATTGCCTTCCGCAGTCAAGCGCCGAAGCGCAGATCAAGCAACAGAGCAGTACATACGTAGTACGTAGTACGTAGCACAGCTTCCGAGCATGGAGAGCGAGCCGTGCCTGAGATTGAACGCGTAAAGCTAATTAACCGACGATACAGCAATACAGTAGTAGCTGTATTGCTGTAGCAGTAGGAACCACTGGCCCGGGTAATCTGGATGGCAGGTATAGCTTCCTCGAGGTACTGCCAACCGAGACCGAGTGAATATCGTTGAAGGAGAGGGAGTGAGCCAAGTAGATAGAGTACGAGTTAGCAATGGAACAGAACTAGGCCGCACGGAGCAATGAGAGAACCGCAGTTTTGTAACCGCATCCACAAGATCCGTTGCCAGCAACATCCCTCGGTTGCGGCGTTCAACCCAAACATCTACGTGCTTCTAACCTGTGTGAGAATCTCTTCCTCTCTTGCATATATATTTATATGTATGTTCTATGCTGTTGCTCTCGCTACTGTTACAGTGATGGCCTCTCTGCGCGCGGCACTCACGTTGAGGCCCGCTGCGCGCTATGTGTTTTTCGTAACCTCGAACCACCCCCTCTTGAGGTGAGGAGAGGAACCCCGCGTGCACGATGCACGGTGGGAACGTGTGGCCACACGGCCGTCGACGGCAAGCAAAAGGAGATGGCTTCTTTCGTTTACCCATTCTATTGTACTGTCTAGAACTCTTACCTTCCGGTTCCACTAAAAACTTTCTGACGATAACTGGGGTATTTTGGCACTGAAGGAAAATGCTTTTTCCGGAGATAAATGACCCCGAGAAAGGTCAACAGATCATAATGCAGCTCTTGTTTAAGTTGAAGCATCTTCAACAACTGTATTCACTTAAAGTATTTAATAAGATATCGGCGACTCAAGAATAAATATATATATACTAGGGAGCTCGAGAAGATCATCCGATTTCTCAAACTTCTGATCAAAGTTTTTTTTCAGTTAAATTTACAAAATGGTGCTATAATCAATGATGAAATGGTAATCGTT
The DNA here is from genome assembly GCA_949699805.1 of Tromatobia lineatoria. Lineage (NCBI taxonomy): Eukaryota > Metazoa > Arthropoda > Insecta > Hymenoptera > Ichneumonidae > Tromatobia > Tromatobia lineatoria. The sequence continues at coordinate 2,284,303 of OX453045.1, forward strand.
ATGTGAAAACTGTAATTAAAATACAATAACCGTTTGAGGACGTACTCGTACTCGCACTCACTTACGGCACTCGCTTGAGGACCTTAGAAAAATTTAGTCTTTGAGGTCTCATGAGACCCTTGAGTTTTTGAGCTTTGGGGTGAATTGAGAGATTCAGAAAAATTCGGGCTGAGAGCCTATTGATGGACTTAGATTATTCTGGACCTGGGGTCTCATAGACATCTCCCTTCCGGGGTGTGATGAACCCCCATGAATTTTCTCAAGTCCCTCGATTTCTGATCCGTCATCGGAGGCCAAATTTTTTTCATGAAAAAGGGTGAAAGAGAGGGTTAGATTAACCCGGATAACGGGGTCCATAATGGACCTAGGCCCTTCTGACCTGGAATACCCCATATATCATACATGGCGGCGAAATCTTTTTATATTATATATATATATATATATATAGGCGATTATTCAACCTCATAGATTCTACCCATGGTATTGGAAAAGTTTATTTCTAGTCTCACAATGATACTTTGTTTTATTATTGGCATGAAATAATCCGTATAAGTTTGAGAGCTGACGAGCTACGTATTGGGTATACAGTTGTGGCGTATTCGTTGAAGACAATGGTTCCGCCGTGGAGCAATCAGTCCCGGTCACGTAGTACAAAATTTCTTTCTCTATCTCATACTTTCTGGCCGTCTCTTCGTGTGCCTCTCGCCCCGCTGTCGGAGGGATCGCTTCGTGCATAATTCAAACGGATGGGTCGTTATGAAAGTTTTACCATCACAAACTCGAAATATAAAGTAGGAAGAGAGCGCGAGGGGACGCGCTTACTCGCTTGGTCTCTCGCTAGCCTTCTTTAAATTGTATCGCAAATTGCCGTGCCTCTACGAACGGACGAACGAACGAACGAAAAAATCAACCAACCAACTACTCCAATGCCCTTCTCTTTTCTTTCTGCACCAGCGGCATACTCACCCTTCCACCCAGAAGAAAGCCACGCAAACGACGCGAAACCTCTCCCGCCATCAGCGCACTTTGCCAGGGTTTAGTAATGGCCCGTTATACAACGCCTCCAACTGCAGAATCACACCCTATCCTGTAGCTCCGCACCGTGGACACTGGGTGTAATAGGAAACCCGGGACATGGCACTTTTTGATAAGGGCGGAACATCGTAGTCCCTCACCCTTCTTGCGGTGAACCCGAGAATTTCAATCTCCCCTTCAACCAATGATAAATGAATCAAGTCGCTAGCGTTTAATGAATAATTATTTATTTTTCATTCGAGAAGAAAATTGATGGTTATGGAAGATTTTTCTCATCAACATACACCACTACGTGCGCATATGGTGTATTAAGATATTGATTTTGCGTTCATTACACTGTCGCACGTTATTCTCGAAACAACAAGCCAAAGTGCAACAGTGATTACAACATAGAATTTGGTGAGTTTATGCAATTCCTGGGAATTGAAAGCGGGACTACGCTGCCGCTCGTGAGTGAGCATTCCATATTGCTATATACATAGACCGTTGTCACCAAAGCCCGCATGCTCGAAGCGTCGACCTCGTAACACAAAGGTCACCGTCGAAACGTCGATTGCTCGGATGCGCTTGAGTAATTGGTTTCGAAAATTGAAATCGACTGCCGCTTTGAAACTACAGAATGGGCACAATCGAAACTCTCTTGTGGCCGTGAATGTTCAGAAGCCCTTTCATACTTGCGTGACCGCCATCTTGTTCACCGAAGTAGCATAGCTGCCAACTAAGGCTGAGATGTCTCCATCTGTACTCTCGTTTCAAGCGAAATCAATTTATATCAACGTCTACTTTCTCGGTGTCTACGTTCGTCACCTATGAAATCCTGAAGAGCGATTAACCAAAATCATCCGAGAGTGAATTTAAATGAAATCAGATTACAGTTCTAGAAAACTCGTCTACTAAACACAAGTGTAATGAAAATTGATTTACCACTGCTTTTCATCAAAGAATAAACAAGATATACATTCAGAGAACAACAATAAAAACACTAAGATAAAGTCGATCGTGACAGTGAAAATTTTTATTGACTTTATTGAAATGTCATCTATTCTTATGAACTGTCGATGGATCGAGATATCTCGAAAGTCCCGAAAATCTCGCAGTCATTGTAAAAGTTTTATTTGTGCTGTGATTCGCCGGTGATCATTTTAATTTTTTTTAAATGTAGAATGTCAAAACTCACGTAAAGGGATAGGTGCGTTTCAGCTAACCCTAGTGGAATTAATCGTGTTGTGCGATTTCCTCATTTTTGGACTCATTACGGCGTTAATTGTCCAGAAAATCTAAGGATAGAGAAAATTAAAGTTATTTTAATGATCCGAAGTTACGACACGACTCCGTTACCGAATCCTAATAGAATTGGATTACTCGAAACGTTCCATTCACTTGTTCGAAAGTTCCACGCGTTCCAGAGGATCTTCTGGAGATTTGCCAAGAGTCTTCGTTCCTTCACACCCTCCGCGTTCGTCGTACGCGATTCTCGAATAATAATAAAAAACTCAAACTTGGCATGAAGCGTGAATTTGCCAGACTCGAACGAATAATGCATAAGTCCTTTTACGCCCATGGCTCTGTCTATCTGAAGCATTAATTCTTGTTGAAATAACTTGTCATCAGCGCAACAATAAACTGGACGGATATTCGAAAGCTCAGCAATCTCGTTGAGCTCCAATTTCAACGTCGGATGTTCTCAGCCATAACCGTAAATCTGTGGACTTAATAATCTTAATAATGCAGCCCTAATCAAGGCTACTCGCTCCTTAAATAGCTGTCGGTTAGCAATGACGTCAGCTCCTTGTGCCGCTAAGAACTTTTCCCACCGAATGGAATTAATTCCTGCTCATAAGCGATGGATTCATATGCCGTTCCTGAATAAAACAAAAATTGTCAGTAACTCGACTCTAGGCTCGCTCATCCAACTGTTCTCACAGCCTTTTACTCACTCGTTTGAGCTCCCTTGCATTTAATTTTGTTTTGTTTTGTTTTTTTTCTGCCTTTTTATCCATTCCCCCTGGTGTGCAGTACGAGTGCAGCGCAGGGGTAAAGTGAACGAGGTACTAGAGGTAGACCCAGGAGAAAGAGAGAAGCACTGTGCATCGGGAAAACTAGAGAGAAAAATCGATGCCCGTTCCCGCGTGCAGTCACTTCTGTAATATTCGATACACGGCCTCGTATACAGGTGGCTATTCATCAATTCAAATCCGCAACTTCTCTCCATTCATACAAATTCCAGGCGCACCGAATCGGGACGTCGTTCTAGTGCCGCGGACAGTGCGCCTCCCCCTCCGACATTCTGATACGTTAATGGATGCAGTACCTCTTGGGAGACCCGTGAGACCATACCATCAGATAGGTTAGAGAATACCAGTGAACAGAAGAGTAGTATCGTGACTGTATGGAAGAGCGAAGAACGCAGAAACTCGGCCGATATCGCCGGGGGATGATTCCAAAGATACGGCCCGATAGGGAAATCAGGTCCTCTCTCTGACTCGCGTGGTTAGATGGCCTTCATACGGTCGTAGACAAATTTTCCCGGTCAATAATAATGCTGCACGGGAAGAAAAAATTAGTTATTATTAAAATTAGTATTAAACAACTCAAATGGTAGCGCCAACGATACGAATGGTGGTGTCAATGATTCGAATAATAGAGCCAGCAATTCGAATGGTAGTCCCAACCATTCAAGTGGAAGACCCAACTTTTTGATTGGTTAGGCTGGCTAATATCGCAAGTACGGATCATGAATAGTCAAGAGTCCTATTCGATATGATCTGGGCAAGTAATTTTTCACAACGGCGATACAGCAAATTAAAGACGTAGTTTCTCACGACCAAACTTTTTTTTCCCGTGTGTCACGGTTATTTGCTTCGAAGTGCTATCATAATCGTATCTACCGGTCGAGCAAACATGCATTGATTGTACGACCGAACCCGATGCAGCTGCATTTTCAATTCGGATACTCGAACGAGGTCCTCATTTCTTGATTATTGTACTGAAGCTCCACGTTTTTTCCTACGGCATAAATCACTCATATTTCTCATAACTTTCATATCGCAACGTACAGGAGAGATGTAGGAATAATTATGAAGAGAGTAATATCACAGCTGTAGCGGTAGAGTTTGCCGCAGCAGCATCTGAGCGTTCTACCGTAAACAGGTACACTTCAAAAGAGACCCTCACTCACTCACTCACTCGCCCCCGTCAAAGCAACACTTTCACCTCGACCGCAGCGAAGCACCAGAACCGAGCACCACCATCAACACCGCGCCAAGATTTTCTTTATACGCCGGGCTGTGTATAACACGCGTACGTCTTTACTGCATAACGCTACGTTGAGAAAGAGGGGGGTGAAGGGGGATAAAACTAATCTCACCCAGAATTCGCATCGTTGATTTTTTTCCGGATCGCGGAAGCGTGCGAAGCCTCTCTTCTACGCCTTCGTCATAGTTGTCTTGTCTTCGATATCAAACATCCTCCCCGTTCATCTTTGACGAGAGTATGATCCAGCGATTCCTCCATCAGCGTTTGTCACTTTATTCTGTCAACATTCTTGTTTTAGTCGTCAACAGCGACTCGGTTCAACGCTTTGGTCCTCATCCTCTCATAGATCTTAATCTACACCAACTCCGAAGTACCACCTTTATGGATCGCCTCGATGCAGTCTTTGGGACATCTTTGATCATGAAAGTCGCTCAGCGTATAACCGCCTCAGCGAGGTTTATTCAGCCATGGCTATACATCCACCGGGGGGATCGTCTAAGATCTGAATAGAGGCCTCGGTGGTTTACAAGTCTTCGGTCGGATGAGCGAAGGCAACGTAGGAGCAACGCTGACCAATATTCCTCGGCAGAATGTTGGTGCCATCACCCTTATTCAAACCCAATCTGCATCCATCTATAGAGGTTGGCTCTCATCGCGTCCGTATTCCCCTATCTTAATACATCTATCGTGTATCCATGTATCCGATAGTTTCCTATCACTCTCACTCCGAGAACATCGTAGTATCATCGTCCATAGCGGTGTGTCCCAAGCGAGCAGTAGCGGCACGTAGTGGTAGCTCGACGTTCGATGCATAATCACAGCCCAAGGGTCCCTGACTCACTCTCAAGTCCGGTCGGATTGGCCATCGACGCTGCAGAGACAGAGACGATTCGACCGGGTTCTCTATTGACAGGGTGCATCGAGGCAACGACGTCGCTGTGGGTTGGCTCTTCCCTGATACCGGTCAAAGGACCCGTCCCTTCACCGCCTCGCACTGCTCAGGCAAATACGTACGTGCCGGACACTTGGGACCAGCCCACGTACTAAGGGAAAACGAATCTCGAGTGGCTGCTCTCTACTTGAGTAATCGATATCATAACCGCTGCGATGCTCAAAACGGAGAGGTTGTCCGAACCATGTGCATATAGATATGAGGAAAGAAGATGAAGGATTATCTTTGATCATTCTGGGAATGTATTGAGGGGAAGTATTCATTCATATGGGGTTGCGTCAAAAGAACGAAACCCGCTTGCCTCTGCGTCCAATTAAAACTTTTCTTCGATACTAGGTAGTGCTCGTGTTCAAATGGTGATTAGCAATTATCCTGCCTGACATGTCATCAGCCGAGCAGGTTGATGTTACCATTCACCTTTTTGTTAGTGTCAGTTAACATTTTTAAACATATTCCTTAACTGTCGTGATGACTATTTCTCAGCTTTCCTGCAGCTGCATTGAAGATTCTATCGAGTGATCGGGAATATTCTTTCGGAATCGTTAATATAAAGTTGTTTCTCTTTCCCTTCATATTTGCTCTCTAAAGATCCATCGATGTGTGTACATAGTGTATACAGGAGAACCACAGGTGCGATATTTCTGCAATACGTGTGGAGAGCACCTTTCTTCTTGCGCTGAAAACCCGCAGATCACGTACTTTTTTTTCACGTCTATCGATCCTTCTCGATACACTTCTTGACCTCAGGTATGTAGCTTGTTATTCCACAGAGAAATATTGTGTACACTGTATGCGATACGAATAAAGATGAAACTAAAGTTGAAAAACACCATTGTCGCCGAACAACCGAGTACTTGATCGCTTGTATACAAAGTTTTGTCAGACCTTGGCGGAAAAGAGAAAGAAGAAAGAGGAGAAAGAGCTAGATCTGTGTGACGTCTAACGGAATTCGACCAAGAGCCAACCCCTCGGTATGGTCCGTGTATTCCGCCCATTAAATTATCACGGCCATCGACTCCCTCAACAACTTGATGGCGCACCACGACCAAGGGGGAAACTCAACACGAAGCAAAGCCACTGGCGAAGAAGCAGGGCTTAGGCCTCAAGCGACCATAGGATTAAGAGAGCCCAAGACCTTTTCCGGTGATCTGATCGTGAAGAAATAACGAGTCCCTCAGTTTCCAAATGTTGCACGACTATATTCTATCCTCTCTTCATGTTCACTGTTACGAACCGGTGAGCGTCTAATAAAATCCCCAAATTTATCTATTTAGCTCGTTATTACTTTAGACGTTTCCTCATCCCTAACGATCACAGTCGTTATCGTGCATTACGAAGATTTTAAATCTCAGATGCTGTAATTAACTTTTTCATTAGTCGACATACTCGTACGTGATACAGCATTGAAGCAAATGGAAAACGTCGTTCATTACAGCGATTAAATTAATTCGTAAACGCGAGCGAGTTGATTCGTTCTAACGAAACTTGGCTGATGAGAGCGACTGTAACTCTGAGTCTATCAAAAAGTCGAGGGTTGGTCGTCAGCTCAGTGAATTCTGGCGAGTAGCTCGCTCTTGTCGAGCTGTTGAAAAGTTTCTTCTGTCGACCCGTCGCCCCAGATGCGAGAGTCTCGCTAAGAGAGCGCTGAGGATAGGATGATCGGGTGCGCTGGACCAGCCGGGACGCACGCTCAAGGGTTGAACGGGACGAAGGAACAAACGAGGCAAAGAGGAAGATGGGAATCTCATTGAGTTTCGTTGAAAATTCTCTAACTTGGGCTTGAGAGAACGAGGCGGAGGAAAGAGAAATGGACGAAAGAGGAGGTAAGTCGATTACGTTGCGAGCGAGAATTCCACGACCTTTAACAGCATCATTCGTCGTTAGGTTGCTCGTGCTGCTGATGCTGTCGTGCCACCTGGATCTCTTCGCGATTCCGGCGAACCATCGCCGGAACTAATCCAACTAACTCTCCGATGCGAAGATAGCGGAGAACGCTATAGAAGTAAAGAAGAACAAGGCAAAAGAATCCGAGTGATTTTGTTATCGACCGAAACAATTTTTTAATTCTTTTAAAAAAAGTTTTATAATTTTCGCTTCGATTTCTCGAATCACAGCATCTGTTTTTTTTAACTCAATAATTTTTTACGATCTTTACCCCTGAGTTATAATAATCGGATCAAGGCAACCAGAGTTTTATAGCAAATCAAAAAGGTCATATCTTCTTTATTAGTTTAGTCAAGAATTGAATGAGTACATAGCAGGATCGCATTAAAATAAAAATTGTTCACCCGGCAGATGCGTTTGATCTTTTGACGCATCTCTTCTTGTCAGTACACGATTATTGCTCTTTCAGATTTGATAATATTTTGGACGGATTACATGAATACAAATTTTCGCTCAACTTGACCTCTTGTGAGCTAAATCATTCGCATGTCGGAGCGACGACGCAAGTTACGCCAAATACACGGGGATATCTGTTCACAGACGTCGCGTACAATTTTACGCACGCGTTAACGACGACAAAGCAACACAACGCGAAAACCCACACGACGAATACGCGACTCGCTCTACCGGAAATTCCAACATCGCGCTCATCCCTGTAACGGTAGAGGGTGGCTTCCGTTAGTTTGGCCCAGTTCCCACTCTATGCGAGTTACCCAAAAAGCGAAATGCTGAAGCATATGAATGCTACCTTCCATATATATTGCTGCGCACTCTTTCGTGATCAAACCGACATATCCACTATACCCGCAAATATAGTTGAGTTTATTGTTCTGCAAGAACGAAATTAAAGCTATTTGTGTCCGAACTAGTTCTTGTTTGATTGCTTTGTCACTCGGTCGAACATTGTATGATTCAACGCGCATGCTATTTCATTTTTGCACAAATATTTTTATACATTTACAACAGCTCAACCAAATCGATAGTTTAACTACTTTCAACCATCGCTAACGATACGTTCTCAGCCCCGTTGCTTAGTATAATTAACCTAAACCTAGGACGAAGTGATTGCACCAAATAATGCTAATAATCGGCTAGTCAAAAACCCTAACCTTTTAAAATTGTCGTCACAATTAATAATTTATCTTTGTGCACAATTAATAGTATATCTAGGAGTGTAATGTGAAGAAATGTGGATGATTGAATATGATATGTTATATTTGATTAAAGTCGCGTTTTCCTTGCTCGAAAACGCTCGAAAATCAGCTCCCTGATGCGAAACCGTACCACTTGTTGTTCCACTCTGTTGCCTATTCGCGGTTCCTAGTTCGTTTGCGTCTCGGTCGCGGGATTCGATTGCGCGGGGAACGAATGAGATTAAGGTTGTTTTCGTTGCGAGTATCGTAGATTAGTGGGTGGTGTGAGATGCTTCGGCGAGCAGGGTAACAGCGGTTAGAAGTGACAGAGTACAAATAGTTGGAAACGTGTATAGCGGAGTTTGTTGGAGTGGGAGGAGAGTGAAGAACTCACAGGGGAGAAGCAAACGGAGGCGGGAGGTCCTGGGTTTACGAGGCATGATTTCACGGGACGTTGATCGGGTGAGTGTCATGCGACGGAATGTCGGGCAAGTATGCGCCGCCACTGCTGCTACTGCTGTTACTACTGCTACGCTACTGCTACGCTGCTACTGCTACGCTACTGCTACGCTGCTACTGCTACGCTGCTACTGCTACGCTGCTACTGCTACGCTGCTACTGCTACGCTGCTACTGCTACGCTGCTACTGCTACGCTACTACTGCTACGCTACTGCTACGCTGCTACTGCTACGCTGCTACTGCTACGCTGCTACTGCTACGCTGCTACTGCTACGCTGCTACTGCTACGCTGCTACTGCTACGCAGCTACTGCTACGCTGCTACTGCTACGCTGCTACTGCTACGCTGCTACTGCTACGCTGCTACTGCTACGCCACTACTGTTACGCCACTACTGCTACTGATACTGCTACTGCTACTGCTACTGCTACTGCTACTGCTACTGCTACTGCTACTGCTACTGCTACTGCTACTGCTACTGCTAAAATGATGACTAGTGTCTTCATGTAATATATTAGGTGTTATTGTATGCGACGATTAGCGGTCAAGTTTTATTTTCGATGGAATTTTTGCACATCTCGGGTTTGAGACTGTGTTCGCTAGGTTCAAAGAGCGCGAAACTTAAGCCTCATTAAAATTTCACTATTACGAATCTTTTTAAAAAATTTTTACAAGTGTCGATTGTAGTTGCTTGATGAATTTATTCAATAAATTAAACAAATTCTTCAATCAGTCACAATCGACGAATTTTTATCTCGAACAAATTGTGAAAAAAATTCCGCCACGATCCATTACATGTAATATGTGTGGGTGACAGAGAATCGAATGGCAGAGAAATTGCATTTACCGTTTCGACTTAGTTGACTCAAATAGGACACACCGAATTTTATTCGTCATCCAACTAAATAAGATAGTTGAGGACAAAATTGTAGTTGGCCCAACTAACTATTTAATCCAAGCAACGATCAGAGCCAACCACCTAAAAATAGTTGATCTAACCAAGTAATCATCTGTCTCTCAGAGCACTAAGTTACTTGGTTGGGTCCAACTTTTATTTCGTTACCGTAACGAAGTCGCTTTTTCCGTGTATCTAATTTCGCAGACGACTTTCTCAATTATATACTCAGACCATGATCACTTAGAATCTCTCAATGCTTCATGCGACCCCATAAAAAGCTAAGGGAGAGAAAGCTATATATTTGACCGAAATTGCTGTTATTCAGTGTAGAAATAACTACCGGAAAAAGATGAAAGTACATGCACGTACAACTTTACCACCGGCACGGTGGCTTCGTAAATTACTTAGAAAGGCAAAATATATATTTTATTACAAGTCCTTTTATTGAGTGTTAAATCGAAAATCAACGTGGTGGAAAAATGCACAGGGGTAAAAAACGGGAAACAGGGGGGACGCGACAAGAGTCGACACGGCGAATATATACGAGCCATCGATGAATGTCGAGCGCAGCCTTTGGCTATAGTCGTTTTAATCGCGAGAGCTGCCACCACCACCACCACCACCACCACTACCACGACGTGCCAATAAATTTACCGATTTCAGGGCGTGCGAAAGCCGCATTTTCCGACCCACACTCCCTACTTCACTCCTTCCTGGCAGGCTAACATTTGTTCATGAACCTAAAAGTTCCGGCGCTCTACATCCCGCTGACCCGTCGATATTATCGAGAGCAGATCGTTCGCTTTAAACGCCCTTAATTACATTCATTCTTTCGTCCTCAATAGTATGCCCGTATGCTGCTCTATATCACATGAAAATAAACCCGACTCAAAGACCTCGTAATTAATGCTTATCCATGTTGAGATATCATTATTACTATTGATTCATAACGTGTGATTATTTCGATGTTTTCACGACGATTTTGACATTCGACAGGCGAATCTCATTTTCATTCAAATCTCCATTACATGGAAATCCAAACGAATAAGTTATTTGGTTTTTTCATTCTTTTAAGAATATTTTCCGATTAAATGAATGACAAATTTGCGTGCCGCAAGTCAAAATATATCGATATATTATCAACGAAAACATGAATAAATAAAGAAAATAAATGAATAAATAAATAAATAAATGAATAAATAAATAAATGAATGAATAAATAAATAAATAATAAAAGCATGAAGATTTTTGGTTATGCGATATTTCCTCGTTTTTTTTTTGCAGATTTTTACCAGGTTTCACACGACGCTTAACTTTTTAACGATTTACTTGTGGCGAATATGTGGGGAATATGGTTACTTCGGTTTTTGTTGTGAAATAATTGTAGAGGGTTTCGTTAGTGTCTGTCGGAGCAAGGTACAAAAAAATAGCTCTATTAAATCGAGCGACAAAACCCATTCCTCGGTAGTTGGGAAAAGGGCGAAAGCAGAAGAAAGAGAGCGAAGCGATGGAAGAGAAGAAAGGAAAATTGCCGAGTAACCTAGTGGTGTGAGTCGGTCTTTCGTCCGACATCCATTCGGTCCGGCGCTCTGGTGATCGTTGGCTCTCTCTACCGACCACCGAGCGAAAGAAACCACCGAGGCTATGGGGTTGAGCAAACAAAAAATCGGCAACTGTTTGTAGCATAAAGCAAACAATTAAGGATTGAGTTTTATTTTTTGTTTCCAGTTCAAACGGCACTTTAGCGACGACGTGACAGCACTTTTGTTATTCACTTTCTCCCAATGCTTTTGTGCTTTCCAAAGTGCCAAATCTTACTGCTGTTGAATCAATTGAATCATGCAATTACAAACATGTTATCAATATGGATATGGATGTAAAATAATATTTCCATGGCATTCATAAAATAGGCCAAAGTTTTGTGATGACTGAAACTACGAATTTTATATTAAAAAACGTAATGTAAATTCAACAATTTTAATATAAATATTCGTCATTTTTTAAATTTTGAACCCACGAATTTGTTTTTCAACACGATAGTCAAACTAATGATACTATTCAATTGTTTTTCTGAATATACGCCTGGTACGTTTAATGTTTATAATGGATTCAAAAAAATGACAAGATAGGAATAGGAAAATAAAAATGTTGTCGAATTCATTAAGCGTTCATTGTCAAAACATACAAAAACGATGGAAAGAAAAAGAAAAAGCACGACAAATAAAGCTTTCTATGCTATCTCCACAATGTATATTACGCTTTACGGCATAAAAATAGCTTGCGCTAAAAGTTGAACTAAAAGATTCTCTTGAAGTCGTATGTTGCACGTGACTTGGTGCAGTTTACTTACTCGACTTGTCCGTGCCAAACACTGAAAACTCGAGTTAATCGTCGGAGCGCGAGTGTTTGCACTGCGCACCGACGAGAGAAGCTGCTACTGGTTCTGTACTATACAGCAGGTTATAGAGCACTAAGAGAGTGCAACGAACGACACCAAGAGATGAGGGGAAAAAGAGGGCGAGGGTAGTTTCGGGGGGGGGGGGGGGGGGAAGCGATCGTAGAGTGAAGCAGGAAGAAGATAGAACGTTTACCTTCGACAAACCAAGAGGATTTGCTGTTTTACCGTGCAAGAATTGGGTCGTATTTGCAGGCTCACATCGATGCCATGAGTAAGCTCTGTACGAGGAGACGAGGAGCATCCGAATGTTGGAACGGAAGGACGTTGATGCTTGAAATAACGCTGGACTCGTGGTCTGAAAATGCACAGCGACGACGGGAAAGCTAAATTTCCGCTCTCTGGTTCACATTGAATTGATTCATTGCCGATGCGAAACGTTTCTAATTCAAGTTTGAAAGCACATCCGTATCTCGGCTTTGACAGCCTACATAAAACTTGTTCGTCCAACGGTTAAGCCAGAACAGTTGATTCGAATCGGCACACATGGCTAGTAAAACTGTCCACTGCACTTTGCTAGTTCATCAGTAACCGGACAACGAGCCAGGGTTTATCAGTTCCTGGATCACGATTGCAGGCGATAGTTCCTCTAACGAATCTTGGAGAAGGAGAACTGTGATCACAGGTACCTCTCTATCGTTCTCCTGGCTCGACAAACACTCGATTTTCGTTTTCTTCTTTTCTCCGTTGTTTTTTTGGCCTCTTTCGTTTTCTCTTTTGCTCCTTCTGGTTTCTGTAGCTTCCAGCGAGCGGCGCTTTGCTCCCTTTGGGACTCGTCGCCGACGCTGTTTTCTTTTTATCTCGTCTTCTACTCCCTACGGAAAGTCTGCAGCTCACCGGACGCTCCGTTCCGTTCCGTTGATTATATAAGAGACCCCGAGCATTCCACGACGGACCTCGGCTAAGTAGCCGAAACCCCAACGGTATACTAGAAGAAACGAAAAGCTAGCGAAACTGAGTAGGGAATAATTAAAATCAATTCTGTAGAAAGGGCGTGGTAACAAGCTCAACGGGAATGGAGATGAAAGTACTGTCGGGTTAAAATTGTAGATGGTGAAACGTTTTACCGATGGGAAAACTTGAGCCAGAGTAAATAGCCCTAACGAGGGAGGAACTCGTCAAGAGCGCCACTCAAGTGTACTTGAAACCCCGAGAATTTCTTTCTACCCTTCATCTTTTGACTCTCCGTCGATTGAGATTCCAAAGGAACTAGTTTTTTTTGTCCCATGGCCAGCGTTTCTTGTGCTGCTAATCTTCAACAATCGAAAAATATCATTTAGAGGGTCTGCCATTTATCTTTCGATAATAACATTTTTCATTCTTTCATTCTTAAATACTAAAGCAACACAAAAATATTATAATCAGAATTAGTACGTTGATAAATAGGAAAGCATAGAATGAAAATATGTATTTTAAACAAGTCTGCAAAAAAGCTAATATATAATACAAAGGTTATCGATAAGACTAAATGCGTATTTATTTGATCCAAAATTTAATTACTTTTCTGCAGTGTATTTCTAGTTAGAATAATTGTAAATTGCAATTGTCTTTTTTCGAATTCTATTAATCTTTAATAAACCCTAATGAACATTTTGACGGCTGAGACGTTTTTGTCGATAATCCGTGATTTATTCCTCCCATCGGAGCGCATTTGTTGGCGAAGGTTGTTCCAATCATTTGTGGCTATTAGGAAAGCAAATAGCTGCCGGACAGACAATTATATCACTGATGGCCGTCAGCAGGACGCGAGACTCAGATCCCCAAGGGTCTATACCCATGAGGTTCCCTCGCACCCCCTAATTAGTCTGTTCAATAAACTCGATTGCTTCGACTCTCATTCTCTATGTCTCGGTGGCCAAAGCCTTGTAGACTTCCTCGAGTCATTCTTCTCTGTTACGCCACCGAGTCCAACTTTCAAACCTTCGCTTGCTTATTGGTACGCACGGGCAATTCTATTTCTATTGTCCAGCTTAACAGCCACAAATAGTGTCTGGTTATAAAACTGATGTCGTACAAACCCACCTCTGTATTCTTTGTCGACAACATGGTAATTGTGACAGTATAAATAGTGATTTCTTATCAGACCTGCGGAACAACATGAATGTACTGCACTGGCGTCATTTGCTCATCATAAATAAGTGTAATTATATATTCTTTTATTTTATTATGTATTCTTTTTTTTAACATCTATTTTATTCTGTTTCATTCATCATTAAATCTTGTCACGTTCTTTTTGGACTCTGGCTGAATATTTATTAAAGAGAGGTTATTATGCTTTGACGATGACAGTCTGTCATATTTTTAATTTAGATGGAAGTTTGGCAAATCGTAACTCGGGGTCTGAGTCTAACGATGCCGAAGATTCCGTTGTTATCGATCTTCCTGTATAGAAAAATCGAACATTTAATTGAAATTAATTGGTAAAATATCGTCCGTTCAGATTGCTTTATCAATTTATGAGTAGATAAAGCAATTCGAATGGACAAAAACACAAAGATTCGGAATGTTTGATTTTCCTATACAGGAAGATCGATAACAACGGAAACTTCGGCATCGATAGACTCAGACCCCGAGTAACAATTTTCCAAACTTCTATCTAAAATAAAAATATCACAGGCTGTCATCGTCGAAGCATAATAACATCTCTTTAATAAATATTTAGCCAGAGTCCAAAAAGAATAATGAATAAAACAAATACCAGGTTGGGGATGAAACTTGTAGAAATCGTTTATTAGATGGTCAGCAACAGTAGAATAACCCTCCCAGCGCAAAATGAAGAAAAAATCCGTCGAGGAATCGAGTTCCTATATCGATTTTCACATGACTTTATACGCTCGCAAAAGTTGTCGTAAAATTTGTAAAAATGACTCTCGGGACTATCCCGGGTAACTCTCCGTCAGCGTAGTTTTCCGAGCGCACCAAAGTTGTTCGCTCTTTTTCTCTCAGTTACGAATGTCCTCTAAATTTGTGTCCCAAGGGCCCAGAGGGCAAAGGTTCTCCATCGTGGATTCGTACTCTTGAGGAACGATACCGTGGTATGAGGCGTTACAAGGTCGGTGGTGAGCGAAACGTCGCGAGAAACGTTCACTCACTTGCGCTTCTATCATTCTACGGCACCCTTACGACGATCAACCTGTAAAATATTGCTAAAGTTTCGTAGGGGCGGCAGTGAACTCTGTAAGGAAAAGGAGAAATGCCCGAGCAACTCCCCGGGTGATTTTGGTTCTAGTACTGCCTCTACCGAAGCCATTGTTCGTCGTGACCGGTAACTTCTCCGAATCACCACATATATAACTCGAACTGCGACGCGTCTCGCGATTCTTCTACCAAAGATACCTTCCACTTTTCGTCCTTAAGCACGGTGTGCTTGTCCTCCGTCTTTCCCACCCTAAAACTGTCACATTTTTCAAGAAAGCCATGCTCCTCGGAACGTTCTAAGAGACTGCACCGGAATCGTCCTTCTTTGCCTTTTTCACTTGTGATTCTGCCACCTTTGGATAGCCATTATTATCATTCGGGGAGACGCTCAAGTTCCTCGATAGAGAAAACCAAAGTACGGAGCTGTAAGCTAACGTCGGTCTCGAAATAAAAATTATCTTTATCCCTTTTTCAATGGTCTTTCCCGTATATCCAACAATGTTCGACATCAGGTATGGTCCGTACCATGATAGCACTTGATACTATCGTTACCGCGGTACATCTGCACGACCTCGATTTCGGATGAAGCGATAACATCAATTGAATTTCCTATCCTTAGCTTGCTAACATTATTAAAATTGTTCGAATAAATAATGCGAAAGCAGCGAACTAGGTTTAACTTGGCGCACATTTAGACAAAGAATTTTTTGTTTGAATATTACGTACCCATGTCTTTTTGAATGTGCCTAGTCGAGTTTACTTATGATATCTATTCCATCATCCCATTTCCAATTCCAAATGCGACGAATCAATTGTCAATATTTTATACTCCGTTGAAGTGAAGGAAACCCAAGCTCGCTCACGTACAGTGGTTTCAGCGTTTGAGCAAACCCATGATCCTTAGGAAGCGCAAGTCACTGGTTCGAATTCAAACAAACAGGTAAAGCGACGGGATGTGTGTGTGACGAGTGAACGTCAATCGAAGACGAAGATGCGATTCGGTGGCGTCGAAGAAGATTCGAAGGGCGCAAGAGGATTGGAGATTGGTGCGGTAGAGTAGCTATCGTGCTTTACCCGATTGCTGCTCGACGAGGATGCTTCCGTACGAGAGACTTCGGTGTGGTCGGCTCACCGGATGTGCGGAAACGCTATTGACCTCTCTCTCTCCGTAAATCGCTAGTCTGGAAAGCTTCAGCTCACGGCGACGACGATGAAGACGACGCCGGCGAGCGTTATTCGCTTCCGATGGTTCCTGATAGCCGTAGAGAAAGTGTACGCTCCGTTGGGAACTAGTGTGCGGCTGTGACGAAGCCCTGCTTCTAAGAAGGAAGGACGAAACGAAGAAAATGGGAGGAAGCAAGCCCCACGTGATACCGATCGAGCAGGAGTGACAGGGCGAAAGAGGGGGTAAACGAGATATATCATGAGGGTGAAAGCAGACGATTGGGACTAAGGGAGTGACAGAGAGAGAGAGAGTGGAAGCACGAAGGAAATGAGTACATGTACATGGGTTGAGTCGTAATTTCCAGCTGAAAATTAAATGACCCTTATTATACTTGAAAAATAATAATACAATTTCATTGCATAATGATATCATGTGCTTCATGAAACATAAAGCTACGTTGAAAATATTGTGTTTAATAATGTTGAGAAAGAAAATTAAATAAAATTGCTTACTCGAGAACGCCATTTCATTATGCGCTACCCTGTTGGCAATTTGTTGTAATGGAGCAGACGAAGTCTGTTTTGTCATTGATAGTTCCGAGAATTTAATCATTATTTGATACAAGAAACATTTTTTAATATGAATGTGCTTTCAGTTCTTATGGAAAAATTGTACGAAGGATGAAGATGAATTTCAGTACCAACTAATTTGCCTCTATTAAAAGAGCAAATTCCGGCTGAAATGGTCTAATTTCAGACGTTAATATCCGAGACGGCTTGTAGATATTATTCTGTACAAAGAGGTGACAATATTGGTTACGGTCTCACTGCCCAGAAGAACATGTGACACCGATCAGGGCCGTAAGTGCGCGCTTCTTTGATGCACTCAACTAATTTGATTGACTCGAACTTGTAAACTGAAAACTTATCATCAACCTTTACCATCGAATCCAACAAAACTTCAAAATCACGATTGCATAGTACACACAGAAACTTGGACATTTGAGAAAACAGAGAGTAACTTGGCCCGGAGTTGCGTGTCTTGATTTCGGCAAAAAGTTGGCCGGGAAATTGAGTCTGAAAGTTTAAAAAGCATCGCTACATTCATATCGAAAAGGTGTAAAAGTCTTGGATTGAGGAACTACAATAATCAAAGTTTTTCTTATTATTATCATAGTCCTATAAAGTCTTTGTATTGTTGAAAGATTTATACTCTCAAAAAATTTTAAAAATGTGGTTATTGTGAGTGCTGTGGCCGCAAATATGGAAAATAATGATGATTTATTCGGCTAATATCGACCAAGTAATCTAAGACGATGTTCTTCCTTAAATATCCGTTTCGGCCTTGATCAGGGCCCTCTTCACTAACCTTTATTCCCTATAACAATGTTACTAGGTTGTTTCTATTTGTTAACAATTAATTGCTAGATTCTCGACCATGTGGTGTCATTTTTGTATGTAATTGGAGGTTAAATCCTTCCACTGGACGATGTATTTTTTGTTTTCTTCTTTTTGATATTTGACACTACATCCTACGCTAAATACTGATTGGTTATGTCAATTTTTTTCTTTACAAAATGTGGTTAAACATATTTTCTACGTACATTTAGTTTGATCAGCGTTGAGCAGGGACAGCAGTAATCTTCTTCCAAGAGGTTTAGGGAATTTTAGATTTTCTATCTAGCGTCTGAAGTAAGGGTCGTCTCTATCTCGAGTTAACTACATTCAAGGCACAGCGAAGGAGCAATACGAAGGTAGTTTCTCGAAGGGCGAAGGAGAATCTACGGGTATGGCTGGGCTTTTCAGTAGGATGACGTTCGAGGCATTGAACGCTATATGCTTGTTCTCGAAGTGGTGGATTCTCCGCGAGCCACAACAGAGTGCTGTTCTTGTTGCTGGACAGGAGTAAAGGGTATTCTGTTACGCGAGATAGAGTGAGTAAGTTGTGCACTCTCGACGGTGCTGTCCAGGGACGAGAGGAACCAAGCCGTGCGGAAAATCGCTTTAAGCCACGCTGGCTAATATTAACTTCGAAGAAGACGCGCGGTATCTCTGTCGCCTTATCTCTCTTACTCCTACAACCTTTTGTGGACCGGCCCTCCGTCCGTTCCCTCCCCGTACCTCTCATTTCTCTTCCACTTTCACTATATAGTCACCTTCTCGCCTTTGGCGTCGACATACCGAGGTTAACGTTAACCAGCATCTTCTCATAGACGTTCCCGTTGACCCCGAGGCTTGTCAGCTAAACTCTCTGTTTGCCTCACTGCAAACTTCAATGATTTATCTCGCTCCTTCGTCCTTTTCATTTTTCGTCTCTTAACCCGGATTATATATGTTGCCGGTAGATTTTAATTCCGTGAAAATTGAAAAAATATACATTGACCTGATAGACATTGACAGTATCATTCTTTAAAACAAATTGTCGAGTTAACCACCGACTTATACTGAATTATTTTGGATACTAAATTCTCGTAAAATTTATAACCTTGTTCAACTACATAACAACTTATCTGATAATCTCTTGATTTACACTTTGTTGCAGTATCATGAACAACAATAAAGTACAAAAACCTGATCCGGACAACATCAAAATGTTCGTGGGTCAAGTGCCCAAAGACATGGGTGAGAACGACCTTCGAGCGATGTTCGAAGAGTACGGAAGAGTCCATCAGCTCAATGTCCTTCGGGATAAGTTTACCGGGTGCAGTAGAGGTAAGTGGAAAATCCATCACAACAAATACAGGACATTCAAGATATTTATTACCATCTTTTGTGGCATCGATGTCCGATGATTAATGACAATTTCGTCGTTAAGTTGACATTGACATTGTCTCACGTTGTCACGATCGATTTATTATGGCTAGATGGCATGTATCCCTCGACATGGTCTGTTGTTGTAGGCGAGAAGACGTCATTTTGGAGAAAAGCTCGTGAGTTCTACACTTTATCGCGTAGCTCTCCTCTGATATTGATTTTCGTAGACAGTGTACCAGCAGTACCGGAGACACGCTATACGATAGACCGAGGACAACTGTGTTACTGGTCTGGACGCGGGTCCCACCACCACAGATCATTCTATCCTCGGCTATGCGGGCACATTCATGCCAATTCATACCGCTGTATTGTTTCGAAATTGACGTAGGTAACGATGTGGCACTGACAGCTACGGAGCGAGAGCCACGAGCACAGTTGTTACTGGTATAGCCAGGCCAGGCCAGGCCGTCATTTACGCGGGTAGATTAACAACCGGACGACTAGAGGAGGGCGTGGGACAAGGAGAACTACTAGTAAACGGGAGCAGAACATTGGCTAAACGACAGTGTCTCTCTCCGTCTCTCCGTCTCTCTATCTCTCTCCGTTTGTATATGTAGCGCCGCTCTATCTATGGATGACACCAAAACAAGAAAGCTAGAGAGACAAAAGCTCATAGTTGGTTACGGTTCAAGAGCGACGTGGTTATTTCAAATGAAACGTTTGCAAAGGGAATGAATTCGAAGTGAGACCTACACAGAACGGTTGATGTGTCCGAAAAAAGAGTTTCCATGACAAATAATTTGATCTCGAAACATCCGATCAGGACTTTGGTATCAGAATAGCTACCGTTCTGAAAGGTGACATATAGCAGTAGAATAAAAAAAGTGGTCTGAAGGATATACATATTTTGAAATTCTCTGGTACAAGCGTCGATCGATGCCCAGCAGCAGACAGCGGTACAGTGGTCGCGGGGTAGCTTCAATGCGGCCGTTCCGCGTTCTATTGATCGCCTTGAGTAAGCATGAGTGAGAGGAGAAGAAGATCGCGAGTTAAACGGAGAGGACGGAAAGGAGGATGCGAAGAAGAAGTAAAGGATACAGGAGGTAGTGGAGCGAGTGAGACGAGGGAAAGGAAGAACTGAGCAAGGAACTTGGTCCTATGTGATCTCTTATACCACTACCCGGTATACGTAGAGGTGACCCGGATGGAGCTTAGAAGGAAAGGTGCCTTCGTGAAGGCAGAAAAGAAGACTTCAATAAGGAAATGGAGAAAGAGTGATGCAGGAAAAGGCTCGAGCAACAGAGACAGTGAAAAGCCGGGAGAAATCCTCGCGTCATCGGATAGTTTTTTGCTGGCTAGCTCGACTCATCCTCGAGGAAATCCGATGGCCATTAGGCTGGACGCGTTTTTACGTCTGGTGCCCTCGTATCCTCACTTTGCCACTCTAACACGGAGGTCAGTGAGGTCGAAGTGGTGAGAAAAAGTAACGACGAACGAATAAGGTTGTGACCAGCAACTGCAAAAGGTCAGTGATTGCGCGTACGATTTTCTCATGCTAAGAACAAAAGGTTCAAGGGCCACATAAACATTTGGACGGCCATCATTGGGAAAGTTTTGTCATTGTCCCACGAAATAAATCGACATGGCTTTATCATTGTCCGATGGCTTACTCTCGGGCATCGGTCCGCGCCCTGGTGAAATTGTCTTGAACCCCAGAAATGAACTCAAGGATCAGCCAGTCCTTTGGGTGGATTACCGAGGAAAGGAGAATAAAGACGAAAGGGGAGCAACAGCAAGTAGAGAGGCTGATCGATCGGTGGGTATTATTGGCACAGAGATCCGTCCCATTCTACACTCCAGTAGAGGCTCAGGTATCTGCTCTTTACTTCCCCCACCTCAAGCAGCGAGGCGACGGATCGGAAAGCGTACGCAAATATTGACTAACGGCAAACACGGTGGACCTCTTCGTGATCGCGACTCCATCGTCCTAGTTTCATACCCGTCACTGATGCGCTATCAACCCCCGCTCCTTTACAATAGCTGAGAGTCAAATTCTGACGATAGATGAAAGCGCAGCTACGCTGTCGTTCTGTTTACGGATACAACATAGGCTCACAACTTAGAAGTACTGTGTCTGATACTCTCGCAAAAGATAATTTTTCTTCAAACTGTGTTCATTTCGTATACCTTCACAGTATACAAGGTAATGTCGTACCCTCCGCGATAGAAAAACAATTTTGTTGAAGTGTCGCGTGAAACTCGATCAACGTAAGTCACACGCGGTTACCAAAAGTGAATTAGTTTGATCTAATAATGCTAGAGTGTGGATTGGTTATTCAAAGGAACAACAAGGAAGGAAAAAAAGCAGGGTTAGCCCCTGCATCAGCACTGTGATCATCGTTGACCGAAGAGAACTTATCAGTGGTCAATCCGAGAAGTTATGGAGCGAAAGATAACGAGCAGGGTCGTTGGTTAATGGATTTTACGGCATCTAGACCTCGCTAGACCCTTTGCAGCCCTACCTGCGTAGGGCTGTAAGTAATAGTCTATGTCTATTCGGATCGTACCGTTTAATCGACACTCGGGTGTGATCATGTTCGTCTTCCACTCTTGTCTGTATACGACCTCGTAGCTCCAACTCGACGTCCTTCGGAACTACGTGGTTCACGAGTATGAAATGTTCCACTTGAAGCAGCTAAGTGAAAGAATCTCCGGATGGTTGGCAATTAGAGAAAAGTGCAAAGCCATGTCTGTGCCACCGTATTCTCTTACGACTTCTACGAGCTTCACCGATAACTCCAATTGGCTCGCGGACAGCAAAAGTGTGAATGCACATGTTTGTGTGCGTAAGTCAGAAGATAGGAGACTCTCTTTTTCCAGCATCCGACGGATATCGAACACGATCGGCTCCTTCGTAAATCCTTGACGCTAAAAAAGGAAAACTTCCGGTCTTCGTTTCTGGTTTCCGCGGGATTCAGGTCCTATTCATTCCTGATAAAACGCACGACCTTTTCTCTCCGCTATAGACCGATCCCACCTTTATTAGACGCTTCGTCGGTTTCCTCCGAAGGAAAGTGAAAAGGAGACGAGCGATGATAGATCGCTCCGGAAAAAAAAATCTATCGTTCTTTTCATACCCAACTCGAAGATTGAAACCGTTTGACGAGAATTATTGGACCTTTCAAATGTACTCCTGTAGGTGTTGCCATACCGGATATTGTTCAGTTGTCCATTGCTGTCGATTGCGATACCTTTTAAACAATTCGAAAACCAAAGTGGTTGTCCATTTCAATATATCCACAATTCTCTGAAACTAAGAAGCATGCATGAAAACCATTTAGAGGCGAATTTATAGTCCCAAGTTCGAATTTAAGTTCAAACTTGGGACTATAAATTCGTCTAAGTTAGAACTTAAGTTCAAACTTGGGACTATAAATTCGTCTAAGTTAGAACTTAAGTTCAAACTTGGGACTATAAATTCGTCTTAGTTATAACTGAAGTTCAAACCTCAATTTAAATATAAGTTCGAACCCCAGACTATAAATTCGACTCTTAGAAAGCTTTAAGAACCGTAAATCTTTACATCATTGTAAATATTTGGCAACTGGTCGTTTATCTGGTATTCTGGTCGTTTTTTTTTCCTTCCTCTGAAAAGTATAGGATTACTGCACCCGTGTCGGTTTTCTCAGAGAAGCAGTATCATCGATCGGCAAGCGGCTCTCAGCGCGCAACTTGCCATTAATCACTGGAGCACTATTAATCGTCCTTAAGTGGTGGTGGCTTTCGATAGAGAAGGAGACGTTCTTTGCCGGGGTAGTTGGAAGAATACAGACAGACAAACAGAGAGAGAGAGCGAGAGAAGGTGAAAGCAAAGACCCAAAAAGGTAGGATGAAGGAAGCAGTGCAAGAAGGAGAATGGAGAAAGAGTTTTCGAATTTTCCTTCGCCAGCGAGCTCTATAGTTGACCTCACTGAATTCGCCCTTCGACGTTCTTGGTAAAAATCAACGTTCTCCCAGAGTCGCCAAACTTTTCGTAAGCTCTGTCACATCAACACAGCATAAAGAAAATACTATACAAGGCAAATGACAGCACGTGACTGTTGGCGGTGTCCGGTGATCGATTTTCATTCTGAAAGGTCGAATCCGAACGAGCGTCAACTTCCAATGTTGGCGCGTGTCGCAGCTGCCAAGAGTTATTTGCAGCTGCGACTTGGCCGACGACTAAAAAAACAAGTTGGTTTCTAAATGGACTAGCAAAGGTTCGATCTATACAAATGCATGATCAGGATGGTAATAGGAATGGCACAGACTTTTTGTAACAATGGATGAAAGGTATTAAATCATATAAAAACCATTTCCAGATCAAGTTAAAAATGTTTGGACATTATTTAAACCTTTTTTAGCTGCAGAAAGGTAGTGTGGTGAAGAAAAAGTTATTTATCGAGTGTTAGGCAACTGGCCAACAAGACATTACCTTACACCATTGACCATTGAATGTCCTCCTTCACCAAGTATTTCCGTCCGTCCGAGATTCCGCTGGCCCTTATTCGTCTTTGCTTCTTTTACTGTCTTGTGCATTCTCTCGAACCTCTTTCCGCCTGAGAAACGTGAGAAGTTCTCTTTTGCTATACGAATTAGAGTCGAATGCTCCTGATATGGATACTCACCGGTTGTTGGAATAATTAAAGGCTTTGCTAACCAGAATCACACTAAACTTGATACTTGGGACGTTGTAAAAGAGGAGAATAATATAAACGCTGAGAATACGTCTTGAGATTATGACAAGTGTACAATAGTGCCATTATTTCGATAAATCAACGATTGATTTTTAATATGTTGGTGTTTCATTGATAGCCAAAGTCTGAAATAAAAGGGAACACGTTCGATAAAAATTCTTAAGATTATTTTCCGTAAAGAAAGCGATAAACAGCAAATACTTTGAGGGCATCGTCGTGAATACGCTCGCTTTCAACGAGCCCGTAGTCAACGACTCGAGAATCGTAATTAGCGTTCAACGCTCTTAATGAAGTGGCTCGAGAAGAGGTCTCAGTGAAGGAGTCAGAAGAGCGCGAAGCCGTTGAACGTCAAGGCTTCACGGACCCGTGGAAAAGCGTACTTCGCTTTTCCACGATCTTTTCCGAGGCCAGTGTCAAAGTCTGAAGTTACTAGAGAGAAGAGGTCTTTGACAGAGAATTTCCGTATTCTTAGAAGGACTTTTCTTGTACAAACACTCTCTTCGAAAAGCACACTTTCCTTTACTATCGGCCTCGTCTTATACACTCTTTATCTTTTCTCACGAACTTTCAAGAGCTTAGAGATTGAAACTCTACTCTTGTTTCGCTGCTTCAAGTACGATGATTAATTATGCACCGGCACCGGTTATTTTCATTCGACTTTGTAATGCATCTCAGGAGTATTAAATGAGAAAATAATAAATAAAGCTTCTGCATCAAAATTCTAATTGTTGACCTACATTACAACATTATCAATTACTAAACATTGCACCGGCTGAAATGATTGACCGCAACAATATTCCGTCGATTATCTTCGATTTCGTAGACTACACAAGCTTAAAACCAAATTCAATTTGTTAAAAATCATCCTCCAACTGTTATTTTAAAAAAACGCTGCAAGACTGCGTGTACGGTGTGGTAAATAGGTCCATGAATAGTTGTTATACAATCGTTTCACGAGAGGTATTGATTTGTATAGTAGAGCGCGGAATGATCTATATGCGCGCTTTTTTTATTTGCAATCAAAGCAAACTTGAAGAGGTCTTGGCGCTCAGCCAGAGCGGGATTATAATATAAGGAAGGAGAGTTCAGTTCCGTGAGTCGAGGCTGAAAAGTTTAATTTCTCAAATCCTCAGTGAGCCGCTCGTCGCGTACTCGGCTTTGTAATACTATAATACTTTTCGCTATCCTTCCAAGGTCTGTTCGGTTGAAAATTCTTTTCTCCCTCTTTTGCGTTTTCCGTCTTTTTCTTTAAACTGGCCCGTGCACCATCTTATTCGTACTCTCAACACCTTCGTTCACGGGCAGGCGCCCGGCCAAACTGCCATCGATTACGCAAATATTTGAGTGCTCAAAAGTAATGTAACCGTATTTCGGTCGTATTCTGCCGAGGTAACCAGAGTAAATTTGCCTTGAGCTTATCTAACCGCGGCAGCCGCACGAGCCCGCTCACTCGCCCGAACGAGACGGCCACAACCTGCCGTGATTTTCGTCGTGGCTAAGCGACGACGATAGAGTCGACGGGAAACCACCGGCTCAAGAATACCGCTGCCCGATCGATTACAGCTGACAAAAAGCAAAGGAAATATTGTATCCTTGTTATGTCGAGCTGAAACTAGGCCTCGAAGCAACGAGTCTGGTCATTTTTAGAACAGCGAATACTTTTTATTTCAATTTTAAACAATTCATGGTAATTCGAACGTCCATTCAACGCCAAAAATTTAGTAACAAAGAATTTCGATCCAAAATATAAATACTATACTTATACTTCGTTGTAAATGAAAATAGTAAAGCACGCAATTAATTGAAAAATGTTGATTAGATAGTATTTTATATACATAATGATCTGCTCCTAGCGCGGGAATTTGTAGCGGAGGCTGGACTAAGTTAGATTAAGTTACGGTGTAAGCTCTGTGTAACACATTTTTGTACTCAGTGCTCTTAGGGTCGAATTTATAGTCCCAAGTTCGAACTCAAGTTCAAACTTAGATTGGATCTTAATTTCCAGATTAAGTTCGAACTTTAGTCCAAACTTAAGTTAAGCCGATTTTTTTGTTGTTGTTGAATGCATTATCAAAAAGAGGAGATCAACTGCATTACACCTTGCATTTTCACTATTTTCGGTCTGTAAGGTGTTATCTTTGGAAAACAATAAATTCATCAACTGTGATTCATTATCTGCTAGTGCTAAATTTTCGTAATCAATTTTTCAACGTTTAATGCATGCGTTTAACCATAGCGTAAAAAGGAGTATATCAATGAATGTATACTTAACCTATAGAAAGATGCACACTGACGGATTTGCAAATCACAGTCCATCCAGCAGATAATGAATCACAGTTGATGAATGTGTTGTTTTCCAAAGATTAATCGTGACTTAAACTTGAACTAAAGTTCTAACTTAGTCGAATTCATAGTCCCAAGTTTGAACTCAAGTTCGAACTATAGATGGGACTATAAATTCGACCTTTAGGGGTTTTTCACTGAGCATAGTAATAATAATAATATTAATTATAGATTTATATGACATTTAATGTGACAGCCGAGAATCTGCGGGAGAGTACTTTCTATCTTGACCCAATTTCTTGATTGTCGCGCGCTTTGGAGAGTCGTCGACATAACTGATCGAATCTCGTTTGTCAAAGAGGTGTCGACGAATCGCTCGTTCGGCCGAGGTACCTACCTCGATGGTGTCGGCGGCCACCACTATCATTCCAACTCTCTCGCTCTATCTCTGATGGCACAAGGCTTTGGTGCCTTCGCTGTTGCAGAGCACATGCAACGGAGCAAACCCGCGTTTCCGGTGTCGACGCGCGTCGTTTGTCTCTCTGCTCTGGGACTGTCATTTTGCCACTCGCTCATCCACCACCCGTCTACGACACAGATGCGCTTGAAGCCCGCACACAAGGATATATAGAATTGGCCAAAATTCACCGAGAATATAAATTCACTTCTCGCCGTCGCTCGATAATCCCATGAAACTACCATCCAACCAAAATATAACATGAAAAATTAGATTTTTCTTCAATGGGAGATTTATTTTTTCGACTAAGATATATTCTACACGAAAGATTTCATTGATTCACAGTACTATTCGTCAATGAGAAGAAATAGTCGAGTTTCGATACTATTTTTTTGATCGAATGATCTTAAGCCCAATAAAAAGTAGTGACATTGAATCAAAAAAGTCGTCTGTGTTCTTTTCATTGATTTGATCAAAGCTGCAGCGCCACTTCCGTCGCCACAGCTCAGGATTTTGAGACCTGATTTTTCCTAAACTATTCGGCAGATAGAGCTTAAATTTGAAGATAACGTGCTTGAGTAAGGCAGAAATGGATTAGAGTGCGGGTTTCTTGAAACTCATAGCGGTTTGTTCGGGAGAACTGGAAAACAAAAAAAGTGAGGTTAGGTGCTCGAGAGACAGCCTTATAGGTGTTTAACATTGGACGATGAAGTTTCCAGCACTTGCTGCCATCAAGTATATCTTTTCAATGAGTCGAAGAGGTCGCTCTTTGAATCAATGAAGACTTCTCTTCAAAATCAACCCACCCATTTCTTTGGCGTCAATGAAATCTTTTCTCCCAGTTTCAAAAACAAACTTGTGAGGCTGCGCAAACATTCAAGAATCCTAATAACATGGCTAATACTTAAAATGGGTTTTTAAGCAACAGCATTTAAAAAAAATTCTTTTATCTTTTTTATGTGTCATTCAAACAGAAAGTAGTTGATTTTTTTAGAATTACTACTAATACCGGTACTTGTGATGGCATCGAAAGATTGAATAATGGCGAACACACCTCATACATCTATTCATTA
Source organism: Tromatobia lineatoria (assembly GCA_949699805.1). Taxonomy (NCBI): domain Eukaryota; kingdom Metazoa; phylum Arthropoda; class Insecta; order Hymenoptera; family Ichneumonidae; genus Tromatobia; species Tromatobia lineatoria. Next base: position 2,312,039 of record OX453045.1, read on the forward strand.
TTCCTCGTACGATAAAATCCTGTTTAACGTATACTTTTTTGATATGTTATATATGTTGGCTGGATGTCTTGGTGTAGTATAAGAGCGGGAAAAAGAGAGAGAGCTTAGACATCCAATCCACCTAGTGTATGGTTCGATGTGCGTCTCACGCTCGAGGAAGTGGAACTCGAGTACGACAAAACCTCAATCCCTTTAATGGAGACAAATCCACCTCAACCGAGGCGATACCATGCGCTGCTTGGTGGTTGTGTGCCGTTCTTGTGTACAAGTCCGTCGTCCCGTTTCCACAGTAGACAATTTGTAAGAGTATATCCCACCTACCCTGATATTAGCACCACCGTAGAGACCGTCTCTACTGGTCTAGTCCAATCATCCTCGCGCCCTCTTCGCCCACTCCTCTTCTCTATCCCAGCTCCGTTCGTGTCTCTCTCGACTACGCAATCCCTTCTACTGTCGTCTTTATCAATTTTTGCTTCCTCATAGAGGAGAAGCCTTGTTTTCGTGAAAAAATTATTTTTCGAGATTTTCATGTTAGTATGTGTTTGTGTATATGCACATTTCGTTGTTTACACGATAACTGTCGCAATTTTCGATGAATCCTCGTTAAATTTTGTACGCGCGTGGACTATCATAGAATACCGTTTGGGATTCCATTTGACGCGAATCGGTTGAACATATTTTTTTCTACACCTTTTTTTAAATTTGGAGAAAATCGTTTTTACGCTATAACTTCCGATATTAAAGAGGCACCGGGCTGAGATTTCGTACATACATAGAATACCCGTGAAACATTATGTGCACCAAATTTGGTGAGAATATGTCAAGCCGTTCTGATTTTATGACAATTTCTTTTCATTTGAGTCACGAATAATGCGATAAACAGTTCACCATAACACGAGTGACGATGTGATCTTTACGTTGATCGGACTTTCGGTCTCATGTCTAATATTTTAACCGAATAAGTTTAAAAATAATAACTACTCGATAAAATAATTCATAACAATAACATCCGGAAAAAAAAACGGACATAACCTCAATAAGAATCCGGAGAAACCGGTCATCAATAATCGAAACTGGCAAAATAATATTAAAATACCAACATCGACATGACAACATACAATATATTTCTAAAGAGGTCCTGTTCAGAGCGAAATGTTAGAGAAATAAATATTGAAATTCAAAAAGGATAAAAACCACAAGCCGTTATTTGCCAATACGTCATCCTTATATCATCAACGACTAAAGCAATCATACACATGTTTACTATAACCTTTCTTGGAAAATGTTGATCGACAATGTTCATCGTGACGTAACGTCTTCTGTGGAGCTTCGCGAGTTGAACGAGGAGCAGTGGTAAAGTGCAAAGAGCGTAGGAACCATATGAAATATTATGAAATTAACGAGGTTCATCCATCAGTCGAGAATCGAGCGGCGCAACGAGGAAGCATCGGGGTACTTTCCGGGAAGGCGAGTTATATATTGTCGCGCACACTCTATCTTGGTTCCTTCTTCACAGCGTGAGTAGAATCAGCGCCACCGTCGAGCTAACCGTCTCTCGTTCTCCCGTTCAACAACTGTGATGCCCCTGCTGATTTGTATGCGGGAAAAGCGAGTTGCCTCCGCGACGCGCACACCGAGCTCCCTCGACATTCTATCGGTGCTCACTAAAGCGCTACTACGCACAACGTCACAACCCTCTGTGTATATAGTGCAGCAAAAATTGCTGTTTCAAAACTTTAGGAATGAAAATTCATCGTTGGAAAGTAATTGGTAACTCATCAACTGAAGCAACTAGGTCAGATTTTTTTTACAAATTCGAAAAGTAGTCTCGATTTTTCAATTTTATCCCAGAGCATGCTTAGTCTTTTTAAGATTTTATTAAAATCGATAACACGATTTTCAAATAGTTCTGTCACGAGGAATGAGATAACAAAATAAATAGCACATTTCCAACCAGTGAAACAAAATCAGGAACTCAAAACAATTCGATATATTAATTGGTTCAGTTCAAATTAACCATCACATGTATTATTTCCTTTCATCATTGTAGTATTTATCATAAATTTTATAACTCCAGAATAATTATGGCTCAGATATATCAGTTCGTTCAGTTCAAATTTCATACATCAAAATTCCATTATCACATCCATTATTTAAATTCATCATTATCTCAGTGATCATAACCGTTTATCATACATATATAAATTTTTCCAGCTCATTATTTAAAAATCAATTATCATGTTTATTATTTTTCTTCACCCTTCGACACACACAAATCATTCCTCAGCGATTTATTAAATATTAACGAAAATCACCAAAAAAGGTACTCATCTCATAAAAACGCAACGGACAACAATAGATGACTCATTTCTCTCTGTGCAGCAAAAGAATAGACAAGTCCAACGGCGAAGATTAAAAAAACCGTCGCCACGTCCCCAAAGAGAAAGAGAACAATTGACATTAACACGAAATCGCAGGCGCGTGTCATCGATCTTCGATCCTGTCGACTTTAAGTTCGAGAATTTCTGCGCGCCTATTTCAACTCCCGATCTCTCATATCACATCTTACATCTTATTCCCGAGTGTCGAAAAAACCAAAAGGCCAAAAGAGACGGTCAAAGTTCTGATCATTTTATTACCTTTTTTTTTCTTTACTTCATCCGCCTGCAAATATACCGAATAACGATCATGCAAATTTTAAGTAGGCCGAGCGCTGAGCCTTAATCAGCTGAATTAACTATTTCCTTCAACTTGAAAACTTGATAGAATCATAAAATATATACTAGAAGTGCTCCAAATACTGATTCCGGTGGAGACGTAAAAATCGATTACTCAATAAATCAGGCTCGATTAGTCACGATTCCACGTGACGTAAGTGAAAGAAGTTGAGAGGACCTTGCGTGCGGAAGTAAATTGGTCGACGAATGAGTTACGTGAGTGAATGAATGCTCGCTCGCTCGCTGGCCGATCTCTCCGCCCTCATACGGAGGCAGTTTTATCAATTTAGGAACACACGTAGTGTGTAAGGAGATTGGCGAACGCCGACCGAGCGTCCAATTTAATTAGCGATCGGTGTACGAGAACGGGAGCGCGGCGGCAACGTTGTTCCAGAGGATCGTGAAGGGAGCTTCTCCACCTCCGGCTACATATACATACATGTATAGCCAACGGAGGTGGGCAAAAGGGGGGAAACGGGCGCACAATCGGGCGAACGCTCTACCGTACAACGCTGTGCAAAGGTGGCTATAACACCGGGAAAGCGATCCTCAATCAGCTATAGTCGAGGCACGATATCCTCCTGGCAGCGGCAGCAGCAGCTTACCGGCTGTCAGACCGGAACTCTGTGCCCCTTTCCAACACCCTTCCTTCTCTCCACACACGACTACAATTTCTCCTTCGTTCTCGCTATATCCTTCGTGACTTTCCCATACCACGCGCCAAAACCCGCGTAATTAACTGCGAATTCTATTTCGTGATCTCGTGTGAACGATATCCGGACTTGCCAACCCTCTGCATCCTCGTTCACTTGGCGCTGTTGGCTTGCGCACCGGAAAGACAAGCTTCGTCCAACTCTACTTGTCAATTTTTTTTACCTCGTCCTTTTTAATCTTGCTTTCCTCATTTTTATTGTTTCATGTACGTATAGTTGAACTTCTTGTTGCGAGACTTTCATCGTTCCTTCACGACTACGACGTTGAGAATAACCAGTTTTTGAACAACCAGTTTCTCCTATATTCGTGAAAGATTTTTTGAAAAATACCAATGTTAAATTATTTAAATTTTTTTTATAAATTTGTTGAATTTAGTGGATGTGTCTCGCTGCAGTACTTTGTTGTGGTTGTTGGTGGAAAGATTTTTTATCTACTCCTCGATAGTAATAAGTATTAATTTAGTTGTGTATCTTTATCGAGAAAATATGTAAACTGAAGAGGATCATGATCAGAGGAGAAATGTATTAAGGGAAAAAAAAAAAATTTCTTTTTAATTTATTGGTCGCCAATAGACGATAAAAATGAACCTACCTTAAGTCATTTTACTTTTTAGAATAGTGTCAGAAAGGCGAGCAAATTAGGTGATCTGAAATGGAAATTACACGACTTCAGAAAATTTATTTCACGTATTTGTCGCACACTTAATTCTTCAAATGACCACCTGAAGAGTTTCCTTTTCGAGTTTTATTGAACCTCTTCATTTTCCGTACTTTTCTCGTGCATCATCGTACCTCACATCAAGACAAGTGAACGGCTTTGCGGTTTGCAAACGGGCCGAATATATTCACACACGGTGAATAACCAATCAGATAAAATATGAGAATGGCGAACTTGGCGCACGCTCCACGAACGAGAAAGCGAACTCCGCATCCATTAATATTCGAGGATACATATTTTAACATTAAATTCAGCGTCATATTTTGTTTTTGAATAATACCTCTTTCTATTTTTACTCCGTTATGAACTTGTAGGATGACGAAGAGCTCGTAGTGACAAGTGTATGCGCTACGTGTGTGAAAAAATTTCCGCAAGCAAGCATGGTGCGGTCCATTGAATATGAAAGCTCTCCATTTGCCCCTGTTGCCGGGACTAAAAGAGTTTTTATAAAAGAGAAAAAGCATCGGATCGTCTCATAGCCGGACTTTGCGGACCGTAAAATATAGTGGCACGTATAAATACGCGAGGCAACACCGTTTGACGATACATACAGAATTGCACATGATACATTCTTGGACTAAAGTACAAAGTGTGTATCGACATTTTTTCGTTCCTTTTCTTATTGCAAGAAAAACAACAAAAAATAAAAGGAGATGGAAAAAATGGTCTGGAAATGACATTTATAGGTCATCAGCACGAACAAAGCTGTATTTATAAACGACATAAGAGACTGTGGAGAAAAAAAGGAATTTCAAAGGATGTCGGCTATCCGAGATGTAGTAAAAAGCTGGGAATTCACACAGGTCGAAAAAATATACATAAAAATAGAAAGCTCTAGTGCACAGCAGAATAAATGGAACTTTAAGTACAAACTTCAAGTAGTATTACAATACTTGTATGTTAAAATTACTTGTATATGGAATTTATAGGAAAATAGGACAACATCGAACATTCGAACATTTTTTTTTTAAACCCGTTGCTAAAATACAATTTCACCGTATCATTCAAAATTTAATGTTTTTAAAACCATTTCGAGTATTTACACCAATAAAATTTTCGAGTGGAAAATTTTTTTATAATCCGCAATTTCATCAGTTATAAGATCATACATTTCGAAATTGTTAATCTCAATTCTTGGAATCGACTTTTCGGGTGAAACGCCGTAAGAATACTCTTTGGGTATCGTTATGGAGCCATTTTTCTCTCATGCTTCCCATTTTGTCACGTACTCCCCTCCACATAAGCAGAGAAAGTACATCGACTCCCCCACCCAATACCCCTAACGATATTGTCCCTCTGGAATATCAAAATTCATAAAGAACCCAATTGCCATTAAGATATAATCAACACTCAAGGCATTCTGTAAGACCCGATTAAAAATACTCATACATTTCTGAATTGAAAAAAGTCTCATTCGCCCTACATATCTTTATTCATTTTTATTTCTACCGACGTTCAAATTCGATCATTGGAATCGAATTTGTTACTGAAAAGCAGTAAAAAATAAACTTTGCCTTTCGTAATGAAGCCATTATTTACTCATGCTTATCAATTTACCCCATCTCCCCGCATCAATAATCAATAATTCTGACGAAAAACATTTATACCGTCCAAATATGTGCCCGATATTTGTAAAGCCCATATTTCTGTCGTGCGATATTGTAAACAAGTATCCGCGATTTTTAAATACTAGAAAACTGGTCCATAAAACTGGCTATTGAAGATGAACGTTACGAACTTATCGATATGAAGACATACACATAGTGAATAGCGGAAGGAGCGAAGAGGCACCCGAAAAAGAATGAGAAACAACCGCGAGCAATCGTAAGGGTATATCTGAAGGTAAACTCGAGCCAGAGAAGTACTTACTTCCTGCATAAAAGGTATGGAAGTAGTACCGATTCTAGCACCTAGTATATCTATACTATACTAACGTTCCCAGCTGGTAACCGCACTTGGTAAATGGAAAGTCCATTTGCATCGGACCACGCACTCGCAAGTAGGCTGAGCTCTCACTCATACGATATACCAACCTCTGACTTGGCTCTTGCTCCTCAACTGTTGGGATTAATATGTGAGTGCCTCTATTAGCCTATCGTGTCGTCCCGAATACAATGCCAGGCACATTGTATTAAGTGTGTGTGTGTGTGTGTTTGTGTGCGAGAGAGAGAGAGAAAGGGACCCGGAGCGCCAAGAGTCCAGGCAGGCTATACTATGTGGCTAACTTTGTGGTGACCGAGGTGCAACCCTACTCTATGTCATACACAGTATATCTACCTAGTCCCGGGCACCCCCATGGCGCAATGTAATATTCATAACGCTCGGAACAAACTTGTCTAGCCGACCACGCGCGATCCACCACCCGGTAATTCGAATGTTCGCACCGATCGATACGAAATTGGATCACAGAAATAGTATATACCCCTCCTTCGTTTACGGTTTCATCGACTTAGCCCGGGGCCGTTTTCCTTCGTCAGCTGTAACGCAGAAACGACCATAACCACCGACGAGCCAGAGAAGCCTCATGGCTCATCGACAAAATTGTATCCGATTTTTCGAGCTATTATTAAATTTTTAAAGAATTTTATAAATAACGTACAGGAAAATAAAGCAAAGTAGGGTTAGCAAAAAAATGACTTTATCGGGAGACTGAAAATGAATTTTTACTACTTTTCACTCAATATGGCGATTTCAATGATTGATTGTGAGCATCGGCAAAAGGAAAAATTATGAGGCGAGGTTGAACACTTCCGTAAAATTTCGTAGAACACTGAGGCAAGTATATCTAGGTTTGATTAGATCAGTCTTCCTTCTTCGTAAAAACACAATTTTTTTTTATGTCGCTGTGTCCTACTCTGTGCCATTTACGATTTTTTTCTTATATAGAGATACTATTGGTTCAATGAACTTGAAACGGTTTCAAGTCCATTGTATTTGTATACCTTGGTTGAATTGTATCGCAAAGGGCGTTTTTCCAAATAACCTCGAAAGGTACGACTTTGATCCACCTTCGGCTACGTGTTACCTTTACGGGATCCATAATCGCGAGACAGGATTTCAAAAAGTTACAAAGAATTTTCACCAAGCTGAATTATTCGCGGCCGTCTGAGCCATAATAATTACGTCAAAGGACAAAAATCAGTGACCCCATTGAATTTAACAAGATAATGAATGATAGTGTCGAAAGAAGAATGCGGCTAAATTGAAGTTGACGTAATTAAGTAAGAATTACACGTGTTGAGTGAGAGAAACATGATATAGCCGAGAGATGTAACAAAACATTTGTAGAGCGGTCATTTTCCGGATGTAAATTACATGGGCGTTAAGGGAGGTGGTGAGGAGTGGGAAGGTCGGAATTTGGGCACGATGAGAGGGAATTTCGCTCTATGACTTTCCGGAGGATTTAAGTAACGAGTGTGCCGCATGCCAGCTCCCAGTTCTGCAATTCACAGCAGAATTTCTCCGTTGTGAAAATGCTCGAGGCAACGAAGCTACCGCTGTTTCTGCTAGTGGATCTGGGATCGTGAGAGGGTCTCGAGGATAAGGGGAATGGTTTTGCGGAACGCGCGAGAGCGAAGGGTCGCTGGCTCGCTACGGATATTTATATTCCTGGCACCTAACTCCTGTAAATCCCTGGACGGCAATTAGGGGTGGCTCCGGCCTACACTCGTGTCTCTTCTCGTCTTCCCCTTCCTTTCCTCCCTTTCACTTGACGATATATTCTCTACTTTGCAGTACGCCCGGACGTACAAAACCAGTGGAAATGCGCGCGCGAACTCGTGCACACTCGAGTGTACACTATATAACACGCTATAGTGGGCGGTGGTCGTTAACGCGAGCTGCCATTCTATGTGCAACGAGACCCAGTAGCTCTGCTCCCTCTATCCCCACCTCTATTCTACTCGTTAACCTCCTCCTCCTCCTCCTGCTTTCTCGCTCTTACCCTCCGTTCATTTCTTTCCACATTTGCAACAACAAAAATCTTGTCAGTTTCATCGAATCTGTTATTGTCACAGATTCTCCGTCCATATCTTCGAGTACTACACTGAATTGTCTATTCACAAAAGTATTTATTCCGCTGGTCGTTTCGGCAAACAACGGTACGTTTAAATTAAATTTAGATTTACGTTTCGATTATTATCCGAGTCCTCTTTAGAAATATATTTTATATCCAATAACTATCAATCAATTATTGAATGTAATATAAAGTAGTAGCGGTTATCACTCGTCATCTTAAACCTGCTTCGGTTATATCCGGTTTAATGAAATATGGAAGGGACGAGTGCTAAATGGCACGTGAAATCTTGGTCCATTCGGCACAGCGATGCCGAAAAAAGCTGGCAAACGTCTCGTAAGAGCTGCAATGAAGCGTAACGGGCCGCGCGGCCGGCCGACCGGCAGGCTGCGCGTATTCAGTCGATAAGACCCGAGGCCGGAAACGCCGCGAGCATGACACGGACGATAAATCGATTTATACAACCCGGCTTTAACTGCATACGATACAAATTGTCCACTCAGTGCAATCCCAGAAAACAAAAGTTCAATCCGCAAGTTCAATCCAATACAATACAGCTTAAATTATATTACTACAATTTATCCGTCAGATATTATTAATTTTTTTATTTCCAACGCGTTAATTTTTTCTTAATTCAAACTACGACTTTTTGTTATAGCAGGTTGAAAACAAAAGAAAGAGAAATGTAGAATTCGGCACACGGTAAAATGAAACAAAAACAAAGGAATATAACCAAGAAGTGACTAATCCAGCTGAGAGAGGCCAAAGTTTTTGGTGACACAAGGTGTCGGAAAACATACAAAAAAGAACACTACTACACAGATCAATATGGACTGTAGTTTCTCCATGCGTCGTGTGAAACAAGGTCGACGGGCTTTTTCTTCGATGACTCGTGAAGAACATATAGATCAAGTGTAGCAATTGAAAAATGAGGGTCGCGCTGGATATGCTGGTGTAGGTGTATTATTGTATTCAATCCTTCGGATTTGCCTAACTGTGTGTTGTATGTACTGTTGTGTTCGGCTTTCCTATATGTTGGCATTTACATTGAGAACTCGATTAGGTCTTAAGAAAAAAGAAAAGCGCGTTGCTACGTTACTATGTATTTCTGTTATGACAAATAAGCATAAGAAAGAGAAGAAGAGATCTGTGCATACGTACGGACGTACTCTCAAGAACAAATAAACGTATTCATTCAACTAAAATATCGTTCGTTTTAATATCCTCGAAGATTATCTTATTTCTTCTACACTGGATAAAAGTATCTTGGTTGGCTTTCTGTGCAACGAGGGTAGATACGTTCGTGCGATGGAAATACTTCAGCGCCATCTTTCTCGAGCGTTACAACACCATATTCTACCCAGTTCTTGCATTTTTTTCCCTTTGTCTTTTCTTTTTTTTTCGGTCTTCCATTCTCTCGTAACTCAAGTTTATCCATACTACCCTAAATAACACCCTAAAGCGATGCCGGGAACCGACGCGATGGCTGTTTCACCCACTGTGCTCTATTACCGCTAGTCCAAAGCGATTCCCCCATTCGCGGCACGACACGCAGTCCGCATACATATGAACTCTAGCCAATGTAGTATCTCCTCTTACAGCCACGGGTATTGGCCATTAAACGGGCAGAAAAAAATGGCTGGCGTCTCAACGCCGCTATTACCATATCCATTGCTTCCGCTCAACTGTATGTGCACCGAGAGGAAACGTTTCCTTGATTCAAAAAGATGTCTTCAAGATCCCAACCTAAGAAACATTTCTTTCAAATCGAGGAAATAATATCCTTGATCTAATATTATCTTTTCTTTGAATGATGAGAAATTCGATAAAGTTGAGTCGATGAGAAATGTTCTCTTCGAAATTTAAATTAAATTTCATTGAAATCAAGTAAATATTTCTTTGAAATCAAAGGGAAAAAATTCAATCGCCCTATTTATTCGGATCAAGAAAACTTTTTCTCTCGGTGTGTGTAAACGTATGATGCAGAGTTATAAAAGTTCCGAAGCATTAAATACATTTAAACAATACGTATTCTTTAACGAATGGGAATCTTAATATTTCTTCACATGTTTGATAAAAATATTGTGACAGATTACAATATTTTAACGAAGATTCGTATCTGCGTGAAATACCAGAATCTTCAGTACATATAAATATGTTCGGTTATTGTATCAAGAACGAGCAAACATGTAAAATAAACGAGCATTATGGTGAGAAAAAAGATTGGGATGAAAGGTGTAGGCAAGAAAGCAGACGGCTCGGTTTTTTCGTTGAGGACAGACGTAACTTGAAGAGTTACGTGCCGAGGGTCGCGACTCTCAACAAAGAGACTCTGCGCGGTAATACGCCCAAAAGCGTGCAAGAGAGTTGGTTCGCCCTGACGGCGATGTCAAGGGATCCGGAGAAAATGCTTTTTCTTTCCGTTTCCTCATTCTCGGTCCATCTTCTCGTCTAGGAGATGGTGCACAAGACCGTCACGAGAAGAGCGAGGGGCTGTTGTACCGAAGAACAGGGTGGCAGATTCACGTCGCGCGTTCCCGAAGGAAAACAGAGATACTGCAAATGCAATAGGGGTCTGGTGGTGGTTGCTGGCGTGAAATCAGCTGCCAGCTACGATGTACGGCTTCCTCGCAGTTGTTTAACTCCTCACGTTCCCCTTAACTCAACCGACATGGCCGAAACGGCAGGTACTAGGTACTCCCGTTAAATAAGCTCGCCATTACGCCGGAGACACACATCGAAAGTTTCCACCCACACCAAGAGAATAATATGGGAATTCTCCCTACGTTTTGTGTGACAATCGAGAAATATTTCGGCATTCGGAGGTTATATCCCATTTGTATCAGAGTCGTAGAACGTTAATATAGCTTAGCTTTTATTATTACTATTTTTTTCTGTATTATTTTATTTTTATTTCTTATGTTTAAGTTTATTGTCAAGTTTATTGCGTCATGGTAAAGGTGCCGAGATGTTGCGCCCTACCAACATCTGTATTTTTTTTCCCCTGTCAACGGGTTTGCCTACAGGATCAGCCGGTCCTAGTGCAATAAATTCAAATTCAAATTCAAATTCAAGGCAATGACGCCCATATTTCAGTGTCTCGACATTTTTTTTAAATTTTCAATACAAAGTAGGAGCGATATCAACTTACGGCGTAAAGTCAAAGATACGATCGACCGAGACACAACGTCAATTGTTTCCTAAATAGAACGAAGGAACGAAGAGCAATGGGAACAAAAATTGGATCATTTGTGAACGAAAATCGCAAAACGCGTGCTGAACTATGTTAATTTGAGAAAACAGCAACACAGATGAGTGTTGATGAGAATTCTTAAGTATTTTTTAGCGTTCTTTTATTTTCTATTCGCGACGAAAAAAAAGTCATGATTTTGCAGCTGCAATGATGGATTTTGTTATTTTTCTTATAATAAAATAACGTTGAATTAATGGCGTGTCACAAGAGCACAGAGCCTAAATGTCCATAATATAACCGTAATTTGAAGCATTAAAGAAATGGCGGTAATTCTGTATCACTACTGTTTACTTTGCAAAGTGGTTTTGCCAGTGTTGGGATCGCAGGGGAAACAGCGGAGACGTCGGCAATGAGACAAGGAAGCGAGGAAGCGAGAAGAGCTGCGGGGAAGCTCATATAGCCAACGACCCCTTGGTGCCTTTCTCGTCAGAGTTGTAGTCGGTGTGAGGGTCGCACTCGTGCATTGGCCTCTCGCCCGAGGATCTCCCCTCGCGGTATAGAGAGCCTTGCCTCTCGTGCTCCCATGACTTTTCGTGTCGTCCGTGTGGAGTTACTCTCTACTCTCCGCGAGCCAGGAAAACGGAAGTCCGGTAGCACTCTCGACTCGTTGCGCAATTCCCGTCCCCGTGATCTACACTCGTACGTTTGTATTTCTTCCTCGAGAGACGAATGGTTTCGCCGAGATATATCACCCGGTGGTACTTGTAGGACGATCACTGCAAATAATCCACCAGATTTGATACCTGAATTTTTACCACTATTTCTATTGATCGCGTTTTCTGTTTTGTCATGTTTTTGGTCTTCAAATTAAATTCATTCAAAATAGAAACGTATCTCGTTCGAATCTAATTAACTAAACGCCGTATAAATAATTTCCGCATGGATATCAAATTGTGCGTCACTATCTACCATGACAATTGCGACTGTACTCCTCAATCCGGTTGGTAAAGAGCTACGATTCAGCTTTCAAGCAAAACATTATTGCACATCTTTGTGCGCAATTTTTTTTTGTCACGACGTAGAGTAGTTGCGTTTCTATATCAAATGTTTAAGTTGTTTCTTGAGCGACGAACTCTCTGATCGGTCCACCATTTTTAATGTTATTTTTTTAATTTCGGAAAGCATGTGCCTTTTTATTAGAGATTATTTAAAAATATTTGTAATACCGATAATTTGTTTAATCGATTTGTTCTCAAATCGGTCTAAAAAAAATATATATGTATAATGTATAAATGAAATCCAGAGTTACAGTACTAAAAAAAAATCTCGGTATTCGAGGGTCAAACTCAGGTTGATTCGATGGCGAATGCCGCATTTATAACTTCTTGGACCATCGAATCAAGGTGAAAAATTGGAAAAATCGATTAATATGTTTATAAAAAAAACAATTTCGGAACCACATGTTTCAGGCCCTGGTTATCCCGTTCTATTTTTAGGGGTTAATCAATGGTGTACCCCCTCCTGAATATCGCATTGGATATTCCGACTCTAAAATTAATTAACATGATCCATGATTGGATATAATTTGGTTCAGGTAAACAATATACGATATTCATTTTAGGTGCAAAATATATTAAACGCGTTTATTAAATGCATATACGTGCACCCGTAGTAATCATATTTACTACATCGAATGATATTAATCAATATTAACCGTCGAGGTAATCCAATAAATTTTTCAGGCCTGTGAACTTATTCATTTTTTCAATTATATTTTATTACGTAAAATCACTGTTAACGGAACAAAGAACTTGGAGAAATTTCCAAATTTTCATTATACCGCTACAATAACATATTAAGAATCTATGAAGCTGTACGACACTTAACAATACCTAACACTTGATAGTGGTGACCCTACCAATGTGTGTTAGATTGCAATGGTAGTGCAGAAGAATTAGTAGCATATGCAGTAGTGGTAATTGGCAGGGGATACTGGCGAGAATCGTCCAAATAATACCTGTTAGCCGCAGCATGTGCTGCCGGGTGTGAGTTTGGTAGTGGGTAGTGCTTCAGGTACATTGTAAAGCGAATTAGAGAGAGCGAGAGAAGTAGTTTGTACGGGATAGGTGGTTGAACGTCGAGTTCGAGAGAGAGAGAGAGAGAGAGAGAGAGGGAGGTATATGACCGGGGCACGTCCACTTATTAAATTTACCAACCTCAAATTCCTGCCTCCAGAGACGCGAGGTTGAGGGTGAGGCGAAAGTGAGGGCGCGTGAGAGCAAGCGAAGAGAACGAGCACAGCCCAAAGGGAGGGAGATTTTCGACGGGTAGCCGGGAGTTGTGGGATTGGGGCATGGGTATAATATACAACTTCGGTACCACCAAATTCCCTCCTAAATACCCCGCCTAACTGGCTTACGGTGTACGTTCCGCAGCGCACAGAACCTACCACCAGAACCAGACCCGCACACAACCTGTATTACCAGAAGCAAGAGAAAGCGCGGTACGTACGAAGCCAGTCGCCCACGGGCTTACCACTCCACCCTTCCCACTCGATGGTACGACAGGAGGTACGTAGAAGGCACCAGCCGGCGCTACCGCGCCGCCTCTGACCGATATTGCACGGTAAATATCCCCCCAATTCGACCCTGGACCCTCTATATAAATGACTATTACTACTTGCGCAACTTTCTACCGATCTACCATGAAAACCGAGCCGACTGCCAGCCGAGAGTTACCGCCTAAAAACATCTCGACAACTCAAGACTTTTCTTACACATGATACATGATGATGAAAACAATTTTTATTTTATTTTGAGGTTACAGTGTGCACCTTTTTGATTTTTGTTGATCAGACAGGTGTGATGAGATCCTCGATTTTCAAGGATCAATCAATTTCTTGATTCAAGGTCCAAGAGCTCTGAAATTTTTTTCGTCCAGCATTTCATATAGCGCTTGAGTTGGGAAGGTTCTGAGGAGGTTCTCGGCTATTTTTGTTAATTTTTGGTAGGCCATTTTTTATTTATTAAGATTATTGTCACTTATGTATGATATATTGATGCAGGTAAATCCGAATTTCATATATTAGGCTTTTATTTTGGAAGGACAATAATCCTGAGTTTTGTTAGAATTATAATAATTCGAAAACTCGGCAATATCCCAACTAAGCAATAACAATCGTATTATTGCTTTGAAAAACAGCTTTAAAAAGAAAAACCGGAATTTTCGTTGAAAGCGGTAAAATAGCACAAATGTCCATTTATTGCTTTTGTATAATTGAGCCTTACTTTACAACGTGCGACGTCGAAGATTTTCTAATACCCTTTGAAGAATTCTATGGTCTGCTTACGCTAAATATTGAGCAATTAAGTCGATAAGTAGTCTCCTTCTTCATCAAATACCAACAGTTCACAAACTGGTGTTGGTATCGTACTGTACGACAGGTTCTCTGAGTTCGGTGTCTTTATAGCTAGAACATAGTCTAGCCAAGGCTTGAAGTGAAAGTCTTTCGAGCGAAAAGGATCTTGGCCGGGAGGAGAGATAGGAGAGTAGCACATAGGAGGGTGGAAAATTCTTCAAAGAAGATGCGGGACTGCGCAGGAGGCTATGGACCGAGTGGATTCTTGGTGGAGCTATGACTTGGTAGCTTTCTGTCTTGCTCGTGGGTTGAAGAGAGAATCGAGTCGGTGGAGAAGCCTCGAGTAGAGAGACAATACAGTCAACGGCAGACGTAGCAAATTGCCCGTTAATAATCCCTTGCGAACCAACGACGAGGAGGAGGACGACGACGACGACGAAAACGAGGGTTTGGGAGCTCGCTCGGCATGTTCGTTTCACCAGACAGGAGGCAAAAGAGTAAGGGGTATTAAGTGCCGATGAAAAAAAAATGGTGAGGTAGAGCCACGAAGGTCGGGAGATGAAAATACTTGTCACTGATCCGATGTAATTGCGACACGGCGCCAACCCAGCATTTTTCACGTACATGAAAAATCTCTGCTTCGCTAGCCTCTTGAACCTCGTCATGTCAAGAAGAAAAGCGAAACTTTTTTAATGGCGGCTGTTTCCAAGTTAGTGACTATGCTGATATTCCGATGGAGAAGTCGGCAAAATTGACCGGACTGTCCATGACGTTCTCGCACGTGATGTAAGCCCTATAACATGCTTCGACTAGAGCCGCTAGCCTCTGTCATGAAAACACGTGTCAGACCTCGATGGGATTAGGCTATGTGCACACCTATATGCACAACCACACGCAAACTCGCCCATACACGTAAGATAGTCTTGTAATATTCGCATGTTGTATTAACAGTGTCAGAGGGCTTTAGGTTCTGCTGCTCGATTTAACCGTATCGATCAAACGTATGGGAGCTTTGAGGGTATATAATCGTATTATACTGTTGGAGACATTGCAGTTGGTATACCGTACAGAAAGAATACGTGTTTTTTAAATTCACGTGTGAACATCACCTTTAAGAATTTCAATTACGGTCAAAGGGTCAAGTTTTGTCCTGTGTGGCAACCGCTGGCACCAATGGTGGATAAATCTTGTAGTTCATTTAGGCAATGACTGCGATCATTGAATTTTAAGACTTTAAGAGATTTTTTGTCATGTTGCCAGAGGAAATTCTTTAGCTTTCAGAATCTTGATGTATTATAATCCAACTGCTCGGATTGGCTCGGATTATTCCATGGCGGCACTATTCCATAATTTCAAGCCAAGAGATTTTCAAGATTGAAATTAAAATCTTCCTGCAGAGACGTCTAGCTCCATTACAACGGCGAGGCAAGACAACTTTATCCTTTACCTTGCCTATTGTATATTTCCTTGACCCTCGACCGTTGAATGCATAAAGTCGGAAAGGCGAAAAATGGGTTGGCGGAGGTATCTAAAATGTCTGTATGCGTGAACGTTTAATCGACTTTGCTAAGGCTCTATTAGAACCCGGTTAAAGGAAGTACATTGTGCATTCCAACGGTTTTTAACCATCCCTCAAAACTAGCAGACTTCCAAATCAATCTTGTGACTTTCCACTAGCAAGCAAGATAATAAATGACAATTGGAAACAAACGCAACTGAACTTTTGTGTTTGAAGTTGTAGCGATGAGTATAGTTAGAGTATCTAAAGACGCTCATTCCATTTGAGATTACAATCCTATGAGCGGCTAATTCACATTGGCTAACCATTTCATCCAGCTACAGAAACACTTGAATCAGACATGTGTCTGATATCCTGTACAGGATCCCTTAGTCCGCATTCCTCTGGTTGTGGCGCACGCTGGTATTGTTGTATGCCTGAACGAACATTGACGAGTTTCGAAATTCACAGCTGAACGAGCAAAAGGAAACAACGATGACGCTAATTCGATTCCCAAAGAGGAGCTTTGATTGACGCCACGTTTCTGGCATTGCGGTAAATAGCTTCGGTGAAATAGTAGCCAATGCCTGGGTCTCACAAAAACTACACACGTGATTCTGCTGTCATACTATGAGAAAACGATCGCGAATACAGAATTAAATGGAGGAACAGTTAGGGAGCCAGTCGCAGTGAACAATGTTAATGGTATGAGCTGCTCACCATCGCAATTGAATTAACTTGATATCTCTTACAGGAATTTCCGGACATTCCGTAGTATTGCGTGTATCAGTGAAGCTCTTTGCCAGAAAAACCCTTTCTCTTTATAATCCTCTTTGACCCTCTTCCACTTTCGCATTGTAGGACCCTATCTGTACCTCTTTGATTTCCTCCCGCGTTTCAATTTTCGCGTGGTTTCTATGGGTACTGTTGCCGAAGAGCTTTCCCTCGATCCCACTCTCACTTGATCAGCCTTGCTCTCCTGTTATCACTACAGCGCCGGATTACCAAAATCCTCACGATCAAGAATCTCCGCGAATCTACCTTCGTCGTTTGTTGCTTCTCCTACACTGTGTCTCTCGCCTCCCACCAACACCAGTTTCTCCCTCTCTCTCTTTCCCTCTCTCTCTCTCTCTACTCGTTAGCTGTTGAAAGAAGCTCGAGTTTCCGCTTTTCCGCCGGAAAGCAAAGTCACGTTCGCCAACCACAGAGCCGGACAAATGCCCTTTCCTTTGAGGTGCTTTCCAATCTCTCTCCTCGCTCTCAACTCTTTTGGTTAGCGTATTATTACCGAGAATGTACATTCCACACACACCTGCTATGCTCATAAGTTTTTCCCAGCTCACTATTACTTGACTTCTTTGACATGTTCCGATCTGGGGTTAACTCGTAGGAAATAATTCTTTTCCATTTTGTCTATCTACAACTGCTTGTTTTTATCTTTTGATACATACATGCCGTTTACTTTTCCATCCTCGTGTCTTTGTCCGCTTGAACCTTTGTAAGAGTCGCGTGTGCGACTTTTCGCTCTTCAATCTTCAGAAAAGCGACCGTCCGCATTGTTCCTCGCGTTTGTGACGACACCTTAGTCAATGTAGGCAATAGAAAAGAGAATTAAGGGATGCTTTTCGTAATGCTGACCGCAGTACAACTCCGTAACATTTCACTATTGATCTGAAGATCCTATCAGAATCGACAAAGGAAAAGTTACTCGTGTTGAGGATAACAAAACTCGATATTGTTCGATAAATTTTAACACGACCGACGGGTTTTCTCATTCCCGAGCTGAAAACTTATTTCGGCTTGAGTAAAAAGCCTTCACCTTGCATCAAGTCTTACGTGTCAAAAATTATAAGTTTCGAACTTTAAAGAGAAAGAACAAAATACTTCTTAAGTATCCGTAAAAGGTCGTCTGCTGAAAGTCGATAGCAAAATCGCGTTGCCCTGATCAAATCGGCCCTTTTGAAGAATCGAAGAGGTTACAATGTAGTGAAATGCGGCAACCCGTTAAAAAAAAAGTGTCCTGAAAATTCTTGGCAAGAAAAATCGTCAAGTGAGAAAGCGCTTGGTGAGAAGGTGATAGAGACTCTCTTAATTTCCGGAACGTCGCGCCCGTTGTACGAACGTTTGGCGAGGACCTTGATGCGCTCGTCGAGTGACGCTATTCGCGGTGGTCTCTGGTCGCGGGAGAGGCTTGCTGCAGGCAGCGTCAACGTGCCAACGGCAAAGGCCTCTCTCAGGCTCTCTTCAGGCATTCATGCGCAGTTACGATTCATAACTTTTTTTGTTAGCCGTTGGTACCGCGAGAGAATGCAGATGGACGAGGGGTGAAGTGGAGAGGACTCAGGAGGCGGAAGATGGCAGGTAAAAACGGGAGTGAGACCAGACTTGATATGGAGATGGCAACTCGTACAGAGTGAAGGGGAGGAAAGGCCGCGAGGCAAAAGCGTATTCTACTCGCCATTCCTACGACTACCACTACCAACTACCTTCTTTCTTCACTTTCTTTTTCTTTTCTTTTTTTTACTTGCCCTTTTTTCCTCCGTACCTTTTCCCATTTACTTTCTCTCATTCCACATACACCTCTATCTACCTCTGCTGTCCCACCCTTGATCTCGCTGCTCCCAATCTTACTCGCTGTACATTTTTCTTACTCTCTCACGCCGTTATTCATTTTCGTCCGTTGACTCTCCGGCGGCTTCTCATCTCGGATTTCGCACACATCCACTCTTACGACACTCATGTCGACGCGTCCTTCTTTACTCACTCAGACGAGACTCCGTGCCAAGGGAAAAATTGCAAACTCTTGAGAGCCAAAGCCCGCTGTCTGCCAAAAACTTGGTCTTATTATTTTTTTGCCAATTTGCTTACGCTGTTGAAAATCCACGGTGTCAAACGCTGCTGGTGTGGACTTTTTCTCGGTGTTACCCATTATAGTGTTAATGGTAACACTTTTTACGGTGTAAAATTAACACGAGCGATTTCGTTCAATTTATTTCCGTTTTGATTTTCTTTTTTAACACCGATTCTTCACTTTTACTCCGTGATCGGTGTCATTTCAACACTCGCTAGTGACGAATCGGTACTGATCGGTGTGACGCGTTGTTGGTCCCGATTGTTTGCGCGCGTTCGTCGTTCGGTTCGGGTAACTACCAGAAATTTGAAGATGTAATGAAACGATATGCACTGAAAAACTTGAAGATCAACATTGCAATTCTCGAGCTAGTTCTATTAGTAGATCTTCAACTTACTCATATCAGTACAAAAAAAAATTTCATCGTATCACAACTCGACGAAACGACAGATTTGCCCGTCTTTAATCAAACAAAAAAATGTTGTTTCTAATAACGCGCCTTATGCAATTACTAAGGCGCGGCACACATCGTATTTTCAAGAGGAACTAAAAGCATTCAACAATACAAAAAACAAAAGAAAGTTACGGCGACGAGTTTATGCACAATAACTTCTAATCTTTTCTAATAATGTAGACACCGACTTGATGTTGTCTCTAACACCAGATTTTCAACAGTCATAATCTGTTGACCTATATTAAACCGTTGTCACAGTCACCGATGAACGGGCCCCAAAATTCAATTGGTCAATAGATGTCTATGGAATAAATCGACTTCCTCTGATTACAGTTCTATGTATAGATTGCACGAGAAATAATTTAGATAATTTTCTTCCATCTACTTGCGTGGCTTATTTCACTTGAGCTTTCGAGACACAAGACGATCTTAAATAATGTCAAGCCACAGTCTGTAAGGGCGAACGATATAGAGACAATGGGCGAACTGTCTCTACTCTTGAGATATTCCCGTTCTCGAAAACAAGGAGTCTCGTTAATCGTGAGTTGCTCGTGGTGGGACTGGCTGGGGTTCCTTCGACTGGTGAAATCGTCGAAACTCGAGGACGGCGGAACGGCTCACGCCCCTGTTCTCCACCGCCGGTAGTGTAGACGTCGAGAATTATTCTCGAACGCAAGAGAGGTATAACGTGATACGGAGGCCGCCCATTATTTCGTTTGCGAGCGCGTTTCACCCGATACACTTGCACCGGGGTAATAGCTTTTTCCTCCTCTTTCACTCACTCTTCCCTACCTCTATTCGTCCCTTTCCTCGCTCCTTCTTATACACTACAACGGCTAACCTCTTGCTCTGTCTATCCAAGTTGTATCGGATTTCTTTTCAGCCACCATGATCGGGTAACGAACGATATACCAGCTGGTAACTCTGATAATTGGTGCTTATCCATCGTCAACCGACTTGAGTGTATCGTTCCTTTAACAACCTGAAGAGAATCATGCCTATTTCCTTCAACAATTTCATTCGATACTTCTGTATCATCACGAACGAAACCATCACGTGGCTTTCACGTATTTTTACAAACACTCATTTCACGAGGGTATTTCTTGTAGTATTATCAATGTCTGAAGTCCAAATTAATTTCGAGTGTTGAGGATTTCATTTAATTACACCGATAAGTTCATTGACTACCCGAGTCAAATTTTTCTACTGTCAGTCAGTGTAAGAACACTCCCAGCACATAATTTTACCGTCTATACCTTCAGTTATCGTCCGTTAGTCGTATAGACCCTTACTTAACACTTATCATAGTCGCCTTTCATTGTATACACGGTCCACATTTCTCATTGACCCGCTAAGCCCGAGCTTCCAAATTCTCATGTACGGTATTTCATCGTCTACACCCTCGATGCTCTGCTGATACTCGGCATATCCAATTAACGTATACATCGTATACAACTAATGGCGTATATGGTAAAACGCGGTCCAGCAAATTTTTTATTCGTGGATGGTAAGGCGAGTTTGTGGCAGGTGTTGTTTGCCATTTTTCATTGTAAACTATTCCCAAATGGACATAAGCTCCTAGTTTACAATGGAAGGCTTACTTTGCACGCGATTTGAGCTCTACTTACACTCGCTTCACCAGTCATCATCGTGTTCATGTTTCGACTGTCAAACGAGCGTGAAGGAAGGTTCAAATTTTGACGCAGATATTGCTATTTATGACTTGTGAACAGCTATAGGACTACCGCGACAATTTCCTGGATGCATGGGTATTAATAAACAAACAAACCGGTAGGTATATATGCGGATGGAGACACTCGGTTCATGACTGTTGATAGCCGGCACAGCTGGCGTGTTTGGCACCACGAACACTCATACTCATGGATTATCAGAACGTTTACCGAGTTCGAGAGAGATGGGCTTGTGTTTACCAGCGGTCGATAGGTGTTTAGATAGTGTCCTTTAGCTAGTTAGCCACATGGACAGGACAAACAAATGTGCAGTAAGGCCTTCATTAAAATGTGCAGTGCCTATTTGATGTAACAGACAAAACTGGAAAATCAGAAAGTCAGAAAACACGAAGTGGAGGTCAACAATAAAATTCAAGCGATTATCTATCTCATGCTCGTCCTGCATATCTCGTTACAGAAACGGAAAGAACGTTCTTTCTCCGAAGGGGCAAGTTCCTTTCTCCTCGCTGCGCTTCCTTATTCTTCGATATCACCACATTGTCCGATAACGAGAAAGAAAGCTGCCAAAGATGAAAAGAGTGAGAGGGACGGGGGCAACTTACTCGTCGTAACAATAACGATGATAATAATGATAACGCTAAATTGAGGATATACGTTATCTCTGTGTCGGGCAAAGCTTTTTCCTCTCTTCTCTTCTCTCGCCTTTGCCTCTCTAGCTTTTACTTTTCAACCACCTCTGCACTCCTCGCTTTGGTCTATCTCCTTCTTTCGTTTCTCAACCACCAACAGATGGAACTTCACAACAACAACAAACGGCTCGAGGGCCGGTACTCCAGTTAAGTTTTAAGTGGAAACTTTAGCTTAACTCGCCAAAGAAAGAGCCCGTGACATTTTCATGGTAGGAGGTATACACAGAGGCGGTGGTCTACCTCCCTTGCTGTCACTGTCTTTCACTCGCACTTTACCCTTAGTCCTCACTTTAGACCTCACTGTACGTTGCAACGTTTCTTCAAGATGGATGCAGTACTTTCATCCGCATATTTCCCACCTATCGCTTACTTTCTCACACACATGCACACGAAATTTTCTTGATAGTCTTAATAACCAACATGACATTTCCCACTCGTGAAAGTTCCACAAGTGTTTAGTATAGCAATGGGCCTGGTGTTCGTACGTTCCTCGAAAACTCGAAGAAGTCGAATTTTTAAGGCTTATCGCTTTTGTGTTTGAAATTTTTCGAAGTCACTTTCACTCGCACTTTAACCTTAGTCCTCATTGTACGTTGCAACGTTTTTTCAAGATGGATGCAGTACTTTCATCCGCATATTTCCCACCTCTTGCTTGCTCCCTCATACACACACGCACACCTCACGAAATTTTCTTGATAGTCTTAATAACCAACATGACATTTCCCACTCGTGAAAGTTCCACAAGTGTTAAGCACCGCGAAATATCCTATCAGAAGGGATTGTCAAGTTCTTTTTTTTTTTGTTACTCCTGTCCCTCTGAAAAGTCAAGATCAAAGAAATTCGGTTTTGGCAAAACCTAGCGTTACTCGCGACAATTTAAACAAAACAAACAAACAAGTAATACTTTGAATGCTATACCGAGATATTTTACACTACATAAACAAAGTTTCGTCTATTTCATCGAAAAATCAGCATAAAAAGGTTCTGTCACATTTCCCCAATGAAGGCTCAAGCCGTAACGTTGTTTTGCCAACTTAGATTCGATTGTCGATCTTACATTCAAACGAACAAAACAAAACATACAATCGTAAAAGGCAGAAATCAATTGTTGGACAAATGGACATGCGGAAACTGCAAAATTACAAGAAAAAAATTACAAGAATATAGCAATAAAAATGGATTTGAAACGGTACGCTTTGTAGTATATATAGACAGAGACAAAAAAAAGAAAAACGAAAAACAACATTGTAGGGATTTTAATGACACGAGTATCAAAGAATTCAAGTGAAATTGCGTATAATTAAATCGTGGGTGAGGAGAGTGTTCCGGAATAAGGTGAAAAGGTAAATGATTTCTTAGTGCGATATACATCTCGTAAAGTTAGAGAGTAGAATGCGCCGGGAACACAGCAGGAGGATCGGCGTGAGTATAGTTAGCTAAGACTTGGCAGAGCCCAACACCTGTTTCCCAAGAGCACTTCTGCGAGTGACAGAGGCAGATCCGTTTGTTATACCAGTCTGGATCATATGTTACAAGGACGTGTGTGTAGGAAGGAGTGAAGTCCCTTGGCTTGAGGCGTCGTGTGCCTGCGCCGTAAACGCTTGGTGCACATAACGTTAGTGGCTCTCGTAAGCGGATGGACGCTGCTGGTGGTGGACGTGCCAGGTAGCGTGTTCCGGAATTATGGCAGAGATTAGTCGACGAGAAATTGTCGTCCAGAAGGGCCGCCGGGGCACATGACGTAATCGTCGTCGTCTCTTTGCTTGCCCACGCTACCAACCTTATCCACGAGTTTCTCAACCTACCCAAAAGCGTTCACATCTACTGACTAACCCCGAAAGTTGATACTTATTCATTTATTCATTTTTCAGTCAACGGAGCAAGTCCCTTGACAAAAGTAATATAAAGATGGCAGATAACAAAATAGCAAAAGCCGGAGAATAGTTATAACGAGACAAAAGAACATAAGAAAAATAATTAAAATATAGTACCGAGAATACGGCGTTCAAAAAAAATATAACACATTTCATTTCATTATCGAAGGCCCAAAAAAGTCCATAAACGCTAACACGAGGTTAGCATTGCGGAACATTCGGGTTAGTGGCTTATTAAAGCCGTAACACGTTCTGTGATATTGCGTATAAAAAATTACGTGATTCCGGACATTTCGCATAGGTGACGATACCGTAACAGACGCAAGCAGCTCAGGACAATCGATGACACTATGAATAATCTTGTATAGGAAAAGTGGCTCGGCTTTTAGCCTGCGAGACGCGAACGTTTGCATCTTTAGCTCAGAGTGCAGATAGTCAAAGTACACTCCATCGGTGATCCTATGTCTGTACCATAGAAAGCGCACAAATCTGCGCTGTTTGCGGTTTACGGCATCAATATAACTTATATAAAAAGGTGACCAGATGATTGGGGCATATTCTAGTATAGGGCGAACCAAGGAGCAGAACGGGGCCCTTATATCTCCAGTCGATCAACTTATTACCACGCATTCTTGTTTAGTCCAGTTCATATTTCATATGCACTCTGGGATATTATGGGAAACGGCTTCGCAGTTATATTTTACAAGGACTTTCCAATTGCGCAATATTACCTATTTTATTGTTGAGAGCTCGTTATGGCGATAACGATAGAAGAAAATATATCTTCAGAAATATTCTGGACGGATGAAAGCATTAGGCGAGAAATTGAAATGCTTTCTCACGAAATCTGAGGATCTACTGAGTTTATCCGGCTGGACCGAATTTCGATACAAGTCCTCTAAGTTGACTCACTCGGTCTCACAAACGTCGCGATGAACCCTTGCCGACGTCTCCACCGGATCAGCCAGTAATGTCGGCAGGAAATCCTTACGGTGATATACGGCAAGCTTGTCTCTTCAGGGTATATGATGCCACGATAGTACCATTCGCCAAATCGCCCGACGCCATTCGACATCTTTTTTTCATCTCCCTTCATTATTCTTCTACTTTATCAGCGGAACCAATCATCTTATACACTAGGTAAAATAAGATTCGTTGAATTTTGCTCATCATGAAGAATTTTACTCAGGCACAAACTAAAATTGCAAACACTTGTGTGTTTTGTGTCAAAACATACACAAGTGAATCGATGTTTCTTTAAATCACACACAGTTGGAAAGTGTAGAATTGAAGAATTTAGTTTCTGCGAATATCACGAAAATCGACCAGGAAGGAAAAAAAAATCGCTTTTGTTACCGACTTTGGAACATAGTTTTGGAAGCAAGTACAAAAAAATTCTGTACCACTTACACACACGGTTTATCACGAAATTTGTAAACAGCCCATTTCCGACAACTTGTTGAGCATAGTTGAGAGATTCACCTCCATTTTTATCCCTTTTGATAAGTCCACCATACCCCATCCACTGTCCGCGTTCTGGTAAATATTTAACGTGAAGAAAGTTTTGAAAAGATGCGCACGTGCTGGTTACAGAAATACAACTTGAACTACACTTTAGCGTGTTGGTCCGCCGTTAAAGAGGAGGAAAAGATAGAAAGCGCAAGTTCCCTATGTAGAATAGTACAGAGGAAAAGCCAACGAATCTTACTACAGCGGAGGATTTTCTTCAGCGGTATTTTCGCTTGCCAGCATCCTCGGGTGTATGCACCGCCCGGAGCCAACCTCCATAACAGTTGCTTTGTGTACCCGAGACCAGAGAGCTATATGGCAACATTAAAGTTTTAATAATATTAATATTAAAGCCGCTTAACAGTGAGGCACGGTTTCTTGGTCGTGAACGTACTCTCTTGCCCTCCCATTCATGTTGATTCTTAGGGCAGACCGCGGAAATTCTCTCAAGGTACACAACACCGTTAACCGAGTCTATCCTTCCACTATAACTAATCTAATTGTAGTAAGAATTTCTCGGCAACTTGTATTTAAAATCCTGAGGTACTCGATTACAGACCTTGACAATAATTATCCATAAATTATTCAGCCATCTGTTTAATTATATAAACTTGAAAAATATCTCGCTAATTATAGAAAATATCGGAGCTACAATGATTACAGATAACAAGTAATTTTTTATAACAAGTAAAATTTTTTCTTATGTCATTGAATCACCAATAAAAATATAAATATTTATTACTCTAGTAGTAAAAGCGTTCTATTGACAATACATTTACATTTTTTTTCCTTGCCCATTTTTTATTTTTTTAATAATATATCCATGATTTTGGCTGTACACGCATTGCCAATAGGCAATCGAACGGAGTTCTTCAGCCTTGCGTCAAATATTTTGGCTGTATTACGAGAATATCTTGTTATTCTGTTTTTCTACCGATTTTCTATATTTTCACGAGAATGGAGCGACGCGGTTCGTGATAATTCTGACGACAAATAGGAATGTTATCGTTGTATATTAGACGACTGGACTGGCTAGATGTATAAGATGTAGGCTACATACAACGAAGCATTGTCAGGATGTAGGTGGCGTTTTTGTGCTGGTTGACTTGAGTCTGCGACTACCTCCAACACCAACAGGCCCGAGACACGACCAAGACGACGACAACGACGACCGCTTACCCAGCGAAGCGTTCGCTCCTTTGGATATTATCCCCGCACCGAGCCGAGGACCACACCGCTTGCCTCTACCGTAGGAAAACCATCTTTTACGCTCGCGGAATACCAATGACGCAAGCCGAACGGATAAAACTGTATCGGGATATAGTCTGGCTGCCGCGGCAAGCAACCGAGCCCAAGGAAGCCCCTGGCATAACCAACAGCAGCTCTCTTTTTCCCTCGCTCGCTCGCTTTACTAAAACCGCACTAGAAAGATACACCCCGTCGTTTTTATGGAATTTCCTTCTGCTTGCCGCCTTCTTTCCTGGCATACATGCATACTTTACTCTTTCCATTTTGCTGTATTTACATCCGGGGAATACTGGCTGCTCGACTATGATACCGGTACCCAACCTACAAGACCACGTTTCACCTTCGTTTCCAAACAACTCAACCCAATGTGTTGCACAGATATCATTTTTCCTTAAAAAAATATAAATATAAATAAGTAAATAACAACGATTTTAAAGCTTCTTGATACTCAGCGGATTAAATATTGCATACAAAATAATGCTTCTTAATTTTTACTGTCCCATTTACGAAAATGTATGAGATCCCTTCCTAAAATTTTGGGTGATTAACAAAGAAACTAAGCTTTTTTTTTTTAAGCTGAAGCAAAAATATTCTAGAAAAACACCCGCATTTCTGGCAGAAATTTGAGCAAAAACAATATATATAATATATATTTTCGTGGCTTAACAAAATTTCCAAAATCACAATGCTTTGTCCTCAATGAGGTTTAAATGTAAGATTTATCGTTCAGAAAAGGAATATTTTACTTGTAACTTTCTTTACCCCTCTTTACTACCCCCTTAATGCCGCAGGAATACCGGAAGACGAAAGAATAAATGCATTGCCTCAATACATTTTTTTCAGAAATGTCACAAATCCTTGAATCTCATTAAAACTTTATTATAATATTCATTGATGAAGTGCACTTCGATGGAATAATAACTCCTCACAAGAATAAAAGCGTATGTTGATGAAGTGAACAACAGATGTGGCTGCGATCGGTGATATTGAAGCATCTACAACACGCACATGTTTTGAAGCAGTCTCTCGAGTATATCCTTCTTGACGGGGCATGCGAGCCATTATATATCGATGGTATAGATGTGCGCGCATGGATCAGAACGAGAGTTGGTCAAAGCTCGTTGGTTGGTATATGTGGCAGCGAGGTCAGCAGATCCTATTATGGGTGAGTGGGAGTACGTTGTGCGAGAGAATACACGGTAAAGCTCTGGTCACGGTGCACTCGCAGTGTCGAATGGGGAGCCTGACGATAGAGCGTGGAGAAACGAGGAGGAAGGATGACGCGAGGGCCAGGAACCCAAGCGCAGCGTTACCTCGGGGCCATGTTCCGTTAGATTTCCCCGCGGACTCTAATCACGCATCGAGTCAAGGTATTAACCACAGAGCCTGCTGCTGCTGTCGTTGCTGTTGCGCCCGTCGCTGCTCCTGCCGTTGCTTTTGCTGCTCTTGCTATTGCTCCTGCTGATCTTGCCGTTGATCCTGCTTTCTATCGTTTGACCAATCTCGATCGTTCGATGGCGATATGTCTCTAATGTGTTTGACGCGCTTTTCTGGTATATACTATCCTATGGTGCTGCTCGCGTGTACGTAACGCAACTCAACCTGCCTCGTGCATCCACAACAACGAAGAGAAGACTCGATTCCATTTCTCCGCATTGGTGCGTGATGCTGGCGCCACTCTCGTTTCCCGGCTGGTTAGAAAATTGACTTCAGTGCAAGTGTAGCGAAAAAAAGCCGAAAGGGAGAGTAATAGGCAACAGTGAGCAACGGCTACATTTCTCGTTGTTTGAATATAAGACTGTGAGTTCAATTGAATGTTACTTGTCCAAGTTAATTTTAGGCTACCTTATCCCTGAACACACAAATGAGTGACACAAGTGAGTTCAATTGACTGTTACTTATCCAAGTTAATTTTGAGTTACCTTATCCCTGAACACACAAAAATTGGAAGTTTTGGCCGCTTGAAAAAAAACTTTTACCCTTCACAAAAGTTTTATATCTAAGCTAACTTTTGTTTATCGCTAATTCCGCTCGACTCACATGATTCTTTACATCTTTTTGTATCGCTGCGTGCCCATTTTACATTAGTTTCACTCAGTGATGCATGATTTTTTTATAATTAATGCTTACGAGTGTTAGTGGGGAACAATGAGCCAACCTTGTAGATTTGGTCTAGGTAATTCTAACATCCAAGTTCAAGTATGATGGATTTTATAATTTATTTTTTCAAGATAAGATTGAGTAAGAATGAATACGAAACAAAACAGTAAGAGGACAACTGGAAGAGAGATGGTGACAGAATCAGTGATGAAAGGAGGAGTGTAGTCTAAATAGTGGACAGTTCGAAGTTGACAGTTTCATAATATATAGAGATTAAGTGGCATATCAACTGATAATTGAATAAAAGAAAAATTGAGAATTTTGTCCATTCGCTTTATCTCCTCTATGTTTTTCCGGTATTGGCTCATTGTTCCCTCTTGTATGGCCCACGGTACTCTACTGGTGGGGCATAATGAGCACTTTTCCGATGTACTTTCAAACTAACTTTTCATACATCCTTAATAGTTTCAAACGTCTTATCGCAACCTCAGAGTATGACCAAAGGTTGAATAAAACCGACGGAACACATTTCCATTCATATTGTGATTTTAATAAATCTACAGACGAATTAAAAAAAAAAGTGGCTCATTGTTGCCCACTCTCCGCTTCCCTCGTAAACGCTATCAATATTTCATAGATTATCTCGTTATCTCGCCGTTATCGATGTAACTGAAACATAAACAAATATTCATTATTACAAAGCTTCAATATAAAAAGATATATAATGGAAAATCATATTATTAAATATATCTCATTAGTAATCTCATGTGAATTAAATTAATATTGCATCGAATTAATTACACCAGCTTATCAAGAGGAGCTTTTAAATGGACGCGGCTCATAGACGTATCTCGAAATTAATTAATCATCTTGGTGGATTAATCTTGGATGAGACAAATGCAATCTATTTGATGAATTTGTAAGGGTAAGGTATGCTCGAGTGATGCACATTGGCTATAATATACGGATTCGTCGTAAATCCGGTTATTCACTATGACTCTCATTATCCTGGGCAATGCCGGTGACTTGTGCGTTTGAAGAAAGGCGAAGCTGCATCCATCTATGGTAGTCTCGGTTCTACGGCAAGCGACTGCAGGAGGGTTGAAGATGAACAAGAGAAGCAAGCGGATCGTCGCAGAGATGCGACCAAGATGGAAACGAGGAGCTTCAAGCTGCTGGTGGCTTACAGTCAATGCGATTCTGATAGGTAGCTATGGAAAAGCGATGAATAGCATTATGCGCTCGCCGCAAACGGCAAGGGGCTCGCCTGTTCCCAGCTGGGCTATCTATATACCGCCTGGTGTCGCCTTCGCTGTAATTCAGACTCCAATTAGCGATAATTACGACGCGGATTTGGAATCCTTAATGACACGAGATTGCTCGAATCAAGCACCGGCAAAGACAGACTTTCCGAATTATATAATCCAATGGGCGATTCAATATCACTCCGATAACATTTTTAACTCTTACACAGAGAAAAAAGATAAATGGGAGTATTTATAATTTCGTGAGTTGGTTATAAATGAGTCGCTGGACCGATTCATTGTGTCTATAACCATCTTGTGAGTTGAGACAACGAATACGTGGTTGTCTCAACTCACTTCTTGAGTCCGGTCAACGTACTTGTCAAGTTCTTTTGTCATCAATATTGTCGCCTGAAAGTGTGGTATTAAATTATGTATATAAATCACACGTCTGTCCCTTGGTGCGTAAGGGACAGACCCATAAACATTGGCTACTATTAAGTATATATTTTCTTTGAATCAAAGAGACTGTTTCTTTGAATCGATAAAAACGTCTCTTCAAAACCGTAAACACTGGCTACTATCAAGTATATATTTTCTTTGAATCAAAGAGACTGTTTCTTTGAATAAATAAAAAGCTCTCTTCAAAATAATGAAACTTTTTCCGTATGATACGCTCACTAAGTAAATGTGTCTTTGCAGCCAATTAAATTTACACTTTGAAATTCAAATGCGCGACATTATTAATATCGAAGAAATATTTCATTGAAATCAATGGAGAAAAAAATCAATTTACCCATTTCTTCGGCGTCAATGGAATCCTTTCTCACCGGATGCTGAAGACGTTTCACCCATCGAACGTCGCACGTACTCCGCGTGTCGAGCAATCGCGAATGTAGTTATTTTCGCGACAGATATTTCTTAGCGCTGTTACACTCCGTGACAATAATCGTATAGAGGGTTTCCAACATCCCTCATCTCGAATCGACGATTAAGGGAGAATCTGTAGGAGTAGGAAAATGACAAAAGAAAATAAAAGCTATCCGGGGGTTGGCATATGACTCGCAGCACCCACGTAAATCGACTGAAGAAAATCCGCGCACGTTCTCGGCAGCCCGACACGGTCGAATAAACATCTGATCAAGCTCCGGGAATAAATCACCGGTCCAGATCACCGATAGACTATCGACACGAAGAAGATTTTCCCAAGGATTTCTTCGAGTGATGACTAATCGGCTAATCGCTCGGGAAATTGAATAAAACGCCCCATAGTCTTTTTTATTCGAGATTTTACATTGAATTTTATAAATATTTTTAAAAAATTCTTAAGCGTTTTTTTGTTTTGTTCTCTTTATAGACCCATTAGCGTTAATCATATTTCCACCATATGATATGACGACCACCACGTGAATTATTTTGGGATTATTGTGTCAACTCATTTTTTGGTTATGGTAACTAATCTTTTCTTTCCGTGTACAACCCTAAAAAATATTTTCACTTTTGTATACTTGGTGACACGAAAGGATAGTAACGTAAAACGTTTTAAAAAAAACGTATATCGAATTATCTTGTACTAATCAAGAGTCGCGGTAGCGACTCGACTCCAAACTGGAAAAGAAATTAATATAACCTCACATTAGGATTTTCCTGTCTGACTTATTTCTATCTACTACTGATGTCTGTCTGACTTGAGCGGTCTCTTTACTACTGACTATAGGAGAGCTGCTGCTACTCCATTTTGCTCGAAAGTGATTTACTCAATTAACTCAAATTTGATATATACGCTCTTCCGTTAATAAACACTATTAATATAAAATAATAATAAAACTTTGATTATAGGGTAATAAAAAGTGAAAAAGAATGGTCGTTTTTTATAGAGATGATACGAGTGTGTGTATCGGTAGAGCTCATCTCAGCGACATCATCGATACACTGGTGTACATATGTGGTATATAATATATTGCATAAAGAGCCTTGCATCGAATTATCTTTTACTAATCAAGAGTCGCGGTAGCGACTCGACTCCAAACTAGAAAAGAAATTAATATAGCCTCACGTTGGGATTTTCCTGTCTGACTTATTTCTATCTACTACTGATGTCTGTCTGACTTGAGCGGTCTCTCTACTACTGATGTCTGTCAGACTTGAGCGGTCTCTCTACTACTGACTGTACGAGAGCTGCTGCTACTCCATTTTGCTCGAAAGTCATTTACTCAATTTACTCAAATATGATATATACGCTCTTCGGTTAATAAACACTATTAATATGAAATAATAATAAAACTTTGATTATAGGGTAATAA
This sequence comes from Tromatobia lineatoria, assembly GCA_949699805.1. Classification (NCBI taxonomy): domain Eukaryota; kingdom Metazoa; phylum Arthropoda; class Insecta; order Hymenoptera; family Ichneumonidae; genus Tromatobia; species Tromatobia lineatoria. Next base: position 2,344,214 of record OX453045.1, read on the forward strand.
AAAGTGAAAAAGAATGGTCGTTTTTTATAGAGATGATACGAGTGTGTGTATCGGTAGAGCTCATCTCAGCGACATCATCGATACACTGGTGTACATATGTGGTATATAATATATTGCATAAAGAGCCTTGCATCGAATTATCTTTTACTAATCAAGAGTCGCGGTAGCGACTCGACTCCAAACTAGAAAAGAAATTAATATAGCCTCACATTAGGATTTTCCTGTCTGACTTATTTCTATCTACTACTGATGTCTGTCTGACTTAAGCAGTCTCTTTACTACAGACTATACGAGAGCTGCTGCCACTCCATTTTGTTCGAAAGTGATTTACTCAATTGACTCAAATATGATATATACGCTCTTCGGTTAATAAACACTATTAATATAAAATAATAATAATAAAACTTTGATTATAGGGTAATAAAAAGTGAAAAAGAATGGTCGTTTTTTATAGAGATGATACGAGTGTGTGTATCGGTAGAGCTCATCTCAGCGACATCATCGATACACTGGTGTACATATGTGGTATATAATATATTGCATAAACAGGGAATACAGGATAGCCTGAAATAGCGTAGACACATCGAGTATGTTATATGCAAGCGATCCTTGTGTGTAGAGCGAAGGATTTCGCGTCGGTTCCATGCGCACCGATTCATCAACGTTGCCAGACTCCGGGCGCGCAACGATTCGTCAATTTCACGAGACGTACACGCTCGATGCACCGGACGACTCGCAGGTAATATCCGGAGACTCCTGGGAGTGTAACTTTGGTGAAGGGGAAAAGTCTTGGCAGAGCGTCGTCTGGTTCGTGGCCGGAAACCGGTCGACCACTGTACCACCCCCGCGTATCTTCCTTCCTCTCTCTCTTCCTCTCGCTGCCCACTGTACGTAACTCCCCTGGAGTCGTGAAAACTCGATAAACTTTTCCGACGACTGTCACCACGAATTACACCAACCGAACCCAGAGGTTTCGACGTTCTCTTCCCACTATACTGCGCCAACCTTTCGACCTTACGACTTGAGTGTAAATTCCTATTAAAAACCAGGCGAAATAACAGCCGCGCAGTCGACGATTTTTTCCTCACGGATCATTAATATTCAGGGAGCGTTCGATAAAAAATTTCACGATTCAAAGCGATCGACGCTTATGTGGTTTATTATAGAAGTCGGTTACATTCGCGTTTATGGTTTTATTTCAATTCAACCCGCTGATAATTTGGGACATCTGAAAGCATTGACGAATCGCCAGTGTCGAGATAGTGAAACGGAACAAGTTTTCGTCATTATAGGCTTATAGAAGACATAATGTGGTGATTGTAGGTGGATGTACACCGAGAGAAATATATAATTAAATACACTGCATTTTCAAATAAGCCTTTTATTTTTTTTTATTATGTATTCAATTGTTTGTCTTGTTGAAAGAAATCAAACTATTTCTGGGAGAATCACATTTAGGAATATTTTTTGCATTGCAATCGACCATTTTGATGTTGCTGAAAATTTCACAGAAATTCTTCTACTATGTTTGCAAACTGCAAGAAAATCAACAGACTGTCGAATAAACTCTAAATGATATTATTAAATTCGCTTGAATTAGAATTATTAATGATTTGGGCGAATAATCTTACCAAACGTTACGAAGATTTCCATTTGTAACTCTGATGATTGTTTTCGTAGCTTGTAAACATAGAAGTGGAATTTTTGCGACATTTTTATCGAAATCAAATTGGTCGATCGCAACGAAAAAAAAAAATTCCTGACTTTATTTCGTCCGGAAATACATAAAAATTATTTCCCAAGACTACGAAAAAATATATGCTGGAAAGTACATTTGAAAATCTCAGCTTCATGTCTGGACTCTTTTGTGCAAAATCAAATTTTAACTCATACGCGCACACGAAAAAAATGTTTAAATTGAAAACAAAGGGAACCACACCTCACAAAAATTCGGGAAAAATTTATCGGTATATTGGACACTCCAATTATTATTTTTATTTAATTTAATGATTTTTGGGTAATCAAAAAATTTTGGTGGCTCGGAGGCTGTGAAATGGCTCATATATATGATTTATTTATATTCACTTAATGGTTTATTGATTGAAATGTATATTAAACCTATACAAACATTTATTTATTTGACTCAACGAAATGTACAGCTGCATTAATTATACAGGTTCTTTAAATTTACTCGATATGGTTTTTTAAATGAATGAAATTAAATATATTAACACACATATAGTTTTTTCAAATACGAAGCTACTTGGATTCATTGTATATATTTCCAGTGAATGCTGTAGTGTATTCATTTTTTTTTCCAGTGTAGGGTAAAGGGCGTAGGTGTTGAAATAGGGTTGGCCAGACGAGGGCATGCATTTTGAGAAGAGGGTGGACGGCGGCGTTGGCATCTCGACGAATGGGGCCATTTGTAGACACTGGTATTACAACCGGTGGTTGGGAGCGCGCGGGCTCCGGTCCTGCAGGGCTTCCCGCGGCCCAGCCTTCAGATCGCTCGGTGTGATTTAAAGGTCTATCGGGCGATGATGTCTCAAGATTAGTTACCGACCTGAACATCATTTCTGTAGTTCCGTAGGAGCTCGTAAAAGGCATCGAGGACCCAAAGCGCTTTCAACCTCTTATCGCCTTTCCAATATCATCGAATTTCCCTTCACGTATCTCTTAGCTAACAAATTAATTCAGGTAAAGAGTCTTTTCATTTAACAATTCTGCAATAATCCGAAAAGGATGGAAATTTTTTTTTTTTTAAACATTCGAATAATTTCCTTTATTAATATTTCCAATATATAAATTTATAAGTGTAAACAACTTGTTTTTCATTATATAACGTATATTTCGAAGTATTTCATTATGGAAATAAATAAAAACTTGTTGTGACTTTATGAATTTTTCCTCAGAGTTAAACTTTTCTTAGCGTCGTCAGTTTGTTGTAATGCGTTGAGTCGGAAAAGCGACTATGATCGAGAAGAGATAATGTAAGGCAGGACGGAGTGAAACCTCCAAACATTATCGTATCGAACTTTTGGAAACTCTCGGTAACTATCGATTTCGTGGCTTGAGTCAGGAATCCCTTTTCGGTAGGGTGTCGTGTTTCTGCCGTAGGTGATGAAGCAAAGCAATACCAACGTAATTTCCCCTAAAGGATATTCGAGTATTCGATGAGAACATTATCGGGAAGCCTTCAAGCATATCCGTACATCACCACACGGAAAGAAATGTTTGGTTGTGACAACTACGTTTCCAATTTGCTGTACACAATCTCTCAAAAATGAGTTGCCTTAACCGTATCGAATAGTAACCTCAACTATTCACGATTAGTTCTCGCGAGATTAGCGAGGTTAACCAATCCAATCGTTGGGACTATCATTCGAATCATCCTCATTACCAATCGAACCGTTGGCACTATCATTTGAGTTGTAAGGGAAATAGAATAATCGATTGGTTGTGTCAACTCATTTTTTGGTTATGGTAACTAATCTTTTCTTTCCGTGCAATGTGTGAATTCAAAAGTTATAGGTTTTGTAAAAAATGTAAACATATTTTTAATTCATTAGTTACTATATTTGCGGAGAGGTTACTTATTTTATGAAAAAATGTTTTAATTGTTTCATTTACTCACTTAAAAATAATTTACATAGATATACCCTAAGATGTGCACTAGGATATACAGTGATATCTATGAAGGAAACTGTATGATTTTTATTTCTCATTTTTTTGCACTGGGATATACAATTATATCTATGAAGGACACTGTATGATTTTTATTTCTAATTTTTTTGCACTAGGATATATAATGATATCTATGAAGGACACTGTATCATTTTTATTTCTAATTTTTTTACACTAGGATATACAATGATATCTGTGATGGACACTGTATGATTTTTATTTCTAATTTTTTTGCACTGGGATATAAAATTATATCTATGAAGGAGACTGTATGATTTTTATTTCTAATTTTTTTGCACTGGGATATACAATTATATCCATGAAGGACACTGTATCATTTTTATTTCTAATTTTTTTGCACTAGGATATACAATGATATCTATGATGGACACTGTATGATTTTTATTTCTAATTTTTATGCACTGGGATATACAATAATATGTATGAAGGAGACTGTATGATTTTTATTTCTCATTTTTTTGCACTAGGATATACAATGATATCTGTGATGGACACTGTATGATTTTTATTTCTTATTTTTTGTTTCAGGATGCTGCTTCGTGACGTTTTATACGAGAAAAGCTGCCCTCATAGCCCAGAACGCGTTGCACAACGTTAAAACCTTCCCTGGGGTAAGTAAAAGTAAAGCGGAAGGATGAGTCCTTCTCTAGCATCAAGAGTATATAAGAAAAAGTACGAGTTTTTCATCCAAGCCGCAAACACCCCTTTATCAGGCCCTCTCTGCGAATTTCTTTGATAAGAGATTCAGAGGCTCTTGAGAGCCATAATGATAAACTTACTCTCACGCTATGACGAGTAACGTCCCACCTTTTCGCACCAGAAGGTGGCGCTTCCGAAACTTTTGCTCGAGCGTAGCCTCCTTCCGGTATATATATACACGCACACATGCAAATATTTATCGGTACTAAAGTTTTTTAATCACTCAACTTCCGCTGACCACATTTTACTCTTCACTATCAATTTTCAAGGGAGATCGAGAATCAATAGAGTATATAACGATTTTGATTGTACACCAGCAAAATATCGACAATTTCACTAGCTGAATATATCTTGACTCGACTCGAATTAAATTTAAACTGATCAAAGTGGAAGAATCCTAGTAAGAAAATTTTCTGTTTACTGTTTTGTTTTCGTAATCTCGGTTAATAAACAGATCGGAAGAACGATCATCAACACAAAACCGCGCCAGAAATTTTTGAATTTTTAATTTGATTGAAGAATTTGTTTTTATCGTATTTCTCGGGTGAAATCAAAGAAAATAACATGGATGATGAGGTTTTTGAAAACAACTCGTCAAGGGGAACAACTTTCATTGGGGTTAAAAATGCGGTTGCCATTTAAGAAAAATTACTATGAGCTTGCGGCTTGCAAGCACGATACTGCAAGCTCAAAATGACGTGTGCATTGAATGTCCCCCTCGAAACCCTTCAACTTGTGTTTCGAACATTTTTACGTTACATGCCCACTTTAGGAGATATTTGGCCGTACTGTTTCAAATGGGACACCCTGTATATAAAGATCTACATAGAAGCTGTATACAAAAGTGAACATATACATTTCCTATGTGTTGTATACAATACAAATGAAGATTCTATGAAAATTATATAAAGTGCAATATAATTTATGTAAATTTAATATAACGTTTCTACAAAAATCGTTTTATAAAATCTGCAGACTATATATAAATTTCATATAATGAACGTGTTTACAAAAAATCGTTTTATAAAATCTGCAGACTATATATAAATTTCATATGATGAACGTGTTTACAAAAAATCGTTTTATAAAATCTGCAGACTATTATAAATTTCATATAAATAAAATACAGTGTATAATTATTCTATATGTCCATTTTCTTATAAAGAGTATATATATTGACTTATGTATGATTTTTTCACGTACGAAGGTAAAATGCTCACGAGTTTATCTCGAAATTAGAGGTAAAAATGAGCAAATAAACAAATAATAATACTACTACTTACACCAATATAGATTATGAATCACTGCTGCTCCAATATCGAGGAAATTATCCTCGACTGACTTGGCATTACCGTTCGGTTAATAATCCGGCAACGATTAAAGACGACTCGTCAAAATCTACAATATAGTAGTAGTGGGAGGAGTAATACCTATAGGTTTAAGGTATAATAAGAGGGGAAGATATCGTACTATAATTGCGCAGAGCGCACTGCCTTTGCCGCGATGGAGGAAACTTTCATCGTAATTGCGAGACGTCGTTACGAGCATTTAAGCGATTCTAATGGGCCGCTCACGCACACATCTTTACTCTGTTGAGCCGATTCGCACGATACCGTCGTTCTCTCGAGTCAAGCAACTGAGATATCTCTGTACCAAGCACTTGCCCCAAGAAATTTCCGTTCAATCGAGTAACTATTGTACGTCCGAGTGTTCGATCCCGATGACACGTTATCAAGGTACACTACAATCCTATTTGCTTATTTTAGTATTGCATAATACGATGGAATTAGAGCATAAAAGTAGGTGGGGCAAAGTGGAACACTCTGACGATGCAATAAAATATTTAAATAAAAAATATCAAAATTCTGCTCCCCTCGGTAATATTTTCTTCCTGTAATGTCAAAATTCATCATAAACACTATTTTGATCGTAATCTAATTTCAATAGGACACTCTGACGAAGCAATAAAATATTTGAATAAAAAATATCAAAATTCTGCTTCCCTCGGTAATATTTTCTTCCTGTAATGTCAAAATTCATCATCAACACAATTTTCATCGTAATCTTATTTCAATAGGACACTCTGACAAAGCAATAAAATATTTGAATAAAAAATATCAAAATTCTGCTTCCCTCGGTAATATTTTCTTCCTGGAATATCAAAATTCATAAACACAATTTTCATCGTAATGTATCCAATGCTGACAATGTTCAATCGCACCAAAATGCAAAAAAAAAAAAATCATAGATTTATGAATTCGGAGGAATGTCCCAATTTGCTCCAAAATTTTTTTTTTCTTGGTGACGTCCAAAAAAGACTATCGCTATTGAATTTCTGGATAAAAAAGGGTAAAAGTATATTTCGGGTTTTGTGAAAGGCGATTTTTCGCTTATACTTTTCAGTTTGTCTCATCTCCTTTTACGTCTTTCGTTTAATCGAAAGTGAGACCCGGAAAATATAAATTTTCACAAGTTGCATTTTCTGGTTTTTTCCCAAACAGAAAATTCGTTAATTTTCTGAACCTATACAGCGATTTTTGCGTGCGTTTCTTTTAAAGGTAACTATCACTTGTAGAAAAAGAGAGAGAGAAAGAGACCTCGATACTTCCAAATGTATTGGAGTGGGTATCTTGAAGCCTTCTAGTATAATTCCTCAGCAATGACGATATACAGGAAGGAACTCTTGGTAGGTTTAACGCAGGGTCTGCATTTTCGACTCGGATAGCCGCTTAAGCTCAGGGATATTTATTGTCTCACAAATTACTCCCCGAGGAGGGTGTAACAGCCGAGCTGGGCTTGGCTGGGCTCCCTCGTCGGCTTCATAGTCGTCGTAGTTGGACGTAACTACTACAGGCCGCACGCCGCGCAGCACTGGCTCTGGACGGATGAGACACGGCTTTAAACTCTACCGGACCATTCTCTCGTTTGCTCGCGAAACTCGAGATCCCCCCACACAATCAACATCTCTCCAATCCTTTTTTCCTCCCTCTCACTCATTCTTTTATCCCTTCCGTCGTGGATTATCTTCAATAATTCATCGAGAATACTTCTACGTCTACTCAAATAAGACTCTTTTACAAGAGTCTTATTTGCAATAGGCAACTACTCAAATAAGACTCTTTTACAAGAGTCTTATTTGAGTAGTTGCATATTGCAGCTTTCGATCTACATTCGGTCTACAGAAAACATTATTATCAAGTATATCAAGTATTTAGAAATAGAAAATTTTGAAATTGTTGGAGTTTTACAAAAAAGCGTCTTGAATTTTTTTTTTAATGCACAATGTTAACAAAAATGAGTAAAATTAATTTTTTTTTTCGCCATCAATAGCTTCTATGTATTTTACCGAATAATATAGATACAATATTAGAAGAAAATGAAAATTTGATTACTCCGAGAATATACAAAACAGTGGTGCTTTCACGTATTTAGAAATAAAAACTTTTGAAATTGTTGTAGATGGAGTTTTACAAAAAAGCGTCTTGAATATTTTTTTAAATGCACAATGTTAACGAAAAATGAGTAAAATCCATTTTTTTTTCATCATCAATAGCTTCTATGTATTTCAACGAATAATATAGATACAATATTAGAAGAAAATGAAAATGTGATTACTCCGAAAATATACATAGCAGTGGTGCTTTTCATGGTAGTAAGACATCATACACTAAAATATGTTCACCAGTCTTGTCTGAAATCTGCGACAAGTTGAAAATTTTACTTTTCACCGCAAACCATTTTGATGTACTGTATGTCCTTACAAAGTTGCAAAATTATAATGCTCGGTATGTACTTAACGAGGATTTAATGTGGGATTTTTTCAAAGAAAGGTATTACCTAGAGAATTTTTTTTCTTATGACTTTTATAAGGTAACTTGGCTCCCTTAATCCGAATTCTTCACCATCGATATTGTCTTCCTAAATTCTTTAATTAAATTCAAATTCCACTGAGATTAATTCTCTTCTTCACGTCTGTTTCTTTGGAAACTTCGGTAAATAACCAAGTGCAATGCAAATAAAGTCGGTGTCCGAAGATAAACTGCTCTAGTTTCATCATTACCCTTTGCAAGAACAATTTAAAAATACAACGTTGGAGGAATTTTTGTTTTTTTCACCGTTAGAGGCGCGACTCTGTGTGAAAATTAGTAAACTCACTAAGAAACGTTAACTAAGTAGTACGATTATTAACAATTGAATAAGCGGGAAAAAAGTAGTCGATCGTCAGAGTTGAGACGTTAAAAGTGTGCGGCAACGTTTAAGTTTTTTTTTTCGTATTGCCCCTTTTACGTTTATTATTCCGCGTATACTTTTTGTCGAGTCTTATTGTACAAATGATAGTTACGAGTACGGGTTTGCACCCTTTCAACTCAATGGTAATATTGTGGAGTTGTGAACCCCTCGACGGAATAAGCCAAGTCACTGCGTGTTCTCGTTGCCTTGTTCTCTCGTTAAATTAGCGATTCAATTATGAAAGGTAATCTGGTCGAGAGACGTTGCCGTCTCGTTTTCTCTCGAGAATTTGCCACGACCACCATGAGACTCGCTAACCAACTCGAATCCCTTCTTCGACTCGCTCGAGCTTTGCGGCCTCGCATCTTCCGTTTCGTTACATCTCGCAACGATATAATCTAATCTTCAGAAAACTAATTATCGACAGACAACTTGCACACACTTGCCGAAGCATTTGAGATTCTTTCGCTTTTGCTGCCTCACCTATTTTTCTATCCTTTCTACACAGTTGAATGCCATCTTTCTCGCTATCGTATTGAGTTTAGTTGAATTATTCGTGGTAATTCGTGACAATTTTTCCGTCGAGTAAATTGAAGAAAAAAAGACGATGAAATCAAAAATATTATCTCTTCTTTTATGTACTTCTTATTCCTCATTTATTATTTATATTATGTACACTTTTAAAAAAATCTACTTGAAATTTGGTTTACTTTTATTGAAAGTTTTTATTCATAAACTAGTATATGAAATTTAGTATACAAGTGTAATGTAAAATTAATGTATGGTTCAGCATATTTTATAATTTACCTTAATTTTCCAGTAAAAGTAATTGAAGATTAATAATTTGCTTTAATTTTACTGGAAAACTGCTTTAATTCTATATCACAATTGTTTATTAAATTTCGAAGACAAGTTTATGCATAAAAACTTCCAATCTTTTCTAACAGTGTATATTTGAAAATTGCTCATAAAACTACAAAGATTAGAAAGACAAGAGTTTTATTTTCGTGGTTGTTAACTGCAAACAGTCAATGGTGCAGAAAGTCTCTCAAAAGTTTCTTCGAAGCGTGTCTCGTGATCGATCGACACTATAGGGTATGCAGCTTAAGTGTGCTCGAATTCCGTGGCAAAGAATCGTTAACCGGGTACCCTAAGAGGGTGGAGAGTGAAAGCGAGGGACTAAGTTAAAATGCTCTCGAGTCGATGGGGTTAAGAGGAAGCGGTCTATATAGGTAGAGAAGGTCGAACGTGGTACGGAATTGAACGATTGCACGATGTTGAGAGAAAGAAGAAAACCTAAGTATTTGCGTCTTCTGGTATTACGCACGTGCTGAAAATGTCGGCTGGAGGAGTACTTAAATTATTACGGCAACAGAAAATGAGAAAAAAAAACAAAGCTCTATGTAGGAAAGGGTTCCCATTGTTATTACAAATTTTTGGGAGTTGGTTCCAATGCGTGATCTCATCGGAATGGTTAGAATAATATTTTTATTAATCTTAATTTCGTGTGAAAATAAAAATTCCGATTAAGGAGAATCCTGCCAAATCCAGTAACATTATTTCTCAGGAGATCACGACGAAAATTTTTTTGATCCCTAAACTTTTCATCTCCAATATAAGAATATGAAGTCAATTTTTTTTTTTTTTTTTTTTTTTTTCAAAATTTAAAAATCAAAACTAAATTTTTTTCCAGTATCGGAAATTCCAAACGTAATCTTTTTTTAAATGTTATTTTGAATGTGGAAAAAATTTCTCGAAGAAAAAAGTCAAAATCTGCGAATGTGGTTCCTTTTTTTAAATTTAATTTTGTTCCCTTCCTGACGTCTATATTTGTTGAAAATTTGTCACATTTTTTTCACTCATTTCATACTCAAAATATTATCAGATGCTAATTCTCCATGAAAAATGGAATTTTTTTAATTTTTTCGAAAACTCGAAGCATTCGAATTATTCATGATGAAAAAAAATCCATTATTCACGGAGAATCAGCATCTGATAATATTTTGACTATAAAATGAGTGACGAAAAAAAAAATACGACTTTGCAATCAATATAGGCGTCAGGAAGTGAAAAAAATAAAATCAAAATTAAAAAAAAAGAAACCACAATCGCAGATTCTGACTTTTCTCTTCGACAATTTTTTCCCACATTTAAAATACCATTAAAAGAAAAGATTCTGTTTGGGATTTGCGATACTCTTTTAAAAAAAACTTAATTTTCATTTTTGAATTTGGAAAAAAAATATTGACTTCATATTCTTATTTAAGATGAAAAGTCGAGCGATACAAAAAATGTTCGTCGTGATCACCTGAAAAATAATGTTACTCGATTGGGCATCCCCTTAATTTAGAAAGAGACAGAGCCAAAGAGGCAAAGAAAGCGAGAGGAACGGAGAGAGCATGAAGTGAACCAGGATAATGATACGAAGGGAGCAAAGAGGATGCAGGATTCTGAGGTAGAAAGAAAACTGAGTGGCGTATGAGAGGAGCCTGTATCTATATATGTATGTATATATGTATGTGTATATTCCTAAGGACGGAGAGGTGAAGGGGTCGTTTTGGAAAAAACAATTTTGACTTCATATTCTTATTTGAGTTGAAAAGTCGAGCGATACAAAAAATGTTCGTCGTGATCACCTGAGAAATAATGTTACTCGATTGAGCATCCCCTTAATTTAGAAAGAGACAGAGCCAAACAGAGAGAGAGAGAGAGCATGAAGTGAACCAGGATACTGATACGAAGGGAGCAAAGAGGATGCAGGATTCTGAGGTAGAAAGAAAACTGAGTGGCGTATGAGAGGAGCCTGTATCTATATATGTATGTATATATGTACGTGTATATTCCTAAGGACGGAGAGGTGAAGGGGTCGTGGTGGTTGTAGCAGCAGAAGGAACGGCTGGTGGACCCGTGCATCTGAAGGAGTTTAGCTTTTCTCGTATCGGATTTCGTTTCCACGAGTGGCGGCGTCGAGTCGAGAGGTCTGTGTCGGCACGGTGGCGGCACCGGAGAAATGAGTCGAGCGGTGAGCGAGAGTGAGTGTACCCCGAGCTTCTGTCGGTCCACGGCTACGACGACGAGAGATTTATCCCGGTTGCCTTGGCCCTCCAACCCCTTCGCTATTGCTCTCGGTGCTTTTCTTCCCACTCGCACCAATCCACCCTCCAAACTCGAGATGTTGTAACTATATTCAACCACCCACACATTTCTCTCACCCTCTTCTCTATACCACTCAAAGATTTCGATTCGATTACGCATCGAAGCAAATCCACATTTTTCTTCAACGTTCTCAACTTCGATAAGAAAATAAATAAATAAACCTTCTGAGTCTAAATACAATGAGACTTTTCTACTTTGCCGCTTTATTGTTTAATCCAACTGTCATTGAAACGCTGTGTCCCATTACAATTTAATTCGGGTCTAATCATCGAATTTTTGGGTTGACATCAAAATTAAGCAACTGTATAATGAGTGAGACATTCCGATCACACAGACTTTAAATTTAATAGAAACCTAGAAAAAAATACTTGTACTGCTGCATCCATATAGTGTTTTTACAAATTAAGATTAGACTTATTATTTATTTTATAGCGACTAAATCGTTTTCATAAAAGTTTGTATAAAGACTCATAGGTTAGAAGATATTTTTGCGTCCTTGTGGTTATCGATCAAAAGTGACTCTTCGACAGTCGTAGAAATACCGTTAAACATATGTCATACTTGATCACGTACGACATCGACGAGTGTGCCATTCACGGATCGTCACGCCAACGTTAGTTTTCGTGTGCGTGATCACCCTATCCGTGAGTTTATTAAATTTTTGTTTTTTTTTTTTCCCCCTCGAAGCGAAAGCCGCAGCCCTTGCTATTTTCTCTTAAACCGAAGTACTGGCGCATTCCAATGATATCGATCGTTAGAGTCAGCGCTCACGACAGCCATGACCAAAGCCTCGTCGGGCCTGAATATTTTAAGGCCCTCAGCCAAACCCGATCTTCGCCCGTAGCTATCTGCTCAGCGTTTTCCACCACCGAAAACTCACCGACACTAGCATCGACGACTCACTCATCCCCGACGACCTCTTTTCTCTCGGTTTCTCCTTCGCCCCCCACCCGCGACCCACTCGACTCGGTTAACCTTTCATTTTTCATCTCTCGTCGAATTCGTGCCTTCGCTACGCCTCAATTCGCAACCTACTTCCTCGTCCCTTGCGCTTCCTCGCATCGATAATACAATATACCGTTTGGTCGTTATCACGTCCCACCGTTTCGCCATTTTTCTTTTCCGTTTTTTTGTTTCTTCTATATTTTTTTTCATTGCTTTTCTACCGTTGATTCGGAGGTTGATAGTCCAAGTGCAAGAAGAAGGCACTGCTTCAGTGATCGTTTCAGTTATTCAGCCATGTTCAACTCAAAAAGGGAATTTATTGTAGAAAAAGTAGAGTGACATTGGTAAATAGGTTCACAGAGGAAGATGGCATTCCAAAAGAATAGCGTTACGTGAGCATTCATATTGGTAATACACTAGAGCATTTTTTTACAATAAATTCACAAGGAGTTTGGACTTATATGCTCACGGATACACCGATTCCTTGAGATTTTCCGGTTGCAATCGTGATACCGTCCGGAGGTTAATTGTTGTCTGGTTGGATTTTATGGTCGACAAAAGTACGAGGCGACAGCACGAGGAAACCCTCGCAGCCCTTCTTTCCTGCATATTTCTTTTTACCACAACGCTGATATTACGCACTAGTATTCATTCACATTTCAAATCTTCACACGCTTTTTTCCACATGTTGTTCCTACACATTCCAAACCAACACATTCTTTACTACACAAATGGCATTACAAGAAATGTGTTGGAAAAGTTTTTTGTTGGATCGGTTGTGTGGGACTGAAACGTGTTGTAATGCCCCTGTTGGGTATCGCATTGTGTAGTAAACAATGTGTTGGATTTAAATGTGTAGGAACGACATGTGGAGAAAAAAGCGCGTGAAGATTAGAAATGTGAAGGGAATACTGGCGCGTAATATCGGCGTTGTAGGGAATCGCATGTGGTGGATCTGCGCTGTGGTGAAAAAAAAATGTGCGAGAAAAAAGGGCTGCCGGAAACCCGCGAATTTCACGTTGCCCTTGGCTCGACGAGACTTGCCGCTATACGCAAAGAGCAAGAGGGGCGAGAATACACGTGTGTCGCTCGTCTCCTCGAGGAAAAGGACCCTCTCGACTCTACCTACGACACTTCTCTTTTCCCTTTGCTATTCTTCATCAGGGAAACATGCTTTTCCCATATACCTTTCACCCATCACAACCGTACCACTATCACCGCTGCTACATGACAAGGTATACACGATCTTTCGTCTTTTCGAACGTTTCACCATTTTTCATATACCATAATACACGATCCCCTATTTTCCTCAAACTTTCTTGGAGGGCGAACACTTTGCGAGTCACGACGTTCCAGAATATTTTACCAAAGAATTATCGTACATAACGGAAGGTCCTTTTGGTCATACATTTTTTTTCTATTGGACCACGCGTAGATAAATACCGGCTGCACGTGAATATAACTTTTGGAGGGAAGTATATATAACAAGGAGGGTTATATATATTTCCTGCGATGGATTCTGGAAAAGCGCTTACTCCCGACTATTTCGGGGGAGCGGAGGCTCATCGCAATAACCCTTTAATTATCCCTGGGGGAAGATTCGCAACGATTCTCGGGGGAAGTTTACAGTCCAAGTTATGCAAGGTTTGCAAAAGCTCCCGAGGCCATCACGATGCCGAGAAAAATGAGATAAAATTAGGTATGAGAAGACGGAAAAATCGTCAACATAATAAAGATAAATTTGCGCTGAAGGCAATATCTTTGGACATTGATGAATCGTGAAAACAATATGAAAATAAAGAGAGGAACAAAAATTTCGATCATGAACCTAGAATGTTTGACTTAGGATATGTCAGATTTTATTGATTTCGAAGCGATGATGGAAGATCAAGTGAATTATAAATTGCCATACTAGAGCAATGTAATTCAGGAATCGAAAGACGTAGATATGCGGTAGAAAGCAAGTGCGAGAGAGCTAGAACGAAATAATTTGAACGATGGCACGTTACGCGGGCAAACGTCATTATCTCGCGTTCGTCGTGGCAACGCGATTTTCAATTTCCGTTTCAGACGAGTAAAAACAAGATAGTAAAAAGGAAAGAAAACACGTGGCACGAGAGCGAGCGAGGGAGAGAGAGAGAGAGAAGAAAAATAGTATATCGTTGGCGACGTACCGCAGCACACACCACGAGTGTACGACAAGCCCGCGTTGCTGCAACCCGTTCGGCAGTAAATATAGTGCACCAATACGGCAGAGCTGCAACAGCTATTTCTATTTACCGTGCACGGGGATACTCGATTTATTACGGTCTATCCGAGGTGCAGGAGCAACATACTCGATGTTTTTCGTGATAAATCCAAGCGGCACAGGCTCTGAGCACGACTCTCTTCAATATCCGCAATATTGCTAGCCCGTCTATAGCGCGTCGCCGCTGGTGCGACGATCCAACCAGCAGGTTTGCCCCACCTTTGCCCTCCTCGCCATTTCCTCAGTTTTCACTATTTTCCATGTCTAACTAACCAAACTGCATATTTACCATTATTTGGATCAATATTCTTTTCGAGATGTTGAAGGATGTGCCGATTTACAGCGGGTCATTTGCCGCTGCTCACTCGGGTGAGAATAGTGTGTTCGAGAAGGGTGCCGAAAGTTTGCTATTGCGACGAGTATCAAGTTTCACACGAGGCGCAAACGCCAATTTTGGCCCGTAGTGCAGATTTTATTTTGTGCAACGAATAGTGGTGGTTAAAGTGATAGTTTTGCGAGAGGAAATGTGAAAATTGAAGGTACGAACTTTCGTCCCTAGGGACGAAAGTGAAACATCGTCGGCGAGATTGAAGAAATTGCGAACTACGCTTGCGCGTCGAGCTATCGTTACAACACTTTTATCAAATTTACGTCACGATAACGTGTTACAATAACAACAATAAAAAGTATGGTTGAAGTCGGATGTTTTGAAGGAGAAACTGTTGCAAACAAGTAATACGTGCGTCCACTTATCAGTTTGAGGAAGAATCCAGGGATAACATGAATAGTGAGCACCTAAAGGTTGTAACCAAGCAACGAATCCCGTCGATGGCCCGAAGGAACTCCTGGTGCTGCTCTCTATTTACTTTCGCGGGTCATATCCACGAATGTATCACTTCAAAATAGAAAAAGAAAAAATTAGAATATGTAAGAATTTGTACGATGCCCGTCGGTTACAGAAATTTCAATTGGTTATCCATAAAAGCAGAAACAGGATCAAGAGCGACAACGACACGAGGCCGTTAATTTTATTCGCTCTATAACGACAGCAAATAAATGGGAGAAAAAATATATAGTCTAGCTATTTCGATGACTATAAATGCCATAGAAGTAAATAAAATTAAAGACCGTGAAAGAATTATCGTAAGAAGCTATATGTTGGCAAACAATAAGCTTGACCATATTTTCTCTTCCATCATCGAAATAACGATACTTCGGGGTAGTTCAATGTTGCACAACTTTTCCAAAAAAAAATTATTCTCAATTGTTCATATTTAAAAACGGACCGTTTGTGCATCGTTTGATACGCGGAAAGAATGAATTCGACCGTCCCGTTCCCGAAATATTGATTATTCAAGTCCACTATTTTAATACGAGTGTATTGAAAAGTGATTTTTTTTACTTCACGAACAGCTCGTGTTTTAAAAAATTCTTTGACAAAAGAATATTCGAAACCATACCAATCGATGGTGAAAATCCTGGAGCAGTAATAGCAGTATACAAATAAATAGAAAAATAACCGAAGAAATACCCGGGAAAAAAAGCCCGATTGAAAAAATACCGATAGAAAAAAATGCGTATTCGGCCATCCAAACTTGCAAGGTGATTCCAAATTCATTTGGGCGCATAATAAACGTCAGTTCGTGCGTATTAATTCATCAATTAATTAAACTGGGTTTTATTTGCCTGCGATATAAATAGATACATTTCTGCAGCTTCGCCCCTCGACCCCTCCCCCGCCATCGTGCGTCACTACTTTCATTTTTTACCATCAAAAATATATGTGAGGGTGGCGTTCATTATTGCCAGTCCGAAGTTGGCGGACCATAATGTGAAAGTTATTACAAAAATATATCCGGACGAATAATCGTAGGTTCTCGTAGGACAATCGTAGAACAAATCCGTGAAAAAAAATAAAAAATGGTTCAACAATTTATTCACATACTTTTCCAGAATCAGCCTTTTTTCCTGCGCCATTTTTTCCTCGGTCATTTTTTTTTCTGATACCAGCAGTATACAGTGAGACACAATCTTGATCGACCGTACATTTTTTGAGATATCGCGAATTAAATAAATATTTAATCTCTACCTTCATAACTACCTTAAGGTTAGGTCGAAAAATTTTAGGATGTTTTCAACCCGATTAAAATGAGGCGACGCTGGAAATAAATGGTAAATAAGGGAAATTTCGGTCATCCCTTCGAAATTAATTCTCGGTATTAACCGAGGAGCATGAGTTTGGGATAAATAACCATGATTAACTCACTTTTGTAAAACTCTGCAGAGATTCGATTGCCCGATCATTACATTACGGTCGACGTGTGTAGCTGTTTTTCGCCGGGAGGCACAGAACCATCCTGAGCGTTCATTATAACACTGAAAATATAATCTACCGGTAATTAGGTATCGTGGGTTATTCGGGACGAGGGATGGGATGAACCGATACTGGATAGGTGAAGCTACGAGCTTCATACATTCGAGAACATAATTTTCAAAGTAATCCTCGTACCCTGTGAATATAATTGCATTTGTGATCTACCGGCAAAACTCAAATGTATTATGCAATTTGGCATCTATCAAATTCATCGAATATTGAAGTTTGTCAGAGTGATGATGCTGCCTCTTGTGATTATTTATTTTTTGTTAATTGTAGCTATATTTAATAAGCGTTACAGGTTAATAAGAATCGGAATTTCCGGTAACTGCACATATAAAGAATTATTTTTTTAAATATCGCTATTTTTACCAAAACAAAAGTGCAAAAAAAAATACATATGAAGATTCTATAAAAATTATATGAAGTGCAATATAATTTATGTAAATTAAATTTAACCTTCCTACAAAAATCGTTTCATCAAATCGGTAGACTATATGTAATATCATATAAATAAAATACAGTGTATAGTTATTCTCTATGTCCATTTTTTTATACAGACTATATACATCGACTTATATATGATTTTTTCACCTTAATTTAACCTTCTACAAAAATCGTTTCATCAAATCTGCAGACGATATATAAATCATATAAATTAAATACAGTGTATAGTTATTCTCTATATCCATTTTCTTATACAGACTCTATACATCGACTTATATATGATTTTTTCACTTGGGACCGGTCAAATGTATATCACCATCGGTTCTTTCGTTTTCCGGATAATGATTAAATTCCAGCTAACTGTGTTTGTCTCGAAGATACTTTCGCTTTTACGCAATGCCACCTCGGTCACCGTCATTTATACCCCGAGCTAGGCGGACACGTAGCCTGTTTCTTTTTTTTTTTTTTTTTCATTGCACGCCAACTCTGAGAGGGTGTATATTTTACGTCGCTAACGAACCGGCGGAAAGCGTATCCCTCCTCGCAGTCATACCGAGACTCGAAAGTGAAAGAGGTTGAGGCTCGAGCCGCTGCTGCTGCTGCGGACGCGACCAAGAGGATGGTAAATGGCGGAGGCTACCTCAAACAGAGGCTCACAAAAAATAATGGACGTCATTACAGAGCGGAGATAATGGGCCAAGAGGCCAAGTGGTTTTCGCTTGCGCTTGCAACGACTAGTAGTAAGTAGTATCACACAGGCTGACGGACAACATCCGTATTTATAACGTTAACGCACACGTCTGTCTTTATTTATCTATCGTCAACTCCCTAGACTTCTTTTTTTGTGGTTTTATCTCTTTTCTCCTTCTCTAAAATTCACTGACATTCATCACGCTCTGTAAGTTTCATCCTCTCGTAAAAAAGACATGGCACATCGAAAGTCGAAATATCGAAGATTGAAGCCATCTTTCTAGCCTTCTGATTGGTCGTCGATAGCTTTGACATAAAGCCAACTTCAGACTGTTGTAATCGCTGCTCGATCACGCGTGGCGCGCTTTTTGAATGAATGGTTTTTGCAGTTGTGAAATAGAACACATTTTTCTTCTGAAACAAGATTGTATTTTTGTCTGTAATTTTTTTTTTCGTAAGAAAGAAGACATGACACAACGGCAGTCGATCATCTCGATATATTTAAGAAGAAATAGAGTCACGTTAAATGACGAATGGCGTAAAAATGCTAATTTCAAACATGTCAGTGAACATCTAGATTACTCCAATTCCCAATGGAATTTTCGGATAATTTCATATGATACCATCGTAAGGGCCATCAAGTCAGCGTACAGTTTAAAAAATATATACTTGAGTATCAAGGAAAGTTGCTCAAAAATAAACAACTCCGTTCTTAGTAACATAATGTACACTGAGAAAAAAAATCATTAAAATCACCAAAACGTGGGTTTGCAAACGTCGAAAAGTATATTTTGTCGATTGAACAAAATATTTGGCAATGCTAATTGAAACATCAATCAATTGAATATTTTCCTTCGATCAAACGAATATTCATTCCGCCACCCGCAAGCGCACGTTTTGTTGGTTCTAACACTTTTCTCAGTGTAATATTGAAAAATATCAAAATATATGTGATGTGTGCTGCTCAACTACCAGCGAGTGACTAACTCGTGTACGTGCTTGTTCCATACTCACACCATAACGCAGTGACTCTCAACTCGGCTGTAGATTGATGCTCGAATATACATGACAACCTACATATTTATTTGGTGGTTAAAAAAAATAAATTATAGTGAGGCCAATAAGAGAGACGTTCATCTCGTATTTGGCGATTATTATGAAAATGAGGGGAGGGATAAGGGACTTTCGAGGGTGGTTTCCTGGGCATATAGCGTGGATGAGAAGGTGTTGACACGAGAAAGTAGGTAGCAAGCAAGCGCTTGCTGGTGCTGCCGCCGACGCCGCTGTTACTGCTGCTTGTGGTACGGTAAATTGCGTCCCATTTCTCACTAACTTTTTCAATTTATCGCGACTAGCGCGAGCTAATTACGACGAAATGACTTTTGCCGTGCTCGCCGGAGCCGCAACGCGTCACTCAGTGCTCCAGCTTGGGGACTCCAGTGAGTCCACTGGTCGCTCGCGAACCCCACTGAACGACCGCCAAACCTTCGTGCACCTCGCCCTTCGCGTTATGACACCCTGCTATCGCTCCACTCGTCTAGCTCTCTTTTTTCAAACTTCTGCAACCGACGTTGCCAACCTACTACGTTGACGTTTCGATAGGTACAACGCACAATGCAACATAGCCACTGTTGTTACCTTCGAACCTGTCCACGACATCGTCCATTTATTTATTCATCAGCTTTTTACCCTTATGCAAGGGATTGGTCCAAAAAAAGAAGTCTTTTGATTGTTGACGATTTTTTTTCCATTTCCATTATTAATTGGGTATTCGTTATTCGTTTGCAATGATCTTCGGTATTCAAAAGAGTATTTTGAAGAAATATAAGAATCCTGTTCTATAGATGGAATTTTTTTTTTCTACTATTGATATTATTAAGATTATTGAAATCTGATACAGCTTCAATTTATAGTATTATTCCGATAGGTGAAACAAAAAATAACATAGCCACTGTTGTTACCTTCGAACCTGCCCATGACATCGTCCATTTATTTATTCATCAGCTTTTTACCCTTATGCAAGGGATTGGTAAAAAAAAAAAGTCTTTTGATTCCATCTCCAATTGTTGACGAATTTTTTTCCATTTCCATTATTAATTGGGTTTTTGTTATTCATTTTGGAATGATCTTCGATATTGAAAAGAGGATTTTGAAGGAAAATATAAGAATCCTGTTCTATAGATGGAATTTTTTTTTTTTACCATTGATATTATTAAGATTATTGAAATCTGATACAGCTTCAATTTATAGTATTATTCCGATAGGTGAAACAAAAAATAACATAGCCACTGTTGTTACCTTCGAACCTGCCCATGACATCGTCCATTTATTTATTCATCAGCTTTTTACCCTTATGCAAGGGATTGGTCCAAAAAAAAAGTCTTTTGATTCCATCTCCAATTGTTGACGAATTTTTGTCCATTTCCATTATTAATTGGCTATTCGGTATTTATTTTGGAATGATCTTCGATATTGAAAAGAGTATTTTGAAGGAAAATATAAGAATCCTGTTCTATAGATGGAATTTTTTTTTTCTACCATTGATATTATTAAGATTATTGAAATCTGATACAGCTTTAATTTATAATATTATTCCGATAGATGAAACAAAAAATAATATAGCCACTGTTGTTACCTTCGAACCTGTCCATGACATCGTCCATTTATTTATTCATCATTTATCCTTATACAAGGGATTGGTCCAAAATAAATCTCTTTCGATTCCATCCCAAATTGTTGACGATTTTTTTTCCGATTCCATTGTTAATTGGGTATCCGTTATTTATTTTGGAATTATCTTCGATATTCAAAAGAGATATATAAGAATCCTGTTCTATAGATGGAAATATTTTTTTTCTACCATTGATATTATTAAGTTTATTGAAATCTGATACAGCTTCAATTTATAATATTCATTCAAACATTAATTTACCAATGATGGAATCGGGGGGTAAATTAATGAAAATTGGCTGAGCAGCGTAGCGAGTCTGATCACCGATGCGATAAATTGAATTATTAATATTAATTTACCAAACGCAATATCGTTGCTTGATATTTCTCTTTTCCGTTGTTATTTCTACATAGAAAAAAATAATGTTACATTGGATTATTTATGAAAAACCCTACGTAAAAAATTCATATATAAGTCAATATATATAGTCTGTATAAGAAAATGGACATATAGAATAACTATACACTGTATTTCATGTTGAAATTTATATATAGTCTGTAGATTTCATAAAAGAATTTTTGTAAAAACGTTACAATCAATTTACATAAATTATATTGCACTTTATACAATTTTTATAGAATCTTCATATGTACTGTATATACAATATATAGAAAATGTATATATCCACTTTCGTATACAGCTTCTATGTAGATCTTTATATATAGTTTGTGTACAATCTCCATATAATTTTTCAAGACGCTCCGTCAAGATTTCCGCACAGTGTATTTTTTTTTTCCTTGGAGATAAAGTAATTTTTACCGATAGCATCCTAATAACGATGGCCATGACTCGCGATGTGAGTGGCTCGTGGCGAACGATACCGGTCGAGCTATTTCAAAACTCCGACAATTGAATTAAAGAGAAAAAAGCAAGATAGATGACAAAAGGACGGATGCGAGCGATATGCCGAGGCTGAAAGGGCTAGAGGGTTGAATGGCAGGTTGAGGTAAAACTGTTAAACTCGGGAGAGC
This sequence comes from Tromatobia lineatoria, assembly GCA_949699805.1. Lineage (NCBI taxonomy): Eukaryota > Metazoa > Arthropoda > Insecta > Hymenoptera > Ichneumonidae > Tromatobia > Tromatobia lineatoria. The sequence goes on from OX453045.1 coordinate 2,366,413, forward strand.
TTCTATTGCAGCTGCACTTTTGGCAGAAAAATATTTTCTGTGAAAAGGCTTTCGCTTGCTCTGCCGTTATACGGAAAATGTCACGCACAACACTGTGAATATGTACATACCTATATATAAACACACACACATGCTTTTTTTCTACATTGTACAATACAGTTGTGGACGAAAACGTGATGAAAATAGTGGAATAATGCAGGTGCGGTGTGGCAGCCTCAACGAACGAGCACACTCCTCTCCTTCATCTTTTTCATTTGCGTCTGATGGCAACCGTTTAATTGGCCTGCTTCGCGTTCGCGTTATTGAAACTCACGCTCGGCACAACCTTAATTAGTAATTAATGTGTGAATAGCAACTTCGCGGTGCCTCCACGCTAAACGCTAAAATACGAATCGTTTTTACATCGAGTGAACTACAAAGATTCTCCAACATAATCATACATGGTCTCAATCCAAAATGTGCCTATTTTTCCCTCTCAAGACGAGCTTCCGAGCCTTGAAAGGAAACTGAAAGTCGGTTTAGACACACAAAAAATTATCATCGATTGATGAAAATTTGCAATTTCAATTGTTCTTACTTATGGGAGGTTCCGGGGTTGAAAGAAATTAAAACATACGCGAATAACGGCTGAATTGCAATGAAAAAGGTTATGAGACATCGTGAGCGTAACAAGAAGATTAGATCGGAAAATAAGGGAGTTTTTTTTATTCCTTGTTTTACCATTTGATTTCAAACTAAAGACTAGGAAAATGGATTGAAAATTACGTGCCTTCGTTTTTTTTTGCTACACTTAAATTTTTAATCAAAGCTTGTGCTTTCGTCCCCATAGTATTCAACAGGCGCGTGGTGTAAAAATAAAAGTTAGAGGAATTTTTTGGTTGAAGCGGAAAAAGTGACATAAAGCTTTGGGCATTAGTGTCTAGTGTTTATATGAGTGAGGAACAAAATAGCGAATGGCCAAAATACTGAATGGTTGAAATAACAAATTTCGAAATTAGGAACGTCTGAATCTAGAATGATCATCATTATATGGAATTTGCTATTCCAATCATTCATTATTTTTATCATTCGCTAGATTTACCATTCGCTATTTTTACCAGTCGCTATTTTTATCATTCACTATATTTACCATTTTCTATTTTTATCATTCGCTATTTTTAGCATTCACTATTTTTTTCCTCCATCTTGGTAAAATGCAATCAAAATGACGAATGGTGAAAATGGCGAATGGCTGAGAAAGCGAATTCAATAATTACAGACATTCTACATTCAGACGTCCCTTTTTTTTCTAAATTCGCTATTTTAGCCATTCGCTATTTTGACCCCAACCCATCTATATTTGTAGATAGATAGATAGATAGATATCCTCTGGAAACTTATACAAGATCCCCGGTTGGCACAGACGCGATATGGATTTGCCTCATTTATACAGAGGATCTCCCAAGCGAGGGATATTGTCGTCGGTCGGAGGATCGAAATTTTCGCAAGAAAATAATAGCGTATGCCGAGGCGCACCTGCTTCCACCTGGTGAGAAAAGCGCGCAGGCGATGTAGTAATACTACTACTAATACTATTCGCGTCGACAAAGCGGCGATCGTAAATTTTGCGGTTTACCAACGGCGACGATGCCTCGTTCACACGAATATGTGGATGCACGTATCCCACGGAGCCAGACTTAGGAAGCAGTGTGCGTGGACACGTGCGCACCAAGAATAATAAATATTCGACTAATCCGATCGATCGATCGTACGCGCGCCGCTCTTGCAGAGCATCGCCTACATAAAACATATCTGCTATAGTAGAAAAACGTAAATGGAGCATCCTCGAATAGAGAGCTCGTGGTTTTTGGGTTAAAAGTGTTGCTGGAAAATATACGGAAGGGCGAAAATACAAAATCTTAATATCCGCATATATTTGAAACATTTTCAAAATTATTATGAATTATTTATCATTTTGCGTACTCTATCTCTCACTCTTTATGAGAAACAGGCCTCCAAAGTATTCAAAAAAGTATTCAGAGATTTTCCCAAGTGAATATCATAAGTTACCTACCGAATCTACGAGGTTAATGATAATTCAGCAATTGATATAAACATTGTAATAAGGGAAATTTTGTAAATAAAATGATGGCCTCTAATACACGCTGCGACTTTGATCTAAACAATGTTTCGTTAAATTAGAACCGAACATTGGCCAAAGTCCAAGTCCAGCTGATAATTTAACTTTTTCGACTAAATGTACTCTATTAAAATTTCGGCGGTTCAATTAAAAATTGTGATAACCCTAGCAACAGTTTGTTATTTGTATGAAAAATATTGATACAATAGTTATTGAATATAACCTGAAGAGAATATTTCATTTGACAGAAGTTTGTCGATATATCCGAGGCGAAAGAATTAATTCCCGAGACCAGCAATAAAGTTGATGCTGGATGTGGCGAGATTAACGCTTTGAACATTGAAATAATGAATGAACGCATCAACGGTCGGGCCAACTTCAATCTTGCTTTGTCATGGCTCGAAAATCGCAGCTATATCGGTGAAATACACCAATTATAAAAAGTCCAAAACATTGATTCAGGGAAAAACAGAAAAACGGAAACAAAATGGAATGAAAAAGAGAATTGTAATAAAATTCGTTGACGCGCAACTCGCACATTCGGTATTGATTTCGCTCTATCGTGAAATTAAAGTCAAACAGTGTAAAACAAAAGTTGTTGGCGCTGTGCTAGGGCCAGCTCTGCGCTCGGATGAATCACCAACTGTGGGAGAGGATTCAGTGCGGTAGTGTGATAAAAAAAAAAAACCTGTTATAAACTATTATTATGGGCCTTTAGGTATACAATATACACTGTTAAAAAAGATTGGAAGTTTTTGGGCATAAACTCGTCGGCGAAATTTAATAAACAATTTTGCTATAACGTACTTTTCCAGTAAAATTAAAGCAAATCATTGAAATTCAAGTCCTTTTACTGTAAAATTAAAGTAAATTATTGAATATGCTGTACCCTAGATTAATTTCGAAAATTACACTTATATACTAAATTTCATATACTAGTTTATGAATAAAAACTTCCAGTAGAAGTACATTAAATTTCAAGTAGACTTTTTTTCGATTGCGATTCGCTCCACGTAAAAAAAATTAAAAAATCTACCTAAATTCGATAATTCGATGGAAAGATGTCATATACTTTTTATTTTGTTTGCTGTCACATTATCTATACACGAACACAAGTCATTCTGCTTATACTTTACCTTCATGTACTTACGGGGTAAAAACCCTAAATACAATAAATACTATTATTATTATATTATATATTCTCAAAAACATTTTGAAATTCGCTGAAAATTCGTAAAGGCAGTTAATCGTTTGGAGTATCAAACAAAGAGGGAACATTCTGAAATTGTAAACAATTGCTTCGAGTTATAGAATAGAATAGAAGTACATTAAATTTCAAGTAGATTTTTTTTCGATTGCGATTCGCTCCACGTAAAAAAAATCAAAATATCTACCTACATTCGATAATTCGATGGAAAGATGTCATATATTTTTTATTTCGTTTGCTGTCACATTATCTATACACGAAGACAAGTCATTCTGCTTATACTTTACTTTTATGTACTTACGGGGTAAAAACCCTAAATACAATAAATACTATTATTATTATATTATATATTCTCAAAAACATTTTTTAATTCGCTGAAAATTCGTAAAGGCAGTTAATCGGTTGGAGTATCGAACAAAGAGGGAACATTCTGAAATTGTAAACAATTGCTTCGAGTTATAGAATTTTCCGGAGCTGAGAGCTAGCTAGGATCGTCGTCGTATAGACATAAGCGAGTGAGCTCAGGAGATTGGCGCAGGTTCTCGCGGCGAACGGAAATTCGCGACGTGCCGACCGAAATTGATTTCGACGGCGGGAGAGGGGCTTCGAGAGGTAAGGGGTTGCACGGGGAACGTGCTTCGTTCTGGCTATAGTATATGTATATATATATATATACACATATATCTACAGACTCGAGAATAGCGCGTGGGTCGAGTTGTAGAACCGCGCCGAGTGTCTCGTCGTTTTCACAAAAGGGGGAGAATTGTTCCCCAAAGGCATTAAAGTACTACGTGTGCCCGCGCTTTATATTGTCGCTGCCGAGTGCGCGTGGATTTCTCACTACCGACGAGTCGTTTATACCGGCAAAATAAAGAAATAGCGATACCAACTGAGAAACTAAGAGAAACGAAAGTCAATTGACGATATAAAGCGAATCCATACGACAAATACCTCTTACTATAATAGCATTGTCCACTGGAGATGATAAGCAATCACAATTTCGTTGTGACAAACTTTTTTATTGTTTCCTATTGAGAAATGAGCTAAATTGTCTGTGTGGTATAGTTTAGCGTGCGAAGACAAATTATGCGCTAGTGTCACTAAAGTGGTGACAGCTGCGACTATTTCGGTATTTGCGAAACGTCGAATTAACGAACTTTTCATAAAAAGTATTAAAATTAAAAAACGAACATGTAACTTATTGGTTTGTTGATGAATTTGATTTTTTTTTTGCCAGCAAGGACATTTTGGTACAAGCGATACTTTTGTGCACGGACAAAACGATTTCGTTAGGTAACGAAAATAATATTTGGACCAACTAAAAGTGACTTGTGCTCTGGGAAATGGACGATTACTTGGTTAAATCAACTATTTTCAGGTGGTTGGCTGTGATCGTTGCTTGAAGCAAATAGTTAGTTGGCCCAATTACTATTTTGGCCCCAACTATCTTACTTAGTTGGATCACGAAGAAAAATTCGTTGTGTGACCTATTTAAGCCAACTAAGTCAGAATGGTAAATGTGACTAATATCAGGTCTTTACACCAACTAACCGGATGGTTGTGGCAACAAATTTTCACTTAACTAATAAAAAGCTACACGAAAAAAAAGATTAGTTACCATAACCAAAAAATGAGTTGACACAACCAATCGATTATTCTATTTCCCTTACATCTCCAATGATAATGCCAACATTTCGAATGGTAATAAAGATGATAAAAATGGTAGTCCCAATAATTCGAGTAGTAGTCGCAACGATTGGGTTGGTTAACCTCACTAATCCCGCGACAACTAATCGTGGATAGTTGAGGTTAGTATTCGATAGGGTTAAGGCGACTAATTTTTGAGAGATTGTGGACAGCAAATTGGAAACGTAGTTGTCACAACCAAACATTTCTTTCCGTGTAGTTGGCCCAACGAAGCATTTTTTTCCATCTGAGTGTAAATCGAAAGAAAAGATCGTTTAGCTTTGTGAGATTGTTTCAAAGATAAGTTTATTTATGGGAAGCTCTGAGGCTGGTGGAGGTAAGCGAACGTTTCGAATGCAAAGAATGTTGTGAAAAGTCGGAGTAAAAGTGTCGCAAGGGGTCTCGTATCTAGTGCCTGTCGGATTGCTGCGGAACCCTTACTAACCGTAATACAGGCGGGATGACCCGGACGATGGACTGCGGGGATACGAGGGCGTGTTGCCAAGCGCAATTTCGCACTATTCTTCAAATCGATTTTCAGCCGTTCACCTGAGGAAAAAGCTTGTGACACTGGCAAATGCCGCAGGCTCTACCACGATGGGTGATTGAAAAAGATAGCATCGAACTCGCTGCATGTAAATCCTCGATTCAATTTATTTTCCAGAAGTCAAACATTTCGACGTATTCCTTTTTTGAAAATTTCGAAATACTGTATACGAGAAGATGCTCGTCATATGGAATATTCGAGCAAGGCCATTTGTCAATATACATATTGAGTTTTTAAAATAGATGTAGCATTCTAAATTGCTGAATTTCCATTGGTGATTAAAATTAATATTAATGTTGTTCAATTTATGTTCTAAATATTGGAGATTCATATTTTTATTTGAGCTCTCTTGAGGAATCGCAATAAAATAAATAAACTAGAAAAATACCTGAACATGTTTTTTCGAAAATTGCAATGACACTTTTCCGTTTTTTTTTTTAATTCTTGTTATTTTATATAGAAATAATTGAATTTATAAGTATTTCAAGTGTAGAGTGAATGAGAACGAGAATCACAACAGGTCGAAAAATAACAATCTTTATATTTTGTTGTTTATTAAAGTTTTGGATACATTTTAGTGATTAAATTATAATACTGCGAGGTATTATATGATCCAAGTTAGCAGACCAGACGTTTACCCAAAACTTGGTGTTGTACATGCGTCAAACACTAAGTTGGAAGGTATTATAGCACTGGTTGGCGGAGGAAGCATCGCAACTTGATGGTTACAATGAGTCGACAACCGAGTGTATCTACAGACTCACGCCAGACAAACTTTCAACTAAAATAGTAAGCGATTATCTCTACAAGAGTCGTGTATTATATAGGGTTGGCATGTTACGAGCTCAACATTCTCGTCCCTCTCTATGATTCTATGATTCTTCGTCATCTTCTTGTTGGCAAAGGCTTTTACCTCGAGAACACCCATGATGTAACATGTCACACATTCTCTGGTATTCCAAATGGAGAAATTCTCCTACTCGTAAAACAAAAAAACTCAACATAAGAAGACAAGCATTTTTTTCATTGTTTCTAGAAGAAAATAATAATTAATATTCCAGTGATGGAACGTATTATACAGGTTTGGCATGTTGCGAGCTCAAGATCCTCGTCTCTCTCACTCTCTCTATGATTCCATGATTCTTCGTCATCTTTTTCTTTGCAAATGCTTTCACACTAAAAACCAACCGTGTTGCAAGTGTGTTATTTCCTATTTTTTACATTACGACGCATTTTTACACACTTTCAAACGTATTCCGTTTACATATTGTTACCGTAGATAAGCTACACGCTTACTGTGTGGGAAGACGTCATAATGTAAAAGACAGGAAATAATTATGACGCATTTTTACACATTTTCAAACGTATTCCGTTTACATATTGTTACCGTAGATAAGCTACACGCTTACTGTGTGGAAAGACGTCATAATGTAAAAGACAGGAAATAACACACTTGCAACACGTTTGGTTTTTAGAGTGTACCTCGTTAGAACCCATTACGTAACACGTCTCACATTCTCTGGTATTCCAAATAAAGAAATTCTCCTACTCGTAAAACAAAAAACTCAACATAAGAAAACAAGCATTTTTTTCGTTGTTTTGACAGAAAAATAATAATTAATATTCGAGTGATGGACCGAAGAAAAATATTGAGATACCTAGAAGTGACAGTATCCGGCGGCACGATGTTCACCTGTACTCCGCACGGCTGTGACGTATACGTTGTGGCGGAAATTGAATACCCCCGTATCACTTAACAGCTTTTACACTCTAAAAACCAACCGTGTTGCAAGTGTGTTATTTCCTATCTTTTACATTATGACGCATTTTTACACACTTTCAAACGTATTCCGTTTACATATTGTTACCGTAGATAAGCTACACGCTTACTGTGTGGAAAGACGTCATAATGTAAAAGACAGGAAATAACACACTTGCAACACACTTGGTTTTTAGAGTGTACCTCGTGAGAACCCATTACGCAACACGTCACACATTCTCTGGTATATCAAATAGAGAAATTCTCCTACTCGTAAAACAAAAAACTCAACATAAGAAAACAAGTATTTTTTTTGTTGTTTTTAGAGAAAAATAATAATTAATATTCGAGTGATGGAGCGAAGAAAAATATTGAGATACCTAGAAGTGACAGTATCCGGCGGCACGATGTTCACCTGTACTCCGCACGGCTGTGACGTATACGTTGTGGCCGGAAATTGAATACCCCGGTATCACTTAACAGCTTTCACATTCTAAAAACCAACCGTGTTGCAAGTGTGTTATTTCCTATCTTTTACATTATGACGCATTTTTACACACTTTCAAACGTATTCCGTTTACATATTATTACCGTAGATAAGCTACACGCTTACTGTGTGGAGAGACGTCATAATGTAAAAGACAGGAAATAACATACTTGCAACACGTTTGGTTTTTAGAGTGTACCTCGTGAGAACTCATTACGCAACACGTCACACATTCTCTGGTATTTCAAATAGAGAAATTCTCCTACTCGTAAAACAAAAAACTCAACATAAGAAAACAAGCATTTTTTCGTTGTTTTGACAGAAAAATAATAATTAATATTCGAGTGATGGAGCAAAGAAAAATATTGAGATACCTAGAAGTGACAGTATCCGGCGGCACGATGTTCACCTGTACTCCGCACGGCTGTGACGTATACGTTGTGGCCGGAAATTGAATACCCCCGTATCACTTAACAGCGAGGTACCTACCTCTGCCTCTATATGCTGTATATTGTATAGGAAGCTCACGTACGTCTTCCTGGCGACGTCTAAATCGATATTCGAAGCCTGTTTCCGGCCGCAGCGCCCGAACATGCTTGCTGCGCGTTACGCTGTCGTGGAAAGTAGTTATTATCTTTCACTTGGACAAGTTTTTTTTTTCCCCCATCAAATCTTATTATCTCCGAAAGACTGTCGCATTTATTGGATCCGTGGCATTTTGTAATCCGCAAGTCCATTTTAATGTTGCTGAATTTTCTGTGAAACAGAAATAAAATGAATATTAAACGTTGGAAATACAAGGTTAAACTTTCGTTCGATACTCCCTCTCTAAACGCGTCGCAATTTTCCTCGCCATTACCGTCAACATCCACGCGAGAGTCTACGTGACCGTCTCATTTTTGTTTTCCAACCCTCGACGAATCCATGCAGATTTTTTACGAACAAGAGACGGAGGAACCTGACGAGTCCTCTTCACCCTCTTCAACCCACCTTCTCTCTTGCTTTCTCTTTCATTCTTTGGCCCCTCGGTCGGTCTCTTTTTCCAGCCACCTCGTCCTTTTTGTCATTCTGTCGTCGCTGCGCGCGACACGGCTGTACGTGAAACGAATTTGTAATCGGCGATACACCGCGTTACCATTGCTCCTGCTTCTGTTACCGCGTCCCGGGTATAACTGCTGCTGCTGCTGCTGCTGCTGCTAGTGAAGGACGTGCTCTGACCCTTGATTTATTTTTTTTCTCAGAATACCGAGGATACGAAAAAAACTTTCAACTTTTATCTTTCATCGACAATTATTTATTCGTTATTTTTATGCGATGATAATTAATTGTCGAATAGTGTCGAGTTCGCATAAGTTTTCGAAAAATGAGAGGGGATTTCAAAGAATTCACGATAATACAAAAATCTGAAAAAAAATCATGCATATAAAGGTGTGAAAAAGATTAATTTTGCATAATAATAGTTCCAAAATGTTATTGACAAATTGATGGAAAATAAAAATGTTCAACAAATATTTTGAATTTTTTTCTTGTAAAAATAATCCTTTCATTTTTCTGAGTACGCGTACATTTTTTCAAATTTTTTAATTCATTTCGAATTTTGGGATTTTCCCCATGTAAAAAAAAACGAAAAATTCAGAGTGAATTTAAATATTTGAAAAAATTTGTGTGTATTCAGAAAAATAAAAGAATGATTTTTACAAAAAAAAAAAGGTTGTCGGAAGATTTGTTGAACATTTTTATTTTTAATAAATTTGTTAATAACATTTTGGAATTATTATTATGCAAAATGAATCGTTTCCACATCTTTAATATGCATGATGTTTTTCAGATTTTTGTATTATCGAGAATTGTTTGCAATCCCCTCTCATTTTTCGAAAACTTATGCGAACTCGACACTATTCGACAGGACTACCTTAAGAATCATTTTTGTTGCCACGGGTAAATGCAAACGTATTCAAATTGAGCGGGGTCATAAGTACACCGAGAACAATATACAGTAGAATAGTAGATCCAACTATTCTACTATAATTTCCAGGAGGGACGGTCGTATCGATTGTTGAGGATACTATATATTTCATTAGTTGAGCTATAATTATGCTTGCAGCTATCATTTTTTGTCATTGTCGTAGCTGTATAATAAAATCGACCGACAGCAGTGGACGCGCGGTTGGTGTGTAACTTCGGGTATGGGTTTTTTTTATAAGACTTTTTTTTGGCCTTTTATAAATAGGCCAAGCCGTGGCCTTTGATGTTTGCCCACAATGGCATTAATTCTCCGAGCGTATTTACTTCACCATCTGATTATATGTAAGTGCTGCAAACCTGCAGACATCATGTATTTAAGCTATGTTTGTTTGGCTTGTTTTCCATAGATTTATTTGGCCAATTATTAATCTGTATTCACTCAATAATTAAGTACATAAAAAAAAAAGTGTGTGGCTTCCCCAGAGTTGAGCAGCATATATATATAATAAAAAAATATATATATAATAAAATCGTCCTTGCTGGGAATTATATTCTATGGTAAAAGTATAGTAAAAGTATAGTATTGTTGCTTCAACCATGTATTTTTCTCTCAGTGTAACATTATAGTTGAGAAAGATAAAAGTATTGTACGCGGAAAATTTATAGACGTTACTGCGTTACAGTACTAAGTTTAAAAAATCGTGTCTCACGCTTAACATAATTATGAATTCGATACTCGAGCCATATTGAACAATTTCCGAAGGCTCTTAAAGATTTAATTAGAATACAGGGTGAAATTGGCCATGGACCGATTAAACGCGTTCCTACATTTTTCCGTGTCATATAGATGCATTTAATATGCTTATAAAATGAAAGAGATTTTCGAGAATTGAAGAATAAGATGATTTTTTTTCATATCTTTTATGAATGTCATTTATCTGTGAATTTGAGAATTGTAGACTAGTCGCGATAGATGATCGATGGGAATCAATCGGATGCATGGTGCGTTTCGAGTGAGCTTCGGACGGAGTGAGATTATTAATCTCAAGCTACGACCTGCCGATTTCATTGAGCCGTAGCTGGCTCGACAATCCGTATTTGCACATAGACAGAGGCGCCCTCTCTATACGGTCCAAGCAAACGAGGCGGCACGAATGATCCAAGTATCCGGATCTGCGAATAATTGGTTAATTCACGACGCGCCGCGTATTCTACCGGCACTTACATACCCATAGTATACGCAGTATAGTATACCTCTATTATACGGCATCGATATCGTATCCCCAATGGGGATTTTCCACGTGTGAGTTAACGAACGCATTTATATCTCGCTGTCATAGTATATTCAAACGAACGACGTTCCATCAACATCAATATCGTCTGACGTTTTCAATAGGCATATGTAGGTGTCACCAAGCAAGTAAAACAATATTTTGTGGATTCACAACATGACAAATAGGAGCATGAAAAATATGTATGTCATTTGCGACATCATCTTTAAAGAGGTGTTTTTACGATAGCGGTCAATCTAATCATTCAAAAGACAACACTTTTAAAACCATTTTCGGTATTTAATTATTTTTTATTTTTCGAAATTTTACTCTGGAAATTTTACTCTAGAAATTTTATTCTTGAAATTGTATTCTAGAAATTTTACTCTAGAAATTTTACTCTAGAAATTTTACTCTAGAAATTTTACGCTAGAAATTTTACTCTAGAAATTTTACTCTAGAAATTTTACTCTAGAAATTTTACTCTAGAAATTTTACTCTAGAAATTTTACTCTAGAAATTTTACTCTAGAAATTTTACTCTAGAAATTTTACTCTAGAAATTTTACTCTAGAAATTTTACTCTAGAAATTTTACTCTAGAAATTTTACTATAGAAATTTTACTCTAGAAATTTTACTCTAGAAATTTTACTCTAGAAATTTTACTCTAGAAATTTTACTCTAGAAATTTTACTCTAGAAATTTTACTCTAGGTCTTACGTTAACTAGCACCCATTCAGAAAAATCATACATTTCCTCATGTGGCAAATGTCCTACTTTGCGCCAGTTTTTTTTACTTTTTTTCCATGTTTTGAATGAATGATTGAAATGGAGTTTTTGGGTGAAAAACAGTAACAATACACTTCGGGTATCGTGATTATTTCATTTTCTTGCTTTTATGCATCCCGCTTTTTCCCTTGTTTCATTGAATGTCATATTCTCATTTTATTCATACCTATTTGTTAAAAAACAAAATTCCAATAATTTTCGGAGGCGGACAAAAATAAGTCACGACCGCCTCGAAAATCTACCACAATACATTACCGAACGACAACAGCGGAAGCACGTGTTCGGTAATGTCCCTGCCAAGCGGAAGCCAGTGTTTCACAGTCTTCAATATGTCTTCATACAGTTCAATCATACTATTTTATCGACCATATTGTTCGCAGCAGTACATTAGAAAGAGTGGCTACACTGTTAGAAAAAATTAGAAGTTGATATTCATAAACTCGTCATCGAAATTTGATAAACAATTGTGGTATAAAATTCATATAATTTTCCAAAAAAATTAAAGCAAATTATGAAAATTCAAGTACTTTTACTGCAAAATAAGAGTAAATTATTGGATATGTTGTACCATACATTTAATTTACATTACACTTTTATACTTAATTTCATATACTAGTTTATGAATGAAAACTTCCAGTAAAAGTACACTAAATTTCAAGTTGATTTTTTTTACAGTGTACGTCAAACCTTTCTAGGTATGTAAAATGGCCAATAAAAGGGAAAAAAAAGTAAGAGCCTATAGTCGTACCCGGAAATACCCTATAAATAGGGACAACACTAGTGAATTATAATTCCACTAGCTTCCTGTACATTCGACCTTTATTTGTACGCAATTTCTGATAGCTGTCAATTGAAATTCGTATTCCTTGAAATGCTGACTAATTTGAGGAAACGTATGTGCGGGCGATCCGATCGACAGCAGCAGACACTCGTCACTTGTACAAACGAATATTGAAAGCCATTGCTATTTCAGGTTGAATCTCATAAAGGTGCCGAGGAGGTTCGCCATACATCGCGCGATAACTTCAATAATGTTGAATGACGAATGCGAAGAACGACCTTGCATCGATCGGCCTCGATATCGTCATCGATTCTCCGTCTCAAGTCGCATCTCGCTAATCTCACTTAATCTTTCTCAGCACTCATAAACAAGTCTTGTGAAAAGGAAATAGATATATTCATAAATAAAGTGGCATCGTTTCTGTGCTGCATCATCCACGCTTTTTTTTATAATTTTAATCACCGACTAACGTCATTGTCCCGTTTATACGCTTATTATAATCCTTTCATTATACGTCCATGAAAAAGTAATATATATATACATCTGGTTATTCGCAACATGTTTGAAAAAATACAAAATTGCGTTTTTTACCCTGGAGTCTAATTAAAAATAATTTTTTCCATTGTTATTTTTTTATTTTATTCCTAAAAATAATAGTTACGATCAGGTGACGAAACAAAAAATTATATACATGAAAGATTTATACATATGTACCTGTATATGTTGTATACAATGTTTTTTCTACACTAATGTAATGGGAGAAAAAAAAGAATGTGCCATCACTTTCGACTAATTATAACAATACGATATTATTGCTCGTTATAAGCGATTAAGTATGGAGATTTAGTAGTAAAAGTTTCCTAGTTTAGAGGTAGAAACGTGCTTTTCTCGAAGATGGCTTATCAAACTGAAATATGTTGAAAAGGGTGAAAATAGTAGGTAACCCCATGAGACATAAGCTACATTGCGTTCCCCGTCGCAATAGGAAAATTGAAAAAAAAGAATGAGACGCTGAAAGATATCATTGTTTGCTTTCAGATGCACCATCCAATCCAGATGAAGCCGGCCGATAGCGAGAATCGCAACGGTGAGTCCACATACTTTTAAATATCTACTTTTTAATACATATATAAATAAAATATGGCAAAAGTACACCCGTCAACGAAGCCTTAAAATTATAATATAATTCTACAAACTGAATACCAGTTCGTTTGTTTATCGATCTGATGTAAATACCTTATGTTGTGAAAGCTCAGCACTAGCCGAATTAATTTCGCACACTTTAATATACTCTCAAAGATGATTAATGGATAGACAAACAAGAGTTTACGAGAGCTTACTGTCAATTGCTGATCGTGGAGAAATTATTTTAATAATAATGAAGAAATTAGAAACTATTTGAATGTGAAGAAATTATTTGAATAATAATTTCTTCAGAACCAAGCACTATATCAACGGAGCCGTTATGTCTCTTTTTCAATTAATAAATAATGTAGCATCACTATCAATTTTCCTCTGCATTAAGTTTTGTTTTGTTTTTTTATTTTTTTTATTGGGACATTTCTTCCGTATGCCTTCTTCAGGTTTTTACATAACCCATCTTAATTTTCCCCGTTTCTACATAAAGTTTCTCTGCATTTATTATGAAACGCTAAAATATATGCTCTCCAAATTAAGGATAAATTATAACAGAAACAATGAAAAATATTTAACAACCTCTTCGGTAATCTATAACATTTGAGTTATTTGTGTGTGTTCATAAAGATAAATTAGTCTGTCCCAGAACGCTTCGGACAACAATGACAATTTTAAATTCTACACATAGTTTACTTCGATATTGCTATTAGTTGAACTAGTGAGTTGCATAGGGAAGTTGATTCGCGATTTTGCCAGAGGCCAATGAAACTTTGCAACTTCAAGTTAGCCGTCTCTGTCTCGATTTCCCTCTTCACCCCCGGTAATTTGCCCCTGGCCGCAGCCTCTCATGATTCGCTCTCACTCTCTCTGTCTCTCTCAAGTCGATCAAGACTTTCGATCGCCATCGAACGGCTACGAGCGAACGTGTACCTCGTACGCTACAAGCAAACAGGAAGGGTGAGACGACGCGCTTTGACCGAGGCAGTGAGGCGTGGCTGGGGCTTCCTGGCATATATCCCAGACGCAACTTTGACGGCGAGCGCTTCGAGCTCGAAGCGTGGCTTCGTTCTGCGCTAATTAATTGGCTAAATCGATGGGGGGTTTGACCTCCTTGTCTCACCTACCACTCAGGACGGTTTGCCACCTTCAAAAATTCACTCCTCGCCGGATGTCGATGTCAAGCTAAACTTTCAATTCACTAACATTTTATAACGCTTAGATAACGAAAAACTTGGTATAATGTAGCAACTCCAGTTGAGGTTTCAATACTAATTAATATTATGGATATTTTCAATAACAACGGAAATTTAATTTCTTATATAAAATTGGAGTAAATTCCTTATAGAAAATAGGAGTACGTTACTTATATCACAAACTGGAGTGAATTCCTTAGAGAAAATTAGAGTAAATTTCTTATAGAAATTTGGAGTAAATGCCTTATAGAAAATTGGAGTGAATTCCTTATAAAAAAAATTGGAGTAAATTCCTTATAAAAAATTGGAGTAAATTCCTTATAGAAAATTGGAGTAAATTACTTATAGAAAATTGGAGTAAATTCCTTAAAGAAAATTGGAGTAAATTCTTTATAGAAAATTGAAGTAAATTCCTCTCTTTTTGGTCATATCCCGAAAAAACTGTTTTTCTAAATACGATTCATGAAAATCTTCATAAAAATTCTCATTGGCAATGTGCTAAAATAGTCCAATATAATATGCAGTTGAATTTTTTATAGCCACATGGGCGCTGATAAATAGTGAAACTCGATGGGCAATTGGTAAATAGTAAAACTCGTGTTTCCGAAAAAAATCCTTTATATCGAGAAGCTGCAGAGCAATGTGATGTCATCGTTTTTGGGTATTGTCTAGAGCGACCCTCTCTGCTGTAATAAAATCTGGCCAAGTTTGCATAAAATGTACGTAACCCGGAGCGCACGCGGTTGAAAGAATGCTAATGAAATATTAACATGGGATGTAACGCACGGCTCATGTGAATCCGCACTGCGGAGTTTGTATACTCGGAGCATTTTCTTTCCTATATTTCGTTTGCCTCATATCACGCAGCGCTCTTGTTACTTTTTTACGAAGCTCGTGTAATAAATATACGAGTAGTATACGAAGTAGAGGCGAAAGAGACGAGCATACGGTAAATACTGTGGATTCTGCACAGCAGCGAAATTCTGATTGAAAAAACAGCCAAACGAGATGGCTTGATTTTTTAATGGGAACATTTAAATCATGATATATTGTTGGCAGATTTTAACATGGCGGTAGCAGGTGTTAAATTTCGAGAAGGGAGATTTTTTCTTTTGGTTGGTGTCATTTCTGTATGAAGAATGAAGGAGCTACGTCATTAAAGGACAAGTTAGGAAAGGGCGAGAGAGAAAAAACAGTCAGCGTGTCGAACCAACGCTTTATTTATACACCATACCGACATTTTATTTATTTTGGCTGGCGAAGCTAACTCACTCGGTTCCTTGCCATGAGTGAGTGGCATCTACCTCGGTCTTCTTCGGCAACTGCATGCCACTAGCTTATTATTCCTATTTCAAACGTCACCATAAAAATTCCAAACTATCGCGTTGATAGTCTTGATATAATATACAATTAATCGTTTGGCATCTTAAATAATCATATACAGGGTGACAATTATAAATCAGACGGGTTTGTTTACCGTATTTCAATACTTGGTTGTCTCGATGCTTTAAGCTTTAGGCTGCAACTCTATGAACAAACAAGAAAACTAACAGAAAACGTTTTATTGGATGAAGCTAATCTTCGTACGACGTAGGTGAGCTTGAGAACCTTTATTTTACCAAAATATTGTTACATATTCTGGTAAAATACTCTTTTTTTTTACATATTTTGGTAAAATACTCATATTTTTACGTATTTTGGTAAAATACTCATATTTTTACACATTTTGGTAAAATACTCATATTTTTACATATTTTGGTAAAATACTCATATTTTTACATATTTTGGTAAAATACTCATATTTTTACAAATTTGGTAAAATACTCATATTTTTACATATTTTGGTAAAATACTCCTATTTTTACATATTTTGGTAAAATACTCATATTTTTACATATTTTGGTAAAATACTCATATTTTTACACATTTTGATAAAATACTCATATTTTTACACATTTTGATAAAATACTCAAACTTTTTGTATTTTGGAATAAAAAAAAACTCAAAGACAAACATTTTCATGGAAATGGATACTGCGTCATTTACAATTTGTGAGATAATAGACGTCCATCGATATAATTATTTGAGTTGATCAAAGAAACTTTTACTCGGAAGAAAATTGCTTTGTTATAACTATATCCGCTGTCAAATTAACGATATAACGATATTGTGATATCGAGATACTATTAACTGTTGACATAGCTCTTTGTTACTTTCGAGTCGAATATCAGTAGCAACATTCTATCGGTAATGATAAGAGTAATCGTAGCCACCACTGATACTTGGGGTTTTTCGTTTATAATCACTTTTCCACGATTAATCGTTCGTGACTGTCGATAAAATGATTATCACTAAGTTCTATTAAGCAACACTGAGAACAAATTTTCTTTTGAAGCTGTTCCTGAAAAAGCGATCGACTTTAGTACAAAAGTATAGTGCCATCTTGTACCAAAGCGACGTTCCAATCGCAATGAAATAGGGATATAAATAGTAGGAGCTTGAAATAGACGCGAGCCGAAATACGTTCGTTTTTTTGTTTCCTTTCCACGAGGTTCAAACTGCGCGGCTCTTTCGTTTGATTCGTTCTAGGGTCGAGCGAAAAGAAGAGCGTCTAGTGGAACGAGACTCGGCATCATGAGAATGAGTAGCCGTAAAGAATAAAGGTAAAAAGAGCGGGAGTATATTCAGGGATAACCCCTCGAGGTCCTCCAAGGGAAAACCGCGATAATTTATAATGGTGAAGCGTGTTTGTACGTTGACGCACGTCGCGATAACGTTTATCTTATCGGACGATGCATGGGACGCTAGCAGAAGCAAGATAGCCGCTGGCGATTTGCAGGTAGGCAGAGCCAATATAATAGTTCCAAGCGATACCAGGTGAATTTTCAGCGCAACGCTTTCCAGAAATGTGTACACTAAAATTATACAATTAAAACCGGTACAATTAAAACGTCATCTTCCGAATAACTCCCCGATTTTCATATAAAAAAGACGGCAATAAAAAGATAGATATCGAATGTGTATTATTTTAGAGGTGAGAGCGAAAATTAATAAGCATAATTTAAATAGATAAAAAGATAAGTGAAGCACGTCGAAAAATCAGAATACTCGAATATGCTCGAAGCGTAAACATGAGAATTTCGAGGTAAAATAGAAACAACACACACGTTGATAGATGGAAGATAACTCAAGGTTGCCTATGAGATGCGTGTAAACATTCTGGTGGGAAACAGCATGAGTTCGGCATTAAAAATACATCACGGGCTGTTTACGAAGACGATTATTATGTTGGTGGAGGTTTTTCGGCTATTGGCGAACAGAAAAGTTTGAGACCTATTTTTCTCTTTCCTTCTAAACGTTTCGGCCCTTATCAGGGTCCTTTTCACTATTTTATTTTATGATATTTTGTGTCATTGTTCTTAATATTTTTTTTAAATTTGGTTACCGGATTTCCTGGCATGTGGTGTCAATTTTTATCTCCAAATATATGTTGGTCATTAATTTGTTCCTATTTTGGACGATGTATTTTTCAGCATTTCTTTAACGTTTATGAAAGAGAAAAAAAGGGTCTCAAACTTTTCTGGTCGCCAATAGCCGAATAATCGCCAACATCGTTCACACCTGCAACCACAGCATCAACAACACACGATTATTATGTTTGTATTTGCAGGCGATTAATTAACTCAACTTAAATAAAATTAATTGTAAAAGCACTGCTGTAATTTAATCAACTAGCATGCAACAATCGTCGAGTGTTTAAAGTGACATTTATCAAATTGCATAGTGAATTAAGAGCAAAGGCGGGTGAATAGTTGATTTTGTCGAGCCGTTTGTCAATCAAGCGAGGAATATGACGCATGGCCTGCTCCATTTAAAAATGGCAGTTGGCATACAACAAAGGGGGAGGGTAAATCGGCGTCTCGACACCTCATTGGCATCGCCGAGGAGAAGAGCGACAGAGTCGATGAAATACGTTTGGTGAACAGCGGAGCGGGTGAGATTTTGTCGAAATAATGCGACAATAATAGAGGCTGAAGATCGATTCTTCTCGAGTCCAGTGGATATACATGTCGTTTGATCGGACTTGTCGCCGCACGTGCTCGATGTGCTGTACGCGACAAAGTGCTGTTGTCCTTTTAGTATAGTACTCTATATCATCCATCTCTCGGGCAAAAGCAAAACAACCGAGACTACACATCGCCGCAGCGAACTTTCGTAGACGAGCGTGCGTTTTCTCTCGACTCCCTCATCTACGAGAGCGTCTATGCATCGAGGTAGTACCTAAATATTTGGCTAGACTCCAGAATTGAGCCGGCTACACCATTTTCACCGCAAACTTCGTCGGCTACATCCGCTTTTCTTTGGCTCGGAAACACACCGCCGGCCGACGACCAACAAGACAACCGGGGATTGCTCGCCGAGGAGCAACAACATCGGAAAGTAAACGCCACTTCTTGTGTTTCCTTTATCATCTCATATTTGGATGCGATCCCGGTGAACCAGCTCCACGATCGTGCGTTTCTCGTCTTGGAAATTTAACCTCGATTTATTCTTCCAATATTATCTCCTTTTTTTACTTTCTCACAAACTACACTGTAAAAAAAAATCTACTTGAATTTTAGTGTGCTTTTACCTCAAGTTTTTATTCGTAAACTGGGTGAAATTTAGTATACACGTGTAATGTAAAATTTATTTGTGGTACAGCATATTTAATAGTTTACTTTTGAATTGAATTTTAATCATTTGCTTCAATTTTACTGGAAAAGTACACGAATTCTATGGCACAATTGTTTATCAAATTTCGATGACGAGTTTCTGAATAAAAACTTCCAATATTTTCTAACAGTGTAAAATTATTCAACGCATAATTTTTAATATTCTGAAGTAATATCAACAAAATACATGCTATTGCATCGAGAATTCATTAGAAAATACACATTTTTTCCTTATTATTATTTCTTTTTCCTCTCGTATTTTTCACTTTCGAGATATTCGCTACCAACAACAACAACATCCATTGAAACTCGATGGAAAATGCCATTGGACAACAAGAAAAAGCTTACAAATCTGTTGTGAAACGTTGCTTTCCAGATTTATCGATAACTAATCGAAGAATTAAGGAACAAAAAGAAGAATCGTTATTTCGCTTCCTAGGAAAAATTATTTATATGAAATTGGATATATTTTCATTCATATAACTCAGAATTGAAAAGAAAAATATTTCAATTTCATGTTTATTGGTGAATGCGACATCGTCGATCGATCCCAACGTGAAATGGATGCAAAGAGGAGAAACAAAAGGGGGAAAAAATAGAAAAGAATAAAACGACGTCGTGCTGTGGTGGAGGGTTGCCGGCAGTGGCGGCACACAGTGGAACGCTTTCGTTGTGGTATCTCACAATGGTTGGTATATATACATAGCCGGCTAACGAGCGCTTCTTGGGCTAGCATTTGCTCGATAGCCGATGCGAGTATAGCGTGACCGTTTCGATTCGTCCATAAGTGGAAGGTAGAGCTAAAACGCATTACCTGTCCGGATAAAGTATACTCTTGGTATTCCTCGACGAACGAGCTCTGCTATACGACACAGTACACACATATTTCTATGTCGTGGCTTTCGGTGTCCGTCGCTACTACATATGCCATTTCAAACACACTTACGATCTGCTTGCGGTAATTTTCAAGCTCGTTTCTTCAACTCCTACAAACCCTTTTCGCAGTTTTCCTCGCGAGTAAAGCCCTCGAATAGACATGAACAATCATGTTAACTGCGTAACGATGACAACTCCGTGAAAACTTGTCTCTCTGCTCTTATGGCCTTATTACCGTCAAGTGTCTTCCTGAAGATCAACAATTCGATGCTCTTTTATGGCTAGTTTTCAAATCCATTACGAGATAGCCAAACTTGGGTGGTTTTAAGGAAGGAATAGATGCAATAGCACGATATAAACGTTTGCCTCGATACGTCTCTTCAAGGTAGTCCTGTGGAATAGTGTCGAGTTTGCATGAGTTTTCGAAAAATGAGAGGGCATTGCAAACAATTCTCGATGATCCAAAAATCTGAAAAAAAAAATCATGTATATTAAAGATGTGGAAAAGATTTATTTTGTATAATAATGGTTCCAAAATGTTATTAACGAATTGATAAAAAAATAAAAATGTTCAACAAATCTTCCGACAACCTTTATTTTTTTTTGGTAAAAATAATTCTTTCATTTTTCTGAATAGGCATGAATTTTTTCAAATTTTTAAATTCAAGCCGAATTTTGGGATCTTCCCCAAGTAAAAAAACTAAGAATTCAAAGTGAATTAAAAAATTTGAAAAAATGTATGCGTTAAGAAATAGCTATTTGTTATTTTATTTTTTTACTCCCGAGTCTTGTGAAAACGATGTGGAATGGCAACTTGAAGGAAAGTGTACCTTTTTAGCGTTTTTTTCTTTATAAATTCAAACACAGAAATCCTATCGCTGCGTATTCGTTATTGAATAAGTTTTTTAGAATTTTTATGGCATGTCCCAGTTGTTGAGTCAGAAAGTACAAAATTATTGGCGAAGCTAAGACAGACTCAAGGATAGTTGTCGAATGACATGTGGCGTTCTGTGTTATTATCTGGAGGACGATAACGGTGATGGATTCACCACTCGCTGTTTGTAAGCAGACACAAACTGGTAAAACGACGAAGCTAGCCCGATACATAATGCATCGACGACGACACGAGTTTGTGTCGAGTGTTAGATTTCCGAGGCAATCGCTAGAGCCTACGAATATCCGTATGAGGTCAAATCGTATAAAACGACACGAGCAGGCAGCTGACAGTCGTCGCCAGCGACGCATAATCGTTGGACGCATCCTCATGTACAATTTATTTAGAAACCTGTGTCCAAAAACATGCATGGGGCCATTCAACCTACCAACACGCCGTGACCTTCGACCGCACGTCGCTACTATTTTTTTTACGATTTTTTGTTCAAAATAAAAATTGATACACGTTAAGATAGTCCTTGCGCATTAACCTTTCTGAACTTTAAGACTTAACATTTTTTTATATGATAGTTGAATCCCTTCGAAATGCGATTGCAAAGTTTTAAGCTGGGTTATAGACTAAATTATCGGGAAAATTAATATTAAAAAAAGAATTCTTATGCACGGGCTCTTATGGGAAACTAAAGGATTTCGTAATTCGGAACGAGAATTAACTGAATATAACTGAACTTTTATACAATATCAAATGTGCTATGGATTCCTTCGAGTATCACGATTCTGTATAGAATTTTAAAAAGGGACGTTATCGAAGTATTTAATTTCTTTACGAACTTAACAAAATTTCACAAACAAAAACGTATTAAATTCGTCGTTCTTTTTGAAATTTCAAATAATGACAGTGTTATCGTTTGATTTTCTTAAACCTGAATGACTATTTTTCGATAATGGTCATCATCACACGGTAAAAAATCGCGAATCAATTCAGTAGCTTTCTCAAATAGAATTATTCAAATAAATTTATCTTATTTTTGTTGTACACTCAAATTCAAAGCACAGAATAATTCATAAAATTAGATTTTTTTATTCAATGACAATTTTTTTTGTACAACGACCTTTTCATTTTTCATTTTTTCACCGTCAAAATATCTCTCTCACTAGGATATTTAATTCTAGAGACATTCAACACGGACGTAAACTTTCTCAAAAGCTATTCGATTTTTGTGGCTTATATAAAATTCCGTACGATGTTTGATCCACGATTTTTCTTTCGATTTTATTGTTTTTCATTTAAGCAACATAATTTTTTTTCAGATTCCTTTTTTTTTCGAGAATCTTTTTGGCGAAAAGTAAAATTTAGTGGGTAAATTCTTGTAAAAAATATTTTTGATATACGTGATTATTTTTCGAGCCTGTATTTCAACCAATCACAGAGCGGTATTCTCGGTAATTGAGTCAATTTGTTCAAAATTTCATCGGAAATTCCATCCGGATATTGCACAATAACGTTTCATTTATTCTCGACCAATGCAAGGTTCTCATAAATGTCCTGTTTCCTCGAATACTGCTCTGTGCTCAGCCAAAATTCAGACTCGAAAAATAATCCGACAAATGTTCCTTGACCTCCAAAATTAATCGTAATATTTCCCTGTAATTTCCCTCTCGTTGCTCAGCAACGAAACAATCGGAAAATATTTTGATAATTTTACTGAAAATATTTTATGTCGTTGGACTCTATGGAGAAAATGGAAAATCTTGGCGTCTCGTCGACGGCGTGAATGCAGACCGCGAATGTTGCCAACAGACGCGATGAAAGCCTTGGACGCGACACTTACGTGGCCGGACTTTGCGATAATCGCACGAATGCTTCGTGATGATTCATCGTCAAGGCGGTTTTGCTGGCAGCAGTGCGGGAGGATACCTTTAGCTCCTACATAATACAACAATACCACTGTACATACCAATCTCGTTAAACTAAAACGTACCTTAGATAAAAAAAGAACCCACCGACAATTTCGCGGTTATCGTTGCTAATGATACCCGATTAGTTATCGCACCATTATCATTTTCCGTTAAAAAAAAATACTGCCAGTCTCTTGTATTTTTCGCCTCACGACAGTTTACGCGTCCAACATATATAACATTTTCGATACGTAATTTATAACCAAACTAAATTTTCAATGTAAGAAAATTATATTTTCCAAGTAATCACCGAAACTTCACGAAAAATCTCTTCGTCTAAATCTTGAAATAAATAAATAAATGTAAAGTCGTTATGAAATATGGTTCAAAATCTACCGAAGAACTTCAAGACACGATGATTTTTGGTCATTTAAAAAAATGATATGTTCATTTTTTTGAATGCGTATGAATTTTTTAGGTTTTTTTTCTCTATTTTGATTTTGATTTTTTTTTTTTTGAAAAATGTGCAGAATATAAAAAATTATGGATATGCGTTTTGCTAAAAAAATCTTGAGTGTAGTAGATGATTTTATGCCGAACACATATCCAAAATTCGTTATTTCGCGCACGTTTTTGAAAAAAAAATCAAAATCAAAATAAACAAAAAAATCTGAAAAAATTCATACGCATTTAAATAAACAACATATCATCTTCATCAGATAAAAAGTTCCATTGACTGATTCTTTGTTGAACAATTGTTCTTTCCAGAAATTTGTTAATAAAATTTTTGAATAACTGCCATACAAAATTTATCTTTTCAGCACGTTTAATATCGATGATCATTTTTATCCGATTTTTCTCCCATCGGGAAGTAATCGAAACTTTCTCTGAAACTCACGATTGGCGAGACTGTACTTATCATACATCCTTAACGGTCGATTTAATTTGCTCTAACCATAGAATAAACTTGTTCCTCCTTGCAACAATACATCATAGTTAAATTATCGTCGGCCCAACTATTTTCATTATCAAATACCGATATTCTTCTCTGAGTGTTCATTCGAAAAAAAAAAAAACATATTGCATTGCGCTAAGCTCGAAAACGCTTTGCGGAACAAAGTTGCGTTAAAGTTATGTTCCGGCGGCGTTGAAGCGTGACGCGTAATCAGCTGTTGAAGGAGACACATAGACAGTAGCGTAAATAGCATAGAATGCACATCACACACATAGGTGGCGGCGTCGGCGTTGGCCAGAGGTAAAAGCTAGAGTGCAGCGTCGGCGGGGGTTCTGGCTTGCCTCCGTATCGTTTGCGTGCTTAATATATGTACCGCTGTGCCGCTATGTGGGAGGCACAAAAGAAGGTAGGGGAAGAAGTAAGACGAGACGAAGATACGCGGACAGGTCTGCATGACTATTTTGCCGCGAGTGTACAAGAGAGAAAGAAGACCGAGCCGTACACCGTGTGCACGCGTTCGTCGTCGTCGATTGTACGGACGGGGGGAGTAGAGAGGCGAGCAGGGGTACAGTTGAGAAGGAAGGAATCGAGCCGAACGTGTGCCGCCGGCGCTCACTTGTTGAGTGTCGAGCGACGGACGTCTTGCCATCGCCGGCATCACCGCGCGGCTCAATCTTTCACGTTCCAACAAAACCTTACGCGCTTTTATTTATCAAAAATTCAAAAAGCAAGAAGAAAAAAACAAATTACCCAAATCAATATCAATCAAGCGGTTTAAAAATCGAATTAAACAACCAACAGTGTTGACAGGTATGCCCTAAAAACCATATAGTGACTAAAAGTGAAGATAACAACAAGCGGATTTAATCAACGATCGGTGAACCAACGATACAAAATTAAATCGCCGAAATACGGTGCACTTGACGGAGCTCGATAAATTGAAATACGGTCGATCCGTAGTCATAATAGGTGGAGTGAAAACCGGAAGAAAAACAAAAATAACGAATAAGAGTTGAGGCAGTCTATTATAATTTGCAGTCGAGTATATATCGGTAGTAGTGGCAGGAGTAGCTCACGCATTGTGTCGCGAGCTCTCGAGCGCGTGGGCTATTTTCGAAGACTCGGCAGTGTGTACTTACCGTCGAAAATTCCGCGCGATTGAGCGACGTGTACGCCCGTATGTTTCTGTTCGCCGAATTCGCCTGTGTATAACACTGAGCGAATTTGCTTTACTACCCCGTCGCATACATCACTCGCCGGAGTCTAAGCGAGCTCGTTGATACCCTATTACAAAAGCGTTAATGATATACCAGCCGTAATAGGGATGTTTCACCTCGTAATACGACGTAAATATGGCTCAGCGACTGATCCAATCAATCACCTTTTATAAGTCAAGACGGAATTGATCTCGTTATCAAAACATCATCAACGCTTGACCTCTATTGCCTTACTCCTTCTTCTTATCGTCAACAGAACGCAGGGTCTAAATAATGTGCACCGCGGGCGTCTAATGCAATCATCAACATTCAACTCGTCATCGTTGTCCTCTCGCAACAACGCCCATCAGAGGCCATAGGACGTCCACTAAGGCGACGTACGTGTCTATTCCGTCAGTCATGCCATTTTCTTTTGTTCGCGTTATTATCATCATTATCGTCGCCGGAGTGCATCGCCATTGCGTAACGTATTGGTCGAAACGTATATACAACCTACGGTAGCGTGCATATATAAAGCCTTCGACTATTGCGTAACGCTATCCTCGCTGTTGCGGACAAGGGAACGAGGACGAGTGTCTTTTTCTAGGATTTTTTTTTCCCTGTTCATTCTCTATCGTCGCTGCTACGGGTTAGAAGAAACCCATGCACGCAGAATAGTTTTGTGGTGCGCGCACGAAACAACACGTTTTTGAGGCGACGCTTTTCAGCGTTCGATACAACGAGATACTTAAAGGCCACCTAAAAATCGCTTAGGACGAAGACAATTCTCTTTTGGCGATACAACCAGCGACTGTTTATGGACGAGTTGTCCGAAGAAAGCGGGAAATGAGAGGCGCGAGATTTTATGGCTAGTAACTATTAACTATTTGCCGCGTAACCGGGTAAACTCGACTCTTGGAAGTTGTCGCCGAGGCTCTAACGGCAGCAACACGCGGAAGGAAGAAACAGGTGTATATATGTCGCGCGGCGGGTGCTTTCACTCTGGTGTATGCCCGTAGGACACGAGGAAAATCGTTGTACGAGGTCGACGACCATTATCGTCGTGTCGTGTGGCATCGTGACCGCGGAACAACGGATCAACGACGAAACTCGATTCTTCGAGTATACGCAATCTCTGCCTTGAAGACACGTTGATATAACGACACGTTTTTTTTTTCGAGTATAATAAAAAATGACCAAGTGTCAACAGTGAGAGTGTTAAATGTAGTGGATCGTGTGATTTCGACGTTCTTTTCAAGTGACAATTGTGTCGGTTATTTGGTGACTTGTCATTTTGTTTTTTGGAAAAACATGGCTATGAAGAGTAGGAAACAGTATTGCGGCGGGGGTGGCGGAGGGCATTTTGGTGCTGCGAGTCAATATCCCGCCATCAGTCAGGCCTACTGGGCGCCACAACCACAAAATGTACCGTATTCCGTACCAGGTAATGAAAGCGTCCAATCGTATCCGTTCATTGACATATCACTCGCTTTAGGGCTCACTTAATACTTGGACTCTCACATGGAAACGGATAAAACGGGTATTCGAACATGTTCGGATATCCGGATAGTAGATTTTGAGACTTCAAATTCGGATAAACGAACTACTCGAGCTATTCGAGTACCCGAACGGTTCGAACTATCCGAATACCTGAACAGTTCGAATTATCCGAATATTCGAATATCCGAACTGCCCGAATGATTGAAAATTCTAGTTCATTGTCTGATTTTCAAGTCAGTGATAGACTTATTTTTGTTAACGTGTAATTAAAAATAGACCCAACTGCGATTCGAAAAATATATATTTATTTTATGTTTATATCGATTAGCATAAACTATCAATATGAACACATACATCAGCACATCAAGATCGTGTCGTCTCTCTCTCTCTCTCTCTCCCTCTCTTTCTATAATATATATATATCATATACACTCGTGTTTTTCCTTTCGACAACAAATATAAATCAATTATGCCACTCGCATCTACAAAAAATAGTTATAAAAATCTCTGTTTTTTGTTTTAATTATGATAGAACACCGAGAAAACATTTGTTTTATTGAATACAATTTCAGCTTCGAGTAGCCGAATAGTTCGAGTATCCGAAATATCCGGATAGTTCGAATAGTTCGAGTACTCGGATAATCCGTATAGTCCGGATATTCGAGTAGCTCGGATATCCGGATAGGCTCGCAATGGTCTGCTATTCGGGTAGTATTCAACCGAAACAGACTCTATTTCATTGAAATAAAATTTCATCTGATCGAAATAAACTCTATTTGATTAAAATGAGAATTCATTCATTCCAAATACACCACATAATTGATTCAAATAAACTCATCAGACCCATTTCTCTGGGTGTAAGTTCCTAGTTTACAATAAAAGTCGGGCTTACTTTGCATGCGAATTGAGCTCTACTTTCACTCGCTTCACCAGTCATCATCGTGTTGGTGTTTCGACGGTCAAACGAGGGTGAAGGAAGGTTTAAATTTCGACTCTGGTACTTTGCATAAAACAAGGGATACTTGACAACTTCTGACTACGATAGTCACAAACAGTTTCCGTTGGGTATTCAACGAAAAACTCGATGCGAAAGGTCGATGATAAAAAGAAGAATCGGTAATTGGCATGTATCGCATACAACGCAACTAGCGCAGAAATAATTATAGAACGAACCTTTCGAAATTTTTTGGCAAAGTTTTGACGAGCGTTACAAGTTTTTCTATAACGACAGACATGTTCTTGACGAAAGATACATTGAAAGTCACGATGAATAAGTTTAATACGGAATGTTTTGAGGTTAAATTGTTACCGATCGACACCTTTGTCATATGTTTGCACATCGATTTCTGCCAAGGATGCGTTCAGCGAGATACAGTAGCGAAGCTTGCGGTCGTTTTCTCGTCATTATTGCGCACAGGACGGTGACGACGACGACGAAGGCGACCAACAACGATACTCGACTTTATGAATAGTCAGCACACGCTCACCCGCTCGCTTACTTTGCCACGCTCATCGAAGAGAATGAATAAGTATATGCGTAGGTATACCGAGCATGGCATAAATATACATACGCGTAGCTTGTGGCGTTACGTGCCATTGGCGATGTGAGACACGACTATTAATAAAATAAAGAGCGCCGCGAACGGTTCACAAGAGGCTCAGACGTCGAAGCTCGTTGAGCTTTCGTCGGATGCAATAGCATTAAGCTACGCCGTTTTTCTATATCTCGCAATTATTATGTAAAACACCTCAGTTATGCTTATATAAGTGTCGAATTTTAGTTGTTCTGGGTGCTGTGGCCGCAAATATGGGAAATAATGATGATTTATTCGACTAATGGCGACTAAGTAATATAAAACGATGTTCTTCTTCAAATACACGTTTCGGCCATGATCAGGGTCCTCTTCAATAACCTTTATTATCTATAACAATGTTACTAAGTTGTTTCTATTCGTTAATAATTAGTTGCTGAATTTCTCGGCCATGTGGTATCATTTTAGTATATAATTGGAGGTTATGTCCTTTCACGAGACGATGTATTTTCTGCTGTTTTTTTCGTTTTGATATTTGATACTACATTTTCGAACAAATAGCCTTGGTACTCACTCGGAAAAAAATGCTTGGTTAGAATAACCAAGCGCTTGGTTATATATACGCAAGCCCATTAATTAGTTAGGACAACCAAGTTATTGGTCAGCGCCATCAAGCTCACTGTAACATAACCAATAACGTGGTTGGCATAACCACAACTTTGATTGGTATAACCAATAAATCGGCTGGCGCGTATTTAACCAAGTGATTAGTTGTTCCACCCAAGCCTTTCTTTCCGTGCAGCACGCTAAATACTGATTGGTTATGTATCCGTGGTGAATTTCATACACCGGATTCATGAGGGAAGCAAAAAACTTGGAACAATTTATCCCTTGCAACGATATCCGAAGCATTGAGTTATTCCTACATCGTGTAGGTCCTAACTGTAATTCCTACATCGTGTAGGTCCTAACTGTAAAATAAAGACAAATTCTCTAGTCATTTGGCTGGACAATTTTTCTCCAAAATATCATATTACAGAAGCTTATTTTTTCAACTACTTTCATAGACTATTGTACACATTGCTCGACGATTGACACGTGCGTAACAATAATTCGGCAGTAAAAGAGGTTAGTCATTTTCAGGAGTTGGTCAAATCGACGAACAAGCGAGTGCATCCGGTTTTCCGTGAGTGACGATTTACCGTCGCGACGGTAGCGGTATAATAGCGTACAATGGAGGGTATATATTTCAATATAGAGCAAAGTAGATACTGAGGAGTACCGGTACACGGAATATATTGAAGGAGAGGGGGGCGTTGGCGGACGGGCGCACGGTCTACCTGCGATATATACCTGTTATTTTGCTGCATCATGCGAAGCCACCTGCTGAACGTCCGACGTCCGAGTCACGTTCCACCCAAGCCCATATTAAATTGACTACGGTATACAGAAGACTCGGCCAAGTTATAACAGTAGGCAAAGCACAGGTTACGATACAATCGTCGTGCGAAAAATTGTTGAAAATTGTCCGCGATTTACCGCTCGAATCGTCAGCATCGGTAGCCCGTAAGCGGCGACTCGCTGTTTATTTCCAAACGATTGGATTTTCCAAGAACTCGGTAAGTTACGTTTTAGCAATCATTCGGCGTATTATGAGAAAGATTGAACTATCCGCATGTAACATTATTGTAGGTCGACTCGCGGACCACTTCCGGACTCAACAATCGACGATCGGCCGACGATTCGAATGAAATTGCGCGGGAAAACGGTCGTGCTAAAAAATGGAAAGGGGAAATAGCGCAGAGTTAGAGGTTCCGACTCGTCTCACAGCGTTGCACTCTCCAACCAAGTGCAATGAAAGGAATCGCGCCTTCTCTCGTTGCGTGTAGTTGTTGAGAGTACAGTTGCATCTTCCATAAGTCAGTTAATTGAAATAATGGCCGGCACTGGGAAGTCTTTTACTCGGGTAAACAATATTCCAGCAGGTGTTGCGAATTAGTGTTGCATTTGATCGAGACGATCCGAGGAATAAATTAATAGCAGAAGTCATCTCGAAACGTCAACCGATCGAATCCTCTTGTATCGTGCTGTCAAACCGAGATTTTCGTAACCCGATCGAGACGCGAGATTAAATTATACGACAAAACAGTTAAGCTCATCGCAAGGAAATACTAACGTGGCTATTTTGTGGGTCGTTTTCCGAGGCTTGTGTCAGCAGGCGTAGCAGGAAAATCCATTGTTGGACTTGGGTTCCCAATTGTGCTTCAATATTAATTTTTGTATTAAATACCGATAATCTCTATAGACATTCACGACTTTATTGGCAGGTGTCAAACTCGCTTGTTCGTGATCGTAAAATGGCGAGACGAGACGAGACGATTAAAACAAACAAAAGACCGAGAATCTCACTTGTGTGAAGTTATCAATCATCAATCAATGGCCAAGCAGAGAGAGAGACAGAGTTATGCTCGTCTCATAATGCAACACTACTGCGAATATTTTCGATATTTACATTAAAATCATTGATTTGTATATGAATTAGGGTGTCTCAAATGAAAATAATTTTTTTTTAAATCTCTCGGCTGTTGATTGAAAAGTTGACATGCATGCAAAAATAGAATTCTCTGTAGCTAATTTTTTAGAGGTCGCTCACGCGAGATTTGTTTTTTAATTTCTATTAAAACGTACAAAATATATTAAATTTACAGAATAGTATTCATTTTTGAAAAATTTATTTAATAAACCTTACCATCGGTCATAGTAGGTTGCTACCAATAATTTAAAGATGTACGAGCGTTACCAGTTTGCCTAAACGTGAGATTCAGAGCGAATTATCAACACTTCTTCCTGCGTGAAAAATTTCAGAAAAATCAAACATATGGAAGGTGCTGAAAAATTAATTTGGTATAATAATAATTCCAAGATGTTATTAACAAATAATGAAAAAAAATATTGTTCAATGATTTATCCATCAACCTTACTCTTTTTCAAACTGAAATGAATCTCGCATGAGCGACCTCTAAAAAATTAGTTAGCTCCACTTCCACCAAAACGTATTCCTGCATATATTTCAACTTTACCATCAACGGCCGAGAATTTTGTTTTTTTGGGACACCCTAATATGAATAATGTTTTTCTTTAAATCAAATGCCGTATAATGTTTCGTGTTGTGTTCAAATGGATGATGGAGCTCTGCACGGTAGCTTGTTACTTATTACGGAAGTAACGGTCAAGCCGTCAAGTGACCAAATGTGAAAAAAGCCGGACGAAAGAAAGCAGCACTGCTGCGTACCGTGCCATTAGGAGTAACGTAACATCGCCGAGTAACTAGGTCGCGCACA
Source organism: Tromatobia lineatoria (assembly GCA_949699805.1). NCBI lineage: Eukaryota > Metazoa > Arthropoda > Insecta > Hymenoptera > Ichneumonidae > Tromatobia > Tromatobia lineatoria. The sequence goes on from OX453045.1 coordinate 2,398,262, forward strand.
CCGCTACTATTACGGCTCCTTCACTGAAAACTGGTGTACGCGCATATAGATATCCAAATTTCATACCTATAACACTATAAAAAATTCAGCGTTGAATTAAACGCCAACAGATGTATGCACTTTTGTGTATATAGTCAGCATCAATCGTTGTTCAATTGCAGTATCGCAGTATAACTTACTGCCTATTTTCTGCCGCCATAGCGAATTTTTTTTTGGTGAAATTAATACGAGTTCATAAAGTGACTAGCGTTCATTGATTCATTCATAGGAACTTCATTAATAGTAATGAATTATAATTTATTATTATCGGAGATAACTTTAACACTCCTGTAATAATGATAAATGGCTATTAAAAAAAAAATTTAACATTCAACAGGTGGAATTACCGACTAAATCATGGTTATAATCTCGTGGAATACACAGAGACCAATAAGGCGAATAATTAGCGCACCGCTCTCAATGCAACGTCCACTGAAATTCTATAAAATTTGATAAATTTGATAAATTTGATAAATTTGATAAATTTGATAAATTTGATAAATTTGATAAAGTTGATAAATTTGATAAATTTGATAAATTTGATGAATTTGATAAATGTGATGACTTTGATGACTTTGATAAATTTGATAAATTTGATAAATTTGATAAATTTGATAAATTTGATAAATTTGATAAATTTGATAAATTTGATAAATTTGATAAATTTGATAAATTTGATAAATTTGATAAATTTGATAAATTTGATAAATTTGATAAATTTGATAAATTTGATAAATTTGATAAATTTGATAAATTTGATAAATTTGATAAATTTGATAAATTTGATAAATTTGATAAATTTGATAAATTTGATAAATTTGATAAATTTGATAAATTTGATAAATTTGATAAATTTGATAAATTTGATAAATTTGATAAATTTGATAAATTTGATAAATTTGATAAATTTGATAAATTTAATAAATTTGATAAATTTGATACATTTGATAAATTTTTAAAGGAAGATTTAAAATTCCGCAGAGTAGCTGAGATTTTGTTCGTCTAGCTTTGACAGTCACTGTCACTCGGTGTACTCGCCGTTGCTCTGTTTAGTTGCGTCGTCAGAGCTCTCAGGTTGCGCAACTTATTAGAGTGCTGCTGTCACCTGACTCGACTCAACTCGTTTTGACTCGTTCGTTCGACGACTCTCCTCGAATAGCACCTCAGCGCTAAATGAGTTGAAAAGTAGCTACGAGGCCGGGTCTTCTCGCTCATGAATTTCATCGCTGTCGGTTTGTACTTGGGCGATTGATGAGTTCAGTCTTATATTCTTCCGAAGACTAACGAAAATCTAAACGTGAAATTTACGTACACTTATGACAAGAAGAAGAAAATTTTTAAAATAGTAAACTCCACTTAATATTTTAACCAACTATCAAGTGGATTTTACAATGTTTTGCAATATATAATTCCTTATGCAACTTGGATCCGTCATAAACATAAGCCACATTCTTTCACGATAATACTTTATTATCACCATCCAAGTTCAATGAGTGTCCAACAATAACTGCGTAATAACTGCGTAAAACAAGTATTCACCTGAATCGATCGTCATCAACACGCGCGGCTTCGACTTGATACATGGAAACACGATTCTACACATTATACGCTCGACTAGTCACTGCACTCACTCATTCCGCCTCGCTCCATCGATCGGCTTAGCCATGCTCATTTAATGCTCATACGCTATTTGCGCCTTC